>JAGSMR010000001.1:10767500-12045000 GCA_029286605.1 Sericinus montela | reverse complement strand
TGTAAGATATATGGTGTCTGTTACTGCAATCGCCAATCCTTTTGACAATCCTATTTAAATTTGATTCTTAGCTTCAAGTAATTGTTGTTGTTGTAGAGCTTAAGACTACGTCATAATCCTTTCGGAATTTGTCAAGCTTATTAACAGTTCCCTGTAACTTGCTGTTTTCCATTTATATGTTTAAATACTCCCGATTAAACAACTTTATTTAAAGAAACAACATTATTTTAATATTAAGAATATTTATTAACTAAAAACTACTATAATCATGGAGCCCTCGTGGCATGGTACCAAGAACGCTGGCTGGATGGTAAGAATTTCCACATTCAATAGCTATACTTAACCGTTGAGCGAGCAATTAAATTAAATAATACTATTAAAGTAAATTAAATAATACTCTTTGTGTAAACGAAATTAAAGAAAATCTCAAATTTTTTTCTTTTCAAAGTTTACTTCACAATAGCCGAGTGATTGGGTGGTCGGAATTTCGAGTTAATAGACCTGAGTTCGATCCCCATTTGTTAGGCTCGTACCAATGGGTTTTCAAAACTTATGTACGAATATCGTTGGCTTGGACGTAAAGACGGCGACGGGCTCACCACCTGTCACGTTATCCCGAAAATATCTTCGGTGGAAGGTGGGTCGAAGGGACTTAATTGTCTAGACTCGACCTCTGTCTACCCCTGTATTGGGAAGTGCGTGAAGATATTATATATGTATTTTTATAAAGTTTACTTAGATAGGTGCCACTTGAGTAATTTTTTTGTCTTCATGCATTACCTAATACTGGATTAATCAAAGTTCTAGGTAACTTAGTTACTAGGTAACTTAGTTCTTTAGACTTACATATCATATTTGGAACAACGAGACATGTGATGAGCCTATCGCCGACTTAGTGACCAAGCCAACGACGTAAATCGTATGTAAGCATTTACATTGGTACGTGACTTCCTCCTGGAGATTAAATTCGGGTCTCTTGAACGGATTTTCTAACAAAATTACTTTACATTAAAAAATTATTATAAAAAAATATCTTCACGTTATTTCCCTTCTGGCGTAGACAAAAGACAGACAATTCAATCCTTTCGACCCAAATTTCACCGAAGACATTTTTTTCTACAACGTGAAAGGTGGTAAGCCTGATGCCGTCTTTATGTCCAAACCAACGATAAAAATCGTAGATAGGATTTGAAAAACCTCATTGGTATCACCTGGGGATCGAACACGTCTTCTGACTCGAATTCCGATCACCCAACCATTTGGCTATCGTGACTACTAAATATAATATTAATTAATAAGTAAATGTATTATAGCGACATCTATCGCCATCCACCTTAGCCGGAATATCCTGGAATTGAACTATTATATTAAGCGCGGTTTCTGACACCAGACACAACATAAATCACTTATTCTAAGTTTTTAGTCTGTAAGCTAAGCTCCGAAATTGTAATCTTTGCATAGCAATTTTTTTAATTCACTGAATAGCCGTTTTCCCTGACAACGTATTTCTTTTAAAATCCAAAATTATAAACGAAACTGAGCGATATAAAATTTTTAAGCTGATCGATAAGAAATACAACCGCAAGTCATAACTAACAAAATAGCTGCATCACTATTCATTCGAAGCGAATAAAGTTTATTAGAAAACTGGGATAAAGGTTTGATACAAAAAAATCCTTATAGTGAAAGGTCGCCCTGTGTCGCAACAACACTAACAAAAAGCATGGCGGACCCCTCTCATTCGAATTTTTTACGTTTTGATAGAAATGCGATGGCAGGTAGAAATATGCGCGAACTTTGTATACTTAACGACCGTCTACTTTTTATCCTTTTATTGGATTAAATCAAAACCACTTCAATACGAGACTTCTTACTTCTTCAACACTCACATACGAATGTTCTACATTCTGTTTTTACACAATTACATCTAAACCTTGGCAGTAGCTAGACAAATTTGTAAATAACCTAAGTGCCATTTCGCGTTTATATTTTAAAAAATAAACATCTTTGCCAATGTTATTTTATTTCGTTATTAGGCGTAATGCCATCCACTCTCTTCTCGTGGGTGTCGTAAGAGGCGACTGTGGAAAAAGTGACGCGCGAGGTACCAGGTACTGTAATGACCTATCTGATTGTCACCCGAGGCGATTATGGCAAAACTTCCTCGGGAGAGGCCTATGTCCTGCACTGGTTATTATTTTACAGGTGGTTAAGTAAAAAACCGAATGATGATGGAAAAATCTCTCCGAATCTATCCCTTCCCTGTGGAAGCCGTAGGCTATTGATTATTGTAGCGGTCGTCTCATGTCTCATCATACGTATGAAATACCAGCCTAACTCGGCCACGCGTTACTATGGTTCAATCCGATATTAATTATTAGGAAAATAAGTGAAAGTTTCCTTGTGAAATAAATTGGAAATGCGATCTCTTCGTAAAAACTGCGGCGTTACCTTGGCCGACCGAAAGCAAAACGAAGAGATTAGCAATATGGTAGATTTGAAAGATAACCTTATTACTGAAATTTATGAGGGCGTGCTTTAATGGTTTGGGCACGTTGAGCCAATGAACGGAGACCGAATGGTGAAGAAAATATATTGCGCGAAAGTTAATTTTAAAAGGAATCGAGGTACGCCAAGACTAACGTTCGAAAACCATGTGAGAAAATTGCTCGAAGAGAAGAGGGTCAAGAGTCCCCGGATAGTTAGACGTGCGTATATGAAGAAAATGATGAATCTGTAAAAAGTGAAAGAGACATTTGAGGATCGTGACACTTGGCGATCTTTCCTTTGTGGCTACCCTGTAAGAGACTGTCCGTGAAGATAAGAAAGAAAAAAATAAAGTAATGAACTAAATTCACAGACAAAACACGTCTTTCATTTTCACCCCTTTGTTGCTTATAATTTCTAATTCTTTGCAAACATCGGGATAAAAAGTACACCAAATAAATATTTTATAGACATGTAATATTTTCTTATTCTATTTCTTGGGTTTCGATTCTTGCGGATACAAACATGTGGATACTGATTTTTTATATTTGAAATTTGTAAAAACTTTCGCTAGTCACGTTTTAATATATTTCTAGTGAATTAAATTTAGAAGCTCTCACGCACGGTTTATGCTAGCCTTTTTTTTGTTCGGATGGAAAAACTTAGCACGGCAAGGACAAGTGATGAGATGAATTTCTGATTCTGTTGAGAATTGGCACACACGTTATGTAGCTCTGTGATAAAAAAAAACATAAATTTGACATTTGAGGCGGAAGACAATCTAGGTAACCTAACTGTTTACAGCAACTTTCCTTTTCTGGTTTACTCATTCATCTTGAGCATACATATTTACCTAACTAATGATTCATGGGTAAGAATACCATACGATAGAGACGGTTATATACATATATTGTATTAATGTTCCTTTATAATCACGATAGCCGAGTTGTTGGGTGGTCGGATTTCGAGTCGAGAGACCCGAGTTCGATCCCCAGGTGGCAGTACCAATGAGTTTTTCAAAAACTTATGTACGAATTTCATCGTTGGCTTGGACATAAAGGCGGCGACGGGCTCACCACCTGTCACGTTGTCCCGAAAATATCTTCGGTGAAAGGTGGGTCAAAGGGACTTAATTGTCTAGACTTGACCTCTGTCTACCCCTGTATTGGGAATTGCGTGAAGATATTTATTTATATTATATTTATTTATAATCACGGAGCCATAGACTGCTGCCCAAAATACCCTTTTGTAGATCCAGTCCTACCCCGCGTATTAGGTACGAAAAAGTTAATCATTAATTATTCATTCATCATTTCATTCATTGCTTTCGTGACAGTATATGCAATCTTAAGCTATAATCTCAAAGTGACAGACATAGGAGTATTTTAAAGCAGTAACAAATTCACTCCAAAATATCTTAAATTTAACAAAAGATTTTTTTCAGATATATATTAAGAAGTTTAAAATATATATCTCTTGTAAATATCACATCTCCCTCAAATCCATCAACTTTTTCGTCTTTTTACAACATCTATGCCCATATAGACTTTTCGGTATAAATTACGTACCAAAAAAAATTCCAAAAATAGCGTAGTATTTGTTGAATTTTTTTTGCTATGTAAAGTGGGTTCCTAGCACTAGGTGAGTAACATTTAAAATCGTCCCGGTACAGGCAACAGGCGCTGGTAATGCAATCCAAGAAAATTTATTTTTGTTTTTGTCATATTTCAAATTTGATTATATCTACCAATGTTATTCTACATACGAAAAGACGATCGAAATCAGGTTAAGGTCGCATAAACATAATTTTCAAAGTTGGTCATCTCCAAACTCGTAATTTTGAAACTAGGTATGCCAGATATCACTATAGAGAATTCTTACCAACTTTGTTACAAACAATTATTTAAATTTTAAAAAATTAAAACCTAATTCTAGATAAACATACTATGAAATATAGTCTAATCCAAAATAATCAATCATATTACATCTAATTTTCTCCACTATCTTGTACCTTCGATACATTTACAATGTTGCTGGAGTATACATATATGTATATGTTTTGAATTAGCTAAATGCATACTTCATAAACCAAATTATGGATATTCAACATTTCGTATCAGTTTTCTAAACACACGTAAACATTTATACAGGAAATTTATTATCCTAAACCTTTAATTTACCTGTCTTAATTTATTCAAGTTCTATATACGCGAGTAGGGTCTTTGTAGACAAAACTCTTAAGTACCCTGTTAAAAATTGAACTAAACTTCTATTGAACACATTAACAAAACCACGATAGTGGAGTTGTCAGTAGTTGGGAGATCGGAATTCGAATCAATAGATCCGAGTTCTATCCCCAGATGGTAGATTGTACTACAGGGTTTTCTTAAACTCTTAACTTAAGTATGATTTATAGGGTTGGCTTCGACATAAAAAAGGCGACAGAGTCACCACCTGTCACGAAGTTCCAAAAAAATGTCTAAGGTTAAAGTTGGTTCAAAAGAACTTAATTGTCGAGACCTCTGTCTATCCAAGTATTGAGGATGGCCTGAAGATAATATTACTTTTTTTTGCTTCTGTATCATGAGCATTGAATGAGCTTAAATTGGTAGTTGAGTAGCACGTACCAATGGGTTTTCTTTAACCTTATGTACGGTTTATATCGTTGGCTTGGCTCCTCATAAAGACGGCTCCAGGCTCACCACCTGACACGTTGTTTAAGCTGATTCAAGAGCTTAAATTGATTGTTGAGTTGAGCGAAGAGTTTAAAAAAAGGAACAACAAGTACGAGAAAAGAAGGAAAAGTTAAAATGAAAATAGTAGATCAAGAAGTTGAAGACATGATCGAAAGATCGAATCAAATAAAAAAATTGGCCCGATCTTGTACGCCAAACCTGTAGCAAGTATAAATTTATTTCAATAATCTATGGCCATCACAATAAGTAAAGTTTACTCTATACAATGCAGGGTTGCCAGTATCGTGATATTTCCCTATATTTATGGAAGCAGTTTGTAAATTTAAATTAAAAATATTTTTTGAAACCGTGGTTATGAAATTAATCTAAGCTTTGCAGTAAAATTAAGGTAATAAGGTATTATTTCTGTATAATTAAGGATAAAATTTCACTTATAAGGTTTATTTGTATGTTTGAGTTTCTCAGCAGCGGTCTCTTTCTACGCTTTTTCTCGTTTTAGCTCAAAACCTTTAGTTCAAATGTTCGGCCTCGGTTTTCAGTAAAATGGTGTCATTCTCGGCTTCGACCGGGATGAAGTCTTTTGTTGTTAATATCTTGATGATTTAAAAATGTAAGCGTGTTAGTGATTTCAGTGGCTAGGCTAGGTATGACAGAATATCTTACTGCCAAAAGACAATATAAAATGTAATTATTTACTCGCCATTTATTACCATTTGGTTACCATTATAAGTGATCCAAGGGCTGGTTCATATTTTGGCTACCGTATCAGTTTCACTATACAACGTGATAACTCCGTGGGCAACTCTGCCCACAGACGGTAGCAATGCCCACAAATGTAAAAAATGTGGGCTAACCACATTTTTTACATTAAGTTAATGTATATATTATTAATTCTGTAAATTATAATATTTTTTTTCGATGTATACTCAAGTACTTTATATACAGAAACATAATTATGTTAATATTTACAATACTTATTAACTAAAAACTACTATAATCGTAGAGCCCTACTCCTCGTGGCATGGTACCAAGAACGCTGGCTGCATTTCCATGTTGAATGCACTTCATGCCGGGGCAGCTCCTGGCACTTTATAAAACTCAAGTCCGATCCTGTATGGAGTACTGTAGCCACCTATGGGATGGCTCAGCTATATACCAGTTTGCCACACTCGATGGAACGCAGAGCCAAACGACTGATTGGTGACAATAAGTTGATTGAAACCAATCTAGATAGCCTTGCCTTAGTCACCGTCGGAGAGTCGCCTATCTGTCGGTGTTCTACAGACTGTACATTGGGGATTGTGCTGATGAGCTCCATAATCTCATACCGTCATCACCATTCCTGCATCGGGATACCAGACGCACTGTAGGCTACCACCCACACCCAGTCGACATCCCAAACATTCTCACTATGTGCTTGATCCTCATTTATAATGCGCACGGCCAGGGAATGGGATGCTCTTCCGGCCTATGTATTTCCGAAAGAATATAACCCTTACCTCTTCAAGGTGCGAGTACACCGGCTGCTCTTGAATAAACTCGCACCATCATATACCTCATCTATGCCGTCGTCCTCGATGGAGGTCAAGAGCCTACTCATTATTCTAATTTAAAAAAAGAATGGCAAGACTTAACCGTTAAGCGATAAAAAAAGAGAACCTGCCCTCTTGTCACCAGCGGCTACGATCAGTCACGGATACAATCCCTTTAGAAACTGCCTATCGTCTCTACGGCAAATGGAACAAATATATAGTCTCCTTTCAAAGACTCATATTTATGACATTTACCCGATTTAGCTGCCACTTATGCCGCCCCGGGCCTTATCGAAGTACCCTTGAGGGGACAGACTGCTAATGTACCGACGCAAGCAGCGTCCCACACTAATTTCAAGCCGTCGGGTCTCTTACCATCCTCCCTAAATATTCCACAAGACTCTAAAACCGAGATAATATTTATGAAAACAAGAGCCCTTCGGATGATTTCATTCAGAGGCGTCACGTGGCAGCCTGCCGGCACTTTTTCAGCATGAAAATCCGTGGAATGATTTATTTATGTCAAATACCAATAAATTAGATTTCTTTGAAAGTAAAATTTACAACCTTCAGTACACAATAATAGATAATAAATATCTAAAAATGTAAATTTTACTATTTTAGCTTTTTAGGAGTATGTTGTAAGAAGCTGGTTACCCTGATAGCAAATAACAACAATAAATTGTGTCAATTGCGAGTGATGTCTATTGTCGACTGCCAATTTGAATGATTTGTGTAATTTTTTTAATTATTTCGGTATCTACCTAGAATACGAACTAAAATAACACAGTGTTACTACGGTTATTATACGACAATAACGATAAAAAAGTTAATAAAATTACGGCCCAGGATTAATAAGTTTTATAAGAACTAAAAAAACTTAATTTTATCGGAGATATGTCTTTCTCTAACAAGGTAATATTACAAATGTTTTTAATTTACTGTTCTGAATATAAATAAGTCATAGGCAGAACCTGTAGCGTTGCTCTGATCCCAAAGTAAGTTAAAGCACTTGTGTTATGGAATCGGAAACATCTACATAATTTTTTTTGAAGATGCAGTAAGGCTAAATCAATCGGTTAATAAATGAGTAATTTAATAAAGTGAATTGTAAGCGTTCAAAATGAATTTTAATAGATTTCTACATTCACCTGTCTGAGAATCGAACAAGGGATCTGAGAGGGTGACAAGCCAACCCTATTCAACCTCAAGGAAACCTAACTCCCCTTTAAAATTACCAGTCTCCATGGGGAGAGAAATTGGCAAGCTAACATGCTTAGTATTTTAAAGAGGTTACCAAATACTCAAATAAATTTACTGTTTTTACTAAATTTAATTTTGGTATTGTATTTTATCTTTATTTTATTTATATTTCAGAATTTTCCTGCTCTGAAAAATGATAGATTATTAAGGGCAGCTCTCGGAAAAGAAGTAGATAAAGTACCTGTATGGGTGATGCGTCAAGCTGGGCGGTATCTGCCTGAGTTCCAAGCAGTCAGAGCTCAACATGACTTCTTTACAGTTTGTCGAACTCCTGAGTTGGCTTGTGAAGTTACTCTTCAACCTTTAAGACGTTTTGAACATTTAGATGCCTCCATTATATTTAGTGATATACTTGTTATTCCACAAGCTCTTGGAATGACTGTGGAAATGCATCCTGGTTTGGTAAATAATTTTTGTAGCTATATGCCTGCATTCACAATTTTAGCTGTTTTGCTTGGTAATCCCAAAATGTTAAAATTGAGATTGTTACCTTAAACTGTATGTTATCTCAAATTTGTTTAAATTTTATTTTATCTTGTATAAATGCCTTTTTATATAGATATAAAATTAATTTGGTTATTTAAGCTTTAGTTATAATTACAGGGTCCCGTGTTCCCAAAACCGTTGCAGAATCCATCTGAAATAGATCAATTAGAAGAGAATGGAGCTATCTCAAGGTTAAATTATGTTGGTGAGGCTATAACACTAACAAGACACAAAATAGAAGGAAAGGTGCCTTTGATTGGATTTACTGGTGCACCTGTATGTCAAATTATCATATAAATTGCTAAAATGTAAATGTCATATTATTTACAATTCAAAGTATTGTTTTAAACATTTCAGTTCACTCTAATGGGATACATGATAGAAGGCGGTGGAAGTAAAACAATGACCAAAACAAAAGAGTGGTTAGCGAAATATCCTAAAGATGTACATAAATTACTAGCATTATTGACAAGAGTTATAATAGACTACTTAATTATGCAGGTACTGTCATTCTTTATTTTTTTAGTATAATAGTATATATAGAAATTTATTAATAGATAGAAATTTATTAAATAATAAATCTAAACAAAGATTTCTTTGTTATCTAATTCTTATCCTTGTGGGGAAAAAATGATGGGCTACTGCTTTTATTGCTTTGTGATTTTTTAAATTATTTAGGTTTGCCTTTAATATCGAGATTCTAGCATCCTGATCTGTAATTGACACAAATGCTACTTCTAATTTTTATGTTAAAATAATATTAGAGGGTTGCAACTTTTCTTTAATATGATTGTGTAAACATATAATTTTGTTAGAAACAAATCTCTATGGATTTTATTAAAATAAGGACCATATTGGCTGTAATGTGATTCAAGTTTAATAGAAACATACATGTTAATTAATAAATTCATGATAAATTTTGTAGCTATATAAATTTAATTTAAAATTATAGTTACTTACTTTAAAAATACTAATTTGTTAATTGAATTGAATATTATTGTTATGCCAATTTGGTTTTGGATGGACTTCAAGAAACGAGGAAGTTCTTAATTAGGTTCAATGTTTTTTAAATGTATAAAATAAAAAATAAATAAATATCTTCACACAATTCCCAATACAGGGGTAGACAGAGGTCAAGTCTAGACAATTAAGTCCCTTTGACCCACCTTCCACTGAAGATGTTTTCGGGACAATGTGACAGGTGGTGAGCCCGTCGCCGTCTTTATGTCCAAGCCAACGATGAAATTCGTACATAAGTTTTTATACAACCCATTGGTACTGCCACCAGGGGATCAAACTCGGGTCTCTCTACTCGAAATTCCGACCACCCAACAACTCAACTATTGTCACTCATTATGTAAATGTATGTTGTCTCATAACTGTCAAATGTTGACCAATTTCGATAAATCTTTTATTTTTTTAAAGGATATACTTATTTTTGTGCTATTGTCACCTGCTCAGGATCTCATGATGGAAACCCAAAATAATAAAAAAAACCCCAAATTATATAACCATTTTAAATGTCCTCATTTGTGAAATATTACTTACTTCCTATTTTTTAGACTTAGTCATTGGTGTCTATGAGTATGATGGAATCCACTGCACTCCATTATGGTTAGGAGTTATGCAATAATACACGATTTGTTTGTATGCTACCTAGGTATTGGATGATAAGAGACAAATTGAGCATTTAATACTATCAACATTGTCAAGACATACTGCTTTACTTTCCAATAGTTATGGGCCTCCCTAAGTTTGGGCCCTCAAAGTATTATCATTATCTTCTTGAGCATATGTTTACCTATAAAAAAAATTTAACTGATGAAAAGAAAACGAAAAAGCAAAGCATAACTTTCTTAGCATTTTTATGTATTTGGAGGCCTTTCCAAAAAGGTGGGCCTTAAATCAATGTAATGGTAATGTCAAATAATACAAATATATCAAAACTTGGTGCTGATTTATTAGCTTATTATATCGTTGTATTTTTACTGACTACAGAACTACTGTTAGGTTATTAATATGAATAGCTAATATTCTACTGAGTATAAAGTAGTATGTGTATCTGCATGTTTATAGGTAGAAAGTGGTGCTCAACTGTTACAAGTATTTGAATCTAGTGCTGATCATCTCACAAGAGAACAGTTTTTAGAAGTATCCATTCCATATCTAAAAGATATAAGATGTGGAGTCCAACAAAAACTTGAAGAGAAGAAATTGGAACAAGTTCCCATGGTACGAAGTGTGCATTAATGTAAAATATTAGTATTGTGTTGAAATAATTTTTTTTGTACAATGAATTGTTACATTATTGTCATTATACAATGACTGTTTTTGTATTTGGTTGTTAATAAATTAAAGAGCAATTTTAAAAAATGCCGCCGGATTGTGGCAACGCTCTTATATTCGAGCATATTACACAGATCTGATGTAATTTTGAATCTCTTTTACTGTGTCGATAACGTGTCCGTATACTTAATACGGACACGTTATCGCCATCAGCCAAAAGATATTTTAACTCTTAGCTCAATATCCATAACTTTACAGCTATGAAACATTGCATATGATGCAATTTTTTATTGACTTTTACAGTATGTGAGTCATACTTAACTTTTTATTAAACAAAAGAGAATTTTAAATAGTCATCTAAGACAGGCGGGATTCGAAGACACGACCTCAATCGTACTATGGTAAATACCACCCATGTCAGTTTTTTTTTTAATTTCTCATTAATTTAATAACAAAAACTCTAGCATGACTTACATGCTTTGGTTTTAAAAATTGCCATCAATCAATTCACCGTCGTACCTACGGCACAGTCAAAAATTCCATCAACACCATCTTAATGCATGGCATTCCACCACAGTGCGTTTTTCGCGGAATTTTCTGCCACGCACTTGAACTTTATGGAATGTGCTGCTGTCAGCGGTTTTTCCGGACCGATTCGACTTAGGGACCTTCAAGAAAAGAGCGTAGACCTTTCTCAAAGGCCGGCAACGCATCCGCTATGCCTCTGATATTGCGGATGTTCATGGGCGGCGGTAATCACTTACCATCACGTGAGCCACCTGCTCGTTTGCCTCTAAAAAAAAGTCAGTCATTTGTTATTTATCACTGTTAACTTTACCTTCCCTATAATCTTATCTATTATTATTAATGACATATTTGTACTTACAGACCATTTTTGCAAAAGGTGGAGGTCATTCATTAGATGAACAAGCTAAGCTAGGATATGAAACGATTGGATTAGATTGGACAGTTGATCCCATTGAAGCAAGAAAAATTGTTGGAAATAACATTACTTTGCAAGGAAATCTTGATCCACAAGATTTGTACAAGTCACCCGTATGTACAATTATCCTATATTCATTCTGACTATTATTATTATAAATGCAAAAGTACGTTTGTTTGTAACGTTTTCACACCAAAACCCACATACAAGGGTGACGCTGAAAGTTCTTAGAAAATCAATAACTGAAAAAACTTATTTTTATAGTAGCCGGTTATTATTTTTATTATATCTTCTCAAAATGGTTTCCATTTACCGAGAAAAGAATTCAGAACCACCGAGAAAAGCTCTTTGCCCACTCGTCCTTTGGGGTCTCTTCAATGGCCTTCTGGAACGCAGCCACTGCTTCCATGTCGTTCTTAAAATGTTCTTTCTCTTCAATTTAGTTTGCAACTCCTCGGAAACACCCTCTGAGCAAATTGTCTTATGGTTTCCGGATCATAGCAATAAATACAACTTTCGTCACCCGAAAGTATGCCGAAGAGAGCTTTTGAGTAACCTCCGTTAAATCTTTGTATCATTTAACGCACTAATGAACACGACGAGTTTTGGGCCTCAATCAAATAATGAGGTATCCATCGGGCACAAAGCTTCCTAACAACTAAATTTTTGTAGAGAATTTTGTGCACTTGACTCATACTGATACCTAAGCTTGTTCGAATCTGCTAATAGGTTACTCTTGGATCAGTCTCTAGCATAGATCGCACAGCACTGATGTTATCTTCAGTCGGCGCCGTAGAAAGCCTTCCCTCACGCAGAGCATCGATGAGATTGGTGCGACCACGATCAAACTCATTAAACCAGTTTTAAACGGTGTCCCCGAGAAGAACCTAATTTTCACGATCAATCCCAATCGATATCTCTCATTACATTCTTGTTGACTTAAATGACACCGAAAGTCATAAAAAATTATAGTACGAAAATTTTTTCGCATTATCGATTCGTTAAATTCAATTTGCCCCCAAATCGTAAAACAAATGACAAATGAATTTAATTTGTACTCAATAATATTTAGCAAACAGTTAAACTTAACAGTGGTAGAGCCACGCATCAGCTTTTGTTGTTGCATGAATGGGCCGGCTCGACCGGGGAAGTACCACGACCCTCACAGAATACCGGCGTAAAGTAGAAGTCTAACAAACTTCTGCGTTTCGTCTGGTGAGTGCAGGTAACCGGAGGCCCACACACCCCCTCCCCCAATTCTGGGGCGGGGGGGGGAAGGAGGGGCACTCTAAGGCCATCAACGCATCTGCTATGCCTCTAGTATTGCGGGTGTTTATGGGCGGCGGTAATCACTTAACATCACGTGAGCGCAACCTGCTCGTTTGCCTCCCTTTTCCATAAAAAAAACTCAAAATTTTAACGTAATTTTTTATAATCTTAAAAAATGGCCAGTTCAAAAAACTATCAGTGTCGCCCTCGTATCAGCAAGTAAAATTGGCTGTAACCAGGGAAAATTAAGTAACTATGAAGACTCTTTTGCACTTTAACATTCGCTGCCTTATTGTAAATTGTATGAAAATTTTGGTTACTACAGAGATCCCTTAATACTTAACATTCAATTATTAGTTTGGCCAGGAAAAAAATAGACAACCCAACATTTGTATATTCTATTCTATAGGCTACATACTTTTGGTTGGTATTAAATTTATTCAATAACGTCGTAATAACGTTGGTATTTAATTTTTTGCACATATTTAAGTAATTTTTCAATATTTCTAGTCTAGCCCAGAATTTTTTGATAACCCACTAAGATAAACACATTAAATTTGATATAAAATACTTTTCACCCATTAAACATGGGTGATGGTCGTTTTGAGTGCAGATCCTTTACTGCAAGAAAATTGTCACACTTTTAAAAAACTGCATATGATCACAAGGGTATTATTCTGTGAAACTATAAACAACTTAAAACTCCTTTGTATCTTCTGCCTATTCAGTTCTGAAACATCGAATCCCCTGTAGCTCACTGAACACCTACACCATTAAAAGTGCCAAGCTATTTTAAACTAAATTATTTAAATAGCCACGATAGCCGAGTGGTTGGATGGTCGGAATTACTATTCAAGAAGCCAGAGTTCCATCCTCAGGTGGCAGGCTCATACCTATGGGTTTTTTAAAAACCTATGTACAAATTATATCATTGGCTTGGACATAAAGACGGCGACGGGTTCACCACCTGTCACGTTGTCCCGAAAATATCTTTGGTGGAAGGTGGGTCGAAGGGGCTTAATTGCCTAGTCTAGACCGCTGTCTACCCCTATATTGGGAATTGCGCGAAGATATTTTTTTTATTTCAAAAGCACTGTCTAATTATGTACTTTATATTTGCAGGAAGAAATTAAAAAGATGACAATAGAAATGGTACAAAAATTTGGTAAACACAGGTATATAGCAAATTTAGGACATGGGATAACACCACAAACTCCATTAGAAAGCATGACTGTCTTTACTGAAGCGGTACATGATGCAATTTGATTGAAACTTGTATATGCAAATTGAGTACTTTAATTTATAAAACTGTTATCCATAATTATTGTTTTCAAATAGATTACATTGTGTAAGTTGTCTTTGAGTTTTGACTTGTAGCCGGCATATCTTCATCATGACTTCCAGCAGATTTCTTCACATACTGAAAATACAAGAAAAAAACAATTTACTGTACCAGATATAAATGTCACAATAGCCGAGTGTTTGGGTGATCGGAATTCGAGTCACGAGACCTTAGTTCGATTCCCAAAGCGCGTACCAATGGGTTTTTTCAAAACTTATGTACAATTTATATAAATGGGTGGACATAATGGCGGCGGGATGACTACCTGTCAAGTGACTGTGGGTTGATGTGCCTTAATTGTCGAGACCTCTCTACCCCTGTATTGGGAATGGCGTGAATATATTTGTTTTGATTTAAATGGTTTTCTTATAAACTGTTCATGAAATAATATAAGAAGCCTAAACACTTATTCTCTATCTCTGTTAAATCTGTTGCCATGTTTGATCTCTTAACAGTTCATTGCTTATGAACAGAATTATGACATTAACAGTATTATGTATTGTAAAATAGTGAATATATTTCACAGGTTTTCTACAGCCTTAAATGAATGTCCAAATTTTTTATAATTAAAATCAATAATATTCTAAGAGCTAAATCCCATCTTTAATTTACATTTAAACTCTGGTGTAGATGCACCCAGTTTATTTTAATATTGAATGTGTAGCAATTCTCTTTGAACAGTGTAAAAATATGGAATCTTAACAACACACGCATTGGGCTTGCATTTACTAGCATTTCAATACATTTAGCATTACTACAGTAACGAGCAATTTTGAAAATTGTCGGCAAAGTATTACAATTTAAGGGCATTATGTGTACAATAAAATAAGTAAAAAAAATAAATCTCTTCACGCAATTCTCAATACAGGGTTGGACAGAGTTCTAGTCTAGACAAATAAGTCCCTTTGACCCACTTTCGACCGAAGATATTTTCAGGAAAACGTGACAGGTGGTGGGCCCGTCGCCGTCTTAATATCCAAACCAACGATATAATTCGTTTTTGAACAACCCATTGGTATGAGCCTACCATCTGGGGATTCGATTCCCAGATGGCAGGCTCAAAATTCCGACCACCCACCCACTGGAATACCGTGACTTGTGTACAATGGGTGTCCTAAACAGATAAAGCTTTAAAATAAACTAATAGAGATACATTAATATTACCGACAAATGTAAATTGAATCCGTATTTTTCACAAATATGTTGAACTTACTTGGGGATTAACTTGTATCTGTTCATCCATTTCTTGAATGTATTGGTGAAGCTTTGTGCAAGCAGCCATCTGTTGCTCTAGTACACATAATGTTTCAGGGGAGGCGTATTTCTCAGGGCTGTCCAAAAACACAACCATACCATCTTTCTGATTTATCATTGCATATATCTCTCCTTCTTCGATCTAAATTTAAAAAAAGTATAAAACATAAAATAAGCTCTCAATAACATAAATCAGTCAGAATGTTAGACTAATAGTCATGTTTCTAAATACTACAATGCACTCCAAAATCCAAATATTAAGTTGGGGCTTTATATAAAAAGAATATTCAATATATATTTCTTTTATATCAAAAGAATATAAGTGTGCCGACTTCAAGTTGCACATGCGGTCCGTAAGTTGGAAATTTGAATATGGTTACTTTAATTTTTTATTCCAGCACTTATCTGATATAATTACCTATTCCAGCCCATGAATATCAAATTATTTTAATGAAAGAAGAAGCATGTCATCCTTCAGGACTAATATGAGAAGCTTTAATTTATACTGTGCTTTTTAACTTTCAAATTGAAACACAATAGCTGTGACAATGTTGTTTGTCTACACAAATTAGTTAGTGTAAGTACCAATTTTAAAGATCCCTTGCAGGAATTTACGAAAAATAAGGCTTAAATTTTATTGTCCTTTAAACAACATAATGGATAATCATGTTATATCACTTGTCAGTGCCCCATAACTATACACAATATTTTCTTAAATTTAATTAGTAATAAAAAATTAGTTTTTAGTGAATGTCTTACCATATTAAGTATATAAGATTCAGCCTGAGCCGGACCAGACAATTGAACTCGTGATGCTACATCAGTTAATGAAAGAGTTAAAAACGTTTTCGTAAGCCTCTGAATGTTTTTCTTGTACATTGAATTTAGTACCTGAAATTAATGTTAATTCTATATTATATTATATGAGGTTATGGAATAAAAGGGAAAAAGTCTTAAAAATATCATTGGCGATGGTTAGATGGCGGAAAAAATATATTATATACCTCATAAAGTAATCCAAAATTCAACAGACAGGCGATACACAGCAACTATTGTGGTACGAGAGGTCTCGTAATCGATCGCCAATCCGCTTGCCAAGCGTGACAATTTTGCAAACTCTAATTCTATTAAGGACTAGTGGTGACTAACTGGTATATTTTTCAACAAATATAAATTTTTGAAATATATTTTTTTCTTATTTTAAAATACAAAGTACAATATACTAGCGAACCCGGCTGACGTAGCCTTGAAATGAATAAAAACTATCATATCTTAGGCACGCCAGCAACACACACATTAAAATAAACGTGAAAATGGGTGTGACAGTTTGTTACATGAACTACACACCGTGAGCTACAACTAGACACGAAAATCTATACATATAAATAAAATTGAAGTTTTTAATGTTGAAATAACCGATTTTACAACATTTATGTGAATATGTATACGGTAGATATACCAAAATAACATTTTTTACAATTGTTGTCTGTCCTGTTCTGTCTGTTTGTCTATTTGTTCTGGCTAATCTCTGAAACGGTTGGACCGATTTTAACAGGACTTTCACTGACAGATAGCTAATGTTATTAAGAGTAACATATGCTACTTTTATTTTAGAAACTGAATTTGATCTGTAAGTATATACATTTATAATTGAATATCTTAGTTGTGACAATAGCATTTAATACATTGCCCTAAACTGTCCCTTACGGGAGAGTTCTGTCGCCTGTATAGCCCTTTTAGAGGCCGTTACTTATGTAATATTATATGGAATGTATTACAGGTCAAGTCAAGGGAATAAATAGGAAATATAAATAAATAAAAAATAGAGCTTTAGTTAGTTTACAGAAAAAGTCAAACAAATAAATTATAAAGGGGTGTGCTGACAAGCTTTATAATCTTATACAGCCATCACTGTTCTTTTATCGGAATACGAGGCGCACTGCTCGACAGAGGTCAAGAGTTTATGCATTTTTTAAATTAAAAAAATTTTCCTTACAATAGACAGAATTTATTTTTTTACTACTTACTTGATTGACCAAACCCATATTCTTATCACGAACAAATGTCTCTCGATGCTTAATAGCTGCATGCTGAGAAGTAGCAAGCTCATGATAAGCTACTGACAGTGGCTTGAAAAATCTACAGACTACTTGTGACGTATACTTAGGCATAGGCAGAATCTGTAAAACATAATAATATAAAGTAGGCATAATTACAATAATTGTATTTACTAGATATGATATGGTAAGTGAATATAAAAGATGTTACCTTTCCATGTAAAATAAATGAGATTAAAATGTACTTTTTATAAGCTTCCAGCATTATATGAGAAACAACCATTGCGGGAACTGTAACAACTACTTCAAAAAAGTACAATGCGCGGTCATAGTTCTTCATTGCAGCATATATCATTCCACCATAGTAATAATAAAGTAAAAAATGCTTTGAGTCATTGTTACCACCTAACTGTAACAATATTTTAGAAGCACACTCATTAAGTTAACTATAAATACTAATAATTCTTTTTAACATAAGTATATATTCTTTTTAACATAAGAAATATGGCAGAGCCTTAGAGATGGAATGGTTAGTGCAGCGGAAGACGTGTGTGGAAATGTGAAAAGAGGTAGTAGTAAAAAGGGTGATGCATGGTGGAATGACGAAGTGAAAGAAGCTGTAAATAAGAAGAAGAAAGCATGGTTAGACTACTTGGTCTCTAGTAATGATAAGGATATGAGAGAGAAGAGGAAAGAAAGATATAAGCTCCAGAAAGTTCACACAAAAGCATTGATTGAGGAAGTGCGTGAAAGGAGTAGAATGGAAGCGGACGAAAGGTTGTCGCACAACTTCAAGGAGAACGCCAAACTCTTCTGGAAAGAGGTTGGAAGGACCCGGAGTGGTGCGACAGCCTTAAGAATGAATAAAGTGCTTTCGGGAACCAATGACGTCCTCTCAGAAAAATCGGACGTCATGGAGCGAATTTTATAGAGAGATGTATGCGTGTGATGATCTTAGTGGGAGATCCGGGGGTGACGCCGTGACTGGTACGCCAGACTCGGACCTCGATGACACTGAGGTCATCAGTATGAAAGAGATTGAATGTGCGATTAGAAGTTTGAAATGTGGTAAGGCTGCGGGACTAGACAGAGTTACTGCTGAAATGGTCAAGTATGGTGGGCCACGCGTCTGGGACAGCTTTCATCTGCTGTGCAATTTGTGCTGGCGAACGGGGCTGTTCCGGATGATTGGCGATCCGCGGTCATTGAGCCTTTATATAAAGGTAAAGGTTCACATTATGACTGCGGGTGCTATCGGGCGATCAGCTTGACCAGTTTAGCAAGTAAAGTTTACTCGAAGGTTTTGACACGTAGGATGCAAGAGAAATCGGAAAGATTTCTATGGGAGGCACAATGCGGATTTAGACCTGGAAGAGGATGCACGGATCAAATGTTTTCTCTCCGCATGATCACGGAGAAGCTTCTGGCTGCTAACCAGAAGATTTTCTGTGCTTTTGTGGATCTTGAGAAAGCATTTGATAAGGTTGTAAGGAAGAAAATGTGGGAACTGTTGCCGGGGTATGGTGTGGATGGTCGATTGCTAAGGGCTGTGCAGTCACTTTACTGTGACTGTAAAGCCTGTGTGCGGGTAGGGCATGACCTGTCACCCATGTTTAGCGTCCAAACGGGCGTAAAACAGGGTTGTGTCATGTCTTCCTGGCTATTCATACTGTATCTCGACAGCTGTTTACAGAAGCTGAAAGATAGCTGTTTGGGTGTGAAATTGGGTGACATAAAAGTAAATTGTCTGCTTTATGCTGATGATGCAGTGCTTATAGCACCATCAGAGGCAGAACTGCAGGCATTAGTCACGTGTATGAAGAAGAATGTGAAATTAATGGTCTCCGTTTGAATGCTAATAAAACTAAGGTTCTGGTATTTGAAAGGGACGAAGAAAGAACGAAGTGCGAAATTTGGGTAAATCAGGAATGTCTAGAACAGGTGAATGAAATTGTATACTTGGGGAGTGCGTTTAGCCGGGATGGAAGATGTGATTTAGATGTGGACAGGCGTGTCGCTGCCGGGAACAAAGTCAATGGTGCCCTGACTGCGTTAATCAAAAGGCAAGGCGTTGTGAAAAGTGCACGCCTTGCAATACATAACGCAGTGTTGGTACCGACTTTGTTATATGGCAGCGAAACCTGGGTATGCCAGAAGAAGCATAAAAGCAGGTTGAATGCAGTGGAGTTGCGATCTCTTCGTAAAATGTGCGGCCTTACCATGGCCGACCGAAAGCGAAACGAAGAGATTCGCAATATGGCAGGTTTGAAAGATGACCTTGTCTCAAAAATGGATAAGGGCGTGCTTCGATGGTTTGGGCACGTTGAGCGAATGAGTGAAGACCGAATGGTGAAGAAAATATATAGCGCGAAAGTTAATATTAAAAGGTGTCGAGGTAGACCGAGATTAACTTTCGAAGACCATGTGAGCAAATTGCTCGAAGAGAGGAGGGTCAAGAGTACTCGGATACCTAGACGTGCATGTATGAAGAAGATGATGAATCTGAAAGAAGCGAAAGAAGTATGTAGGGATCGTGACACTTGGCGATCTGTTCTCTCTGGCTACCCCGTCAGGGATTATGCGTGAAGATAAATAAATAAAATAAATATAACATAAGTAAATTTAAATTTATGCAGAAACTAAATAGATACAACAACAAAATAGAAAGTGTGTAGTGGTTTACAGGGTATAGTTAGCCAGTGAAATTACGGGCATTAATAGTGAATAAAAAAATATTTTATTTTAAAAGAAACATGGAAAAAAACGTTTTAGATATTATCAATATGATAATATCTGTCAATAAAATATTTATAACTACTGACACCATGCACCCCACGTTTTTTTTTTAAATAAAATATTTTTTTTATTCACACTATTATTAATTTATATTTATCGAAATTTTTAACACTATTCTTAATTTAAACTTATTTTCTATTTTTTAGTTCGATTTTCTATAAAAAGCGTGTTCTTTAGTTTTTTTAAACTATTATTTATTTTTAACTTTTTAGTTTTTTTATCAAATTAGTGTATTGTCATCAGTCCTCGATAAGTCTACAAAATTTGTACGAAATCTGGCCGTTTAAAGTGGGTCAAAATCGCGCCCAAAGAAGTCGGTTACAAACATACATATATACAAGTGAAGCTAATATAAAGCGTGTAAAAAGTGGTTTCATAATGGTCAAAAATAAAATAAATATTTCTATGTAATTCCCAATACAGGGACAGACAAAGGTCTAGCTAGACAATTAGGTCCCTTCGACCCACCTTTCACTGAAGATATTTTCGGGACAACATGACAGGTGCTGAGCTCGTCGCTATGTCCAAGCTAATGATATAATTCGTACATAGATTTATTACTAAATAAAATAATTTACCTCTGATCCAATTCCTGTGACATCTGTATCTAAAAATTCTAGGGCTGGTTTCATACATTTAGAGAGTAAACAAAGCTGGCATAAATCTGCATGTATTGATGTTAATTGAGAATCAAATAATTGTATCTTTTTGATAGCTTTTTTAGTAATTCTATACCCCTTATAGGCTGTTTAATTTCAATTAGGTGCTCTGTAAGATAATGGCATAAATCAGCATCTGTAAAGTAAAAGTTTTTAGAACATAAACTTATTGGTTTATTTATTACTTGCTGTTTGAAATTAAATTAGAATGATTATTAAATTTTAAATTACATACACAAGTCAGGTGCCAAGCGCACTTGTTCTCCATTGCAGTTTGTTATAAACTCATGAATTTTTTGGTACATATTTGTTTTATCACTTTCATTGGCTCCCTGAAATGATTGCATAGAAATATAAAACATGATTAATATATTAAAGTTGCTAGACCATCCAGTGACTTTGCCTGTGGTTAAATGTTCAATAATTTTTTATACATTAAAAAAATATGTAGAATAAAACTGCTATATTTTACAGGCTTATATGAAACTAACAATGGAGTTATTAGTGTCATCTGTTGTTGTAACAAATATAATATCAAAATTATTGAACACAGAACATAAGTGCTGTAGCTACTTACTTTGGAATCAGACCATCGTAAGTGATGTTGACTCTATCTATGTATATATTTACTCCTAAGCATTAAACAAAAACCATTTTAAATAACCATAAATAGAAATTACTTATCTTCATGCAGAATCCACAATGGGGAAGCCAAAAAGAACAGATTGCCAAGTGTCATAATCCTTACATCCCCCCTTGGCTTCTTTCAAATTCATCACTTTCTTTACACATACATGTCTAGGTACCTAGGCCTACCTCAACAACTTTACTCCACATATTTTAAAAAGAGATTGCATCTCTTCTTTGGGGCATATATTTACTTTGTTCCCGGTAGCCACATACCAGTCCACATCTAAATCACATCTTCCTCTCGACTAAAAGCACTTCCCAAGTATACCATTTCATTACCCTTTTCTTAAAAATATGGGTAAAACAGGAATGCCTACTCCTGTTTTACCCATATTTCAAACTTCATACTCTCTTTTTGCCTCTCAAATATCATTAATGAAACAATTTGATAATATATCTCAATAATTCTTAACAACAAGCATCCTAACAATGTTAACTTTTGAATAGACAACATTTAGATTAGATTAGACAGGCTGATCTCCGCAACTCCATTTATTAGCATTATATTTCTGCAGTATTTTGCATAAAAGACATAACATAAGTCATAAATAACAGAATTATTTGTAATAAGATTAACTCACAACTCACCTGTGGAGTTGAGTACTTTGCCACTAGGACAGCCAATACACCAAGAGAATGTTGTTGAATGTCTAGCGTCTCTAGAACTGTGTTTAAATGAGCACTGTTCCGTTGAAGAACCTCATCTGACTTGCCTATCATTTCCACCAATTCTCTAAAATGACCTACCAAAATCGTAAAAACATTAAAATAAATCATTGTGTAATACGCGATAATGCGTACAAGATATATTCGATTTAAATTATATACTTGCTGCCTAAAAGTTTATTCTTTTATATAAAAAATTTAAAAAAAATCATGATATAACTTGATTACATAGATACATAATAGCCTGATAAACTTCATAGCAGCTCTTGAATTTTCCCGTAAGGGAAAATTTTCCACAATTGCTACAGCGGAAAGCACATTGGTGTTACCGGTACAGTCCATCTTGCACCTTTACCACTATTACCCATCACCTGTTTGCTAAATTTAGTCTGCTATTTTTGAAAAAGGTTATCTATGTATCAGTAACCAATGGTTTTTCTTCCCTTTCTTTTGAAGGTTATTCTTACACAGTATCCATAACCCAGATTTTAATTAAAAATAAAACCACTTTGTATATGATTGATTTTCAGAAGAGCTATGTAAAAAGAAACTGAAAAAGCATATTGAGATTTTAATTATCACAGGTTTTGAACCTATGTTTATTACATTATTGTTATTGTATTTTTACGCACCTATGTAAATAAAGATACTAGGGTAGTCAGAAATGTAGACAATTTTTAGTCCTTTAAACACAAATCATAGAATCTCATTTTCTTGCTTCTTATTATTTTAATGATAAATTTAAAAATCCACTGACGATGGAAAATGCTCATTAACCATTTTTTTTAAATATCACTAATACATTATGTCTAATTTAGATCTTACCTGATGCTGAGGATGTTCTAACATTATTTACAAATTGCTCAAGCGGCGAAGCCATATTGAATGGTTTTTATAGAATTTGCAACTATAGGTTGGTTCTAGCCACCTGTGCTGAACGCTTAAAAATTAGTAGTGAATATATAATTTACAATTAAATGTTTATTTATCTAACTTCAACACCGATGACAGGAATTGCAGTATTATATATCATAGATAACAAAGAGAATATAATCATGGATAACACGTATGTAACTGACAAATCATTATATAATCTTTGGTAACTAAGATATCAGTCAATTGCAGGACCGCAGGCATCGCAGATCGAGCATAGAAAAGGTATTTGAAGTATATATCCTAAAACGTATTTACTGAAAAGAATAAAATAATAAATATCTTCACGCAATTCCCAATACATGAGTAGACAGAGGTCTAGTCTAAACAATTAAGTCATTTCGACCCTCCTTCCACCGAAGACATTTTCGTGACAGGTGGTGAGCCCGTCGCCGTCTTTGTGTCCAAGCCAACAATGTAATTTGTACACAAGTTTTTTGAAAAACCCATTGGTACGAGCCCGCCACTTGGGGATCGAACTCGGATCTCGTGACTTGAAATTCCGACCACCCAACCACTCGGTTATCGTGATTTTATTTACTGAAAAGTATTTTCGGAAAGTTTTTGCTAGGTGTAGGTGTAGGTGCGGAGTGAAATTCGAAACATGTTCGAAGAAGTGTCCTATCTAAATTTAAAAAGTAATGTGATAGTTATTTATTATAAAAATAGATAACTATCTTCACGTCATTTTCAATACTGGTGTAGACGGAGGTCTAGACAATTAAGTCGTTTCGAACCACCTTCCACTTGGGACAACGTGATAGGTGGTAAGCCCGTCGCCATGTTTATATCCGAGCCAACGATATAATTCGTACATAAGTTTTTAAAAAACCCTTTGATACTAGCCTGTCACCTGGAGATCGTACTCAGGTCTCTCGACTCGAAATTCTGACCCCCCTACCACTCGGCTATCGTGACTTAGAAATTAAATATTTTCTGTTTATAAAGCTAAAATTATTCATTTAAAGTAAACATTCAATAAAAATTAATTTACCTTAGTTTTGAACTATATTTGAAGACTATCTTTTTATATTACTTTATTTTGTAATAAAAAAAATTATCTCTGTAATTCACAATATTATATTGTACTAGCGGCCACCCGCGGCTTTGCTTGCGTGGAACCCTAATTATTTTCTATAATAAAAGTAGCCTAAGTTTCTCTTTATATCATCAGCTGTCTACCAGTGAAAGTCTCGTTAAAATCGGTTCAGCCCTTTCAGAGATTAGCCGGAACAAATAGACAGACTGACAAAAATTGTAGTAAAATGTTATTTTGGTATAAGTACCGTATCAATTCATAAAAAAGGTTATTTATATGTATAGATTATGCATTAGTTTTTCCCACGTAATCGAAAAGATACTTCCTGTGATATAAACCAATTCATAAAAATTTATACTTCTTAATACTTGTGGGATACGTTTATGGAAAAGTATTTTGATACTCATACTTGTAAGACTCGGTACCTATTTAACCTTGTACATCTCATTCCATGTCGCTCCCGGAACTAAATATTTTAAATACATACCTATACCTAAACGTAGCATATTAGTAGCTTTCCCTTTTTTCACTGTACGACCACTTTCTTTTGTAAATTTCCAGTGATTACTACTTTGCGCTAATTACTGTATGAATCTGAAAATAATTACACATTTAAAATCCCAATAAATAAATAAATAAATGTATTTATTTATTTATAAAATCCCAATAAAATTTGATTTTAAGATATCAACAAATAGCACGGTATCGCACAGCGAATAGACTATAATGTAATAATAGAATCTAAAAACAGTTCACTTTTAGACCATATTCCTCAAAAAAACAGACTTGTTTTCAAAAATTACTATCCTTCAAAGCCAGTTTCTAATCCTATCTTCCGAATAAATTATATTTAAACATTTCGAGGTAAGATACAAGTCAACTTGTCTCCATAGACGAAACTGTAAAGGCCATCGGGCCAACAGCATCCCATAGATGGTTTTTAGTCGGTATGCTTCTCTTTCTGAGATTCGAGTCCAACGCTGTACGTTGCGGTGGCCTCCCGGTCAGGAAACGTTCGTGTATAAAGCATTTTCCTTCACGGGTATCAAAAAAAATTACAAGTCTACTATATCGTGATTAGTTAGGAATTTTTGAAATAGCTCTATTAGTAATTGTATTTATTTGCATATGTATTGTATATGTATATGTAATTATCTTGCTTTTTAACTAATATGGAAGGAGTAACTTTTACCGCAATTTATAAAATAAAAACATAAATTGATTTTTTAATTTTCAATATTTGCTATCATCAGAAAAAATGTTTATAATTTGATTGTACACCATTGAACAAACATTACAGAAACATGAATTGATAAATAACATTAAAAGGTATAATGGACTATCTTATCACTAAAAGTGATCTCAAAACAAAGGTTATAAAAATAGGGGGTGCCTTGGCATATCAGATGACTTAGATTGAAAGAGCATTTTACAGCTTGTTAGCCTCCAGCGTAAAATAATTATTGAAATGAGCAGGAGTTTTTATTTTAAGGGTAGCAAAGAATCGAGGATGCGAAAGGTGGAGAATCTTGAATCATTAGATATATCGTATAGATGGGAGTAGACGAGGAAAAGGGAGTGGTGAAGAGACGAACAAAAATGTGTGCGTTTCGGCGAAAGACCACTTGAGCTTATTATACATATTAATTCACTTTTTCCTTTTTTTTAGAATAGGGAGGCAAACGAGCAAGTGGCTCACGTGATGGTAAGTGATTATCGCCGCTCATGAACACCTGCAATACAGGAGGAATAGCAGATGCGTTGCCGGCCTTTATAATATAGCATAAGCATATCTCCCAGTTTATAACAAAATATAACCTGCTGAGTGTTATCAGTCTGGGTTTCGATCAGGCCACATCACCACTGCTTTAATCAAAGTCCCAGATGACATAAGGCGAGATATGGACGCGAAAAAGTTAACTATGCTAGTGCTTGTGGATTTTTCAAATGCTTTTAACATAGTAAGTCACAATTGCCGAGTGGTTGGGTGGTCGGAATTTCGAGTCAAGAGACCCGAGTTCGATCCCCAGGTGGCAGGCTCGTACCAATGAGTTTTTCTAAAACCTATGTACGAATTACATCGTTGGCTTGGAGATAAAGACGGCGACGGGCTCACCACCTGTCACATTGTCCCGAAAATATCTTCGGTGGAAGGTGGGTCGAAGGGACTTAATTGTCTAGACTAGACCTCTGTCTACCCCTGTATTAGGAATTGCGTGAAGATATTTTATTTTCTTTTTTTTAACACAGTCGACCACGAAATCCTTCTTTCCTTCCTTTCTTACCTTCACTTCTCTGACACTGCTCTGGAATGGATTTTCTCTTATCTTGGAGGACGTCAGCAGTCTGTTAATTATAGGCAGCAGATATCTTCTTGCTGGCTTTCTGCATGGCGGTATATTATCTCCTATATTATTTTCTATTTTCATCTATTTTATCACATCCTAATTCAATTGCTCTTACCATCTGTATACAAATGACCTGCAGCTATATATAAGGTTGAAGATCTTCATGACGCGATCCAAATAATAAATGAAAATCTTAATGTAATACAAGAATGGTCATTTCGTCATGGAATCACGGTAAATCCTTCGAGGTGTCAAGGAATGATTATCGGTAGCACGAGAATATTTACTAAGGTTGATCATTCTAGTCTACCACCGATGCTCTACAATAATAGCGTAATAAAGTACAGTACTGTGGTAAAAAACTTTAGGCTTATCATAGACAATACGCTAAGTTGTAGAACATGTCGTTGATATATGCCGAAAAGTTACTCCTACCCTGCGGTCTCTTCATCGCCTTACGCACTTCCTTACGTTAAAAATGAAACTCATACTTGTGCAAACGTTTATATTGCCCATAATTGATTACGCAGATGTTTGTTACCCGGACTTATCATCACAAGATCTTCTAAACAAGCTGGAACCCCTCCTTAACAATTGTATTAGATACATTTTTGGTTTACGAAAGTATGACCACATTTCTCCATATCATTCTCAACCTTCTGCTTACCATTCGACAGAGGCGGCTTTCTAGAATTCTGTTTGTTATTTTCTCTTCTTTCTTCAAAGATGAATTTAATTATCTCTCCATTGCACATGATAGGATACTTCGATCTTCCTATTATAATAAGCATTGTATTCCAAAATATTTCACCGAGTTCTTTGGTAACTCTTTCACTGTTCAAGCCTTTCCTTTGGAACTCCTTGCCCGACTATATCAGGAAAGCACCCAGTAAATACTTCTTTAAAAGTTTGATTCGTAAACATTTAAAAAACCTTTAAAGGCTTCATAAAACAACACTTATCAACGTTATTTATGTGTACTTTTATACTTTTTAAAACTGCACATCAACTACGACCTTGACATGATGATGCCAGTCTGTGAGAAAACAAGTGACCCAATTGTAAAATTTCTCGAGAAGCCCACATGACGGAAGCTTTGAGAGAAGCGCTTTGTGCCATACCCGATCGAAGGCGCTATGTCCAAACTAACTGATGCCCCCCCCTCCCTTATTCTCTACTGCTTCCGCCCATCAGTGAGTGAAGTACGCCAGAAGATCACTGAGCAACTCCGACGGAAGCCGTACTGGCGGTCACGAATCAACTGGTGCTCCTCTAAGTACCATTATTTTGGAGAACAAGGAGGTGATGGCGATCGGTCTGTAAATGTACGGATCTGAGCAGTCGCCTTTCTTAGCGATCGGGTGCGCCAAAGCTGTCTTTCATGCCTTTGGGGTGACGCCGAGAGTAGGAGTACCGGAAAAGACGCGGTAGAACCGGTGCCAACTCTGGAGCAAACATCCTCAATACAATAGGGGGGATTCCATCGGGCCCACTCGACTTTTGGATGTCCAGGCACAAGGACTGCTTCGCACACTGAGCTCTGAAAACCGGCATAGAGCACTCACTACACGGAATGGTCGGCGGTAAGTTCCCCCTGTCACATGAACATGATCTACCACCGATGGGTCCCATCGGTGGTAGATCTAAGCCTTGGTTTAGTAGAGGACGAATTGAGAAGGGAACGAAGAGGTCTATTCCTTGAAGCACCACATCGGCGAAGGAATTTGCAACGGCGTCAGTACTATCTGGCGAGAAGCAAACCTGCCCCCATGGGAAGAATGCAAAGAAAGACCGCATCCCTTCCCAATTCGCCGACCTGTAGCGAACACACGGCGGTGGCCTGCAGATCGCGACCGCCATGGGCACATGATAGGCACTTGACCCCTAATCAGGAAGTGGTCCGATGAACCCAAAGGGGCAACTATGGAGACCACATAGCCGGATAAGAGGTATTTGTATTCATATCTCTTCAAATATCTTGATATTATTCTTATTTACTTTGTCTTTATAGAATTCAAAATAGTAACTGTTCAGAATAAAAAATTAATCCTTGAGTTACAATAGCCGAGTCGAGAGTTCGATCCCAAGGCTCTTACCAATTCACCTTTTCAAGAAACTTATGTATGATTTATGTTTGTCACAAAAATGTCCTTGGTGAAAGGTGGACAAATTAATAACATAGTGATTGATGATTTGTTTATTTTCTTATCATCCAAGTTAATGTTGTAATTATTTCATTATGATTCACTCATTTATATTTTTGCTATTTTTATACAATTATTATGTCTTATAATTAATTCTTACATATAATGCAATAACATACACAACAAAAATTATACATAAAAAGATAACAGAGACAAATGTCTCTGCCAGTGCTGCCAAGACAACTCAAACTTGAAGAGGACATTTAACCACCTTTAAAGCTTTCTATAAAATATTTATATATGGGAAAATATAAAAAAACTTAAAACATATTTTTTATTTACAGAAACAAATATAACAATTTATTTACAAATACAACAAAAAATTTTTAATAACAATTCAATTTCATTTCTCATGGTATGTCTATTATAATTTGTATATTGAAAAACTAAATTATGAAAAGTAGCTTTGATTTAACATAGCATTATTTCTTAATATTATAAAACATATGAAATAGATTTTTTTTTGTTACCACACAGACTCCCAAGATTTTATTTATTATTCTGCTCTGTTGTGGCTATAGTTTTTTTCATGTGTTAAAAAAATTTATGTATCAAATTACAGTCCCAAGAATTCAGAAAATTCTTTTGTAAGATTATGTTCTTCAATGAATTTGGAAAGGCCATTTTTACTGTTTTGGAAACTAATTTCATGGAAGTCACTAAATTTTTGTTCATTTTTTTTCTCACTTATGTGAAAACTCTCTGTTTTCCGTATAGATATTTTTTTCCAGTTCATTGACTTTATATCTTTCCACCATTCAGCACAGTCTTCGTTGATTCCCTCAATACATATTATACCAGGTTTTCCAGCTAGACAAAATCCTGTCAAATTTAAATCTCTTCCTCTTTTGATAATTTCCTCTCTTTTATTTTTACAATAAATATGATGAGAAAAAATCCATTGTCTAATAAAGGTAGAAGCTGTTCCATCTTTTTTTGATATAGAGTTTGTTTGTACAGATTTGAGATCATTTTCTTTTTCAGCAATAACTATGTTAATATTTTCTTGCAACCATGATATTGCTGTATATAAGCATACTTCATTCTGATAGACACTTCTGACATATTGTGTTAATCTTATATTAAGATTTGTTTCTTGTTGTCTGTTTAATTGATTACAACGAACAAAAATATCCGGTTCTTCATTTGGGTAAAGAGTTGGTAAATTTACATTAATTTCTAATTTAAAATTGTCCACAGAAAGGTTTAGAACAAAATCGAAATGATTCGGAATTGATAGTGATTTTTTATCCAAAAAGTTATTGATTTCCTCAAGTATATTGCAATCAGTTACTATGATGTCACCATGATTAGGATACATAGATTTTATTAAGTCGAATTCACATATTTGTTTTGTTAAAGTTGTAATTATCATGTCTTGAGGTGACTGCGTTAAAGTCGAATCCATTTTTACCTTATTACAAGTTAACTCGGCCAAAGTAACGATGTCTGATTAAAATGAGTAAGCTTTGTAGATATCACATGAAATAAGATCATTTAATTCACTGCTAATTTCAACAGCATCTAATTTATCTGCACTAAATAAACTTTCCTTCATTATTTCTCAGATAACAAGAATGTGCCAATATATAAATTACAAATCGATTATACTGTATTTATAATAAATATGTTACGTTAAGAAAATATTTCTGGGTGGAAGATATTTACAAACACTCGTATAAGATCTTTTTTGGAGTTTATGGCATGGAATCCAGACCTTTAGGCCAATCGAATAAGAATTGAAACATTCACTCCAAAGAGTATATAATCACAATGTCATATCCACAGAGTATATCATTAATACTGAGAACTAGTATAGTGGTGATAATACTGATAAATGGTAGTGATAATACTGAGAACTGGTGATACTGGTTATATCTGAAACGTTGTGGTTATATTCTTTCTCTTTGCTTCACTCACAGATTAACTACCACCGTAGGGACGGCGATATACGTCAATGTTTTAAAAACACTCGATGTAAAGTATCCATGCATCGAATCAATCCGATGTATTGTTAATTTGTCATCATCAGGTAAACATCGATGTTTTTATTCGATGCATCGAATAGGCAAACCTGCTAGCCCATGATAACAAAGTAGTGCTTTTCAAAGTAAAGTGATTAGGCGACAGCTTATAGTTTTAGCAATTACAATAAACAACGTTACACAAATTATTTTAGGGGTTTAGTTATTAATTAGAATTAAATTTTGCATATTTAAATGTACTTGCTCTTTAGGTCTACTCAACAGTACAACATTACTTAAACTATACATTTGTCTATAAGGTATTACAGTTTTCTATAAGGTATTACAGGTATTACAGGTTTACAGTTTTTACATATGGACATCCTACGATGCAGTAATGCGTTATTATTTTTTGCTACATAAATTACATTGACATTATACATAAAATTAAAAAACTGTAAAAGATAACAAACTGCTATTTCTTCGCATAAATAAATAAATATAAATAAATAAATATTTTCACGCAATTCCCAATACAGGGGTAGACAGAGGTCAAGTCTAGACAATTAAGTCCCTTTGACCCACCTTCCACCGAAGATATTTTCGGGACAACGTGACAGGTGGTGAGCCCGTCGCCGCCTTTATGTCCAAGCCAACGATGAAATTCGTACATAAGTTTTTGAAAAAACTCATTGGTACTGCTACCTGGGGATCGAACTCGGGTCTCTCGACTTGAAATTCCGACCACCCAACAACTCGGCTATCGTGACTTTTTTTCATTCGCATAAATAAATTATATAATTAAATAAATGTTCTCGTATAAAATAAGAAATTTAAAAAATTTTCCGAAAACGGCGGGATTACTATATTTACCGAAGTTATATTTGCAAATTGTTCACTAGGTGGCGGTGAATTCTGTACGTTCAATCCCTTTAGATAATATGTATTAATGTTTATAACCGAGATTAGAGCAAAGAGTATAATAATATGCTGAGAGAGGTAGAGACTAGAGATTACTAGTTAGCAGTTGGGAGTGTTTATATACTCTGCATATCCCAGTTATTCATCTTCAAAGGAAACAGGAGGCTGTATGGCTTAGTTCCTTTGCCTGCTCTCTCGAGCGAATAATAAAAACAACAACACACTAAAAAGGTAAATTCAGTTTTAATTTTTGCAACTAAAATAAATGTTCTGCAAAAATGTTTCATTGTGCAATGAGACAAGTTGAAGAGAGACATGTTGCCTACCAAGTTGATCTTATGGTTTGGAGTAACCGGTTAGATTTATTAGCACTTAGTAATTTCAAAGGTAAGAGTGAAAAGGTTTTATTTTAATTTTAACTTTATTCACTTTCCATGCAATAAGATTGCCCTTTTAAATTTGTATTTCTATATATAAAGTATTTACATATTTCTTATTAGAGACATAATCATCAAGTTTACTGGTTAAAGAAATTAATATATACTACTTATGTATTGACACTTACATGAGATTTAACTATATAGATATACAACAATAAAGGCCGAATACTTTTTACTAAATAGCCTTTGACATGTACATATATTTTAATGATTTTTATATAGTAAATGTATCGAAATATAACACTCATTGTATCAACTCTTGAAATTAATATTATTTGTATGTAATTTAAAATATAAATTTCAGAATAATCCTATAACAAGTTATTTAAAACTTCAAAATTCAATTTGTTCCATATGGTTTTATATTTTGCCAGGAGAAGTGCAGGTGCACAGATTACACTGGCAAAAGGTATGGAATTTACCTCCACCAAAAGAAAATGTTACAGTACAATGTATTGCCTGGAGACCTGATGGAAAGGTACTTATGGAGTTAAGTATCTGGTAACTGTGTTCATTATATTAAGACCTATAATTAAATAAATTGCTTTTTCAGGCTTTAGCCATTGGTTACAGTTCTGGAAGTGTTTATGTGGTGGACATAGAAGATAAAGAAATTCTTGATAAATATGCTTTTGATATTGAAACTGCTGAATCCTCTTATGATACAAAACAATTTGGGATTACCTGCATTACTTGGCCTATTAAATCTGGATTGTTGGAAAGTGCAACAGAATATAATGTTTATGTATGTATTTCCAGTTGAAGTAAGAAAATAAAGCATATGTTCTTACTTATAACTTACTATCTTGTTTTACCTTTCAGGATGATGCTACAATATTTTTGCAAAAGCCACCATCATCAAGCTCATCATACAAAGCTCAAGGGCCAGACGATAATGTTAAAGGTTTCAAAGAAATACCAGAACCTACACAATTAAGCATGTTAATGGTTGGATATGGTTCTGGAAATATCTACATGAGTGTATTTGGAAGATATCCATATGGCACAATACACCTGGCTCAAGTGGTTAATGATGAATGTGGAGAATATAAAGTACTTGATATAAATATGTCTAATGATTTTAGTATAATGCAAGTATTATACTTGGATAGTATCACCAAAAATGTCTATTTGTCAGTAATAAATACAAGTGTATTGTCAGCATATGCTGAAGAGTTATTTCTAGTAGCTAATAAACATAGCCAAGTTGTACAATTAATGTCATACCTTGATCAAACTATGACATCTATAACTGAAGCTTGGGAGCACATTTTATTAGAAATGGACTCAAAAATGGCATACTATGCATCATCAGTGCCACAAGGTGGAGTTTCTGCTGACCTATTGGAGTTACTTATGCTAGGTCTGTATTTTATCAAGAAATAAATTCTCTGAATAAAATATACTTTAAATTATATTTCCAGTGCAAATTTCAATGACTTATTATACTTCAGGTGTCCCTTCAGATGAACTTGAATTATTTTTACTTCAAGAGTTGACAGCCAAAGGATTAAAAAAATTTGGAAGTTCAGTAGAATTAAGCTATTCAACTATTCAAAAATTAGTGTTAAAGCAGTTAAATATTGTTGGCCAAAATTTAGCTTACTATCTTTCAGACCTAAGAGGCCTAACAAGAATACCTGACAGATTTAAGGTAATTATTTTTTGGTCAATTGCCAAGTGCAGGAGATATTATAGTACAAAATACATTAAAACCGTCAGTGTTTGTGCTAACACAGATGCACTCTTCAATGGAACAGGGGACCGCTAATGGGAGAGAGAGGTAGGGACGTAGAAATTAGCAAGACCTCTAATGCCGATATTAGCTGCTATATTAGCAGATCTTGTGACTTACCAGGATTGCCAGTCGGAAATGGTGGGAGGCTTTCGTCTTATTGGGTTTTTGAAGAGAAAAAAGGGGAACAGGATACTGCTGTCACAGGAGGAAGGGTCATAACAACAGAAGCTAGAGCAATTTGGGTTCTCATATGTAGTGATTCCTACAGGACAAAAGAAAACTCTCTAGATGATTCAATTTATGAAATATTTATAATATATGTGTAAATCATAGGTGTAAATGACTATAACTAGCATAACAAATTCAAAATATTCAGTTCTCTGAGTCTAGAAATTCCTCTTGACTAATTAAGATGACTATGGCAAAACCTATATTGAAGCATATCTTCACGCACTTCCCAATACAGGGGTAGACAGAGGTCGAGTCTAGACAATTAAGTCCCTTTGACCCACCTTCCACGCAAGATATTTTCGGGACAACGTGACAGGTGGTGAGCCCGTCGCCGTCTTTATGTCCAAGCCAACGATATTCGTACTTAAGTTTTTTTGAAAAACCCATTGGTACGAGCCTACCAACTGGGGATCGAACTCAGGTCTATTGACTCGAAATTCCGACCACCCAACCACTCAGCTATCGTGACTTATACATAAAAAGTACTATATCAATATATGACCCCATCTTCCTATTGTTGTAATAGGCGACTAAAGGAAAAGCCTTGAAAATGCCATACCCGATAAAATATCAGCAGTAATGGAACTAATCCACTTGCCAAGTGAGGTAATTATTGCTACTATCTCTGAGGAAAGGGCCAATGTCCTGCAGTGAACTAATGTAAGCCATTATGTATGTATTGACAAGTCTTATACAGCAAAGAACTTTTCATTGATTGTGGAATAAGAGTAACCTTTTATGTTGAAGAAAGTGTTTTTTTTTGGCAACATTTTTGAATTTTCTTATTTTTCGCAGATACTAAATCTTGAGGAACCTACTGTTACTCAATCTATAAAAGCTTGCTGTGCTTTTTTAAACAAATGCTTAGAATTGCAACAAGTTATTGATGTATCTATGCGCAACTACAAGGCATTCTTTCGTTGGTTATTTGTTGTAATTATACGGTTACTAGATGAACAGACCCCCAGTGAAATAGTTAAAATGACACAACAAGAACTCACTCACATTGCAGAATTTTTATATAACTTTGATAATGTGCAATCTGAAAGTAATAATGAAGATACAACAGAAAAGCCAGTGAAATTTAATTTGGAAAGACTAGGTCAATATCTCCAAGACCAAGAATTGACAATTCTACCTGATGATGAAGATAATCCTTGGCATAAATTTTTAACAGATAATGCCTGTTTGATTAACGAAAGTGACACAATATTTTCAATGTCCAAATTCAGAAAATTTTCTTTAGTTCAACAACAAAATTACTTAAAAAAGGCAATAAACCAAGTGTTTGATGTTTCAAATAAAAATATAGACAATTATTTTTCCGTACTTTATAACATCAAATGTTATGAAGATAGAGGGCATGTAAATTCTTTAAATAATTTAGGGATTTCACAGACTTTTGATCCTGATCAAGAACGCTTTTTGATGACATTAATTGATACTAAAAATGTTGCTGATGGAATATGCTTCATGTCTATTCAACTGAAAGAAAAAGCGTTTTCAGCAGTTGCCGTTAAATATTATTTTTCATCTTGTTTGCTGCAAGAAGGGGATCAGAGTATTAAAAATGCAGAGACACTGGAAATAATGGATGCTCAATTTTATTCACCTGAGTATCTTTCTATTCTCATTAGGCATCCATATAACGAAGATAGCACAATTTTTGTACAGCTGCCAACAAAAATTGCTTTGGAAAATGCGAATGAATTAAATATGAAATCTAGAGTTAGTGTTTTCAGTGACAAAACAGCCCGAAAAAATATTTCTCCATTATTGGACCAAAGTGTCTATAAAGTACTTGAAAAAATGGATGGTTTTAAAATAGCAGTGTCAGGTGGACGTAAGGTTGCAGTAGTATTATCAAGAAGTCATAGAAAAGTTAGAGTATTTGAAATGGAAGTTAATGGAGAGGATGAGGAGGATGAAACTTTAGACACTACATCACAATCCCAAACAACTCATGTAAGTGATAGTAACGAAATGACTCCTGATAAACTTAATAACACTACAGAAGACATAACATTTTGATGTTGTGGTGTAAATTAATAAAAAAAAATATATGATTAATTCTTGTTACTTATTTACTTAAAAGCCCATCAATTACCACTGTCTCTCCCCTTTTATCAATCTCGTACAGACAAACAATGTAGGACAACAAGCACAATGTGAAGAGTCAATTGGATGCAGATGACACTGGACATTATTATTTAGCAATCGTTAGGTCTGGCCCATGTTCAGCAATGGACTTTTATAGCCTGTTATGTTGATAAACCCGGTAGTCAGTAGCCAATGTTATTTTGGGAATTTTCCCTTTATCGCCTCATGAATTGTAACTCCCATTTAGTATAATATGTAGTAGATAAATCAATATGAGTAATAAATTTATCACTACCTAATAGAATTGCCTTTCCACATATGACAATTTCATCCTGGTCTATACTTTTAATAAGCATATAGTTTTGATAAATTCTCCACTTAAGATATACTAATACTTGGAGATAATTTGCATACAGTTGGCAGCGAGAAGATATTCGGAGCATATTAGGGCTTATAAAAAGAGAAAGTGAGACAAAAAGTCACGATAGCCGAGTGTTTGGGTTGTCGGAATTTCGAGTTAAGAGACCCGAGTTCAATCCTTAAGTGGCCGTACCAATGGGTTTCTCGAAAACTTATGTATGAATTATATTGTTGGCTTGGACATAAAGACGGCGACGGGCTCACCACCTGTCTCGTTTTGTCCCGAAAATATCTTCGGTGGAAGGTGGGTCGAAGGGACTTAAAACTTCTAGACTAGACCTCTGTCTACCCCTGTATTTGGAATTGCGTGAAGATATTTCAATTTCTTTTCTTTCTTTCCAAAGTGAGACAACAGAGAAAGGTACACCCACCAGTTTTGACCAGGTGCCAGAGACCAAATCATCGATGAGTGTTCATTGCTGATAAATATGAATACAATAATAAAAAATAAGAAACCTACCAAGCAGGCATGTTCTGTCGATTTCAGAAGAAAATTTGCTGCTGGATTTTGAAACCTTTTACCATATTTTCCTAGGCTATAGCTTAAGTGACATCAATACTAACGCGTTTTCACCACGTATTTGGAAAACATAAGCTCTGAATGTGGGTTGACATAAAGATGCAGACGGGCTCACCTCCTGTTACATTGCCCCAAAAATATCTTCGGTGGAGGGTGGGTTTGATGGTAAATACATCTTATCTAAAGCAGAAAGAACGGGAGACAAAGAGCTTGCGTTTTAATTTTGCGAAGCCTAGATTCATTTGAAATTGGTAATTATTAATCAAAATAGCAATAATCATAATTTAATTTTTTATAATTTGTCGACATTTAGCACTTTTTTTTTTTTCAAATAAATATAATAAATTAAATGAGACTTGGAGATGGTGTTTTAATTTGGATATTTTCGAAAACTGAATTAAAGTCTGTGTCTAATCCTTGATTGTCTATGCCGTATAATAAATGTTCAGATGATACATTTCTGCTAGGTCCAGGCACGGGAGTTATGGCTGTTGTAGTACGATTATATATTTCATCACCATCATCTTCCTCAGTATCATCCACTGCAAAAACACAAGTAAAATTAATATTCCTATAATTATATGTGGTCACTCGCTGCTTTTATTAGCTCCACTTTAGATATTTGATAAAAAAATATGTTTATAAAAAGAACTATTTTCAACTTTTTTTTTTTTGTTGTAAAAAAAAAAAAAATTGTCTATGCAGTAATTCCCACATGATCCCACAATTTACTGGAGTAATTGGAGTGTACTTGGAGTGTTTACTTACAATTTGTACACTCAATACAACAATAGTAATCGAAATATAATTCACCACCTCTTCAAATTGAACCATGTGTTTTTCTGACATAACCATAGAATTTTTACTTTACTTTATACCAAGTATAAAATTTATTATCGTAAATACATACGCATAAGTTTCATATTTCACAAAAAATAATTTTCACATAAAGTAATACCTATGGTACTATAATACAAATATTCATATTCTATGACATATACTAAATACACATTATAGATATATACAATGAAAAAAATAAACAACTACATAATATACATAACACATGTCACATTGTGTTTTGCTATAAGGATATGCAGCTTATGTGGAGGCAACATTTACTTTGCTAAAGAGAACCATAAGATCTTTTTATAATTTAAATTCCAAAATATCACTAAAAGAAAAATTTTAATTAAAAAAGAGAATACTGTTAACACAAGGAACAAACATTATCTTGTCACAAAAGTTACTAGACTCCACAGACTAAGCAATTTATTGATGGGGCTGTGTGTATGTTTCTATAACAAAATCCCGATAAAAGTGCAGTTTGCCTATTAACAGGTTCAAAGCAATTATCAAAGAAAAACTGAACAAAAAAGGGTTATTACAATGTAAATGATACCCCTGGGAATGAGTTGATTGCTCCCATGCTATTTCTAATGAATTTAGTGGTAAATTATGTATTTCCTTAAGAAAAGGAAGAGAAGAGGATACCTAGGGACTTTTTCGCCTGTTTCTACTCCATGTTTCTACTTGGGTAGAAAAACCTCATTATGAATTGTATCAGTGGTTGATTAATAAATTACAAAGGATTTTTGCATACTAGATTGTCATCAGAGTGAAGGGAATGGTCAGAATGTGAATCACAGAGATACTTGAAACTTTCGTTTAAATGGAGTTTTAGTATTAAATAGAATTCAAAAGTGCCAGAATATGAATATTCAAGTGAAGATGAATTAGGAGTCACTAAAGCTTATTTTGAAATTCAGAAACATTGTCATACAAAAAGCAAGCTCAAGTTTGTTTCTACATATATTTTTTATCTTCACACTATTTCCCATATTGAGGTAGGTAGAGGTTTAGACAATGAAGTCTTTTTGCCTCACTTATTACTGAAGCATATTTGGGACAATGTGACAGATGGTGTACCTATCAGTTTACATATATGATGGTGCAGGTTACTGTCTAAGAAATTTTTCCTTTTTTAGTATTATATTTTTATTATTTTTCTAGATTATTTGCAATAATATCATATAGCAAGAAGCTTTTTTTAAGTTTTGTTGAGTTTTTGAAATTTGGAATTTGAAAGTTTTGATATAATTTTAAAAGGATGCCACTGTCTTCCTCATTATCCTTTATATATGTATGTGTATTTATGTATCTACTTTACCTTTTATTAACTTCATATGCTTTTATATACCTTTAAATATTTAAAAAAATATTTGTTGTGTTTAAATTTTTAAACAATTAGTAATTAGTAATTCTCATGATTGCCTAGGGTTCACTGGTAGAAAATACCACAAAATATTAAGTCTGCCATTTGTAACTTATATGCTTAATTAGAACAATAATATAGATGAAATTTTCGCTTCGACTAACACTATATTTCCAAAGCATAGCTAACACAGAAAAATAGCAGAAACCATCATTAATACAATGCATTACTCACCTGGAACTACTGTACGCCCTGCATATTTGTTCCACTGTTTTCTCAATCTGTAGTAAATTATGGCACATCCAATCAAAACAATTATAGAAAAAACTATTGCCACAAGTTTCACTGCATCAATTGTAGAGAATGTGGTACTTTTCACAATCATTTCCACTTCACCAGCTGCAATTTTTGATCCATCAAGATGTTTGGATAAGCACACATATCTCCCGGATTCACTAGGAGACACATTCTGTTAATAACAGTAACAGGTTTATTTCATTTTGTCTAATAAAAACTCAAATATAACATATTTATAACTCTAAGAAATAAGAAGTACACTTGGCCTTCAGTTTTTACTATTGTTAAATCGTCTCAAAAATTTTTTTGTCTATCTGCCATTTTATAGATATTCTTCATAATAACAAGGACAGATTTACTGAGAATATCGGCAGGCATTAACTCTATCTATTGCCCTTAGTTTATGGTATAAATACTAAAGTATAATAGGGAGTTTAACTTACATCTATCTGCAGTTTTCCTGACAGAACTTCATATTTATATTTCTTGTCATCAAAATCATTGTCAGGGCCAATAACTTTTGTCTTGTTAACAAGCCAAAACATGAAATTATGGTCATAGTCATTGCTATTACAATTTAGGACTGCAGTTGAACCTGCAGGCACCTCAGTTACAATAGGCATCTTGATGTCAGTTGTCATTTTACAATCTACACTGTCTTAGATGGAAAAGTTATATCATCATCTTTAAATGAGCCTTCATTTTGACGTGACTATGCAAACAATACCTGCAGTGCAAATGAATCAGTGCCAAGTTTATAATTATCTACAGTCCATGAGGTCACATGTTTTTCACAGAGGAGTATTATATAATTTAGGTATTGATTTAGTCCATACTTGTAACTAAATAATTTATTAATAACGACTGCTTCTACTAGAGTTTTTAATTAGGTGCGTAAACACTTCAACACTCAGTACCGGCAATAACATCCACACAGGAGTCATTACGACATATATTGGCAGATTTAATTTTGTGTATTCCAACTTAATACAGATAATGATCTGTGCTGCCATTTTTAGCCCAATTGCAGCAATGTACCAAACATTTTTATTAATAGTCCCTCTAAATCTCTCTACGCCATTTCTGCAATGTGACACCATATGAAATAACACATAAATCAGTAATATACTGTCGTAGACCCACATAGGTATAAACACAATAAACCAATTCCAGTGAGTTCTAGATTCCAATCTGAGACAGAGTAAAATTAAGAAAACTAAAAATATAAACCATGTAAATAGGGCTCTATGCAATATCGCCATTATTTTTCTTTTAAGTCAACAGTCATAGGTATTTCGTAACTGTTTCTGAATTGATGTTAGTAGAAAGTAATATTGATTAATGAGGAATAAAGCTACGATCACTTTATTTTTTATTTTATGGAGAAAAAAAAAAGGTATATTTCATTTGCCTTTACAAATAATCCCGTAGAGAATAGAGACACAAAGAGAATGTAATCAAACCTAGTTGTGGGCTTAACTGCTTTATTTTTGTAACGAATTATAATGTTGAAATATTTTTTATAACTGTTATTTTAAAACGCTATAATATTTATGATAATATTTAACATTTTAAAATAACAGTTATTTTAAAATGCTAAATATTATATGTAGACGTAAAAACATAATAATTATTATGTTTTTATACGTCTTTTATTCCTTTTCACTTTATTTTTTTTTTCAAATTTAGTTTCAGAACGTTTTGAGGTTATTTACAAACTTCCTATGGGTACCCATCACTATGGGTATGCGACCCCGAACTGCTCTAGCTTCTGCAGCCATAACCCTTCTCCTGTGACAGTAGTATCCTGTTCTCCATTTACCTCACAACCACCCATTAAGTCGGAAACCTCCCGCCAACACCGACCTAAAAAAGGCTTCGCCCTATCATATCACAGAGGTTGTCACCGCGGCTGTCTCTGCATCAACCATTACGCGGTTGAACGACACAAAAGAATAGACTGAAGATCTTAAAAACTCATAATATGACGTTTGCTACGTGGAACGTCCAATATGGTCTTCACCGTCTCGGAAACATTAGGTATTAAAGCCAATGTGTACGAAGATTGGTTTGATGACAATCTCTTTAACGCCAGCCTGCCAATGACATGTAATTGGAGCAAGTGAAGGCAGGTGGTGCGGAGTTCTACTCAACTCCGCACCATGTGAGTGAAATATAAGACAAGTAGTGGAAAGATAAGCCCGAACTCATATAGTGGCTTGCTGACACTAACTAACTGGGAGCATTTTATGATGAGGTCCGAAAACTTGTTGATACTACTAATCTTGTCAGAGTACCTCTTAAATCACTCGACGGCACTAAACTGCTTAGTAACAAGCAAGATTTTCTCAATCGTTGGGGAGAGCACTTTTAAAACTGACTTACTGTGGATTGAAGTCTGCATTGCCCACGATTAATGAGTTGGACAGTTCAATATCTCTGCAGAACGTCATCGTTGCTGTACAGCAACTTAAGAACAACAAAGCAGTCGGCGTTGACTATGTGCATAGCATTGAGATAGTCCTCTTTACTCGGCATGTAAGAAAAGCAGCATTCTCAAATTTGAAATTTTTGAAAATTTATATCGTACTTACAGAATAATATGATAATATAAGTGCACTTATATCAAGTAAATTAATCTATCAGGAACATTAAAAAATTCAATAATAATTATTTCGTTTAACATAGTAAATAATAACACTAAAAATAATCTTGAAGAGGCAATAGGCCGGCAACATAGCTCGTTGAACTCACAACCGTTGGGGAAGGAAGGTTCTTGAGTGAGATGGGTGTCGATATAAGTCAATGGATGTAAATGGCACAAGACCGTTCCAAGTGGCAATATTTGGAAGAGGCCAATGTTCAGCAGTGGCCTTCTGATTGGCTAATATGATGATGATAAAATAATCTTTCCTAAGGTCCGTGTGTCTGTGTTCAGTGTATTTGGCAGAGAAGTTAGTTGAAAAATTATCGTACAGGAATCATTTTTTATCATCTTTCTCAATTAATATTCAATTCACTGTCATGTACTTATTATTTATAAAAACCTAAGATACGACTGTGTATTTGTACAAATCAGGAAAATCGAATGTGACATATCGATTCACTGAAAAGTTTCGATACTTCATATTGGTCTTTTTCGGCCGAAAAATCGATTCTTTGATTATTCGATCTTAGATTTTTTATATAAATATTTATTTACAGAAAAAATTATGTTAATATTTACAATACTTATTAACTAAAAACTATTATAATCGTAGAGCCCTACTCCTCGTGGCATGGTACCAAGAACGCTGGCTGCATTTCCACGTTGAATGGCTAGACTTAACCGTTGAGCGAGAAAAGAACCAGCCCTCTTGTCACCAGCGGCAACGATAAGTCGCGGATACAATTCCTTTAGAAACTGCATCGCGAGGAGACCCCACGGACCTATTGTCTCTACGGCAAATGGAACAAATATATAGTCTCCTTTCAAAGACTCATATTTCCGCCATTTACCCGATTCAGCTGCGTCTGATGCCGCCCCGGCCCTTATCGAAGTACCCTTGATATGAGAGGCCGCTAATGTATCGACGCAAGTTGCGTCCCACACAAGAGCTTTGCCTTTCTCCCAAGGGACTAAAGTCAAGCCGTCGGGTCTCTTACCATCCTCCTAAATATTCCACAAGGCTCTAAAACCGATGTAATATTTATGGAAACAAGAGCCCTTCGGATGACCTCATTCAAGGAACCGTGACGAGACAGTCTGCCGGCACTTTTTTGGCATGAAAGTCCGTGGAGGCCTAACTCGTCGACGTCGCTGCCACAAGGACATCGATGTGGTTGACAAATCGATGCTCCCAATCGTATTCCTACAGCTATACGTAAACTTTCGTTATCTAGTAATGTACCAAGGTTACTTGATGGTAAAGCATGTAGCCAGTAACTTGATTCCTTTGTCGAAACACCTAGAAAGCGGGCGCGGTCTCTGTCACAGTGAAAATTGTTCAGTAAGCATTTCTGCACATTCTGAACCAACGGGATATCCCACCGTTTTTGTGAGTTAGATTCCAGTGGAATATCCTCGCCGGGACAGAGACGTAACCATGCTTCTCTTGCCTCGTTAGCAAAGGTCAAGTCCAAGTCATTCTTAAGAATTTTACGTGACAAATCATGAACACTATGTACGGAGGCAAGGAAAGCCGGCAGCGCAATATTTGAAACCTCTCTTATACCGATACCTCCAAATCTAACAGGTAAAGTAGCTTGAGTCCAGCTAGATGAGACTAAAGATAAATTTAGAATTTTTCCAAAGCTATTTTGAGATTAAGGTCAATTTGTTTTAAAAATCAGAACATTTCCATGCTGGACTCGAGCGGAGTAAATAAGTAAATTTAGGAACAAGAACGCAATATTTTAAAATAGTAAGCATTACTAAGAGAATTTAGAATATACAGTTTATTAACATGTTCTAAAATTGATCAAATTTTACTTTCAAAAGAGGTTTCATACTCTCTATAAATAACGGCGCTCCAAGGAGGTAAAGAGAATCCGCCTCAGTTACTTTAATGCCAGGAGATATATTGTTAAAATTTTGAAACAAACTGTGTCTATGAGAAGACAAACGGTCAGGAATGAAAAGTTCACATTTAGTATTATTTAATTCAAGGCCAATGTTTTTAAAATTTTGAATAATTTTTGAAGGTCATTTGGCACGTCATCTGGCTTTCCTCCTAGGGTTCCGTCATCTAGGTACCAAACATTGAGTTTGGATTTCAACTTTGAAATAATCGGTGGAATTCCCAAACTAAACAATGCTGGGCCCAGTGGATCACCCTGCTGAACTCCGACGGCTGAGTCAATTAAATGATTTTCGTAAAATAAATTAGAGTTTTGACTGTAACATTGCCAAACGTAATGGTAAATTTCCGGAGTTTGTTTCGCAACCTCCTTCAGCAGGGTTGATCTATCGAGGGAGTTAAAGGCATTCCTAAGGTCAACTCTCAAGAGAACATCTGTTTGACAATTCGTTAAAAAAGTACGCACTGAATGTACAGCTGCCTCACAACCTCCTCTGCTACCGAAGCCTAACTGAATAGGATGAAATTTTGACTTTAGATCGGAGGTTATGTGCTTACATGCTAATTTAGAAGTTAAACGTCTAAGAGTGGAACCAACAGCTGTAGGGCGGATACCATTATCTTTTTTTTTTTAAAGGCACATAACCTTGCTCCATATATGATTTTAACAAAATTGGGATTTACATTGCCAGAAAGCATAAAATTACTCAATTTTGTTATGTCGCCCAAAAGAATTCGGCCGGCGTCACCGGCGGACGCGCTTACAAGATCTTTCAGATGTTGAGGCGTAATTCCGTCAATGCCACCGGCAGAGCCATTTGAGAAAGACATAATTGCCTCTAAAGTATCTTTTCTGAAACTTGTAATGGCTGATAAGAAGGATCAGGAGGCGACGGTAGAAGCAAGGAGGAATTGGCCTTAGGATGCTTCTGATGTAAGCTTTCAAGGGTGTCCGCATTGTGAGGCGCCAGGATATCGTCTGAAAATAAAATACGCGATGCGTTTTTTAAATCACCATCCATAACTTTAGACTCGACAACTTTCTTTAAATCAAAATTGTGTGGTCTTGGAGCTATGGATGTATCAATCGGTGAATCAAAATTTTGAAAAGATTTGTTTTTAAGCTGGGACGTAATTGACTTACGTCCCGTTTTGTCAACATGAAAATGAAAATATGCAAAGTAAAATAATTTTTGCCAACTAGTTACAGTGTTAAAAGTAAAACAATTTTGAATGGTATTTGATAAAGCTTTAGCTAGCTGCATCCTCGCACCTCTAGGAATCCTCTTAAGTATTGGTACATTACGGTGGTAATAATGAATTTGGTCCGAAAAATTTTGAAAATTGGTTTGATTAATATCTCTGATTGTGCCATGAGAGGGGACGGGAGGCTGTGAAACCGAAATTGACTGTGGATGACAACGTCTAATATGTATATTTATACCTCTTTTACCTTTAAAAAGCCTACCGTCCGAACAATTTCAACATTGTAGGAATTCCGGTTGAGAGTTGGTAGGAGCGATATTCATAAACTAATTATTATATCTTAAATAAACTTAAAGTTGCTAAGTTCTGCTGCGTCGCTTCCAATCAGTTAGGACGGACCACAGAGTGTAGACCTTGATCAGATGTAGGCATGCCGTACAGCGCACTAAAAGTAAAAGTAATATTTGAAATACAGACATAATTATTGAATATTACATGAATATTAAAATACTTCCCAGGTTTTTCCAAATATTTAAGAAATATACTTATTCCTTGACAGTTGACAAGCTCCGGAATACAATATTACCACGATTGACAAAAAATGTATCTGAAATCATAAAAACCTTTTAATATCACATTTATTTAAATTTTATCAACATTTTACGATAATTTTAAAACCTAAATATAGTAAAAATTATTAAAATAAATTTATTTAAATATACTTAGCTCTTGACACTTTGACAGACTTCAAATTTCTAATTTTAATCTTAGATTGACATTAGAACGTAGTGATTATGTTCTCTTTGATTGACATCTCTTGATTCGCTGATATACATGTGATGTGGTGTAATGTTAAATTAAAAATAATCTAAAGTAATCCTTAAAAAAGAGTATTTTATACTCAGATAAACATAATTCCTTATGTGTTGTCTTTTTAAAATATGTAATAACATTTTTTTAACTCTGAAAGTCAGTGATTGATTGTTATCTGAGTATGTAATAAGCCGGCAAAATTTGTATTTACCTTAGGAAAATGATATATCAAATAGTTCTTTTACTTACTGCAATTAAATTGATGTTTATTCCATTATAGTGAGTATATAATATAAATGATTTCAGTTACAAACCTTAAGGAATACTTAAAAACAATGATTATTTTTAGCCGTTCCACAGATTTTGAAGTTCATCGAAATTGGTTAGCTGTTACACATAATCTTTCAACAGATAAATGGTACTACGAAAACACTTCAGAATGGTCATTAGATTATCCTCCATTATTTGCCTGGTTGGAATATGCACTATCAAATATAGCAAAATATTTTGATCCTGAAATTGTAAAAATCGAAAATCTTAACTATGACTCTGAATCAACTGTATTGTTTCAAAGGCTTTCTGTCATTTTCCTTGATTTTTTATATGTTTGCAGTTCTTATAGGTAAGTGCATAATGTTTTTCTATTAATATTTTGGGATTAGGATAGGCTCAAGATAGAATTTGTGTCACTCATCTGTACTAAAATTATAAAGTTGAAAACTTGTTTGTATTGCGTTATATCTGTAGTTACCGAATCTGATTTCAAAAATCCTTTTTAGATAAGATACTGCTTTTATCAGGAAGAAATATAGGCTTAGAAGCCATCAAGCTAAGACTAATAAGAGCAAAACTGTAAATAAAAAGGTTTCAAAAACTAGGAGGAAGTGTCCTCTTTGAGACCTTTCATGGTATCATGGTATGTACTGCCTAAATAGTTAGTTACGTGAAAATAATGTATTGTGATATTTTTTTCTCTCAAAACATTCTGTAGAAAGTTCCTTATAGCATATATTTATCTCCTAAGCTAGATTCATAATAACTACTTTTACTTGAAGTTATTAATTAAAAAATAACATGGTTTTCTAAGCTGTTTTCTCTTATTAATTATCAACTCTTATTCAAAAAAGTATTTAAGTAACTTTGGTTATGTAAATTACTTCAAAATTGTACATTTACATAAATAATGTATGATTTAAATAAAAAGTTTACAAGATTTATCAGATCTATTAAGTGTAATTGAGTGAAATTAAGTGTAACGTAGGTGGATGGTGGTGGCTTTTTTATGTTAGTGATGATTATGACAATGCCACAAATGTTCTAACTTCATTAATTAACACAAATTTCCCTGTGGGAAAAACATTGTATCCATAGGTCCATGCTACAATGTTATTCCCACAGTCACACAAAGTGGATCTGTTGAGTGACCTAAAACAAAAGACAAACAAATTTGTAGAATGATTTGTTAATGTGTTAGTATTGACAAACATTTATAGTCTAACATCATTAGGGCTGGTAAAGTCAACAGAGATGCAAGTGTAAGTAAACAGAGATTTAAAATCCCTAAAGATTTTTACAGATGTTCTCTTGGAAGCATGAAAGCTTAGGGCAATCAAAGAAGATGTAATTTGCTATATCCTCATCTAGGCCTCACTCACAGAGGGAACTGTTCTTAATTCTAATCTTGGCTAGAAGAATGTGGATGCAAGTGGGACCAATTCAAAGATGGCATACAATATAGAGGTTGACCACTTGTTAGCTTTATTTAATTTAGCAAAACAAGCCTTAGTGGAGATTTGCATCTTGGTTGGTGGCAAAATGTTTTCCTTTCGAAATTTGTGACATTTCCAGGTTTCATTCCATTTGTAAAGTAAATTCTTCTTGGCAAGTGGGATTAGATCATGTGGGTATATCATATCCATTGGTTACTTTTATTGGTAGGACCATTATCTATTTCAATCAGATATTAAAAGTCTACAATTGTTAATCTTATGTAATAAATGTTGGTTATTGTCACTATTCTGCCAGTAATGTCCCTTCTTTGACAATAGATTTTCTCCTAAAGCCTATTAAACTTTAAAAGTGAACATGTCTTTTATTGTTATTATTACAAATTTAAAATTTTAGATTATTTTTCTTTGGTGACTCAAATTCATATACCATACTAACAGGGGTGAAACTTATATGTGAATCACATACATGTTTTTTTCTTTTAGTTGTTCCAGTTTAGTTGGAAATGGAAAGCTTTTGGTGTTTCTTTTATTAGTAGCAAACCCAGGATTGTTGATGGTGGATCATATTCACTTTCAATATAATGGATTTTTGTATGCTTTTCTTTTGTATTCCATTTCAAATATGATAAAGGTAAATGTTCAAATTTCATATTATTTTTAAAGTTTGAAGCTCCATTATGTAAATACTGATTATTGAATAATGTATATACACATTTAGAGATGAAATTCAATAATAAAATTACTTATATTAGTAATATATTAGCAATAAATTTTCTATATTATATAGAAAAAAAATATATCAGTAATAAATTCTTTGATATAATATATGAGTAATATATAATGTTTTGATCCCTAAGTATATCCAGAGGAGGTATTTAGTTCCTTGTGACAATGACTGTTATGCTTGAAAATGAATGAACAAAAATTTATAATACATCTAAAAAATAAGTTTTTTTTTTTCAGGGGAATCAACTGCAGGCTGCAATTTGGTTTTCTGTATTGCTTAATTTGAAGCACATATATTTGTATTTTGCTCCTGCATATGTAGTCCATCTATTGCGCACCTATTGTTTCACTGTTTCATCGACAGACGGAGTTAAGACTGCTTGGTATTCTTTTTCTAGTGCAAATTTGTTTAAGTTGGGTATTGCAGTCCTTTCTGTGTTTGCTTTGTCTTTTGGACCATTTATCAACCATTTACCTCAGGTAAGCAGTTATATGTTTTTATGTAGTTGTATTTTTGTTAGTTTTTATATATGTCAGTGTAGGGTAGGACATATGAGGCCACTCATTAAATCTGTCTTGAGCCTTATCAGAAAACTGATCTAAATGGGTGGAAACGCAGTAAGTTCGTTTAGGAAAATGACCGTTCACACTGACGTCCGTTTCGTAAGTGAAGCCCGAGAATATTCTGAAGACACTCTATATCAGAAGTCAAATGACATTGACAACACATAGTAGTGAAATCCGCTCTGTCACTTCCTGTATCGACCCCACTCAAGCGCAGCACTTGACGTTTCCGAAGACTTAATAGATGGCGTTGTTACCAAAATTGTTGCCTTATCTTGATTCTACGACACGGCCATCCTACGAAGCACACGTCCTCGTGTGTTATTCTGAAACGTAAGAAAACTCTCGCACAGTACCTCGGTTTGACTCTTTACCACAAAAGAAACAAACTATTTTTTTTACTCTTGGGTCGATAAAAACTCTCTCTTCAAACTACTTATTTTGATTTAAATAGCTAGACTTAATCATAGCGTCACTACCTTTACAACATTGAATGTATCTACAAGACACAAATAATGAAAATCAAAGAAAATCACTTTCATTAATGGACCAAAACAGAGCATTCACAATTCACAAAACAGTAAAAAGAAACTTCACATTTACCACAAATTAACACAGCCGTAAATTTCATTTACTGGTTTAATTATCGTGTACACATCATCGCGCATCCCCACCTGGGATCGCCAAGTCCAATGACTCTACGGTTTCCTCCGAAACCCGACCTATACCAAATCAACACGCGTACCGCGTATCCACGGACTACCGTTCCACATGGTAGATACCGATTTCTACTGGACTACGGCTACGTAATAGACTGGTACGGTCCACTGTTCCCCAAGGCTCTCACAGACTCTACTCTGCACAACAATCCACCAGATTGAAATATTACCTGACCAAGGTTCAAGCAGACTCAGCTTGCTCATCTTCCGGAATGGTTTCTACATTGTCGGTCTAACTTACGATTTGCTCTCTTTCGGGCATTCGTCTAAGCCTAAGTCTAAGTGAGCGTACTTGCATGTACGCCTTGAGTTTAAAGCTTGTAGTGTGTATCGGTCTCCGTCTAGAACCTTCAAAAATTTAAAAGAACCTCTATACTTATGATCAAGCTTTTTTTTGGTTTCGTATTTATTCTGTTAGAGTCACAGTTCCTTAAAGTCGTTTACCTTTAAATTTACAAGAAATAGTTTGTCTAGCAAGCGAACATTCGGCTCTAGAATCGTAATAAAAATGAAACTTCTCACCAAAGTGATGGACGGATCCAGCAGGCGCGTTCACGATGTAGATATCCACTCTTTTTCTTTTAAAAGAGCAACCACCGTACCGTCACTCGCTTCCCTTCAGGGTAGACGAAAATCCGTACTCGGAGAAGGTGTCCGCATTGCTTGTGTAATCGCCAAGAAATTGCGGTTCTGGTTATCTTGATCTCTCACGCTATGTGGGCTGCTTGAGTTGCATCCCGCTTCTGATGTCGGCGTAGGTAGGACACATGAGGCAACTCGTTGTTAAATCCGTCTTGAGTCATATCAGAAAACTGATTTAAATGGGTGGAAACGCAGTAAGTTCGATATAGGAAAATTACCGGTCACACTGACGTCCGTTTCGTAAGTGAAGCCCGAGGATATTCTGAAGACACTTTATATCAGAAGTCAAATGACATTGTCAACACATAGTAGTCAAATCCGTTCTGTCACTTCCTGTATCGACCCCACTCAAGCGCACCACTTGACGTTTCCGAAGACTTTTAATAGATGGCGTTGTAACCAAAATTGTTGCCTTATCTTGATTCTGCGAGATATATTTTACCTTAATTTTGAATTATATTTTCAGCTTCTTTCAAGATTATTTCCATTTAAGAGAGGACTTTGCCATGCCTATTGGGCTCCAAACTTTTGGGCCCTGTATAGTTTTGGCGATAAATTATTGCAACATTTATGTAAGTATTGGATCAATCTATGTGCTAAGTTTTAACAAACTTAAACCAATTATTATAAAATAAAAATAAATAAATAAATATCTTCACGAAATTCCCAATACAGGGGTAGACAGAGGTCGAGTCTAGACACCCTTTGACCCACTATCCACCGAAGATATTTTCGGGACAATGTGACAGGTGGTGAGCCCGTCGCCGTCTTTATGTCCAAGCCAACGATATAATTCGTACATAAGTTTTTGAAAAACCCATTGGTACGAGCCTGCCACCTGGGGTTTGAACTCGGGTCTCTCGTCTCGAAATTCCGACCACCCAACTATCTGCTATCGTGACTTTTGACGTGACCAATTATTATTAATACAATAAATCTCGATGAAAAATTTTCGAGTGGTGATTACAACCAAGATGTAATTGCATCAGGACAATTAAGCACTATATCGATTCACTCTACACTTCAGAATAGAACCTAATATGGATGTGAGGGTATGCAGTTGAAATATTAATATATCAAAATACTCCGCAATACATTAGTTTTCGAAATTTTGTTGATTGTGAATTTATTTATTCAAATAAATATCTACAAAAGTATTAATTTAATTATTCAAATTAACTAGTTTTTATTTTTAGAAAAAAGTACGATTTTAAGTAAGTAGAAAAAAGTACGATAGCCAAGTAGTTTGGGTATCGGAAATCGAATCGGTAGAAATGTGTTTAGTCGTTAGGCGGAAAACTCGTGCCAATGATTTTTTATTGAAACTTATGTACGATTTGTGTCGTTTTCAACGACGACAGGTTCATCTTCTGTTATGTTGTTCTAAATAAGCTCTGGTGAAACGTGGGATTAATTTGTCTTGAATTTTTAAAACATGAAAATCATATTGAACACTGTGTTATTAAATTAAAGATATATTTAAAAAAAACAACTGACACAGGCGAGATTGCCATGGTATGGCAGAGGTCGTGAGTTCGTATTCCACACTTAGTAACAAATATTTAATTTTGTTAATTTTTATTATAGTTTCACATTTTTATGATAAATTTCGTATACATTTCCTTCAATGAAACATCTTTTCATCATATTGTTATACATCTCGCTTCAGCGTCCTGCGACGTGTTTTTTTTTGTTAACTTTAAATCAAATATGTATATGTCGGCGTAGGGTAGGCCACATGAGGCAACTCGTTGTTAAATCCGTCTTGAGCCATATCAGAAAACTGATCTAAATGGGTGGAAACGCAGTAAATTCGATACAGCCAGCTGACCGTTCACACTGCCTCCCGTTTTGTAAGTGCCCCGAGAATATTCTGAAGACACTTTATATCAGAAGTCAAATGACATTGACAACACATAGTAGTCAAATCCGCTCTGTCACTTCCTTTATCCATTCAAGCGCACCACTTGACGTTTCCGAAGACGTTGTAACCAAAATTGTTGCCTTATCTTGATTCTGCGACATATACATTTTTAAAACTTTCAGTACCTAAAATTGGAATAAACGTTTCATCAAATGAAGCTTCAATGACGGGAGGGCTAGTGCAGGAATACGATCATGTTGTTCTTCCTTCAATAACCCCAAGTATTACATTCATATTAACTTTTTTATCGATGCTTCCTGCACTCTTAAAGTTATGGTGGCTAGGAGCTGATAAAATTTACAGAAGTATGAGTTTCATCAGGTGCGTATTTAATTATTTTAAACCTTATAGCAATTATAGTAATAACTTTATATCATGATTATTTTAAATAATATTCTCTAATATTTTTTCTCAAAATATATAAAAATAGTCAAATCAGAAACTTGTACGTCCCGATTTGAAGCATTTGAAGCTAAAGGTTGCGGGTTTGAGTCCTGCTAGGGGCAAACATTTGTGTGTGTTGTACTCGATTCATGGATGTTTGTATGTATATATGCATATTTATATATCTAAATCTGTATTTAACGTATTTATATCGTACCGCTAGCTTGGAAATTAAGACTGCGAAAGGCTATCACGATGTCCCAAAAAAGCTTCGGCGAATGGTGGGTGGGAAGGAATTGCGATTTCAATGCAATGTTAAGAACGGAGTTCAAGCTATTCATAACTAGGTATCATAACTAGCGCTGCAAGTCTTTAAAGTATTTTTTTTTCGCTCGCACCCATGCCGTATGCTATATAAGATTTTTAGAATTAAAACGTGTGCTATATTATTTATTATTTACGTCTGATGCTATAATATTATTCATAGTTCGGAATAGTTATTCCTGTTTACTTTTACCAACATACTAATTGCAAGTGTTTACAAATACTTTTTTAAGCAATTTGTCCTAAAGAAACTGCGAACATATTTGAATTAGAAATAAAAAAATTAATATCTTCACGTAATTCCCAATATAGATATTTTCGGAACAACGTGATAGGTGGTGAGCCCTCGCCGTCTTTATATTCGTACATAAGCTTTTGAAAAACCTATTGGTACGAGCCTGTCACTTGGGGATTCAACATTCAATCCAATCAAATACCAGGGAAGTAATGTGCTATTCACACTCCTGTATATGCTTGAAATCGTAAGAACTTCGGCAGCGCAATGTAGGACTGAATTGTCCACAACTAGCGAACTTCTAACGTGGATCTTCAAGCCACATTCCTGACGGGGTAGTCGGGTACAACAGAAATTGTTACGATCATTTTATATTTCTCTCTTTTCTATTTTTTTTCATAACTTTCTGAATTCACGCATGTCGAGGTATCCAAGTATTCTTGACCCTCTCTTCGATCCATTTGCTTACATTGTCTTCCGAAAGTTAATCATAGCCTATCTTATACGTAATTGTGCTGCCATACATAATTTTTCGTATTTGTCATTTATTTTTTTGTTTAGGATATACCAGCAGCATAGATTGAATACATGCAAACATACATATATTCACGCCTCTTTCCCGTAGGGGCAGGCAGAGACCACTTCTTTCCACTTGCTACGATCCTTACATACTTGTTTCGCTTCGTCCACTTTCATTATTCCCTTCATATATTCTCTTCGATTTAGGGTACTCTTGACCTGGCCCTTTGTCAGGACGTCCCTGATTTGGTCTCGAAACGTCCGCCTAGGTCTTCACCTTCCTACACTTCCATTCATACTCGTCTTATACACTTTTTTCGTCAATCGTCTTCATTCATTCTCTAGACATGGCCAAACCATCTTAGCATACCTTTCTCAATTTTAGTCACTACATCTTCTTTCAGACCACAACGTTTCCTTATCTCACTATTCCTTATCCTGTCACTCAGTTTAACTCCTATCATACTTCTTAACGCTCTCATCTCAACTGCATTTATCCTGATTTCATGTTATTTCTGATATACCCAACTTTCACTTCCGTACATGAGTGTTGGAAGCAACACTCCCCTATGCACAGCCAAACGAGCCTTGTTAGACACCTTCCGACTATTCATAAAGGAGTGCAGAGCTCCATTCACCATGTTTCCTGCATTCACTCTTCTTTCGATATCACTCTCACACTTTCCAACTCTTGCAAACTTTGAACCCAGATACACAAATATTCACCTGTTCAATTTGTTCATCTCCAATCACGATATTGCAGTCTGTCATTGTCTCATCTCTTTCAAACACCATCACTTTCGTCTTCTTTACATTTATCTTCATTCCCTTTCTAACAAAAGCTCCACTCATAGCAGTTACCATCTCCTGCAACTCCTCGGCTGAAGACGCAAGTAACAAGTATGGCGAGTAACTCATTCATTCTCAACCCACTTTCATTCTCTTTTAAATCTGTCAAGCAATTGTTCATGAACAGATTAAACAGCCACGGTGACGCTACACATCCTTGTCTAACACCTTTTTCGATATTAAACCATTCAGTGTATGCCCCGTTTATCCTTACACAAGCACTAGAATCCCTATAAAGAGATTGTAATACCTGTATGAGGATACTGCTCACACTGTTCACGGATAATGCCGACCACAATTCATTCCTCACCACTCTATCATAGGCCTTTTCTAGATTAGATCTACGAACGTGCAATAGACCTCCAGGTTTTTAGCCAGACACTTTTCGGCTATGCACCGCATGGAAAAGACCTGATCCGTATACCCCATTGCCTTTCTAAATCCCGCTTGTGCATCCCATACTTTATCCTCTGTTTCATTCACAACCCTTTTAATCAATACTTTCCCATACAATTTACCGACAACGCTGAGAAGGCTTATGTCGCGGTAATTTATACAGTCCTGCCGTGACCCTTTTCCCTTATACAATGACACAATTACGGCTTTGCACCAGTCTCCCGGTACTTGCCCATTTCGCCAGCACAAATGTAAAAGGCGGTACAGCTGACTTGCCACTATGCCTTGTTCTGTCCTCAGCATCTCGACGGTAATCCTATCATACCCTGCAGCCTTACCTAATCGCATACTTTTCAACGCTTTTACTATTTCATCCATGCTTATCTCACTTTCGTCAACATTTATATTAACGATAGAAGGTGCCGGTTGTTGTACCTGCACTTCCTCTCTTTCAAACAAACATTCAAAATACTCTTTCCATCTCTTTAACATATGTTCTTCTCCTATTATAACACTCCCATCTTGACTCCTGATTGTACTCAGCTCCGAGGTAGCAGTTTTTCCTCTGGCTGTTTTGATGGATTTCCAGAAAAACTTGATATTTGACTGGAAATCTTCAGTGAGCCTCCTATCAAAATCATCCTTTTGTTCTTCTTTCTTTCTAGTCACAACATCTTTCGTAGCTGATTTGATTCCTTTATACTTCGTTTTCGCTTCCTTTACCTCGTCATCCGTCGCATTTTGAAGTTTTTGGGTAGCTTTTGTTGTTAACTAATCCAACCACGCTTTCTTCTTTTCTTGCACAGCCCTTTGTACATCTTTATCCATCCACATATTATAGTTCTTCTTTCCTTTCCTTCTTTTAGCTACCCCGCATACCTCAATGGCAACATTCACGACCCCTTTCTTAAATGTCTCCCACAAATCTTCAATCACACCTATCTTTTCTATGCCTTTAAAAATTTCTTTCAGTTTCTCTACGTACTCTTCTTTTTTCTTTTTCTTGTAAATTTTCCACTTTTATTCTGTCCAAAACACTCGTAGGCTTGGCTCCTCGGTGTCGCCACCGTTTAAAGAGGCCATGCATTCGTGCTATAACCAGGAAGTGGTCTGTGTCAAGGCCTACACCGCGGTATGCCCCAGTGTCTAGCACTTTCTTCCTCAGTCTTTCATCCATAATTACAAAATCAATCATACTTCTAGACTCACCCTCATGTCTTGTATACAAATGGATCTTTTTGTGATCAAACATTGTGTTGGTCACGCACAGATTCCATTCCAAGCATACTTTCAACAGGCTTCTCCCATTTTCATTCACTCTCTCGTCCCCAAACGTACCCAATACTCCTTCATACCCATTACGCTTTACTCCAACCCACCCATGAAAGTCCCTTAACATTACAATCCGTTCATTTTCTCCGCATTTATACAAGACCTCTCTCACGCTGTCCCAAAATTTTTTAATGACCCACCTCCGCGCAGATCCGTCGGTGCATAGACCCCCAGGATAAACAAGCGAGTGAGTCCAACTTTTAACCTAATCCAGAGGAGTCTTGTGCTTACACATTCATGTTCCATCACACATGCAACTATTCGAGAGGAAAGAATCACACCAACTCCTTGACAGCCTCGGCTGGTTTGGGGGACTCCCGACTAGTACGTCGTGTAAGGACCATGAACCGTGGTGTCACATCCTTTCCTCTTGGTTTCGTTCACGCACAGGATATCTATACATCGTTCATTCATCATCTGACATACTTCATCTACCTTACCATCAATTCCTCCTCTTACGTCCAACGTAGCGAAGCGGCTCTCCATGGGCCGCTTTTCGTCCCCGCGAGAAATGAGACGTGGTGGGTGGCGAACCACATCGCCGCCATGTTGGTTAATAAAACTATTTTTATTATTCTCCATTGCGTTCCCATGAATAGCAAGGGAAAAGGTTTGTCCACCCCAGCAGAGCCCCGCATGCCAGGGTAAGGGTAGCCTAATTCTGGGTCGCCCGGTCCCAGGGCAGTGTGGCACACTAACGACTAGGCTTGCTCCTAGCCATGCATCCATCCGCGCGGCAGGCGTTGGATTGGCGGACAGAGTAGGAATAAGGAAAGGGAAGGATAGGTTGTGTGAAAAGGAAGATTGGTAAGTTAGGGTGGAAATTAGGAAAGTTAGGATATTACCGTCCAGGAAGGCAATGGATAGGACAGTAATAGCTAGGGAACCCGGGGTCGCATACCCGTATACCATACCACAACTACCGGACTATATGAACCGGAACTATATGAGTATAGATTGGAACATTAAAATTTTCTGTGATCAAAGTTAGTGTGTACCATATTTGACTCATATATGTACATAATATAAGACATACTTTAATTTCTGATTATGTATCCATTTTAGTGAAGTAAAAAAATATTTCATAATACTAAGACTATACTTACATGTTTATTTTTTTTAGATGTTTGATATTGTGCGCAACTTGCTCATTCATATTTGGCTGGCACGTCCATGAAAAGGCAATATTGATGATTTTAATTCCATTAAGGTAGTACCATTTTTTTAATCAATAAAGCAATAGCAGTTGTATGTTAATGATGATCTTTTGTTTCAGTTTTATGGCTGTATTGGGCAGTGTAGATGGAAGATTGTACCTTTTTTTGTCTACCGTAGGGTATTATTCACTTTTTCCTTTACTGTTCCCAAAGAATCTTCTACCAATTAAAGTTCTTATATTGTTAATTAATTGTGCAATTGCATTTGGGCATTTACCTCTGTTATACGAAGTGCCAAAAGTAAAGGGTGCTAAAAGAAGAAGATTTCTACATCTGCCAATGTTGGGTTGTTGGGAATCTTTATATATATATGGACTGATGTTGCTATCTATTTATGAAAATGGGTTACATACAACATTAGGTCTTGATAAACGCTTGCCCTTTTTACCACTAATGATGACTTCTGTGTATTGCGCACTTGGGGTTTTATATTTTTGGGTAAAATATTATTATTACTTTTTAACTTTTAATTTAAGCAGGAGAACTATACTAAGTGCAACAACTTCCATGGAACAGAATAAAAAACTGAAATAATATTTATCTGTTGTTTTATTTTTCGTATTTTAACGAATTTCATTAGAGATGACGCCTATTTATTTGAAACTTTCCCTTTTATAAAGATTTATTATTAATATTTATTTATTTGTTAATCTTCACGCAGTCCCTGACGGGGTAGCTAGAGAGAAGAGATCGCCAAATGCTAAGGTCCTTAGATACCTCTTTCGTTTCTGTCAAATTCATCATTTCTTCATACATGTAGTCTAAGTACTCGGATACTTAGAAAAGTATCCGAGTACTCTTAACCGGAAGAGTCGAGCAATTTGTTCAAAGATATCTTAATGCACTATTTTATTATTATTATTATACCTTTACATCATCACGTAGTCCCTGACGGGGTAGTCAGAGAGAACACAAACCCAAGTATCTTTGCATTCCTTTTTCGCCTCGGTGAAATTTCTCGTTTTCTTCATTTAGGTAATTTTATAACATATAAAAATATAAAGATAATCTATATATTTTAATATAAGATTTATTACATCTGTTTGAAGAGTCTGGTGATGAATTCCCAAGAAAATTTATAACATTCCTCAAATTTGTAAATGTTAGAAATCATTTAAAAAGAAAATAAATCACCTTGAAAAAAAAACAAAGAGCATAGAATATCTTTTATAGCTAAACTTTTTAGGTACTTACTAGTTTAAATTTAATATTCTAATAAATATTACTCACTAATATGATTGAAGGCGGTACGAAATGACAGCGATATCATAACTGAATATAACTGTTAAGTCAATAAATTACCAGTTTATCAATACTAGGCGCAGATTTCAAACTCATAAGTATTGGTTATTAAAATATTTGATTTTAATGTAATTTCTATAAAAAATATTTTTGTAGATTTTTATATGTTTCTATATGCTATCTCATCACCACACAGTTATCAAATGGAATCCTACTTTAGAAATAATGAGACAACGCGGTGTCGAACGAAAATATGTACACCGAATTTCCAATTACTGCACGTTCCCATTTGTAAGGGCTTACCAGAAAAATATATCCAGTAGTCCTTGGTATACCCAGAATAACGTTAGATCTGCAGAAAAGGCATAGGTCGTCGAAATAACAATAACTCTTCTTACTGTTATGGATGTGACGGTACAAAATTAATTGCATTGGATACCCATTTTTAAATAGTAGTAATTTCGATAATACTTCGATAATTGAACATTTATGTAATACAAGATAGGCTTCAAAAGACACGTACATGTGTTTACAGTGAATAAAGGAAAACGCATATCGATCACGATATGAATATTCATTGGAGGGTAAAGGCACGGGCTGGCTGGTGACGAGACGGCTGATTAAACGCATATTACGTCATGCTTAAAGTAAATTTCACGTTCCTTTTATAACATTAAAGCGACCAATGTTTTAGTTAGTTGTTACATGGGACGAAAGTTATTAGGGACTATTCCATGCCCGCGACTTATCTTCACGCATCTCCCAATACTCGGGGTAGACAGAGGTCAAGACAATTACTCCTTTCGACCCACCTCTCACCGAAGACATTTTTTTGGGCAACGTGACAGGCGGTGAGTCTGTCGCCATCTTTGTATCCAAGCCGTACGTTTAAATCGTAGATAAATTATGATAATATTCTGCCTACCAATCACGTGACAACAATGATTTTTTTCAAAATTTATCTGTGGTTCGAACTTGGGTCTCTTGTTTCGAATTACGATCACCCAACCACTGGACTATCGTAACTGCCCGTGACTTTGTCAGCGAATTATATCTAAATTTAAGGTTTATTGATATATGAACAGGAATCGCAGTTTTCCGAGATAAAACTACTATATGTTAATATTAAATCAAAATCTTTATTTTTCAACATAGGAACATAAATTTCAACAACAATGAAAAGTAAATATTGAAATCACTGAAAGCATCCATTTTTATCCTATACAATCACTAACCTTTGTTAAGGTAGGATAGAAAAGTCCACAGACGACCAAAGCGCACTCCAAAATAAAGTGATGTAAGAATGAGAAAAATTATATCACGGGATTCAGATCCGAGATGACTAGCTCCCATATACATCATGTTCACGAGCATGTCACATGTGGCAGCCCTCGAGCCTGTCAGGAGAGCCTCAACCATCTTAGGGAGAAATGGACGACCTGTTCCACAACGCTGCCGCAAGTAAAGGCCTTTAAGCGTGCATGATTTATTGGACCACCCAAAAGCTAAAAATTAATAAAAAAATTTAGAACTTCAAGTGTGTAAATATTGTACAACTTTACTGCGCATGTAGCATAGAGTAAATAAAACGCATTTAATTAAAAGTAACATAGGTATTAATATGCTACTTTTATTCGAAAAAATCCAGTTCTTTTTCTATTTTTTATAAATCTATTTTCTCTCGGTGACCTATGTCTATCCCAGTACTGGCAATGGCGTGAAGGTATTTCATAGCCTTATTTTATTTGATTGAAATGTCCAATGTGTTTACTATTCATCATATCATATCAAAAAGATGTTCAAAAATATATTGAATACTAATGAAACTTTGTATTCGGAGGATACTGGCCGCTGAAATATATGTTCCAAGTCCGGGGATCACAAACTGTTAATTGATCTGCTAGTTGTCTTGCTCTGTCGATAGTTAATGACATTTTCAGGGATTTTCCTTAGTTGCCACTTACAACATCCACGATGGCATATTATATTAAACCACGAGCATTAAAAGTAGCACAGAAAATATGAACTATACGGATTAACTATAAATTTTATCGCGTGTGTAATATCTTTTTTAAATAAACAAATGAAAACCAGCCGTGAAACTCCACTCGAGTGTACATAGGGCGAGGCTTATTTAATCACATAGCAGAGCGCACATGATCAAAGTTGCCCGTCGCAGCCTCGTTATGAGCAATCGCCTGTGTACGAATTCAATGAATTAATACACCTGACACACTTGTTCTCTTACCGTTTATTTAGTTAAGGTATTCGTTAAGAGTAGAAACAATGTTAAATTTTCTACGCTATTTGGTTATGGTTGGTAAAGGTTGCTGTTACGTATATTACTACTATAAATACTGAAGATCAAACAGCTGTAGTAGAAAGGAGATTAATGAACTTCATAATACATAACGTATTCAATCTTCTTCTTCCTGCCCTTATCCCATGCTATGTGGGGTCGGCACAACATGTCTTCTTCTTCCACTCTCCTTTATTTCCCGTCATCTCACTACTCACTCCTTTCTTTCTCATGTCTTCTTTCACACAATCCATCTATAGTTTTTTTGGTCTCCTCATAGATCTTAGTCCATCCACATTCATCTCTAACATTCTTTTGCCTATATTACATTCTTCCCTCCTTATTACATGCCTTTAAACCGTATGAATATGATTATTAAACAATTTAAATATAGGTATAACTATAACTAACTACAACTATTATGTGCATTATTATACTTGAAGAACGAAAAGTAAAAAAAGTCACGATAGCCGAGTTGTTGGGTGGTCGGAATTTCGAGTCGAGAGACCCGAGGTCGATCCCCAGGTGGCAGTACCAATGAGTTTTTCAAAAACTTATGTACGGATTTCATCGTTGGCTTGGACATAAAGGCGGCGACGGGCTCACCACCTGTCACGTTGTCCCGAAAAATATCTTCGGTGGAAGGTGGGTCAAAGGGACTTAATTGTCTAGACTTGACCTCTGTCTACCCCTGTATTGGGAATGGCGTGAAGATATTATAACGAAAAGTATGTATATACAAAGATAAATGCTATACAAATAATATGAATTTTTATTGTATTACATTGTAAATTAAAATCGAAGTAAGTAGTGTCTTAAGCTTTCTTTATTACAAGGAAAACAAAAGTAAAATGTGATATGAATGGTTTTTACATTTGTCAAAACGTAAACCTATGCAGAATATTTCGTATTCATGCGGGTGTGTCCATCTCGAATCGGTAATAACTTTGCACATTTTGTAAGTTTTAAGGTTTGAAGTTGGTGCATTCGGTACATTAACATAACTTTATATTCAGTGGCATCGGTAAGAAGTTATTGGTGAAATCGTAAATTTTAACAAACTTGCAAATACACGTAAAGAAATTTGTAATTCACGTGTTATAGCTGCCATTAATCAAGTTAATGTTTAAAGAGATTTAAAGGTTTGATAAAATAATCAAGTTACTATATTTCCTTTGTTATTATAAATTTAAATGTATGTCATTGAAAGCCATGATTGCGTACGGTTGAAATAGATTTGTGTGAATACAAAGTAATATACTTTATATTCAAATCCGTTGTTATATCCTAAAAAAGTTCGTTTGTAAAAGTTCTAGTTTTAAATTCTTAAATGTTAAAGTACCATATGTTTAGTAACTCACAATAGCTTAGCGGTTGAGTGATTAATTAGGATAAATACTAGTATTTTCCAATCTGGATTAAAATTTTACATGTATTTCGTTATTAGCACATCGTATAACCTGAAAATTTCCTTTGTCTATATTTTAAAAACTTGTATGCTCATCATCTTGGACATGAAAATTGACACCAATATCGTAATCAGTACTTCGAGAAACCAAGGCAACGACATCCTTGTCGATATTTTCCAAAATTGTGCGCCATCTTAATTTTGAAAATTCACATCAATTTCTAATCAATAAACCGAAAAAGTACGTAAATGACTCATGTCGATATTTTATAATAATTACATTGCCGACATAACGAAGTTTATAGGCTTATAAAACTTAATTGACAATGTGCAAAATATAGGATAAAATTTTGTTCAGATTAACTAATTATCCACCTCAATTTTTCAAGAACTGGGTATTTTTTTGTAATATTAAATTTATCACTTATATCTTAGGTATATAAAAATCTCCTGTCACAATATTTGTGTGGCGGGTAAACTCTGAAAGTACTAACTAATGTTGATGAAATTTTGTAAAAATTACACATAGTTACAAAATTTGGTCCGAGTTAAAAGATCTTAGTCCCTCTTTTGTTTTTTTTTTGACTTGGCTCTGACTTGATTGTGAATAGACTCTTGTCAGTCACACAAAAACTCGAGACTTGCTGAACCGACTTGCTTTATTTTGCTTTTAAATATTTTTAGAAGTCCAAGGAAGGTTTAAAAGGTAACAAAATATTTTACTACGTGCACTCATAACCGAAAAACGAGTATAAGACGTTAAATCACACACACTTGAATATTATTAGACATACATATATGTAGATAACTGGCCACTTTTCACAGACTTTGGTACTGACGTACTCTATCTATACAGATACATATAATCTAAGCGATTTAAATATTTACAACTTTGACACTGACAACATGTAGAAAGAATCTTTGTTTGTCAACTAGTTGTTACATGAATAAATATGTATTCTAATTTATAACGCTCTTTAAAAGTATATGATAACATTTCGTGAGGATTGTTTCAAAAAGCCATGGATGAAGAAGACGACGAAGGAGGGTTCGGTGGACTTTATGAAGATGGGCATTGGATTTGGGACGATACGTCACAAGCATTAGTATTTATAAGGTTAAAATGATTGTTTTTTTTAAGTTAAAACCCTAAAACTTTCCACTGTGAACGGTCCTCAGCCACCTGCAAACATCGACTTCCTGCAATATTTTGCAAGTCGTCGCTCCATCTCGTGAGGGGTTCGTCCAACACTGCGTTTGCCTGTACGAGGTTGCCACTCGAGAATCTTTCTTCCCCAACGGTTGTCAGTTCTACGAGCTATGTGGCCGGCCAATTGCCACTTCAATGTGCTGATCCTTACGGCTATGTTGGTTACCCTGGTTCTGCTATGGATGTCTTCATTACGGATTCTATCACGCAGAGAAACACCATAGTATAGCCCTTTCCATAGCACGCTGAGCAACTTAGAGCTTCTTCATACGGCCTGCAGTGAAAAACCACGTCTCAGATCCATATGTCATCACGGGTAACACGCACTGGATATAATACCTACACATAAATACATTTTATACCTACACCATATTATTATCTCATGTTACTTACACTGTTTTTTAATCCGTGGAAGACGTGTGGAAATTTCTTAAAACACTTGGCATCAGCAATCCTGTTTCAGCAGACTGTGGTCCATCACTTTCTTTGAATGATTTAAATCATAATTTTGTCTCTATATCTTTTTTAGATCCTACAGCCCGTTCCCAGACAATAGCTTCCATCAATTCTTTGCCACCTTTTCAGTTTCCACACTTTCAGTTCTCTCCAGTAAATATAGAAGATATACAAAAATGTGTGTTAGCGATTAAATCCAAGGCAGTGGGTGCTGATGAAGTAAGCATTAACAGTGGCAGAGCCACGCATCAGCTTTTGTTGTTGTAGGAATGGGCCGGCTCGACCGGGGAAGTACCACGACCTCACAGAATACCGGCGTGAAGTAGAAGTCTAACAAACTTCTGCGTTTTGTCTGGTGAGTGCAGGTAACCAGAGGCCCACCTACCCCCCTCTCCCAATTCTGGGGGGGGGCACACTAAGGCCGGCAACGCATCTGCTATGCCTCTGGAATTGCGGGTGTTTATGGGCGGCGGTAATCACTTACCATCACGTGAGCCACCTGCTCGTTTACCTCCCTTTTTTATAAAAAAATTAAAAACAAATGGTATCCTTGGTCCTGGAACATCTCTTATTAGCGATTACGCACATTGTAAATTATTCATTAGATTCTGGTCAGTATCCAACTTTGTGGAAGAAAGCCTAATAGTTTTCGCCCGATTTCTATTTTACCTTTTCTGTCTAAAATTGTAGAGGCCTGAGTTCATAAGCAAATTTCTGAGTTTTCATGAGACATAACCTATTGAATGTTTTTCAATCTGGGGTACGTACTAAGGCTAGCTTTAATTAAGGTCACCGATGGCATAAGAAAAGCCATGGATGAACAGAAGCTAACTGTGGTGGTGCTTGTTTTCTAATGCTTTTAACACAGTTAACCTCGACATCCTCATCTTCGCGGCCGCCGGCAGTCAGTTCGTGTAGGACAACAGTTCTCTTCCTGGGCTGATATTGGATGCGATGTGCCGCAAGGCGGTATTTTTTCTCCCATTTTGTTTCTTTATTTATAAACTCCCTCACTTCAGTTGTCAATTGTTCGTACCATCTGTATACTGATGATCTCCAACTTTATGTGCAAACAAGTGTTAATGAACTTAACAATAATATTAAAATCTCAACGATAACCTTGAAGCCATATGGTCTTAAGTCCATAAGGTCTTTTAGATATGGGATTACGCTAAATCCCGCTAAGTTCAAGACAATGATGTTGCACAAAGATGTTGTCCAAGGTCGATTATGGTAGCATTTTTCCTGTACATTATCCATTATAATGTACAGGAAAAATGCTACCATAATCGATATCCATTTACATTATCCATTGTAATGTACAGGAAAAATGCTACCATAATGCTACGATCGGTTTTTACGGAGCTTGATAATGGTTCCATCACCATTATCAAGCTCCGTAAAAAACCTCGGCCTGCACATAAATCAATGTATGACCTGGGAGACACAGGTTGCAGAGATCTCTCGTAATGTTGTTGCCACTTTGCGTTGCCTTTACCGCCTTAAAAATTTTATACCAAAACCAAACTTATGCTGGTCAATACCATAATCTTGCCCATAATTGATTATGGAGATGTATGCTACCCGGACCTAACACAAAATCTACTCGATAAGTTTAGCGTCTGCTTAACAAATGCATTCGTTACATGTTCAGTTTACGCAAGTATGACCATGTGTCTTCGTATCGTTCTAAGCTTAAATGGCTTACTATTCGTCGTAAAGGCGTAGCCGAATTCTGTTAACATTATATTCTGTTTTGATAGATCCTAATTCACCGTCCTATTTAAAGGATAACTTTAAAAATCTCCATTAAACTCTTTCGAGAACCTCGTTCACTAAACAGAATAAAGCTTCATATCCCGCTTCTTCAGTTCTTCTTTCACAATCAAGGCTATACTTCTCTGGAACGCTCTTCCTGATGACGTCAGGGCTGCTCCTAATAAACAGTCGTTTAAAAGATTACTTAAAAAACATTTAATGAATAACAAACACCATAATATATATATATATATATATATATATATATATATTTATATATATATATATATATATATATATATATATATATACATATATATATATATATATATATATATATATATATATATATATATATATATATATTTATATATATATATTTATATATATATATATATATATATATAAATATCTTCACGCAATTCCCTATACAGGGGTAGACAGAGGTCAAGTCTAGACAATTAAGTCCCTTTGACCCACCTTCCACAGAAGATATTTTCAGGACAACGTGACAGGTGGTGAGCCCGTCGCCGCCTTTATGTCCAAGCCAACGATGAAGTTCGTACATATGTTTTTGAAAAACTCATTGGTACTGCCACCTGGGGATCGATAATAATATAATATATATATATATATATATATATATATATATATATATATATATATATATATATATATATATATATATATATATATATATATATATATATATATATATATATATATATATATATATATATACATATATATATATATATATATATATATATATATATATATATATATATATATATATATATATATATATATATATATATATATGTATATATATATATATATATATATATATATATATATATATATATATATATATATATATATATATATATATATATATATATATATATATATATATATATATATAAATATCTTCACGCAATTCCCTATACAGGGGTAGACAGAGGTCAAGTCTAGACAATTAAGTCCCTTTGACCCACCTTCCACAGAAGATATTTTCAGGACAACGTGACAGGTGGTGAGCCCGTCGCCGCCTTTATGTCCAAGCCAACGATGAAGTTCGTACATATGTTTTGAAAAACTCATTGGTACTGCCACCTGGGGATCGATAATAATATAATATATATATATATAAATATCTTCACGCAATTCCCTATACAGGGGTAGACAGAGGTCAAGTCTAGACAATTAAGTCCCTTTGACCCACCTTCCACAGAAGATATTTTCGGGACAACGTGACAGGTGGTGAGCCCGTCGCCGCCTTTATGTCCAAGCCAACGATGAAGTTCGTACATATGTTTTGAAAAACTCATTGGTACTGCCACCTGGGGATCGATAATAATATAATATATATATATATATATATATATATATATATATATATATATATATATATATATATATATATATATATATATATATATATATATATATATATATATATATATATATATATATATATATATATATATATATATATATATATATATATATATATATATATATATATATATATATATATATATATATATATATATATATATATATATATATATATATATAACAAAGATATAATATACATACACAACCGTACTCATATCTATACCATGATACATACAAATGTGTGTATGTATCATGGTATAGATGTGTGTGTGTGTAAGTTATTTACACTATATTATGTATAGTATACTTTTATAGTCTCCTTAATGTTTTTTTTATTTTTTTTAAATGCACCTGCCACTTAATTTTTTCTCATTATTAAGTCCGCCTATTGTTAAATTTTTTTTAATAAGTTTTTTACAATAAAGCTTAAATAAATAAATAAAAATAAAACTTAACTTATAATTACCAGAGCAAGGACAGACGATGTGAGGCTCACAACGACTGAAATCCTTCGGTGTTCGCCGTTGCCGTATATTGGTGAGGCCATGGAAACATTTCTGCATATATCCGTGACCTCTGTAGGCGGCTTTCCTTGGGAACGAATTCTTTTTTCCAGAGGAATGCAGCACTCCTATTCCTCTCGTTCAATCCCCGTCTAGCATCGAGCAGCGACTCTTCGGCCTGCAATCCCAGGCAAACCCGCAGTCAGTAAACGCACATCCGAATTTGGTTTACCTAGTTCACTTGGGCGGCCACCTCGTGCTAATAATTTAGGCCGGATATGTAGCCTCCTCTTTGTTCAATGTGGATGTCAACCATGGCATTTACTAACCCCATCGCTATTTTAAGGCGAGAAACTGTTCTGTCGTTAACTCCAAGCATATTAATTTTAATAACTTAACAAATTTGTGCCAAATAGACTTTTATATTTTAGCGACCTTCCTCCAAAACCAGTGGAAACTATTCAAATTCCAATCAAAGCACCAACAGGAACAATAGAATTCCGAGATGATGTAGATCTAATTGAACAGGTTGGTGAACTTACATATTTCTTGAATTTTGATTCTGATTTAAGGGGCCTTGCATGAGAAAATTAAATATTAAACTAGAAATTTGAGTAGAAATTAAACAAGAAATTAAAATGTATTTTTCTACATTCTCATATCCTATCAGGACATACTTATAATATACTACTACTAATACGAGAGTTTATGTAAAAAAACAGTTATTCTTTTGAGTTATATCTTTTGGTGATTTGGGGACAGAAAATAATGGTAGCATGCTAAATCTAATGAATATAACGGATAAGAAAGTAAATTGAAGCAATTCATGGGATTTGTCCATCCCTACTATGCTATTACTAGCTTTCACACTCCGGTCATTCATCACGATATCATGGGTTATAACGATCCTTTTTGACAACTAACTAGGTATAGTGGATGCTCACCATCACTTGTATTTGTACGAATATAAAGTAATTAGTAAATAATTTGGATCGAAGATTTTGTTTCGTTACACGAAACTCATTATTAATTCGCATTATCGCAAACGCAGATGCTTGACTTTCTTTAACGGCTGTTAAAAAACAAATGAGTTATCGACGACCGACGACGAAATATCAGTTAGATTTTTAAAAAAGATTTAATTACAAGATATTATGATAATGCTTAGTTAATTTATTGGACGTCACTCTGTCTAGACACAATGTAAATACTCGGCGTTAGAGTGGAAGTGATATACACATTAAATAGATACTACCACGTAGTTATTGTTGTTAATCAAACAATAGCTTTTATGCTTTGTGCATTGATTATTTTTATTGAATATATATTTTAAGTGACATCTTTATTATATAAATATAATATAAATGTTCTATTCTTATTGTAATGTTATATGGTAATTTATTTAGATTCGATTCAGAAGACGTTATCAAAGAAAACTAAAACCAGGTCAAGCCGATGTTATTACTGTACAGGTATATTATTCAGTGTTGTTTTGGTTTATTGTGCTTTTTCAAAACGCATTTTTATATTTTTTTACATTTATGATTTGCGGGTTTTCATGTTATTGAATAAATGAGAAATTTGAAGAAAAAAGTTAAATGGCGGGATTGGAACCCGTGATCTCCGCTATGCCTTGGTTTATCTCTGAGCTATCGTGTCTCACTCTCACCAGATGAAATTTTAAATCTTTCTATGATATGCCTCTCAGTGGCGTTGACCCATACGCATGTTAAAAGTTTTGACAAGTTTTAATTTAAAATATTTATAATTTTCACCTTTGAAGACAGAATACGATAACGTCGTTACGTAAAGTTATATCACATCATATAATATTACATATATTTTTCCAAAAAATGTTACGAAAATGTGTTTTTCACATTTCATAACGATAAATATCGTTACATAATTATCGATCATATTTCTATGACTGAATAACTGACACATTTTAAAAACTTACAGTCTTGAAAATATTGGTACTTAACAATAAATTTCATTCACTTAATTAAAAAAGAAATTCAATAATTGATAATTTCTTCACAGATTTGTTCTTTCCCAATAAATTATATCACAATAAATGTGTCCTGTTCATAAAATATTGTGATTTACAGGATGTAAAAGATATAGCTTTGTTCACTGCACCAGTTAATATATTGAGCCCCATGCTAATAAATTTGCTGCATTTACCTACTACTGAAAGATTCATACGAGCGCTTATTTTTTACTGCCAGTATTATTTACAGGTACAGTGTCACAGAATATTAAAACATTATTTACGGTTAATTTAAAGCGTTCGCAGTCATTTCGTTTGATATAAATCATTGCTATAGATTGCAGATGAAATGGCCGGACGTATTTTAGAGCTTGACACAAAAGTTCGTACGCCGCAGTGTGAAATCCTTGAAAGCGAATTCCGAGATAATTTATCCGATTTACGAATACTAGTTGCTAAAGAGTATAGTACGATGCTGATCGGTTTGTATTATTGAATACTCTTTAATACAAGTTTTAAAGGTTTTGTATATGGTAATGTTTAAAATAAGCTACAACTTGAAAAAAAATTATTTCTATCACTTTTATTCAAATTATAAATATGGTTTCTTTTTGAAGGTGGTGGGGACTTAAGGAAATTTCATCACATGGGTCCTCTGAAAAAAAGGAAATCATTATCGGACAAAGATGCACGATTGTTCGAAACTTTATTGCGTATGTGTGTCCAAATTGTATGGTTGGCTTTAGGGCGTAAGTCCTTTAATCAGATAGGTTCGTAAATTTATCGACATAAATTAAATGCAGGAGGTACTTATATTTATTTTATGAAATCTCCATTTATTGTACTTAATTGCTATAAAGTAATTTTAATATTAATTTACATTCGTATTTGGTTTTCTAATATAAATCCAATTTATTTTAGAACTGGAAATAAATCGTATATTTAAATCGGAGGTATTCAACGCAGCAGAGCATAATTTACGGACTGAATATTTGTCAAAAATGACTAAGGAAGAGCGGGAAGCATTGTTGGGTTATTGTCTGCGTCGAGATAAGAAGTTAAATACTCGTTCGCCGTTAATGAATGAAGTGTTTTGTCACAGAGGCATTGATTATCGTTTACTGGGTCTTGGAGTTGTCAAGTATTTACAGTAAGGACAATTCAGTATATAAAATACATGGATGACATTAAAATATTTGAGTTAGCTACGATATGATGTTCCTAAAAAATACGATAATTATTTATAATAATGTATCTCGTTCAAAAATATGTTAGTCTGTGATTTGTTTAAATAGTAGTTCGATTTATATATTATCTAATAAACCTTAGTATGTATTCTTTATATGTATGTATTATTTTATACGTAATTATTGTGAAAGTGACAAAGTTGTATCCTTAGTTATTTAAGAATTCGTTTTTGTAGCAATTGAAATGATTACCTGTTAGTTTTATAATATTAGAACTAATAAGTTCTAATATTACAAAAATAGATAACAAAAAAAGAGCTATGCTGATATTTTTGTTATTACTCGTAAATTAAAGAGAAAAAATGTTTAAAATTTCCCGCGACGTTTGCCGCACCATGGAAAACCGTATAGTACGGCATAGGTCGCGGGTTCGAAACCCCGCCCGTGGCAGTAAACATTTTTCTCTTTAATTTATTAATACGTATATATTAATTTTACTAAACAGGCTATCTCCTAGACTCTTATACTTGATGCACGTGGTGGCAGGTCCTGAAGAATCTCTGGGTCAGCTTGGAATAGTTTTAGGGATTGTTGGGATGCCTCGATCGACTTTTGACACTATGCTTAGACCCTTGCCAACGGGTACAGAAGCCGGTAAATCAAAAGCATCCGTGTAAGTAATATTTGTAGTTCGTGTATGTAAGATATAATGTAAGATATAAAAATTTCATATTCAATTATCTGTCCTTGCAATTACTAGATAGGATAACATTTTTTTCCGACGCCTTGCTATACTTGTACATCACACTTTGTTCTTAAATTAATGTTCTCGTTTAAATTAATGTTTTACCATACGAGGATGCCAATACTAACAGTTAATATTTAATTATTTTATTATATTAGTTTAAAAACGATTTTCAAGGTCATCTGCAAGCAGTCATAGTTCCAAGAGTTGTGCATCTATGAAAAAAAGTCAGATAGTTCAAAAGCTGTACGAAGATATTGTTTTACCACAAAAGGAAACCAAAATGTTAGTTATTTGATTAATGGTCTAATATTAATATTTCTGGATAATAACTGTAATAATAAAGATAGTATTATGCTTACTTTTATATTAATTACATAGACTAATAATAGAATATGTTCCTTTATATTTTAGGTCTCATTTCCCAACATACTTCCCTGACAAAACTGCTGAAATTCGACCATGCAGCGATGAGCAACGTTTACGGTGGTTGACACGCCTAACTAAATTATTGCATCCTCAAATGACAACTCATTAATTGCCAACTAGTAAAAAGTGATTCGATTTTTCTATGGCTTTACTATTACAACGATGTTATTAAATTTTTACATTTGTAAATAAAAAATTTTTTGTCTTTAAAGAAAAAATGATTTTAATTATTTATTATTCTATACAGCCTATCAAAAGTCCACTGCTGAATATAGGCGTCCCCAAAAGCTTTCAACAAAACACGGTCCCGACCCACCTGCAGCCATCAACTCCCCTCAATGTTGTGCAGGTTGTCACTCCATCTTGTGGAGGGGTTGCTAGGTTGTTTATATGTGGGGAAGTATCTTATGTATTGCAGGCCCTCGCGCACGCTTGGAGAGGTATCACCATCGACTATTACTTCGCGGAGCTCGCTAATCTCTGCTTCCCCACTGACCGCTCTAAACAGATCCTATAAGAGTAAACAGAAAAACCAGCCAGGGTAAAAACTTGTATTATACATTGACAAGAATTTAATATGCTTCCTACTCACCAAATGTGTAGACATTAAACATTTAGGATAGGATTTGACAGCGTAATTATACACAGACAGGAAAATAGGCTCATGCTACTTAGCCTGTCAGAAAATAATATAGTATGAGTTTTGAAAGCCTAGTTACTGTCATGACATTTGTGATAAGAAACTTTCTATGAACTTTTGGACATAAGAATTTTGTATTATTTTAGTTCTATATTTATACAGAAAATAAAGATCTTGAAGTAAGTACATGTAATATTCTCTGGTAAAATATGGGTCGAAGGTCTAAATTGTGAAGACTTATCATAGTATCCCAACATCGGGCTATACGGTAGAGAATTTGATTTTTCTTATTTGTACACATATGTGTGATATCGCCGTAAGAATTTTGGGTATAGCACCTTTTTACGTGGGACACCGGTGAAAAAAGGGCGTATACACGAAATTTAAAATCAGACCGACTAAAAAAGGCTGAAAACTATCTCAAAAATACCAGATCAAAATTAAGCAGACCCTTGACGAGCAGTAGCATGGATATAGGGTGCAAAACGTTAGGTACTGCGATCGCTCATCCGTTTGGAGAACATGTAATCTTGCTTTTCATTACGGGTCTATAACCTGCAGTGAACTTCTGACCATGATGTACCGTTTCTATGATTTTTTTTATGTGCGTTGAAAAATATTTTGCCAGAGACCCTAAGATGGTGGACCAGGGGAAGACCGAGGTCTCGACAATTAAGTCTTTTCGACCCACTTTCTACCGAGGACAGTTACTGCCAGCACACTAGAAGGATTCAAACTATATAAGCTGATACGAGCTCCAGTGTACCGTATTTTGAATATAGTAAACGATATTAATTGGTTTTCTTTTCGCATTATAAAATAATTTAGCATTATAAAATAAAATAATTTATTTATTAATAAATATTAAACAAAGCATCGTTTCTAGGCACAAATCATGACACTTGAATTAAGCCTCATTAATTAATTAAGAATCATTATCATCATCGGCCTATAAAAGTCAACTGCAGGCTATTGGTCTATACCAAAGGGAGGGTTTGTTATAATCGCCACGCTTAGCAAGCGGATTGGCGATACCAGCGTTTAGCAGTACCAGAATCTTGCCTAGACGCAACTGCCCGTCTCGGGTCAGCCGAATTTTGGTCTGGTATTTATTTTAGATAAAATAGTTTGAACATTATTATTAACAGACCAACAGGTGACCCATTACAAGCAATAAAATCCGCCACAGACCACCCACCCGTCTTTAGTTTTCACACGCGGGGTGCTTAACTTAATGGTTTATTAATACATGATAGGTAAGTAGGTATTAAATTAATGAAAAACTTAAAAAAATCAACTGTTACGAGTGTTAAATATGAAAAGCAATAAATTAAAAGAAAACAAGATAAGAAATAAATAAAAGATAACAACTTTCGACTACATTTTACTCTTGATTAAAAACTCTTTTGTTAAAATATTTCGTTCAAGACTTAACTCTACTATCATGTAAGAATATATTGTAGGCGTTATTGAACACAGAGACCTGATTGCATAGCATCAATCGCGGGGTTAACTCAGTCAATAGTGTCGACAGCCGATAGGTCTTGTCTATTGCTTGCCGCACGCTCGCTGCCTTCTTGTTCATATTGATTGAACATATTTAATGTCTAAGCTACGTTGTTTAACATTGTATCATGAAATATTAGATATGCGATGAGGTTATTGTTAGATATATTTTTCAATTCAAATAGAACCGCGGGGTCTTTGCTTGCTAACCCTCATACGCACAGTGTCCTTGAATCGTTAAACGGTTATGGCAATGTTTATTTCTATTGGTAACCGTGGAGAAAATCTTTATACGCCTTCTCTGTTTTCTGTCCGGTGGTCACTAAAACGGGTTATTTACTCGTAGAACACGAATCTCAGATGGTGATATATACCGACCAATAACTTTCCACGAGATGCTGTTGGCCCGAAGGTCTCTACAACTTCATCTTTTTTGTTAGGAAAAAGATGCGATGGTGGCTGCTGTTGCGAAGCGCGGCGTCCCCTATAAATTAAAGAAACATTTCCAACAAATGGGGGACAGGTTGTGTGATCCGAGGGCCCCGAGGATAAACCTCGCCTAGGATCGCCTTATGATTGATACGTAGATCACGCCAAATTCGGGCTAGTCGTCAAATAGTGACGAAGTCGAGTAGGTTGTTAATCTGTATTAATGTAGGTAACGGGGTCTGGACTCCGCGTTATTCACACGGGTGATTATGTCGTCATCGTCTATAATGACGCATTTCAAGCGCTTCAAATGTGGTAATGTATTGCGCATGGCAATGTTTATTCCTTTACGCACCATTTGCACCACCAACATGCAAATATATATGTACACAGCAAGCTGCAGGCATTGGCCTCTTCCATAAAGAAGATATATCAGTCATAGTAATATTTGTCTGAAATTTTTTCAGAATCCAACTATCTGGCTATTAGTGACTCGAATTTTTATGGCTTGTATTGCAACCGCCTTTTACGGCACCCCTGGCAGAAAGAAGTTAATTGAAATATATTTACGCAGTAACCACTCGGCGCGGAGATTTTATGACATTATAAATTTATTTAATATTTACATATTAAGCAGTTTGAATAAACCGATGGATGTGCATGTATTAAGCATGTATCCGCCCTTGCCCGAGTTTCCACAACGTTGACAGTGAATGAACTTGTTATGGGCTCATCAACGGATGAACGAATAACGCTTACGGTCTGTTAGACACCTTCAAAGCAGCGCTAGGCCTTTATTAAACAGATTATAAAAGAATATTTATATTCAAAGTTGATAGTGAGTTATAAAGAAATTAATCATCTATCATTACCTTTAATTTTTTTTATATATATCTCTCTTGTTCATTTTATATGGTAATTTACATTATTTTTTTTTAGTTAATAGTTACTTTTATTTTCTGTAATCACAATGAAGAATTAATTTTTCTTTGAGATTACAGAATATGTAAATATATAATAATATATTATCCTTGCTCATAATAACGTAATAGTTATTGGTTCCGAAATTTACATTCATTGTTTTTTTTTTATTTTTTGAAGCTAATTGGATAATGTTTTTAAACGTACTAATTATCCCTTTGATTTGACCCTTTGGTATTTACAAGTTTTTTTTTCGAAAAATATAAGCTTTAATACTACTACATAACTACTTTGAGAAGTAATATTGTTACTGGCCAGTGTAATCTGCAGTAAATATTTACGAGATGTTTAGTGTCTCTGTACTTCTCATAAGGAAGTCTAATCAAAGTTGCAAGCCCCGTGGATTTACAGCGATGACATTACGTATGACACCGAGCTTAATATAATACGAGTGTAATAAGTGAGGAGTTGTAACGTATAAAAGGACGTGCAATACTTATACCGAATTTTATTTGGAGAGCAATACCACTTCATTACTGGATAAAGACTACTCCTTCCCTAAAAGACTTCTCTTTCCACCACAATCAGGAAAATTTATTGAAACAAAGAATTTTAATTCCGCTGCCCTAACTTATTCAGTTTTAACTTCATTAAATTTAAGATATCAAAATATGGTTTGCTTTATTAGTAATAGTAAATGGTGTTATTACTTAAATAGTAAATGGCTTGATGAGAAGCGGTAAAATATTAAGTGCATGTTGCAAGTTGCATTAGTCACGATAGGAGAGTGGTTGGGGTTCGGAATTTCGAGTCTCGAGACCCGAGTTCCATCCCCAGGTGGCAGGCTCGTACCAATAGGTTTTCACAAACTTATGTACGAATTATATCGTTGGATTGGACATAAAGACGGCGACGGGCTCACCACCTGTCACGTTGTCCCAAAAAATCTGCGGTGGAAGGTGGGTCGATGGGCCTTAATTGTCTAGACTAGACCTCTGTCTACGTCTGTATTCGGAATTGCGTGAAGATATTTATATTTAATTGTTTATTACTTATTTATTATTATTTATTTATTTATTATTATTTAAAAAGTCACGATAGCCGCGTGGTTGGGTAGTCGAAATTTCAAGTCGAGAGACCCGAGTTCGATGCCCAGGTGGCAGGATCGTACCAATGGGTTTTTCAAAAACTTATGTACGAATTATATCGTTGGCTGGACTTAAAGACGGCGACGGGCTCACCGGAAGATATTTATTATTATTTATTTATGTTGCAAGTTACACAAAAATACATTTTTAATTTCAAAATCATATATTCGTAGTTTGTGTATGTTCGTTATGCATTTGAACCAATGACAAATGCATTATAACTGTGAATAGTCGGTGAAGATTGTCGATAGAGTGCTAGTGACAGAGAGGAAATTACTTCTTTGTATGGGGACGTTACTGAAGTTGATCACAGAAGTCAGTTATAAATGATTATTACTAATACCATTAATATTTGTAAAAATAAAAATTGTTTTACTATTATTTCTATAAAAGCCATTTTATTTTTTAGGAGCGATAAATAATATTGCTAATATTGTTGTTAACCACTGAGCCGAAATGCTTATTCGGAAGTAGTTGACGATGCTTATTGAATGGCAGATCCGAAGCTGTGATATCATGATTAGCAGTCCGCATCCTATTCATAAGCCTATATTGACTAATATGTAATTCATTAGATTTACAACTTTATACTAATTGTTATAATAGTTTCGTGCTAAAATTTTGTTCAAATCTTTGAATCAGTTTACACTGACTGAAGTATTATATACTTTCATGGATACATTTCATACAGTCGAAATAAATTAGAGTTATATGAAAGTAAATTTATCCGGTTTGTATCCAATACAAAAGTCACTTTTCTATGCCAGTATCTATCCAGGTCAAAAGTACTTCAAACAAGTATTTCGCTTTACATTTACAGCCGTATTGTACCGACACGATCGGTTCGGCGACAATAGCGTAATGCTAGAAAATAAAACATCTAAAGCGATACAATGCAATTGGTTCACCATTGTCCGTTAATCTGTCACAAAAGAAATGTGAATTTCAAAAATTTCAAGCTTCTCTAAAACATATTGAATGGTAATTTTCTGTAGATTGTATATTTTTTATATAATATACACATGCGTACATTCATAAATTATAGACTGAAAGGTCCGGGTCCTAGGCCTCTCCCGTAAGGAAGGGTTTGTTATAATCGCCACACTTAGCAAGCGGATTGGCGATCAATAAAAGACATGCATTTTATTTTTCACAATTTTAAATGAAGTCTATATCATCACGCCATTCCCAATACTAGGGTAGACAGAGGACAATTAAGTCCCTTTGACCCACCTTCCACCGAAGACATTTTTACTTGCCTTTATGTCCAAGCCAATTATATAAATTGTACATAAATTTTATAAATAAACCCGTTGTTACGAGCCCCCTGAGGCTCGAACTCGAGTCTCTTGACTCGAATTCCGATTACCCAGCCACTCGGCTATCGTGACTTATTACATGAAATCAGTTCTGAAAATTGCTTTAATTAGTAGGGTAGAGTGATTAAAAGAGTCCAAGATAACCGTACGGTTCGGTGATCGCAATTAAAATCAGAGGTCATTTGGTAGATTCTCAGGAAAAAAGCTATTTAAATGAGATATTTCCAAATTTATGTACAAGTTACATTATTAGCTTCAACAGTAAGACGGCGACAGGCGTACCAGCTGTCACATCGTCATAAATCAGAGCCACATACTGAGTGTAATTTGTTTCTACAGGACTAAATTGTCTAGTTCTCTGACTACCCCAGTATTGGGGTAGTCAGTGAATGTCCTCATGAATTTTATTATATAAATTATATGCATGGAACTCGTATCGAAACTTACCTTAGTTACATGAATAGGTGTTTCAATTAAGGATTATAGGTGTTTCAACTTAGTTTAGGTGTTTCAATTAGAGATAGAACATTGTCACATAAATGTCATTATGTAAAAACTCATACAAAAATGTGTGTAAAATATATTGAACTGTTAGAGTTGTTATAGGTTCCTCACCACCTGTCCCATTGTCACAAATAAGCTTCGGTGAAAAGTGGGACGACAGTTCTGCATTGTCTAGACCTCTGCCTTTCCCAGTCTGGGAAATCGCGTGAATATAAAAAAAATCTTTAAAATATTAAAGTCATATAATAAGAAAAGAAGAAGAAACCTAGCTTATAATTACTAAACTTATAGGCCTTAAACAACGATAACCGCCGTACACGTCCAGGGGAGTATAGCAAGGAATGCAGTACCGCAATTGTCAAGACAATTTCCAGACAATTTATTCCTTCTGACTTACATTTCGCTGGAGCAGGTGATGTTTCAGACAAAGGGTTTGCTATTGTTTTTATACTATTAATTATGGAAGTGGCAATATTCTTACGCCGTTACCACACGAGATTATGGCAAGCAATTGATGGCGGGATAACCATCCCTAAAAATATTCGAATAAATTAATCATACCGAAGATGGGCAGCAGCGTCTAAGGGTGCGAGTGGTCTGGTACTGTGATCGTCAATCCGCTTGCCAAGCGTGGCGATTATGGCTATCCTCCCTACGGGAGAGGTCTACGTCCTGCAGTGGACATTAACAAGCCGTTATGTATGTATGTATGTAATTCTTAACGTCATTAAGTATCTGGTATTCCTCGTGGGTCTGCCCTTCAAGTTGATATATCTACTTTTAAAGCGAAAGTCCCAAAACAAAACCACGCTTAATATCAAAAACTTAAGCGCTCTGAGCATTTGTTGTTTGTTTTTTGGAAATTCTAAATATTGGTACAGCGTTGAAACCACATCACGTAACCTCCTCGTCAAGTAACCACCGCTAGTCAGGTTGTCCTAAATAAATATCGGTGGAAAGTGGGACGAAAGGACTTCATTATCTAGATAGATTTGTGCCTAACTCCGTATGGGAAATCCTGTTAAGATAAAGTTATAAACTATAATTTAGACGAGCTACATATTGAATTCATAGAATCAATTAAAAATATTAAACTACATTACACAAAATTAGAAATTCATTCTTATTTTAAACTTGAATAGATGTAGAAATAAAAAAAATGTAATTTAATGGTGAATATTTCAATTTAATTTATGATGGTATTGTAAAAAAAACTTCATACTTTGACTCTTATTTAACTCATTAAACAGCACACGTTTTAAGTGTTCTTAAAATTTGGTCCGCAACAGTTTAATTTAAACTCCACCATGCATAGTATAAAAGGGTTAATACATAGTAACTAACTCTGGCGTAAGCCTCGCCATCCGCAAAACTGCACAATAAAAAGAGCAATGCAATTCACCAAGTGCTATAAAAACACATACTTATACTGAAGGAACTAGGCCTCTCCCTTAGAAATCAGTTGCCATAACCGCCAAGCTTAACAAGCGGATTGGCTACCCCAGTACACTGGTATTTTATATTTATTTATAGATTTATTATGCAAAAAGTAAAAAAATATATAATGTTTAATTCGACGACTCGATAGCAGAGTTGGTAGTGACCCTGCTTTCGAAGCTAAGGGTTTTGGGTTCGAATCCCTTTAGATTAAATTTTTTCCACTTTTGTCTGATGAATATGATTGTTGGTAGGCAAGTCATGGTTTATATGTATGTATGAATGTATGTAGTATATACATATACAAGTACGAGTATGTATGTGTAAATAAATATATGACACCGTAAGCTTGGACACTAAGATAGAGATTGGCTCACCTTCCTTCACGTTGACCCAAAACTTCTTCGGTGGGTCAAAGCACTTCATTGTCTAGATCTCTGTCTACCCTAGTGTGGGAAATTGTGTGAAGATAAAAAATAATTTGATATACATAACATCTGTGAGATATAAGAATTAGTATAAGGAAGGATAGACTAGGTTACAATGGGTGAACAGTTCTGTTACGGCGTTATGGTTTTGTTTACGGTTAATCTTCTAACGTTCATATTAAATAAATGAGAAATTTTAAAAAATTTACTTTTTTTAATTATGCTTCTAAGGGTTATAATAATAAGTAAATAAATAAAAAAAATTCTTCCTGAAACTCTTGAAAGGAGGGCTTGGAACATTTACTAGTATACCATACTATGGAGCAAAAGTTATAAATAATCGCACTCGAATTGTTTTAATCTTTTACATTAGGGCGAATAGCAAAATCTGACAAGCGTCGTTTTGCCGTGATGTACCTTTCCTTGATGCCCCGTATAGCGGAAAGTTGCAACAAAGGATCAACTTTCTTGGTGATCGGGGAAACGTTTACGAATTATACTAATCTAGTATATACCACCAACCTTTTTTTTCTCGTTATACTTAAGTTTTTCCGAGTTTGTGGTTATTTTGTTATGTTTAAACGTTGCATTGTGATCTAACACTCAGGGAAACGAAAAACTTTGCAATGCTGCAAATACAGACAAAGAATTTAATCTGCAAGAGAAGTGTGTGTACTCTGTGTTAACTGCCCACCAGTTTTTTTAAATATAATTTTGAAGTAATGGATGGCGTCATATGTTTATGAAAAATATTTCGAGACTCACTAAGTCGTTACAAGGCAATATGTCAATTATTTGTTTGAATTTTTATTATAACGTAGAAAAGTCTTACCTAAATTATCGACATTACGATTTTAGAAATAACTTGGAATAGTAAATATAAAGAACCATTACGCTGACAGTAATTTCATACTAGAACAGTCACTATAAATATCAAAGTAAGCCGTGTAGTGCATGGCACCGTCCCTCATAAAATGTAGCGATGTCCGATTTGTGGGAATAGCGTATAAAAATTTCAAAGAGCCTGTGTACCTACGCGTTGGCTGTCCGCGGTTGTATCACTCATGTACATAATAGATGCAAATTGAACCACTTTGCTGGTGTGCCTAAGTTCACTCGCTTTTGCACTTTTATGTAAAATCGTGACCCATTACTCATGTAAATACCGTTAAACGTAGCTGGAACGCTCCCCTATAGTCGTATTTCCATACCTTATTATGTGACGTTCCCTACCGAAATTTAGCTTTAGAAGTTTTCAAATGTTATTGCTTTAAACGTAATAACAATGTGAACTTTATAAGTGACAAACTGGTTTAATTTAATTAAATCCTTTACGCTATTTGAAATTAAACCCTGTTATGGTGAGAAATTAAATTTCATTGTTAGAACTTTACTACAATAGAACGTAACGATGGCAGATCGCGGCTTTTCCGCGTGCGACTGAATTGCGACCATTCGGCATAATAATGAGCTTTTGTATTTTGAGTTAGGTAATGAGTATGCTTATTTAAAAAAATATGCTTATCAAAATAATAATTCCACTATAGCCAATGCTACTGGGAAGGCATAAATAGGGATCATTTATGCTAGGATTACCCGAACTGCGTTCAGTATAAAATAAGCAATCTCTCACAAAATATACTTCTCTTATTGATTGCGCTTTTTTAGGGAAGTCAATAGGTACCTGTGGATAAACTAGGGCAATTTGTCAATTTTACGCTTTAATAAATTAACCTGTACTTTGTGCATTCTGCTACTACACCATGGTTTCGAGGTTGTCAAGAAATTATTTACGAATATCAATTTCCTAACTGAATTCCACATTCTACTTGATTCGTAGTGGTGTATATTACATTAATGATCTAGATTATTTTTATTAGTTACGACCTAATTACGACCTTCGTGGACGTGTGGCGTAAACATCGGTTTTCAAGGTGTCGTCATCTCGAGGTACCGGGTTCGATTCCCTGTCGGGGCAATGTAGAAAAACTACTTTTTCTATATTTTCTCGGGTCTAGGTGTTTGTGGTGCCTCCGTTGTTTCCGATTGCCACACCAAAAGTGCTTCAGCATCTTATATTGGGATCGGAGCAAAGTATGTTGTCTCTATGTATGTATATATTTATTTTTTATTTATTTATTACTGTGTAAAATTAGTATATTTATTACATTAAAGATCTAGACTGTATAAATAAATCATATTCAGCAATAATTTGTACTTTCAGGATTGACCTAGACCAGATTTCTATAGTTAAATTTTTCTTTATTATCTGTACGTCATTCTAAGTGTAACGATCACCTTATTTAACGTCTTGTGGCATTCTGTACCAGGCAACTCTAATTCTTTTTTTATATAATACGGGATAATAAGGTAAGAGTAAACAAGTACTAAGAATACACGGTTTATATGATGTTTAATTTAATTTAGTTAATTGACTCAGGCGTTACTTTGCGGAAATTCATTGTAAGGTTGTTATTGAAAGAATTACTTCGCAACCCTCCGCATGAAAATATAAAAAGATATATGTTACCTGGTCCGAAGAGAAGTAGAGCACCACATCTCTCACAGATGCGTGCACTAATTCCACAGATGTGTGCACTAATTCCACTGTATGCACCAAACTACGATGAGCGACTCTGCGGTCGCTCATCGTAGAGTCTACTCGCTTGAGGATGCCTTGTTTTGAGGCGAAACACGTGTCGCGTTTTCGGTGGTGGTATATGTTACCTGGTTTGAATGTAGTGGTGGTGGTGCATACAGTGGAATTAGTGCACACATCTGTGGAATTAGTGCACGCATCTGTGAGAGGGAGGGTGGTGCTCTTCTTCTCTTCGGACCAGGTAACATATACCTTTTTAAATTTTTTTATATTTTCATGCGGAGGGTTGCGAAGTAATTTTTTCAATAACAACCGTTTAATTTAATTATTTTCATTTGATTTTCATCTAAGCGATTTTTAACGTTATTACTACAAAATAAATTTTTTTACATAATTACATTATTAAATTACATTTTAGTCTTAAAAGGCAAAAACTTTCCTCTGCCCTATAACTACGACGGTAAATGAGTTATTTATTGATAAAATTGTTGTTATACTTGTACCTATATTATCTTTAAGATTAAAGTACCTTACCTTACATACAGTGATGCCTATCACTAAATGATAGTGTGTATGAATAGCTTGTAATTATGCATGATGTGATGTAAAATCACATGAACAAATCGTGGATAAGTCATATGTGGCAAATCTTCTTTTCATTTTATTTTAGTATCGTTTGTATTGGCGCTTGATAATGTGGAATAATCTACATATTTTTTTCATCAAGTTTCTGATATTATTCTGATGTTAATCTACAATATATTTAACTTTACTAACTAAAACTAAAGTTCGATAATAATATTTAGTTGCTTAATTACAACAGTCACGTTGTTGCACACCATTAACTTTGATTTTCACGTTTTCATTTAACTTTGTGTTTTGCTGGCGTGTATTTGATTGTTTTTGTTATGTATTTTCTATTAATTACTAGGCAGGACTGCATCTGCCGGCCCCGTAAGTAACACATTTAGATTTAGATAGAATCTTCCACATAGAAGACTTTAAATCCGTATAGTGAGTAAAGTTTGTCGTGTCGAAGATGCTCTAGCAGAGATTAAGAGCGGCGTGTCACGTCGAATTCATCAATTATCCCTGACTTCCTACGATCTTTAAGGCTGCATAAGTCTCCGCTCCTAATACGAGAAATCAGAAATATGTTTAGTGATGCCAGACTTGAGATGAATTTTCATATTCTTTTCGAAATAAATAAATAATAATAAATAAATACCTTTAAATAAATAACAGAGGTTTAGTCTAGACAATTAAGTCCCATCGACCCACCTTCCACCGAAGACCACCAACCCCAATCAATGTTATTTTTTTTCTTTGTGATTCTTTGTGAAATACAAGCCTGCCACCTGGTGATCGAACTCGGGTCTCTTGACTCCAATTTCCGACCACCCAACCAAACTTTTGAGTGTGTACAAATATTGTTAGCTGAGTCACCAAAAGTCTGTCTGTCTGTCTGTCTTCAAAGCTAACCCGCAAGTTGTTGTTATGTTATGTTAACCAAGTCATGTATAATGTACAGGCTGGGCCAAGAATACGTTAATATTTAAAGGTAACTTACCGCGCAAACTATTGCCGCGCGGGGCGCGGGCGTAGGCGGGAGCACTAGCTCGCTTCTTGGAAATTTAGTCGCAATGGATCGCTTCACGGGGCCGCAACGCGCTTACTGCGTGAAACAGTTTTATTTAAACGACTTTTCGCTCATTACTGTGAGACGCTTATTTCGCGTTGAATATGGTTTACACGACTTAAGTCAGTGTCCAAGTGCTCCTTTAATAAAGAAGGGGGTGAAGAAGAAATGGGTGAAGAAGTTCGAAGAGACGGGATCTACACTAAATGTGAAACAAACCGGCGGCCCACGGACTTCTCGGAGCGAAGAGAACGCGCAGCAAGTTTACGCCTCTGTTCGACGTGATCCAGATTTATCCACACGCAAACTTTCGGCTGAATTAGGATTATCCCGCACATCATTACGCCGTATTTTGAAATTAGATTTGAAATTACATCCATATAAGATTCAGCTAGTGCAAGAACTAAACCCTAATGATTTAAATTTGCGTAAGTCATATGCCGAAACAATGTTAACTCGTGGGCTTCGTCAGAAAATAAGATGTTGGGAAAATTACTGAAATTTTCACAACATCTTATTTTCTGACGAAGCCCATTTCCTCCTAAATGGACATGTAAACAAACAGAATTGCAAGTATTGGAGCAGTGAAAATCCTAAAGCTAAACATGAGAGGCTACTTTACTCTCCTAAGGTAACTGTATGGGCTGCAATTTCAGCAAAAGGAATCATCGGACCTTACATTTTTTAAGATTCTCAAGGCCTTTCCGTTACTGTTAATTCTGCCGAGTATGTGAAAATGTTACGGGAGTTCTTATCACCGATGCTACTGGAATTTGCTGGCTATAATCGTAACACATGGTTTCAACAAGATGGAGCCACGTGTCACACATCGAACGAGTCCTTGCCGGTGGTCAAAGACATGTTTCCGGAAAAGCTGATATCCAGACGGGGTGATATGCTATGGCCACCCAGAAGACCAGATCTATCCCCAGCAGACTTCTTTTATGGGGTTATTTAAAGAGTCGTGTCTACATTGATAAACCGATTACACTGCGTCAACTTAAAGAAAAAATCATCGAAGAGATGTCGGCGATCTCTTGGTCTCTTTGCAGAAGAGTATTCGAAAACTTCAGGACTCGCTTAGATGAGTGCAAAAACCGAAACGGTGGACATTTAGACGAAATAATTTTTTAAAAATAAATTACAACTAATTAGCTTTCTCGTAAATAAACGATTTCTAAAATATATTAAATTGTTTTTTTATACAATTTTTTCAAATGCTAACTAATTCATGGCTCACCCTGTATATCTGAGTCATGCATAATATTGTCTAAATTATAATCGCTCTCTTTTTGCCATGAGACAGAAATCGTCATTTTTAATAGAAAACATGTTTTATTGTTCGTCACATATATTTAAGTTTTGAGAATTCATTATATGATAAACACTATACCAATTTGAACTTAAGTGTCAAGCCCCAGGAGAACGGCTGATAACAAAGTGATTTCGTAAATTCCAACCTGTGTCGTTGTTCCAAATAAGCTCTGGTGAAATCTGGTTCGCAAGGATCAAAGTTGTTTAGACTTCCAACTACTTCAGTACTGGCAATACGCAAATATAGATATAAAAAAGATAAGTCTTATACGCATATCTAAATACATTTGTATGGATTTTATCTCAAGCTCATAAGTAATTCCCACTCCGCAGGTCGTATTGTGAGCTGCCTTCTTAAAAACAACGCGATTTAAGCCCGACTACTTCTGAGTGTATAAGGATAAAAGCCAGTGTCGAGACGTCAACGCAATCATATATTGCTAATCCTACGTCCACAATGTCTTAAAAAAGATAATCTTTAGAACTTGAAGACTGTCTTCCTTTTTAGGTTTTAAAACATCATTACAATAAGTTCTTTTCAATCTTTATTACCAAGCTTTTTATTTAGTTTTATTATATATTAATATTATATATATTAATACTAGGTTATTTTACGATCCTAAAAATTTTTCTAAAGATCGAAGAGGGGAGTGTCGAGAGTACTCGAATATCTAGACGTGCGCATGTATGTAGAAAATGAACAATTTAAACGAAGGGAAAGAATATATAAGGGTGGTGACTCTTGGCGATTTGTTCTCTTTGGCTTCCCCGTAAGCATCTGTACGTGAAGACAAATAAATAAATAAAGATTTTCAAAAAGGTACTGAATAATCTATATATGTATATAAAAAATAATAAATATCTTCACGCAATTCCCAATACAGGGTAGACAGAGGTCTAGTCTAGACAATTAAGTCCCTTTGACCCACCTACCACCGAAGATATTTTCAGGGCAATGTGACAGGAGTTGAGCCCGTCAAGCCAACTATGTAATACGTACATAAGTTTTTGAAAAACTCATTGGTACTGCCACCTGGGGATCGAATTCGGGTCTCTTGACTCGAAATTCCGACCACCCAACCACTCGAGTATCGTGACTTATACATGTGAAGATATTTATTATTTATTTATTTGTGAAGTGGCGGCAATCCCAAAAGCCTTGTTATACCTCATAATTAGTTTATCGAGATACTTTCGGGACAATGTGACAGCTGGTGAGCCCGTTGCCGTCTTTATGTTCAAGCCAACGATATAATTTGTACATAGGTTTTTAGAAAAACCCATTGGTACGGCCACTTGAGGATCGAACTCGGGTCTCTTGACTCGAAATTCCGACCACCCAACCACTCGGCTATCGTGACTTTATGTGTGACGGCTTTTTTGTTCAGAAAGGTAATTTGCCAGTTGTCATGAAAAATATTTCGTCAGCAGCGCCCTTGAAGTAGAAACCTCCTTAACCAAGACAAACTTCAGAGCTCTCCGCAAAAACAATACCAAACATAACGAAGATGCGATGAAATGCCGTTGAAGAAACGAGGAAAAATGGGATAACTGCTTTTTTCACTAGTTCCATCGAATACGAAATTGTACATAGGCGAACGGAGATTACTTCGAAATTATACTTTATTAATTATACTTTCTACCTGAGTCGCTTTTTCATTTCGGCATTGTAACTGTTCATTGGCATAGTTAAAATACATTACTGCTTCTTGATGTCGTTGACTTTTTCGAGGATCGAGGATAGGTGTTAATTTCAATGATAATGATGAAAATAATATCTTAACCAAACAAAATAAACGTTTATGCAGTACAGTATTTAAACATAGGTATTGTGGATTGGAGCAGCAACCGTGATCATTGTTGCATTGTTTATCGTTGCACAATTATGGCGGTATTGGCAGCCAACCTATCGCTGAAAACAAATTGAATGTATTAAGCTCAGTAGAACTTTATACACTGTTTATACTGCACTCTTTACGACTCAATGTGCGTGTTATTTTATTTTATGTTGGAATTATTTTACTCAGAAAGTATTAAAAGGAGTACAAGACCCTGCAGGGGTTGAATTTGATGGTTTTAGGCCACGAATGTAGTATATAAATCTGTTGTTATGTAGTTTATGAAAGGATACTGTCTAAGGCTTTATTAGTGAACGTTTTACTTTATTTCTAATATCATTATTAGTTCGCCGATTCAGATATTTTTCAGTTATTCATATTTTCTGTAATCTAGATGAATAGGTGCAATCGATGGAGAGTTATGTCCAAGAAGAAAGAAGGCATAGACGAACCTCTTTTCACCCCCACATCAGTCGCAGCTGCCGTATGTGATTTCCGAATATACTCGATAACAATTATCTGTATTTTCTGGCCTACGTCAATAACCAGTAATTCCACCTTTTACTCAGTGTTATGATTGCTTATGTAATGTGATCAATAATCACGCAATTCGGTTCGATGTGGATTGATAATAGTAATTTGCTCGAATATAATTCACAAATGAACCTTATACGAAAAAATTAATTTATACGACTGACATTGAAAATTTAAATAGTGACCTATGATTGAAAGGCATCTTGCATTCCCGCCATCGACATAATAAAATATTGAAATTGGAGAGGCAATGGGTCGCTGCCGAGTCGGCGAGGGCGATGAGTGTCAGGACCTTTCTTCTTTAATGGATACCGAAACCTTCAACCGCTTTTACTCGAAAAATCTTTTGGAAAATAAATGAATCCACGCCGTATGTAAATCGAATGCCGTCGAAAGTTTTTATTGAAAAACTTCAAGCACTGATGAAAATGGGGCTGCGACGTTAAAGATCTCTACGCTCGCTTCACAGATGCGATACCAAGTTTCAAATGTTCATACTTTTTAATTTTGAAAGAAACTTGTACCTAATGCCACCGTTCAAATTTAAGTTATAAATTATTTATTTAGGTACACATTAGGAACATATTTCGTTTTTTTATTACTTTGTTCACATATTCATGTTCCTCATAGAGCTGTTGCTGAGTTAGGTTTTTCGACAGTAGGTTTTATATCACCTAGAATATGGAATTATAATAAAAAATATTTACGGCTCGATAATAATGTGGATATGTCGATATTTTAAAATAATGTAATAGTTTTTTATTAGCCAATAAAAATAATTGATCAAATGAAAGGAACTTTAAGCAAGACTCGGCATGCACTTCCCCAAAATTTTGCCTTAAATAGAATAATGTGTTTCAATAAGATATTCGTTTTCATAAATCAATATTTATAAAATCATTAATGACTTGAGTTTAAACATTCTAATTTATAACAAAAATGTTTTCCCAGCGGAACTCGAGACCGCAGCTTATATGGTTGTGAAATCTTGAATATGATTTCAAAAATATTATTGACTATATTAATTATGATTCTTATCAGTATCTGTAAATCTTATCGACTAAGAAGACAACGACAAGCAACTTAAGTTTGCTTGTGAGGTAAATTTTAGAACCTACCACGATTGCCCATTCACTGTGCGATTATGGTAAATACTCCTCTTAGCAGTGGCTTATATCCTACCTTTTACAGGCCGTTATGTACGCATAATGCATTGTGTCTTATCATGCTGATTTATAATGTTTATCAAAATAGCTCAAATATTTTCAAAATAAACAACTTTAAAATACTTCAGAGTAGACAGGTAACGACATGTTTAGAAAACCGCTAATAATTTACGACACGCCGTCGAACTTATTTTAACCAGTCAGCTTATTATTAAACATATATAAAGAAAAATAAACTGCCAACTTCCTTTCGCGTGCTTACAAACATAAAAGTTCTTCGTGCGTATCCCAACGAAAACATAAATTAGGTAAATTTACTACGTTTTATAGAGAACATCCCCTTCATTACAATATGTTCGTAACGACACCGAGGGTCACTGCGTAGTCAAATCTCCCCTTCCGAACTCGCAGGGCCATGAATCGCCTGAATTATCAAAACTTTTTTAACTTACAACTTTTCCTTTAACGAATAGTGTCTCGAGTTTCAGCTGCCCGGCTTATTGTTCAATTCATCTAAGCAGTGTGCCGTCCTCGTATTACGTGAAGGACACATCAAGTCAGAGGGCAAAAGCGAACTTCAGTTCAGCCGTTGTCTCGTACATCGTGCGTGCCAGCAATCCAAAGCCGCCCGTTTGCATCGCAGGCAGGCAGGCAGGCGCGACAGATTTAGTCTCTATCGCTGCGATGTCGGCGGCGCACGTCGCTACGTTCCTCGTTCCACAACTCTACGTAACGACGTTCGTAACGATACTTTTCTCCCAACTAATAAATCACGCGATCCAAACAAAGTAAACCCTCACGAACAGATTACAACTCGGTACGAGATAACAAGCTCGCGGTACAGCTACGGAGATTAATCACTAGAAGTCGTTCAACTCGAATGATTCGAACGGAAGCGTAATCTCCATGAGTCTCGATTTAGGTGTATGAGTAAACAAATAAACATTGTTGAAGTTTAACGGAATTGTTTGTTGATATAACACACAACAGTTAATTTAATTTTGTAATCAATTACCGGTTATTTTGCTAAGCGTTTCTAAGTAGTAGGGTCGTGTGCATCAGGTGAATGTACCCGGGCAGATAGAACTGATCAGGATGGGTGGCTGGCAGTGGATTGGCGGTATATTCTTGGCTATGATATGGTCAGCGATGGCAGATTCCTGGACCGCCTTTCAAGAGCAGCCTTGCTGTCGGCCGATTTCACACCATCGTATTCGGCATCATAGAGGTAAGTCATAAAAGTCATAAAAGTAGTAAAGTAATAAAAAGGTATATTTTATTAAGTTCTAAATAACTTTTATAGCTATTTCATAACTAGTAAAATAGGCGACAAGTCAGTATCTTATCATAAAGTAAACAAGGGGTTCTGTTAGTGCCTGATATCTGGGATATAAAAGTGTTTATAGGCATAACTCTTTAAATTAAAATATATTTACCGAACGGAACGGATTCACAAAACATTAAAGATATGATTATATAGTTTGTAGACATATGTATGTAGTCCACGTGAGCCAGCAGGTTTACGTAATTTTTAACAATTAAAATAAAAAATTATCCCGGAGAGCCCGTCGCCGTCTTTATTGGATATAGCCAACGATATAATCGTACTTAAGATTTTGAAAAAACCTATTGGTACGAGTAAGCCACCCAACCTCTCGGCTATCGTGATTAAATTTCAAAATTTTTATTTATAATATATAATTTTGTAAAATTTAAAGTTTTTTTTTGTAATAGTGTTAACAACTATCAATACTTGTTTTATAACAATCGAATTTCTATTTAAGCATCATTTCTAATTTAGACATGATGCTAAATAAATTTAATTTGCGATATGTACAAAAGTAATCTTCAATAGTATAGTACTATAAGCGCCTAAGACGCTGCTGCCTGTCATCTGTATTAAATGGAAGGAAATAAAACGATTTTAGGATTTTATCGCGTTTTTTAATTTGTTTTTATACAATATTTTTTTATTTTCCGACGTTTCGGATGCTTTACAGCATCCGTGGTCACGGGGGCACGGATGCTGCAATAAAATCCGAAAATCGTTTTATTTCAAATGTGTAGTATTCGCGTAAACACAAGAAATCATTAAATGGAAGGAAGTTCTGTTTTTTAAAGTTATTTGCTTCAATTTTGTATGAAATGTTCCTGGGTAGTGATTGCCTTTACGCCTTTATAATAAATAATCAAAAACAATTTTATAAAAGCGTGAGGTGCTTTTTAATGTATTATCAAAATGATAATTACTCTACTCATATCTGTCAATAAAATATAACTATTGACACCATGCAACCCACGCTTTTTTCAAAATAAAATATATTTTTTTTTCACACAAACGTTCACACTTAATTAATTCATATTTATTGAAATTTTTAACGACATTCTAAATTTAAATTAATTAAATTTATTGTTTTATTTTTTTACTTCGGTTTTCTATAATAAGCGTGTTTTTTTAGGTTTTTTTAACTATTATTTATTTTTTAATTTTTAGTTTTTTTTTTATCAAATTAGTGTATTGTTATCGGTCCTCGATAAATATACAAAGTTTGAACGAAATCTGGTCGTTTAAAGTGGGTCAAAATCGCGCTCAAAGAAGTCGTTTACAAACATACAGGTGAAGCTAATAAAAGCGTGTTAAAAAGCATGCTGCTGACTACTAAAATAGAGTACAGAACTAAAATTAAAATTACAGTAATTGTCAGTTATCCTACAAACGTAGTCCCCAGATAAATATATAAACATAAATAAGAACGAAGTTTATCCGGCTTTAATCGGAGACATCATTATTTTGGAGCTCATTCAAAGGAATAACATGTATTAAAAACTTTTATTTTATTTTGGATGATTATATAATAACAATTTTGGATAATTTATCTGTTTAAAATTGCTAATTTATATATCACTAATTAAATTGTTATTATAATTGATTAATAAATAATTAAAATGCTAATTTATATCTCAATTATATTATTAATGTCAAATAAGTAAAAATTATATAACCGTTCTCTAATGACGTGATTGAATTATCTAATAAAAAAGTTTAAAAAATAAAATGATTATATGTATGTATGTTGTGGCGTCGGTTAGCCGGCCAGTTTACTACTTTTGATAAAATATCTTCAGGCAATTTCCAATAGAGGGGTAGACAGAGGTCTAGTCTAGACAATTAAGTCCCGTTGACCCACCTTCCATCGAAGATATTTTCGGGACAACGTGACAGGCAGCTCGTCGCCGTCTTTATGTCCAAGCCAAGGATATAATTCGTACATAAGTTTTTGAAAAACCCATTGGTACGAGCCTGCCACCTGAGGATCGAACTCGGGTCTCTTGAATCGAAATTCTGACCACCCAACCACTCGCCTATGCGACTGCACGAACTACATGTACAATTAAGTAGGACAGGTGGTGAGCCTGTCGCCGTCTTTATGTCCAAGCCAAAGAAATAAATCGTACATAAGTTTGTTGAAAAAAAACCATTGCTACGAACCTTTGGGATCGAACTCGGGTCTCATGATTTGAATTCCGATCACCCAAACTATCGTGTATCGTGTGTGCCTATATATAGGCTATCGTGACTATAACAATTAATTAAATGTCAATTTCTATATACACAATTTAGTAGAATTACACCAATCATGCCATTATTAATATCTGCTTAGAATACTTTAAAATAAATATAATAAAACAAATATAGGGACATCATCAATCCGAGATCTTAATGCTAGCCACACCAATAAAACCTTTGCATAGGCCACTCATTCATATAACAGTTCGCTGTTAGAGTATGTAAACAATATGATATGCTAAGTCAGTAAAAGAGTATATAATTAGCAATAAGTACCTAATGTTAAACAGTCGGATAGAGATTGCCGGTGATTTAAATAATTTCAAAATGATGAAAATCAAAATTTCAAAATTATTTTATTATTAATTGAATTTTGGTTGAATTTTAACTATCAATCGGATCGCTTCATTAATTAATAAATTTTGCCACGAAAGATAGTGTTCTTTTACTTTCTTTTTAAAAATATTAAACTGACTTCAGTTTCATCTCTTTTAAAAAATATGCTTTTCATTTTAGATATAAAAATGTAAGTTTTATAATATATGATCGAGTGCACAAACTCAGGGAGGCCCATTAAGAGGGATCGACGGTATGAATGGTGCTGGTGATGAATAAGAGCTACATGCGGTAACGTACTAATTATTCAGTGATAACAATTTAAAAGCCAAATTCAAAAATATTTAATTCGATTATGGCTTGTTAAATGACGACCTCCGTGGACGAGTGGCGTAAACACCGATTTTCAAAGTGTCCCGGCCATATTGAGGTCCCGAGTTTGATTCCCGGACGCGTCAATGCAGAAAAACCACTGTATCTACATTTTCTCGGGTCTGGGTGTTTGTAGTGCCTTAGTTGTTTCCGACTCCCATACTTCAAGTGCTTTAGCTTCTTACATTGATATTGGAGCAAAGAATGTGAAGTTGTCGCAAAAAAAATTGTTAAAAACACCAAAAACTACACCGGTTCGCAACAACCATCTTTTCAGAGATCATGATGGTCAAGAAACTATGTTTTGTGTTCCGAAGGGGCAAATATTTGTGTAATGATTATTGTACTGTACTGATGTCAATGTTTATTAGTTTTATATAAATTTTATCTTTACATAAACAAATATAATTATATTGCATCGTATTCTTGCATGCTAAGACCGGGATAGATTCACTCCAGTCAGGTTGGATTATTAGCTTCTTAACTTCAGAAGCTTCAGTCAAATTTGGGTCGAAAGAAATATGTGGTCTAACTACACTACATATATAACACTATCTATACATATAAATAAAATGGAAGTGTCTGTAATTCTATATTAACAGCTTTTTACGAAATGCATATGAAAGTATACTCGTATATGGTACTTCTATTTCAGAAAACTAATTAGAGTGCCGCCTTAAGTCTGAAAGCCGCGGAGGTCAGCTACTTAATAGTAAAATATTCATGTAATATATTAAGTATTAGGACTATTAAGAACTGAATTTTGTAACAAAGATCTGATCCCATCTGAAATCACCAGCATTGAAAAAGGGGATTTCCTCAAAATGGTGTTTCTGGCCATTGCACATATTATTTATAATAATATGTGCAATGGCCAGAAACATTAAACCTTATTTTTATAGGCCTTGACTTTTTACTTACCACTGACAATACAGAAGAAAAGCAATGGTTCCTTCAATTGTAATGATGAAACCACTTGACCAGAACCGTTAATAGTTTACATAAACGACAGAACTGGCAAATATAATTAAAGGTTATATAAATTGTATAATAAATTGGTGAGAATTTAATAGAATTAGAATTTTATATTGACTCAATTTAATCCACGCCATAAGATGTTATTCCTCCTGTTTGCAGCAATCTCAATGACAGTGTTTTTTTTTTTAAATCTTAGATTGTTAGTAGCAAATCATTATAGAAGTAGTATCTACCAAGATTACTTGCGTGTTTCAAAATGATCATAACGAACTTGAATAATTGTTCACGTAGGCAGCAGCATTCAACACAACTTTGTAATTTCAGTTAATCAAAAGCGATGCTCGTTAGAAACTATTAGAAGCGCCATGCGAAAGCAATTTGACCTAGAAGTTGTAATTATTATACATACTTGTCTAAACAACTTTACTTATTTCATACAGCATATTAGTGGTATTGATTTGATATACAGTTTATGTTGGTAGTTGGACTTCAAAGGATATCTTATAAAAAACAAATAAATAGCTTCACGCAATTCCCAATACAGGGGTAGACAGAGGTCTAGTCTAGACAATTAAGTCCCTTCGACTCACCTTCCACCGAAGATATTTTCGGGACAACGTGACAGGTGGCGAACCCGTCGCCCAAGGATATCTTGATTAGAATTTTAATCCGAAAAATGTTATGAAACAAAGTAAAAATTAGAAAATACTTGTAGAGAACTTTATTATTTGTAATATATAATCGATCATAAATGAAAAAATAATAAAATAAATACATATCTTCACGACATTCCCACAACAGCTGTAGATACAGGTTTAGATAATTAAGTCCTTACGACCCACCATCCACCGATGACATGTTTTGGGACAACTTGTCAGGTGGTGACCCTGTCGCCGTCTCTATGCCCAAGCCAACGATATAAATTGTACATAAGTATTTTTAAAGCGACCCAATGGTATGAGCCTTGGGGATCGAACTCGGGTCCTTGAATCGAATTCCGATCATCCAACCACTCGGCTATTGTAATTTTTGATCATGAATGAAGCTTTTGCAAACATCCAAGTAGTATTACGGTTGTTGGAGATTTAGGTAGAAAAAGTACTATGGGTTATGTGATAAAAAGTATAACATGGATTATTTATTGATATCGTATTGAATCGTACGTCCAATATATTTCTAGATATATAGAAATTTACTTCGATGGCGTGAATTATTAATCTTATTAATGCTATTTTTAGCTGTGAGGTATCGATAAAAATAAGACTACTGTACCAAGTACGCTTTAGGGAAAAGAGAGTCGGAAGAACTTCATTGTCTAGACCTTCTTTTACCCCAGTAAGGAAAAAGCGTGAAGATAATAAAAATAAAAATAATAATACTCTAACTCGTTCTAAACTCCGTAGAAAACTAATCTAGAATACCTCAACGACTACTGACAAAATTTCGGACAGCAGCGTCTAAGGTGTGTCCTGCGAATGCCAATCCACTTGCCAAGCGTGACGAATGTTAAAAATTAATCCTCCTTATTGGAGAGGACTATATAATGCACAATGACTTTTGCAGGTCGAAATGAAAAATAATCTTGGTGCTATGGATTTCTATTTCTCTTTTACTTCCCTTAAAACAATTAAATTAAAAATTTAATACTGTTTAGGCTTAAAACTGGTAACTGGTGGTTAGTATGTTTTATTCGTGCGACTTAACGGGTTTGCACCACTTTCAATAACTGGTACATTTCCGACAGTTAATGTCTAAGGAATGATATATCATTGTATTTTTTATCTGTCCTTAGAGTACTACTTGATTCTAAATGAAGTAATAAATAATAAGTAATTTATTTTCGGCTTAACAATTGTCGGAACCGATTCATTTAATTTGTTAACAAACGTAATTTAACAGACATTTTACGTTTCTTTGAATTTCAAAACCAATTTTTATTCATTACTTGTGTCTTTTAATTTGGTGTCTGCTGTAAGATGCCTTAATAAATTAAAAAAAAATCTTTACGCCATTGCCAATGCAGTTTTCGATGAACCTTTCACCGAAGATATTTTTTGGGACAACGAGTACCTGGGCCAAAACTCGGCTATTGTGACTTCTTATAGTATAATAAGTTATTAGTTATGTTATATATAAATACGAACTGTGGACTGTCCACCTACTTTTTCTTCTGTTGTTCTTGAGAGCTGAATAAAGTTGAATATGAATATGAATGCGATGATAATGTTTAAAGTTAACATCACCATCGCAGCTCACATAAGCGATTATAAAATAAAGTATTCAGTATTCACGAAGACTATTATATTCCCAATTATCCAAACTGTTATTTCAACTTCTCTGCCCAAATCGGTTTTATCATTTAATCCTGAGGCCGTGTTTGTTTTACGAGGTACCCGTTATATTTCGTCTTTTACATTTCGCTCTGTTTTAATCAGTTTAGTTTTTTAGGATGAACCAAATTGCACATAGCTGCATACTTAATAATGGGAAGTATGAGGGAATAAATAAGCATAAAGTTTGTTTTTCATAGGTAAATAATTTAAAAAGGTAAAAACTAAGTTTAGGGTTAAACTACTTAATGAAATTGTCATCTTACACATTACATTATCTGACGGCAAACTTATCAATTATATAGGTCGTAGATAATTGATAAGTTTGATGATTTGCTCCCTCGGAGATACGATACGTAGAGTGCATTAATCAATTCGCCGAAACGTTTTGGCTCCCGTGTATTGTAATAAAATATCCACATCATCTACCAATTGTATTTGTGCTACTACTTCATGTTAAGATAATTCGAGGGCTATATAAGATTCTGCTAAGTCGTAGGTAAAGTCAATATTTCAGAATAATTTTTATAATAATTATTTTTATTCAGAATAATTGAGAGGGTAAAACCTTCCTACTCTTGGGGTAAGCTCAGTTCGAGAGTATTAAGTCCGTTCGGCCTACCTACTACTGAACCATATTTGAGACAAAGTGACAAGCGGCGAGCCTATCGCCGTCTTAGTTTCCAAGCTATTGGTACAACATACTGACTTAGACGTATATTTACATAGATACATATTTAAAGAGATTAACATACACATATAGATATAAATTGTTATACATAATTTTGTACATACAGCGAGGTATTTGTTATACTGAAGCTAAAGCCAGCGGTGTTTAATAGGTAGTTAAGTAACTGAGGTAAAGCTATACAAGAATATAATCGATTTCAATGGAAGGAAACACATATCATACTAACATTAGCGCTGGCTTTATGCATGAGCAACCGTCCGTTGCTAATGCTTCATAGATATTCATTCTTATTAGAATATAATTATATCTCATAATTCGTACAACGTCGCTCTAAATGGCTATTATTATGATAAATATTTTAATATGGCACTTTTTTCGGCAGCGCGTCAGTTTGGAATCCGTATTCTGTGCTAATGACGTCAAATTGTCGCGTCCCGACTACATAGACGGCCAAAAGGAATTCAGGAATTTGAATTTCATTGCCTAAAATGAAATATTTATCCAAACATGAAAATGCGCTTAATTTGGCGTGGAACAGTTTTTCGTTTAACTTTCGTTGCTCGGAAATGGACGTTCATTTGTATAATGTAAGTAATAAATTTTATTTAAGGAAAAAAATCATTTACGATGTAGTGAACATTTAAGTAAATTTTAGAAAAAATATTAGCGACGTTAGCCGAGATAGCTGTTTGAACCAAATTCAAGTTCTTTCCAAATTCAATCTTATTTACGATTTGTATCAGTGGCTGTCACATGTCACACCTGTCACATTGTACCATATAAGCTTCGGTGAAACGTAGATTGAAAGCACTTAGGATTGTTTAGAATTGTGTTTATCCAATTTTTGATAAATACGTGAAAGTATAAAATTCCGTTCTATAATCTAAAATACCAATGACAATTTACATTCATATTCTTATGTTTATTACAATACTTACATAACAGTTTTACATACAATTATTTTAATCCGTAATTTATTCTTTAAAAGATCGCATACGCCATTCATTAGCAAACTGGATTTCTTGGTGGGTGGAATACAATTCCCAGATACTTATGAGCACTCGTACGTCTTGGCCTGTCAAAGATGTGCGCAAGGTAGGGGCAAAATACAACGAATGCAGCGGCTCAGGACTATATGTGTCAGTTATTGGAGAAACATAAGCCAATTTAGCCAGCTTATGATGATGATACAATATCAGTAGATATTAGAAAAAAAAAATTTAAAATTGAATAACGTTAACTATTTAAATTTCCAGCATTTTGAAATCCGTATAGTCACTTAGTCAAAACAAATGCATGTATGCAATTCTCTTGAAACAAGGGGCTATAAACCTGCTTGCCAGAAGTCAGTCGAATAAAAAAAGTATGTAAGATGGGTTCCAGTTGCGTGGGAGGTAGAGGGGAGGGAGAAAGGATCACTGCAAACCGGCTCAACTTGCCCTCGCGCAGGTAACTGACTCCCAATCCACTTAGGTAAATTAAGATATTAAAGACCTGGTATGATTGAAGCGTAAGCGACTCTTAATGCTTTTTTTGTTAGTATTATGATACAACGAATATTTGATTCTTAAAAGTTAATCTAAAATTGTGGAGAATATAAAATTTCAATTTGACGTTCAAGTGGCAGGCTTGTGCCAATGGGTTTTTCAAAAACTTATGTACGAACTATATCGTTGGCTTGGACAAGGCGGCGACGGGCTCACTACCTATCACGTTGTCCCGAAAATATCTTCGGTGGAAGGTGTCTACCCCTGTATTGGGAATTGCGTGAAGATATTTATTAGTTTATTTATTTAATTTGACGTTCCTATATTTATTTGGGGCAAGTGCTAAATTTAAGGTAATATACATCGCATGTCATATGAGCAGCAGGTTTAAGACGTTACCAATTCAAAAAGTTTACTATTTATAACATCTATAACTAATTAGAACAGCTGTACTTTAACACGATTTTGAAAATAATTATAAAAATATCTTACGCCATTCCCAATATAGGGGAAGACAGAGGTCTAGTCTAGGCAAATAAGTCCCTTCGACCCACCTTCCACCGAAGATATTTTGGGACGATGTGACAGGTGGTGAGCCCGTCGCCGTCTTTATGCCCAAGCCAACCGTGTAACTGGGAAAATATTAATATAAAAGCGTTCTTCATAAAGGCATATTAATTAGTAAGTTGAGAGTTGTGTGTGATCTTTAATATAACATCGTACTAAAACTTTCATCGGCATTTGTCTTTATTAGTTGGTCTGGTTTAAAATTTCAGATCGATTAATTCAAAAATTTGTAATTGTTGTAGAGCATAACAATTATGTATAATATGTGATAATATAATATAATACATTGAGACTTATAAATAATTTTACAAAATATGGATAAAGAAGATAAAATAACAAAGATTTATCTGTTGTTTATGTGAGGTGCAAATTGCTAATTTATAACCAAATAGATTTGAACGGATGAGATAATAACATTTAATATAGATTCATGATTAACTAAAAGTCACTGGATTATTTTTATCTCAGGAGAGGCCTGAAATATGAATACCCCGATAAATCGGTTCTACTACAAGCGTATATTTAAATAACACCCGACTTTGAATACGTAGCGTATTCCTCTCCATTAGGTTATTAAACAGGACAGAGTTTATAAAGCAAAAATATTGTTGAGAATGTATTACTTAGACAAAATGCAAATGTAGATTTAATCAAACGAGTAATTACGTTAAATAAAGCTTCAGATTAAGCCTTTGATCTTTTATAGTGCAAGTTAAACCAATGCAGATCATTGTACTAGTGAAAAATTGCTATGATAAATGCATTCATAGAATATTTTATTCCTTTTAAATCTATATGTGATATACGGAAACAACTATAAAGTACATTCAAGTATATAATAGTAAGGACCAAGTTATGTGACATCTTATATTATATATTTCACGAATTCAAGTTACGATAGCCGAGTGGTTGTTTGGGCGGAATTTCGAGTCAAGAGACCTGAGTTCGATCCCCTGGTAGCAGGCTCGTACCAATGGGTTTTTCATAAACTTATGTACGAACTATATCGTTGGAAAACATAAGGACGGTGACGGCCTTACCACCTGTCACGTTGTCCCGAAAGTATATTCGGTGGAAAGTAGGGCAAAGGGGCTACTCCTGTAGGTGGAATTGCGTGAAGATATTCTTTATTATGTTATATATTTCATTGCCCGTCATTGATCTTCTTGTTAAAAAACCACCAGCAAAAGTATTTACAATACATTTAATAAAAGTGAAGATGCTAAAATTGATAAATGAGAATGTGTAAATTAGGTTATCTTGTTTACTTTTGTGTATTTTATTGTATTGTATTTGTAAGCTATCGTAAGTTTGAAATATTAAATTAAAATTTCATTATGTGTTATTATGAGTTTGCCATTCATCATCTTTATTGGGAAGAGTTTTCAAGAGTCAAGGTTCTTATATGCCAAGGCGTTGTCTGGGTCAGTTTTACCAATTTATGAGTTATCTGTCTCTGCTAAATAGCAGTGTAACAATTGCTATTTTCCACCTTGAAAGGTAAACAGACCCAATGCAACAACATACTATGCAGGGTAGTAACAAATCTATATCCTTCTTAAATTGAAGTCGGTTGAAAGAAGAAGTCGATCTATAGACTGCAATAGTTAAATACTATCTGGTGGCTGTTTATACGTATTTCTTCCCATTTTTTTTCCCATTCTTTCCCATTTAAAAAAAAAACATTGCACTTTACTGATGAAATACACAGTACACTTTATTGATGAAATATATGAAGCTGACGATAATGAATTTCGTGAGCGCTGTAATATTTCATCATTTAGTTGCGGTAGGACGGCACGGAATGGTTGGGTGATAGGAATTCGAGTCGAGAGACTCATGTTCGTTCCCCGGGTAGGCTCCTACCAATATGTTTTTTTCAAAACAGGATGAATTATTTATATCGTTTGATAGGAAATAAAGACGGCGACGGGCTTACCATCAGTCACACAAAATGTCCTATAAAATTTCAGTGGTATTGGGATTAGCGTGAAGATATTTCTTCTACATTTTTTTAAATCATTTATTCTTAGAGGTTAAAGCAAGAACACAATCGTGTCGGCGCTGGGCTTAGCGTGTGGTCTGACGTTATGAAGCGACACGAAGCAATCTTTCCGACAGCGCCTCGGTTTGATCTTATCGCCATTTAATGTGGACCTATTTACCGGAGCCCGTATTCGGTATCCGTAACCGTTATTTATGAATGTTGTAAGAACATCATAATGGACTTGTTTAAATATTTTTATGGGAAATTACTTTTTCATTCTGCTGGCATTAAAATACATTCTTTGATTCCTAGATCAGATTTCTAAGAGCATAATATACTTAGGTTTATCTTATAAGTGGATATGTATTACATATATGTTTTTATAAGCGTAATAACTATAAGTAATATAAGCCATTCAACTTGGAAATGCCGCCTGCGTTCTTTATACCACGAGAAGTAGGGCTATACGATTATTATAGTTTTTAGTACCAGTAATAAAAACATAATCCCTTATGTAATGTGTCTTATTGCCACTACTACAGTATTTGGAAGATAATGCCGATATCTTGTTACCGGAAAAAGAATAATTCCAAAAATAAACATTTAACTAAACAATTCAGTAATGAATTTAAAACGATAATGTTTGTGCATCTAATATTTCGTAGCGCTGTGTAGGGATTTGTGTGTTAAATGAGCTTTATTGAGCTTGTTGCGCGGCAGGCACCGTCGAGGCTGTGTAAATCGGACTGACAGACATGCACCTCAGATTGACTGACGTGGCTTGAACCACTATCCGAGATAAACCAGTAGATGTAGATTGTAATTTGACACGACCGCGGTATAAATAGATGTTGAACACAGCACATTTTATTTCATTCCACTATAAAATGAAATTCGAGATCAAAGCTCGTCTAGTTGTAACTTCTATTGGCATTCTATTCAAAGCATTTAAATAGATGTTTTATTGGAGGTTTAAAGATTATGTCTACGATGGTTTGGTTTGAATTGGAAAATATTTCAGTAATTTTTAAGGGCGAAGTTTATGGCATTAACTTTTCCCTTTGTATAACTTGTTTTTAAAGTATATAATAAATATAAAATATAATATATAAAATAAATAAGTAAACTATAAAGTATAAAATAAATAAGTAAACTGGCTCTCCAGATAAATACCACGAGATTGCAGAAAACCGGAGTGAATTAGAAGCATGTTGAACTTCGGCATTTGGTTACGCATTCCCTCCTTTTTTACAATCAATGGGTATATACATACGGGAATACAGACGGAATATAGATGACAAGATCAACGTACAAAAGAGATCACAAACTTCAACTGACGCAGGCGGAACACGTCGGCATTACATAACGCGACTAACTCTAGCCATAAAAATTATAAGACCACTGTTTAAGTAAGTACATATTAATATACATACATAAACATTAATGTATACATAATACTATTGTGTTAACAAATAGTGCTCTTTAACCAGCTTCTTAAACGAAGACACCGAATTAGCCTCACGGATTACCGAAGGAAGTGAGTTCCACAATCGAACTGCATGAACGGTAAAGGAATGGGAATATAGTTCTGTTCTGTAAGAGGGAAATTTTAATAGAGTTTTAGTATGGGATCTACAAATGGTACCAGGAGGATGAATAAAAGAGAAACGATCAGGCAAGTAGGGAGGGGATAGTGGATTGTATAAAATTTTATAAAGGAAGCACAGAATTCGAGTGTTCCTGCGAAAACGGATTGGGAGCCACTTGAGCTGCTTGCGGTAAAAAGAGACATGATCAAATATTTTAGTCCTAAAATATACCGAATACATAAGTTTTGCAGGCGCTCAAGTTTATTTAATTGCTCCTCTGTTGCATCCAAAAAGCAGACATCTCCATAATCTAAAATAGGCATGATAAGCGTTTGGACGAGAGAAATCTTTGTTGACAAGGGCAGAAAACTTTGAAGACATTTTAACGTGTGGAAAGCGTAATTGATCTTCCTACTAATCTCATCTTCGTGTTTACTCCAAGATAGTTCTTAATTATAATAAAAAGACTAAATTGTTTTTGTGAATATTGCTTTCATATATAGAAGTCAAATTTTAGCTGCACTACACCTGATAAAAGCGGTTACACGACTCTACATAGACCATGGCCAACGCCAAGGGTATAATACTTCACTGTCAATTCGATCCGAGAACGGTATCCTATTCTAAAGTAACGGTAAACGTGTCTTACACCGGCGGCCGTGGGTGTGTGGGATTGCAAACGATTTCGCGTTCACATAAATGTACTTTAGATTTTAATAATTGTTTTTATACATAACATGTAAACTGGCTTTATGTATACTAGCTACGGTAAACACTTGTTTAGTGTTAGTTGAGTTTTTTTATATTTTTATATTAATATTTAATTATTTAAATTTTTTTTTATTATTTTAATTACAAGAAACGGCGTCTAGAAAACATTAATGTAAATATTACCAAATTCCGATAGATTTGGTAAGTAAAAATTATCTCTTTTGTTATGTGTTATATATATATATTATAACGGATAGAAATGTGCTATAATAAATTTATATTTATAACACAGGAGTAACGATTAACTGTTGTCGGCAGCATCATAGCTCGTAGATGCAATGCAGATTGAATCGCTGGTATCTTTAATATTATTATTGTGGATATGTAAAGGTAGGAAGCGGGACGTCGTATATGACACTTACTGGAAGCATCGTTAAAAGATACGGTCAATATTTTCTGATTACTCACCTGGCTGACTCATTCGCGCAATCTACTGCTGAGCGCTTAACCATGTACATTAAATCGTTGTGCAAAGCTCTTTCACTCTATCTTGACGCAATTCACAATATAGGGGTAGTCAGGTCTAGACTAGACATTGAAGTCCCTTCGACCCACCTTCCACCGAAGATATTTTCGGGACAACGTGATGGTGAGCCCGTCACCGTCTTTATGTGCAAGCCAACGATGTAATTCGTACATAAGTTTTTTTTGAAAAACCCATTGGTTCGCGCCTGCCACCTGGGTATCGAACTCCGGTCTCTTGCCTCGAAATTCCGACCACCCAACCACTCGGGTATCGCGACTTATCGTAAGTTAGTCGGTAGTTTTTAAATGTCCACTGTCCATTACAATAACAACGTTAGCTGTGTAAAAAGTCGTGGTTATACACATAAGAAAAGTTTCTAATAACTTAGTGTTTAAATAATTAGCTTATCAGGTACTGATAGTCGTTATACGTATTAGTATTTCTATAATATTTGTATTTATTTATATGCCTTTGTATACTTAATTATAACTTTTTATATAATATATCTAGAAGTTTGTGATTTTTATGTACCAATACATAAGCGTATGATTTCATAAGGGTATGATTTCATAACATCGTATATTAGTACATATTTACGTTATATATACATATTCATTTAATTTAAACTGTATTTTAAGCACAGTCACAACATTTGTCCACGCCACAGAGAATGTAACTTCACCCTTTGTATAATTTGATGATAAGATTTGCAATAAAGTAGAAATAAAAAAATAAAACAGCTCCACCAGATAAGTACCATGGCGTCTCAGAACACCTGCGAGAACTAGTAACATGTTGTGCTTATTTAGTTACTTATTCATTCCTTTTTCACAATCATTGGGAACGGAAACATTGATGAAAAGACCTATGATAACTTTAGATGATATAAAATGACATTCCAAAATATTACATGACATAAAATGACATTCCAAAACTAAGGAATAGGGGAATACGATATTCTCGAGTTCGATTCCTGGACGAGTCAATGTAGAAAACCACTTAGTCTACATTTGGGTCTGGGTATTTGTGGTCCTTCGTTGTTTCCGATTCAACAACACAAGTGCTTAAGCTACTTACTTTGGGATAGGAGCTATGTATGTAATATAGCTATCTATGTATGTATTTATTTATGTTCACTAGCACATAAATAAATATATGCACAGCTTTGCGATGGTTTTGTATCATGTGATTGATCACCCATCAATCGTTATTTAAACGAAATGCTTAGAGATTTCAAGCTTAAGTTATTTTTATAGAGGTTATATTTAACAGCTATAAATGAAAAGCTTGTCCACTAAAACTTATTTATATAACAAGGTATTCACTAACTGTAGAACTTTACTACGGCTACGACAGGTTGTAAAAGTGAATATATATAACTGTTTGCTTTACGATCATTTAAACAGAAAGAACTACTCGTTGATTCTAGTAAACATATTTAGTAACATTAAACTTTTTGCGAATGCTCCAAATTGTATTACCTCTTCTATAATTTAAACTTTGACAATAAACGTAATGCTAGTTAAGTTTACGCTTTGATTCATTTAGTGGCGACCTATTTGGCTGGGGTACATCCTGCACGCTTGCCAAATAAAGGGTTGGGGAATCAAAACTCTCATCCTAACAGTCTCTCCTATTTAAAATGTTTTTCTTTGTGCTAGAAATTTTATTGTTTCACTTCTATTGAGGTAGAAAATGTTCTTCTGGCTTTTGATTTTTCAGAAGACTAGCATTTGAAAGTTAAGTTGAATATCAATAAACGCTAGACTTATTTTATTTTACTAATTGGTATTTTTTGATTTGATTAAAATAAGTATATGTTACGGAAGGCGTTTTTTATTTAGCCGCGGAAAAAAATAAAAAAGGAATATCTGAAAATAGTAATAACCGAACCTGAAAAATCTGTATGGGAATGCGCATAAAACCACTATTGTATGTATTGAATCAACTTGAGTGGCATGTAAAAGCTCGGAGGAAAGCTAGTCAACAATATATATGTTAGTCACCATTTCATATTTTTCTCAAAAGTGTCAGTGTGCCCCTTCTAATGCATTCTTATTGCCATTCATGCTTGCCCATAACGCCCTCGCTGTGCATTTCGTTGGGTGAGGGAGGTAAATATAAACCTCTTTCTGTATTTCACCGCTATCTCATTTCTTTTCTGTTGAAAGAGATGGTAAATTGCCGAGATTGGAGAAGACGAAAGTTATAGTGCCAAGTTTTTGGTAGTAGTTTACCATCATGTTTGGTCTTTTGTCTCTCTCATAAAAAATGTATGCGCCAAAATTAGTCTGTCTTTCGAAATGGATTTTACGTAACTACGTTATAGCAAAATAATGGAATGTTTTATTATAAAAGATACCTAGGTTATGAGAAAATGACAGAATGATTTAGCCAAGACAGCCAAAAGCTTTATATAAGGTATTGGGATGATAAACTATTACATAATAGTCCACCTGGTGTGGTGGTAAGTGGCTACCGCAGCCAATAGCACATGAAATCCATAATTAAACATCGTTACAGATGGTTTTTCACCCCTGAGAACTTAAATAGAATTCCGTGATTAAGCTGGTTCACTATATCTTCCAAAATAGAATACAGTAGTTATTTAGTTGTTATTTCGTTCTAGAAACAATCACGAGTGGCCAATGTGTGACTTTTGATAATTGTGCATAGCTCAATGTAAAATAATTATTCTAGCTCTGTAATGTTTTTGTTTCTTTAGTATGTATAATTTTTGGTTTTTGATTTGTCTCTCTATTAATTCTCCATCGAAATATGAAGTATGGAATATAAATTTTTACCGTATAGTCTTTACAATACCGAATATAAAAAAAATGCATTGACTATTGTAACATACAAGCTAATAGCTTAAATTTAAAATCAATATCTGCGGTCGGTAACGGCGCCAACTTGGCTGACAAAAAATAATTTACCGATTCAGTCTAGTGTATTAAAAATTGATATGCCTAAAAGCAACCTGAACACAGCGGCAATTATATCCAATTTTTTGTGCAATTCATACCTGCCGGGTTGTGTTTATGACAACGCTTAGTTGAGTGGAATGATTGTGTAAAACTGTTGGACGAGCTCCAACGGGTGCGCGGCAGGAGAACAAACGGCACAAATAAAGTCAAATAAGTGAACCCGGTAGATCCCTAACAGCATGCAAGGAAAACAGATTATTTTATTGTTATTCTCTTGAGACTTTTTCATTGCACTAATGTATTTCACTTTGCAAATATAATAATCTAAGTACATTTCATGTACATATTTTCTATTCTTTTACTTGGATGAACCTATACAAAATTGCAAGGGTCATTCGTATACATTTTTGACTCAATGAGTATGTATCATTCAATTCACAATTACTTGCTCAAGGGAATACTTATTTGCTTATAAAATACAAATTAACTTTAAGTAAACTTTAAAGTTTATGGTAAAGAAATTAAATGATTTTTGGTGCTGATTTTTGTTAACCATAATATAAGATTTTTGGTATATCTAATGTGTTCCCGAAAATAGGATATTAGGTTGGGGAAAAAGCCTTTTTGCATTATAGTATGTAATTAACTTGTAATAAAATCTCTTTGGCTTATACTGTTTGATTCTGGCAGGTTTTGATATCATTAAAAGTTTAAATTTTAAAGAAGATAATTTCAAATTAGGAAAATTTGTAATTTTATTTATTTTTCGTACTGTCAAGATGAGTGAATCTAATGAAGAAATTCTATAAATTTTACTACAAAAAAGGTAAAAATGCAACGCAAATACTTGCGATGTTTTTGGACCAAATTTGGTTTAAGCCTTTTCAATCCGGAATGATGATGTCAAAGATGCACGTCGCTGGTCACCCTATTACGGATAAAATGGATGCTATTTTTGAAAAAGTGGATGAAGATTGGCATATCAGTAGTTATGACATAGCTGAAGAACTGGGAATTGACCACAAAATCGTTTTGGCGCATTTGAATAAAACTGGGTACACAAAAAAGCTCAATATTTGGGTACCTCACCAGCTCACTGAAAAAAACCTAATGAACCGTGTACTCATTTGTGATTCTTTACTACGACGTAATGAAACCGAACCATTTTTGAAGAAGTTAATAGCTAGTTATGAAAAGTGGATCACGTACGACAAGAACGAACGAAAATGGTTGTGGTCAAAAGCTGGGCAAAGAAAAGGCTTCACAGATTGTGGCAAAACCCGGTTTAACTCGCAACATGGTGATGCTGTATGTGTGGTGGGATTGGAAGGGCATTATTATGAGCTGTTATCAGCAGTTTCTGTTTATCACCATCGATTCTGAACTCTACTGCGAACAACTGATGAGATTAAAGCAAGAAGTTGAGAGAATTAATCAGCAGAAGGGGTGTGGTTTTTTATCATGATAACGCTAGATCTCACACATCTTTAGCCACTCAGCAAAAATTAAGAGAGCTTGGCTGGGTGTTAAAGCACCCGCCGTATAGTCCTGACCTTGGATCTTCAGATTTCCACCTCTTTCGGTCTCTTTAGAATTCTTTTGACAGTGTCAGGTAAACATCACGAGAGGACTACCAAAACCAATTGTGGCGGTATTTTGATCAGAAACCCAGAAATGTCTATAGCAATGGGATCATGTCCCTACCTACAAGATGACAAAAAGTTATTGAGCAAAATAGTACCTACATACTTTAGTTAAATGTAAATAAACTATATTAAAAATGTTGTTAATTTTCTTAAAAAATGCAATGAAACCATTTCGCCAATTATTATGAGTTATGTGCAAGGCTATGGTCAGAATGCGGTAGATAGAAATTCAGTACCATCTTTGGTTCTATGTACCGCGTTTACTAAACTATAGCTCGACGAAATGAGAAAAAATATATTCTAAGTATAACATGAATTCTTATTTTGATATTTCAAACGTAAATATTCATCTACGTATTTAATGAAAATATCAGTTAACTTTAAGAAAACAAATAATCCAATTTAAGGTTTTCCAAGAATAAGTGGGGCAAATGCGCATGGAAAAGGCCATGTCACATGCCTTATATTATCGCAAATGTCCAACTTAAAATTTCATGCTGACATTTTGTACTCAGTCTCAAGCTTATTTTCAATTCGCGGAATGCAGTTGCAAGTTATTTCGGTACATCAACGACGCTTTGGTCTGACAATTGTCCCTGTAAATAACAACAACTCGCCGTTCCTTGGATTCATCGGATCCCATTTTTATATTTTGTTTTCTCGGAGCGCGACCGCGGTAATCTAACGGAAATGATAAAAGAGTCGGAGTTATAGTGTCGGTAAATGTCCCATGTCTCGTAGAGCCAAATAGAATATTGGGAATACGTGTAACATGCTAAATTACTGTTTACTTAGTATGGACATTTTTGGCAAATAAAAGTATCTGCTAAAAAATAAAAGTATCTGAACTTTGTTACCAGTGATTTTTTATATTTTCATGCAATTTACCATACTGGTGTAGGCAGAGGTTAAGACAATGAAGTCCTTTTGAACCACGTAGACAATTTGGGCGAGCTTGCCATCTTTGTACTACTGTACCCAGGCGGAAAACTCACCCACATTGTTTACATAGATAAATTTTGAAATATACATAGATTTTAATTCGTTCAACCAGTGTTTCCAAGACCTTAAATGTAACATTTAATATCTTTAAGTTAGTTAGTCGTTAAATGCTGTGTTCGATAAACGAAACGTCATAAAGTTATTGTCTAGATTGCACAGCTTAACAGTGGTAGAGCCACGCATCAGCTTTTGTTGTTGCATGAATGGGCCGGCTCGACCGGGGAAGTACCACGACCTCACAGAATACCGGCGTGAACTAGAAGTCTAACAAACTTCTGCGTTTCGTCTGATGAGTGCAGGTTACCGGAAGCCCTCACACCCCCCTCACCCAAAACAACCTTGGGGCGCTTCTCAAAGGCCGGCAACGCATCTGCTATTCCTCCGGTATTGCAGATGTTTATGGGCTGGCGGTAATCACTTACCATCACGTGTGCCCCCTGCTCGTTTACCTCCCTTTTAGTACCACTTAGTTAATTCGTCAATTTACAAATACATTTATCAATACCAGAGTATTTAAAAATACCGCTGAGTAAATAAAAGTTGTAGAGGAAATGTGTATGAATGCACTTGTTTTACTACAATTATTAGTATGCATAACCTAAAACTTGTGTTTGTTGAAATGGCACTAATGAAACGCTATAAAAGTCGCGTATCTAATTTCGTCTTAATAGAAATGTAGGCTCATAGAGCACATAAAATGGCATTATTGCGTGTCGCCTCTCCGCTGGCAACGCTCCAGCTGTTTCAATTTTATCCCGCGGGAGACTCTTTGTAAACATCCCTAAATGATAAACGCATAATTTAACGCCCCAGCGAAACACGAAAAATTGTGCATCCATTTATTTTCTAGATCATAGGAGCGTGAAGACGTTTATTCCGTTAAATTATGACTGTGTATCGAGCACAGTATTTTCCCAATACGAAATGGCGGGTATTTAGTTTAACGTTTACAGCAACGTTATTTTTATTTATTTTAAATTGAACGCGGAGATTTTATGCAGGGTGTTGCCATTTGTGGAACTGTGCAACAGTTGGGAACCTGACTACGTATGTCTTAAGGTGATATTCAAAAAGTTTACTGAAATAATGCAAATTGGGAATTCATATAAGTCTGATTCTCAAAATTGTGATACATGCTTCAGCAATCACGTCTTTCACGTTAAAGAATGTTGTGTGAATTAGTTTATTTCTGTAAAGATCTTAAAATAAAATCTGAAATCTTGATACACATGGATTTCATGTCGCTAAAATCGCACAAGTTTAGAGATACACACATTATAGTAAGTATGCAGTTCTCGATTACAATACATTAAATTAACTATGTTGAAGTCACAATAGCCATCTGGTTGGGTGGGTCGAAAGACCCGAATTCGAATCCCAGGCGGAGGGCTTGTGCCAAAGGGATTTTTGGAACGAGAAACTCCATTGGTACGAGCCTCCCACCTGGGGATCGAACTCGAGTCTCTTGACTCGAATTCCGATCTCCCATCTACTGGCTGGGTGAGGCTGGTACCAATGGTTGTTTATCAAAAAAACTTACGAATGATTTATATCGTTGGCTAGGACATAAATACGGCGACAGGCTTTACCTCAGTACTTAATCCAGTATTGGGTTACCAGTATTGGAAATGTCATGACGATATTTTTATACTGCTACCTGTATTTGGATACAGGTGTTCTAATAATATAACAATCGCAATCAAATAAATATATAACAGAATTTCAGTACTGTAGTTGTTGGTAGACCGGACAATATTTGCACTCTGAGTATTTGAAAATATTGTTAATTATATGTTTTGATTATAAAAGTACCACGAAATCAATATTCAAAGTAAAGACACTAATTAGAAATATATTATAGTACCTTTTTTAATCCACACGACTAAAAAGTCTAGAAGGTGCTTATATAATTCCACACATATGCGCACACACTCACACAAACACACACACGCGTAATGAACGCACGAACGTACGCACCACATGAAACTACTCACTAAACTAACAATTCTAATTGGATTTCGGAACATCATTAACTTTTTATGATATTTCTTAACTCAAGACCGAGAATAAAGCAATATCATTTGTAAGCAAACGGAAATTTATTACTTGTGTTCGTCATTCATCAAAATCATGATACCAGATATGTTTTGTTTTGATTTTGATTATTTTGGGCATTCAGTTTTTAATGTTTGTAAAACTAAAGTGAAATTAGAAACCTTAGACATGAGTAATGTCAGTGAAACTCTTTATATATGAGAGCAATAAGTGTAGGAGTACTTTCATTATTTTTAACGTTTACAAATTGATCAGTTGTCAATTGTCATGTTGTTGGTTCGAATCACGTCACGAAGCGTGTAACTCTTCAGGCTACCCTTATTTTGAACTTCCTCGGCGACGTTATCTACGCTGAGGAACGTGACCTATACATATATGATTCAAACTATTTTAAAAAAATACTGAATCCTCCAAAACAACTGTACGCGCAGCATGGTAAAGGTCGGCGATAGCATCGCTGCCTTCGTCGCCGTTGCACATAAATCTAGCTTTGATAAATTTGGTGCTCGGCCAACTCCACCGCATCGCGCCGCAAGCGGTCGCCTACTCTCAACTCTGAAAAATAATAACCTAGCATATTAAAAGTTATCGAATATGTTTCACATTATAGATTTTATTTCACGCTAATTTTTCGTTAAGAGATTATGTTGGCGTGGCCGTGATGGTATCGGCTTTAGAATATGCCAACTCCTAGGTGTCATAAGAGGTGACAAGCCTTGACAAAATCAAAGGTTTTCGACAGATGTCGGGATATCCATTTCGATGAAATAGCAGACCTAAATAAGCAGATCGCTGATGAGCAGCAGCGTTTAAGGTGCAGGTGTAACGTCTGATACAGTGATAGCCAATTCGCTTGTAGAGTGTGGCGATAACGACAAACTCTCTTACGGAAGAGGTTTCGCCCAGCCGTGTGTATTGTATAGCTATCGCTAAAGCTTAAAAATTCTCCTTAAAAACTGTAAATGCACCAAGTTTTCGCTTTTCAAGAATTTCGCTTGCAGCCTCTTTCTGTACTATTTTTAAGGAAGGTGTTTGGCTTAAAAGACAGGTTATAACGGTCCCATACACGTGCTTTTTCTGTGACATAATCAGCAATGCACAGAAATATAATAAATACGCGAATAACCTCCAAGACGACCGACAAGTTATTTGTAATAGTTTGCATTTCTCAAACTCATTAATTTTAAATAAGTCATTTTATTTTAAATATAAAAATATTTACATCGTGTACATATTTGAGTTTAATAAGATAATCGATTCCTGCAGAATTACTAAGCATCCAACATAATGAGAGACCCATTACGAAGCATTTTCGCAATTAAGTTTGTTGTTGAAATAATTTCTAATGCTGACTAATAATGATTCGAATTGAGCGTATTGTTATTAACAATTCAAAGTACTCTTGTGCAATTTTTTATATACCATTGTTTTATCTTAAGTAATGAATGTATTGTATACTTGGCATATTGACACTGAGTTCTGAGAAACAAAGACTTGGAACGTCGTATGTGATGCAGTGTCTTCACTTATTGTTAGGAGCTATAACGGGTCTTGTAATTATAAATTTGCAGATGCATGTGCTTATGTTATGTAATGTGCTTATGTGACTATGGGTAGATATATGTTTTACTCTAGATATGTATGTAGATGTAACTACTTCGTCGCCGATAGTATGTTATACTTCGTCGCCGATAGTATGTTATTGAATAGATAAGTGGTAAACCACGACGGACGGAAACAACGAAGGCACTACAAACATTCAGACCGGAGAACATGTAGAAGAAGTGATTATTCTACATTGACCCGATTGGGAATCGAACCCGACACCTCAGAGATGGCGGCACTTTGAAAACCAGCGTGCACGCCACTCGTCCACGGAGATCATCAAAATGTACTAGTTCATTGTTAAAATTTGTTGAATAAATGGAATTCCCAAAATTAATTATAACTCTATTTTTAAACTCTTGTCAATATAGTTATAATATAATTATTTGCCGTATGATTACAGCTTAAGGATGTAACAGTCCCTATATTCCCTTGGGTATCGTAAGAGGCTACTTAGGGACAAGTTTTGAAAATTAAGCAGACCGGTTACGGGAAACAGCGTTTAAGATTGTTCTGTATGTGTGTATACGTCGCAAGTTAGTTTAAGGCTATTGTCAAAAATTGAAGACCGTATGGTGAAGGAAATATATAGCGCGAAAGTTATTATTAAAAGGTGTCGAGGTAGACCGAGACTAACTTTCGAAGACCATGTGAGCAAATTGCTCGAAGAGGGGAGGGTCAAGAGTACTCGGATACTTAGACGTGCATGTATGAAGAAGATGATGAATCTGAAAGAAGCGAAAGAGGTATGTAAGGATCGTGACATGAGGCGATCTGTTCTCTCTGGCTACCCCGTCAGGGATTGTGCGTGAAGATAAGTCATAAATAAAATCTTACGTTTGCAAATTTAATAAATAAATTCAACATCTTACAAAAATTGTTGTTTATAACGCTAATAACCATTTAAAAGCTCTGGCGCGGCTAAAAGTCGGCAATTAGAGTGTTTTCTTTCTTCAGACGATAAGATCATTGTATAATAGGGTTCATTTTCAAGTCGGTGAAGTGAGTTCATTAATCAACTCGGCCTCACTTCCGTCGCCACGCCACCGCTCACCGCTCGCGCCGGAACTACACATTATTTTTGATTGTTTTTGATAAAATGTACAAAGACAAAATAATAACGGTTACATATTAATCACGTTAGTAAATTAATCATGTTCTCTTCTTAATAAGGGCAACGATATACTAAAACAGGTTATGGTATTATTATTATTTGTAACTTCACAAATTTTTCTGATACTGGACTAGACAGAGGTCTAGAAATTCGGACGTTTCGAAACTTCTTCTTCGTTGCTTATTTAGTCCTAGTGTTCAAGCCAACGATACAAAATACTTACATAGATACACTATTAAATATTATATATAGGTAGACAAATGTTTGTTATATATATATATATATATATATATATATATATATATATATATATATATATATATATATATATATATATATATATATATATATATATATATATATATATATATATATATATATATATATATATATATATATATATATATATATATATATATATATATATATATATATATATATATATATATATATATATATATATATATATATATATATATATATATATATATATATATATATATATATATATATATATATATATATATAGACGAATCGACATTATTTAAGAATATTTACTATAGTTAGTTACTAGATAGTAGGTAATAACAAGTTCAGAAATTATCGGGTAAGCTTGAATCTGTTATAGACGATGGAAGACCTAAAATTTCATAAATGAATTCAATAGAACCTGCGTGAGTCGGTATGTTAGAAGAAAGGCGTTTGGTTTGACAAGTAGATTATACTAATTAATATCTAATATATATACATATATGTATATAAATTAAATCGTAAGTTATACTGCAAGTTTCTCACCTAACCTAACTGATACCAAAATAAATGAACACTAACAACTTACGCTGGTGTCACATCGGATACAAAATTAATGTGTCATGTACAATCGCGATGTGATATTGATGTCGCAAACCGACACGCCTTGACGTTTGATTGGTTTTCTACCGAAATACCTGATATAAATATGAAATAGAATATATTTCAAACATTGTGGTACTATTTTTTTAATCTTTATAATTAATTATTCAAAGATCCACAACTTATAAATTGAAATTTATTAAAAAAAAAAGAAAAAAAAATATCTTCACGCAATTCCCAATACAGGGGTAGACATAGGTTTGTCTAGACAATTAAGTCCCTTTGACCCTCCTTCCACCGAAGATATTTTCGGGACAACGTGACAGGTGGTGACCCCGTCGCCGTCCTTATGTCCAAGCCAACTACATAATTCGTACATAAGTTTTCGAAAAACCCATTGGTACGAGCCTGCCACCTGGGGATCGAACGCGGGTCTCTTGACTCGAAATTCCGACCACCCAACCATTCGGCTATCGTGACTTTTTTTTAAAATTTATTGAATTATAAAATAGCAGGTTTAATTACTAAGTGGTAAAAACTGTGGTAAAAGACCAAATAAAGCCTTGTACAATTAATAGGACTTCGAACGTAGGTTATTTTTAAAATCTTAGATTTATCAAGTGTTAGAGATTTATTGATGAAAACAATTATTTGATCAAATCAAAATATTAATTCATAATATTCTATTTAAAAAAAAAGTGAATAGCAATCAATATTTTGTCGCAATATATAAAATTAGTTCTGTATCCGTATTATTACTAGATGCCTTTCGGATAGTATTTCGATATTAAAACGATATCACGTTTATCATGGCTGACTGATCATAGTAGAAAATTAATTTAGGTTAAAGGCGTCTTGCTTGAAGCTAACATGACGTATAGCGAGGTATATTTCTGGAACAGCGATCGAGAACTAGTATTCATAGGCACATCACAAACCCAGGCAGCCCATTGAATACGGTCTCGATACAAATGATCTGTAAAATTGATTTTCATTTGATAGTGATAAACGAAGGCCTGGTGTAAAACCTTGGGGTTTCCTATTACATTAATCGTTGGTACTTGACTGAAAATTGTAATTTAAATAAAATACTAGAATATTACACACAACTTGACCCGTGGTTAATCCACTGCATTTAAATTAAAAGTACATAAAAACAGCTTAAACAATATTAGCTGTAGTTAGTAATTTCGCAAGTGTGAAGAAACTGTGCATATTTATAATGTACAACAAAGTAATTTTTTTTCTTTCTTTTGAGAAATAAAGAACAATATTTAATTCATAATCAGCTGAATGAGCTACTTTCATTCTCATAGTACCAGCAGTCTATTAAGGGAAAGCCATTAAAATAAATTCTCTTAATCAAATAAATTTAATAATCTCTGTGGTCGAGTAGTATTTTTATCGGTTTTCACAGTGTCGCCTGCTTAGAGGTCCCGGATTCCACTTCCGGATGGTTCAAAGAAAAAAAAACCACTTTTCCTACATTGTCTCGGGTTTGGGTTTGATAATTCCATAACACAAATACTTTTACTACTTACTTTGGAATCTGTGCAATGAATGTAATATTGTTCCTTTTATTATTTATTTATTTATTCATTAATTTTTTAATAATTTTTTTTTAAATTTTTATTTTTTTTCTCTGTAATTTAATAAAAAAATTATGCTAATAATAGTATGTGTAATACTGAGATTTGAATAGTGGATGAAATGTAAAGTGTGATGCAATTTTAGAACAATGAGTTGGGAAATTGCTTTTCAGCGACTAGGTGGTCCGGGAAAATCATGCATCCGCCGCGTATCCGTCCTCTCGCTAGGACCTTACCTCTCTTGCAACTTCCAATGTAACTACTAGTATGTTCATGAATGCATGAATTCAATTCAGTACGCGCACATGTTCGTACCAGTGCATAGTGTAGCGGAAAAACCATTGTGTTAATTCCAGGAATTTAGCAGAATTTTTCTGTAGCAGTTAATTTTAAAACTATAAAATCTTGTTGCTCGTTCAACTATATAATATTAGTATAGATAAATTGGGTCTGATTCTATAAGGTTTTTTATTTTTAGAATTTTTTTTTTTTGAATTAAATAAAAATAAAATCACACACACCTTTAGTGTCCATCTCCTCCGTGATTATGTCTATGGATGAATGGACACACCGTTTTTTTATGAAGTCGCGTCTTAGTACTCGTACATTCATTGTTTGTGGTATTTTCGTTGTTTCTGATTCCATAACATAAATGCTTAAGCTATTTACTTAGGGATTAGAGCAAATTATAAAATTTTGCCCTATCTGTGTTCGTATTTATTTATATATTTATTTAGCTAGTAAATATTTTCTATTTTTCTAGAATTTTACACTAATAAATATTTAATAACATTTAACGACATATTTTATTTAGAATTACACTCCTATTGGCTACTACTGCCTGTAGTAAGTTTCGAAACAATTGCAAGAGTGTAACATAGCCTAAGACTTTAAATGAAAATTATAAATGAAATTATTTTATGACTTTATGACTTTAAATGAAAATTATAAAGTCACGATAGCCGAGTTGTTGGGTGGTCGGAATTTCGAGTCGAGAGACCCGAGTTCGATCCCCAGGTGGCAGTACCAATGAGTTTTTCAAAAAAACTTATGTACGAATTTCATCGTTGGCTTGGACATAAAGGCGGCGACGGGCTCACCATCAGTCACGTTGTCCCGAAAATATCTTCGGTGGAAGGTGGGTCAAAGGGACTTAATTGTCTAGACTTGACCTCTGTCTACCCCTGTATTGGGAATTGCGTGAAGATATTTATTTATTTATCTTTTAAATTATTTTTTAAAGATGGCTATCCCACCATCTGTTTGTAGCCAGTGATATTGTCAAGGCCCCTTGTTGTTACTTACGATACCTACAAAATGAATGAATGGTGATGGCAAATTCTTTAACCCGATCTCACCATGGCTAATATCGAAGTTAAATTACTGTCGTATATTCACGCATCATCCTTGACAGGTAACCATAGAAACTCATGATGCCTGTTTCGCCTTTTTCAGGTGGAAGAAAATATTATACATATAATAAACCGTTTCGTTAATTATAGCTCAAGAAAAAGTGCACGTATAAAATTAATAATGTTTAATAAATACTTAAAAATAACATACAAAGTTTGTATGCGTATTTGAGGTGGAAATATATTATCTTTTAACATTAATACGTAAAATTTAACAATTGAATAAAAACAAAACAAAAATACTTTCAACAAAAAAGTGAAATGGATTCCTAATTGATATACAACCCTATTTCATGTTTTAACACAAAAATATCAAGATAAATGAAAATATTTTTATTACTCTGTTTTATAAATCATCGGTATAAATGTTCCTTTGCCGCGGTCTATCACAAGTGAGTTGTTTGTTAGTCATGGCCGCGAAGACGTAATCGTTTTCGTGAGGGACTGCTATCGTAAATCTGCCTAGACCAGAATAGGTTACACAGCATTGGCCCCATAAATTGTCCATACACTATTTTACGATGTAGTCCGAGAGGAAACTGGCGAGACACGTGTATTCCGTTAGTGAAATCAATCACTTGAACTTTGACCGCCATTTTTGACTTCTTTCAATACTGAGTTTTAACTCATTATTGTAAGAAGTTCACAACTCATCAAATTCATTCCGATTCACAAAGCAAACATGAACCTGTGTGGATCATAAAAGTAAACAATTATTTTTATTAAAAAACATATAATAAAACATATTCGCATTTTTGTCATCTGCCATATTAAAAGTATTAAAAATAATCGCAAATAATTTAAAATATTGAAAATGGGTAATAACCATGGATTTCTTACATTTTTGTATAAATATATAGATTTATATCTTTTGCAATTAGATTAGAAAATATGTAAAATGTATTTATTCTATGTGTATGTATATAATATCATATATCATTTGGGAGCAGCCACTTATTTTTAAATAATATGTAAAAGTAAGCAGAATTTTAATAAAATTTGTTATATTTTGAATTAAAGTATTCAATTTCAAGTCACATCTAGAAGGTTTATTTAATTTTCTAAATTACTATTCGAGTAGTCGAATAACTCAAGCACGAAATGATAAAACGTAAACTTGAAAAGAAAAGCCACGCAAAATACTTTCGATGCTGAACAGTTAATACTTTGGTGAGCTCGTTCGTGAATCCGAAAACAGTTGATTTTTTTATAAAAACAGACAGAATCAATCAGAGAAAAACTCGCTTTAAGCCTCATTCAAATTCAAAACATCTGTTACTACCTCAAGTTCGATTAAAGTTTTTTTCCATAAAAGTATATCTATAAAATTTAATGAAAAACTTGTAAAATAGAGATACATGTCTTCTTTTTTATTTTCTTTAAAGACCATATCATAGGCCATAAGGAGGATTGGCCACTACGGCCACGCTTTTCCAGTGGGTTGGCGAGTTCTGTTTATTAAAATTAAATGCAATAATTCAAAACGAGTAATTAAATACAATTAAATATATTATGATGTGGCCATTGATAATTTTAGCCTATTGGCATGTGTATTCTTTGCATAATCGACACGGATTTCAAGTTTGAGCTTCAATATTCAGTGATCTGTTGACGCCGTGATATATATGCCAATGTAATTTCGGAAGAAAATCTTGAAATGCATATCTGTGTCTCTACTGTGTGCCTCAATCCCCGGTGCGTTTCTATTTGTATCGTCGCAAGTGATCTCATACTGCAGAGAATCGTGAACACGTATAATATACGATGCATAAATGCCATACTTCTAATTGAGACATATGTTGCGTCCTAAATAGGCCACTACACTAAATAGGTCTCTATGCAGTTATAACGATGAATGGTTTCAATTACTTAAGAACAATGTTATTGTATCCTACATTGAATTGAAATATCATTTATGCGTGCTGCTCCACAGCATTCAAATTCCTGATTAATGGTCACCTAACTTTTTCTAACTTTATTAATTTAATTGGGCAAAAGCTTATATGAAAGCCTGTTCAAGTGAGTATTTTTAGACCCAAACGAACTTCACATCGCCATTAAAAAAGATACAGAGCGATAAGGAAGCGTTGAAGTATTTGGGATGTTGGATAGACATTTCCAATGTTTGATGACAAATCTATGCATGAATACATTTCATTAATAAATATACATATACATATACACATTCATAACTCGACGACGAATATTTATATCCATCATACACAAATGTTTGGCCCTAGTGGAATTCGGCTATCGAGTCGTTAAAGTTGTTGTTTACTCTTCTAAGTTAGTTCACATTCTTCTTTTATAAACACTTATTTTCAAAAACTATATCAGTATAATGGTATTCCTCAGTAACGATAAATATTTATAATTATATTTGAAAATAGAACTAATTGGAATTCATTAATTATGATTTTAAAAAGTTACATGTACTATAATTCTGAACTCTACTTACTCTTGTCGGAAAACATTTTATATACAAATTTATATGAATTTTAATATAAGTAAAAGTCAGAATACAAATTCCGTCTAGCTATTAAAATGTTTGGTAGGAAAGTGTGTGCTCTGTGGCTAAAGTAAGTAACATTCGCGTTGAGGATTTATAGTGATACGAGCGACGGTTGTTGTTTATTTATTTGGAAGGATTAAACATGCAGAGAGCGAATGGTGTAACGCGTATATCCGTGGCGGTTCCTACTTAAACTTTGCTAAACGGCCAGATCCACTGAAAGCCTTCTAAACTCTGACTGCGTTTTGTATTTCATATATTCTCTGTTTAAATAACATTGGTGTTATTGTTAGCTTAACGTTTATATATACGCTATTTGGCTTATTTAAAACTGTGAATATGATGGGTGATGAGTTTAGTATTCTGCAATTTATTTTCGTTTTAAATGTAAAGAAAATATACATAAGAACTTTTATTTGTTATTATGAAAACTCTGGGAACTTTTTAACTACTACCTTACTGAGTGTAATAACTAGAAATGTTACGTTGTACAAAGATCCAGTGTTTCAGTGCAAAAAGAATTCTTGTTAATTTGGTCTAATTAATAATTGGTTACTAGAGAAATGTTGTAATAGTATTTTACTCACTATATTTTGTATTAGAATAGTCAAATATGTAATACAGAGTTACATATGCTTTCAATGTTGTTTCATCAATATAAATTAGAAAAAAAGGGAGAAAAGAATTGTAACTGAAATTAGCTATTATTATTATAGGTATATTTTATTATACTTGAAATATTTACTGTAAGATTAACCTCTTCAAATATTTGTTGTTTGTATTATTTCATTTTACATTTCTATATCTGTTTATTTTAGTAACAACTAGTTAGTACCGTTCAAAAGCCCGTCAAAACTTTCCCGGTCGATTGCCGTGGTCTGAATTCTCAGCATTCCGGGATAGGCGCCGGGTTCTGTCGTGATAGGACAGGCTATAAATTCTGCAACGAACCCAAATATAATGTATAACTCGGAAGTTATACAGTATAGAATATGTTATACTTTTTTTAATACGATTGGAAAAGAACAGTATAATAAATAATAAATATCATCACTCAATTCCCAATACATGGGTAGACAGAGGTCTAGTCTAGAAAATGAAGTTCCTTCGACCCATCTTCCACAAAATATATTTTCGGGACAACGTGACAGGGGGTGAGCCCGTCGCAGTCTTTATGTCTAAGCCAACGATATAATTCGTGCATAAGTTTTTGAACAACCCATTGGTACGAACCTGCCACTTGGGGATCGAACTCGGGTCTCTTGACTCGAAATTCCGACCTGGATGGTCGCTATCGTCACATTAAAAAAACAGTAATTTTTTAATACGTACAGAAATAGAATTTAAGAAAAAATACGTCTAATTGTAACATAATACGAAAGAGTATCATAATTGTGGTAATAATTAAAAAGTAATAACAGCCGAGTGGTAGGATGATCGCAATTTGAGTCAAGACACCCATGATCGATCGTTGCATCCTAGCTTGGAAAAAAAATGGCGATAGGCTCACCACTTGTGATGTTGTCCCAAATAGCTTTGGAGGAAAGAAGGAAGGGAGTTAGACGGATAATTTTAGATAACAAAATAGAGGGATTAGATTAGATTAATCATAGTTTTTGTAATCATAGTTTTTAATGTACGCAAAGAGCAATATGTTTTTGGTAAACGTATAAAACTATTTGCATAAATCAGCCAAATATGAGCGACTAACAGAGAATCCCTAAATCCTCAAGACTGGCCAGTTAATTGACTTTTAATGTATAAAAATGATTTGCATTTTTATGCTTTCGAAGTTAATAATACATTGATTTTACGGTTTTGATAGTAAACACTACATAAACATGTATTTAAGTATCAATAAAATAGGTTGTTTATGTGTTTTTAGCAAATCTGTGCTGGAAATGAATGCTGCGTTCTTCAATATAAAATGTTTGACAATTTTGTTTTAGATTTCAAAAATTAAGGGAAATTTAACAAAAATGTACAAATCTATTTTTGTTTTTTTTTGTTGTACCTTAGACGCTGTAGCCCGTGACCGATCTGCTGGACTTAAGTCTAATATTTCTTGTGAGCTTTTGCAGTAAAATTTTCAAGACCTGTCCCTTAATCGCCTCTAACGATCTCCACGAGAAGATAGGATGTGTGGTAAATGAAATTCAATCATAGGGCACCAAAATTTAACATTACAACAATGTAGGAGTGAAATTAGTATACAAATACTAATTTCACTCCTACCTGTCGTGTACTACTGCTGGATTTTATTCATTTAGTCGTGATTTCTAAATATACCAAATTGAAAATTACAAAAATTGTTATGTATTAAAATTACTTCTCATAATCGCCATAATAGAAGGGAGATGATATTTTATTTATCTTCACGCACAATCCCTGACGGGGTAGCCAGAGAGAACAGATCGCCAAGTGTCACGATCCCTACATACTTCTTTCGCTTCTTTCAGATTCATCATCTTCTTCATACATGCACGTCTAGGTATCCGAGTACTCTTGACCCTCCTCTCTTCGAGCAATTTGCTCACATGGTCTTCGAAAGTTAATCTCGGTCTACCTCGACACCTTTTAATATTAACTTTCGCGCTATATATTTTCTTCACCATTCGGTCTTCACTCATTCGCTCAACGTGCCCAAACCATCGAAGCACGCCCTTATCCATTTTTGAGACAAGGTCATCTTTCAAACCTGCCATATTGCGAATCTCTTCGTTTCGTTTTCGGTCGGCCATGGTAAGGCCGCACATTTTACGAAGAGATCGCATCTCCACTGCATTCAACCTGCTTTTATGCTTCTTCTGGCATACCCAGGTTTCGCTGCCATATAACAAAGTCGGTACCAACACTGCGTTATGTATTGCAAGGCGTGCACTTTTCACAACGCCTTGCCTTTTGATTAACGCAGTCAGGGCACCATTGACTTTGTTCCCGGCAGCGACACGCCTGTCCACATCTAAATCAAACATCTTCCATCCCGGCTAAACGCACTTCCCAAGTATACAATTTCATTCACCTGTTCTAGACATTCCTGATTTACCCAAATTTCGCACTTCGTTCTTTCTTCGTCCCTTTCAAATACCAGAACCTTAGTTTTATTAGCATTCAAACGGAGACCATTAATTTCACATTCTTCTTTCATACACGTGACTAATGCCTGCAGTTCTGCCTCTGATGGTGCTATAAGCACTGCATCATCAGCATAAAGCAGACAATTTACTTTTATGTCACCCAATTTCACACCCAAACAGCTATCTTTCAGTTTCTGTAAACAGCTGTCGAGATACAGTATGAATAGCCAGGAAGACATGACACAACCCTGTTTTACGCCCGTTTGACGCTAAACATGGGTGACAGGTCATGCCCTACCCGCACACAGGCTTTACAGTCACAGTAAAGTGACTGCACAGCCCTTAGCAATCGACCATCCACACCATACCCCGGCAACAGTTCCCACATTTTCTTCCTTACAACCTTATCAAATGCTTTCTCAAGATCCACAAAAGCACAGAAAATCTTCTGGTTAGCAGCCAGAAGCTTCTCCGTGATCATGCGGAGAGAAAACATTTGATCCGTGCATCCTCTTCCAGGTCTAAATCCGCATTGTGCCTCCCATAGAAATCTTTCCGATTTCTCTTGCATCCTACGTGTCAAAACCTTCGTGTAAACTTTACTTGCTAAACTGGTCAAGCTGATCGCCCGATAGCACCCGCAGTCATAATGTGAACCTTTACCTTTATATAAAGGCACAATGACCGCGGATCGCCAATCATCCGGAACAGCCCCCGTTCGCCAGCACAAATTGCACAGCAGATGAAAGCTGTCCCAGACGCGTGGCCCACCATACTTGACCATTTCAGCAGTAACTCTGTCTAGTCCCGCAGCCTTACCACATTTCAAACTTCTAATCGCACATTCAATCTCTTTCATACTGATGACCTCAGTGTCATCGAGGTCCGGGTCTGGCGTACCAGTCACGGCGTCACCCCCGGATCCCTCACTAAGATCATCACACGCATACATCATTCTTAAGGCTGTCGCACCACTCCGGGTCCTTCCAACCTCTTTCCAGAAGAGTTTGGAGTTCTCCTTGAAGTTGTGCGACAACCTTTCGTCCGCTTCCATTCTACTCCTTTCACGCACTTCCTCAATCAATGCTTTCGTGTGAACTTTCTGGAGCTTATATCTTTCTTTCCTCTTCTCTCTCATATCCTTATCATTACTAGAGGCCAAGTAGTCTAACCATGCTTTCTTCTTCTTATTTACAGCTTCTTTCACTTCGTCATTCCACCATGCATCACCCTTTTTACTACTACCTCTTTTCACATTTCCACACACGTCTTCCGCTGCACTAACCATTCCATCTCTAAGGCTCTGCCATATTTCTTCCACACATTCTTTCCTAACACCAATGCTGTCCAGCTTTTCGGCTACCCTTGCTTGATATTTATTCCTAGTGTCCGCTTCCTGAAGCTTCCAGCTTCGGATGCTGCCGACCGACTGTGGTTCTGGTATCGCCGTCCGGTGGCGCCAACCCGCGAACAGACCCTAAATCTAGTAATCACTAGGTAGTGATCCGTTCCCAGGTCAGCACCTCGGAACACTCGCGTATCCATCACCTGTTTTCGCAGTCGGTCATCCACCAGGAATAAATCGATCATACTTCTCTCATTCTCTTGTTCTAGTATACATATGGATTTTCTTGTGACTAAACATAGTGTTTGTCACAAGAAGACCCTTTTCCTTGCATACAGCCAGTATAAGCTTGCCAGCATCGTTAACCCTTTTATCGCCAACATTCCAAGCACCGACTCGTACCCTGGCCGAGCGGTACCAACCCATCCATTCAAATCACCACATACAACAATTCTTTCGTTTCCTCTAACCAAGTCTAGAACTTCTCTTACATTCTCCCAAAACTCCTCCAGCTCAGCTCTGACGACGAAGCCACCGGCGCATAAACAGCCAAAAGGAATAACTTCGTCAGTCCCAATTTAAAGCGAACCCAGAGAAGTCTCGAGTTCACAACCTTATATTCAGTCATAACATCGACCAACCGAGACGACAGCAGCACCCCCACTCCCTGGCAGGCGCTCTCGCTCTCCGGGACTCCGGACCATAGAGCTAACGCCCCGCCAGGGAGCTCTTCAGTACCACTGCCCTTCCGCTTGGTCTCCGACAAACACACGACATCTAATTCTCTTTCTTTCATTATTTCAATCAACTCATTCGTCTTATCTCTCATGCCTCCTCTAACATTCCACGTGCCAACTCTGCACTCCGTCCTCCACCTTCCGCCGTGTCGGGCTGTGCGTGACGGGTGGCGGTCCCCATCGCCGCTTTGCGCGCTGCATTTCACACCAACGGGGACGAACTGGTGTGCGTCGCCTTGGGGGGACGCCCTAACCCTCGTTGGCATGGGTGCGCAGCTGTGTAGAATTGCAGCCCTGAAAAGGGCTGGCAGGGGTCGCGACGAGCACGCTTCTACAATGACCCCCTAATGATATTTTCTATTTTTTATTCCGCCCTGGACAATAGTACTGGTAAGTAAGTATATTAAGAAAAAAGAATTATTGGTATAGTATTTAAATCAATAACTCTTTTACCTTAATATACTCATTTTTCTACTTCATCCAATTACACTACATTTTATGTCTTTGTAAAAGCTGAACGAGCGCATTACTTCCGAATCACATACGATCATGCAAATTATCAATAAAATAATTAAATTGATCTAGATGCAATACCAAAGTAAGGAAGTACAAACGGTACCAATGAGGCGGACGGGCGGAGCGGCGCCGACAACCGCCATTTCGCAGCCGTTTTCATTAAAGATACATTACTCCTTTTATTCCTGTTTAGATTGCAAATTCTCTCACAGTCCTTTGTCTCATTTAGCATTTATTTACGGCGTATTCAATTTAAATATCGCTCCTTTTCCGTTTTATCGCTGTAGAAATTGGCCGACTTGGACCTCGACACTCTTTTATTTATATTTCTCAGTTTTGTTCTCGTTGCTCTCGCTATGATTGATCTATGTCTTCTTTAGGAAACACTGATTATTCAATCAAATGGATTTCATAATATAACTATTTATATGTATATATTTATGTTGACGTAATTGCTATTGAATTATTTTTTGTAGCAATTTTATATACTAGGCAGGCAGAGGCTTAGACAATGAAGTGATTTCGTCCTACTTTTTACTGTGACTTATTTGGGACAACGTGATAGGTAGCGAGCCTATCCTTCTTCAGCTTTAGCACCCAAACTAACGGTATGATATAATTTATTCAATCATTATGTCTTCAATACAACTACTTATAGTTGTGCATCGTATACGTCCACAGGAAAAGAATATTCACATTCCCACGGCAATACCACTCGATAAAAATAAATAAACGTATAAAATAAATGGTTACATTATATACATGGCCATTTTGTTTATTTATCTTTATTTATTATTAATTTATAAAATAAAACTTTCATATTTTACGGGTAATATCAGACCACGATTAAAAGTTATGTTTAAGATATATATAACAATGAAATAAAGTACAATTAATTGCTTACTAACTTGAAAAGCGTTGTATTTGCTTAAGAATTGAGCATTTTCTTCAAATTAAGACTACACCGTCTGAAAGTTTGCAGAAGCGTAATTAAAACTTAAAACTTCTATTATGGGTGAAGCGAGGCGGAGTGCGGCGGGGCTGTGAACCGTGCCAAGTGTCGGATTTCGGACGTGCCGAGAGTCCGCAATACTCTGGTGGAGTGACACGCGCTACCAGGGCTGGGTTTCTAGCTTCCTCCGCCGCGGGCAGCGTGCTTGCACACTTTGATTTACCTGCAAATTAGAGCTAGCTATAGGTTAAAATTAAAATAAATAAATACATATCTTCACGCAATTCCCAATACAGGAGTAGACAGAGGTCTAGTCTAAACAATTAAGTCCCTTCGACCCACATTCCACCTTACCACATTATTTTCGGGATGACGTGACAGGTGGTGAGCCCGTCGTCGTCTTTATTTCCAAGCTAACGATATAATTCGTACATAAGTTTTTGAAAAATCTATTGGTACGAGCTTGTCACCTGGGGATCGAACTCGAGTCTCAAAACTCCGACCACCCAACCACTCGGCTATCGTGACTTCTATCGTGGCTAGGTTAAAATTAATAAATAATAAGAGAGAAGTAAAGTGTCGTTATGAGTTTCTAAGATGTGTAACATTTTTAGTGGTTCTAGAAAAATAAGTTCATTCAATCCACTTATGTCGGAACTTATTTGGGAATATTAATTTAAACAGTTGCAATCAGTTATAATCTGGTTATAGTAGTAATAAGATGACACTGGATTGCCACACACAGCGGGTATGTGGCAATCTTTGGGGGAGGGCTATGTTCAGCAGTGGACTTCGGATAGGCTGATATGATGATGTTAATCTGGTACTCGTTATTCTAGCTTATTTTGACAGCCTTAGCCCTTGTATGAATATAGACTTATTTAGTAAGTGGTCTCAAAAGTAAGCTTACGTTAATTGATTTTTTTTTGTAATTAACTTCTAATTTTTTTAAACACGTGTATGTTAATATATGACAAGAAAACCAAATAGTATTATAAGTTTTCTTATATACTGTTTTTATTCAAATGTTTCGCCAAATTTGCAGTCAAATTATAATTCCTTATGTATTTACACCAAACCTACTAAACACCGTACATTTTTCTTAATGAAAGGATATTATAAGTAAACTTAATATACATTGTTGTTAAACACATAAAAAAAAGGTTTTTAAGTATGCCTAGGTAATACAGAGCAGCACAAAGATACCCTATTTTCAAGTCATGAGATTAAAAAGTAAGCTCAGAGACGGCTAATTAAAGGCTTGAAACGTGACGGCAACGTGGCGTCTTCTCGCAGCGTCGCTAGTGGCCCGGGAATAGAGCTGTTTGCTTTTTAACTTTACCTTTTTCAGTTAGCTTTAAATGGCGGTTCATATGATTATAAACACTTGCATAGAGTGTATGTTTTGTAAGAGATCCTTTAACTGTTTTAAAAGGCAAGTAAGGTTCTTTAATATATTTTTTAATTAAAATTCATTAGTTTCTTTGAGTATTAGTTCATTACTTTTGTAATGTCTTTGGGTCAAATTCTATTAGGGTAAAATCTATTAACATTTAGTGCAAGACATAATCGAATTCCTCCGATATAAGAATAATTTACCATGATTGCAAGCAAGGGAATTGTTATTCACAGGGCTAGACTTTGCTTTCGAATGTTTTTTATCTCCACGTATGCTCCACGTGTTTTCCTAATGCTGGGATAACTATGTCTATTGTTTCATTTAGATAATTAAGTCTTTTAATCCTTCTTTCACAGAAACCTATTTGGGATACCGTGACAGGTTGTAGCTTATTGACGTCTTAATGTCCAACTACTTATATACAATATACATATTAATACATTGTATATAAAACATTACAAATTTTTGCCTCGACTCGAGCCCTCAACCCATACCTTCGAAGTCAGAGTCACAACCAACTAGGCTATGGAATCGTAACTTTTTGAAAAATATGAACTATGATTTTTATTAGTGTTATTGATATAAGATATGATGATTACCTCGCTCATAAGATACGATGATTACGCTCTTACCTCTCAACACGGTTGCTCAGTAATGAAATATGCTTACTAGATTGAAAAATTCATAAAAGTGGATTTATGTAAATACGAGTAGATGGTGTTACTATATTGATGTCTTCGTAGCTCTTAAGCATACAACATTTTATCATTGCGTTAGAAGTTGGTGGAACTTATGGCTAACCTCTCTAAGATAAAAGAAAGCGGGTGTGATACGGTGGCTCGGAGGCAAGAGAAACGTCACAGTACGGCGAACTTCCCGTCTATGGGTCTTACCTGAGTTTGGCCAATTCATTTTCATTCAGAGGAAGGAAAGAAAGAAAGAAACATTATTTGTTGCTTTTTAGCAGAAGGTCTGCGGTTAGTATAATTTGCGGCTAGACGCAGCACAGATTTTTTGTATAGACTATGGAACGGATACTGTATCAATGTTATACTTAAATAATAGATAAATAAAAATACATTTTTTGAAATTTAATACTTTCATAAAAATTTATGGAATAAATTTTTTTGTAATCAAATAGTAGTATAATGTAAAACTGACTTTCGTCCGTTATTAAAATCACTTTATACACATGGAATTAACTTTTGTGGGAGCTAAAAACTAATGGTATTTTAATTAAAATTATAACTCGTTTATGGGCAGATGGGCAGGAGCCCGTCGTACGTGTTCCGTGCACGTGACATCCATCGTAACAAAGTTTACGAGAGCCGGGTTATCCACAATAAGATATTCACTGGCAATACTAACGCACAAGGGTTGGTAGCATAAACAGTTTTAAAACTTTCGGGAAACTCATAATTTCAGTAGAAGCAATGTTTGTCTAAGAGCAGTGTTAGAATTATCTACCGCGTTTACAGAGTTGAAATACCTTTGATGTTTTAAGCATAAACGTTTTGCTTTATTTAATTTTACTGAAATAATATTCGACGTAGGAAGCTACTTTTGATTGAACATTATAGAACTGATAAAATGGCCGAAGGCTTATCAACGATTTGTAATAACCAAAGTATCTATCTTGTTACATTACTTTGGAAAAGTCCGTTTCCTGCATTGGGCAGTCGCAGCGTTTCAAGAAAATGAAAGTCACTCATAGAGAGCCCATTCCCAGCTCGCATCAAAATAAATATATTTCGCTGATTCGAGACGAAATTTGCAAGTCTGCCAAGAATATTCGTACCAAATCGTTTTCCTATAATTGGAGTACATATGAATTTTGTATTCAGTAGCGCATTCACCGTGGATGGAATTTCGCCATTCCGCGGGCACCCGTCCTCCATCATGCGTGCTTATTGAAGTAATTTGTGTAACCCACGCGTTCAGAAACATCTTCATGTACTAAGTACATCTGGCTCCTTTGCGGTGACATTTGTAACTTTTCTTTTTTTTATTCTTCTTTGTACTCACGGAAATTGTCATAAATAATACAGCAATGTTTGATAACCTAATAATACTATTGCGATTTATGATGAGAAGTCTTTCAAATCTCGTTAATAGAATCCAAATAAGTATTTACATTCTATAGAATAATACTTTATAAATTATTAAGCCGCCCCTCAAGAGAATTTGTCAGTTTACCGTCTTTTATAGACAGGACTGCCAGTAAAACAAATTGTTCCAACGGGGCTTGTTTAGCTTCTCCAGTAATTCACAAACAAAATATTCGCTAGCCAACATTTAATAAAGCGAATAAATTTTATTTTAATTATATAAAAATCAATAATTAAAAAACGAATGAATTTTACTTTAATTATATAAAAATTAAATTTGAAATGAATTCTAATAATTTTAAAAAGATTTTAGGCAACCAAAATTACCCCAAATCGTCACATTGTCAGATGATTAATTTGATTAATTCATTTAATTTCATATCAGGCATGAAATATCATAATGAAACCAATAAATAAAAATAAAAAAGGCACGATTGCCGAGTGGTTGCGTGGTCGGAACTTCTATTCAAGAGACCCGAAATCGATCCCCAGGTGGCAGGCTCGTGCCAATGGGTTTCTAAAAAACTTGTGTACGAATTATATCGTTGGCTTGGATATACAGACGGCGACGAGCTCACCACCTGTCACGCTGTCCCGAAAATATCTTCGGTGGAAGGTAGGTCGAAGGGACTTAATTGTCTAGACTAGACTTCTGTCTTCCCCGTGTATTGGGAATTGCGTGAACATATTTCATATAATTTAATTTATAATAATTATACACCTTACCACTTATATAATTACATAGGTGTTAATTTTATTACTAGATTTTATTCTAAATTAAATTAAGCTAATTATCAAAGTGAGTAATACGATAAGCAAAATGAATTAAAATCCTTCAGATTTGAGGTACATAACCTAATTTAAAAATAAATAGCAGAGCCAATTTTTTGATTGCAATAATTTGTTTAAAAGGCATTAAAGTAATAATAGGTCTTTACCTATGAAATTGCCATTTAGTATATAAAAATTTAAACGATTTTTTTCATTTATTTTTCGATTTTTATTAATCGAAGTAATCACCCATGCAATCAATGCATCTTAGCCAACGCAGTGGCAGTTTATTGATGCACTTCTTAAAGAAATCAGCTGGACAGAAGGCAACAAATTCTTTAAAGGCATTTTATACGAATATTGAACTTTTTCCTGCCAAGAAGTTTTCCAAATTCTGGAAAAGTGCAAGGTCTGGTGAGTAGGATGGATGACGGAGAGTTTCCAACCCCAGTTCTTGTAACTTGGAGACCGTCTGTTGTGCAGTATGAGGTCGCGCGTTGTCGTGCAGGAGCAGCGGAAACGAGGGATTGACCAATTCTGGTTGGTCATGTAGATTGTTCAGTTTTTCACAGTACACATATGCAGTAATGCTCACCCTATTTGGTAAGAAGCTGTGATGAATCACACCGGCGCTAGACCACCAAATAGTGACCATCACTTTTCTAGGGATAAGTTTTCGTTTAGGGCATTGTTCAGGTGTTAAACCAGGATCCAATCAACTTGCTGAGCGCTTGCAGTTATCAAACAGAATTTATTTTTCATCGTAGATAATATTCCTTCATTTGTGCCTCTGTTGAGCAGTGCAAGGCACGTCTCGACGCTTACTTCGCGCAGGCGAACATTGAGTTCGTGGGACACCCATTTGTCTAGCATTTTTACCTTGCTAATTTGATGCAAATGAACCAATTTTGTTTTGCTGTTGCTGATTCAGCTGTAGACCGCGTAGCTTTCGCAATCGCCTTTAATTCGTCATTGTCGACCAAATTCTTTGGACGACCGCGAGGTTCATTTTTCAAGTCGAAATTTTCAGAACGGAAGCGAGCAAACTAATATCAGGTGGTGCGTTTGCGTCTTGTAGTGTAAGCTCCGTAAACGTTGATGTTACGTGCCGCTTGTGCCGCGTTGCTGCCATGACGGTATTCATTCCATAATTACTCGACTTTTTAACGTATCCATGATGACGAAAAATATTGAAATGTGATGAAAATGTAACATTAATCAATGAACAAATGACTGCTTTTGGAAAAAGAATTCCATGTTTTTAAAATAAAATTAATTTGAAATTAGAATTCTTAGCCAAACAAAAATTATTTTGATTTGAAATAGCCACTACTGCAGAACGGCAGTTTCACAGGTAAAGACCTATTATAAGGCCTGAACTGATTACACTACAATGTTTAAATTTGGTATTTGTTACTAAAGTTTATGCAATATATTCAATGACAGTTTTTATTAATATAAGTCACGGTAAATTCTTATATGATTCACACGTATCACAAGACTAAAATTAATTGTTAGGGGCAGTTCTTGGTTTGAGTATGTCGTACAGTTTTTTACCAGTTTTTGGTTTGAGTACGTCATACGACGTACTCTAACCAAAAACTGTTAAAAAACTGTTACGAATAATTAACAAAAGTAAAAAACAGTTAAGACTGAAAATTGGCAATGAATATTTATTTATTTGTTTAAAATTTTTTTGCACATTAAATAAAATTTACAAAATGGCGGATGGTGGTATAATGTAGCATAGCTAAGGTACCAAGTGTTCCAAAGGTATTTATTGGGTTGCCAGTGCAGGTACTATTAAAAAAATAACTCTAAATGTACCAATCGTGAGTGCATTACATTCTTATTTAAAATACTTTACTAGAGGCTCAGTATTACCTTTGAAAATAACTTTAACTTCCCTACTTTGATCTCAGATATGTAAGATTACAGAAACCTCCATGCGGTTAATATGGTGGTAACAAATAATGTTGATTTGTGGCCGATCCACATGTAACTAGGTAATACATTGGTATATGGAAGTAAGTAATCTCAATAACACCTTATTACATAATGAACAAAAGAAACCCAAAGATAATATTCCAATATTGAGATGGTTAGAGTTGGCACTATGATTCTTTGAAATAAGTTTATTTGTGACTACGATACAAATCGTAGATAAGTTAAATCTAATTGCTATTAGTCTTCTAACTGGAGATCGAACTCGAGTCTCCTAATTCGAATTAGGAATACTATAAAGGGAAGCAGAGGGGAAAGCATTTAAAAGACGTAAAGTACATGGTTTTCTAGGAAATCAAGGACTGCATTGTGGCGAGTCTGGGTTTTGACTTGGATTAAAAAAAAACCCTATAAAGTGGGCTGCAACCTCATTTGGCCATATCTTCTAAAAAGACAAACGGTTTTCTTCGATATATAGTTTAGCAACGCTAAAAACAGTTTTTCAACCATGGCATATTCCTGGTTTAATACTTTATTTATGTCATACTTTTTACTTAAGTTCATTTATTTTCTCAGTAACACAGATTTTGTTTCTTATCAGAGGCAAACGAATCTGCTCGTCCTCATGAGTCAGTGTTGTAACTTTTTGTATGCATTATACAATCAACAAAAATGTATATTAGTGATGACACATATATTTGTGTGGATATATGCGTTGGGGTAACTGCATATCACTTCCAGTCACGTTCATAACAATTGAATTGTGCACACCGCAGTGTGCGCCTGTATACGACTTCGCTTTCGGCAGTCGCGGCAGGTAATGTATGCGGAATTATTATTTTGGGGGAGACGGTTGAGCGCGGTGACATAGCTCGGGGCTATCTGAATCACGCTTGGCTGGCTCGGAGTACCGCAGACGTCGCGCCGCCCGCATGTATACTTGTACACCGTTTTATTTGTCTATGACGAACTAGGCGGCATAATGAAATGTACCGAAATTAGCTTCACATTATGCATTTAAGCTAAGTGTAGACTGTTATAATGAATATACATCCAGTTCAAAGTAACTACATGAGAAAGTTTTGCTTCAGGACAAAGTTTCTATTTTTTGTTATCTACTACCCAATTGCCGTCGGCAGGACATAGATATCTCATAAAATTAGGATTAGCCATAATAACTAAGTACCGTAATAACTAGTAAGTAGGTTGCCTCACTATGTTTTCCTGCGATTTTAGTGGAGCCGGCCATGGGATCGAAAAAGTTTCCATCATGATATAATGAAAGTATGTTTCTCGCCTTCTTGACAGAGTTATATATAATGTTTTTGTAATTTATAGAAAGTAATTTCAATATTCTATATAAATTATATTATATAAATTCTGTATTCTATAAATGATCTATGAATGAAGCCGCGCGTCTTTAGAATGGACTACCTGAAAAGTTACCTGCAAGTACACTTTCGAAAATAATACATATACTCATTTTTTAAAGGTTTTACATTGTGTCTCATCAACATCTTACTATATGTATTATTCTGTTTTTTTTATTTACCTATATTTTATTTCTCTGGGTTAAAGTAAACGACAAGATAATACTTGTATTTATCTGCCCCGTTATCCGTTTAACCGTTAGTGACTTTTCACAGGGAAAGGACTCACAAGGTTTTATTTTATGTATTATTTACGTTTTACAGTTGAGATATTTTAGAGTCACGATAGCCGACTGGTTGGGTGGTCTGATTTTCGAGTCAAGAGACCCGAGTACGATCCCCAGGTGACAGGCTCGTAATAATGTACGAAACGTAAAGATGTAAAACTTATGTACGAACGTTGGCTTGATTATAAAGACGGCGACGGGTTCACCACCTGTCACGTTGTCCCGAAAATATATTCGGTTTGGGCCACCGGTAACCTGCACTCACCTGACGAAACGCAGAAGTTAGACTTGTACTTCACGCCGGTATTCTGTGAGGTCGTGGTACTTCCCCGGTCGAGCCGGCCCATTCATGCAACAACAAAAGCTGATGCGTGGCTCTACCACTGTAAAATTGTGATTTTTAATAGTTTGAATCAAATTTAAAATATCTATATCATAATGCGAATTAAATATAATTTTAAATAAGAAATTAAAAAAAATCCAAGAAGTAGACAACTTATAATTCGTTGTTGACACTAATCGGAAGTTCCTATCCGAAATCTTGTTATCTCATACTTTAGGTAAATTATGTATTAAAATATTCAGTGGTCTATTTAGAAGAACACGCCGCAGCACTGGCTGACAGGAACCCAAAAGCTCATTTCACGGCAGTCGCACTCATATTTTATACTTCAAAATATCCTTACTTATAATTAGGTATGCTTTGTTCTAAGAGAAACGCTTTTATTTCTATGTCCTCGAGTACATTATTATTTGGCAAGAAGATTCTGTTGGTCCTGAAATAATACTAGAGTTAGTTTCAACAAAACTTTCATGCATGCAAAGTTAGGGTATATTAATTATTATAACAATATGTTTATAAATCTTAATAAATTTGATGTGTACTACTTAAATTTCAAAACAAATACTTCTAATTAGTCATTAGTATTATTATAAAAATTTAGCCAATCCTTTAAATAATTGATTAACTGATAGAGATAGTAAGAATATATGATAAATCATTCATAATTTGCATTGCTTTACTAATGACAGGAACGGAACTACTGAAGCTTGTTCCGTCGTTAGCAATTTTGTTATGGACAACAGTTTTGTTGTGGACTCATCCAAATATGAACTATTAGGTCTACATTTTATTACCATATAAGATAAAAGAAAATTTATTTTTAAAAGTGACAGATTCAAGCGGCATTGCTGCATGTACCAGCACTTAATCACAGACTTGAGTTAACATAAAAGCATCTTGATTTTCAGCGTTTCGTCTAATGAGTGAGATAACTGTAGTCCAACGGCTCTCTTGCTTGTCTCTCTTACTTGTTTTTTAAATTGAAAGGGCGCCAAAGATAGCGACAGACTCACCACCTGTCACGTTGTCCCGAAAATATCTTCGATGGTAGGTGGGTTGAAGGCATTTAATTGTCTAGACTATACCTCAGTCTACCCCTGTATTGGGAATTGCGTGAGGATATTTATTTATTTATTAAAGGGTGCCGGTAATCACCTTGTTACCTTTAGTTGCCATTATTTTGTTTTCAATAAAATTTTATGAAATATAAGTAAAAAGAAGAGAGAGTCACGCTATACGAGCAGATAAGTGCTTTTATGATCCATTACTTAAGCACGTATTGTTAGAATATATTAGATATTGTGTTCTATACTAAAAAAATCGAACATCAATTATATAAACGTAACAAATTGCTTGATAGTATGAATAGCTAAGTAGCGTTACGGGTGCCGAATTTTCTGACGTCCCTGTAGTGACAGGCCGCTCTGCACGGTGACCTACATCCGCTTTGGCACCGCTCACAATCGCCGCTTCAACTTAATTGTCCCGACACTCCGAGCTCTCCTAACGACTGTGCCGCAAGCGCTCGATTTGAGGGCGGTGCTGAATATTGTGGCAGTCGACGCTCTCAAGTACCAACCTACCGGAAATACACGCCGAAAATCGAGTCAATTACCATTGCAAGAAAATTCACGCCAACAGCGGCTTTGTTGGGACAACCGAATTCATTCATTACCTTTCAGAACGATCTGAAATAGAATAAAAATACAACATATTGTCTGGGTGGCATGTTACGGGCATATAGTATAATGAAAGAGGGGGGTTACAATTTGCCTTTGTGACGGCGTCGTCCAATTACATTAATCTGGCGTACCCGTGCCGTGGCGGCGCCGCCACAAGCAACTTGATTAAAAATTCTATTAGTTGAAAGGCACAGACATCTTAATAGATAAAGTGCACTTCACTGCGTTTCGCGGATTATAATATCACTAACATAATCAAGATTTATAAAAGTATTACCAATATATTGACGGTGATCAGTCGGAAACAGTACAATAGGCAGTAAAAATACGGGGTTGTCACGGAATATGTCCATGCAGATAAGTCTTTCAATACTGTGGCTTAAATTTTTGCCTGTAATCGTTTATAGGTATGTGACTCTAAAATTCAATTCATGAGTTTATATGCACCTGAATATACAAATTAATTTGTAAGAAATTCTGGACAATGTTATGCATCTTATAAAATACTAAGTAATAGTATGTGGAAAATTTTTCAATCGGTTGGTTATTGTAGATACTGGGGAAAAATTTATAAAATACGGCATTCTATGCGGTCGCTATAAATCAATGTGGAAACTAAAGTGGTTAAAAAAAGGATGCAAAGCGTATCTGTAGAGTGGTTCCGCTTATGTATGGAGGCGGTCGCAACTTGGACAGATTTACGCGAGTAGGTACCACTGCGGTATCAACAACCGGAGCTTACACTATGTTAGCAAAAACTTGAAACTTGCCGCACTAACAAAATTATTTTACTAAGGAGAGGATCTCTGCCGTTTTCATGGTTTTCTTGCTTGAGTAGCTGCTGTCGGTATTCATGAAAAATCTTTCTATAAATTTAATAACATTGAAATGTTTAACTACAAAACAAATGTTTCGTGAAGAGAACTGTAATTGCAATTTAAAATTGTCTTCGTAAATAAAACGAATATTGCGATCAGTTTGAGAACATCTGCCGCTTGAGTACGCAATGAATATAATTTTAACTAACACTCGCATTGTCTTGTTGGAATGTTTGAAACCATTCCAGTTGAACTGATCACCGCAACCGCGACATGGTTTAAGCTATTTTAAAAAATATTTTTTGCGGCGATCAAAACGAAGTAGAATGTAAAAGTAAAATTAATTCTAAAAGTATTAGAATTGAAAAAAGGAAACTATTTGCTAGCACAAACACTGCATATGATAGTGTGTTATAGGTAACAAAACAAACACATATACATATTTTGTAAGTATAATAAGTCACGATAGCCGAGTGGTAGGGTGATGGTGAAGAAAAGTTCTCGAGTGGCAACCTCGTACAGGCAAACGCAGTGTTGGACGACCCCTCACGAGATGGAGTGACGACTGGCGGAATGTTGCGGGAAGTCCATGGATGCAGGTAGCTGAGGACCGTTCACTGTGGAAAGATTTAGGGGAGTCAGTTCAGCAGTGGACTCTTGATAGGCTTCAAAGAAGAAGATACTTCACCGAAGTTAGACATATGCAGGCAGTTCATGGTTTTATCATGAAATAGGTTCATAAGAAGAAAATCGTTTAGAAAGGTTTCACGGAATTTGACTATATTTAACTGTTCGACTTGTTTGCGACAAATCTCGGTCTCAATCTACTTCGATATATCGTATATATACGGTCCATCATATTACATTATTGTGGAGAGTCCTCCGACACTAAATGTTTGTAGCTACCAGGGTTCTTTGTCTTATATTCGGCAAATTGCCACTAATTCTTACAATTGAGAAGTTAATCCAATACGATTACGTATGCCCCGGAATATTGATTCCGTGGCTGTTCTCTCTGCATGCCACCCTATTGTTTAAAATTTAATGTTTTCATATTACGTATCGTATCAATAATATTCTTACAAGTATGTCAATTTATTTCGCAGGAAACAACGAGAGAATGCGGTGTAAGACTTATTAAAATTCCACAATCATATTACCGTACAAAATAGTCCCGTAACAGGCGAACGGCGTGCTTTGTGTTCCCACGCAAACATTCAACTTCGACAGTTTACTTGTTGCGGTATTTAACAGCCCGATGATATCTGCATAATGCGGTCGTCAGTGCCAGCGTCGCGATGCTTTAGGCCATTAATATGAATTTACATGTTAACAACCACTATGATACCACTTATTTAGTCAATATTAATTGCTATAATATTAAGTTCGATGCTACAAAAGCAAAAAATATTGTGAATGACATGATCAACATAACTTTTTTACATCAAAGATAATAGTCTCGAATATTACAAAAAAAAACTTTTCATAATTTCCTATAATCGGGTAAGCAGATGTTTAGAAAATGAAATTCTTCCGACTCACTTTTCAGGGAAGCTTTATAGACACGGTAAGCCTATCGCCATCTTAGTCTCCAAACTTACGGTAAAATATAATTACGCATATGTATTAAATGTATTAACAATGTAATGTAGTAACAATAAAATGTATTATTAAACTTACTGCAACAAATAAGATAAAATAAAACTACTTTATACATGATTTAAATTACGGTTAAAGTGCTTATGAGTTTGAATGCTTTTAAAACTTACAAGGTAATGTAAAAAAAACCTAAATAAATGTTAATTACACCCAATGTTTCTGAAGTATAAAACGTAATGGCCTGTTGTAATTAACATAAATCTGTTAATATTATGTTTTTAAAGGGTTTAGTGGTCAAAGTAACGACTAATTTGGTCTGTATTACCTTTTATTAAAGAAAACCCCTTTTTCTGTTTTAGTATAAGTTTTTTCATTATTGCCTTTTTTTCTTTTTTAATTATTTAATTGTTTTTGTACAGTTAACAAGGAATCAAAAATCAAAAACTAAGGCTCTTACAGTAATACACTTGCTACAAGGTGGGTGGGCGAAATTTACTTTTCCCAGTGTCATCAAATTACATAGTGCTGTTTGTCTTTACGTTAAATGCAATCAAACGATGCATCACTTATACTAACTTTTACTGACTATTAAAATAAAAATTATCATCCATATAAATGTAATAAATCAAGCTTATTCTTTATACTCATAAGAAAGGAAATAAAAAAAGCAATCAAGCGAAACCATTTTAAACTCTTGTAGTTAACATCTAAAAGCTTAGCATAGTTAACTTGTCATAAATTCACAGTTTATGCATATTTGATGATTAATGTATAGTATCGTATCTTGCATACCTTACATCTCTCGCTTGCTATGAAATTGATTATCACTTTCTTTCGTCGTGCATACAGGAAGAAAATTATGAATATAATAGAAGTGAAAAAGATAGAAAGGGTCCTGACACTTGATATCTATTTGTTTCACGATGGCTCAGAGGTAACAGAGTCGAATACGCAGTCGTTGGTTCTAATCCGGACCGAGATAGTTATTTTTTTTCTTTTTAATGTCCCATTTATTTAAAATGAAAAAAAAAAAACTTTACTTATTACCTCATATTTTATTAACTTATTTTCTGATGTGTTTGTTAACTTTAAAACGAAAAGGTTTAAGTTACGTTTTAAATCTGTTAGAATTTATTTGTTTGTAGTGTTAGTAATGGCAAGGAATAACGTTTTCTTCTTTTTACACTTCGTAGCATTATTCGTATGTGTTATTATGTATCCATACTCATTCTTACAATGATCGAATAGACACATATTGATTTCATTCCAACTGAAACACGTACAATCTGCAGAAAAAGCGTAGCATCATCAATATTGACGGTCCTGATTTCCTTGTCTTTTCATTAAAAAAATAAGTCTAAGTGATAAGCATGTATAATATTAGTATATATTTAGGAAAATGGAAGTACGCATCACGTATTTATTAATTAGAAGAGCGGGACACGCGTGCTCAGTTCGTGTTTCGTATAAATCGCTGTACACAGTTCGTTAGATATTCAAACAATGACTTCATTAGCGCCGTAATCGCTGTGGTATTGAACCACTGGTCGAACATTGCTGCATAATGTAAATGACAAATATGAAGTAATATTTTAATTTTAATGGAATCAAAGTCATAAACGTTATAAAGAGCTCAAATAAGTTTTTGGTATTGCCCATATATTCGCTGTGAAAAAAGTTTCAAAGCTCTGTTTCACCGGCACCGATTCGGTTGTTTTATCACGGCAAGAAATAGAGACGATAAGAGTATAACTTATAATTGCGAGTGTGGTCCCGTCGGAAACTTCATATCATATTGGAGGTTGTTAAGCATCATAAGAGGGAGAGAGGGACTACTTGTTATTACTGTTAATTAACCAAAAACCAATTTATAAACGCGTTTTGGAAAGTACACATGTAAATATTAACTGTAAGTTCTTATAAACAAATTCATTTTGTGGGGAACAATTATTGTATAACTTCAAACATGCTAAACGTATATATGTGTCTACATATATATATATATATATATATATATATATATATATATATATATATATATATATATATTTCGCTAGAGGCAAACGATTGTGTAATGACCATGAATGTGTGTACTTTATATGTGTTGTATCGTTAGCTTGGATACTAAGCACACACTTGATATGTTGTCACTAATAAGCTTCGACGAAGCTGGTCGAAAGGACTTCATCACCTACATCTCTGCCGACCCCAGTATGGGAAACTGCGTGAAGAAAACAAATAGCTCTTCACAAAACAAGTTAAAGTTAGTTATTTACGAACTAAAGATTTTTTTTTCATTATTTTATAATAAATTGATTATGACGCAATGTATTTTTTCACTAACTACAATAAACCCCCGGACTAAATAATCAAATTAGCGTGTTTTAGAGGCGCATTTAATTAAAACAAAAGCTTTTTATGTGTATAGCACAATACAAATGTAATAAGTTTAAGTAGCACGGTTGTAAAATCGAAGGACGAAAAAAGTGGGGAGTCACGTTACGTGGCGTGCACTCCACGGGAGCACCTGTCAATAATCACCGGCTATCGTAACAACGGTCATAATTACCCGCCGACTGAAATTGCAACCGGCAGCGGATCGTTTTCGTGGAAAATATTTATCAACCACAGCGGATCTACCGCTACGATTCGCGAATAATATTTCTCATTTGAATAATTAATGCTATTTAAAGAAAGGAGTATGCGTTACGAAATATAAAAAAATTGCAATGGTTCGATTTTATAGCATTTGTCAGGTGTTTGACAAAGTTTCTATTATTTTATGATACAGATAGGCAAACGAGAAAAAAAAAAAAAAAATATCTTCACGCAATTCCCAATACAGGGGTAGACAGAGGTCAAGTCTAGACAATTAAATCGCTTTGACCCACCTTCCACCGAAGATATTTTCGGGACAACGTGACAGGTGGTGAGCCCGTCGCCGTCTTTATGTCCAAGCTAACGACGAAATTCGTACAAAAGTTTTTGAAAAACTCATTGGTACTGCCATCTGGGGATCGAACTCGGGTCTCTTGACTCGAAATTCCGACCACCCAACAACTCGGCCATCGTGGCAAACGAGAAAAGAAAAACTAAATCATATGTATTTATATATTTACTTTTTTGTACTCTACACAAACATAAAATAATATAACAAGACAATTTTATCGCTCGAAAAAAAGTCTTGATAGCCGAGTGGATGGGTGGCCGAAATTTCGAGTCAAAAGACCCGAGTGTCACCACCTGCCACGTTGTCCCGAAAATATCTTTGATGGAAAGTAGGTCAAAGGGACTTAATTGTCTAGACTATACCTCTATCTACCCCTGTATTGGGAATTGCGTGAAGGTATACATTATATTTTCTATATATATTTTTATCGCTAAAGAACGATTCCTTATATGTATCCTTAGGAGCTAAGGATACATTTCAGTGCAGGACAGGATGTGGTGAATGTAATAAACTAATAAAACCAATTCATCACAGTGATAGTAAAACTTAGAATAGATATACATACATAAACAATGTAATAAATGCACGAAATAAAATAACAAAGGGACGCCATCAATATCCAAATTTTTGTCTTCAGTCTTAAATTTATCTAGGGTATACGCACTATGGGTGTGTGGAGGAAGCTCATTTATTAAGTAAATAGCCTTGATCGTAAAAGCAATTAGTTCTATAAAGATGTGGTGCAGGAATAAACTTAGCGTTAGCTGGGCTTAGCGTAAACGAACAGCGTAAAGAAAATATATAGTCGTAAATTAATAGGTAAATCATTACCGATGCTGTACTACTAGACAAATTGTGGATGCATTACCTATCTTTGAGAAAGTTTAGAGAATAGGATGGAAAAGTGAAAAAAAAAGGGATAAGGATTCGTAAGTCCTACATATCGTGTTCTACGTAAGCGCCTATAATACGTTGAAACACGTTAAGGCCAGCGAAAATTGGGGATAACAGTGTATTTAAAAAAATGTATATTTGAAAAAGTGTATTTAATAATAATTAACAGATGGGTGACGGTTAGCTGCATATTAGATTCCTGGTGTCTGATTCTGAGATCATTAATCTGCAAGCTTCAGCATGTAGCAATTAAGTTATCTTCACGCATTATCACAGAAGTGGGTAAGAAAGAGGTTTATGAAATTGTATCCTTGCATCCAAATTGCAATTGTGAAATATTTTTAAAATAGTGAATAAAAATAACATATAAATAGAATAGAATAGTGTATCAGAAGAATAACAGAATAAAAGTGTAGAGGTCAAAAACAAGAAAAAAAATCGCTTTTTCAAGTACCTATTTAAAGTCATAATGATAGCACAGAATACATTAAATAACTACATAATTATTATTTTCTTTTCAGATCACATACGAGAGTTTTCTTGCGGGAATCTGTTTTATCGTACATTATATATGAGCGAAGAGAGAAACACACTTTACGTTGGTGCTATGTAAGTACAATTTACTATATAAGTAATGTTTGTCTAAATCCATAACAGTTCTTTTGTGTTCGTATTTTTGTGATGATAATTTTGTATTAGTGAATGTAGAATGTATGTTGTTATTATATTTGCTTTACTGACGGAAATCACAATACTATTAAAATTGGATAGTGATAAAAGTCACGATAACCGAATTGTTGGGTGATACGAATTCGAGTCATGAGACCTGAGTTCAAATCCCTCGGTGGCAAGTCGTACCAATGGGTTTTTTCATAAACTTATTTACGATGTATATGGTTGGATTGGACATAAAGACGGCTACGGGCCTACCGCCTGTCACTGTGTATAAAAATGTCTGCGGTTGAAGGTGTGGTTGAAGGAAGGAAAGGATTTAATTGTCTAGACTTCTGTCTACCCCTATATAGGGAATGGCGTGAAGATTTTTTTTTATTATAATTGGAGAAATTGAAATATATAATTTAATGTATTTTATGTAGGACGACGGACGGAGATGCGCGGGTCAGCATCTTCGTCATATTATGTCCATTATGTATTGAAAAATTCATCCTAATATTATGACAAAATTATATTAAATCTTTATAAATTATATCCTATGTGTTATTCTGATGTATAAGCTATATTGTAATGTTTCATCAAAATCTGTTCCGTGGTTTTTGCGCGAAAGATTAACAAACATCCATACATTATCACAAATTTTTGCATTTGCAATATTGAGTAAGAAATAAGATATTGGATTAGTGTACTGAAATGTTAAACATAGGGTATAAAAAAGCCTAGTACATACTAACCTAACAAGACATACGTATCAACAGACAAACTGGCTGGTGAACTCACCCAGGTAGTCAGAAGCCATCATGATTTTTTTTGCCACCTATTCAGTCATCGATAACTGAACCGCTATAAATAGTAATTTTTCATTACCTACGATTTATTAATTTAATAGAAAAATGGAAATAATGTATAATTGTTTACTCTAATATAGGTGTTATTTATAGCTGCCGCATGTATTAAGCAATCGTGACAATTACGTCTGTAGAAGAAATTGCGCCATAATTATTCATTAAACATATAATTAGGCACAAGCTAGCTGTGGAACGATTGTTCGATTCAACGACATAGTAATGATTTGCCTACCCTGGGGAAATGGGACCGAGACATGAAAGTCAATTATCCACAATCTCTGTCAACTTTATTTGTTCAGTGCCGTGAATGCGTCACGTAAAATGGAACGTTGTGGAGTTTATAATAGATAGTTCCATGTATATAATTTGAAAGCATATTATTTTCTGCAATGTATAAACGTGAAACAGTAAAAAAATAATTAAAAGATTTGTAGTTTTGATTAAATAAATAGAGTTAGTAATCGAAAATATTGCATATAATAATTTCTAGTATTTACACGACACATTCAAAATAAACTTATATGAAAACGCGATAAACTCGGAAATAATGGTTTTATTTTAAATTATTTAAGAATTTTTATTATGGTAATCGAACCCGGGTCCTCAGAGTTGGCGATACCATGTAAACCAGTGTGTACGCCATTCGTCCACGGTGGCCGTAGAAAGGGATTTAGGATTCGTTTATAGTCATTATTAGGCTTAGATAATTTCCGTTCGACTTATATTTCACCGGAGTTTAATACGGAGAAAGTGACAGACTTATCACCGTTTTAATGTTTAAGCCTATATTTAATAATATTTATGCAGATTATTCTTATTATTTAGATATAATCTCACGTAGCTGCATACTTTTGACGTGTGGTTACGGCTAAAAATAAACCACCCCCTTCCGGTGGTTGTCATAAGGGTTGTATTAATGTCTAAGTAATAGGCCTCGTAATATCTTTGGCTGCAGATAGATAGCGGCTTGACCATCTCGAAAAATACCAAAGTAAAATTTGGTAGACCAGTAACGGGCAGCAGCGTCTCAGGTGCGAGTTTATGTTATTCCGATCGCCAATACGCTAGACAAGCGTGGCTATTATGGAAAATCCTCCTGAAAAGAAGTCTATGCCCTGTAATGGATTTTTACATGCCGATAAGTTATATAGCTATATATTTATATAAAATAACTTATAATCTTCCTTTTATTTTCTTGTAAATCTTTAGCTCAAAGTTTCAAATACATCTCGCAAATTCTTATCACTAGCGGGATTCGAATACTTAGTTTCTACCTTCGAAGGGTGGGTAGTTGCCAACTAGACTATCGGATTCACAGACTCTATAATCACTACATTCTATTCGGGTCATCATTAGCAGATTTTTAATGATTTCCTATCCTCATAAACTTTTTTATGTACTAATTGACAGTCTTGTTATACTAATTATATAAGAAGCCGACTTCTTTTCGCTGTGGATGATGCGCTTTATAACAAAAGAAAATCGTAAAGTTGTTATTGAATAAAAGAAAATCGCTTTTGAAGAGATAATGATCGTCATATGGAAACTTGATAAAAATATTCCCTATTTCGATGTTTCAAAATTTGTAAACTATAAGTTTATAATTTATCTAGTCTTATTTTGAGTTATTTTTAAAGGACACATAATCTACGTACCAGGTTTTCGGACCTTCTTGGAAAAGAAACGATCATAATCATTATCATTTGAAAGTCCACGACCAGACATTGTCTCCCATATTGTCACGCTTGGGAAATTTATTGGTGATTGCAGTACCAGACATCTTGCATATTCGACGCTGCTACCAGTCATCGGTGTACTGAATTTTGGTCCGGTGTTGAGATCGATCGCCATTTAACATATTTATATATGTTATATTTGTCCGTAAACTATGTACATTGTGATATGATTTTAAATTTGAAATAGGTTCGACATTATAAGTATGAAAGTAACTAAGAAACATAATTTTTACATTGCTCCATGTGTCATTCTGTCGATGATGAAAAGTCATTTTTATGTCAAGTAGAAACAGTCGAACAGCAACGCTCAGCAAATGGAATTGGAACGCTCTCAACTAACACTTTCAACCAATCGATTGGCCCCGACTACTGATCACCAATAGTCTAGATTTTTCATTTATGTTGATTTTGCACCATTACAACTTGTAAAACTTAACCATTTTATATTTATATCATTTGCGCCATTTATATAGTGGATTTGAAGCTGAGGGCTGTGGATTCGATTTACTACTGATATTTAGATGATGTCAACTTGATTTTCAGCCAATTTTATTTCATTTCAGTGTCAGTTTACACACTTTTTCTTATTGGTGACGCCGAGCCGAGTTGGGAGATCGGAATTCGAGTCTCGAGTTCGATCCCTACAAGGTAGGCTCGTACCAGTAAGTTTGTTCAAAATTTATGTACAATTTATATCGTTGGCTTGGACACAAAGACGGTGACAGGACAACACTTTTCACGTTTTTCCAAAGTAAGCTCCGGTGAAATGTGAGTTGAAAGAACCTAATTGTCTAGATCTCTGGCTGCCCTGTATTAGGATATGTGTGAATATAAAAATAAAAAGCGACAATAATTATAATATCGTCCTATAAATATCTATAGTAGTATAAATGTCTAACATCGTCCGGTTTTTATGAAAACATCCCGCTTAGAGAAAAGAAAAGAGATAGATTTTAATAGTGTTATTAGTGTCACGAATATCTTAACACATAAATTTTTGGGTTATTAAAATAAATATGTAGTCAGTAACTTATAATGTATTTAATATTGTGTCTCAATTGTTTTAATAACTTGTAGTTAATGTCGTTTTAAATTGTCATCTACCTTATCTACCTTAGTGTTTGAGGTAGTAATAGTTAATATTTATTTATATATGAGTATAATAATAATAACAATTCGAGGAAACAAGTCGAGGAAATGAAATGAAATTGTATGACATAACTCCAATGTCGTAGTTGACAGAAGTAATTTGCATATTCTGTTATTGTTTCAGGGATCGAATATTCAAACTAAACATGACGGACATAAGTCAATCACATTGTGAGGTTAGTATGACTCACATACTCTTTATATAAATAGAAGTGAACCGTACCGAGAGAGTATTTCGTAATGAAGATAAAAAAGCTCGTTTATGCTCGCTAAGTTTCAAAGAACGACATTCTTTCTCTGGCGTGCACAGGGTTTTTAACGCATCTCTACGCCACATGAGTTTTTATTAAAGTAATTTCACTTTAAAGGAAAAAACACTTACAATTCGTGCTCTTTAACATTTACAAAGCAACGTTTTCTGTTAAAAGATCCAATTCTTATTGGTTTATTTTTTTTTTCACGTAGGTACGTTTATTAAGTAGTGTTAAACGTTATACACTATACATAGTAAATTTTAATAGTACATTTTATGAGGATATGATCTGCCATATATCCACTATTTTGTCATAACTGAATTAAGATACAGTCATGATATTCTTTCTTAAAACTTAAGTATATTTCTGAATTAAGAAAGATTATTGGTACGAATTTCCTTTATTGCGTGTATGTGCACAGAATATAGTATTAAGATAGATGAATGAGAAAATGCAGAAACATAAGTTAGCAACCTTTTTTATATGTACACAGCATTTAATGCAGCTGTACTACATATGGAGTTATTGCCTGACGAATTAACACCTTTTCAGCGAGACGCGCTGCTACTAGAAGCGAGTAATGTAGCGCGATGTGTAAGCAAAGGGAAGTCGGAGCCATTTGAGTGTAGGAACCACATACGAGTGTTGCAATCCCTAGGCGACGGAGAACGTTTATATGTATGTGGCACTAACGCTCATAGCCCTAAAGACTGGGTTGTTTATGTAAGTAAATTGGAGATAATAATTATTTGGCCCACTATACTGGTATATCATATCTATTTTTCATTTCCATGACAAAGCGTATAGAATAAGGAGCCATGTTAGCCTTTACAGATAAAGCGTTTTCAAGTGACAAGCAAATACTCACTTGGAGGCCGAGTGCATTGATTGAATTACCTTTCATGGTATGTGAAAGTAGCTGGTGCATTTAGAGATCACTTCAATGTGGAGAGTATACCGTGTTACTTACCCTCTAGCGGAATTACAATGATCTGGATATATAATTTTTATAAAAATCATTGCTCCTTAACATCAATATCTTTGCCTAGTATTTATAAAAAAATAATTAATAAGGGCCAAGAACGGCAAAAAGTACAGTATAGTTACCTGAATTAATATATTTACATTTTTTTGTCCTTTTCTACATAACTCGTTAAAAGTAATTTTCAGAAACGTATCTTTCTTAAACACGCAATGTGTGCAATGTTACGCAATCGTAAAATTAATTATTTAATTCATTTTACGATTGCGCTACATTGCGTATATATAAGGTAGTTTACAACGACATCAGAGTTTTGTTTATCTTTCCTACCCCACACCTGGAATAAGACCGCAACGTAGGGGGCATTTATCCAAAGTAATTAAATAGTTATATTCGTCGAGGTGGATTGTTATCTAACTAACCATGGGCTATTATTACTAAGACCTCCAGATTAGCTTTCAAGGTATTGAATAAGTAATTTTGTATTGATTAATCACTGATTATTTTATTAGTATACTAAATTTACTCCGATGTTAGTTTGTAAAATTATCTCTCGCCTCTATTGTCTCGCATCTTTCCTTTAGAGCCTATACGATTTGCCATATTTATCAATATTACGCCCATATCATACGTACAAAACGAACAACATAGCAAGTAATTTTGTAACGTTCATAAAATTGTATTTACGAATTCTAGGTTCTGAATTACCTCATATTTCTTTGTAGAAAAAGGATACACTTTTACTTTAATCCCTTACTACGTGTCTAGATTAATATAAAAGAGATATTGCTCTGCAGATAAGATTAACAATTATCAAGTAAGTGAAAATGGTACAACTTTATTTGCAGAAGCTAAATTAATGCTTAAATTATTAATCTACATATATGACACATTTCTTTATATTTGTCAATGTAATTGTAAATTTTTCGACACAGTTGAATCTGACCCACCTTCCTCGGCATGAGTACATACCTGGAGTAGGTCTTGGAGTGGCGAAATGCCCTTATGACCCGGCTGATAACAGCACAGCGGTGTGGGTCACTGAGGGCAACCCTGGCGGATTGCCAGCATTATACGCCGGCACCAATGCTGAGTTCACCAAAGCGGATCCAGTCATTTTCCGCAATGACCTCTTCGATTTCCGAACGGGACAAAAGAGGTTTAACTTTAAGAGGACATTGAAATATGACTCGAAGTGGTTGGACAGTAAGTATTAAATAATATAAAAATCAATGATTTGACAGTAGGTCCGATTTACAGAAATAATTCGTTATTGAATGGATCGAAATTGTAGCCAATAACATAAATGAAGCAACCTTAAAACAACTTTGTAATAGACAAGCTGACCTTTTGAGTTTCATATTTGGAATTGTAATTTACTTTGTTTTAGAAACTAATTTCGTTGGATCTTTTGACGTTGGCGAGTACGTTCTGTTATTTTTTCGAGAAACAGCGGTAGAGTTCATGAACTGCGGAAAGGCTGTGTATTCTCGGGTGGCTCGGGTTTGCAAACAAGATACAGGGGGAAAGCACATACTTAGCCAGAACTGGGCCACTTATTTAAAAGCGAGACTCAACTGCAGTATACCTGGAGAGTTCCCGTTCTATTTTGATGAAATACGTATGTTCCAAATTTTTATATTATAAATCATCTTATATTATTATAAATCATTTACATTTTACATTAAGCTTATATTTTTTGTTATATAAATAATTAAAGTATTATTTCTGTTTTCAAACTTCATTCATACATTTTGACTCATATTTTTTGGGAAAAAAATCTTATTTTTAGTAGTGTCTTACGGACAATGACTTCAATTACTGAAAACCGAAATGGATACTACAGCTACTATTAATACGTCATAAGTACCAGTAGTAAGGTCCATTCCAATTAATTTAGTCTAAAGTTAATAAGAAGATCGACTTCGTTTTTTCTTATTATACTGTAATAGGTATAGACTACGGCGATATTATTGATGACGAAAATTATTGTTAACATGAGTTACTATTAAAAAAACGTAATTAGGCGGCAATATATTTTTATTTATTCCTTTTCTATTCTTACCTCCTTGTCGAATTTATATATTAAAAAATATTAGGTATCTAATATTTATAATATGTATAACTGCTTCATACTTCATAATACCTATAAGATTTTGAGAAAGCACAAAGCATACGAATGTCACTGAAAGTTGTAGATTGAGTAAATGTGTTCTGCCTAGATCTTTACAGTTGCTCTTAAGGTCTTTATTACATAAATAAGTTTCAGCATTTCGCATTTCTTTTGTTTTCGGTATAGAGAGTGTCTATCAAATGCCAGGCGATACCACTCGATTCTATGCGGCCTTCACGACGGGTGCAAGTGATGGGCTAGTTGGGTCAGCTATATGTACTTACACTATGGAAGACATCCAAAATGCTTTTTCCGGAAGATTTAAGGAGCAGGTTATTGAAATATTGTAAATAATATCTTGAGATTGCTCAAAAATATTTTTCTAGTCAAGGTTTTTTGATATAACTAATATAGAATTTTAATTTTGTGTTTTAAACTTTTCCTAATATTTTTGTTTAGGCGACCTCGAGTTCCGCATGGTTGCCTGTATTAAGGGCAAGAGTGCCTGAACCACGACCAGGGACCTGTGTTAACAATACTGAGGCTCTTCCGGATAATGTTCTTAACTTTATTAGGTAATATTTTTTTATTACTTTTCGTCCTTGAATATTCTTTTTAGGCATAAAAATACACAAATTTCAACTAGGTTTAAGATAGAGACAGCGATGACATATCTTTCAAAAAGGATGTATCTCATTAATATAGATCTAGGCGTTTCCCATTAAATGTTTTATATGTTAACAAAATTAGGGTAATGGAAAAGCAGAGCATTTCGTCATATATTTCCCCAAGACTAATCTCTACAAGGGTACATCGTGCGTTAGTTACGCGATGCGTGTGTACTCTTAATTGGGTCACATTCATGTATCTTAATTGATGGCGGAATGCGAAATTAGAACTGATTTATTATTTAGGCCAATATCAATGTACAATAAATGGTTATGTTTCATAATGTTATGCTGATAATGGTTATCTGGGATAGCGTACACTAAATCCTTACCAGCGCTAGATAGACGTCAAAATATTGGGAAGTGTTAAGGTTGAAAATATAGAATTATATTTCTTTTTATTGAGAAATTAAAAATTAAAAAAAAGGTATGTGAGCGCCACGGCTACGTAAACTCAAAGGACAAAAAAGTATAAAAAGCTGTTTATTAGTAGAAGAATTACTAACATCCGAACAACGATTTCATTTACAAAGATTGAATAAAAATAAAAATAACATATTATTCTTTTCAGCCAGTGTAACAAAAATCGATTAATTCCATACCAGTATTTTTAGTTTTGTTGTCTTGTATTAATTAATTACGAATTAGAGTTTGTGTATCGAGACAATAATTCGAAATAATTAATAAAAGTTCCAAGGGGACACTTCTGAGAATCACATTTTCTTCTATATACGACCAAATGAAACTGCTTGTAGCAGCAATACAGCGATAATAGTTATGAGTTGTTATTTTAAATGGCCACTTTGGTGTAATACTTCGCCCGTTTCATTGGTATACATATGATGTAGTGTCACAAGATATACTGGTGTTTACAGCAGTATTTTTAATTTTTAAGGATTACGTTTTAGTTTGTATTTCAAATTTATATAATGATTACATCAGTATCAGTATATACTAGACATACATGCAAGAAGAAAATGATAAATTTGAAAGAGGTATGTAAGGATCGAGGTATTTGGCGATCTGTTCTCTTTGGCTACCCCGACAGGAACTGTTCGTAAATAAATAAATAAAATAATTGTGATAAGAACTTATTTATTATAATTATCTCAGTATTGATTTATTTATACGTTTGAGTTCTTCTTTTTTAAGATCCCATCCCTTGATGGATTCAGCGGTGAGGCATGAGGGCGATGCTCCTGCTTTCTACAAGCGGGATTTGGTGCTAACGACGTTAGTCGTGGATAAGCATTTCGTTGACATGCTCGGCGACGACATCACTTACACAGTATTCTATGCGGGAACTAGTGAGTAGAATTTTCATTTAACCATTCAAATGAGGTATCACCGTGAGTCCCTAATTTCTTATGTACATTACTATATTAAATTATTATTAAATGTTTAATAACTTGTCTTCTTTTGTTCTTTCTAGGGTTGGTAGTTTTATTATAACGAAAAAAAAAACAATGCTGTATTGTTTAAATAGGTTTCTGTCTTGTATTCTTTTGTTATTTTTGTTATTCTTATTTCACGACTTTAATACCTTTTCCCTCGCTTGAAAAGTTTTGGTAGTTTTAAGGTAAAAGTGATGGTAGTTTTATTATTACGAAAAAAATACAATGCTTCATTGTGTAAATACATTTCTGTAGAGCTAAAAATCTAAGTATTTCAACATGTCATAATGATGTTCATAATTTCAACGAAACAATGACATAAAGAACAGGAATTATCAATCTAAAATAAATCAAACTTATACAGGTATGTTTTTTACAAAGCCTTCGTGTGATACTGGAGAGGAAACGCCATTAAACACACATAAAGTTGAATAAAAAATAAAGGCAATAGCAATATTCGAGATGTTTGATAATGCAACCGTCAATCAGCTATATAGGCCGATAATAGAAATTTATGAAGGGGTAACTAATGCCTTTTAATGGACTATTTAAAAAACATAATCTATTCCCAAACGGTTAACTAAAAGTACATAATATTGACAAATAAGTTAAATGCCGTTTTTAAACCTAACGTATATAAAAGCTAACGCATTAAAACATAGACAAATATTTAATTTTTACTGAAGAACGTTAAAATGTTTACTAAGTGGAACTTGTGAAGGTAGTGGCGAGGTGTACAAGATAGTGCAATGGGCCGGCGGTGGGTCCCGAGTGGCGGACATCTGGCGCGCGGCGGGAACGGAAGCGGTGCGCGCCCTCGCGTTGTCGAGACGCACTCACGCGCTCTACCTCGCCACGGACCATCGACTCCGACAGTTACCTCTGAGGGCTTGCACGCACAGGTGAGTTGTTAAGTTTTCAGCCTTCAGAAATTAAACACAGGTATCCTTTAATGACAAATAAATAATGTGCTCACGCATGTTTGGGCCACCGGTTACCTGCACTCATCAGACGAAACGCAGAAATTTTTTTAGACTTCTACTTCACGACGCTAATCTGCGAGGTCGTGGTACAGGGTGGGCCGTAAATTTTTGCACATTTGAAACATGAATAGAAATTAAACTACGAACATTATTTTTTCGATTATTTATTTAACGTAATAATCATTTATTGAAATTTACTTTTTAAAAATTACATCGTCGAGATGCGCCCGTTTCTTCGTTGGCACTCCTGCAAACGACTACGCAAATTTTGAAAAACTCGCCGGCACATGCTGCGAGGGATTACGGATATCTCCTCGGTGATGTTTTCTTTTAATTGGGATATAATCATCGATTAATTAAGGTAAACTCGACTCTTGAGGTATCCCCACAAGAAAAAATCGCATGGTGTTAGGCCGGGGCTTCTTGCAGGCCATGGAATATTACCTCTGCGAGAAATCAATTTATTGGGAAAAATTTCTTTAACCACCGGTAAACTCACATTTGATGTATGGCACGTAGCTCCATCTTGTTGCATCCAAGTTCTGCTATTGTATCCTTCAAATTCATGTAACTTCGGTATCAAAAACTCTCGCAACATCTTCACATATTCCACTGAGTTCACAGTTACGTTATTTCCTTGATTATTTTCAAAGAAATACGGACCGATTATGCCCTTTGGTGATATGGCAGCCCATACTGTCGTTTTAGGTGAATGAAATGGGTTTTGGTGTTTAAGACGAGGGTTTTCCGTGCTCCAATATCGATAATTGTGCTTGTTTACTACTGTTTAATATCGATAATTGTGTTGCAGCTTAAGGTCCAGATGCAAAATTCGCCGCAGAGTAGTCCTTGGTATTGCCAAAGCCGCTTACGCTTACGCGTAGACGATTCTGGATCGTTCCTTACGGAAATTTCAACCTCCCGAACGTTCTCATCGGTTCTTCTTGAACGTGGCCGCCCTGTTTGTCTAATATTCATTGTCGATTCCGTTTATTCATACTTCTTAATCCAAGCTTTGATTAAATTAACACTTGGACACTCATTTACATGACGTAATCCGTACTCAATTCTAAATAAGCGTCGTACAGTAACGTAGGAATCGTTATTTTTGAAAAACTGCTTAACACAAAAAGCACGCTGTTGTCCAGTGAAGCGCTCCATCGTGACTAAAACTGCATAAAGCGACGCACAGTTCCCCGCTACCCGCGTGTCCGTCTCTCTAACGGTTTTTGAGAAATCAAGTGTTGCTATTTGAAGAAATTTACGGCCCACCCTGTACTTCCCCGGTCGAGCCGGCCCATTCATGCTGCAACAAAAGCTGATGCGTGGCTCTACCAAATGCATGAAGACACAAAAAGAAATAAGTAATTTCTGTTGATGAGTTTCGTCTATATTTGTTTAAGTATGATATGAAGTATTTCATCTGTATCCGTGCTCTAGAGTAATATAAATTATCAACTTATTGTCATCTCAAATCGGTCAAAAACGAGTGAAGTACATAACTCAGGGCAAAAGAATGTCATCGACGAACATCAAACAATAGTTGATATAAAGTCGTGTAACAAGAGACATGTGTCTGGATAACCACACGTCATTACATGATATAGAAAAGCGAGACTTGATAACATGATGGCCATTCCACTTGCCGTGTGTCTTAATGTATTTAATGGCATCCTGCCGTAATTGTTATCAATGGAGTTTTTTTTTGTAATAGTATCACACAAATATTGGAAAATTTATTTTAATACTTTATTTGAATATATAATTCACGATCGCCGAGTAGTGAGGTGATCGGAATGTGAGTCAAGGGACCCGTGTTCTACGAGTATCACCAGGACATAGGCTTACACCTATGACTTTTTCAGAAATTACGTACGATTTACGTGGTTCATTTGGACATAAAGACGGTGATAGGCTCACCTCCTGTCACTTTGTCCTGAAACAATAAGCTCCGGTGAAATATAGTTTGACTAAATTGTCTATATCTCTGGCTACCCCTGCATGGGGAAATGTGTGAAGATTAAAAATTATAAATAATAATATTTTTATTATTTTATCTCTCTTTATTAATTTTTCTTATTTTATCATAGATACGACAGTTGTGTGCGCTGTGTATTAGATCCATACTGTGGTTGGGATAAGGAAGCAGGTGTATGTCGTCCATATACACCTGGCTTATTGCATGATGCTACAAATTCCACGCCGTCGATCTGTGAAGCAAGTGCACCACAAAGAATAGTAAGAGCTGGATACGGACAGAGCGTTCATATGGCAACATTTGGAAAGACGCCTGAGGCGTTAAAAGACCAAAACGTTGTTTGGTACCATCATTCAAGAGAAAAAGGACGTTATAAAATCATTTACAAGTGAGTTGTTAACGATATACAGAAATAAAATATTTGTAAAATCATGCGATATTTACTCGTACTAATGAGAAAACTGTTTAGTAAACGATGTTACTTCCATTCTTTAAGTATGATACTTCATATCATACTTAAAGAATGGTAATAAAATATTCCAAAACGTGATCTACGTTAAGGTGATAACTGCTTTAAAACACATTCTATACTGTCATGTTACCCACATAAAAATCTGTAGCGTAGCTTACAAATAGTAAAATCATTTCTAATAATCTTACATTGTATTATTACAACAGAATATAAAATACCTACATCAGTTAAAATTAAATCTATAAGCAAACTATAGGAACTTTTAGAATAGTGTGACCTCTTTTACTTTACTGATTAATAGTAATAGTTAATGACATTATAAATAACAATACCATTGTACACAAATAATGTTTTATGGTAAATTCGGATCGGAATCCGCATTCAGATCGGAACATACGATGAATTTAATAAAATTCATAAACTTAAGAATTACACAATAATTACATATTCTTACAACCTATTTTATTAGTTATATTTTTAACATTTATAACTATATTTTTTAAGTTTATAATAATTATACTTTTCGCTCACATTTTTTGCATCAAGTCTCACGTATAACGATAAAGGCACTGGGCTAATGTTAATATTGTATATTTTATTTGTTATAATAGTATGTATACATGGTGTTGGAGTTCATTAAATAAATGAATAGGTAAATGTAATAACGTAATCTTTCTAGAGCTTTTTCTCCTTTTTAAAGATAGAGATAAAAGATAAACATTGAGATAGAACACAGAAAACAATTACGGTAATATACTCCACCGTGGTCAGACATTGTGAATTGCTTATTTTTTCAAAAAACGCAATATTTCGACGTTATTATTAGGCGCTGTGCCACTTTTGGTCTATTTCAACGCGAAGAGTGAATACTGTCATCACCGACGCAAATTATTTAATGGTTACCGCGTGGACATGTGGTGCTCTTGGATAAGAGCGTCCTGTCAAGAAATAAATTGTACGCGTAACGTAATTTCACACAATTGAAACATTTCACCACGTTACTTTTTGTATGTTGAGTCTTTAACTCGAATTTTGTGTAAATATATGTAAATAAATTAATGAAACTACATTGTTTTTTAGCTGGGAGCGAATACTACAGACCTCAGAGCGAGGTTTAGTATTATTATCAGTCACTGAGTCTGATCGGGGTCGCTACGAATGTTATTTTGGTCCCACGCTCGTCGCATCTTATAATCTTGACATTGATACTCAAAGGTAATTTGGATTTCAAACCAATTCAAACCAAAATGTCTATAAAAATTAAAGGAACATAATTTACTTTAAATAATAAACATAAATAGAAATTCTATCAGTTTTTACATTAATACATAAAACAAAATTGTTTAGAATGTGAATGTTACATAGAGTTTTCAATTTGTCCTTAATGATTTAATTAGATTGAAGTAATTGACATTACGGATGATCATTTCATTATACGTTTTGTTTAGTTCCAATTTAAAATGTCCTGTACGAGACTCCTTGTTCTCACGTACAACTTTAACGACTTGTTCGCTCGTTAACCGAAGAGCTATCGATAAGTTGTTATTTAGAAAATAAAATAACATTTTGTCAAGGCCTCTCTAAATTACAGTAGTTTAGAAAGTGATTAAATTGTAAGTAACAATAAAATATGATATTTTTAGGTGTACGCAACCGAGTAGATCGCAAGAGTATAAACAAGTTTATTCGGACTGGTGTCATGAATTTGAGAAATATAAGAGTGCAATGAAAGCTTGGGAATCCCGGCAGATGGTAAGACAATTTATTTTGATCAATATTATTACAGTTGATAAGATTTATTTATAAAGCTGTTAATATATATTAGTATTCATATCAAGTTGCTGAATAAGATTTTAAGGTATAGTAATAATTTATATTATATCTGTAATTATATATTATTTGGATAAAATAGACAATGTGACGATTTTTTTTATTAATCAATTGTGAACTTTAATAATTACATAAAATTTTCAATGCAAGTTATTTTAACGACCACTATGAAATAAAACCTACTTCAGATCAAGTTCTTTCTTCTTTCTTCAGATCTGGTTATGTTATACAAGTGTTATTCTTAGTCTTCTCTACGCTGTGTAACCTAACCAGTTAGGTTATATGCTAGTTATGTAACGCCCTGTCCACTGCTAGGCATAGACCTATTCCTTAAGATATATTTTTTATAATTGCCTTAACAACGGATTGCAATACACTACCTTAGACACGCTATTGACGTTTTAAAGGCGTTTGCCTTGGCGGTTTTTTATAACCTCCAAGGGGAAAAAAGGATTTACGCTAAAAAAAAAATTGCTCAATGAATTTGAACACGTACGAAGTTTTAGGCACATCTCCATAGTCTAAATGGCGATGTATTTGATTTTTGTAGTTATTACCCTTACATTATATTTTCCTACTTCCAATTTATTGCCTATAATTACAGCAATGTTCAAAAAACCTGAATGCATCGAGCCAGCAAAACAATATGGATAACGAGATCGTGGCTTCACTGCGGTGATAGAACAGAGTTCGTTAGTGATTAATGAACAATTACTTGTACCGAGTTCCGTTTTTGTAAATTGTCCGATATTTTATTGATAGCGAATTTAATTTGATGCTATAAATAAATGAAAATCGTTTCAATATATAACACTATATTAGTAACTCGTGCAATTCTCTATAATAAATATATTTAGAAAAGCAGTTCAATCTATTTGAGATTCGTATAAATCAGCCGCATTATACCGCTATGAAAAGGAAATATAATCCGGTGAAAGATAACTTCATAGATTTGTTGGTTGTTCCGGTTTCTGCGATCTTTGATTGATGACGGGGTTATTTAACTGGGGTTTATATTTATTTTGGCAGTTCGTATTTCTCTGCAATATTCCGTCATTGAACAAATCATCAGTCATAACCCAATAATTAAAATTAAAAGAAGATTAGTAATATAGTAATTTGACTGCAAATCGGTGATTTAAATAAAGTTCAATTTCTTTTTATTTTCACTCTAGAGCATCAAGAAAGTAATGAATGTCTCTATGTCAAAAATTATTGTAAATATAAAAATAAGTAGGGACGGTGATAATCCCTTATATACAAAATGCTGTGATATCAGTTCAAGTTCAATATTTATTTAAAAATATTCAGACTTCGTTTCACCAGACATCTAATAAAGGACGTGTGTGCATTTCTTATACTAACACATATGAGTAATTTATGATAAGTATAAATTAATGTAATTGCAATATACCTGCAAAATTCTCCGAAAGAATAATATATGTATAAGAAATACTACAAAAATTTACTTTTTAATTTATGTTGCTTAATTAATACTTTATTGTAACGATTATTGTCCATTATATGTATATGAAATATTATTAACATAATTTAGGTTCTTTATGAAAGACCAATGAGTATTTACTTAAGAAATCATTTAAGCCTTATTACTTGTTTTTTTATCTTGTACATCCTCTAAGTTATAATAATATCTATTATAAAGAAAGCAATATTAACGCCAATATTATAGATATAGATTTAAATATTTGCTTTTAAACGTATGTTTAAAAAAATGGAGCTGCTGGTTTTGTATTGCATTTATATAAATTAGTTATAATTAAATTAAAATTTCGGTATTGCGTGTAGAAAGTTGTTCCAAGTTATTAAAGAGCTTCGTATATTAAATGGCTTAAGTTTCAAAAACTTGATGTTATTGATTTACTGCATGGAAGTGTAATTTGAGACCCATTTTCGGAGTTTGAAACCGAATTTAATAGACGTTGTTTAAATTGTTTTATGTTGTGTTTTTCATAGGTAATCTCGCTAGAATAGTGCCTTGTGAAGCATGCATAGTTATAAAAATTAACTTAAATTTTTTTTAAATATTTTTATGTATAGAGTGGTATAAAGTCACTAAATTCGAATGTATAATAAAGCAATAAACTTCCATAAAAATATTGAATTGCCAGTATTATAATAATGTACGCATCCATAGTATTCTTGTCCTGTATTATGATTGAAAGAGAATTGTTATAGTGAGCTTAAATTTTTCTTAATAAATTGTCATAAAGATAAATAGGTTTAGAATGAGATTAGAATAGACTTTTTATTTGTACGCCACGTCTTCTTTTCCAAAATCATTGTTTTTTTATTAAAGAAGTATTTCCTTCTACACCAAAAGGATGAATTTGAGTAGAGATATTGCTATTAAAATATCTACGGATGTTCGTTGTAACATATTATTAAGTTAGATAGTAAGCAATTGTTTTATAAAAGGAACAGAAGAAATAAATTATTTTAGAATTATGTTGTGTTTTATGCATACATCCTTCAATTACAGAAACTTAACCGTAAAAAATTTATTGAAACTTTACTTTCCTATCACAGGACAGAGACAGGTTTTTTGGGAAATTTGAATTAATTGGGTGAACAGAGTAATTATTATTAAGGCACTAGACTGGCTAAAAAAAGTCACGATAGCCGAGTGGTTGGGTGGTCGTAATTTCGAGTCAAGACACCCGAGTTCGTACCAATGGGTTTTTCAAAAACTTGTGTACGAATTATATCATTGGCTTGGACATACGGACGGCGACGGTCTCACCACCTGTCACGTTGTCCCAAAAATATCTTCGGTGGAAGGTTGGTCGAAGAGGCTTATTTGTCTAGATTAGACCTCGGTCTACCCCTGTATTGGGGACTGCGTAAAGATATTTATTTTATTTACTAGGCTGGCAAGATCCTGACCATACTCTGACAGTTATGCTAACCTTACTCTTCTGGCTTCTAGAACTGCAGCAAAACAGAACCCCATTTCTCAAAACATGTGTAAATATAAAATTTTAAGATGACATTTTCTTTTTGTCATACTTATAGGTGTTACAGCTTGAACAATGAATGGGCGTTTAAATAAATATTTTAATTGTTTATTGGTAATGCGCGTGATGTGGGTGAGGGCGTTCCAATTGATCGATTGAAAACCACGAGAATATATTAGTACCATTAAATACTTTTATAACAATCCTAGTATAATATCATAAATGCAAAAGTTTGTGTGGATGGAAGGATGTCCGTTATTGTTTCATGCAAAAACTACGGAACAGATTTAAATTAAACGACAATATTATCATGGAGCATAAAAACACATAGGTTATTATCATAATATAATTTATAAAGATTTTGTGTAATGTGGCTATTATATTATGGAAAGTACTAAGTGAGAAGGCAACTTTTTTATTATTAAGCCACGCAGGCGAAGCCGCGGGTGTAGCTATCGATGTATATTTCAAATTAAAACTGTCAAGACATTCCCATTATTGTCGCTTCTTATAAAATATATTCTCTTTAAAGTTCACTCATTACTAAGCTTTTCTTCGGATTTTTTACGGGCAATAAAACAGTAATTCGAGTATCGCAAACGGCGCCTGTCTTAGATTGGTGAACATCATAGAATTTAATTACCGAGAGAGACGGAATAATTGGCGAGTCGCCTGTAATGGTCCAGCTTTACGGGCAAATTAATAGATTTTCGCCGCTGCAGGCTCAGTCGAAACTGTGAACTTTAAATTCGTTTTGATATTAACTACTGACCTTATATTATTCGCTAATGTTTCTATGGAATGGTCAGTTGTAAAGTTTTTTTTACGATTATGTTATATGAGAAAGTAATTTAATAATAATTAATATATTATTTAAGAATGACGACCCGATAGCCTAATCGGCAGTGACCCTGCTTTCGAAGCTAAGAGTTGTGAGTTTGAATCCCGCAAGGGGCTAACATAGAATTTTTTATGCGTGTAAATATATAACTATACGAGTCCAATTATATTGTACCGTTGACTGGGACACTTAGAAGGCGATAAGATATCTACCCAATCACGTTGTGCCTAAAAAGCTTCCGTGAAAGGTGGATCGAAAGGAGTGAATTGTCTGGCCCTCTCCAACCTGTGTTGGAATATGCGTGCAGTTTTTAGATTATAGTATTTTAATTTCACATAAAGTTGTGTACATAAATGTATTATAAAATTTGCCGTGAACGTAGTCACGGGAAACAATTAGTATATAAAGAGATATTATTTTTATTCTTTATATACGCTTAATAATCTTTCTGTCGCTATCTTCATAGGTTACTACGTATTTTATTAATTTTAATACAATTCCCAATACAGGGGTAGACAGAGGTTTAGTCTAGGCAATTAAGTCCCTTTGATCCAGCTTCCACCGAAGATATTTTCGGGACTACGTGACAGGTGGTGAGCCCGTCGCCGTCTTTATGGTAATAACGCTAAAAAAATCTCTAAAAATATGTGATAAATATATTTATGGCATATAATGAAAAACCTCACCTAATAATTAATAATTATTGACTTACTCATAAGCCAAGCAGGTTGTTTTATATATAAAATAAAAGAAGTGGTAAAATGGAAAATATTTTTGGCTACATCCTTAAATCGTCAGGAAATCTTAAATTTTACTTATTATAAATAAAGAAAATAAAATATCTTCACGCCATTCCAAATATAGGGATAGACAGATGTCCAAACCATCGATATAGTACGTACATAAGTTTTTGAAAAACCCATTGGTTCCAGCATGCCACCTGGTGATCGAACTCGGGCTCCATGACTCGAAATTCCGACCACCCAACCACTCAGCTATCGTGAACTTTGAATTAGAACTGTTTACAATTTCGGCTTTACAATTAACCCTTTTCTCTTTTCTTTACTTTTAATCAAACAGAAAACATATTTTTAAAGTCATAATGCTGCGAAAATACAGGTAATGCAGCTGTTAAACGTTCAATCGATCATTGAAAGAATCTAACAATACAAACGGATTTTCCTTGCAAGTTAGGGATTTATTTCACGTTTGCAGGGAGAATCTATCTAGATTCTCCCTGCAAATAGCATTGCTAACATTGACATTGTTTCGATAAACAAAGATTGAATATTGGTGAGGCTTTAAAAATATTAAATTAAGGGAATACGGAACGTTATCGTATTAATGTTTCATAGTTACAATATACGGAGATCAAGTTAGAAGTTAGAATAGCTGCTGGCAAATGGCGCCATAGTGAGGCATGCTTTAAAAAAAATAAAAATTGAAGTATATATAAATAATAAGAATGTACTATTTCGGTTTTCCCATGGCTTTCATAAAAGCTACTAATGCGTGATGATGAAGACGACTGATGGCGGGATGTAATGGCCCGAAAAACCAAGATCAAAACGCATCGCACCGGAGATAGGCTGTAGCCAATAAGGTGTGAGGTATCTGGTATTCGATCTCCAATACACTTCACAAGCGATTCCTCTTCACTTATGGTAGAAATCTATGACCTGCAGAAGACCTTTACAGATAGTTATATGTACGTTACACAACAATATTCTATTGGGTTTTACATACAAAACTCTCTAGCTACTTCAAATGTTAAATTAAACAAATTTTATTGCCTTTAAAATGAATGGCCGTGTAACATAATTATGATATGAATTCGGTTAATTCGACTACGAAATTTTGTGCTATCAGAAAAATTAAATTTAAAGTTACTGACGAATAGTAGTGAAAATATAATTTCACTACTATTCGTCATATATCTGTTAGCCATAGGATAATCGTTCAAAAATGGTTCAGAAACTATTTTTAAACGATTTACTTACACTTGTAAGCCGTGAAAATATCATTGACTGGTGGAATAACCGTCTCAAAAAAGATCAGACCAAAATTCAGCAGACCGTACTTTAATCTAATTCAGTTCGTACTTACTTATCTTCACGCACAATGCTTAACGGGTTAGCCAGAGAGAACAGAACGCCAAGTGTCACGATCCATACGCTCTTTCGCTTCTGTCAAGTTCTCTTCACAATCACTCTTGACCTTCGAGCAATTTCGAGCTCACATGGTCATCGTAAGTTAGTCTCAGCATACCTCGACACATTTTAATATTAAATTTCGCGCTACATATTTTCTTTATCATTCAGTTTTCACTCATTCGCTCAACGTTCCCAAGCTATAAATTCTAATTTATCAATAATCTCTGGAGACATTCCATCGAATGAATTTGCTTATTTAACTAACTGTCCAAAACGTGATGTTATAAATATATATAAACGTTAAACTTTTCAATTAGGCTCGAACTTCGTGTTGGGTTTATGTAATTGAAGACTTTATATTCCAAATACCAAACAAATATTAGTATAATAAATATTCTCGATATCACGAATTAGTCACGATAGCCGCGTGGTTGGGTGATCGAAATTCGAGTCGAGAAACCCAACTTCGGTCCCCAGGTGGCAGACTCGCACCAATGGATTCTTTCGAAAACCGATTAACGATTCATATCGTTTGCTTGGATATAAAGAAGGAGACGGGCTCACCACCTGTCACCTTGTCCCAAAGTACTTTCGGTGGAAGGTGGGACGAATGGACTTAATTGCCTAAACTAGACCTCTGTCTACCCCTGCATTGGGAACGGCGTGGTGATATTCCTTATATGCCATACATTTATTTATCAGATATTTTTTAGAGATTTCTTTTATGAATTACTCTTTGAATTAAATATTTAAATAAGAAAACAAATACAACCCTTAAATTTTCGATACATATCATCAGATCATGAGGTATTATAGAAAGATAAACGAAGTAAAGGAGTAATTAAAACGAAGTTTGGCGACGAACTTGTTCATGAGAAAGTTTGTACTACCTGTGCACTACAAATTTCTTAACTAGAGCATTGTCTCGTAAAACTAATTTAGACTAGCGCTGACTTACGACGTAAGATTTCATCTCGTAACGCTCGTTTAGTATCGAACTATTTAAAACCAGAAACTTGAAGATAATAAAATAAGCTCTTAATAAATGCTCATGCATAGTAGATGCTCACTGTGTGGTAACGCTGTAAGAATATTCACTCCTTTCTTCCCGTGGGTGTCGTAAGAGGCGACTAAGGGAAACAGTTTTGAACATCTTTATGGGAAACCGACGGGATAACAATCTCTTAAAATATAAGACCAAAATCATCAGACCGAAGATTGCAGCCCGAAGGTAGCAGCGTCTGACACTGCGATCGCCAATCAGCTTGCCAAGCGTGGCGATTACAACAAATCCACCCTTTGGGTGACGCCGATGTCCTGCAGTGGACTTTAATAGGCCGTTATGTATGTATGTAAATGCTCATTGCACGAAAAATATTAAAGAAATGTTAAAATAACCATCCATAACCTCTCTCCTCATATTTTCTCACGTCTGAGAATAATGCTACACAAACAAGGCTTGTTAGTATTTAAGAATATTCTTCAAGTAAAAATTCAACCTCTCGTGTCTTATCTACTTTGTTTTGTATGTTTTGCAAGGAACCACATAAATAACCACAATCCCGTATCTTGTTGTTAGGTTCTTTCTTATTGTTTTTGCTGAGATTCACAGTTAAATTTATAACAAAAAATAAAAAAGCATAGCTTTCAGTTGTTCGTATGTTCTTATTTAAAACGAATAAGTCTTTCAGCAATGCATATATCAAAATCCATTAATTATTATTAATTACCAAAATCCAAAGTATTAATATTTTCAATTAATTGTGTTTAGCTTTTAACATACATCTATTTTATGTCGTTGTCAAGAAAATATATCTTTGATTCTTTCTATCTTTTGTTATAAATATGTATATAACGATTTCTGTATACGAGTGGCGTATACACCAGTTTATATTGTGTTGTCAGCTCTTAGTTCCTGGTTTCGATTCCCGGACGGGTTAATGCACCACTTTTTCTAAATTTTTCAAGGTCAGGGTTTTGTGCAACTATCCTTTTTTCTAATTCTATAACAAAAGTATTTTAGCTAATTACTTTGGGATTAGAGCAATTTGTCTATATCGATTTATACATGTCTGTGTACTCTCGTAATAAGCAACGACGCTCGCCCGAGAAGCTCTTCTAAGTAGAGAAATTCAAAAAATAATAAATAAGTAGGAATATTTACATTTATGTCAAGTTCTATCATATATAAAAGCAAAACAAATCAATATAATACTTTAATGTCCTTTATAATCACAATAAATAATGATAGTTAATAGACGCGGGCGTTACTTTGCGGAAATTCTGAGTTTTTAAATTACAAAATCAAAGTATCCCCGAAAAACGAGAATCGGAACCGGAAAATGAGATGTAGTGTAACTATCGTATCTGTTTGTTCGTCTCAGCTTGTTGTCGTCTTGGTTAAATTTTTTTTTTCATAAATATTTTGTTACGTTTATATGCATTTCAAATCTGATATTTTTAATTAGTTGCAAATACAAAATATAAACATACAAAAGTGTTTATTCTCAAGAAATGAAAAAGAAAAATACGAAAGTCAGATAAAATTGCCGCCGATTTAAGGATTCTCAACCCAATCAAGATTATTTCCCCTTTAAGAGCGTTAAAATTTTCTGATAAGCTTAAGACTTAATTAGAAGAGTCTTCGTGATTTACGAAGAGAAACGTTACAATTTTATTTGGATGTATACGTCTAATAAGTATTATATTATATTATATTATATTGTTATAAGTATTATATTATATTATTTAATTACTTTTGATTATTATTTTTATAGAGTAGAGTAAGAGTAAAAGTTATTAAAGAGTAAAAGATCGTACAATCACTAGTCAGATTTATAGTCAAACCAGACCTGGGGATTTTTGATTCTCCTTACTGAAGAGTAGTAGACGCCAGTAGTAGTAGATAAGCCAGTCATTTGTATTTGTGCTAGAAAGGAGACAGTGCTTTTTTCAATGTGTTTATCAATAAATAATATAAAAATACATGTCTTTTTATTATAGCGGTCTCATCCATTATATAGTTGAAAATAGCATTAGATATTACGTAGTTTTATCGACAGATAAAATATATTTTTATAATGCCGTCTCATCATGAGAATTCAATTAACAAACCGTTTTATACGAAACGTACGGATTAAGCACTGGATTGCGGTACAAAATTGTGGAAATTCGATTGTGAAATATTTGGAGGAAAAATTTCTTTGCTTGGATTATACTTTGTTTATGTTATTGCTTTAAACTGATATAAAATAATATGATAGTGTTTTAAAATAAATTTCTCTCGATATTTGCAAAATGTAAAGTGTTGAATTAGTTATTACCTTAATTTATTGTGCATATAAATGACGATAGAAGAGCATACTCTTAGCAAATGAATTCTTGTAGAAATATAAATTATAAGAAATATATCGTGAAGTGAAAAGTTTTCAGAATTTTTAATTTATGTGAATGTGAATAATATTAGTTATAATGACCTGTAAAAGCTCACTATAAGGCATCACCTTCTCTTCCGGGAGATTTTGCCACAGCCTCCGCGCATGGAAAGTGGATAGGCGACCGCAGTACTAGACACCACATATCTTACGAGTAGATGCTGCTGCCCGTGCCCGGTATTCTCAATTATTATTGGTTTAGTTGGTTATTTCTCAGCCTCCTATTGTACATTTAATTTTTATATCATTATACCATTTGTTGTTGGTGTACAATAAACTATATTTTATTCATTCATTCATTTAAGAGTAAAAGTAATGTAATTTCCAATGCTTGATGATAAGTATGTGCATAAACATATTTTATAAATAAGTAAATATGGGTCTGATGGACTTGTATTGTATTTAAAAATGTATGGGAACAATCACGTTACAGATAACTTGAATGGGGTAAAAAGGTACAAGATTTAATCCCTGTAGACATATTTATGCATCAATACAAAAAATATTATGCAAATCGCGACAGGCCCTTTATCTAACTGATTGAACAGCCTCGCAATAGATTTTGTAAATGTATTTTAATATATAGATAAAATAATAACAGTGTTGAGACTATTATGAAGAACTGTGTGCTTAAGTTTAATCGTTATAATCATGATTTCAGCCTGTTTTTTTTTATTTTAGGTAAATTATATCTTTTATTGACTTCAAAAAAGGTCCAGACAATTGAGACCCAGGAGCTTTTTTTTTTAAATAGGAGGACGTTGGTAACTTGGTTGTATAATTTGAATGTTTGTTACTTCATAACCACGTCACATGTAAACGGATTCCGAAAATTACTTTTTGTTTGAAATGGTACAATCCTATTTCCGTCCCAGTGTCGTCAGAGTTTTTTTTTATATATTATATGCGACACAGAAATATGGAATAAAGACAGTATTTGATAACGTTAACAGTATACTATTTTTTTATAGAAAAGGGAGACAAACGAGCAGGTGGATCACGTGATGGACAGTGATTAGCGCCGCCCATGAACACCCGCAATACCAGAGGCATAGCAGATGCGTTGCCGGCCTTAGAGCCCCCCCCCCCAGAATTGGGGTAGGGGGGTGTGTGGACCTCCGGTTACCTGCATTCACCAGACGAAACGCAGAAGTTTGTTACACTTCTACTTCACGCCGGTATTCTGTGAGGTCTTGGTACTTCCTCGGACGAGCCGGCCCATTCATGCTGTTAAAATAGAGTAGCCTTTATAAATAGAGTTGCCTTGTTCCTGCTGTCCATTTTACGAGCCTTATAGTAAATTTTAAAAGAGCGTAACGGATTCCAAAAGATATTTGTAAGTTCATTTCTTAACTTTACTTCTAACTTACCTAATAATAATGTTATCAAAACTTACGTTATAAGTTTATTAAATAAATAATCTGTATGTATTTTTCGACATGAACAGTATGGTAATTTTAGAATGTTTAAATTTTATTAGGTAGCAGAAACCAGCGACAGCTGCTTGAATCATCCGTCTGCACTACTGGCACTAATACTGGCGTAGATAAGAGATTTCTAAAATAAGAGATTCCTTGTTTAAAAGATAGGTGCGGCTCCATATATAGGCAGGGATAGACTCCAGGCGAGGCTCTAGCAATCTTTTGCTATTTTTAAAAAGCGATAAATTGAAAAACTATGACTGTGAATGAATGGTGACATTCCTTGCCAGTTTTAACAACATGAGATCTCACTTTATGCTTTGGAAGGAATGCGTTACTATACTTGCATTTTTTACAGTTTATATTTTTATTAGATCTCATTTCTTTTCTTTCCCTTTTAAGAAAAGTATTTCGTATCCATAATACATACCAGGTAGGTAGGTAAATAAAAAAAATACATAGTGCGAGGTTAATATTAGACAAAAAAGTACTTCCAAGCCTGAAAGAGTAATAAAATTGTTCCGGTTTCCTTAATATAAAAATACAGCAATAACACAGTGTTTGTAATGATACTAAAACTTATAAAATATGCCGTTTTATTTTGGTTACCAATCAATAATGTATTGAATGTAGTTCTCGTAGCTCGAGCCCTGAACTAAATCACGTGAGAAGGGTTTTATGGATGGGATAGGCGGTGTCAGTCACAAAGTCGACTAGATGTCTGCTTGCACTAAATATATAGCTTTTAGTTTATCAAACGTCAGCAATGTAAGTTTCACTGCTTTTGTAATTTAGATAGCTAGCGGAATTTCTCGAGATTAACAAAAAAGTTTGCGGTGCGGTTACGGCGTAAGAATAGACCAACCCCTTTCTTTCCGTTGATGTCGTTAGGAATACTGGACTAAAATTCAGTAGTAAGTTGACGGGTAGAAGTGACTGAGGTGTGAGGTGTCTAGTACTGTGGTTGCCAATACGTTTACCAAGCGTGGCAAATATGGTACACTAGAATCAGCAATAGGCCTATGTGCTGCAGTGGACTGTTACAGGCCGTAATGATATGATGATGATAGTAGATGTGGGAAAGACTAATTGAATTTATTTACAGAGATTATACCATATGTTTACGATGTAAAAATGTACTCCTCTTTTTCTCGTAGGCGTAGTAAGAAGTTAGTCGTCTAAGGTCTCAAAAGCCTTAAAATATAATAAATACATTCCCATCGATTACCGGCTACTGACATATGGCTCTCTGTTTCTTAAAGTACCACGTCAAAAATTTCGTAAACCAACAAACCCCTTTTCTAAATAAGTTTGAACAAGTCAAATACTGAATTTCAGTGATAGCTTTGCAAATATTATAGATGCCCTGCCTGGAGTACAGATCTGTCTAAATTTAACGAATTGTGATTACTTATCACGGTATTTAAATTATTTGACAGATATTAAAATCATAAAACACAATAATAAGTATTGCAGATGTATTTTCAGTATGTCATAAACTCTACAATAACACTTATGAGACTCGGCGGCGTAATTCCAGTTAAAATCTCTATTAATTTGCATTTTATTGTAATAACGTGTCCGTGAACAGCAATGGCTTTATATGCATTTGACAGTTACTGTATTTTCAAATTCAACTTTATAAACATTTGTCGCTTTAGCAGGCCAATAAATGTTAACATTGGAAAAATACTCAATCCGTCTATTTGGTCGACTGAAAATTTTCGCATTCAAAGTGAGTCTAAACCTTTTCTAAATTATTGAATTGATATAAAATAAATATACTTATGATATGGAATAAATTCTTTGGATCCATCTTTAACCAAAGCTTATTTAGGACTACATGACGGTGAGTGAGCTTATCGCGGGCCATCTTAAATACTAAAATATTATGATATTTTAAAATCAGTATATATGTTTGCATATATTTCTTACATGTCTTACACATTAATCACAAATACGTGCGCGAGTATGGCACGTGTGTGCATGCCTACAGTATAAATTTGTACACATCCAAATATTAATAACTATTTTGTGGAATTTTTTTTTTTGCTTCTCTCAGCTTATCTCTTCCACGTTCTAAGAAATCCTTGTTTATTCTTTTTTTTAATATTATAATAACTGTTTAATTAAATGTATATTTATTATTGACTAAATACTCGAATGAAAACATCATTTAGTTAAGTCTGTAATAATAAATATATAAATATACGAATAAATATACGAATAATTTATACGAATAAATATTTCTTTTTGGACATTCATTAATTGGGACACAATAATGAGTTAATATACATAAAAATTTATAACCTTTCGGTATTTGATGACTTCCGTGGGCGAGTGGTGGACACACCAGTTTTCATGGTGACGCCAACTCAGAGGACCCGGGTTTCCCAGTCGTGTCGTAGTTGTGAGCACATTATACAAGTGCATAAGCTGCTTACTTTTGATGTTGTCCTTATCTATGTATGTATAAAGAGCAATCACTGAACCCTGGTCTTATTAATTGCTTTTCCAATTAAGATCTTAGTAGAATCTGTAATTTAAGTAATCAAAGCTGCAGAAGATATTTGATCAGTAAATATTAGCATTTATAAATCAAAGCCGAGATTCAAGAGTTTGTAAATTTACAAAGGGTTATTATAATTTAATTTTAAAATACTATGAACTGATATAACTACACTGTTGAATTTTATAAAACATAATTTAATTGAATCACTGTTTAAGTAAAGAGATTGTAGAAGTTTACTATGATAACGCAATCAGATAATTCATGTTTAAAACTTTTCAACATGTAAAGTACACAGCAGGACATAGGATACCGTGTTAAGGTATCTCGCACCTATGTGCTGTTATCTGTTACCGGTGTGCTAAAATAGTTTACATAGTAAAGAAATATTTCTCTTACTTCTTCCGTTTATACTTCTAATATACTTCGTCCGTTTGTCGTTAAGATTAAATGTTAAATGTTATCACAATGGAAACGAATAGGTTTCCGAATAAACTCGTTTGCGTGTGTGTGTGTGTGTGTGTGTGTGTGTGTGTGTGTGTGTGTGTTGACAGAGAGCGAGTATTATATTGACAATAAGTTTACAATATATTTTATATTGTAAATTTATTATAATTTCTTTACTGCTCTAATTTAAATATCTGCAAAATTTATTAACATTGGCTGGTGATAGCTAATGCTTCTACACATTTTGTCATTTTTATTTGATTTACATGTTGTCGCCAGCTGTGAGGTCTAGAATTCGATTCCCGGGCGGGTCAATATAGAAAACTTCTTTTTCTATATGGTCACGAGTCAGTGTTTTTGTGGTGCCTTCGTTGTAATCGGTCTCATAACACATATGCTTGTACATGTACTTGGATTCTATTTTATCACAAAATTTTATTTATTTATATCTATAAATTTGTGATTTTATAAGTATAAAGATTTACGTACACTCAAACAGGTAAGAGAGTACATACTGAAACATCTTCCAGCAGATTTATAATGTTTTATATATATGTGTGTTTGCGGTGCTTTTCATTAAATTTATGTGATGTTCTCCCTGTCTATATATGCAATTAAAACAAAAAGACCACCACAGGTGAATTTATTAATAAGGCCAACTACGTGCGTACACATAAAATATAAATTATAAGTTTTATACACAAATATAAATTAACATACATCACTTACGAGGCTACATACATAATATGTACAAAATAAATAAACCGACTAGTGAGTGACGCTACGCTATTTTAAAAAAAGAGACCTCAAAGTAATGGAAGGTGATGATAATAAGCTTTTACTAAGCCATTTAACTCTAAGGCTCATCGTAATAAAATGCAAATTGACTCTAGTTTAATCTAGAGTGATGCTGTTGAGCTGATAACTGTTATTAGGCCATTCACGGCTTAAGCGTTTGTAATCACCGTTGCATCATATGCTAGTCACGTCAACGTACTAGCTAACAACTGGTATTGGTGTTGATTTATCTGTTTATGAGTATAATTATCATTTACAAGTAATATTTGTAACTTTCTTTTCTTCAAAAGTTGTTCCATAGTCTCTGCTTGTATATAGATGTTGGAAACATAGCGATCAAATAATCCTTAAAAATTCATAAGAATTTTGAGTAATGCTTCTGATCCGATTTGGTTCTTTGCCTGCGAGAGTTATCACCTAATTCTACGATCCTGTTGTTATTGTACTCCTCAATAGTTCGAAGTATTTTTCGAATGAAGAACTTTAACTGATGGCAAGTGACTCACAACTCACTCACTAACAAGTGACACTCTCCGCCTTCTTGCGAGACGGAACGCGAGCGCGAACTTATTCCACTCACCCTAATGAAGGACATCCGATAGGTCCAAAACTAGTCGGTACCTACACCGATAATTATAACGTGAGTTTAGCCGTTTTTAACTATTTGATTATATACCAACCTCTTCGTTGTGTGGGTATCGTAAGAGGTGTCTTCTTAGACATCTCTTACGATACATATGGCTTTCTCTTGAAAGCCATCAAAATGCTATTGGCTGCCGATAGGTTGCGCAATTATCATCAAGCAACATGCTATACCAAGTCACAATAACCGAGCGTCTGGGTGATTAGAATTCGAGTTTAAAGATTCGAGTTCGATGCCTAGGTGACTGGCATTTATATAGTTGGCTTGGACATAGATTCGGCGACGGACTCACCACCTTCACGTTGTCACAAAAATATCATCGGTGGAAGAAGGGTCGATAGGACTTAATTATCTAGACAGAGGTCTACCCCAGTATTCAGCGTAGCGTGAAGATAATTCTTCTTCGTTGACTTGGACATAAAAACGGCGATGGGTTTAACATGTCACCTGTCATGGTTTAGCCTGTCACGTTTTCCCAAATAATGTCTTCTGTGGAATATATTACAATACCAGACCAAAATTCAGCAGGTCGGTTTATGTGATATAGAAACTAAATTATATACGAAATTTTCTGACTTTTCCGAGGAACCAATTTGATTTAAATGTTTAAAATAATTTGAACCATTATTTTACTCTAACAGTAGTTTTTCTTCAAACACAAATTTGTGAATTCCAAGAAAAATTGTAAGTATACCTACATCACGTCCTTACATTCTTAAAATGCTAGTTTATAGAAACTAAAATTGGACGAAACTTCCATTTCAAGTAAACTTGTTGTGTCTGAATCAGTAAATTTAACTGCAGGAATAAAAACCTTGTTACATTTGTATGTACTTCTCAAATCTCAATTTTGTATAACTTTGCATTTGGAGTTCGAAAACAAACCGAATGAAAGAAGTAAGCAAATATTTTGAATTCGTTTTTGAATTTTGTCATTATCAATTAATGTATCGTAGGTTCACATAATTTATCACCGTCCAGTTAAGTATAAGTATCAATAAATATGATGAAATTAAAGAGAAAAAAAAAACGCCGTGTCAGTTGAAATTTTCAAAAATTTTTCTCTTTAATTTAATCACATAAAAGCTCAGCATAAGAAATATCTCTCAAAAATTAATAAAATTGCGTAATCCATAAATATACTAAATAGTAACGAAATTAAGGAAAGATTTCCCCTTTGACATTTGACTTTGCTTTTGGATTTAATCCCGAGCTTCGTGCGTAATTTTCGTCTCCCATCTTAACATTGTGCATTCTGTCTGTGTATATTCAACCACTACAGAACAAGAATAGTACGAAAATCTTGGACTTATAAATCGTTATTACACAAAATATAGGATTAACTCGGAAACTCCTTTGTTTTTTCGTCGATCAATTACTTAAGTTTTTTATTTTTTTAATAAAAATGATTTTTTTATTTTTTTTTATAATTTTTTTATTTTTAATAAAAATGATTTTTTTTAAATAAACACGTCACTCTCATTTGGAATTTAAATCACCAACTTAAACTAATCTCAATTATTATAAACATCAGAAATAATGAGTATAAAATTATCAATGAAATGAAAGTAAAAACACTTTCCTGGTCAATATTACTTTCGGTTCATTAGGAACATAATGAACACGTCCTTGTGCTAACTATGACAACTAAAATATGCATATACATATGAAGACTATATGAAGGTATCTTGCCGTTCTTAAGAAATTTGATCCTGATTTTGACGACCTCCGTGAACAAGTTGCGTTCACACCAAATTTCAAGGAGTCGCCATCTCTGAGGTCCCGGGTTCGATTCCCGATCAATTCAATTCGATTCTCAAGTCAGGGTCGAAAGTAACGAAGGTACCACCATACCTTACAAGGTGTTCTGTGTGTGTTGTGGGTGTGTACCACAACACAAGTTTTTTAGCTATTTTTGTATTGTTGCTGTCCCTATTCCTATGTATTAGACGCTTTTATCATAAAGACAAATTTGTCATAATAATTCTTGCCACTATATTCATTTCATGACCACTATTTGATATCTATCTAAATCCATTGATAAGCAGATGTCTTTCCCTAAGCCTATTTTAAAAATGTCCCCAGTATAATCAATTCATCATATGTAGCTGCAGCATAACATCAACTGTAACCTGACTACGGAAAAAACTCTAAAACGTGATAAATGTGATCGGCTCGGGTTTTATATATTAGATTGCAGAGTCACGATAGCCGAGTGTTTGGGTGACCCGACAGTGACGAATAGTCCCGAGTTCGATCCTCAGGTGGCAGGCTCGTAACAATGGGTTTTTCAAAAACATATGTACGAATTTTTATCGTTGGCTTGGACATAAAGATGGCGACGGGCTGACCACCTGTCACCTTATCCCAAAAATATCTTCGGTGGAACGTGTGTCAAAGGGACTTAATTGTCTAGGCTATAGCTCCGTCTACCCTTGTATTGGGATTGCGTGAAGATATTTATTTATTTATTTATTTAGATAAAATAACACCTGAATTTAATTTATATTCTTGTATATCTAACTGAAATGTTTGCTTTTGTACCTGAAAACAGTTTAAGTTGTAAAATAATTAATAACTAATTGTTTGTCTCTTGGTCTGTTGACTCGAATTTCTACTCATATAACACAATTCGTATTATACATTTTTGGTGAAAGCTTATTAATATTATAATTTTTCTAACAATAATTATATTTTTGTAATCTTTGAGATTATCATGCGATATTGCTTCTTTATCCAATGTCGTGCATTCGGGTGTTGAATACTAGCATAACGTGATAAGTTCCCTACAATCAGAGAATATATGATCTGATCCTTGTTAACACAAATGTTTGATTAGCGAACATGTCCCAGCATAACGTTAGCGGTATCGATTCTGTCCATTACTTGGTAAGGTCATATTACTGTTAACGGTATGTGTTAACATATGACATAATAACTGAAATGCTTACAAGATGCTGCATACTAGAACTTCTCTTATGTAATCTCTATCTGCACTTGATGCGATCTATTAGCCTACAAAATAAAAATAATTAAAGCAATAAGGTTGTAGATATCTGGTGTCGTCATAGTTACCGTTACTGTGATGTCAATTGTTCGCCTCAATAACTATCCTCAATTATTTATAAAAAAGAAAAAATATCTTCACGCCATTCCGTAAACTGGTGTATACAGAGTCCTAGACAATTAAGTCCTTTAGACCCTCTCTCCACCGAAGACATTTTTTGGGACTACGTGACAGGTGGTGAGCCTGTCGCCGTTTTTATCTCCAAATCAACCACATTAATCATACCTAAAAAAATATCTTAACGCAATTCTCAATACAGGGGTAGACAGAGGTCTAGTGTAGACAGACCCTACGACCCACCTTCCACAGAAGATATTTTGGGACAACGTGACAAGTGGTGACCCCGTCGCCGTCTTTAAGTCCAAGCCAACGACATAATTCGTATATACGTTTTTTTTTAAAACCCATTGGTACGAGCCTGCCACCTGGGGATTGAACTCGGGTCTCTCGACTCGAAATTCCGACCACCCAACCACTCGGCTATCGTGACTTCAAATCGTACCTAAGCTTCAAAAAAAAAACATTGTTACGAGACTACCACCTAGATAGAACTCCGGTCTCTTGATCCGAATTCCGATCACTGAACCACGCGCTGTTATCATGACTACTAATGAGTGTTTGGGAAATATGAGATTTTTTTTTCAAAAACCTTTGTCTACTCTTTCTCGTAGAAAGCAAGAGTTCTACTCTACTATAAGATCAATTTTCAGTAATGAACAATTGGCCTTTCTTGTTAGTAAATTGGTTTATCTTAATAAATTATAAGAAAAATCATGGCTTTTATTGCTTTTATTCTTTCATGATTGTATGGAGTAAAAGAAACAAAATATGAGGCCAAATTTGCTATACTAAATGAACTCTGTGTTTCATTATTTAAACATTGAGTACAAGTTCAATCACTCTACTCTACTAGATGATAGAGAAAGGCTGGTAACAAAGTATTGTTTCATTAATGTTTCCTTGGTTTCTTCACTAAGATGGCAAAAGGTTTTATCAAAAAAAAAAAAAAAAAAAGATATCTTCACGCAATTCCCAATACAGGGGTAGACAGAGGTCAAGTCTAGACAATTAAGTCCCTTTGACCCACCTTCCACCGAAGATATTTTCAGGACAACGTGACAGGTGGTGAGCCCGTCGCCGCCTTTATGTCCAAGCCTACGATGAAATTCGTACATAAGTTTTTGAGAAAATCATTGGTACTGCCACCTGGGGATCGAACTCGGGTCTCTCGACTCGAAATTCCGACCACCCAACAACTCGGCTATCGTGACAGGTTTTATCAACTTCGATGAAATGTGGGTTTAAATGTGTGAAGATACATTAAACAATAGTATAAAAACCATTCTAATGATCTTTAAAAAATTCCGTAGTTTCCATTAATTTAAATATAATACAAACAGACTGTATACGTAACTGCCGTTCCGAATACGTAATGACCTAAGTACCTTTAGGTACATTTAGTACATTTAGGTATAATAACATAAGTCCGCCATTTTGTACATTTTATTATATAAATATCTTCACGCCATTCCCAATACAGGGGTAGACAGAGGTCAAGTCTAGACAATTAAGTTCCTTTGACCCACCTTCCACCGAAGATATTTTCGGGACAACGTGACAGGTGGTGAGCCTGTCGCCGCCTTTATGTCCAAGCCAACGATGAAATTCGTACATAAGTTTTGAAAAACTCATTGGTACTGCCACCTGGGGATCGAACTCGGGTCTCTCGACTCGAAATTCCGACCACCCAACAACTCGGCTATCGTGACTTAATACAATTACTTAATACAAATAATAAGTACATTTTATTTATTTTACAAATAAAGTGTGCATGTAAATAAATAAATAAATAATCAGGTATATCTTTACTCCAGAAACGAACATCATCACTGTAACACATAAAAAATTAAAACTTATTAACGAAAACAAAATTTAAATAATATTAAAAATTTATTGCATCAAATATTACAGCAATACATTTCAATTACCCGCAAGATAAATAAAATTCGCTTGAAGTAGATGATGCCCAAATAAATTCGCGAGGGAAGGTTAAGGGTCCCCTCGCTGATAGGTGGGGGTTCATAATTGTTTGAATGAAAAAACGTGGCACATAAATATAGTAATTTTTACAAAAAGTCTAAATATTTTTAAATAAATAAATATATTAAATAAAATTAAATTTATTACAAGACACGCAGAGCGTGCGATACCTCGAGTGTACTACTCGAGTGTCTACTGAGCGTTATAATGGAAGAGAGCTAGGTAGCTTTTTCATTACTAGATTCTGATATTTCATGCTTTGTTGTCCTTATTCGTTTTATGAACTGCATCACTCACAGCAGTGATAGTTTGACTATTCAAATTCCGATATCTCCACCAATTCGCCAGAGCCTAGTTAGCCAAATATCAAGGCGCGTTTATTTGTCTTTAATTGTTTAAGGCTTTTATTGTTCAATTTTTACGGTAGTGAAATGTCGTAATTGACGGCAGGAAATAGCCACGGCGTACCACCTTTAGTAAAATGCTATTATTGAGTAAATCATAAGTAAATTGATTCATTTTGAAACTAATAATAGCAATATAATTTGAAACAACAATAGAGGGTAGTTTTTTGCTTACATACACATTTGTACATTTATATACATAAAATAATTTTACAAGATGTTGAGGTAGGCCGAGACAACACCTTTTAAAATCAATTTTATGTATATATTCTTCCCCATTCGGTGTTCACTCATTCGCTCAATGTGCCCAAACCATTGAAGAACGCCCTTATCAATTTTAGTGATAAGGTCATCTTTCATACTTGCCATATTGTCAGCCTCCTGAAGCTTCCAGTTTCGATACAGCAGACCGACTGTGGATCTGGTATCGCCATCCGGTAGTGCCAGCCCACGAACAAACCTCTAAATCTAGTAATCACTAGATAGTGATCCGTTCCCAGGTCAGCATCCCTGAAAACTCGAGTATCCATCACCTATTTGCGCAGTCGGTCATTCACTAGGAATAAATCGATCATACTTCTCTCACTTTTACTTTCTCTAATATACATATGCATCTTCTTGTGGTTAAACACAGTGTTTGACAAAGGAAGACCCTTTTTCAAGCCAGTATAAGCTTGCCAGCGTCGTTAATCCTTGTATCACCAAACTTTCCAAGCATCAACTCATATCCTGGTCGAGCAGTACCAACACATCCATTTAAATCATCACATAAAATAATTATTTCGTTTCCTCTTACCAAATTACATTATTTCGATCAGTTCATTCGTCTTATCTCTCGTGCCTCCTCTAACATTCCACGTGGCAACTCTGCACTCCGTCCTCCATCTTCCGCGGTGTTGGGCTGTGCGTGACGGGTGGCGTTCCCCATCGCTGCTTTGTGCACTGCATTCCTCACCAACGGGTACGAGCTGGTATGCATCGCCATGGGGGGGAACGCAGTAACCCTCGTTGGCATGGGGGCAGCTGTGCAGAATTGTAGCCCTGAAAAGGGCTGGCAGGGGTCGCGACGAGCTCACTTCTACAATGACCCCTTTATAAATTTATTCTAAAAAAACAACTTTCAAACTTACCATTTTATGCAAATAATTGTCATAAAACACTTTCTACAGCAAAACTAAGACACACATGAACACGATTTGCTCGCGAAAAGAAACTAATTTCTATCAAATTTGACATTAAATATATACAAAATGTGTCAGGCAATATAGTGGTGTAATATATGAATAGACACATCATTTATCAATCTTTCTAACACAACCGAATGTTTTGAAAAAAGTATACCCGACAAAGTTATACCGACCATATTGTAATGGGTTGTGTGCTCAGACGATCGTCCGGTACAAGACAAAGGTACAAGACAAATACAACACGAGTATTCTATTTAAGAAGAAACGTATGCTTGGCTCATAAGCCATAATATGGCTGTACTACAGCGAATCAAGGCCACAGGTAATACAGTTTATGATGAACATACTTCTAATTGATAAGTGGGTGGTTGGGACCATGACCATGCTCATGAAAAAATTGATCTAAAAGTACCTGAAAGGATACTAGTTATGGGACAAGATCACCATTACGAAGACAAATCGTGAAATTGAATCGACGCGTGATGTCAATTGAAGCAGAACAGTTACAACGTCAACAAAAAGAAAAAATAGTTTATGCTATTGGCATCGCTTATTTGAAATTAGCTTCTTTAAAATGATCGCTTGATTGAACCGATGTTAAAAAAATAAAATATCTTCACGCAATTATTGGGAATTGCGTGAAGATACAGGGGTAGACAGAGGTCAAGTCTCGACGATTAAGTTCCTTTGACCCACCTTCCACCGAAGATATTTTCGGGACAACGTGACAGGTGGTGAGCCCGTCGCCGTCTTTATGTCCAAGCCAACGATGAAATTCGTACATAAGTTTTTGAAAAACTCATTGGTACTGCCACCTGCGGATCGAACTCGGGACTCGAAATTCCGACCACCCAACAACTCGGCTATCGTGGCTTTGTTTTTGTTTGAACCGATGTAAGATGAAGTATTTATATTTTGTTGAAGTTATAAAAACAATTGTTTTCATAAAGCCTCTAAATGTGGCATAAAGTTTAAAAATGTCCCTTAACACAGTATTGAAATATGGATAATTTTATAAATAATTCTTTAAACGCATTTTTTTAATTATTTTAAAGCATATATGTAATGTTGAACTTTATGTTATTAAATTAAATAAAAAAAAAATTTTATTGTATGAACTGGCACGGGCGGGATTCGAACCCGCGTACGCTTCAATTCGAACGCGGATTCGAATTCCGCCAGTCTCAGTTGAAAAAAAAAAACATTTTTTCTCTTTAATTTAAAATTCTTTAAAGTTATGATTTCATAGTATTTAGGTAGCCCTTTTAATAACTTATGTACGTGAACATAAACATTTGTTTTAAAACACCCTACTTGATGAACTGTGTATGAATTACTTTCGGAGTTATGAAGCATGAGATGATTAGTGTAGGTATTTTTTTTATTTAAATAAACGCTAGAATTTGTAATCACATTTGGTCATTGATTCGTTTCATATGCAAATAATAGAACAGGAAGAATTAAATTTCGCTAAGCTCTGGGGATTTACATTGTACAACAACGTTTGTTGTTTACAAAAGGATAGGAAACCACGAACATTTAAACAGTGTTATTTAAATATCTATCACATAATTTTTATAAAAAATTCAAATTAAGCATTAATTAAATTTATCTCTAATTTTAAATTAATTGTTCTATTAAATTTTATTTTCTCATGGGATCAGGATGAAAAGCATTCCACCTGATAATAAGTAAGTACTGCATACAACAAACAGCACCTGCAAACCATTACAAAAGAAGATGGTTACAGACGGACCCCGGAGGACTATGATAGGATAGAATACCTAATAGCCTGTAATTACTCTGGCTCTCTATATGGCCTTTTAGCTAGATGAGAACAATTATCACCACCACCATACGTCTTCTAGGCAGGAAAAGTCTTTAAAATGACTTGACTTTGATGGTTTTGTTATTCTGATTTGAAGTTATTTTAAAATACTGTACCTTAATGATATTTAAGTCACCATAGTGGAGTGGTTGGGTGTTCGGAATTCTAGTCAAGAGACCCAAAGAGTTTTTTCAAAAACCTATGTATGATTTATGTCGTTGACGTTGTCCCAAAAATATCTTCGGTGGAAGGTGGCCCGAAAGGACTTAATTCTTTAATAGGATCTTAATATTTAAAATTAATTATTATTTATATTAGTCACGATAGCCGAGTTGTTGGGTGGTCGGAATTTCGAGTCGAGAGACCCGAGTTCGATCCCCAGGTGGCAGTACCAATGAGTTTTTCAAAAAACTTTTGTACGAATTTCATCGTTGGCTTGGACATAAAAGGCGGCGACGGGCTCACCACCTGTCACGTTGTCCCGAAAATATATTCGGTGGAAGGTGGGTCAAAGGGACTTAATTGTCTAGACTTGACCTCTGTCTACACCTGTATTGGGAATTGCGTGAAGATATTTTATTTTATTTTTTATTTTTATTCTAATTATTATTTAAATTTAATTACTTAAAAGGACTTAAGACAAGACAACTGTCTACCCCGGTATTGGGAAAGGCGTGAAGATTTTTATTTATTTATTTGTTTATTCATTTTAATAGTATTTAAGTAATTTTACGGGACATCTATAGAAATAAGTTAAGTTCAAAGACTAATATAATTATTTGGGACTATCAAATTTTAGGTCAAAAGGCCAGGCTTAACATTATCTAATTACCTTTATTTTAATTATATAGTAAGAAAGTAGTTTGGTTAGAGCAGTGAACTATTATGAAATCATCTACCATTGCGATTCTTCTAACCTATTGAATTGTTACATTGCTTCTATCATTTTCGTCTCCACAATCTATATGATTCAGCATCTAAGATTGATTGATCATGAAATAAATTTATGGGTTTGTGGGACGGAAAACGGAACATTTTATAAAAATAGCTCTGGTAGTAGTGTAACGCCTTATATTGCTTCGTTCCATTCTATTATCTGCATGTTCAAATTTATGCAAAAAAGTATCTTCACGCTGCCAATACTGTCATATGTCTAAACAATTAAGTTCTTTCGACCCACCTTTAGCCAATAATATTTTTGGTACAACTTAACGTTTATATATAATTACGTTAATGTATTGTATTAAACATTTTTTGTACACGCTTAGTCATAATTTGTGCGTTCCACGTTAGATACGAATCTCGTTATTTACTATCATCCATATCAACATACATACATTGAATAATTTCCCTTCCAGACAAAATTATTTGATTAAATGTTATTAAAACGTGTTTATTCAGAGACTTCCTTTGTATTGGATTGGGACGATAAATGTTTAAAGGTTCCTGCTGCAGTCCATGTAGATTTATGGGTAAAAACAACTTTAGAGATTAAAAATGCATTATCAGCCTGAGACGGATTGTTCTACAGGGTGTATTTATTTCGGCTTTTAATAAATATGTGTCATTAAACCAGATGAACACGAGTCATATTAGTCATGAACACAATATAAAGTTTTGTTAATTTTAAATATTATATTGAGGACCATCCTTAAAAAAAAGCTAGAAAAAAAAACAACAATAGACAGGTGGATTTTGACGGGTTATTTAGCATCAATTTAATAACTTTAATAATAAACTTTAGTAACAAAATCAAGTTTCGTATATTATATTCTATCAGTACAATACACCATCAAGTTCAAGTATTATTATTGCGCAAGCGCCCTAACCACACAATAATATATAAGAGAAAATCCCGCTTTATATAAAAATAAACGAGACCTGTCTAGTTTGCTGTATTTTTTCCTAAGCTTTAAACCAAATATAGACGCCTGGAGACCACTCAACTCTCTCGAAACTGTTTACTGGAAATTAAATTGTTCTTCAAAGCTTTCCTTTTTCTATTTAAGTAAATACATTTCAGGGTTAAATTGCAAATCAGTTTCTTTAGTAACTACAACCTTAATTTATAATTTAATTCTTCATCGTTATTCATTTCATTCATTCATATCTATAGTAATTGTTATTGATATTCTTTCTTCAAATGCCCGCATATATTGCCCATTGCAATATGCATGTTTTATCAACATAATATGTTCAAGGTAATTTTGATTTTTGATATTATCTTAATTTATATTTGTAATCCTCGTAATTTCATATGTAGAACATATTTTCTAAAGCTTAAAAATAATCATATTTTCAATAGATATTTATTAAAGAGGTAGGTCCAGTTACTTAACACGTGTCGGTTTTCCTACCTAATTCCACGAAAAAGCTTGTATTTTGTCTGTAGAAGAAAAATATCTGATGAAACAAATCAACATACATTCTCTAAAAATTAGCTTAACGTTGTCCTGGGAGGGAATCCGTTACACCTGGAAACGTGGCCGTAGCGCCACCTTTGAACACTTCATCAGAATATGGGCCTCTGCTTCTTTTCCTATATATAATCCTCGTAGATAAATCTCCTAGATATAGAAGAACATCGATAATACCTATGACTTATTTGTATAGAAAACAAATTTTTTAAATAAAAGATTTCCGGTATTCGGCAGAGCTTTTCTAACCTGTCTTCATTCAGAATCATCGACCTTCATCTGCATACCTCGTCTAGACAATGGTAAATACGTCTTAATTTTAACTTAAGCTAAAGAATCTATCAAAGTCTTAACTTATGATAATAGTTAGATATAACATGACATAATTGCAAATCTAGATAGCCGAACTAAGACAAGTTGTCACATAATAAAGTAAAAAGTTTTCTCAAAACTAAATATAAGGAAAATATTAGTAGGCTGCAAATAATCAAGGCTATATGAAAACGCTTCCTTTATATTATTTAAAACGATTTTTAGTAACTTTTTACTCCAGTTAATGGTTATTGAACTTTTTTTATTTACATATTATTTTTGTTATATTATTATTTTATTGTTACATGATCTTTTGTTGTTGTAATAATGGATTTTAATATAGTTATTTCCTTCATCTCGGCTTCGGAGAATAATGTTGTGAATATGAAAATTATGTGCTTTTACATTTTATCCGGTAGTCTAAAGAACACTCGAGTTTGATCTCTCAACCTCCTTTTCTCGATTGCCTCATAAAAGGCTGAGAATTAAATTAAGAAAATTAAAGATTTAATTTAACAGTGATAGAGCCACGCATCAGTTTTTGTTGTTGCATGAAAGGGCCGGCTCGTCTGGTGAGTGCAGGTAACCGGAGGCCCACACATCCCCTCCCCTAATTCTGGGTCACTCTAAAGTAGGAAACGCACCATCACGTGAGCCACCTGCTCGTTTGCCTCCCTTTTCAATCCAAAAAAAATCTATATTTTTTTATGTTTTAAAATAAAAATAAATAAATTAATAAAATAAAATAAATATCTTCACGCTATTCCCAGTACAGGGGTAGACAGAAGTCTAGTCTAGACAATTAAGTCCCTTCAACCCACCTTTCACCGAAGATATTAAGAAATAAAAATAAATAAAGCAATAAGGTTGAAGATGTCTGGCGTCGGTAATCATCATTCTCACTGGTAGTATGATGATAATTGTTGGCCTTTTCCTTAAATTAATTTCTTCAATTATTTATAAAAATAATATATTCTTATCATTCACAATAGTAGGATTTAGACAATTAAGTCCTTTTGACCCACCTTACACCGGAGACATTTTTTGGGACTACAGGACTGTTGGAGAGCCTGTCGCCGTCTTTATGTCTTAGCGAATGTTATAAATATTAAATAAGTTTTTGAAAAAAACCCATTGATGCAAGCCTACCACCTGAGAATGGAACTTGGGTCTCTTGACACTCGACTAACATCACAATTATTAATTTTCGTTTAATTTTATTTTTATGTTTACTACATAGCAAGTCTACAACATTTCATTATACAACACTTCGACGTTTTGGCAAAGGCCAGCCGCAATCTAATTAATTTTCTCACAACCAGTGGACTGATCTGCAAAAATATTAGTATTAGCGAGTTGGGATTTCTAATTCCACTAAAATATTGAGAAAACAGCAACTCCTGCCAAATTTATAACTTCAATTGAACAGGATTTTAGACCATTTCCATATCACACAGATTTATTGCATATATGTTCATTTATACATTTAGAATTTAGTTTCAGGGAGTGCTCCGAGGAATTGTTCGGATTAATCCCAGCCGCTAAATGTCACCGTCATACTTTACGGCATTCACATCAACACTATCTTGATGCTTGGCATTCCACCACAGAGCGTTTTTCGCGGAATTTTCTGTCACGCACTTGCATTTTATGGAATGTGCTGCCGTCAGCGGTTTTTCCAGACCAATACGACTTAGGGACCTTCAAGAAAAGAGCCTATACCTTTCTCAAAGGCCAGCAACGCATCTGCTATGCCTCTGGTATTGCGAATATTCATGGGCGGCGGTAATCACTTACCATCACGTGAGCCACCTGCACGTTAGCCTCCCTTCTCTATAAAAAAAATATCTCACAACAATTTTAAATAGTGCTCGCTTACCTTAGTCTCTAACGTGACTTTTGTGATCTTTAACGTAAAACCATCCATGTTTCATTAAGGTACAAGCTGAGTTTAAACTATAGATAATTACTGGCTTTTCTAACTTTAAAAAGTTACGGGTGTTACATACCCATACGTTGAAATAAAATTACAGCAGTTTGATCATCAATCATTCAAATATAATTAGAGTACTGATAAAAGTATATGACTCATGTATTTAACAAACCAGAATCCTCAAATGGTCTTAATCATAATGGTACTCAATGGAAGACTTTTTATACCACCACTGATTGTCCTTATGCACCTAGTAGCTTGAGCAAGGATTGATGTTTCACCATGAGATATATTATAGGGGTACATAAATTTATAAAAGTATATTGTATGACTAGAGTACATATATTCATATTTCAGAAACAGACAGACATACAGATTCAAAACTGCAATCCAAAGCTTCGAAGGGGAGGCTATTAACAACTAAGCTATCGAGTCATTAGTATAAAAAGGGGCTAACTTAAACTTAAACGGTTTAAATATAAAGACCACCATACCAAACAAGCAGTTGGTTAGTTAAAAATATGGTTATTAAAGTTTTTCATGCTAAAATATTTTACCATTGCACGATAGAATAAAACCATTGCTTTGGAAAGCAAATTAAACTGGCTTTAGGACTCTGTGCAAGTTGAATCGAGAGAAGTTTTGCTAACCAGACTATGTGCTAAAACAAACATTCCTATGTTCCTTGTTTGAAGAATTGATCAATTAACTAAGTTGCTTATTCATGCATTTATCGTGACCAATTGAAATAGAAGTACATATGAATTATAAACTACGGGAGTGTTGTGAGCTACATAACCCTTACGAATAATGTATGTATCTCCTTGCAAAAATAAAATTGACGCCCTATATAAACTAAACAAAAATCTTATTAAGATGTATTATCATGTCGCCAATTGGGTATAATAATGCAAGACTCAATTAAAAGTACAATGAAAATGAAAATTTATTTAAAGTAATGGAAAAAATTAACGAAAAGGTAAGGTAAGATAAACAGCTGCAGTATTAACTGTGTAACAGCTATTAACGCCCACCTCCAAATATTTAAATGTAATGTCTTAGTTATAAAAAAATCTGAGAAGTGGAAAATTTAATATTAAATAGATATCTACAGAATTATAGAATTAGTATATAAGTGTGTTTAATGTATCGAAGTATTATTGTTGAGTATCTGTGTTTATATGTGAGTGTCTCTATTATGTGAAGGGGTTCGTTAAAATATAAAATGTCAGAGATGATTTTAATAAATGTACTATTTAACAATTTTTTAATAATGCTTCCGTTTCATCATACGAAACTGATAGAACCCAATGAGAAGCTTTACATTTTCACTCACGTAGTGTATGCTGGTAAATATTTAGGCATTTGTTAACTTTACTATTGATCACAGAGCTTAGACAAGAATGAGCGAACAAAGACAGTCCTACGCAACTTTACCCTGCCCCCTACATTTTCTCCGTTTATTATTTTGACCCACTGGGTTAAATGGTATAGTTTAATGTTTGCGCAAGTTAATTTGCTTGAACCTTCCCATACCGATATGCCACAGGTTATTATTGACTGAGCAAACGCAAAGTCCTAAGTGTGCAAAAACGACACAATTTTAAAATTGCGAGGAGTTCTAGTTTGTTTGTTGTCAGAAGGCAAAAAGTGTTTCTTTAAATACATGCATAGATATGCATTGTCCCTATGTATCATGTCATAGACTGCTCTGATCCCAAAGTAAGAAGCTAAGAAACCCGTGTTGTGGAATTGGAAACAACGAAATTACCAAAAACACGCAGACCCGAGAAAATCTAACAATATTAATACTCAACGCCTCGGGTTGACTGGCAGAGAATGCCTAAAGGCAGCCTGCCTTTGGTATAACTTTAGTTCTAAGGTATACATTTATTATGTATATATGTATACCTTAAAACTAAAGACATCAACATAAATACATACATAACGGCCTGTTAAAGTCCACTGCAGGGCATAAGCCTCACCCACAGGGAGGATTTGCCATAATCGCCACGCCTGGCAAGCAGATTGGCGATCGCAGTACCAGACCACTCGCACCTCAGACGCTGCTGCCCATCTTCGGTCTGATTGTTTTTTTGTTTTGGTCTGATATTTTTAGAGATTATCCCGCCATCTATTGGTTGCCATAACGATATTTAAGGCTGTTTCCCTTTGTCGCCTCTTACGACACTCACGGGAAGAAAAGGAGTGGCAATATTCTTAAGCCGTTGCGACACCGTAAAGGTATACAACATAGTAGAAATAAATAAAACATAGAAAGTGATTTTTTACTATGACCCGACCCGTCCGGGAATCGAATCCTGGACTTCAGAGATTAATTCAACTAGGATATTAGTGTAATTTTTCCAAAGGTATGTATGGGTCGATATAAATATTGAGCAAAGGGACCCAGATATATATTGACAGACCTACGCTACTGAGCAAAACAGCAGCGTTCGAAAGCATTCAAGCAAAGCCACTTCGGTTAAGCTATTGAACGTGGAATTTTTATTGTGTTTTAATATCTGTTTAAATTTTATCTGATAATTTTCGTTATAACTATTCCGCCATCTAACATTCTCAATTGCCTTGCCATTTTCTAAACTTTCTTCTTAAATAAATACTAAACATGAAAAGTCTGAATTTATGATCGATCGTAAAATGCAGTGATCATGAACAAAGTTTTGGTAAGCGGCCAAGCACGCAAACTGATTAACTTTCTACCATTGGGCAGTCAACAGAACTAACTAAAAGTAGGTACATTAATGGAATTAGCAATCAGTATAAATTGCTAATTCTGTTAATGGACTTGCATTCACAAAAATAAAAAAAAACATGAACTCTATATTATCTCATATTCTTATATTCATAAAAATATTATTATTATAAGAAGAAATAACTATTCCTGCCTATTACCTAACCTTTTTGATGTACAATACCTTTTTGTTTTCCAAAAAGTTTTATGTATAGTTCAAAAAATATCAAATTATGCTAGTTTTAGGCATTTTATACAATGGAAAAAGGTAAAAATTTTAGTGTGTTAGTAAACTTAACTTTCTAGTTGAACATTAAAAAAAGCTACTGGAGCATAAAATAAATCTGTAAAAACAAACTACTACACTCATTATTACATTTGATTTCAGGTTAATGAAAGTACAATTCCATATTGCATCATATATTACAAGTTTTCTTGCGACCATGTGACTAAAGTCCTAAGAGAACTCGGAGATTAGCATATTGTCTAAGAGATGTACGAAGTGATATTTAGTAATACAATCTTGTTAGGATTTGTGGCGTGTACCGAGAATGCCTGTATTACTTACTTTGCAATTAAACTTTGGTAAGATCGTACACTAATTTCTTGCATATATCCTATATTATAAGGAGTCTAATATTCTGTATATTTATAGGTACATGAAATTTTCGTCAACATTTTTCTTTATATGAAAGTCACGATAGCCGAGTGGTTGGGTGGTCAGAATTTAGAGTCAATAGACCCGAGTTCGATTCCCAGTTGGTAGGCTCGTACCAATGGGTTTTACAAAAACTTATGTACGAATATCGTTGGCTTGGACATAAAGACGGCGACGGGCTCACCACCTGTCACGTTGTCCCGAAAGTGTCTTCGGTGGAAGGTGGGTCGAAGGGACTTAATTGTCTAGACTCGACCTCTGTCTACGCCTGTATTGGGAATTGCGTGAAGATATTTATATATTTATATTTTATTTTTCTTTATATTATATTCATTTGATACGTTCCATTATTGGATTTATGTGTAGGCTTATGAAGAAATTATTTTTTTAGAGTTGTTTGAGTGATACGGCAATATTAAATTAAAGAGAAAAATTTTTAAAATTTCAACTGACTCGGGCGGAATTCGAACCCGCGAGATTTGCCGTTCCGTGGCAACATTTTTCTTCTAATGACAACAAAGTTCAGCATAACTTAACTGCTTTAAAAATCAATAAATATTGCAAAATACTGTAAAATGTCTATCGATACTTTTAAATAAAATAACGTACTTCAAAATACACGCAACCAACCATTTTAAGTGCAATTAATTGCTTAACAGGAAGGAATTTCATTTGAATACTTTTAAGCAGCAGTTTTTGAATTGAATGAAAGGCAGAATTACGGCGATACAGAAAAAAATGATGTCGTCAGTAATGAGCGAGGGATCGTAGATTCAACAAACGAAATTTTCGTTACAAAACAATTCTCAAGAGTGATCAAGTTTTTAAACATTTTTGCCTTGAGTCTTGAAAAATATTTTAATAAGTTCGTAATAATAGTACTACATTATACGGAATGCAAGCTATTACGATATGTAATCAATATATTTTTGTTAATCGTTTCAGTTATACTACATATACTCGTATGTAACTGAAATTAGTATTCCCTTTGTGGAGGAAATAGCATAAAGCGATATAGCTAGTATCCATATTCCGAATTGTAATCCATAAGTTTTTTCGAAGTTCTTTTGAATTTTTTGTTTTATGCTTAGTACATTTTGTTTGGTTTGGAGATGTGTTCGTGTTTTTCATCCTTAAATTATTTAACTTTATTACTGTCAATGAATGCTACACAAAATTAGTATGTACTTGGAAAAAAGGAAAAGAATTTCTACTGAGTTGTTCTTTTAAGCATCCTTTCCTCACGTCTAATTGGAATATATTGCTGTAATATTCGCTGGACCGAAAGCCCTGTACTTAAGTGCTCATCAAAAATTTTATTATACGAAAACTTTTTTCATGAGATTAAATTATGATTTTAACCCCTGCCTCAGTCATGGCTTCAAAATTTTATTATTTTTTCTTCAGTATAAATTATGTCTAGGTAATTATGTCAAGGTGTCGCCAGCTCTGAGGCACGGGGTTCAATTCCCCCAAAGTCAATGTAGAAAACACTTTTCTACGTTTTCCCGGGGCTATCTGTTTGTGGTACCTTCTTTGTTTCTGATTCCGTAATACAACTCCTTGAGCTGCTTTGGTATTAGAGCAATGTATGTAATCTTGTCTCTATCTTTCTATGTATGTACATTTGTAAACGCAAAAAAATATGTTTGATGATTTTTTAATTAGATATTTGTATGAAAAGAAACAATTTAATTTCGTAAATATTAATCTGTGATAAATCAAATTTTAAAAGTTCGATCCCCGGGTGGTATGCTCGAACAAATGTTTTTTTTTAAATTTATGTATGATTTTTATCGTTTAGAAGTCACGATAGCCGAGTGGTTGGGTGGTCGGAATTTAGAGTCAATAGACCCGAGTTTGATCCCCAGTTGGTAGGCTCGTACCAATGGGTTTTTCAAAAACTTATGTACGAATATCGTTGGCTTGGACATAAAGACGGCGACGGGCTCACCACCTGTCACGTTGTCCCGAAAGTGTCTTCGGTGGAAGGTGGCACGAAGGGACTTAATTGTCTAGACACGACCTCTGTCTACCCCTGTATTGGGAAGTGCGTGAAGATATTTATATATTTATATTTTATTTTTCTTTATATTATATTCATTTGATACGTTCCATTATTGGATTTATGTGTAGGCTTATGAAGAAATTATTTTTTTTTAGAGTTGTTTGAGTGATACGGCAATATTAAATTAAAGAGAAAATTTTTAAAATTTCAACTGACTCGGGCGGAATTCGAACCCGCGAGATTTGCCGTTCCGTGGCAACATTTTTCTTCTAATGACAACAAAGTTCAGCATAACTTAACTGCTTTAAAATCAATAAATATTGCAAAATACTGTAAAATGTCTATCGATACTTTTAAATAAAATAACGTACTTCAAAATACACGCAACCAACCATTTTAAGTGCAATTAATTGCTTAACAGGAAGGAATTTCATTTGAATACTTTTAAGCAGCAGTTTTGAATTGAATGAAAGGCAGAATTACGGCGATACAGAAAAAATGATGTCGTCAGTAATGAGCGAGGATCGTAGATTCAACAAACGAAATTTTCGTTACAAAACAATTCTCAAGAGTGATCAAGTTTTAAACATTTTGCCTTTGAGTCTTGAAAATATTTTAATAAGTTCGTAATAATAGTACTACATTATACGGAATGCAAGCTATTACGATATGTAATCAATATATTTTTGTTAATTGTTTCAGTTATACTACATATACTGTATGTAACTGAAATTAGTATTCCTTTGTGGAGGAAATAGCATAAAGCGATATAGCTAGTATCCATATTCCGAATTGTAATCCATAAGTTTTTTCGAAGTTCTTTGAATTTTTGTTTTATGCTTAGTACATTTTGTTTGGTTTGGAGATGTGTTCGTGTTTTTCATCTTTAAATTATTTAACTTTATTACTGTCAATGAATGCTACACAAAATTAGTATGTACTTGGAAAAAGGAAAAGAATTTCTACTGAGTTGTTCTTTAAGCATCCTTTCCTCACGTCTAATTGGAATATATTGCTGTAATATTCGCTGGACCGAAAGCCCTGTACTTAAGTGCTCATCAAAAATTTTATTATACGAAAACTTTTTTCATGAGATTAAATTATGATTTTAACCCCTGCCTCAGTCATGGCTTCAAAATTTTATTATTTTTTCTTCAGTATAAATTATGTCTAGGTAATTATGTCAAGGTGTCGCCAGCTCTTAGGCACGGGGTTCAATTTCAAAGTCAATGTAGAAAACACTTTTCTACGTTTTCCGGGGCTATCTGTTTGTGGTACCTTCTTGTTTCTGATTCCGTAATACAACTCCTTGAGCTGCTTTGGTATTAGAGCAATGTATGTAATCTTGTCTCTATCTTTCTATGTATGTAAATTTGTAAACGCAAAAATATGTTTGATGATTTTTAATTAGATATTTGTATATAAAGAAACAATTTAATTTCGTAAATATTAATCTGTGATAAATCAAATTTTAAAAGTTCGATCCCCGGGTGGTATGCTCGAACAAATGTTTTTTTTTTAAATTTATGTATGATTTTTATCGTTTAGAAGTCACGATAGCCGAGTGGTTGGGTGGTCGGAATTTAGTCAATAGACCCGACTTTGATCCCCAGTTGGTAGGCTCGTACCAATGGGTTTTTTAAAAACTTATGTACGAATATCGTTGGCTTGGACATAAAGACGGCGACGGGCTCACCACCTGTCACGTTGTCCCGAAAGTGTCTTCGGTGGAAGGTGGCACGAAGGGACTTAATTGTCTAGACACGACCTCTGTCTACCCAAAAAATGTTTATTTGGTAGAATGTGGGTCGAAAGGCCTTAATTTCCTAGACCACCAACCACGCCGGTATTGGGATTGGCGTGAAGATATTTTTTATGTATAAAAAGACGAATTATTTAATATCTAATAATAAAAATGTATAAAAATAGTAATTTTCATTGGTATTCTAATGGAGATTGAATATGGTAGGTCGGTTCAAACAGATCTTAGCGCGATCCCATTATATCATTATAATTATTGTCCAGTAATTCAAAATTGTATACAAGGACGGAATAAATTTAGACACTAAAAACTAAGGCTGTTATAAATTTATTGGCACCGATTTTGAACCTTGTAGTCCTTGTTAGACAAGTGCTTAGGAATAAAGAAGCACAAACATTAGATAATCAGAAATGTATACTTCATAATCTTTAAAGTTGTATAATTATTTTATGGAATGTAAATATATATAATGAATGTAAATATACCCCTCAACAAGAAAAAGGAGCACCAATCATTCTTTATTAGTTATAACAAAATGCCAAATGAATTGTCGCTTGCCTAATGGTATGCTTAACATTTGGACATAGATTTATTACATTGCATTTGTTACAAAAGTTACTTTATCTACTTTACTAAATCTCAGTTTTTAGAAATTTATAACGAAAATTAAATACTGTTTAAGAAGAAGTGGACTATTAAATATAACAAATAAATACCCTTACGCATATACCCAATAATAGGGTAGACACAGGTCTAGACAATGAATTCCTTTTGACGTGACTGGTGACTTTACTTTAAAATTATCAAATTATCTTACAAGTGACATCTTGACAGCCTCCGTGGTTGAGAGGCGTATACACCGGTTTTCAGGCTTACATCAGCTCTAAGGTCCCGGCTTCGATTCCCGGACTATTCAATGTAGAAAAACGCTTTCTGAGCGTTTACTCTTTGTGATACCTTCGATGTTTGATTTTGATTGATTAATAACAAAAGTACTATAGCTATATAATGAATTTGTTACGTTCACATTTATTTACATGTATGTTTTATTTAATTCTTATATTAATTCAGTATTAATTTTAGAGTAGCAATATATTATAAAACGAAAACTAACAGCATAATTACCCTCACTCACACATCCAACCCTCTCGTGTCTCTAGTAAAACGAATATTGGCCACTACCGTAGGATTGTTCCTAAATCCATCACAATTACTAAATACTATAAAAGGCTTTGAAAATAACAATATTTTAATAGTATTGTCTACATTTTGTGATAAACTAGATGCTATACTGAGCAGTCTGAGATATAAATAGTTTAGACCCAGAAATACAAAATAACTTGAAAATATGTTGAATATTAAAAACCGTCATAAACCATCTAATAATTTCGACACTACTAATAATATTTAACTAATTAAAAAGATGACATTCACACATTTTTTGTAATGACTCAATATATGGATTTCTATCCCGTACATTTTTATTTTTAATGTGTGCTATTCGCGTTAGTATAAGAAATCATTTTATTATTTTTAACAGGACAAATCTTTGGTTACTTTTTGTTAGGTTAACGTATATTATTTATTATTACTGAAAAATATTTTGCCTTATCATGAACAACTGATAACTAAGAAATGAACAATTACAGTGGTATCTCGTAATTAATAATAATGAATAAATAAATATATAGATAGATCCCAATGTAAGAAGCTAAAGCACTTAAGGTGTGGGAATCTAAAATAACTAAGGCACAACAAACACCCAGATCCGAGAAAATGAGGAACATAAATTTATGTGTAGTTTCATTAACATACAACCATATTTTAAAAAATAATCTGGACAGAGTCGGGCACAAGAGTTAGTATATTACATGCCGGGGATAAGGTAAATAACATAATGTGTATCGAATCAGACTATAACTCTAAAGAAATTCCTAGCTTTATGTCCTCTCTCTGATTTTGCACATACATAAAACATAAAACAAAATTAATGTATGGGCAAAATCAGAGAGAGGACATAAAGCTAGGAATTTCTTTAAAATTAAAACAAAATAATCAGCAGATACTGAATTTATTTTAGTTTATTGTAGAATTAATTGAAATTTGTTAAGAGGCCGGTGCTTTAATCAAGATACTTAAGGTTGATCCCATTTTGATGACTAGGTTTGTATTGTATTGGTATGTTTCATAACAAATAACCGCTCCTAGAAAAATAAGCGTAAAGAAATATTGTCAGAAAATATCATAATAACGATTTTTAGCGACGATTTAAGCCCTCGCATTAAAAATTGCAACTCTTTATAAATGCATCATTTTACGATGGAATCAAAAAGCGTATGCAGTAAAGCCGAAGTTATTATTAGCTAATCTGAATTTAAATTTGGATATGATTTAAATAACATATGAGTCGCGATAGCCGAGTGGTTGGGTGGACGGAATTACGAGTCAAGCGACCCGAGTTCGATCCCCAGTTGGCAGGCTCGATCATTGGCTTGGACATATAGATGGCGACGGGCTCACCACCTGTCACGTTGTCCCGAAAATATCTTCGGTGGAAGGCGGGTCAAAGGGATTAATTGTCTAGACTAGACCTCAGTCTGGGATGTCTGTATTGGGAATTGCGTGAAGATATTATATTATATTTATTATGTATTATATTTAAATAACACAACGTTTCAATTCATACAATAATCTCCTCGTCGAGAGCTGTAACAAAACAACGAACCAAAATTGTAACTTTTAGTTACCTTAGCAAGAATTAGTATGATTTTTATTTTTAATCGAATGTTATTACTATAATTCATAATATCTATGTAAATTTATCTCAAAATGTGCGTCGACTCCATTTTTTATATATTCATAAGGTCGTCGATTGGAAACCACTTGGAAAGTTTTTTTATAATCTAAAAAGAATTCTATGAAGGTGTAACTACTCAAGATTTGATTTTAGTACAAGAGTTGATTTACAATTTATTAGATCTTGGTTTTTTAAGTATATTGGTTAAGAGAAACATCTTCCGCTTATGCATTCTTAAAATAATAATTGATAATAAATAAATAACTAAATATCTTCACGCAATTCCCAATACAGGGGTAGACAGAGGTACAGTCTAGACAATAAGTCCCTTCGACCTTCCACCGAAGATATTTTCAGGACAACGTGACTAGTGGTGAGCCCGTCGCCGTCTTTATGTCCAAGCCAACGATATAATACGTACATAAGCTTTTGAAAAACCCATTGGTATGAGCCTGCCACCTGAGGATCAAATTCGGGTCTCTTGACTCGAAATTCCGACCACCCAACCACTCGGCTATCGTGACTTTTTTGATATATTGTAATAATTGGTAAGTGGGTAAATCGCATTTTCATTCAAAGCACGTATTTTTATTTTATGTTTGCGTATTAATGAAAACAAAAACTAATTACAGCGTATTGTGCCGATAAACTGGTTAAAATTTGGCGATATAATTATTTAAGAAACTTTTGAAGCATTTCTAACATAATATAAAGTATAATGAAAATAGTATTTTATCGAAATGTAAAGTAAACCAAAATAATCTGAATACTTAAAAGAAAGCCAAATGCTTCCCTATCATAACATAAACAAAATGCTCTAAATGGCGCCGGCAGATTGCACCTGGAACCGGTGCTGAAATCCTGGCGAAAGGACAAATTCCGTGTCCTTAATATTATATTTTTAGCTCGACTCCGCTGCATTTTATTGTCTTTTACAATTATATAACTTTTGCATCTTTGCAGCACATTGCACCTCACATGTATAGAAATTATTTGAACACGTTACATCTCTTTTTTTGGAAACTACATCAGAATTGAGCTGTAGTGAAATATAGAAATATTTCTGTCCTACCTGTCTCGTTGTATCAAATAAGCAATGGTTAAAAAGGGAGCAAAAGGACTTCATTATCAACACCTGCCTACCCCAGTTTGAAAAATGGCATAAAGATATAAATAAAAAAAATCTTCTTAGTTATATTTTCTTATATAACCTTGTATAGTAGTAATTATAAGGCACTAGTAATAATAATGCAGTAGCAATTTATAATTGGAGACTACATTTTTTATAAGTTAAGTATGTAGCTGGAAATAACATATCCCGTAGCCTATATTAATATTTTGGCTTATGAGACAACAGCCATAAATACAATCGTTGTCACAAACAACCACTGAGAGGAATAAAGGAGAAAAATATATTCTTGCAACAAAATACCAGAGCAATATCGAAGGCGCTTATAAGAAATATACGTCATCGAAGATTTGTGACGAAGAAATTGTTTCGGTTTATTTCTATTCCCGCTTTTCATTTCGAATTTAGATGGTATTCCTGAAAATAATATGTTTAGTACATTATTATATTGGTATAAAAATATTGTAAATGTATATTTTTCATCGCGATAATCGATACATAATATTATTTCTTTACTTACAATACTTGGCGGCGTGGCCAGAGAGAACGGATCGACAAGTGTGACGATCTTTGCATACCTTGTGGCTTCTTTAAAATTCAAATATCTGGACTAGATGTCTGGATACCCGAGTGCTCTTGACCCTTCCCTCTTTCAGTTTTTTACTCACATCGGCTTAGAAAGTTAGCCTCGGCCTACCTCGATATTTTTTATTGTTAACATTCGCGTTACATAACTTTTTTTACCTAATTTATAATTTTATGCATCATTTCTTTATTCATTTATGCGTTAAACGTGCCCAAACCTTATTAATTTTAGTGATAAGATCTTTTTTTAAACCTACTGTATATCGAATCGCTTCGTTTATTTTTCTGTTGTGCAAGGTAACGTTTTCAAGGTAGGGTTGTATATCGCGTTCACTTTTCACTACATCCTGTCTTAGAATGCATTTTTAGGTAATTCAGTGACATATTTTGTTTATGTAATCTATAAAAAATAAAATTTTAAACCAGATTTCAGACGACTTGTATGGCTAATGTGATTCTTTTATTTTTAGGCAATTCCCAATACAAGGGTAGCCAAAGGTAAAGACTATTAAGTCTAAGCCTACGATATGATTCATATCATGGTATATAAGTTTTACGAGTAAAAACATTCATTGGTATGAGCCCACCTCCTGGGGATCAAAGTCAGGCCTCTCTCTTGATTCAAATTCCGATCGCTTAACCACTCGGCTATCATGACTTCAATGTCAAAGTTGAAATCCTTTTACTCCGTTAATTTTTATTCAATATTATTTTTCTTATTATTATATAAATTTAATTCAATTTATTTTTAGTCAAAAAATTACTAGCTTAGTATATTGCGGTATGGTATGTTTTAGATTAATTATTCCATCGTCTCTCGGTAGGTATTTAAGGCTTTTTCCTTGGTCGCCTCCAACGACAGCTATGAGAAGAAAGGTAAGGTATATTCTTAGGCTGATTACACGCTGCAGCAGGTCGGCAGGAGCGTCCAAAGTGCTGGTCCGAGCTGAGGTGTAGAAAAGAGGTCACGGGCTCGAATCCCGCCCCTGGCAGTTGATTTTGTTGATGTCTAAAAATTAAAGTCGATAGCCGAGTAGATGGATGATCGAGTATTCGAGTCAAGAGTGTGTTTATTCCTCATTATTATTTGTGAATCCTCAGGTGGTGGACTCGTACCAATGAGTTTTTTCAAAACTTATGTACGATTTACATCCTTAACTTGGAAATAAAGAAGGCGACAGCCTCACCACCTGTCACGTTGTCCTAAAAATATCTTCGGTGAAAGGTGAGTCAATAGATATTAATTATCTGGACCTCTGTCTACCCAGTATAGAGAAAAGCTTGAAGATATATTTAATTTATTGACTTGAACTAACCAAAACTTAACGATGATCCAAACCTTCGCTAAATGCATCCATCCGATGTGAATTTTCCCACGCCCCACTCGCTCTAAAAATACAATTTTGGAAGAAATAGATTTTTTACCTAGCTGTGGAAAATAGCAAATTACTCCTTGAGGCGTAATTTACACTAAAAATTGTTCATTATATGTTATCGTTATTAATAATTTAAATCTTGTTCTTCGGTAGAAATTTTATAAAATTGAGATAAAAAGACCATAGCTAACAAATGTATAGTTTTACATATTATTTTAATTTAAACTGTTATATAAAATATATAAATGTTATTTTATAATTGAATGGTCAGGAAATAATATTTGTTGAGAACCTCCCACCGCCACTCGAAAAGGTTTTGTTTCATTTCTGTTTCTCTATGGTCTATCTCACACCGGAAATCACTCAATCCTACAAACGAATGGACTGCACTTTTGCGTGAGGGTGGCATCTACGTAGAATGAATATTACTTTATAAATTTCAGTTAATTTTATTTACATAACTAGAGAACGCAACCGTCATTGCATTATGATATCCATACAAATTTTTGTATTACATTGGGAGCGCAACATAGCCGTGTTATATGGCCGTGTTATACGGTAGAACCGTGCTAGCCTAGTCTTATACTCGACCATTTTGCATTGTAAGAATTTTTTTAATGGTTATTAATAATTTAATGAACATGAATTGATGACATTGAAATTCCAAATTTAATGCATAAATTTTGTTTAAATGTTTTGATAGTTCGTCATTGTTGATTATTAATACTATTGCTATATTATACTACATGTGTGAATTAAATTTATGCAATAATTTGATTGCAATGTTTATTTTTTTTTCTTTGCAGTTAATGTTGCCCACTCTCCCATAATTCTAATATGCCTTACAAGAAACAGATTGTAAGGTCATATTTTACACATATGGAAAATAAAATATAACATTGAGTATTGAGTATTTGCCTAACAATGCAATGAATTATCTTTTTTATAGAAGGAATATGTTACTAATAGTACCCACATTAATTTCTAGTGATTTAAATTATTTTTTTTTTTTTTTTTTTTGATAACCGTGGAGGAAAATGTTTTAAGCACGAACGTTTCCTGACCGGGAGGCCACCGAAACGAACAGTGTCGGACTCGGATCTCAGAAGGAGAAACATACCGACTAAAAACCATCCACGGATGCTGTTGGCCCGGAGGCCTTTACAGCGTCATTCGAGGAGACCTGCGAGAACGAAGGCCCGCAGGTAAAGAGAAGAAAAGAGACAACGTCGTGACGCACTCGAACCCTGTAACGAAGCGAAGACCTTCGACATACGGGGGAGGGGGAGGGTGAGAGGCCCCGGGGGCCACTCGTGTTGGGAGTGGGTCGTATTTTCGAACGGTTACCCGAGACATTCTCGTGTGAACCGTGAAACATGGGACCGCGAATCTGACTGCGAACTGTGTGTAGTGTACCTACTGCGTTCGTGTGTTGTTGAGATTACGGGGACGCGGCCCCGAATCTTTTGTTTGATTTGGTGATGACGTCGTCATCATCAATCAAGACGTGCTTTGGTCGTCTATCAAATCGGGTGATAATTGGGGAAGGGGTGTAGTTTCCTAGACCCGCCACTAACGGATTTGGGTGATCCTTAATTCTTTCGAAATATCTTGACGATATTTCTTTAAAAAAGGCCGCCACCGAGGGGATCTCGAGATCTCTATGGAGATCTGCGCTCCTCATGTATTGGGGTGCGTTTGTAGCACGCCTCATGAACTTGTTTTGATGAATTGAGTGCTCTCAGATATGACCTAGGTGCGTGCGCGAACGCGACACACGCATAGGACATTATCGGCCGAACACAGGTCCTATATAGTAACAATTTTTGTCTTAGCGACATTTTGCTACGATGGCTTGTGAGACTGTAAAGTCGACCGGAAACGAAGGCCGCTTTGTCTCTGACATGTTTAATGTGTTGTCCGAAGGATAACCTACGGTCTAGGACGACCCCTAGGTATTTCACCTTCTTAACCCACGGGATGGGTTTATCGAACATTGATATTAAGTTTTGGAATTTGGATTGGAGTATGCGCTTTACGCGCGAAGGTTTCCGGGGAGTCCTCTTCCTAGAGAAGAGCACGGCCTGGCTTTTTTCAGGGTTCACATCAATTCTCCAGGTCCTAAACCAGTGGCTTAGCACACTGATCGCGTTCCGGAGACGGATGTAGATCCTGCATTCATTGGTATCGGTGGTGAAGAGCGTGGTGTCGTCGGCGAATAATGCCAACTCCACTCCGGCCGTCTTCGGGATATCGCTGGTGTATAGCGAGTATAGGGTCGGGGAGAGAACCGAACCCTGCGGAACACCAGCCCTTATGGGTCTGCTGTCGGACAGGACCCCCTCCACTTTGAAGCGGAAGGTGCGATTTGACAAGTAGTCTTGTATGATGTGTACAAGTCTGTCTGGCACTTTTTGAGCATACAGCTTATAAATTAAGCCGTTGTGCCAGACTTTGTCAAATGCCTTTGCGACATCGAAGAATAGGGCCCCCACCATTGAGATGGCTTTGGGTCGGTTGAGGCTCTCGAGTATGTGCTCCGTGAGGCGGTGCACTTGCTGAGTACTAGAGTGTTTGGCTCGAAAGCCAAACTGCTCGTCGGGAATTAGGTTAAGGGATTTGACGCAGTCATTCAGTCTAGCGATGATGACGCGTTCATAGACTTTCCCCAGAGAACTGAGGAGGCTTATGGGCCGGTAACTCGAGGCCTGGTTTTTAGGCTTTCCAGATTTGTGGATGCCAATAACGTGAGCCTCCTTCCAGGCGTCCGGGAAGGAGCTACTGGAGAGGAGGGCGTTGAAAATTGCTACTAAGAGCAAGAGAAGGGCGTTTGGGAGGGCCTTGAGGAGCTTGTTGGAGATACCATCAGCTCCTGGAGCTTTTTTGGTCTTGAGGTTCCGGACTATGTCTCGAACCTCCTCCAACGTGGTAGGTGGCAGCGGATCACCCGTCGGCGGCAGGGCGGCTCTACGGGCTACTTCGGCGTCCACCTTCTGAAGGTGGACCGGATCTGTTGGCTGGGAGCTGGGAGAGCATTGAAGCTCTAGGCTGTCGGCTAAGCAATCGGCCTTTTCCCTATCCTCAAAAGCTACGGTGCGACCGTCGGAGCTGATCAGGGCGGCATCGTCGAGACAGTTTCTGACTTCAGAGCCCTCGCCAGTTGCCAATAGGCACTGTGTGATGGCGAGATATCCTTCATCAGTTTGTCCCATCTGTCACTCCTGAGTTCAGCCATGCGCTCCTTGACCTCTCTCTGGAGGCGGCGCATCCTGACTCGATTGTCGTCAGACCTGTATCGATCGTATGCTCTCGTAGCAGCATTTTTCTCTCTCAGCAGCCGTCTAATATCCTCCGGCAGCTCATAGCGGCGATCGTTCGCCACCTTGACCTGCCTAGAGGATGCTTCGACGGCGGCCTTTAAGTGAGAGGTGAGGTGGTCTACAGCAGCAAAGGCCATTTCCTTTGAGGAGATGGCATCTGGGATGCTGTCTAACTCTGGGGTGTTCGTATTCTCTAGATAAATCTCGAGCTTACGCCAGTCCGTCAGGGTTTTGGTCAGAGGGACCTCCGCCCGGGGCTGTCCCAGCACCATGGTTACCGGACGATGATCAGAGTTTAACTCGTGTTGCACTTCTATAGATCGCAACGGTAAGGTTACGTTCTTTAGAATTGCAATATCTAATATGTCCGAGGTGTTGTTTCGATTCGGGTCTATCCTAGTAGGTTCTAGGGGGGCGATGATATCGAACATTGAATTGCTACTTAGGTTTATCTTAAGTAGCGCGCGTCCATTCATATTAATGACAGAGCTATTCCAAGCAGAGTGCTTGAGTTTAAGTCGCCCGCAATTATCACCGAGTCGCTTATTTTAAGCAGTGCCTCGATGTCGCTCTCAAATAGTCTTAAATGCGGTCGTAGATAAGCAGATATCACTGTGACAGGCTGATGGCCTGTCAGAGCGATTCTGCAAGCCGAAGCTTCGATATTAACTAAGGTAGGTACATCAATCGCCACACAGTGCAATGATGCCTTATAGTAGATAAGCGTACGCCTCCGCGGGTGGGTCGGTCGTTACGCACTAATCGGTAATTTGCTATTTTGGATCGCGCATTCTACTGGTGAGTCGCGTCTCCTGTATGAGGAGGATATCTAATTGGTGGACGGTGAGAAATTCTCTCACTTCGTCCAATTGTCTTTAAGGCCGTTTGCATTGAAGTAGCCGACAGCCAGAAACCTAGGTTTAACTTTACATGGTGTGTTATCCATTTGGATTAGTACAACATGAAGAAAAAGGGGACTTAGGAGGTTTGCCTCCAGGGAATTGACTTACGAACAAAACAACTGAACATTGAATACAATGTTCAATTGTTCTATTTGCGTGAGGCCTTAAACTTATTATAAGTTTCGAATAGCGCCTTATGTTTGGCGACTATTCTGAAGAAGTCGGACGCCGAATCTGTCGCCTCTAATTCCGAGACCGTTGTCTCTATTTCGCTGATGTCGAAGAGATCTGCGATCTCCGAGCCGCGCGAAAACGTCGTCGCCGGCGCTAGTCGCCTTTGCGCCCCGCGCGCCAGACGCCCTTGCGGGGCCTGCGGGAGGAGCAGCGACGGGAGTAGGCACGGGGGAGGGTTTTGCCGGGCCCACCATCGGTGGGGGTTTCACCCACGCGTTGGTTTTGGGGGGCGGAGCCGGGACCAAGGCATTAACCTTTTTAGCGCTTTTCGCGTTTTTCGCGGGGGGAGAGGTGGAGGCGGGAGCCCTAGTGGGTGCGCCCCTTTTGTTCCTCTTTCCCCCTCTGCGTCTCTTGCCGTGCGGCGCGTTGGGACATCCGCGATAATTCGCAGGGTGACCCTCGCCTCCGCACAGGACGCACGCCGGGGGAATGTCCGTAGGCTTGGGCCTGGGACAGTCCGCTGTGGCGTGGTCCTCTAGGCACTTGACGCACCTAGGGCGTGAATGGCAGTTCCTTGCGGAATGCCCGTATAATTGGCACTGGTGGCACTGACCCGGGGAAGTGCGCTTCCTCGGGCCTCCACGCGAATGCCGTGCACATGGGCGGCAGACTTGATCTTGAAGATCAGCTGCGCCTCGTTGGTGCGGTCGAGATGGACCAGCACCAGATTGTAGGGGCTCAGGTGCGCATGTTGCGCATCCTGTGCACCGCCTGCACCGGCAGACCTTGCTTAACCAGGTCATCATGAACTGTTTGGGTGTCTACCTCTTTGGGTATACCCCTAATGACTGCGCGGAGGACTTTCTCCTCCTCCAGCGCGTACGTGTGGTAGTTGATCTTCCGATCACTTAACCACCTGGTCAGGGCGCGATGGTCGGCCGGGGACTGTACCGTTACCGCCATCCCGGTGGCGATGGGCTTGGCCTTCGTGTACCGAATTTTCTTTTCGGTTATGGCCGCCGATATTTGGTTCCAGGCACTAAAATCCTGGATCACTACCGGCGGCGGGGGTCTGGGGTTTTGGGTGCTGCGGCAGAGGGCGCAGCAGTGTCCATAGGCGTGGGTGGGGGATTGGGCGTGGACTTGCCCTTCCCTTTCTTCGGGCCCTTCGCAGGCGCCGCCACTATCTTACGCGGGGGCCAGCCTCCTCCGCGTCAGACTTTGCTGGCGCTTTCGCTTTTCTTTTCGGCCTCTACGACGGAGAAACCGTCGTCCGAGTCGTTGCCGACCTCTGTACCCGGGTCGGTGTCCATGGCCTGGGAGTCGCTCGAGGCGGTCTCCAGGTCCAGTGAACCCGACGCTACGGAAGAGGCTGCAGAGGTGGGGCGCACCGAGTCGCAGGGACTTTGCGGCTCCTGAACTACAATCTGCGCTGGTTCGCGCGAGGAGGCGCGCGAAGAGTCGCGGGATGCAACCCGCGAGGGTGCGCGGGACGTGGCGCGCGAGGTAACGCGCGAAGCGGCGCGGCCGTAGGGGGAGTGAACCTCCACCTCCACGACCCTATGGCGCGCCACCAAGGCGGAGCGCGCGCTTGCACCCTCACCGACGCCGACGCCGGCGTCGGAGCCATCGGGGGAGGCGGGGCTGCTGGTGCAGTACACCACCGGTGTTGCTGGGGGGGGGGCTGGGCCAGAGGGGCCCGCTCCGCTCGCCGCCGAGGCAACAAATCTAACACCCAGGCTTTCTGGGTTGACCCTGGGTAGATCTCCGCCAAAAGCGGAGAACTCTCTCCTGCGCTGCTGCCGCGGAGTCCATGACTCCGGGCAAAATTAATCTCTAGTCTCCCCGCCTTACGGCAGGGAGGTGAGTAACTAAAATGCAAAACACTCTCCAAATGTGAAGTGTAGATTATTAAGAACGACGAATTTAAAATCGTAAGGACTACTTACGTATTTATACCGACGCTGCGATTACTCCGACGCACACCTGTAAGCCACAAAACCGTTGCGCAATACAATAAAATATTGCGCAATACGCGCGCGACTTTACAACGGCTAAAAAATAACGGCCGGACGCGGCCGGCGAACGGGGGGACCCGCGGGAGCGGGGCCCGACACACCTAACGGTCGCCCGACCCAGGCGACGGCGCGAACAGAGCGAATAATAACTATTGCGATAACAAAAGAATCGTAGGCTTACGCCCGGTCGTACTGAATATATCTCGGCCCGGCAAAGTGTTTGACTGCTCAGGCGGAGCAGCCGAGCACACGTATGCACGGGACTAAAGCGCAATCCGAATATGTTCAATGAATGAATCCGATTTAAATTAAATAATATATTGTATCATTTATTTCACGCTCTTTGTAAAATTCAGTTATCACGGTCGCGCGGAATGGATCGCGGACAAAAGCTATTCGATTAAACAATAAAGTACTTGGTAACAAGTACAGATATTAAGACAACAGTATAATTTCGTTTAAAGTCGTACTACACAAAAGCGCCAGCAGTACCACAATGTTTAATTTCAAACTTAAATATCCTTTAACTGACATGTGATTATAAATACTTTTATGCTATTCCTAATACTGGGGCAGACAGAGGTCTAGACAAATAAGTCCTTTCAACGCACCATCATCAAGACATTTTTGGGACAACGTTACAGGTGGTGCCCGTCACGTCCGTCCGCCCGTCTTTATGTACAAGCCAACGATATAAATCGTACATAAATTTTATATTAAACAGCTATCGTGCTATCGTGACTTAAATTTTTATCTTCAAGGCAAGTAGAGTTTTACAGATTTATTGATTAGCCAGTGTATAAAAAGTGCACCTTTCGCTTCTTCATATACGAGGCCTTTTCCATCCTGGCTTCATCCGCGTGTTTTAAAAAAAATCTGAAACCTAATATAAAACTCTCATATGTATAACATCCAAAAATTACGCTAACACTGTACAAAATTTATCCTCTTTTTAACAATTTAAATAATTACATAATTCTAATACTTATTTTAATACTCTCAAAATTCGAGAGTGACATAGTACCATTCTACCTCTTTATGGAGGAACTCTCCTAAAATACATTAATCTTGTAATAATTTAATCATGTAATGTACCTATTTATAATCCATCTCCGTGGGTCATCTTCATTTCACTTCGTTTCAGAGATTTCGGGATAAGTCACTGTATGAATGATTAACCTTCGCTTTACAGATTTTATGTTTATTATGTATGTAACAGTTATGTTTGACGGTTTTCATGGTGTTGCAAGCTCTGAGGTCCCGGGTTCGATTCCTGGTCGGGTCAATGCAGAAAACGCTTTTTCTAGATTTTCTCGGGTCTGCGTGTTTATGGTACCTTCGTTGTTTCTAATTCTATAATACAAGTGCTTAAGCTGCTTACTTTGGGTTCAGAACAGTATATGTAATTTTGTCTCCATCTATGTACGTATTTATTGTTATTATTATTATCATCATTGTAACAGTGAAATAACAATACAAATTTCTATCCTGCTTCACACAAATCCTTTAATTATTAGAACAATCTGGGTATAATGTCCTAAGTTTCCAATTATTTCTGTCAAGTGCAGTTATTAAGTCGCATAAACTGCTGGGTTGCCGTAATCCGACCACTTTTGTTATATTTAAACGAGTTTCATTACGAATCGGCTGTAAAAGCGGAGCTGTTAAGAGAAATGGACTGGAAATATCACGCTTGACTTCGAATGACCGTAATTGTCGTCGCATAAAATGATACATTGCTCTGTGTATTTTAATAATTTATTGTAAGCGCCTTAAATTCGCAAAATGTATCAATATAAAAAAATATAGTTTTACAATACTACGAGTCACAATTTATTCACTCGACAAAGTAATGCATAATAACATACAATAACATTGTGGACACATAATTGATTCTTTTATGTAAACTTTGATAAACGTGTTTTTTTTAATAATTTATAACTCGAGATAGGAGAGAGATCATGTGATTTGTTAGATTTATTTAAAACATATCTTCACGCTATTTTCAAAACTGGAGTAGATAGAGGTCCAGACAATTAATTCCTTTCGACCCACCTTTCACCGACGACATGTTAGGTGGTGAGGCTGTCGCCGTCTTTATATCAAAGCTAACGATATAAATCTTATGTAAATAAATAAATAAATATCTTCACGCAATTCCCAATACAAGGGTAGACAGGGGTCTAGTCTAGACAATTAAGTCCCTTTGACCCACCTTCCATCGAAGATATTTTCGGGACAACGTGACAGGTGGTGAGCCCGTCGCCGTCTTCATGTCCAAGCCAACGATATAATTCGTACATACAGTTTTAAAAAACCTATTGGTACGAGCCTGCCACCTGAGGATCGAACTCGGGTCTCTTGACTCGAAATTCCGACTACCCAACCACACGGCTATCTTGATATTTATTTCCTCCCTTAATAGAATATTTATGATTTAATTATGAGAAAAAACGAAGAGGAAAATAATTTATTACAAATAAAAATTGATTTGGAATATTCATAAGATTTATAATTTGGGTAATAAACCAACAACGTTTTTACAATCAACTAAACTCAGTCACTAATGAAATAATAATAAAATTCAAATTATTATAAGATCGAAGATAAGATTATTATAAGATCGTTAATTGCTTACATTTTACAATAGTAACGTTGATATTTTCGCAGCCCCTTCCTTGTTTTCAAAACAAGTTATATTCGTTCGATGTACGTGTCGAACTCATAAAGTCTATTCTGGAATCGTACTGGCGACCGTAAACCATTTGTAATAAAATATCGCTACAATTTGCATTTCCTCACGCTGAAAATGTGTAAGATTATTATTTATAGTTTAATAGTGAATATGTGAATATTTTATTATATGATAAAAAGTTACTATATCTAAAAAGTATGTTATTATATTTATGTTATTAAGTTTGTGTTTTTGTATGTTTTTTTTTATTTAAAAAAGTAGAATTGTATTTTTGCGAAATAATTTATTATTATAATACCAGTATTTTAATTGATTATCAATAAAATAGTAAGTTTTTATATGTGAACCAGGCCAATTTTATGAAACGTTTATTTACGTTAAAATAATATTTAAGATATGATACCAGCACAATTTAACTAGAATTTCCATTAGATGTCTTTGCAAGTAAATTTATTAAAGGAAGACTAAGAGAAATTACCATAATATACTGTCTGTTGTTCAACTTTGCCTTTGAGACTTTATTTTGTCTCAATTACAATGTATTTTATATGTTAAATATCATCTTGAATGTTTCTACATAAGATGAAGGAAATTCGACTACAGTTAATTAGATCGTAAAACTTAGAGATCACTGCGATAAGAAACAAATATTTATTTTTCAATTTGAAAACTTGCACATGTAAAATAATAGCTTACAGTAAGCACAAAGTCATTCAATTCCAAATCATTTCAAATATGTTATGTTTATTTATAATTTTAGTATTTAAAAACTATAGTAACATTCTAAACCTTTTTAGCTTGAATACGACACTATATTTTTGGGCGTTAGAGTGTGTTAGTATCCCAGAAATTATTCCAATCCAAGTTATAAACTATCAAATTAGCAATTTAACGTCCTCCGTGGAATAGGCTCTTCCACACCAGTTTTCAAGGTGTCGATAGCATCTAAGTTCCGGAATTAAATCTCGGACGTGTAAATGTTTTCCACATTACTTTTCTGCATTATCTAAAGTATGTGCGTTGCTGGTACCATAGTGGGTTTCCGATTTCATAACGCATATGCTTTACCAAATATTAAGTAACAAATATTATTTACCAAATATACAATGTAATATCTAGACAATGTAATATTAAAAAAATGAAACCTATTGCATCTAATCCCTGCCACCGAAATTAAGGAAAATACTTACGTGTTAGAAAGAAAAATTTGCGTTAAAAGAATAGAGACCATATTGCGGTCAGGAAGGAAATAATAAGGAAGGTTCTTACCGTTAATTTTACAAAAAAAATCTGGATAAAAAGATGTCTGTTTGGGTAAGATCTGGATTATCTAAAGACATTCGAAAATATTAGAGCCTCGGTGAAAATTTAATTTATAACTTCTTTAAAATGAAAACTCTGTGTTTTCTTATTCTGAAAGTAAGGTTAAGCTTTTTTTTGATGATATGAAATTAAACCCAGATATAATTCGAGTTACATTGTGGTTCTACTGCATTGAAGACAGCTCGTGATTTTCAATACAATACGAATAAAAAAATTGATTGTGTGTATTTTTTTATCTTCTCGCATTTTCTGAGAATTGGGGTAGAAAACGAAATCTTTGACCGATCCAATGCTTACTTGAAACAACGTGACGGGTGGTCATCCATTGTCGTCTTAGTGTCCAAGTGAACGGTACAATATTCTAATATAAGACATCAAAAAATATTCAGATCTACGTATGAAGATCCATGGCTTGAATACAAGCATTCGTTTCATACAAAAATTTGCCTTTAGCGGGATTCGAACCCGCAACCCATTGCTTTGAAGGCAGGTCACTACCAACTTGGCTTCGGGTCGAATGTGGTTGAGAAATAAAAATTGAGATTGAACGAAGAAGTCAATGTCGAAATTAAAAGTAATAATCGATGTAAAAGAATCGAAAGAATCGATTCTTCTTTAATTAATTTTTCCCTTCCTTAAACTTTTGTGGCAGATATCTATTATAAGTTCTCTTAAATATATCTCTATATCTATAATTATAAAAGTATATCTATAATTATATAAAATATAATATACAATAAATTCTCTTAAGTCAACTGCCTGACCGCACATCATTTAAGGCCTCAACGTTAAGAAACAACAGCTGATGCAAAACATAGAAATTTTTATTTTATTATACATTTTCTTGTGTAAAATATTATGTCGGGGCTCCAGAGTGTTATTTCAACAGAGAAATTGGCCATAGGTACCAGATCAAAATCATCTCATAAAAATGAAATTAAGTTCTCATAAAAAACATTATAGTATATAAGTAGAAAACTTCCAGTAGCCAAAGTTAGCTATGACCCCCTTGACGGCAATGAGGTTAAGTTGCTGTAAAGTGAAACATAGATAAGATAAAAACTAAATAAATATCAATGAAACCCACAAACCATAGTTAGATTTCAAATCTACAACACAGTGAATTTGTTTAATTTATCGTAGGTTGCGGGTTCTCGTGCCGCTCAAAGCAACGATTTGTATGATTAATGTGAATGTATGTACTTGGGTCATGCATAAGTGATTTTATCTATATATATAACTTTTACGCAGGTGTATATATTTCATCACTATTCCAATCACATGGTAATTTATTAAAGTTAGTTTCAAACCATCAATAACGACTTATATAAAACCGTTTATAAAGAAGAATTTTCTTATAATTTTGTCAGTAAAAGTAATGCTATTGCGTATAATAAACAGGCTCAAAGTAATATGGGTGTAATGGTTATCAGTCAGAAACATATTTACCATATCTTCGCTTTCCTTCCTTAATTTAATGCCCTGCATTAGGTAACACATTTCCCATTAATCTGTGTCGATATTGATTTATGATCTGATTTGATGTGCTTTGGTAATATATTTATCTTCTTAAAATTACTATTGTATATCTTTTATAAGATATAAGGTGCATGTGGACAATAAAACGGTATATTCTGATGCCTTGTGTTTACAACATAAAAATACAGCCATCTTTTTTCTCGTGGGTTTCTTTTAAACACTTACGAACCGACTAAAAAAAACTCCTGAAAATACTATATATTTATTTATCTTCACGCACAATCCCTGACGGGGTAGCCAGAGAGAACAGATCGCCAAGTGTCACGATCCCTACATACTTCTTTCGCTTCTTTCAGATTCATCATCTTCTTCATACATGCACGTCTAGGTATCCGAGTACTCTTGACCCTCCTCTCTTCGAGCAATTTGCTCACATGGTCTTCGAAAGTTAGTCTCGGTCTACCTCGACACCTTTAATATTAACTTTCGCGCTATATATTTTCTTCACCATTCGGTCTTCACTCATTCGCTCAACGTGCCCAAACCATCGAAGCACGCCCTTATCCATTTTTGAGACAAGGTCATCTTTCAAACCTGCCATATTGCGAATCTATTCGTTTCGCTTTCGGTCGACCATGGTAAGGCCGCACAATTTACGAAGAGATCGCATCTCCACTGCATTCAACCTGCTTTTATGCTTCTTCTGGCATACCCAGGTTTCGCTGCCATATAACAAAGTCGGTACCAACACTGCGTTATGTATTGCAAGGCGTGCACTTTTCACTACGCCTTGCCTTTTGACTAACGCAGTCAGGGCACCATTGACTTTGTTCCCGGCAGCGACACGCCTGTCCACATCTAAATCACATCTTCGATCCCGGCTAAACGCACTCCCCAAGTATACAATTTCATTCACCTGTTCTAGACATTCCTGATTTACCCAAATTTCGCACTTCGTTCTTTCTTCGTCCCTTTTAAATACCAGAACCTTAGTTTTATTAGCATTCAAACGGAGACCATTAATTTCACATTCTTCTTTCATACACGTGACTAATGCCTGCAGTTCTGCCTCTGATGGTGCTATAAGCACTGCATCATCAGCATAAAGCAGACAATTTACTTTTATGTCACCCAATTTCACACCCAAACAGCTATCTTTCAGCTTCTGTAAACAGCTGTCGAGATACAGTATGAACAGCCAGGAAGACATGACACAACCTTGTTTTACGCCCGTTTGGACGCTAAACATGGGTGACAGGTCATGCCCTACCCGCACACAGGCTTTACAGTCACAGTAAAGTGACTGCACAGCCCTTAGCAATCGACCATCCACACCATACCCCGGCAATAGTTCCCACATTTTCTTCCATACAACCTTATCAAATGCTTTCTCAAGATCCAGAAAAGCACAGAAAATCTTCTGGTTAGCAGCCAGAAGCTTCTCCGTGATCATGCGGAGAGAAAGCATTTGATCCGTGCATCTTCTTCCAGGTCTAAATCCGCATTGTGCCTCCCATAGAAATCTTTCCGATTTATCTTGCATCCTACGTGTCAAAACCTTCGAGTAAACTTTACTTGCTAAACTGGTCAAGCTGATCGCCCGATAGCACGCGCAGTCATAATGTGAACCTTTATCTTTATATAAAGGCACAATGACCGCGAATCGCCAATCACAAATTGCACAGCAGATGAAAGCTGTCCCAGACGCGTGGCCCACCATACTTGACCATTTCAGCAGTAACTCTGTCTAGTCCCGCAGCCTTACCACATTTCAAATTTCTAATCGCACATTCAATCTCTTTCATAATGATGACCTCAGTGTCATCGAGGTCCGAGTCTGGCGTACCAATCACGGCGTCACCCCCGGATCCCTCACTAAGATCATCACACGCATACATCTCTCTATAAAATTCGCTCCATCGCTGCATGACGTCCGATTTTTCTGAGAGGAAGTCATTGGTTCCCGAAAGCACTTTATTCATTTTTAAGGCTGTCGTACCACTCCGGGTCCTTCCAACCTCTTTCCAGAAGAGTTTGGAGTTCTCCTTGAAGTTGTGCGACAACCTTTCGTCCGCTTCTATTCTACTCCTTTCACGCACTTCCTCAATCAATGCTTTCGTGTGACCTTTCTGGACCTTATATCTTTCTTTCCTCTTATCTCTCATATCCTTATCATTACTAGAGGCCAAGTAGTCTAGCCATGCTTTCTTCTTCTTATTTACAGCTTCTTTCACTTCGTCATTCCACCATGCATCACCCTTTTTACTACTACCTCTTTTCACAGTTCCACACACGTCTTTCGCTGCACTAACCATTCCATCTCTAAGGCTCTGCCATATTTCTTCCACACATTCTTTCCTGACACCAATGCTGTCCAGCTTTTCGGCTACCCTTGCTTGATATTTATTCCTAGTGTCCGCTTCCTGAAGCTTCCAGCTTCGGATGCTACCGACCGACTGTGGTTCTGGTATCGTTGTCCGGTGGCGCCAACCCGCGAACAGACCCCTAAATCTACTAATCACTAGATAGTGATCCGTTCCCAGGTCAGCACCTCGGAACACTCGCGTATCCATCACCTGTTTTCGCAGTCGGTCATCCACCAGGAATAAATCGATCATACTTCTCTCATTCTCTCTTGTTCTAGTATACATATGGATTTTCTTGTGACTAAACATAGTGTTTGTCACAAGAAGACCCTTTTCCTTGCATACAGCCAGTATAAGCTTGCCAGCATCGTTAACCCTTTTATCGCCTAACATTCCAAGCACCGACTCGTACCCTGGCCGTGCGGTACGAACCCATCCATTCAAATCACCACATACAACAATTCTTTCGTTTCCTCTAACCAAGTCTAGAACTTCTCTTACATTCTCCCAAAACTCCTCCAGCTCAGCTCTGGACGACGAAGCCACCGGCGCATAAACAGCCAAAAGGAATAACTTTGTCAGTCCCAATTTAAAGCGAACCCAGAGAAGTCTCGAGTTCACAACCTTATATTCAGTCATAACATCGACCAACCGAGACGACAGCAGCAAACCCACTCCCTGGCAGGCGCTCTCGCTCTCCGGGACTCCGGACCATAGAGCTAACGCCCCGCCAGGGAGCTCTTCAGTACCGCTGCCCTTCCGCTTGGTCTCCGACAAACACACGACATCTAATTCTCTTTCTTTCATTATTTCAATCAACTCATTCGTCTTATCTCTCATGCCTCCTCTAACATTCCACGTGCCAACTCTGCACTCCGTCCTCCACCTTCCGCCTTGTCGGGCTGTGCGTGACGGGTGGCGGTCCCCATCGCCGCTTTGCGCGCTGCATTTCACACCAACGGGGACGAACTGGTGTGCGTCGCCTTGGGGGGACGCCCTAACCCTCGTTGGCATGGGTGCGCAGCTGTGTAGAATTGCAGCCCTGAAAAGGGCTGGCAGGGGTCGCGACGAGCACGCTTCTACAATGACCGCCTAAATAGAATTTGTTATATGCACTTACACAAATAAGTAAATATGTGAACCTATATTTTATCTATAATGTAAATATACAAATATATAGACCCTTAACGGGTAGTAGTATTAGGTACGAACCCCCGTAAGAGATAAGAGAAGTCTAATGCTTATGACATTGGACTTTTTCGATAAAGTAAATTATAATCATCGGTAGGTAAATTTGTTCAGTTGGAGGGATGACTTGAGTTTTGTAAGCTCAGAAGTTATAAATAATAAAGTATATTTTTTCTTAATACACTGGTTTAAACTGAATAAAAGAAACGTCGACCTAGAAAACTAAATGCCAAATAAGCGCTACCTATTCATACCTATTCTACTTAGGCGATATATAAATGCAGTAAAAATGACCATAAAATTCAATCGTATTTTACTCTATAGCGAATAATTTTGCTTTTGAAGTCTTAAATAAACAAAAAAACATATATTTTAGTATTCTGAAATTGGGATGTTAACTCAACAAGAATTATACAACGATGTGACACATAAATTCGAACAGTAAACGAACCCTTTCGTCGCTTATAAATTCGTCGAAAATTGAAAAAGTGTGGATATTTTTTTGATTATGTTACTATTTAACCTCCTTCGGCAATCCCTAAGGATGACAGGCAGAGAATGCTTTTAGCATTAAATTCCCTTTTCGGCTACCATTCAATATCAATGCTATCGTACTACTGCGATTAGTGTCCAATTTAACATCACAACTGTCACAAATCTTGTTTTTTTTCTAATTTATGTTATGGTATATTTTTATATTTGTGCTGTGTGTAAGATGTCAAATAAACTCTTGTCTAAGTCTTTTTCACTGACACATTTTTATAAGGTTCAAAAGAGATTATAATTATAATTTTAAGTTTTACATACATTATGCCGAAATCCAGAGTTTTAAATTTAATATTCGTCATTTTGAGTCAGTCTCACCCGTAAACGTACGTACACATTCAATAAAAATTTTTTAATACGGAAGCACTGCAGCCTCCGGAAATTAAAAATGTTTGATATAGAGTGAACCATTCACAATGATGTATACGAATAAAGAACGTTTATTCTTTTCGAACCAAAGAACAGTTGACTGCAAATCAATTGTAGTAGAGATATGCGAAATTCAGTTAGCACAAGATGAATATAAAACTATATTAAATAAAAAATCACAATCCGCAGTTTAAACACCTCCTGTCACAGTAGGTCATTGGTTTCTGTCTCTGGACAGTATTTTATTTTCGGAATATTATCAGGTGTGTATATACAACTATAGTTATCAACTAAATGAATCATGGCGCTAATTACTACTACTATTTATAACATTCATCATCATGTGTACACCATGTCACTGCTGAACTGAGGAGTCTGCACAAGAATGTTCCAAAGAGTCACGAGTATTCAACAATCTCCTGCAATTTCATTAATTTTTTATCCTACACTCAACGTCACTTGTATAGTACAATTTTTCGTGAATGTCAACGAAAAATTTTTACTTTTATTTTTAATGCATATAAACATTACTAGTAATCAATAGTAATCAATAGTCGATTGGTTGGGTTGTCGTAATTCGAGTCGAGTTTTGATCTCCAGATGGTATGCTCGTGTAAATATGTTTTTCAAAACTTATGTACGATTAATATCGTTGACTTGGATATAAAGGTAGCTACAGGCTCACTATCAGTTAAGTTGTCCCAAATAGTCTTCGGTGAAATGTGGGTCAGCTCCCGTGGTCATCGCCGCCAGGTCGTCGCCCAGGATGTTCATGACGACTGTGACCAATTGTGCTAGTGCAGCCTCGATCGTGGTCGGCACGGATGTAGTTTGAGGGGAGGCCTCGGTTCTCCCCTTGAGGCTTGTGCTCGGAGCTGGGTGCTGCACTCGCACATGCTGAGATACAGGTCCTGGTGTGTTGGCAACTGCTGGCCCTGGCTAGATGGTGGCGATGGAGGGGTATGGGTGTGGAGGTCACCTTGGCCTCGGACTTGGCCATCTTTTTCATCTTCCCCTTCTTCTTAGTGGAGAGGGGTCCTCCCTCTGTGGTTGGCCTCGTTAGCCGGCGGTTACAGAGTTGTGACCGCCGCTATTTTTCCAGGTTTAGTGGCTGGTGCCACTTCTGTTGCCACCTCCAGGCGCCGCGGCTGTCGCGGCTGTGGCTGGGGTCTCGCATTGGGTGCGCCCTCTGCGACTGATGGTGCACTTCTGTGAGTGTTTTGCCGCGGCGCATGCGCCGGCGGGGGAGGGATGGGAGGGGCATTCTAATACCCCTCTTTCGAGCAATGCGCTGAATAACAGCGCATCTTCGGTCATTTGCCTAGTGCGCCTTACCGCAGTTGGCGCACTTCGGTGGCCCATCCCTGGGTTTGAGGCAGTCTGATGCGACATGATCCCCGGCGCATCTGACGCATTTTACCGGGCGAAAGCAGTTTGCCGAGGAGTGTCCGAACCCCTGGCAACGGTGGCATTGAGCCGGACCTTCCCTGCCTTGCCATGCCTCAATGGTTATTCCTGGCATGTAGAGGAGCTCGTGTACATCATACAGCCTCTTGAGCTCCTCCTGGCTAAGGTGGTGTAACTTCACGTGGAAAAGGCAACCCGGTCTCCCTTGCTTCGGGGGGATTGCCCTTACGAAGGTAACGGGAAAGCCCAGTGCCTTAAGGGCCTCCTCGATGTCATCGGGGTGTGTATCCGCTGGTAGCCCACCTTAGTGGGCAATTCAGCGGTTGGTGCATAGCAGTACCATGCGAGCGCTGCGTCTTCCTTGCTGCGCTCCGTTAGGTACCTCTGCACCTTCCGGTATTCGTCAGCCGAATGCGGGCGGTATCTTACCTCTTTCCCGAAGGGGCACGCATTCGGCGCGTGCCCTAAAATGTTGTGTAGGGTACGGAAATGTTTTGCCCACTCTGGTAGGCTTTCGACTATTATAGGAGGATATTTGCTATCCTCCTTTTCCTTGGCCACCACCTTCCTAGGTGATGGCACAGGTGGGCTGCGCGGGCGCTTGGGTGCTGCTGCCATCGTGGCATACGTCGACGCGGACGACGTTCCTGGGCGCGTAGGGCCCCCCCACGTTTAGGCATCGTAGGCGGCAGCCAGCCTCGGCGTGTCTATGTCGACCGGCGTCTCTACCGGCGACATTATTTTTTGCCCTACCTTAATCTCTACCTCCATTTCGGAGGGAGACGGGGTAGAGCGGCTTTGAGCCATGCCCCTTTTAGGCTCTATTAGTATGGTCGAGGCGACCCCCCTCTGCACGCTGACCCCGCTACGGGGGTTTGCAGGAGGGGGTGGGGGGGCATCATGTGTCGCCTTGATGATTGCGAGGTCCGTCTTACCGCTATTTATACTGGTTGCCGGGCCCGTGCTAAGTTGTGTTACCGTATTTCCGGCCTCGCTTTCCAATGTCGAAAGCCTGGCGTACTCGGTCGAATCCCATCCTCCCGGGTAAAGTGCTGGTCCCCCCTCCTCTTCAACTTGCGTTTCAGTGGCGGGAGAATACTCCGACGAGGAGGATGAGGATGGCGATTGTGGCGGTTCTGCGTGCCGTACTGGAATTTTCGTCCTTTTTTCCTTAGGAGCGTCGATTTCCGGCGGCGTGTGACGTCTTGCGGCTAGTCGCCCTTGTAGGACCTCCGTGTCTTCCACCTGACGATACTCAGATCGCCGGTCAGTAGACGCGGGGGTCGGGGGCGATGCGCGTGTACGCGGTAGCGGCCGTGGTATCCCGGGCTTGATGTTGGTACTGTCCCGGGGAGGTAATATCACCGACTTCTCAGGATCAAATAGGTCCCTCCTCATCAGTGTCCTTTCGAACGTTGTTGTCCGCCGCTTGTCGGGTGGTTCCCTAGGTCGGCGGGAGGGGGGTGGGTCCCCCACGTCCGACATTCTTGTACACTAATGTATTGAGTGCCTAATGTGTGGTGTGTATGTGCGTGTGCGTATCCCGGTAGGCGTGCGAACGATAACGGTTCCTGTGTCGCTTGACCACTCCCCCCCCGCCCCTCAGCGCGGGCCACTTAGCCGGGTGAAACCTTTCGGCCCTGCACAGCGCCCAGCGAGCGGTTTGGGGGTTTGTTGACTTAATGAGAGATGTCCCCGCGAAACGAGACTTAATACCCCGAAGTGTACAAGTACACCGCAGGGCCGAACACCGGTGCCCTTTTCTAAGAAAAGGGATAGGGTGTCCGACGCGCTTGGAACGCTGTTGGCCAGTTAAAATTGCAACGACGGGCGTGTCAATTGGCAAACAGACGTTATCCCGGGGTGTGGTCGCCCAAAGTCTCAAAGTCTCAAAGTCTAGGAACTTCAGGGAGTAAACTCAACCTTCAGAACTTCGACCGAGTTCTTCGGAGCGACGGGTGCCATGGTAATAGTACTAGTTAAAAACTTTCCGTATTCACCGATCGCACCGCTACACAAGCCCGAGATTTTCTTTATAGCAATTTTAAGTGCTACAATTGCCACGAGCTTGACCGAGAAGGAAAGCATCATAAGGAAACTAGTAAAATAAAAAATATATAATGTTAGAACATTATATTTTTATTAAAAAATACATATTTAAAAAATACATTACACATAACATTATTATTAAAAATACAAATTTAAAAACCATTAAAATATATTGATTAAACTTAATAAAATTGACTTCATCACTTTAAATTTATTGTTATTCATTTTATTTCAATATACTACATATAATTATAAGTTTTAAAACATTTACCAGAAGCAAAAATAATTAAAAAAAAATTCTTTATTTTATTAAAAAAGGAAAAAATGCATTAATACCATCTTGAAAAGTGAAAGACGTTAGATTGATTTAATTGCCGCATCTCTTGAGAGATACGTGCGGTGTCGTAATTTTCTTTGGAACGATTTATTACTACATTTAACATTACTCTAAGAAATGTTTCTGATATTCATGCCCATTTCAATTCAACAATATAATTGAATCTTGCATTTTATTTCTAGTCTCATAATGGTAACTTTTTGGACTGCTGAAAACAAATAGACCGTGAAAATTATGTGGACGATTATACATATATTCTGACTTCAATAAAGTTGTTACCCAGTGTTTTTGCGTAAGAATAAGTTACGATACCCACGAAAGGGAACGTATACCTTACTTCTTTTCGTGGGTGTCCTAAGAGGTGACTAGGTTTCCGTTACGATAGAATTATGCAACATTTTTTTAAATGATTATTACTTAATAATCATTTATAAAAAAAAATAAGACCAAAATTCAGCAGCTTCATCAAAAGTCGTGTCGTCACGATAACTCTTTCATACGTCAGGGTCTATGATATGCAATGGGTGTAAAAGGCCGTTATATATGTATGTAATGTGATAGTCCTACAGTTAAGTGTTATATTATAATCTAATCGTGAATGTTTGACATTAAATTGAAAAACTTCAGTGTGAATGCTTCGATGGAGTCCTTCCAATAATTACATTTTGCATTCATTGCTTATAAATAGAGACACAGTTAATATGACCTCCGTAGAATTCACCCTTATTGTGTAACAATGTAACACATTGTTACACGGAAGATTGGTTGGCCACGATCATTGCTAAAGTTTGATTGAACTTAACCTTTCGCCTTTCCATGGATTCTCTTTAGTCATGGAATTTGTATTTTATGTGCGGGACGGAAATGAATGGATGGAAGACAAATGCTATTTTCTAAATAACTCAATTTTCCACAAGGAGTTTTCAAATAGTCATAGTTTTGAATCTTGCCCTTTTCCACCTTATCTCGATATGAAGTTTTGAATGTAGTCTTGAGTGATTGCAGTTTGTGAGAACAAGAAAATACATTTTTATTTAATAAAGCGGTACACAGATACTTTGTTTTCTTTTTTATTAGTGTGTAGTGATATATGAACTAAAAGTCCAGCATATGGTAAGTGACTACAATAGCACATCTACATCTGTATCCCGCGAGGACTAAGACAGATTGCCTCGTACCTTGTAATTATACTAGCTACCTATACCTTTCGAACTAAAACACACCAGATATTGTATTTGATGCCATATAACAGAGTCGGTATCAGCACTCCGTTATGTATCGCAGAGCATGCACTTCTGACAACATCTTGCGTTTTGACTAACGAAGTCAGGGCACCATTGACCGGCAGCCACACGCCTATTCACGCTATATTATTATTAATTATGTTACGTACACAGGTACATAAAATAATAAATTTTTAAAATTATAGTATTCATTATAATTATTATATATTTATAATTGATAATGTATACATTCTTATTCTTTATTTGCCGTAAGCAGGAAATATTGTGTGAAGATATTACAGTAGTAAAATTCTGTCTCATTAACCTATTTAGCTATTTTAATCTAAGTATATTTTAAAAATAATCTTAAAATAAGTACTATATAATGTTATTAATAATGAAAAGGCTATTTAGCTCAGAATTATTAACGAACCAAAATGTATTAAACTAAAATTCGATAAACAATATTAGAATTTTTGCATTTATTTTTCATTTCATTTATTGAATCCAAAATTTCACAACGTAAATCCTACAATAATCATTGCAAACACACTTCCCCTACAAGTTCTTTCAAGATCGGAAACTTGAGGCACGTCCTTTTATGTTTGTTTATTTGGGACACACAATAAGGAGAAGCTTTTGTGTTGTTTTGGATATACTCTTCTTGTTACATTGTTGCCAATAGATGAGATGGGACTAGCCCTTACAAAGTTTGATTGAGTTTCCTCTTACCCTTTCGATTTTTTTTTGTCGATAACACAGTCAGGACAAGTAGTCGTTAACACCTTTTCGTAGAACGTGTTTAATTAGTTGTTAGATGTTATTCTAACAATATTATTCTAAACATACGCTTGCCGTAAAAACATTATAATTTGCACACGTATGAATCTTGCTCGTGCTATACCTGTACTTGTTGTACTAAGAATGAAACCCTACGAGACTCGCTCATAGACATTTTCTTTCTCACAGAGAAACGAAAGCGATGTGATAATAAAATTAAAAACTGCGATAACTGCTACCTCTATGAGTAATTCTCTTGTTTTATTTTGGTGACCACTTCTAGAGTCATTGCACCAAAATGCTATAATGAAAAAGCCTCAAGCCAGACAGATCATTTAACAAAATTACTTATATATGTACTATATATCAGACACGGATTCGGAAGGTGGGGGTGACCTGAGCGATAAATCAACTTGCTCTGGTATTTATCATACATAAAAAATGCCTCTAAAATAATGAAGAAATGAAATAATTAAAAACGGCACGGACACCCCTAATCCAGTGAACTCGATGAAACAGAATAATGCCGCTTACGGAACGAAAACGGAGAAGGCCTCGATTTCTTTTTGTTTTTCGTGGTGAAAAAGGTTTAATTAGAATTAAACAAAATCGGAATATTGCATTTAAATTAATAAGCAAGAAGCTTAGCTAAGAAAAGTATTATTTTATTTTTTTGTTTTATTTTTAAAGGCGATTCAAAGAAAAAAAATGTTTTTTTACGATTGATATTTATTTTGAATGATGATTTTTTTATTTTTTAGAAAATATTCTGTGCTCCGTGGTGAACATCGAATAAAAAGTATGTACTTAATATTAGGTAAAATTGCATTTACCTTTTAAAATATCTTAAGATTTTCAATTTCACTCAAGATCGAGACATAATATTAAGTTAATAGTTGTTCATCCAAGAGTTCTGTGTTACATTGTTACTTTGAAGATTATGCGGCTCCGATGATTGCTTAAGTTTGATTCAACTTAGTTATAATCTATTCGCCAATGCGTAATTGGATTTGATCGGTGAAAATAACTTACTCAACGAGATTTCGAATCTATATATTTTTAACCATATGTTGTAAATTACATAAATATGTTACCAAAAAAAATAACTGGCTTCAAAAAAAATGCAAAAAATCATATAGTAACTTTCTCAGCTATTCTTGCCTAAGAAAGTGATTATTTGCTTACCAAGGACAAGTGGTTGAGTGATCGGAATTAGTGTCATGAGAGATCGAGCCCCAGGTGGTAAGCCCGTAACAATGGGCTTTTTCAAAAACTTTTGTAAGATTTATATCATTGGCTTGGACATAAAGAACTTAATTGTTTAGACCTCTGTCTACCCCAAGATTGGGATTGGGGTGAAGAAATTTTTTAGCTAAACTTGTTACTCATTAACATGAATAAAATAACACCTACCATGACTACTACTTGAATCTTGCTAATGTATTTATTACTTGGTTTTATAATTACTAGTTGGAGTATACACACAAAAGTATACGATATCACACTCTCTTACACACACGCATAACTATATATAAATAAAATAAGAGTTAATTTTATGTTAAACAGGCCAAATTCATTTTGTCTCTTGTAGTGTTCCCTTTTTATTGTATCGAATGTTATATCACAATGGATTTAAAGAAGATATTTTTCATTTAAAACTGCACACTTCATATACCGATGTAAACAAAATAAAGGTACAGATTCCGGAGTATTCCTCATATGGCAATTCATCCTTGAGTGTTGTTTATACAGCTTAACTACCTAAGAGCCTGCCACATAAAGTTTTGTTTAAGGCACTCTCGTTCCACATTCACAATTCATGTAAATATGAATATATTTCAATGATGCAAAGTATGCCTTTTCCTCTTTTAGAAGCAAAATGTAATACTATTATTATTACTATATTCTATTATTATTGATTTGTCTTCATTGTCTCCAAAAACCCTGTCACAATCCTATGCAGAACACACGCCTCTTCCGTATGAGCTTACTATAATGAGCATGCTTGGCAAGCGGATTGGCAATTGCAAAACCAGACACCTCTTACCGAAGGCGTTACTGCCGATCAATGGTCTTTTGATTCTCTTCAATTTGATTCTCATCCCGATATATGGTGGTATTTCATCATTTGTCTGTAGCCAAATGCACTTTTGAGGTTTTCACTTTGTCATGTCTTACGGAAATAGAGGGCCTTTCACTTTACAGCATTCTTATTTTGTACTTAAAGTTATAAGACTTTCAGGGAAATAAAAATATTTTTTTCTTTATGCAGAAAAAAATCAATTTTAGCCAAAATAATCCATACAGTTTAAAAATTAAAATATTTAGACATGCATATATTAAGTAGGACCGGAAATAGCAATGATAGTAGCAATTGAAGTGTGGCAGTTAAAAATTACGTGCAACATTGAACAGCTCTTTCAGACTAGGTGTTGCTCTTTCAGAAAAGATGACAACGCTAAATAATTTAAGTTTTTCCCAATTATAGCTCATAATCTTTTAAAATATTGTTTCATGATTTTTACATTACAATGTAGTTTACACAGAAGTTGAGACTGACGTGTATCAAAATTGTTTCATGATATTCATATATATATATATATATATATATATATATATATATATATATATATATATATATATATATATATATATATATATATATATATATATATATATATATATATATATATATATATAAATGTATAATATATAAATTTCGTTTAATACTCTCAGGAGTCAATGCGAAGGAGATTAAAAAATACGCTAGCTAATCAGGATATATTAGACTTTAATACAATGTTGCCATAAAAAAATAAAAAAATGCAATGCATAAAAAGGGAAAGGTACATAAAATATTTCGAACACAAAAATATTTCTTTAACTCGGTAATAATTCGTGGGGCGAATTACCTGTATGTTTTTTTATTAAAGCACGTACGCAGCGGCGCCCTATAAATCTGATGTTGGCGTTTCCACTTTACTTCTCGAGCGCAAACACATTTGCATTTGTTATAATATAATAATAGAACGGTGTTTTGTATCATATATTAAGCCGATATTTACAAGTATCGTGAATATGGTAGACATAGTATTCACATGAGTTGACAATATTAAACACTTGGAAGAGATGAAATATAAAAGATCGAAAGAAAGCAATTATTATTAATTGACATCAATTTTAAATTTCTCAAATAAAATGTGTAGTCAAATTAAGGCATAAAAATTTTACAGTATCCATTAATAAAAATTACGAAGACCTGAATAGCCAGCATTTTTCCAGTGGTATTTTTCCTAGATCGGCCATTGGGTCGGCAGCCAAAGTGACAAAATATGACAATTGTGTGAAAAATTTACAAAATATGACTATTGTGACAAAGCGATCGACTTCCCAACTTTTGATACACCTCCTAAGTCTATGAAATTTGACCTTCTCTACGGTACTCATTGCTTTCAGATTTTCAATCTCTAAGTATTCCTAACTTTACAATTCTCATATCTTTAGGAAGGACTCCGAAACTTACGCATTATTAATCTTTCCGCCACTAAAAGCTATTTAACTTCTTTCATGGTAAGCGTCCAGGCTTTGCTAACGTCATTACTAGTCCTATGACAGCTATGTATATGACGCAGAAGATTTTGGGCGGAGTGTTTTCCAGGTGCCACCAGTTTTTAGGTCCCGAGAACGATTCCTGGACGGAACAAGGATGTAATAAACAAGTTATTCTATATTTTCTCTGGTTTTTGCTTCTTACTTCGGGTTCAGAGTATGGAATTTTGTTTCAGCGTATGGAATGTGAGTTTTGTGTAGTGTTACACTATATAGAAGGGAATTATGGAGATGTCAAGTCCCTCGTCTTGTATGTTTATGTTTGTGATAGTTTCAGATAACGTCAGCGTTAGAGAATGTTTTTATATTAGGTTGCCTTCTATATTTAATAATGGTCCTTTTTAAAAACTTGGTTATAGCAGGTACGTATTCTATTTTCAGTTTAAAAACTTTGTTGATGAAGATTTAAACACAATTTACTTGTTAATTAAGAAGTTTCTCGATCAGCGGATGAGATTATCTCAGCAGGCGTTATTTAGATGCGAAAAGATTTAATTTCAACATCTCAGCAACACTCGTATAATTTTCCAAATTTGTGAGTTGTATAAAAATTGGAAGGGAATTTATGAAACAAAAAATTAAATATAAATTTGATCGAAAAATTCATATTATTTCACGATAGCCGAGAGGTTGGGTGATCGGATATTCATTCTTGAGACCCGAGTTCAATCCCCGAGGATCGTAGCAAAGGGTTTTTTCAATACTTACGTACGATTTAAGTCGTTGGCTTGGAAAAAGATGGCAACTGTATCACCTGTGACGATGTCCCAAAAAATGTCTTGTGTGGAAGGTGGGTCGAAAAGACTTGAATGTCGAGACAAATGTCGAGTCTGTCTACCCCTGTATTTAGAAAGGCGTGAAGATATTAATATTTATTTATCTGTGACACATTTTATTTTAAAATAACTAAACACATTATACTAAAAATTTAAAACTTGCATGAACATCACTTAAGATTACTAATGGATAAATTAAATAAAACCCATTTTATCCCTTCCAAATACTGTTATCGATATACAATTAAAGAATACTTGAACGGCAAGATATTCTGTTGGTATGTTTCGCATTGTACCCACCTATAGGTATTGAACTTTTTAAAATCCATTTTCGTGGTACCTGCCACTGCCGCTTCGCAGTCTGAAAACATTGAAGTTGTTTAAAATAAAGAATAAGAAACATCTTGAGATATTTTAAAATAAAATTTATCTGATATTTACTTACCTAAGCGTTTACGGAAGCATAGTACTGACGGGCAGGGATTCATCGGAAAATAAATGAAGGCACTTCTGTCATATCTTTTGTAGGCTGAAATAAAAGAAAAAAAGAGTTTTTTAAATTTATATTTTTAAGCAATTAAATTTTGTTCTTATCACAACTATTACTACATTATTAGTGAAAATCATTATATTAATAACAATTTTGGAGACGTGAGAGAAATTACTGTAGTGTAGTATATTAAGTCTAGAAGAGATGGCCCACGTTACTTATAAGCATATACACACATTTACATACATAAGAGCCCATAAAATTTTACTGCTGACCACAAGCTGATAAAAGTCACGATAGCCGAGGAGTTGGGTAATCGGAATTCGAGTTTCAGCTCGAGGTTCACCAAGATGGAGATTCGAGAGATCCGGGCTCTACCCCCAAGGCTTGTATCAATGGGTTTTCTCAAAACTGTACGATTTACATCATTAGCTTGGTTATAAAGACGGCGACGGCCTCACGAAGGAAGGTGGATCGAAACGACTTAATTGTCTAGACCTCTGTGGGCTGTATCGAGAATGGCGTGAAAATATTTTTGTTAAATTGTTTGTAAACTTCTACGTCATGTAAGTCACCTTTTTCCAAAATCGTCATGCGTCGGTTCGGCTATCGTTGTACCAGGCACCATGCACCATAGACATTGTTGCCAGTCACTGATCTGCTAAGTTTTGATTTACTTTTTTACTGTCTTAAATATATATTTTTTTTTCTTAAATATCGCAATATCTAGGTGAATACCCTTACTAATTTGTTATGACGCTCACGGAAAGAAGTCCCGTTTTTATGATATTATTACTACGCTGATACAGGCATAACTACAGTACAGTACAGTAGAGTACAGCAGCTTTCAATATAATATAGTATATGCATATAAGATTTAGAACGGGATTGATTTTCTTCTCTTCATCTCATGATCAGAATAGGGCTTCATCTTAGTCGTGCCTAATTACGCACATGTCACTGGCACGCCTGTGATTGATTGTAACGCTAATATCCGGGACAATATCTCAACAATGGATAATGTTGGCAGTATTCTGTGCATGGTATAAACGTATATAAAATATAGCTTATATGAAAAAAATACAAAACTTTTATTTGCTTTTGACTGCCGGGAAGAGATTGCTACCCTGCGATAAGACCGAATTTGACCTTCTAATTAAAGCTTTTTTAAAAAAAAATGTGTGTATTGTTGTGGTGTAAAACTCAAGCTTAGTTTTATTTTTTAATTACGATGTTAATCACCTTATTAAACTTAACTTAAACATTGTGTTACCAAGTGTAAAGACATACTTCTGTGGATTCTTCCAAATTAATATTAATTTCATACGCATTTTTGCCCAGTTTTATTCTTTTTGACTACCAACGTATTCAAATAGAATAAACCTGTGACGGCCTTCTACGCGACGTTTGAAAATAAAATCAGTGTTGTGCGGTGTATGATAGAGACTGATTCAAGAGTAACCTATCAGCAGATTCGGACAAGCTTAGGCATCTGTATGACTCAAGTGCACAAAATCCTCCACCGATAGGATCTATAGGATACCTCATTATTTGACCTAGGCCCAAAAACTGCGTCGTGTTGATTGGTGCTGTGAAATGATACAAAGATTTAACGGAGGTGACTCAAAAGCTCTCTTCGACATACTTTCGGGTGAAGAAAGCTGGATTTTTGCTATGATCCGGAAACCAAAAGACAATCTGCTCAGTGGCTGTTTTCTTCCGAGGAGTTGCCAACCAAATTAAAGAGGGGTCGAAGTGTAGGCAAAAAAATGGTGGCCTCATTCTTTGGAAGGACCATGCGAAAATTGCTTTAGAAGATCAGTTACTGCAGAGTGATATACTAACAAACGTTTGCCACTTGCAGTAGGATCCTCCTTCCCTACGACAACGCCTCCAAACACACCGCCGGGCGAACGATCGACTATTTCCCGACGTCAGATGTGGAATTGATGGGTCACCCGCCATGTAGCCCCGACCGAAAATTAAAGAAAAACTTCGAGGAGAATATTTTATGGACGCCAAGGAAGTTGCGTTCCAGAAGGCCATCGAAGAGGACGAGTGGGCAATGTGCTTTTCTCGGTGTTTCTATCGAATGCAGTGATGTATTGATATGAATAGAAACTATTTTGAAAAGATATTATTAAAATAATAATTTGCTAATTAGCTAAGTTTTTTGATTTTCTAAGAACTTTTAGTTTCACCCTCGTATGCCCGTGTGTACTTTCCTCAAAAAATATAATTTGTGACCGACCTGAGCAAGGATTACATTTAATTTTCTTTTGGTTAAGTTTAAAAAATCTGTAACTCATCTTTTTTATATTACTTTTTTACTTATAAGGAAAACCTTAACAACAAAAACCAACCACGGGAATAGTTACACTACTTGTTGACCCGGAGGCGTTTACAGATTTATTTGCAGAGAAATCTGCAGAGAAAATATCTTCGGTGGAAGGTGGGTCGAAGGGACTTAATTGTCTAGACTCGACCTCTGTCTACCCCTGTATTGGGAATTGCGTGAAGATATTTTTTTTATCTGCAGAGAGAAGATCAAAGTCCCGCAAGATGCCAAGAGAAGGAAATGCGATGATTGCTGATGTGTCACGATAGCCGAGTGACGGGTAATCGGAATTCTAGTCAGCAACCCGAGTTAGATTCGGGGCGAGAAGACTTAGTTAATAATTCTGTAGACCTCTGTTTATCCTAGTATTGAGAATGGCATGAAGATTGCTGGTGTGTAACGCTACGTCCTCGAAAAATAAAAACAATACTTTTGAAAAGGATTGAGGGAGTATTTATTCTTCTTCTTCTTACCAGCTTATCAAAAGTTTACTGCTAAGCATACCCCTGCCCCTCCCCAATGTTTTCCACAAGGATCGGTCCTGAGCCATCGGCATCCATCGACTCTCCGCAATAATGTGCAAGTTGTCAATACATCTCGTTGGAGGTCGTCCGACACTGAGCTTGCCAGAACGAGGCTGCCAATCGAGAACTTTTCTTCCCCAACGTTTGTAAGTTCTGCGAGTGGTAATGGGCCCATTGCCATCCTACATCATTAATAATTAATTTGCCAGAATTGTCCCGGGCAGATCCTGAGAGTTTATGATACCCAAGAGAATAAAGAGGTTAGAATTATTGTTTATATCTCTTTATAATTAGTCATAATATATATTATGACTAATTATAAATTAGTGAACAAAACAAAATTACTTTCAGGAGCTCTTTGCTACCCTTACATTACACTGTTTCATTAGAAGCAACTAAAGGAAGTCTTAATTTTACAAAATCTTTCCACATTTTGTACTACACCTAAGCTATTAGTTTTCCATAAATTGCCTGAGGAGCACCTGACTTAAAGTAACAGTTTGTTACGACACAAAGCTTACAGCGCATCGGATACCAACGCCATTTCTAGGTGCATTCCTCCTTTGACAGTTTAATGTGCAATGTAGTTTATAAGGCTTATCTCCTTAAGAGCCTGTCACATAAAGTTTTATTCAAGCTACTGTAGGGACACATTCATAATTCTCAAAATAAAGATGGTTTAGATTTTATTTAGTTAATGTTGTTTAAAATAAACAGTTCTTGTGATATCATGCGTCGTCGATTTCTTAATGCATTTGAACTCACAAAACACAACACTTATATAACGATAGCAGAGTGGTGTAAACCTATGAAAACTACTAAATTAAAATCATTTAGTACTAAATAATTAATTCAATAATTAATAATTAACAATTTAATTAAGTAATAATTCATCACTCAGTAATAATCAATAATTATAATAATTAGTTTTAATTCCCAATCAACACCGTGTAGTGCGCTTTAGAGCAATGCATGTATCGTGAGATGTACTCATACATTACTTCCACTTTATCATCGGAGTGTGCAGAGGTTGGTGCGTAAACCTGTATGACTAAAGTGAATAACTTTTGGTTATTCTGAGTATAAGTTACGCAACGCTATTCGACACAGTCTAAATCTTGACCACGTTATTGATGAGAGATGTGGACGATAAACCCAACACTTCCTTGGGACAGATAGTCGCCCGCCCGGTGATAAAAGAAGTTACCGGCGTTGAGGATTATCGAGACCTCCAATTGTCTTCGAACTTCAGATAATCTTAAAATGCTCCAATGTAGCCTGCTTACCTCTTCTTCCAGCTCAAAGATCTTCTATGCGTACATTATATGTTACCAGGTCCATTCCTCGGGGTTGGCAGCGCAATCTCATCTGGAGATTGTTACCATGGCTACCAACTTGGCCAGTACCAGCGGGGCCGCCGGGCACTGTGGGATATTTTTGTGTTTTCATCATCGGAGGGCTTTGCTATATATAGTTGCCATGCTTGGCTAGCGTGTCGGAAGCCGTAGTTTTTGTTATTAAAAATTGTATGTAGGCAGATAGTGCTGCCCATCGCTCCTAATATTTAGACATCTCTCTGTCAAATTTTACAACACTCACGAGATGATGATGATTCTCTTATGCTGCTACTATATGGCAAAAATATGGAATATGAAATATCTTCATAATATTCCCAATACTAGGGTAGATATAAGGCTAGGCAATGAAGGCCTTTGGACCAACATTTCATTTTTCTGATATTTCCTTGGACAACAGGTAGTCCAAGGAATGTCCATGGACGGAGAAAGGATCACCACCTGTCAGGGCAGGTGGTGATCCTTTCTCCGTCTTTATGACATAGCCAACGATATGAATTTTACATGACTTTGAAAAAACCCATTGGTACAAGCCTGCCACCTGGGGATCGAACTCGGGTCTTTTGACCCGAATTCTGATCACCCAGCCACTCGGCTAATTTTGACTTCTGTGAAAAAACCTGGACAAAATTGTGTGCAAAAGTTTGTTAATTACAAATTCGTTTCAGGATTTCTTTGTTATCCTTACAATACACTGTCACTTTAATAAATAAATAAAATAAATATTTTCACGCTATTCCCAAAAGAGGGGTAGACAGAAGTCTAGTCTAGACAAATAAGTGCCTTCGACCCACTATCCACCGAAGATATTTTCGGGACAACGTGACAGATGGTGAGCCCGTCGCCGTCTTTTGTCCAAGCTTACGTTATAATTCGTACATAAGTTTTTGAAAACCCATTGGTACGAGCTTACCACCTGGGGATGGAACTTGGGTTTCTTGACTCGAAATTTCGAACACCCAACCACTCGGCTATCGTGACTCACTGTTACTTTAGAAGCAACTAAGGCTAATCTTAGTGTTGTATCAAATGTTGAAATAAAATTTCAACATTTGATACAACGCTAAGGCCCCCCGTGACCACGAATGTTGTAAAGCATCCGAAACGTCGGGAAATAAAAACAGTTTGTTAAATCTAATTAAAAACGCAATAAAATCCAGATTTTATTTAAGATGTGTAACATTCGCGTAAATACAATAAATCATTATGAACACCTAAGGCGTTAGTTTTTCATAAAATGCCTGAGGAGCACCTGACTTAGTAACAGTAACACGACAAGTAACAGTTTGTTACGACGCTAAGCTTACAGCGCTTCGGATACTGACGTCAATTCTAGGTGCATTCCTCCTGTGAGACTTTAATGTGCGATATAGTTTATAAGGTTTATCTCCCCAATAGTCTGTCATATAAAGTTTTATATAAGCAAATCTTGGGAAACATTCATAATTCTACAAAATAGAGATGGTCTAGAAGTCATCAAGTTAACATTGGTTATTATTTACAGTTTTGGTGATATCACGCACCGTAAATTTTTTCATAGGTCTCTCTCTCGCTACTCATCATCGCTCCTGACATTCTATTTTCTATTTAGAATGATTTGGCAACATCTAATTCTTACATAATTAGTTAAAAAATATAAACAACTCGATCAGAAATGTACAATGAACGTACTGCATTACACTATTGTACAAGTACCTACGTTACCATGTGTACAAGTAAAATAAAATTTATAGGTTAGTTGTAGCAGTGTAGCCCCAGGTGGGCAATGTTTTTTTTAGCTTTAAGGAATTTGAACGATATACTGCTTCAGTGCGTCTTGACTACACAGGTCGTCGAAATACATTTTAATTAGAAACATTACATTAATGCAGACTTTGGAATTTTTCTCCTTTAAAAACATTTATTTAGCACGCTATATTTACAGTAGAATGTATGGGTCAAATTATCAATTTAATACGTCACATTCACTGTACCACATTTAATATTATAATATTAATTTAATAATTTTTTCAAATAAAAAATTATCATTACACAAAATAATAATTATTAAAATGTTTAAAAATATGAGTAAAATTTTGCATACAACAAACTTAAATAAACCGATGAATACTAACACACATTTAGTAAAATAAATAGTAAATTTAGTAATAACATGATAAATAGTCACGACAACCTAGTGGTTGGGTGATTGGAATTCTAGTCGAGAGACCCGAACTTTGATCCTAGGTGGCTGGCTGATACCAATAGTTTTTTTAAACTTATGTAAGATTTATATCGTTGGCTTGGACATTAAGATGGTGACGAGTTCACCTCCTGTCACATAGTCCCAAAAAGGGTCTTTGGTGTAAGGTGGGTTGAAAGGACTTAACTTTCTAGACCCCTGTTTGCCCCTGTATTGGAAATGGCGCGAAGATATTTTTTATATTATATTTATATATATCTTTGAATTTTACACTTCTTGATAAGTTACATAATTTCAGATACTATTATTCTCTTTAAAAGATTCAGGTTATTAATGTTGTTTGCGATTGTTCAGCACTGATTATTGATAAATACGTTACGATTTATACAGCTTGCAAGCGCTCGCTCTGGAGCAAATGTGAATTTCCGATAAGTCATTAAATAGCTTATTTGGATCACACTCCACCGAAACCAATCATTTCAATGTTTGCTTTAGGTGTTCGTTCGTTTTATTCGAATAATTTATACCTGTGATTGAACTAGTAATTTTACATACGTAAACAATGTTAGTCGTGTGGTAACGCTAAAAGAATATTGCCACCCTCTTTCTTCCCGTGGGTGTCGTAAGAGGCTAAGGGAAACTGCCTTGAATATCATTGTTGCAACCGATAGATATGCGGGATAACCATCTATAAAAATATCAGAACAAAATAATTACAGCAAAGATGGGCAGCAGCGTCTAAGGTGTGAGGTGACTGATACTGCGATCGCAAATCCGCTTGCCAATTGTGGCGATAATGGCAAATCCTGCCAATAGGAAAGGCCTATGTCCTGCAGTTGACTTTAATAGGCCCTTTATTGGAATCACCTTACAGAACCATTTTTTTTCCACAAAATATTGGCGCATCGGCACCGCGGCTGGACGTAGCACCTCATCCTAGTTATTTGTTTAAGCGGAGATATACTCGTAGAATTATTTATTTCGTTGCTACCTATTTAAATAATGCTATTAATTACCATGTGAGCAAATTGTTCGAATAGGGGAGATACATATTCGATCCCTCGGAAGATACCTCGGACACTAGACGTGTGCGTTTGAAATAAAATAATTGCTTTGTAGAGGCGAAACAGGTAAAAGGGAAAATGAATCTAGAATCTATCATTTTCTTGGCCGTTGTTTACTCAGTGATAATAAAGTGCGAATCCAATATTTGTGGACCGTCTGTGTCATGTGATTGTGTGAGTGAATAAGCCGTGATGTGAACAATGCCTTGAATGTCAGAATTATAATAAATCACTGCTGTAATGGAATGTGTGTAATTAGGCATAGATAGTATATAATGACAATACGAATGTGGTATTACATCTAAATTCTTCTAAATATTCTATTTGGATACTAATATATATATATATATATATATATATATATATATATATATATATATATATATATATGTATATATATATATATATATATATATATATATATATATATATATATATATATATATATATATATATATATATATATATATATATATGTATATATATATATATATATATATATATATATATGTATATATATATATATATATATATATATATATATATATATATATATATATACATATATATATATATATATATATATATATATATATATATATATATATATATATATATGTATATATATATATATAAATTGAATTTAGAATTGTTCATGAAAATAAAAATATATACTTTTTAGAATTTTACTCATTTTTAAATATGGAGTGGACGCCTAAAGAAGACAGTGTTGCAGTTATTGCGTTGCATCGTTGCGGTTACGCGCCAATTCAAGTTTTTGACATACTGAAAAATTTTAATATAACCAAAAGATTCGTTTATCGTACCATCAAACGATACAATGAAGACTCTAGTGTAGATGACAGGCCACAAGAAGTGGTCGAGAAGCCACAAGAAGTGGTAGAAGAGAGCTACAATAAACAAAATGATAAGGTGTACGCACAGTAGTGAAGAAGCGAGCAACCGTATTCCGCGTGTCCAACGAGGTAATTTTCCATCCTCGTTCATGGTATGATTGGGAGTTTCTTATTGGGGCTTAACAGAGGTACATTTTTGCGAGAAAGGTGTAAAAACGAATGCAGTTGTGTATCAAAATACAGTCCTGACGAACCTTGTGGAACCTGTTTCTCATTCCATGTTCAATAACAGGCACGGGGTATTCCAACAAGATTCGGCGCCAGCTCATAGAGCGAAGAGCACACAAGACTGGCTGGCGGCGCGTGAAATCGACTTCATCGGGCACGAAGACTGGCTCTCCTCCAGTCCAGATTTGAATCCGTTAGATTACAAGATATGGCAACACTTGGAGGAAAAGGCGTGCTCAAAGCCTCATCCCAATTTGGAGTCACTCAAGACATCCTTGATTAAGGCAGCGGCCGATATTGACATGGACCTCGTTCGTGCTGCGATAAACGACTGGCCGCACAGATTGAAGGCCTGTATTCAAAATCACGGAGGTCATTTTAAATAAACTTTAGTGTCATAAGAATCTATTTTTTGTTAAGTTCATTATGGTATATAAATAGTTACATAATGAATAAACTTGTCTTTGAAGCCGAGTGGTTGGGTAGTCGGAATTTCGAGTCAAGAGACCCAAGTTCGATCCCCAGATGGCAGGCTCGTACCAATGGGTTTTTCAAAAACTTATGTACGAATTATATCGTTGGCTTGGACATAAAGACGGCAACGGGCTCAAAACCTGTCATGTTGCCCCGAAAATATCTTCGGTGGAAGATGGACGAAACGACTTAATTGTCTTGACATCTGTCTACTCCTGTATTGGTAATGGCGTGAAGATATTTTTTTTAATTTCATCAACAATATGTTTATAGAATTTTCGAAACTGGATCTAATTCAGGATCAGTACCTGTGGCTCTTTTCGTGTCCAAGACAATTAGAGATTAATTGAGTGAAGAAGAAATGAGTTATGTAGAAGACTGTCATTTTAGTAGTAATAGAACGAAAATTCATGGTGTGATTAATATGTTATATGGTAAAAATGAACATGTCTCTGGTTAAAAATAAATATACACGTATATTGGTGCTTTTCAAAACATTATCCCTAGTAAAGTGGATTAGGGTTAAAGGTGATTATTAAAAGTTCGGACTTTTAAAGGAATATGCATGAAGTTCCATATTAAAGCTGTTTACATATGAATTAGCATTCTACGATTAAAATACACATGGGTATTTTCTCTTTTTAGTCATAGCGATTGTACTGACGCTGTATTTACCATCGTGTACTAATTTTCGCTACCGTTACATCTTGCCGACAAACTCTCTCCCAAAACAAACAAACAATTTCTGAATAAACAAATTTACAATCTGAGACGCTTAAGTAGATTTAACCTTTATTAATATAAGCTCATTAAAAACTTTTTGGCTAATTAAGTAAATCCCAACATTTGATCAATTATATCTTGATAATTTAAGTACACTGCAAAATATGGGGTATTATCATACATCTCCTTAACGAAGCTTTAGCCGCGGTAAAACTTTTTAATAATATTTATACTTTCGCTACAATACGATACCAAAATTCCTTCATAGCCTTCAGACTGGAGCGCAACACGAAGAGGCAATCTTTCCATATATGACTACAATATAAGTCAGTCTCATTCATTGAAATAAGAATTCACACTGATACCACAACTAAGACGGCTTTTTATTTAAAAAATATTTAAAAAAAATTTTAAGATTTTTATTTAAGATTTTAATATTTTCTTATATTTTTATTATATTTCTTTTATAAAGGTTTCTTAAGAAACCTTTATAAAAACTAATTTTAACATACTTATGGAGTATATAACAACAATAATGTGGGTGTGTAGAGAACACCACTAATCATAGTCGTAAATACGCTTAAATAACGTGCTCAGTACTTAGGTCAAAAGAGTACTACTTAAAATAAAAATACGTTGTAACATTCTCTCCTGTTGTACCCGCATAACATTCTATCGCAACTTTCTTATATTTAATAATCAACTATCCAAATAGTTAGGCCGATCGGTGGTGGTCAGCAGCATCTAAGTTGTAAGGTGTCTGGTCCTCAATCCGCTTAACAGGGTAGCGATTAAAGCAAATCTTCCTTATGGGAGAAAGCTATTTCTTATCTATCATAATAATTTACATAATAATCTTAATCAAAATTAAAACAAAAAGCTAAAGGTTAAAGTGCCGCTAAGGGCAAATAATTGTGTGATGAAAATGGATGTTTTAAATTCATCGATGTATATATGTCATCGATGTATATCTACAGAATCATCTATGACTCTCAAGTCGTTGATGTTTTTGTAGATGATATTTATGTAGATATTAAAAGATAATTGTTGTAAATTCGAAATTTTATGTTTGACTAGTTATGTTATGTTTGACTAGTTAGTTTGGATTGCCTATAGTTGACAAAGAAATTTAATTTAAAGTTACAAATATAATTGCATAATTGTAGAGCTAAATGACTTTTGTAACTATTTTTTTAAGTTCTGCAGTTTTTTTTAAATGATAAGTAATTTATCTAATTGATAAGTGAAAAATATAGATCAAATCAAAATAATTTATTTATCGATATTTAAAAAACACAATTGTATAGAATCTTGATTAATGATTGACATGAAAGGAAAAACAGAATTTGCTTATTAAAACGATAACATTATATTTTTACATTTAAGATAACATTACATTTTTAATAAATTATGTTTTATTTGGTTAAATTTATTATTTGGGTAAAGAGTATTAAGTAATTGGATTTAAATTAGTGGCTAATCTTACCAAGAAAATTGTCTCCACTCCCTCTTAAATGGAAGTTTTATTATTGTCTTATGACTGTAATCTGTTCTCACAGCTACTTTAAACGACTTGTTCTTTTTCTTAGGTGTAATTGAAATATATTGCCGTAATATTCACCGGACCGGAATTTTTCTCTGACGTAGGTACTCTGCTTAGATTTTATTACATGAAAAAGTTCCTGTATAGAACCAAAATATTCAAATTCATTTTCACCTTCCTTAGAGAAAAGCTTGAAAACTTTTTGTCTCTTCGAATATAAATCAACTTTTTTTCGATACTTCAGTCTTTTTAATTACATTTTTCGTTGAAACTCTTGCACATTTACCTAAAAGTTATTGTTTAAGGTGAACTTTTGAAGAAAACCTTTTTTCTCATAAGACAACGTAATAAAAGAAAAAATGTATTTAGCGACTTTTTACATCTATTTTAAAATTTCTTTTTTGTCTTCATTATTCTTTCGTTAGCCTTGAAAAGATTCGGGTTTTTCTTTTCCAAACAAATGATGATTATTTCTTTTTTCAGTTTAATTATGAGACTACTTGTCTTCCTGTGCGAAAAATTTCAAATTAGGTAATAATTGTCGACATACGTGGATGAGTGGCGTACACATCGGATTTCATGGTGTTGCCAGTTATGTGGTCCCTGGTTCGATTCCTGGTTGGGTAGTAAACCCAACTATATTATTATTATATTATTCTATACAGTAAGGGAAATCACTTTTTCTTCTCTCTTTTAGGTTGTTTGTGATATCTTCGTTGTTTCTGATACCAAAACACAAATGTTTCAGATACTTACTTTGGGATCAGCGCAATGAATGTGATTTTCCTATCTATCTATGTGCGCATATGTTTATTTATTAATACTTTTAGCTATTTTTTTTAATTACTTTTAGAAAATACAAAATTTTCACTTATGTATGCAGTCGTGAGATGGTGGCCAGGCGAGGTGAGGGATAACGACTCATTTGTATTCAATCTCATTGCATGCACTGGAATAAATAAAAGTATGTTAAAAGTTAAAAATTTACATCTGTTTGTAGCGTGAATAGAAAAAAATAACTCTACTAACATCACTCTAAAATGTCTTCTTAGAGTTCAAGTCTATAGTGACATAGGTTTTCTTACTATGACAAAAAAGCCATAAAATTTGTCAAATTACAACACTTAGCTAGTGGACTAGCGATCGCAGTACTCAACTTGCAACTTCGACGCTGCGAGCCGTCCTAGGTCTACTACATTCTGTTCATTTCGAGACAGTTGCCAGCCAGTTGCCACCATGACATTGAGGATCTTTCTCTTAATGACCTCTTATGACACCCAAGTGTAGAAAGATTGTGCATATTTTGATGGCATTACCATACGCCGAAAAATATTTTTAGTACTATTATTAATTAATACAAAAAAACGTTCTCTTTTTATGTATTAACACTTAAACTAAATCTTCGCGCCATTTACAATACAGTGGTAAACAGAGGGCAAAGGCAATTAAGTCCTTTCGACCCACCTTCCACCGAAGAACTTTTTTGGGATAACGTGACAGGTGGTAAGCCCGTTGCCGGCTTTATGTCCAAGCCAACGATGTACATCGTACATAAATTTAAAAAAAACTAATTCGTGCAAGTCTACCACATCGGAATCGAAATCAGGTCTCTTGACTCGAATTCCGATCACCCAACCACTCAGCTATCGTGAGTCTACCAAAACTAAGTAATTTTAAATATATTGTTAATAACAGTTATTTGGTCCTTGGTTCGATTCCCGGTCGGGTTAATGTGAAAACGCTTTTTTTACATTTTCTCGGAAATGGTTATAAATAAAATAAATAAATATCTTCACGCAATTCCCAATACAGGGGTAGACAGAGGTCAAGTCTAGACAATTAAGTCCCTTTGACCCACCTTCCACCGAAGATATTTTCGGGACAACGTGACAGGTGGTGAGCCCGACGCCGCCTTTATGTCCAAGCCAACGATGAAATACGTACATAAGTTTTTGAAAAACTCATTGGTACTGCCACCTGGGGATCGAACTCGGGTCTCTCGACTCGAAATTCCGACCACCCAAGAACTCGGCTATCGTGACTTACAACTCGGAAATGGTTGTTTGTGGTATCTTCGTTTATGTATTACCTAATGTGACTCTTGCTATACATACCATTTTACTGACAGAAATTAAATAATTTGGAAAATGTTATATGAACAAACGAACATACACAAGAATTTCAAGTAAGTTCACGCGACGTATGTAAAAGCACCTTAAATTAAATAAAGCTTTGCATTGCGCTCATGTATCCCGAGCGGCGCCGTTACGCCCTCTTGCTTTGTTTCAACTACCATTAGAGTTTATTGAGTATCAGAAAACATGGCACTGTTCTGCGTTTCCTTTACTAAGTTGAACCTGATTATAAACATGGTTTAGAAAAAACTTTATCGATACTACGCTAATGAATGAATGAATGAATGAATTTGATTTTATTATACACCACAAAATCTAAAAACATTAAAAATAATACTTTAAAGGATCTATTCAATCTGGCGGCCTCTTTGCTGCATAGGGATCTCTTCCAGGCAGCCGAAGGCATTATAAACCTGCATTACAGATATGTGGTAGGTGGTGCAATTATCAGATAAAATATATAAATGAACATTAATAAGTTATTAATAAATTATTATAGCTAAAGACAAAGGGTTTAAAATTTATCAGTTTACTAGCGTGTAGTGGCAAACATTTGTGTGATAAATTTGTATATTTGTATAAGACTATTTAAGTATATTGTATCATTGACTCGGAAATGCTGCGATAGGCTCACCATCTTTCACGATGTCCTAAATTAGCTCCGATGAATTACGGATTACTTTGACTATCATGACTAGTGGGATAATTATAAAATAAATATCTTCACGCAATTCCCAATACAGGGGTAGACTGAGGTCTTTAGACAAATAAGTCCCTTCGACCCACCATCCACCAAAGATATTTTCAGGACAACGTGACAAGTGGTGAGCCCGTCGCCGTCTTTATGTCCAAGCCAACGATATAAGTTTTTGAAAAACCCATTGATTCCTGCGAGCCTGCCACCTGGAGATCGAACTCGGGTCTCTTGACTCGAAATTCCGACTACCCAACCATTCCACTATCGTGACTTTTTCATAAAGAAGGAATAATTCCTTTTTAAAGCAACAACGTTTAAAATTAAATCCCAATGAAGGGTGGAATTTTATAAACAAGTGTAACACGTCTCAGTGCTCACTATTACCTCAGTGTTATCGCTCATTATAGGTCTCGTGTTAAATAAGCACGCATAAATTTTATAGCAAGCGAGTACTGAATTCGTATAATGAACTATAATTGCCTTATCGTGCCTAACTATAAGGTATATTTCTATCAAATTTTAAGTTAAAGTAACATAACAATATAGCTTATAGTTGGTCACCGGTAAAGTAATTAAAATGGCGAATTTTATTTAGAAATATAGTTACAACAAACACAAAAGCGAACAACAATATAAAATTCGGTTGTAACTACCATATTACAACAGACAAAAAAATGGAGACAGATTTGCAGCTTTCTTAGTCCAGAAAATAATCATGATGTTTAAAAGGAACATATGAAACAGTTTTGTAAAAAATTTAACCGCTGAAATAATTTTTGCTAAACTTGTTACTTCTTAATTTATTTTTAAAATATTCGTATATTCTACTAAAAAGAAAAAAAGTCACGATAGCCGAGTGGTTTTGTAATCGGAATTCGAGTTAAGAGACCCGAGTACGATCCCCAAGGCTCACCAAGGGTTTTGCCTTGGGTCGCTGGCTTGAATATAAAGACGGCAACGAGCTCCCAAAAATGTCTTCAGTGGAAGGAGGGTCGGAAGTACTTAAGTGTCTAGACCTCTATCTACTCTTGTATTGGGAATGGCGTGCATATTTATATTTTATATTAATTGAAAATTTTTTTTATTTTATCTTCTTGACGTACCTTGAGGGCACAAACTTAGACAGGCCTGTATTTAGCAATAGGTACATTATAATACCTAGGTCTCATATAGATCTAAGTGATGATTATTGTGAGCTATATAGGTAATTCTTCTAATCAGTCGGTGGAAACCATTAAACGCCCAATTCGTCTTCATTTGTCCACTACCTACATAGCCGGCAGTATCTGCCAACAAATCGTATATTATTGCTTAACTCCTAACCATGAAGGAGTACAACAGTGGCTTCTATCATAAGCTCTGTGTTTGTGTCTTTGAATTTTATTCCAACACAAAAGAGGTGAAAGTCTCAAAAGACTTTTAAGCATGTTTTAGATCCCATCATCCGATTGCAATCCTGAGGTGGTGAGCTGGAAGTATACATATTAAACAAAAAATATTTAATAAAATCGGTTCACATATGACAGAGTTTTGAGGACATAAATTTAAAAAGAACAAAATTAGAATATACTACCGAATTAGGAACCTTTTTTGAAGTCGTTTAAAAAGTACACAATTAAGCATTTAAAACGAAATGATTATGTTACACAGAAATAAATTAAATTAAAAAAAAATACAAAATTTTCTTGTATTTAAGAATAAATCGAAAATAACTTTATTGGTAATAAGCTTATAGTACATTAAATGTTCACATAAGAAAAACTTATAACAAAATTAAGGTTAAAAATAGTGAGGGTGACGTTTTGTTCTCCTAGCTAGGCTATGTAATAGTCTGTATTAAGGAGCTACAGTCCCATGCCCCCTTATAGTATGTATAAAATTGTTTCTTTTGCGTTAGTACTACAGTTTAAAATCTAACAAAGAACATAGCAGAGTGCAAATCAATAAAAATGTTTATTTAGTTGGTATTTAAAATAAGGTCTACTTATGTGCCACATGAGTTGTTAAGGTGTTTATATGTTTGGAGTTTGTGAACGTGTGCGACTGACTATGTTTAGATGTATGCGTGTATCAAATAGTGTATGTAAGATGTCACTTTTGGATGTGTCTGGTTTTATGTGATTGTTAATAAGTATTGTTCTGTTTCTTCGTATGTTTTGCTGAGAAGGAAATTACAACCTAAACATTTCGAAAACAGTTTATTAGAAAGTGAAAACAAACATATGTTTTTGATTTTACTTCATTTTTAATGATATTACATTTATTTACTTATATTATAGAAATTATATAATTAAAATCGGTTAAACTTACAGCCAATCCGTCTAGGTACAGACTAGTTTTGTTCCAGGCGGCATTCTTTCACCAGTGTGAGTGGGATGAGTTCGCTTTCCAATTACCAACACCGATTGAACGTGAGTTTAGCCGTTTTTAATTATTTAATTAATAAAGTCTTTCGAAAGATTTAATAATTAACTTTTACTTTAATTTAATAATTTTCCATAAAATTTCTTTTAACTTCTATAAATTACATTCTATAATTATAAGAGACATTTCAGTAGATGGATGTTGTTATAAGTAGGTAAGTAGATAAAATTTAACCCAGGAGGGTTTTTCTTCGCATCGTTGAACAACGAAACCCTCCTTTTAATCTAGAACGAATTTTGAGTGGGTATATGACATTGAAGCTTGCACTGTGCTAATTATATATTTATTATTTTAGAGTAATAATATTTAATTTTGTTGCTTGGGTTTCTTATATATAATATATTCACGTCTAATCTTTAAAACCTTACATATTAATAATTTTACGATGTGATAGTATAGTAGTATGGAAGTTGTCCACGTAGCAGTTACCAAATTTTGTATTATTGAGATATTTCTTCTAGGAAAGGTTTTCTGCTCAAGAAAAGATTCATAATTCAAACTCTGGACTTTTGGTTTCCTTCTGTGAGTGTGATAAAAGGAGACCCTTCTCCCTTCACTTTTCCTGTGTAACTCCTTTGAGGATCGCAACTCACCTGCCACTACTTTGATGGTGCAAAGGAATATCACGAACCCCTTAAATCACTAGAGCTAATTGCTTTCTTTTATAAAAAAAAGAAAATTGGTAACTAGTTTAAAAATCATGTTTGTTTGTAGTAGACTGAATGAAACTATACAAAAGAACATTCGAAATCAATAGTGCGTGTCAAATCAGAGAATGATTTTATATTACATAGAAAAGCAATTTCAAGAACTTTAAACTTCGGAATTATATGAGTCGTGTAATAACACTCCAAACTAAATAAAGCGTAGAATTGAGCCCGTATACCGCGAGCTTCTCGAAATCTAATGCTTCGGGTCTACTGACAATCGAAGTTTATTGTCTCTGATGCTTTAGATGGAATTCGTAAACTTCAATTGAGCACAAGAACAAATCCTGTATAAAATTAAATACACGTAAAAACCGATGTGCTACCGTTAATACAAAAGAAGGGTCGATAAATGAATGGTTTTTAAAAGAATGGTTTGATTTCTTTAATAAGGAAAAAGAAAGAAATGTTATTAAAGTGTACAGTTATATACACAAAGAAGTGAACAAGTATCTACCAAAATATAGTACGGATGTACACTCAGGGTATTATAATACCCTGAAGTACACTAAATAATATTTTTATAATGAAAAACAATAATGTATAAACGAGAACAAATTATTTACCATTGTAAAAATCAGGCTATATTGCACTTACTTACGTGTTTGATTATTTAAATTTTTTTCGTATCAAAATGTAACTGTTCATGGAATCCTTGTTTGTACTTTGTAAATTTGTACATATGTATCGCGAAGTTCTTAGTTGAGAAAAATCGTATGGGTTTTTGACGTTTTAATGTATCTACGGTTAATGATTTAAACGTACATTCACAAATACAAGTATATGAATTTTCAATTAAAATATGTTAAAACATTATTTATACAATATTATTTATAGGTTTTTGGCTAATTCTTATACGTATAAAAATTAATTTAAAAAGATTAAATATCATATTTATATAAAAAATAATAAAATAGTCGCGTCGTTATTTTATACTAGAGTTGTTGTGAAAATATATAACTACTGACTAAACCGATTCCTATAAATTTGAATAATAATTTCAACAATTCCATCTGAAAGCTCCATGATTCAATTCAGCGCATGAATTTGCATTTAGGCTGGACTACATCTGACCTGCCCGCGGCGATGACATCTGCCTCCGTCATTGCGACTAAATTCTGCTTAATGATGCAATAAATTTCTGCTAATTGTCAGCAACCTTGTTTTATTATGGATCCCATAAATTTATTAACAAAATAATTTAAGGTATGGACAAAATTTTACTTGTAACATTTACTTCTGTTATAACTTTTACTAAAATGGTGTTATGTTAAAATTAATTTGCATTTTATATAGCACTAGTTGACTCGCGCAACTTCACACACATTAGTGAAATGATTAAACTTAATCTATGTATTAAGGACATTTTATTTTTTTTTATAGAAAAAGGAGGCAAACGAGCAGGTGGCTCATGTGATGGTAAGTGATTACCGCCGCCCATGAAAACCCGCATTACCAGAGGCATAGCAGATGCGTTGCCGCCCTTAGAGTGCCCTCCCTCCCTATAATTGGGGGTGGGGGATGTGTGGGCCTCCGGTTACCTGCACTCACCAGACGAAACGCAGAAGATTGTTAGTCTTCGACTTCACGCTGGTATTCTGTGAGGTCGTGGTACTTCCCCGATCAAGCCGGCCCATTCATGCAACAACAAAAGCTGATGCGTGGCTCTACCACTAACCAACTCGCAAAATACCGGGTCAACATTTAGCAAACAGGTTACAGGCAGCAAACAGTCTGCGTGGTAACTATAGTAAATCCTCTCTAAACAAAGAAGTCTAAAAGTCAACTTTAACAGGCCGTTCTTTGTATTATAAAGTATGTATGTAATGACAAACAGGTCTTCTCAAAAACTTCTTGTTCGTCAAAACACTTTTTTGTGGTCTTCGATTATCAAAATATTATGTCTCATTTTTTTCCGGAAACTACATCTGTTCGTATGACGGAGACCATCGACGAGATACCTCAGAGCTTCAGTATAATCAGAATATGCGTCAAACTGCGTCAAGTGGTACGGCAGCGACAAATGTAGGAATAATTGCTATTATACATACATTTATTACATATTTTGCGGAAATATAAATCTGTTAGTAGCACAATGGGAATGACAATTCTTAAATAATTTTATGGTTGTGAGACGCAAACAAGAATTATTGAAGGAATTTTAGTCTAAAATGTTTTGTAAAGCATTGTCAATGTGGCCAATGATATCAATTAACTTGTAAGATCTTGCGAACTCTGCATTATAAAATAATTTAGGTGAATTATGTCGTTTCTAGAACCAACTATAATTCTCATGAATTTTAGCCAAATAATATGACATCTTTGTATTTGCTAAAAATAATTTGTAAAACAGAAATTGTACTAACAAACACTTAGTACAAATTTCAATTACTTGATTCATAATAAATTTGAGAAAACAGCGTTTTAAATAATTTTTATCATAATTTGAATTGATGATAAACCATGAAGTCCCACCAAGAGATCACAGTCATGAGTTTTCAATAATTTACACATCAATGTTTGTATTCATTCGCCTATGTTTCTTTGTGACAAATGGTCATTTAAAGGAAATAGAAGATCAATAAAACAAAGTTTACCTTAACTACCTTGTTTTATCGATTTCTTCTGTTTTTGGTCTTTCGACCAAAGAGGTATAAGTGAATGAATGTATAAGAAATCGACAAGCTAATAAAAATTTGAAAACAATTATTAAACTTTTACACTACATTTATATAATTCATTATAACAATTATAACCAAAAAAAAATAGAAAATAATGTTAAAGCTATAAAGTATTATCCGTGCCTCTTAGAAACAATTAACTGTCTGTTTGAAGGAATCGTACTCGTAAACTGAACCTAAGTGAAATACGTAATTTGATATATTTTTGCAACTTTTATTACAGCCAAAGAATGTAACATCCAGTTTCCCCGTTACTGCCTTTTGTTGTCGTAAGAAGTGACTAAGTAAAAAACTTGTAAAAAGTAATTCGTCCGCCGTTCGTCGGTAGTCATATCTAGTTGTTCATTTATAAATATAATTTTTCAAATACTTAAATCTGTATTAAAGATACATTTTAATAATTTACTGTATGACAAAAATATACTCAAGATAATCTAAAAATAATAAATAAATAAATATCTTCACGCAATTCCCAATACAGGGGTAGACAGAGGTCAAGTCTAGACAATTAAGGCCCTTTGACCCACCTTCCACCGAAGATATTTTCGGGACTACGTGACAGGTGGGGAGCCCATCGCCGCCTTTATGTCCAAGCCAACGATGAAATACGTACATAAGTTTTTGAAAAACTCATTGGTACTGCCACCTGGGGATCGAACTCGGGTCTCTCGACTCGAAATTCCAACCACCCAACAACTCGGCTATCGTGACTTAATAATCTGTTATTTATTTCCTTATAAATTGAAATATATATTTTGAATTGTTTTTTATCATTACAAGATAGTGTAATTATGGCGTTGGTCGAAGCTCTGTATTCTATTGTACAAGTATAATGTTCTTAGATTTAAATTTACAGAGAAAAGGTAAAATTCAAAATTTTCGTGACGCAATTATGAATTTAACGTTTTTGATAGGTATTCATTTAATTTAACCCTTCATGCGATAAGTTCGATACTTATCTAAAATTAATGATAGACTTGTAATACCAGGAGATACTGACTGGGTCTATGACATTTTGACAAGGACATATCAAGATGGTTTGTAAGTATAATAATCCCAATTTAGTCTTTATCTTATTTCTCGGAGACGGCGACGGGCTCACCACCTGTCACGTTGTCCCGAAAATATCTTCGGTGGAAGGTGGGTCAAAGGGACTTAATTGTATAGACTTGACTTCTGTCTACCCCTGTATTGGGAATTGCGTGAAGATATTAATTTATTAATTTTATCTTATTTCTCTAACTTAGACTCATTAATAGAGCGCGTCGTCTATGAAGGAAACAGGCATGTCGATTAATACGAAAATGACATCTATCTTGGCTTTTGTACAAAATTTTATGTGCAGTCCACAATCTCGATTATTATTCAAAATTTTTAGAATAAGCACCTCGAAAAGCCCTGAAAACGACAGCTATAGTTAATATAGTAACTACATTGATCAGAAACTATATAAATTTTAAAAAATATTAAAAATTTAAAATATACTAATAATGCGTGCTATAATCTATTTATATTTACTGTTCATCTAAGTTTTCATATATAAGAGAAATATTCAGCATAATAATTTATAGTACTAATAATTATTACACACTTCTATATATATATATATATATATATATATATATATATATATATATATATATATATATATATATATATATATATATATATATATATATATATATATATATATATATATATATATATATAAATATATATATATATATATATATATATATATATATATATATATATATATATATATATATATATATATATATATATATATATATATATATATATATATATATATATATATATATATATATATATATATATATATATCAAAGATGACAGACTTGCCTGACGATTAAACTAATAAAAATCGATTAATGTTTTAATTTTATACATAGTAACTGTATATTTGTACACTGTTGACTACCATAAGATAAGAAAAATAAATGAATATTTAAATTATTCATCATTTAAATCATTTGAGTCGAGAGACCCGTGTACGTTCCCTAGGTGGCGGCGGGCTCTTACCAATGGGTTTTTCAAAAACTTATGTATGAATTATTTCGTTGGCTTGGAAATAAAGATGGCGACGGGCTCTCCACCTGTCACGTTCTCCCGAAAATATCTTCGGTGGAAGGTGGTCAAAGGGACTTAATTGTCTAGACTAGACCTCAATCTACCCCTGTATTGGGAATTGCGTGATAATATTTATTTCATAATTTTTTTTAATTTTTCTACATCATCATAACTGCGTCCAAAAAACTTCAATTTGGCCTCACTCGTTCGGGAGGATTGATGATCGCAATACTAGACGTCTCGCACCTTACTCTCTGCTGCCCGTTACCGGTCTGTTGAATGTTAGTCTACTATGTGGATAGACTTCTAAAGATAGAGATAGTTAATCCGTCCTCTGTCATTTCATGCATTGTTGCATTTTCAAGGGCCATAATCGCCTCTTACTCACCTACGGGAAGAAAGAGGATGGCATATTCTTACGTTGTAACGACACGACAACCGTAAGAACACATCAAGTCTGGTATGGTTGCCATGTTTAATAAAATAAATAAATAAAATATAAATATCTTCACGCAACTCCCAATACAGGGGTAAACAGAGGTCTAGTCTAGACGATTAAGTCTCTTCGACCCACCTTCCACCGAAGACATTTTCGGGACAACGACAGGTTGTGAGCCCGTCGCCGTCTTTAAGTCCGAACCAACGATATTCGCACGATTTTGTTTTTGAAAACCTGTAGAGGATGATGTGCTGCAGGAAAAGGGTAGCCAGGTCGGGTGATCGTGACCTGGGAAGGACGTCTCCTCCACTGATATATGAAGATATTTTAAAATTAAAAAATATGATAGTATGTAGCGGACAATGTGATACTGGAATATGGTAGCTACCAGCCATGTCGGGTGATCGTGACCTGGGAAGGACGTCTTTAAAATATTATAAATGTACGATTGAAATGCAATCAAATGCGTAACGCAATCAATTTGGTGGTTACTGAAACAAGGGTTTACCCCGTGACAATACGCTACTGAGCTAGTGATATTTCAGTAAACGTTGAATGGCACTAACACGGAGCTTAGGACGATGTCACCATATATCTTTTTTGGGTATTCACAAATATTAATTCTAAAATAACAAAATTATACAATAAAAATAATTTTCCGTCAAAACGTAAACGATAAAGGCAATTGTAACTACTCCCAGCACAAAGCTTTATTTGGTTGAAGGCGCCGTTACACGGACCATAAAAAGTTCGAAAACACGGAGGGTCGCCTTGTAGTTGTTAGCTAAAGCTTCAGCGCGCTGTTCTGTTTGAAAAATCACAGTTGGATATGCATAAGCAATATTCTTGATTTTGCTCTATTTAAGGAGTTTATTGTGCTTTTTGGATATTTATTTTATGTTTTTATGCTGATTACACTATGTTTTTATTATTTACTTAATTATCAATATAAATTACTTTACGAGTTGAATTTTTATTATGATATCCCGAGCAGGATTTAGTTTGTTTTATTACAATGTAGAATATTTTTTTTTATATATCGTTTACATAGATATTAAAAATAAGAGGAATGCCAGCAAAGAGGAATTTTTTTAATATTTTGATTTTAAAGAGATGAAGTGGTTTTACGCCCAAAGTAATGTCGCGGCATCGCAAAATACCAGTAGAGTAGAAGCACTACTACTTCTGCATTTCGTCTGGTGTAATAACCGGAGTTCCCTTATTCTATTCCCTCTTCATCCTTCATTCTCTCCAGTTAAAGATCTCCTAAAGGTCAACAGTATACCTATCTGCTGTTGCAGAAGTTCATGGGTAATCACTCAATACCAGATGAATGGAATACAAACTCGCTATTTCAATTAAATATGTTCACACAATTGTTTTGAATTCTTTTCTATAATACAGCTGTTACATCTTCGGTGTGTAATGAAGACCAATTTATTCAGTTCCATACTCTAGAAAATAGTAAACATCTTACTTACAAAATAACCATCGAATTTTAATCCATGGCTGCAAATAGTAATAACTGATAGTATGCTCATGATTTTTATTCATTTACGGCTTACCATAGATAGCCACGACATTGACGGGAACATTTAATAACAATGTCGTGGTTATATTCTCTTTATATTCAAAATTCATTCGTGTGTCTTAAAGCAGGTATCAACATATAAGTGTATTATCAAGATAGTTAATTGACTCAGGCGTTACTTTGCGGAAATTCCTTGTAAAGTTGTTATAGAATAATTACTTCGCATCACTCCGCATGCAAATATAAAAAGGTATATGTTTCGCCTCAAAACAAGGCATACTCAAGCGAGTAGACTACAATGAGCGACCGCAGAGATGTATTATGTATTATCAAGGGCTGCTATTAATAATGGCATAAATTATAAAAGTCTGTGCTTCTTGTTATTAAATAAATGAACGTTTTAAATAATCAACTAAAGCTCGTCACCAAATCCTACCTGAATCCAGTTATTTTTTAAATAATTCAGTATGTCGCGATTAGGTTAAAAAATAAAATTAATTTTATTTCCATAAATCTTTCTCCATTTCGATCAATATCTAACATATATTTGACAAATATTTTTTACGGTTGACTTGTACTAATTATCGTTACGTAATTGAAATCTTTTATAACAAAACAATAAAATTGGTAAGTTTGATGGGAAAACTTTTGGACCATAAGTAAATTTCAAAGCTTTATTCAGAGAATTGCATCATTACACGCTTCATGAAAATTGTCGAAGTTCAAGACAGCAAGGCGTCGTCGCGTCATGCACCAAAGGTTTAACGACTTAGATATATACGAATGTACGAAATACGTACTTTTGTTTACTTGTTGTCGATGTTTGGTTCTGCAGCTATTATAACATTTTTTGTCTCGCCCCCTGACTACCATAATACTGAGGCAGTTACAAAGCAACACAGTTTAGACCTTTCGGTACACATTTCAAAGGAGAAATTTAGAAAAACCTGACAGGTGGTAAGCCTGTCACCGTCTTAGTGTTCATGTTAGCAATATTTGTACAAATAATCTTCACACGTTTTGGTTATTATATATTGAATACTACGTTTCAAATAATAAACAAATACATACATAGACAGGGACAACATCACATACGTTGCTCTGCTGCCAAAGTAAGCAGCTTAAGCACTTTTATTTTGATATCAGAAACAAAGAAGATGCCACAAACACCCAGACACGAGAAAATGTAGAAACAGTGAATCCGGGACCTCAAAGTCAGCGACATTAAGAAAACCGATTTGTACGCCACCCGTCCACGGACGTCGTCATAAATACATACATTATTTATTTAAAGTCAATAATGTAAACTACACTGATTATCAATTTTGTCCTAATCATAAATAAATAAAATAAATATAAATAAATATCTTCACGCAATTCCCAATACAGGGGTAGACAGAGGTCTGGTCTAGACGATTAAGTCTCTTCCACCGAAGATATTTTCGGGACAACGTGACAGGTGGTGAGCCTGTCGCCGTCTTTATGTCGAAGCCAGATATTCATACATAAGTTTTTGAAAAACCCATTGGTACCTGGGGATCGAACTCGGGTCTCTCGACTCGAAATTCCGACCACTCGGCTATTGTAACTTTGTCGTCCTAATCATACAAACACAAACAATGAAATTAATATGGAAGTCACGCATCTAGTGGATATTTGTGCTATATGTGTAAAGACACTACAAAACTACTAAGTCGAATAAAGGTAGTAGCTACATTAAAATTTTAGACCGGCGGCGTTTGTAACGTAACACTTAGCATTTGTTTCTTACTACAAACGAAATATAAAGTACTAATGCATTCGTAAAAGCAGTCTCAAAACCTCAAATTTTAGTTTGAAGTTTTATGCGGTGTACACTTCTGAATTGTCTGATGCTATTTGTAGAGTATTGGGGGAACATATTGAATGATTGATGTTTAAGCTGTGGAGAAATTCATGAAATAAAGAAGATGAAAGAATTATATACGCATATTTGAAACAGTGGATTTGTTTATAATTTTGAAGTCACAATAGCCGAGTGGTTCGGTGATCGGAATTCGAAGCGAGAGGCTGGAGTTTGTTCCCCAATACTCGTACCGAAGGGGTTTTTTTTAAAAACTCATGTACGATTTATATCGTTGGCTTGGAAGATGGACGTTGGACGATAGATCTTGCACGATTATAATGATGGCGACGGGCTCTCCACCTGCTATGTTTTTTTTTTATAGAACCTTTTCTATCGAGGCAAACGAGCAGGTGGCTCACTTGATGGTAAGTGATTACCGCCGTCCATGAACACCCGCAATACCTGTGGCATAGCAGATGCGCTACCGGCCTTAGAGTGCCCCCCCCCCCCTCCCTAAAATTGGGGGAGGAGGGTATGTGGGCCTCCGGTTACCAGCACTCACCAGACGAAACGCAGAATCTACTTCACGCCGGAATTCTGTGAAGTCGTGGTACTTTCCCGGTCTTGCTTGGCTCTACCACTGTTATCCTAAAACTGTCTTTGGTGGAAGGGTGGGTCGAAAGGACTTAATTGTCTAGACTTCTGTGTATCCCAGTATTGGGAATGTTGTGAAAATATTTTTGACGAGAGATATAAAAGGAAAAAAATAATAATAATATTTATATATTTATATATATATTATGGTTGTCGACTTGGTGACTAAGGGAAACAGCCTTGAATGGCCTATGGGAGAGGCCTATGTCCTGCAGTGGACTTTAACGATATGTGTATATATATATATATATATATATATATATATATATATATATATATATATATATATATATATATATATATATATATATATATATATATATATATATATATATATATATATATATATATATATATATATATATATATTAAGTCCTTTAGGCCCACTTTCTACAGAAGATATTTTTCTACAGAAGATATTTTAGCAGGTGGTGAGCTCATCACCGTCTTCATGCCCAAGCCAACGAAACAAATCTAAATAAGTTTTTAAAATAAAACCATTACCTCGTAGTCTTCCTGGGGAATGGTGATCACCCAACCATTCGGCTGGCTTCCCGAATATGATAATAAATAATGGTCCGTTTCTGGACATTTTAATTTTTGTTTCATAATATTAGAAACAGGAAAAGCGCATGTTTCGCGCATTCATTACACTATATTAATTTTATTAAATTGCCACATGCAAAAGATTGTAAAATTCTAATAAAACTATAACAATCATTCAATAAGAGTTTGGAAATTTTATAATAATAATATTTTTTATGGCGTAGAAGTGACGCCCTCATCGCCCAGCGGCGTAACTGTTAAGTGACAAAACTGTTATGTCGGCGCAATCAGTCATCGTCTGGGGGCGTATTCGACGCCCCAAAAAACTATGGATGATGGACACAAAAAGAATTCGAATACCTGGGTATATCACCAAAATCGATGAGGCTGGCATGAAGCAGTCGGTTAGCGAAGTGATTTTTGCACGCCTGACAAAAGTGCTTAACAGCCAGATATCGTGTTGATGGCCCGGGCACCGTCAGGAATATTTTTGCTGGACATTACCATCCCATATGACGAGAACATCGTAAAAGCCGGAAAATGCAAAAAGACGAAATATCTGGACCTGGTTAACGAGGTGACCGACTTGTGGGTTGGTATGCCCACTGAAATTATTGCTATAGTTGTTTCTGCGAATGAGTAAATCCCAGTTAGCCTCTCTGAACATCTAAAGCGACTGGGACTCCGTAACGGACCGCTTCGAGCTCAAATGCAGAAGGCGGTGCTCCTCGATACAGCCCGCATCGTCCGCCGGTTTCGCTCACTGTCGCCCTTACCCTCGGCCGTGAGGTCTCCCCTGTCGATGGCTTCCGTCTGGTTGGGTCTTAATATTTATTTATTATCTCTGTATTAGTATTTATTACGAATATATTTTATAATATTTTATTTTATTATACGTTATGTTATAGTTTTACGTATTTTTATATATAAACACAACCAGACGAGGAAATAGTACAAACCCCGCCAAAGAATAATAATTTTATTTCGTTAAATAGTTATTTACAAGTCACGTTGTCAAGAAGTCACCTTGTAAGGAAAAACTGCTATGACAGGTGGCTTTGCTCTTCTATAGCTTATAACGATGTAATAATTAAATTTATAATTATTTACTAAGCTTATTAAATACAATGGAAAACAAAAAAAACATATTAAACTTCAAAATTAACATGTTATAACTATTGTCATATAGTTACATTATAAAAGTAATTGTATCTAAAGAGTGTTTCTGTTCGTTAGTATAGAAAGTATGTATATATCAGTGAGTGTATTTTATAAAAAATAGGGATTGTGTTTTATTTCATGTGATTTAATAAGAATTCTGTTTCATCACAGGTAGTTTATTGAATCAGGCGTAACTTTGCGATAATTCATTGTAAAGTTGCTATTGAATAATTACATCGCATCACTCCGCATGCATTTTTCATCATAATTTTAATTCATTAAAAAATTCTTCATCACTTTCTTGCAATTTCTTAGTGTTTTGCTGTACATGCTAGACATGTATTGTTTATTTTATTATATAGGTGATCGATTTATAATATATTGTTTATTAGCAAATTCAGTCTAAAAATGACTTTCCTTCCATTAGTTTGCTTTATGCTGTGATCGTATGCTTTATTTCTGTATTTTCTGAATAGAGTAACAATTTTATGACACTATATTGTAAGTTTAATTTTCTTTAAGCAGGTTTTTCATCTTTGCACTTTACCCAATACTAATCAGAGGTCTAGGTAATTTAGTCCTTTGAAGTCACATTCCACCGGAGCCGATTTTAAAGCGACATGACAGGTGACTTGAAAAGACAGTAATATATTCTTTGACATATAAAAAATAAAACTACTGCAATTACCTAATCTAATGTTCTAGAAACTAAATTAATATTATGGTCGTAATAATTTTTGAGTTTTAGATTACATAAATGCAAATACACAAAGTCAATTTGTTTATTGGTTCGGTAGCGGAAACTAAGGGCCAGAAGGAAATTGAAAATGTCTCATATTTTATAGCGTTTGAATATAGATATTAATCAATGCGGTTTTATAAATACAAAACATATAGATAATATTTCAATCTATATAAGCTTACGACCGTATTCCCAGTAATGGGATAGTCATAGATCTATATGATTTAGCTTTTTAATCAACATTTCACAGGGGTTATTGCGGCCAACGCGATTGTGATAGGATGGTGAATAAAATAATTTATTATTTTATTCACCATCCTATCACAATCACGTTGCTGCGAGCATTTATATGTGTACAATCGAACAATACAAATCGGAAATAAATAAAACAGAGTCATTCATGAAGAAAATCAAAATTCACAATAACTGTCTTTAGTTCTCAGTAAATTTTTGAGATGGCGCTCAAAATTTCAACGAATTTTCCCAGAGAAAAAGTATCAATACACTTGGAATCTGTATCAATAAATATAATTCAAATCGTGGTTTCTGAGATAGCAACTGAGTTATTTATTTATGGTATAATAGTATTTGTGATGAGACGATGTAGTTAAATTTAAATCAACAAAATTTAAAACATGAAAAAGCAAGAACGTTTACGCTAACTAAATGGGCGAACTTTGAAAATTCGACACTGTTAAATTTTATCGTACCATAGTTGCGGATAAGTTGCTCCAGATCATCAATTTACACTGTACCGGGTCCTTTAATAAAACTTCGCAACTATTGAACTCTCTGTAATCATTATTACAGAGAGTTGAATAAAAATAAAAAATACATTTATTTCGAAGCAGTTGTCAGTCGAAATAATAGTCGAAAATAAACAGTCGAAATAATAGTCGAAAGATCAATGCATGACGCCTGATGAACTAGTTATTGCGATTGTCGAGAGGTCACCGTTTAATAATAATAACTACCAAACTTCCAGCAGTTATCGTAACAGGGTACCGACAAATCTCAAAAAGTACCAGAGAATAAATCAGTGGACCGATTCCGGGCAGCACGTTTAAAGTGCATTGGGTCTAGTACTCCAAACCCGCACAGGAGAGGCATACCTTCTGCAGTGGAGTTTTCCAAGCAGTACCAGATTATATGGCTAATATGAAACCGATGAAACATAATGTGTAACTGTATAACTACTAATGCATAGATTGAAGCGCTATTAATAAAATCAGAACTACGATACGTTATGCACCCATCAACATGATCAAAGTAATGATCAGATGGAATGTTAGAGAGATTAAAGTTTACAAGTACAAAGGCCCAAACCAAACACTTTTTGATTACGTAATACTGGTTTCCATTATAATTCAAATTCAAGATTGTTTATATATGTTAACCTATCATCCCAAGTAACAATACTCAGTGTTGTTAATGTTATTAGTTAAAATTTAAAAGAGTGATCAGGGAAGATATGAAGAATAGAGGAACGTAGGAACTGGTATACAACTCTAAGTCTATCGTATAGTGCAGTAGGCATAAATAGTGGATAGGCAGTTATACTAACTGCAACGTTGCACGATACTGATTCTCTCTCCAATCCCACCATCCATATTAATGTTATTACACCTCCTGCTCTGATAATATTCTTTGAAAGAGACTACAGATGGAGAATTTGTTGCTGGTATCTTACTTGTTGCCCTTTTTGCCCTTACCCATTCCGTCGCCGCTTTTACAACATCCAGATGCTGTAAAAATTTCCTATGAAAGTGTAATAAATGTTTAGTCAATGCTACATTCTTATAACAGTTGTATATAATTTAGAATTTTGAATACGAATTAAATATAAGACAACCAAATGATGTCCCAATGGCGCGCCACAGGCCACACGTACAATATAGTTCCAGGCTCACAAAAATTATCCTTAAAAAGTAGCATTTGCTCCGCCGAGTGCAACTATATTATGCACCGTATATATTTAGAAGTTAGAACATATTCCAGTTACAATTTGTTCAGAAAACCGGCTCATTTATATCCCGACTTGGCTTGAGATACATATAAAGTTTTATTTCTATGAAAACCTTGTTGGTAGAGACCCAGTCGTTGAAACTAAGGGTTGCAGGTTCGAGTTCCGCTGGGGGCAAACAATTGTGTGATGTATATGAATTTTTATACTCGATACATTTTTATACTTATATATTATTATTTAAATATGTATCTATTTAAGTACATTGTACCGTTTTATGGACACTAATACGGTGATAGGATTACCACCTATCGCGTTGACCCATATAGACTTCGGTGAAAGGTGGGTCGAAATGACTTAATTTCAGAGAGAAATTTAACCACAATATTGGAGAAATTCATTAAATATGCTGATTCTCTTGACAATTTTAAACAATCGAGGCAAAACACTAAATCTTATTTGTAAGATCTTACAAGTGAAATATTACTTTCAGCCGCAGCATCTCGCGAATATTTCTAAAGAATTGGCGGTAGCAATAGTCATCATTAATTTTTACGCCGATGCCTCATAGTATACAATAAAATATAATTTATGTATAGTATAAAACTTACAATATTTATGAACAATTTAATAGTTTTTGTCATTAAACAAATATGTTTGGCACTGCATAGTGGGCTCCACTATGCAGTGCCAAACTGTCCCGCGCTAATACTTCGTATTATGTAGACTGCTTTCAATAAGTCAGAATATACATAATAGACAAATTTCTGTAAGTCAATGTGTTAGTTGAATCTGGTTCGTTTGAGAACAAAAGACGGCAGTTTCAGGTGTAAGTTGGTAAGAGCAAGTATAATTGAGGCAATAAATCTCTACAAAGCTACGTAAGCCGCCCCCACAGTTCTAGCTAGACGAGGCAATTAAATTACTTGGAATCTCCCCTATTACCAACAATTTTATATAAATTTAAATTGACGTCATATCAATAAATGGTTTTAAGAGCTAAAATTATGGCACGTTTGTAAAATATGTTAATTAGAATGACGTAACTGTATAATGAAGCGAAAAAGATTGAGCAAAGTAATTGTGTGTAGATTGACGAAAATTATGTGTCTTTTTATTCATAAATAAATTAAAAACTGCAACAAATGACAGTAAAAACAGTCTGAAAAAAAAACAAAAAAAAGGGTTGTTCCAATGATAGTGTATGTGTATTAATTCTGTTATACTTTGCGGCAATACCTAAAATTGTTACTTCCGACCTTCACGATGAAAAAAGATAGAGAGCATTTTAAAATTATTTTTGATACTTATAACACAAAATGGATTGCTGCAGACTTCACTATACGAGCACAATCCACTAGCCTAACGCTCGAGTTAAATGATATCTCACGGTGTCCTTTTTTGTCATGGGGAAATACTCAAGAAAGGTATCCGCCCCGGAGATGCATTCCTACCAACTAAAACTCCACGGTTATCTTTCTCAGCGTCTCTTTTTCGGGACAACGCGAACGCTTTCGTATACTACCGTAGCCCCGACTACGGTGATTCAGGTGCACCTCTTCCCAATTCTTTGATGTTGGCATGCATATCACGCGCCGTTTTAAAATCGTATCTTATCTTATCATTTTATATATCCAGATATCATACATCTACGATAGCCGAGTGGATATATACCATGCTTAGCAGGATATATAGTATCAAAATTCGAGTCCGAAGCCCCGTGTTCGATCCCCATGTGGTAGGCTCGTACAAATGGGTTTTTCAAACTTATGTACTTATATCGTTAGCTAGGACTTAGAGGCGGCGTCAGACTTATCACCTGTCACGTTATCACAAAAATATCTTCGGTGGAAGGCGGGTTAAAAGGACTTAATTGTTCTTTAAAAGGGGTAGACATCTGTCTAAAACTGTATTGGAAAAAAGCGTTAAGATATTATATTATGGTGAAAATACCTTAATCCTCCTATAGGACAGACGTCCAGCGGTGTACTTGTACAGGCTATTTCGTATGTTTCTACTTATCTCTTAACAAGTTGCTCAAATATCAAATTAACATGTAATTAAATTCTATTCGTCTGAAAACGAAAGGCAGCAGTTTCAGGTGTAAGTTAGCCAGAGTACGTATAATTAAGGTAATAAATTTCTACAAAGCTACATAAGCCATCCACACAGACGTGACAGTTAAATTAATTTAAAACTTTCGTAATAGTGGTCATTGTTCAATGTGCTCTAACAAGATGTAATTAGTACTTTTTTAGTTTATTAAGTAATTAGTACTTTATCGATAGCATCGAATAGCTTACAAGGGGATTGGGTTGAAAGACGAGCGAGCACTTCGCGGTCCCCTGTCTGCAAGCTACCAACATTCATTTAACGACTGCAAAAGTCCACCGCAGGATAAAGGACTCTTTCATATAGATAATTTTTATTACGCTTGGAAAGTGGATTAGCGGTTGTCAGTAACATAGACGGTCAGATTTACGTAATTTTCGTTTAGGCGTTTTTGAGATGGTTATTCATGATGTATCATCAATTTACGCAAACACTATATGCAGGAGTTTGCGCCTTGAAGAAGGTTATTAGATCACCTTGGAGTTATTAAATTGAATGGCCCATGGCCAATAATTATGTTGGCTCTTCATATCTTTCAAATTGCTATTTTAGTACTGCTTCAGCCGATTAGTAGACGAAGAGTGTTTAGTATTTTTATAAAATGTAATTTATCATGACATTACCTGAATATTACAGAAACTGGACTGTACTGGTTTTTTTAATACATGATATATGAAAGTTTGTACGAGAAGTAAAGATGTTTAAATTTACTATGTATATGTAAAGTATTTTGTAATACCTACTTAAAAAGTTAGTGGATATGTAGCTTAAAGAATAAAAATCTTACAATTATTCTTATTTCCCGTTTATATACCTACGAAAAACATTGTGTACATACCTTTTAAATTTCGGCTAAATCTTTCTATATTTATTAACATTAACATATTAATAAATTATTGGAGATGATGTTTTAGGATTTTGAAATCTACTCTTAATGTACAACAGTGGCCACAAAGTGCGCCCTGTGCACACGAAAATATAATTTTTCCCTCTCAGCATCTCGAACACGTACTTTTTCGCATACCCACTGGAAGTAGTGCAGCGATATACTTACGATCTACTTACTTGAAGACATTTTTCTGATTTGTTATAGCTTCAGTTCTTTATAGCCATTCAGATGTATTCCCTTGGAATATCAGAAAAGGTTAGCTATGAGTTTCACAAATTACGAAGACATTGGAATGTGATATGCCCGTTTTTTATCACTGCGTGGAATACTGCTTAGGCAATGATGGACCCAAATTTCACCTCCAACTAAAATCAGGTTCAAAAATTCATCTTTGTTTTCATCAAAGAGCAATAAATAGTCACGACAACACTCAACTCGCTGCTGCTTCTGCCGTACCCTAAGACCTTATTAATATTTTACCTACCCTGAATAAAATTTTAATATAAAAAAACAAAGAACAAAATCATTGTGACTGCCGCGTTCTTTAAGTTTTGTTTAAGCAGTAATTGTGCTTCTTCCAAAATGGTCATATTTCGTTGTAATTTTTTAAGTTTATCCATATATTCTTATATGGTAATTTCTCAGTGATGACTGATAGGTTTACTTAAACTTTTATGTAGTGTAAATACAACAGTACCTAAAATAACTTGAAGTTGAACTGATGAAAATGAATTTATATTAAAATAATTCGAATCCAAGCATATAGTCTAGAAAATATTTCGGTACCAAATAGTACGTGCACAAAGAATATATTGTGTGAGTTAAAAACTAATATAGAGTGCTCTTTATATCAAAATTCCGTAATCTGTTTCATACCATGTATTGTTGATCTTTACTAAGCTCCTTTCTAAACAATTACCACAGTTAAGTACAGATTACTAAGCGCTTTATTCAACTCTTAGTATGAGTAAAGAGATAATCTATCCTTTTATATTATTAGATACACTTTCTTACAAAGATGTACTCAATTATTAAATTTAATAAAATGAGTAATTTTATACACTCATATTTTACTTAAGTGACAAAAGAAGTACCCCATGTCATCTCCTAATAAATATTTATTTAACGTTACAATATCCATAAAAAATAATCATTAACATTAACAATTCTTTCAAAATCCAATACGGTATGTTTGTGAGATACGGACTTTACTTATATCTAATTAAATAAAGTGTACTAATTGTATATATATATATATATATATATATATATATATATATATATATATATATATATATATATATATATATATATATATATATATATATATATATATATATATATATATATATATATATATATATATATATATATATATATATATATATATATATATATATATATATATATATATATATATATATATATATATATATATATATATATATATATATATATATATATATATATATATATATATATATATATATATATATATATATATATATATATATATATATATATATATATATATATATATATATATATATATATATATATATATATATATATATATATATATATATATATATATATATATATATATATATATATATATATATATATATATATATATATATATATATATATATATATATATATATATATATATATATATATATATATATATATATATATATATATATATATATATATATATATATATATATATATATATATATATATATATATATATATATATATATATATATATATATATATATATATACATATAGCATATATAAAATGTTATTATCAAAAACCTTATTACTAACTTCCGTAAATACTGATTGAAAGATTCCAATTTTCTTATACAAAGCTTCATCCCCCATTTTAACTCTTGATAAGGCAATTTTCCTAAAATCTTTTCTAAACTTATGTATATTTCTCAGAATCCATCTCCGTGCCACATTTAATTTTCTATATTTATTAACATTAACAATTTTCAAAATCCAATACGGTATGTTTGTGAGATACGGACTTTACTTATATCTAATTAAATAAAGTGTACTAATTGTATATATATATATATATATATATATATATATATATATATATATATATATATATATATATATATATATATATATATATATATATATATATATATATATATATATATATATATATATATATATATATATATATATATATATATATACATATAGCATATATAAAATGTTATTATCAAAAACCTTATTACTAACTTCCGTAAATACTGATTGAAAGATTCCAATTTTCTTATACAAAGCTTCATCCCCCATTTTAACTCTTGATAAGGCAATTTTCCTAAAATCTTTTCTAAACTTATGTATATTTCTCAGAATCCATCTCCGTGCCACATTTAATTTTCATAGGCCTTATGTTTCAGACATTTTGTGATTAGTCGGTGTATGTGTCGGTTATGATGAAGATTTAACGTATTCCACGCCGAGTACGTCACTCGCACACACCGGTTTTCATGTTGTCTCATACATGATGTCCTGGGTTTGATTCTCGGAAGGGTCGATGAAGAAAACCACTCTTTCTTCATTTTCTCGTATTGTGGTACCTTCTTTCGTTCTGGTTCCATAACACAAGTACCTTAGTTATTTACTTTGGAATCTGACCAACGCATGTGATGTTATCCCTATCTATGTTTACTTATGTATTTATAATTATTATTATTTAATTATAACAATGATTGATTGACCTTGGATTTGCGTGCATAGTTATATATCTACTTTATTTTCAATATATACTATTCTTAATATTAATATACGGCAGAAATATACTTACGCATACTTATTTTAATCGATAATGTAGTAGATGATAGTTCTCTAGTCTCTAGTCTAGATAGTAGACTATATATATTTTTGGTCCACATACATAGTTGATATTTCTGCTGTGTTGTGTTTTATAGTTCATATACTTTTCATATGAACTATAAAACACAATCATTGTAGAAGCGTGCTCGTCGCGACCCTGCCAGCCCTTTCAGGGCTGCACCACACAGCTGCGCACCCATGCCAACGAGGGTTAGGGCGTCCCCCCAAAGGCGACGCACACCAGTTCGTCTACGTTGGTGTGAAATGCAGCGCGCAAAGCGGCGCTGGGGACCGCCGCGCGTCACGCACAGCCCGACACGGCGGAAGGTGGAGGACGGAGTGCAGAGTTCGCACATGGAATGTTAGAGGAGGCACGAGAGATAAGACGAATGAGTTAATCGAAATAATGAAAGAAAGAGAATTAGATGTCGTGTGTTTGTCGGAGACTAAACGGAAGGGCAGTGGTATTGAAGAGCTCCCTGGCGGGAAGTTAGCTCTATGGTCCGGAGTCCCGGAGAGCGAGAGCGCCTGCCAGGGAGTGGGGTGCTGCTGTCGTCTCGGTTGGTCGATGTTATGACTGAATATAATGTTGTGAACTCAAGACTTCTCTGGGTTCGCTTTAAATTGGGACTGACGTAGTTATTCCTTTTGGCTGTTTATGCGCCGGTGGCTTCGTCGTCCAGAGCTGAGCTGGAGGAGTTTTGGGAGAATGTAAGAGAAGTTCTAGACTTGGTTAGAGGAAACGAAAGAATTGTTGTATGTGGTGATTTGAATGGATGGGTTGGTACCGCTCGGCCAGGGTACGAGTCGGTGCTTGGAATGTTTAAGACAAAGGGTTAACGATGCTGGCAAGCTTATACTGGCTGTATGCAAGGAAAGGGTCTTCTTGTGACAAACACTATGTTTAGTCACAAGAAAATCCATATGTATACTAGAACAAGAGAGAATGAAAGAAGTATGATCGATTTATTCCTGGTGGATGACCGACTGCGAAAACAGGTGATGGATACGCGGGTGTTCCGAGGTGCTGACCTGGGAACGGATCACTACCTAGTGATTACTAGATTTAGGGGTCTGTTCGCGGGTTGGCGCCACCGGACGGCGATACCAGAACCACAGTCGGTCGGTAGCATCCGAAGCTGGAAGCTTCAGGAAGCGGACACTAGGAATAAATATCAAGCAAGGGTAGCCGAAAAGCTGGACAGCATTGGTGTTAGGAAAGAATGTGTGGAAGAAATATGGCAGAGCCTTAGAGATGGAATGGTTAGTGCAGCGGAAGACGTGTGTGGAACTGTGAAAAGAGGTAGTAGTAAAAAGGGTGATGCATGGTAGAATGACAAAGTGAAAGAAGCTGTAAATAAGAAGAAGAAAGCATGGTTAGACTACTTGGCCTCTAGTAAGGATATGAGAGAGAAGAGGAAAGAAAGATATATGCTCCAGAAAGTTCACACGAAAGCATTGATTGAGGAAGTGCGTGAAAAGAGTAGAATGGAAGCGGGCGATAGGTTGTCGCACAACTTCAAGGAGAACTCCAAACTCTTCTGGAAAGAGGTTGAAGGACCCGGAGTGGTGCGACAGCCTTAAGAATGAATAAAGTGCTTTCGGGAACCAATGACGTCCTTTCAGAAAAATCGGACGTCATGCAGCGATGGAGCGAATTTTATAGAGAGATGTATGCGTGATGATCTTAGTGAGGATCCGGGGTGACGCCGTGACTGGTACGCCAGACTCGGACCTCGATGACACTGAGGTCATCAGTATGAAAGAGATTGAATGTGCGATTAGAAGTTTGAAATGTGGTAAGGCTGCGGGACTAGACAGAGTTACTGCTGAAATGGTCAAGTATGGTGGGCCACGCGTCTGGGACAGCTTTCATCTGCTGTGCAATTTGTGCTGGCGAACGGGGGCTGTTCCGGATGATTGGCGATCCGCGGTCCTTGTGCCTTTATATAAAGGTAAAGGTTCACATTATGACTGCGGGTGCTATCGGGCGATCAGCTTGACCAGTTTAGCAAGTAAAGTTTACTCGAAGGTTTTGACACGTAGGATGCAAGATAAATCGGAAAGATTTCTATGGGAGGCACAATGCGGATTTAGACCTGGAAGAGGATGCACGGATCAAATGTTTTCTCCGCATGATCACGGAGAAGCTTTTGGCTGCTAACCAGAAGATTTTCTGTGCTTTTGTGGATCTTGAGAAAGCATTTGATAAGGTTGTAAGGAAGAAAATGTGGGAACTGTTGCCGGGTATGGTGTGGATGGTCGATTGCTAAGGGCTGTGCAGTCACTTTACTGTGACTGTAAAGCCTGTGTGCGGGTAGGGCATGACCTGTCACCCATGTTTAGCGTCCAAACGGGCGTAAAACAAGGTTGTGTCATGTCTTCCTGGCTGTTCATACTGTATCTCGACAGCTGTTTTAGTAGCCGAAAAGCTGGACAGCATTGGTGTTAGGAAAGAATGTGTGGAAGAAATATGGCAGAGCCTTAGAGATGGAATGGTTAGTGCAGCGGAAGACGTGTGGAACTGTGAAAAGAGGTAGTAGTAAAAAGGGTGATGCATGGTGGAATGACGAAGTGAAAGAAGCTGTAAATAAGAAGAAGAAAGCATGGTTAGACTACTTGGCCTCTAGTTTAAGGATATGAGAGAGAAGAGGAAAGAAAGATATAAGCTCCAGAAAGTTCACACGAAAGCATTGATTGAGGAAGTGCGTGAAAGGAGTAGAATGGAAGCGGACGAAGGTTGTCGCACAACTTCAAGGAGAACTCCAAACTCTTCTGGAAAGAGGTTGAAGGACCCGGAGTGGTGCGACAGCCTTAAGAATGAATAAAGTGCTTTCGGGAACCAATGACGTCCTTTCAGAAAAATCGGACGTCATGCAGCGATGGAGCGAATTTTATAGAGAGATGTATGCGTGATGATCTTAGTGAGGGATCCGGGGTGACGCCGTGACTGGTACGCCAGACTCGGACCTCGATGACACTGAGGTCATCAGTATGAAAGAGATTGAATGTGCGATTAGAAGTTTGAAATGTGGTAAGGCTGCGGGACTAGACAGAGTTACTGCTGAAATGGTCAAGTATGGTGGGCCACGCGTCTGGGACAGCTTTCATCTGCTGTGCAATTTGTGCTGGCGAACGGGGGCTGTTCCGGATGATTGGCGATCCGCGGTCCTTGTGCCTTTATATAAAGGTAAAGGTTCACATTATGACTGCGGGTGCTATCGGGCGATCAGCTTGACCAGTTTAGCAAGTAAAGTTTACTCGAAGGTTTTGACACGTAGGATGCAAGATAAATCGGAAAGATTTCTATGGGAGGCACAATGCGGATTTAGACCTGGAAGAGGATGCACGGATCAAATGTTTTCTCTCCGCATGATCACGGAGAAGCTTTTGGCTGCTAACCAGAAGATTTTCTGTGCTTTTGTGGATCTTGAGAAAGCATTTGATAAGGTTGTAAGGAAGAAAATGTGGGAACTGTTGCCGGGTATGGTGTGGATGGTCGATTGCTGGTGGGCTGTGCAGTCACTTTACTGTGACTGTAAAGCCTGTGTGCGGGTAGGGCATGACCTGTCACCCATGTTTAGCGTCCAAACGGGCGTAAAACAAGGTTGTGTCATGTCTTCCTGGCTGTTCATACTGTATCTCGACAGCTGTTTACAGAAGCTGAAAGATTGCTGTTTGGGTGTGAAATTGGGTGACATAAAAGTAAATTGTCTGCTTTATGCTGATGATGCAGTGCTTATAGCACCATCAGAGGCAGAACTGCAGGCATTAGTCACGTGTATGAAAGAAGAATGTGAAATTAATGGTCTCCGTTTGAATGCTAATAAAACTAAGGTAAGTAAGTATTTGAAAGGGACGAAGAAAGAACGAAGTGCGAAATTTGGGTAAATCAGGAATGTCTAGAACAGGTGAATGAAATTGTATACTTGGGGAGTGCGTTTAGCCGGGATGGAAGATGTGATTTAGATGTGGACAGGCGTGTCGCTGCCGGGAACAAAGTCAATGGTGCCCTGACTGCGTTAATCAAAAGGCAAGGCGTTGTGAAAAGTGCACGCCTTGCAATACATAACGCAGTGTTGGTACCGACTTTGTTATATGGCAGCGAAACCTGGGTATGCCAGAAGAAGCATAAAAGCAGGTTGAATGCAGTGGAGATGCGATCTCTTCGTAAAATGTGCGGCCTTACCATGGCCGACCGAAAGCGAAACGAAGAGATTCGCAATATGGCAGGTTTGAAAGATGACCTTGTCTCAAAATGGATAAGGGCGTGCTTCGATGGTTTGGGCACGTTGAGCGAATGAGTGAAGACCGAATGGTGAAGAAAATATATAGCGCGAAAGTTAATATTAAAAGGTGTCGAGGTAGACCGAGATTAACTTTCGAAGACCATGTGAGCAAATTGCTCGAAGAGAGGAGGGTCAAGAGTACTCGGATACCTAGACGTGCATGTATGAAGAAGATGATGAATCTGAAAGAAGCGAAAGAAGTATGTAGGGATCGTGACACTTGGCGATCTGTTCTCTGGCTACCCTGTCAGGGATTGTGCGTGAAGATAAATAAATATATATATATATATAATATATAAATATACTTTTTAATTTAGGTCAAGAATTATCTGTGTCTGCCTTATTTCTATTTAGCTCACAAAAATGTTACATGTTATTCTTAAAATAATATAATTTAAAAATATTAAATTTCAACGCAATGATTGTACATTATAATGTTCATGGATAAAATAAATAAATAAATGATAATACCATCAGTCTAAAAGCGTTTTGAAATATGTAAAAATGTCAATGTGCCCCCTGGGAAAACTCTAGCAAGTACTTTTATTCTGTGCTTGACTTTATTTTTAAGTAAAAATATTTAGAATAAGACAAAGGAGTACGTCGTACCGTGCCCGGGGGTGTATAGCGAAAGTAGTTTTGTGAAAAATTAATATCATATGTATGTCACGGACTGTTCGTCTGAAACTCACCATTTCGTTTCTTGTTTATTTATCGTTAAAGTTAGACTATCACTTAATAGTTAATGAATAAGAATACGCTTTTAGAATAAATAGAACTTTTTTATGCATTTCATAGCTCAATTGTCTTTTTTATTTATATTTGAAAATCACGATAGCCCAATGGTTAAGTGGTCTAAATTGGAGTCAAGTGACCCGTGTTCGAACACTTCGTAATGGGTTTTTTCAAAAACTTACGTACGATTTATATCGATGGCTTGGACATAAAGACGGCGACGAGCTCACCACCCATCACGTTGTCCCAAAAATTTCTTCCGTGGAAGGTGGGTCCAAAGGACTTGATTGTCTAGACCACTGTCTACTTCTGTATTGAGAATGGCGAGAAGATATTTATTTGTAAATGCTTCAAGGTGATTATTTTTTTGTATTAGTAATTTTAGTGTCAATGTTTTGAAACCCCATGTTATGAAAATTGTAAATAGTTAAATTAAAAAAAATATAAATTGTAAGTTTGTATGTAAGTTTTTTTTTAATTTTTTTGCTTGTTTTTGTTTTTGTTGCATGTGTTTGTTTGTTTCTAAAATAAAGAATTAGTATTATTTTTAGATAACGTATCATTTCTCTTCGATAATGTTCTCAGCTCTTAGGCTGGTTTTAGCTACATTTACGGAATAAACCAAGTAATGTAACGCAAGCTTTGGTGAAAGGTCAGTCGAACAGACTCAGTAGTCTGGACCACTGTCTATCTCAGTTCTGGGGAAGAAATGGGGGAAGATAAAAAACAAGTACACCCATATACATACCCTGATATATTTTTTGTAATATTAATATAAAATATTGCATAAAAACCACAGATAATGTCCGACAATAAAATATAAAACTTGTTTGAACACTCGGAAATAATTCATAACTTTTTAAGGAACGTTCATAAAAAATGATATAACCTTTACCGCTTCTCGTATAAATGCTGCCCTATGAGTGTATACCCGAATATAATTTTCGGCATTTATGTTGAGTGAGAAACGTTATTTAACGCACACGCATTCATTTCTTTTACCGACCGTATAGTAGCCATGGTTTGAAATAAAATACAAGTACCTACATAAACGCTTATGTATTTTTTTTTTTCAAAATAAATCAATGTTATTAAAATTATTATAAACAAGCAATATTATTAAAATTACGAATGTTATGATGATGATTATGACTTGTTAGATTTTCGAAATAACTGTCAGTTATATTTGGCATAGTTCACGACAATAGTCAAATTTCATAAATTTCAAAATTACTATCGGAACTGATGCAAGATTTGCAATTTTTAGTATGGAAATAAGTCACGATAGCCGAGTGGTTGGGTGGTCGGAATTTCGAGTCGAGAGACCAGAGTTCGATCCCCAGGTGGCAGGCTCGTACCAATAGGTTTTTGAAAAACAATTATATCGTTGGATTGGACATAACGACGGCGACGGGCTCACCACCTGTCACGTTGTCCCGAAAATATCTTCGGTGAAAGGTGGGTCGAAGGGACTTAATTGTCTAGACTAGACCTCTGTCTACTCCTGTATTGGAAATTGCGTGAAGATATTTATGTTTTTATTATTATTTGAAATGAGATGTTATTCCCAGGAAAATTTTAGCGCGGTCAAAATTGCGTGCGTGTAATGGAATTACTCTCGTATATGTTGTCCGTCCGACAAATTTATTTTTCAATTCTAATACACAAAGAAGAGAAAATAAAAAAAAAATGGTACATTTATTATTGAATTTGACTGAGTGTAATGATGTCTTGTATTTACGCGAATAGTACACATTATAATAAAACCATTTTCGGATTTTATCGCGATTTTAATTAGTTTTTACAAACTATTTTTATTTCCCGACGTTTCGGATGCTTTACAGCAACCGTGGTCACGGAAGACACAGTTTTTATGACTGAGTGTGTTTAATTTTAAAGCGCTACAATGACTACTCGGTTCTAGTTCGGAATTGTTGTACCATCGATAATCGTCTAAAAACGCAGAAAACTTATAAAATAATATATTTCTTACTTATGATATGTACATAAGAATGAAAACGGGTGATTTTTTTTATTTTGATGTTTTTGAATATTCACTAGAAATTTAAGACTGGAGATAAACTGAAAATACTTTTCTATGAAAATTTTCCTCTTATTGACAAAAACACGTTTTTCCTGATTGTTTCTTTGCCTCTACATTCTAGTAAAATCTAATTGATAATTGGACAGGACAATTTCTTTCGGAAGAACTAATAGAACACAAATATACTTTTGCGAATTTTTTAAATTCCATTAAATTTTGGTATCAGCAGCGTTACTCCATGATTTTCTGAGAGTGACTTATTAAAAGAACAGTAATTTATCCAAAAATCGATGAGGCTAGTGAAAACCATACAATATGTGTATACGTAAATACATGTAACTAATTGTCTAGAGATCTAGACAATAAGTACTTTTTGATCCACCTTTCATCGAAGCTTATCTACTTATTATATCTATCATCGAAATCTACTTATTATAGATAAATATTAATACATAATTTTAGTGATATTGGCAGCTAATAATAATAATAAAATCGTAACAGTAATAGGTACGAATAAACATTTTTTTTTTTTTTGGGAAAACGCAGTGGTAGGACAAGCACCCACAAGACAAATAAACGCCCTGCAACATGTTATGGACAGATGCTGGATGCAGTTGGCTGAGGACCACACTCTTTGTGGAAAATTTGAAGGACGACCTATGGTCAGCAACGGACTATGAACATACTTAGCGCGTAGACAGGGATGAAAAAAAGATCTTGTGAAAATAATATTTGCAGGTAGTAAAGGTTAAAGATGTGGATAGAGGCTCGCGAAAGCGCGCGTCCGGTTTCCGGCGCGTTCTCTACGATTCAATTTAATCCGGTCCGCGATAAACTACATTGATTGTTTCGATATTCCGGTCCAAAGCGGCGGAAATTCTTATGATTACACTAAAATATCCGGTCACTAACGTTTTACTTTCAAAATTATTGTTTGAATGCGCCATTAAAACTAATGGTCATACTAAACTTACGTTCATTAAGGAAAAGCTAAGCGATCGCGTTTCATTCATTAAACAAATTATTGTGATTTATCTAGTATACTATTATGTTTTAAAGGTTGTATATAAGAAAGCCTAAAGATTGTCAATTAAGAATACAAAATATTTTCGATTCGATCACTAACTAACGAAACATAAGGCACGAAATTTTATATCATTGAGATTATTCTTGACTTTTTTGTTCTAATCTAATTCAAGGAGACATCTGCTTAGAAAGAATTTTATAAAATTAACAACGTAAAGATGTAGAAACGGGAAAATAATTTATGTGCAAATATGTGTATATCTTAATTATACAAATTAATATGAGAAAAGTTAAAGTCACGATGGCCGAGTGGTTGCAATTGATGGAGTAAACCGCATCGTCTGAACTTGATGTTATATGGATAGATAGTTTACTTTATTTCCGACGAGAATCAAGTTGTCCCCTACACATATGCTCGCTTTCCGCTGGCGCCGGTAAGGCACAATAGAAGAGTCTGTGATTTAGTTTTATTATCATGCACCCTCCATTGACTAGGTTCCTGATTATTCAAAGAGAGATATGTAAAAACCCTTTGACATCAAACTATTTGCATGCTTAAGTAAGTACATTTTCGTAAAAACACATATAGACTATGAAGTTTTGGCTACCTTTGGTATTTTAAAAATTAATAGATCATGTTGTCATTCACGATAGCCAAGTGGTAGGGTAGTCGGAAATTCGAGTCAAAAGACCCGAGTTATATCCCTAGGTGGCATGCTCGTACCAATGGGTTTTTCAAAAACTTATGTACGAATTATATCGTTGGTTTGGAAATATTGCTAGACAAGACTAGACCTCTGTCTACTACATGTATTGGGAATTACATGAAGATATTTATGTAAAAAACGTGTCATGAAATATGTTCTCGTTTGCTGTTGCTTTAATTTATTATCTTTTTTAAAAAGCTGCCAATATTAACACACCCATAAGAGTAATTGGAATTTTTATCACTATAAAACTAACTTCAATCTTAGTTCCTAAACTGTTTTGTAAATTTCAATTATTACTACCCGGCTTAACGTTCGTAACTGAAAAATAAACTTTAAAAAAGAAATCACATTTATAAAAACGACATCCGTGAACGTGTGGCGTAAACACTGGATTTCAAGGTGTCGCCATCTCGAGGTCCCGAGTTCGATTCCCGGTCGGGTCAAAAACCACTTTTTCTACGTTCTCTCGGGTGTTTGTGGTGCCTTCGTCGTTTCCGATTCCGTTACCTCAAGTGCTTTAGCATCTTACATTGGCAATGTGTGTGATGTTGTCCCTATCTATATATTTATTTATTTATTGTTTAAAATCAAAACAAATCAAACCGAACTTAAATTTGCCGCCAAATGTAATTAAGTAGGGCTAATAAATAAAGACCAGGCTTATTAGTTTATTACTTAGAACAAATGGATATAAGTAGAATTTTAGACAACAAAAGACTCTGCGCCACTCGACCATGACAAGGTATGATAAAATGTTCATAGGTTAACCTTCACGTGAGTTTGAATTACTCCGCATTGTAATGCGCCCGACGTTGGCCCACTCCTTTGAATAGCAATTTCATAGGCCAACCCTGTTATTAAGGGTAGTATAATACCGACAGGCAGTCGCCGACAGCGGGTTAAACAGACGCTAAGAGCACCTGAAATTAGGTGCTTTGAGCTTTACTGTTGTTTCGCATTAGACTCCTTTAATGCCCGTATATTCAGCACTATTTCGTAAGTACACTTATATTTTATGGCCGTCCATTATCTATTCATCGTACCCCTTGAACTTATCATCCTCTTTATCATAATTTGGCTTTGTTGAAAGGTTAAAATTAGTTTAAAGACAAGTACTATCATGTAAAAATAGCCGTAATTCGTTACGAAGAATTACATTCAAAATTAACTGTGTATTTTTTCTAACGTCGTAAATATTATAATACCGCTAAGAAGAGTGCCAAGTCAAATATGTAATATCTAAATATAATAATAATACGAGGTTAGCTATCGACATAAGCATAGGTAAATACTAATAAATACATAGATAGGGACAACATCACATACATTGCTCTGCTTCCAAAGTAAGTAGCTAAAGCATGTATCTTATGGAATTGGATACAACGATGCTACCACAAACCCTCAGACCTGAGAAAATGCAAAAAAGTGTAAAAAGTGTTTTCTTCATTGAACCCACCGGGAATCAAACCCGCGACGTCAGAACTGGTAACAATATGAAAACCGGCGTGTAATCTACTCGTCCACAGAGGTCGTCAAATAATATGTAGACTTTTTTCAATGGATCAAGTAATGTTACTGTGTGGTAACGGCGTAAGAATATTGCCACCCTCTTTCTTCCCGTGGGTGTTGTAAGAGGCGACTAAGGGAAACAGCCTTTAATATCGCTATAGCAACCGATAGATAGTGGGATAATCATTTCTCAAAAAATATCAGACCGAAGATGGGCAGCAGCATCTAAAGTGCAAGTGGTCTGGTGCAGCGATCGCCAATCCGCTTGCCAATCGTGGTGACTATGGCAAATCCTCGCTATGGGAAAGGCCTATATCCTGCAGTAGACTTTAACAGGCCGTTATGTATGTATTTATGTGTATCAGGTAATGGTCATGAGAAACGTATAGATTTTTCTATTTTGTAATATTGTTAGGGATTCAAAACATATATATCTATCTAGGTTACTACATAAAGGTGAACAATCGTTAAATATACAGTATACCGACATAAAAAAATTGTTCTGTTGAAATCGTAAAACGATGTGTTCCGGCAATGAATCGAAGCCGTTAACCCAAATCGCGCAAAACTGCCTCCACTTTGACCAAAGATCTTTCGTCGAAACGTGACCGAACGAGCCTATAAAATCACAAAAAATCGACTTCTGTTCGACACTTTTAAAACTATCGAATGTGCGTTGTTAAAAAATTTTACAAAACCTCCATAATCTCCGCTGTACTTGCAGAACAGTCTTTAGGTGTAGGCTTTTTTATACTTAATTCCGTTCCATGTGCTCCGTAACCGGAACCCCACTACTGTCCTTACAAAGTTCTAATTATATCCTTAAAGGCTGGCAACGCACCTAAAGTTCTTAGTTATTGCTCTTTGTTTGTTCTTTGGTATTGTTCTCTGGTCTTTACTGACATTTTTAGAAAACGCCACGATAGCCAAGTGGTTGGGTGATCGGAAAGCGAGTCAAGAGTTCTATCCCCAAAGTACGATTTTTATCGTTGTCCCAAAGTGGCGTGAAGATATTTTTTTGGTCTTTAGTATTGTTTTTCCGCCTTTCCCACAAAAAAAAGTACATCTACATTGTAGACGCTTTAGGATTCGATTAGTCACATGCCGAAATTCAGATTTGATACCCACGCCATCTATTCTAATTTAAATTTCTACGCATTTTTAAAGAAAATTCACAACATTTTTTAATATAGTTTATTTACATTTAACTAAAGTATATAGATACTATTTTGTTGGATAACTTTTTGCCATCTTGTAGGTAGGAACATGATTCCATTGCTATAGAAATTTTGGGGCTTCTGATCAAAATACCAAGACAATTGGTTTTGGTAGTCCTCTCGTGATGTTCACCTGATACTGCCTAAAGAATTCTGAAAAGACCGAAACAGGTGGAAGATGCAAAGTCAGGATTATACGGTGGATGTATTAACATCTCTCAGCCAAGCTCTCTTAATTTTTGCTGAGTGGCTAAATTTGTGTGAGATCTTATCGTGATTGTTATCGTGATGAAAAACCACACCCCTTCTGTTGATTAATTCCGACCGCTTTCTCTCAACTTCTTGCTTTAACTTCAACAGTTTTTCGCATTAGAGTTCAGAATGGTCCGGCCTGGTGGTAACAACTACAGCTAAAACTACTGAACTAACTAACTAATAAAGAATCAAAAATGAGCACACAGTTCATTAGGTTTCTTTCAGTGAGCTCGTGAGATATCCAAATATCGAGCTTTTTTGTGTACCCAGTTTTTCAAATGCGCCAAAACTGTATTGTGGTCAATTCCCAGTTCTTCAGCTACGTCATAACTACTGACATGCCGATCTTGCGCCACTTTTTCAAAAATAGCATCCATTTTCTCCGTAATAGGGCGACCAGAGCGACGTGCATCTTTGACATCAAAATTTCCGGATTGAAAGCGCTTAAGCCAAATTTGTTCTACTCTCACAGACACTGTACTAGGTCCATAAACATCGCAAATTTTTTTCGCGGCTTGTATTGCATTTTTACCTTTTTTTTTTAGTAAAATTTTAAAATATATCGAATTTCTTCATTAGATTCACTCATCTTGACAGTACGAAAAATAAATAAAAATCATACATTTTTTTCTAATTTAAATTTGGAATTATCTTCTTTAAAATTTAAAATTTTAATGATACCAGCCAGATACAAATAGTAAGAGATTTTATTACAAGTACATACATACTATAATGCGAAAAGACTTTTTCTCCAACCTATTATTTATACCATATATCATCACTGGCAACACGCACTAGTTGTATAAATTGAAATATACATTGTCATTAATTAACTTTATTTCAAAAATTTTAATTCAATGCCCTGATCATGATAAGAGTTACGATAGGCGATTGGTTGGGTAGTCGGAATTTCAAGTCAAAGTACTCGAGTTCTGTCCCCAGGTGGCAGGCTCGTACCAATGGATTTTTCAAAAAAAAGATTTATATTAAGCTTATATACGATTATCTCGTTGGCTTGGACATAAAGACGGCGACGGGCTCACCACCTGTCACATTGTCCCGAAAATATCTTCGGTGGAAGGTGGATCAATGGGACTTAATTGTCTTCACTGGACCCTGTCTACCCCTGTATTGGGAATTGCGTGAATATTTATTTATTCATTTTGACCTTGATGACCTTACCAAGGGTACTTCGGCTCTTTTGCTACCCGTCTGCACAGTTTGATGTACTGTGTATAATCGATTTCAAAAAGCAACCCAATGTTGTAGTGCAAGGTGCTGATAACTCATTATAATTATTTCACAGTTAAAGGCTCATTTGAAAACAAATTACTGTAATACTTTTAAAGATACCTCCTCTACCTCACTAATCTCTTTGACGTTGGCACTAATGTTCCAGGCTACCATATAAATAAATTGGTAGCGCATAAACGGTTCGACAGTTTCTTGTTTTTCTTTTCCTTCTTATTTTATTACTTATTTTCATGTCACCCACCTTCTGCTCAATTTCGAACTATGACCATAATTCGTAATAATTGCGTGTTTACAAGAAATTTCTGATAAATATCAAAATGGTAAAACGGACGCACGAAGGAACCGAATCGAGGCAACAGTTCGAAGGAGAATAACAATAAAACTAAATCATCGGGAAGTTATCTGTCCTCGGCTCCGACGGGAGCAGAAACGAACATGTGCCCGAAAATCTATTACACGGGATAAGATGTTAAATGGTGCAGTGACAATGACTTCCATGTTTTCTAATTTTAGTGATTTTTCTTGTGATTTTCGTATCATAATTTTATTTTCTTGTGATTTTCTTGATTGGCCTGCGAGCTGTAACATTGTTGTTTTGATATTGTGATGTGATGTTGATTTATGTATATACAATTAATACTGTTTTATTATATTTGGTATTAATTTTAAATCTACTCTAACTTGCAAAGATATCTTAAAAAAAATGATTAATTATTGGTCCAAAAAATTTAAGCGAAAATATTCAGTTCATATTTTTCTAAATAAAATAGTTTTCGGAAACGATTATCAAAAATCGTTTTATTTAAAATGTTAATTCGCGTAAATGCAAGAAATCACATTTTTCTTTTAAACTTCAACACCTACCTTAAGAGCATTAAGATTATATTGCAGGACATATAGCCCTTCTCTTGAGTAGGATTTGTCATTATCGCAATGCTCGGCAAGTAGATGGGAATTCACATTACCCGAGACCTGGCATCTTAGACACGGCAGTCCACCACTATCAGTTTATTTTTTCTCTGATATTTTAGCCATTGCAATATTTTTGCTAATGTTGTTATTGAAAAAGTTACTTCGCAACATTCCGCATGCAAATATGAATAGGCATATGTTACCTGGTCCGAAGAGAAGAAGAGCACCGCCCTCTCTCCCACAGATGCGTGCACTAATTCCACTGTATGCACCACCCGTCGCCGTCTTTCTGTCCAAGCCAACGATATACTTCGTACATAAGTTTTTTTAAAAAAAACCAATGGTACGTGCCTGCCACCTGGGGATCGAACTCGGGTCTCTTATTTTAGAAACTTTATTTTAGAAACGGTTACTATTTAAAAAAAAAAATTATTAACAAACTATAGGTCATATTTTTGATAATCTACATATTTAGTTCAAATTACATCAACTTACTACATACGGAAAGGGCATCTGGCATATTACTATATGAAGAAATTTTAAAATATGTATCGGGAATCGAACCCCGCTCACTTAATATTAAAGTAAGCTATGGTAATGGTAAATAACTTAGATAAAGACTAATTTGGATTAAAGATAAGGCCTAATAAACTAAAATGTCATACGCTGATATTATTTGATGGGTGCTCTTTCGTAAATTACAGCCTACATTAATTTTCGATTAGCGAAAATTTGGGGGTTTTACGGCAAATTTATGATCCGGTGTACAACTCTGACATATCATTTAATTATATCAGAGTTATCTGTATTGATAACTAAAATTAAAACCGAAGATATCACATCCCTTTCCCCGTAGATATGATAAGAGGACACTATGGGAAATCGTCATTAAAAATGTCATTGGCTACCGACAAATAGCGGGATAACTGTCTCGGAAAGTGACGTCTAAAATTCAGCAGACCGGTGACGGACAGCATCTGAATTAAAGGTACATTGCATCACGTAGTACAACCGTCAATCTAAGCCAACCGTAGTGATTACAGCAGTTACTTTAGTGCGTAGATATTTTCCGTAATATCTCATACTTTTAACGCTGCTGGCTGCCAACTTTCTTACAATTCTTCTGCCCTAGAAAAATAGAAAATATTATTTGGTTAGTATTATTTATTTTATTTCAATTTACAACACAAGACGTACAGAAGTTGATATAAAATAAAAAGAAATTCGCCAGGTAAAAACCCAATCTTAAATGGACCATTTCTTTACAATCGGCTTCTTTTCGCGATCGTGTGGAATTTTTTACCGCTTGGTAACTAATGATAGATAATCATCATCCAGTTACCATTTAACTTGTATCCACCTATTTGTCTTTAATTTAAATCTATTATATTAATAATATCATATTATTAATCACGCTAATGCTTTAGAAAAACTTAAGTGTATGTCAAATGAGCTGAAAATAAATATCTGTCGTAAATGTAGCAAACACGTAGGCACTCAGTTATCTTTCCCTTCCCATATCCGATGTAATGCTTAAGCGATAACATCGGAGGCTCGAAGGCCACGGGAAGAACACTACACAAGCAGACCTGAAGATTTGTTATAAAATCATTAGAATATTCCATAATATGTTCAGCAGACTAATACGTTTGTGAAATATAATGATTTACTTTAATTTCAGTATAAATTTTTACGCAAACATGAGGTGCAGCGTACAAATTCTAGAAATATGCATTTCCCCTTTCCCAATTAGTAGTAACTGTCTAGAAAAATACTAAACCAAAAAGCAAACGGTAACGAGAGCAGCGTCTAATTTGTTAAGTGTCTGTAATTGCAATCACTAATTCGCTGGACGAGAGCAGAGATTATTATGACTCATTATTAGAGTAGATATAATAGATATATAGATATAAAGATAGAGTTACTGATGAAAGAATGAGTTAAATCAGTGTCATAATATTGTTCACAGATAACTATAAGGAAATGTTATTTCTTAATTGGCAACTACTACCTAAACATTCTGTAGTAATTAAATACTCTTATCCTTCTCGTTTATGCTTTTATCGCAAACATTTTAGCCAAGATGAGTAAACCGGTCAGGTTTAATTATAACCGAATGAATAGTTAGCTGATAACCACACGGTTACATTTCTCCCTCTCATAAATAACCGAGGTGGATAGTTCCCTTCGATAACTTAATCAAATCTTTGCTCCCCTCGTCATTTCGCCAACAGCACAAAGCGTCTTGGAATTATATCGAAAGATAATGATTCATAAATTATCATACTCATCTTCAGACAACGTCTTTTCTACTACGTATATGGCAAAGATTTTGTATCTTATTGTATTTGGAACATAAATTTTTGAAACACATATGGAACAAATCTAAACACCTAAACTTATCTAATCTAATTATAATCCTTATTAATAGAAAACGATTTTAACTTTATTTACGCCCGCAGATACTCGTAATACAGGGGTCACATAATATTAGACTAAAGACTAGATGAATACATTAATGTTTCTATTAAATTAGTTATTATACGGAGAATTTAGGTTGTATTATGAACTAGTTGCCCCCTGCAGCTATTCATAACATTTAACACGCTACCCTAATTATTACAATGAAATAAAAGTCGCCATTGTTTCTTTTTATAACATCAGCTATCGACCAGTGCAAGTCTAAAATCGGTCTAGCTATTTCAGAGATTTGCTAGAACAGACTGCCTGACAGACAGACAGATTTTAATAATTCTTTTTTTGTATGTTACTTACATGCAAAAAAACTAAAATACTTACAAATGTACATGATAAAATAAAATAACGTATTCAAAAAGAAACATGACATTATCAAAAATTGTACGAACTGAAAAATATGAGCGAGTATCAACAATAAATAACAGGGCATTTTTAATAAAAATATTCAATCGGAACTAGCAAGTCAGCGATCAGACACAAATAAAAGATTTCTACATTCAATATGAAATATGCAGCGAACTCAGTTCCAAGTTCGACCCCTAGCTTGCATTAGTTATTCAATATCTTAGCGGTACATTTAACATCAGCTTTGTTATCAGCTAACAAGAAAACGTGAAAACGTTAAAGTTTTCTAAAATACGACTGTGTTCCGGAAAGATTATAATATTGTGTGTGTGAGAGATATGGTTTAATTTAGCACTATTTTTTGACATTTCACGTTCACAAATTATTGTACACTTAACATGGGTAGACTGTGGGGAACTTTAAACATTATAAGAACTTGTTACTTTTAGCTACAGTCGGATAATAAAAAAAATCCAATTTGTGCATATTGCTGAGGCAAACACTGATTGCCACGGTATTATAATAAAATAAATAAAAATATCTTCACGCAATTCCCTATACAGGGGTAGACAAAGGTCAAGTCTAGACAATTAAGTCCCTTTGACCCACCTTCCACCGAAGATATTTTCGGGACAATGTGACAGGTGGTGAGCCCGTCGCCGTCTTTATATCCAAGCCAACAATGAAAGTTTTTGAAAAACTCATTGGTACTGCCACCTGGGGATCGAACTCGGGTCTCTCGACTCAAAATTCCGACCAACCTACAACTCGGCTATCGTGACTTCAATTGTATTATAATCACTGTGATTTTATTTTAAATTAGTTCAACTTATGCTTTGTATCCAATATGTCATAAGCGCAATTAAACGACAGATTCTTCTCCAAGGGCATCATAACATTTCTCAATTGAATATGAAATTGTGACAGCTCTTCTTAAAATAAACACAATTATACAATTTATCATTTATACCCGAGAAGAATGTATAGTTTTTTTATTAAATAAACTTTGAAATCGTTACTTATAGAAATTATCAACTGTATAAATGAATACAAGTTAAAATGGTTTTATTTTTGATTTGCATTGTGATTGGTAACCCTGATTTCGATGCCAAAGGTTCGAATTCCGCTAATTTTAATGATGAATATGAATGTTTTACTCAATTCATATACGTATATAATATGTTTGTCCACATAAATATATTCTTCTTAAAGTAATGAGAACAAAACTTATACTCTTATAAATAAATCCAACGTTACATAAAAATTTTATATTAGTGAAATCAATAATAATTCACAAAAAATTGTTAACGCAAAACGATAAGGCAATTTTATTTAATGACGCAACTACTGTGTAGCTTTCAGAAATTAGAAAAAAAAGTACTAACAACCACATCTACCTTAAAACTCCTGTCCATAGTGACTTTTAGATTTTTGCGAGCACAAAATATATATTCTTTTAATATTCTTTTAATTAATATTATTCGTTATAATGTTGACAAATTCCAAATGTGATATTTGAAAAAAACAGTAATGTCCAGAACAGGATAACAAAAGTGTATATTTAAGGAGCACTTTTTGCCGGTATGGAGTCGTATGTTTTACTGATAAAGAAAGTATAGACACTTTCATTCTCTGCAAAATATACGAAGCTTTTTTGCATTTGAAATAACACATATCATAAATTTTAGTGTCATGATTGATTTTATTATAAATAGTTCTCCCTGGCTTCCCGGTCAGTACTTACTCATATAATAAGTAAGTAAATATCATCATCATAAAGCCTGTAAAATACGACTTCAGAATAGAGGCCTCTCCAGTAAGGGAAAGTTTGCCAATAGCGCCACGTTTCGCACCACTGAAATATAGATTTAGGTACATGTAGATCCAATCGCGGCCTACACAGATTAAACTGATTAACGCCCAAGAGATAAATAAAAATAAAACATTATAATCAACAAGAAAATTGTTCGTTGTGATTTTAATAATAATACAAGGAAAACGACGACATGAAACACAATAACTACGATGGGGAAGCCTTTGCTCCAATTCAATTTGCACGGTAAGACGTCGCGAGAACAACTTGCCTCCCTATTCCTATATAGGCCGAAACAAGTCCCGGTGTAATCCCTCAAATCCAAATTAGATTTTCTTTCACTGCTTCGCACTATTCACGAGTTTCTGTGAGCGGGTTGGAGCCGCGTCGTCGCCGCCTCTCAAGCCTGCCATGAGCTCAATTTAAAACCATACTGGCTGTAACTTCTAATCTGCTCCATTCCTGAAATATATATATATATATATATATATATATATATATATATATATATATATATATATATATATATATATATATATATATATATATATATATATATATATATATATATATATATATATATATATATATATATATATATATATATATATATTTATATATATATATATATATATATATATATTTATATATATATATATATATATATATATATATATATATATATATATATATATATATATATATATATATATATATATATATATATATATATATATATATATATATATATATATATATATATATATATATATATATATATATATATACATATATATATATATATATATATATATATATATTTAAAAAGCACGAATAAAGCCGCAGAAACTAGTAATAATTTGCCTTCTTTCTATCTTTTCTTCCTAATAGAGATGCAACAAATGTACCTTAGTACAGTTAACCCAAGACTGCTCTAGTAAAAGTCTAGTCTTATCTCTTTCGTTTAAATGCTATTTTGTTAAGTTTTTTTTAGAACTAAGTAATGGCGTAAGAAATTCTAGCGCCGCCAGCCCTACACACAAAAAACGGTGCCTATTAATGTTTAACCATTAATAATTGCCCGCAAGTTTATAAGAAAAATCATGTTAAACTATAATTCCATAATTATATTGTACCTAAAAATAATTGTACGTTTTATACTTCTTACCTCTTACAACAGGCAATTAATTTTCAATGGATAAATTAGAATACGCACACAAAAACTTGTCGGCGTAACAAGACGAAACAATTAAACAAAACAAAGCGATAATAATAAGCAGGCTTTACAAATATTGGGGCAGATTTAACTTGGTGTAATGCGATAGTGCGACAGGCAATGTCGCGTGTAGTGCCGCCGTGAACCCGAATAGGCACGCATCCATTTACACATCACATTACATATAGTTTGTTAAGTCTTAATATTGTTTACCCACTAAAAATAATATTCTGATTGTTTATCGCTTCGGTTCAGGTTCTTTTAATCGCTGTAATCGTTCTATTGCCTTAAATAGTACTGGGTAGGTACATAGAATCAAGGACATCGTTTACAAAAAAACTGTTATGTCATGCCTCTGCAAATTATTAGTGACGGGAGAATGATGGACGATTTTTAATAAAACCCCCCTTACAAACATTAACACAGGCTTGCGTCCTTCATCCATGAAATTACATTTCGCCAGTCGAGTTATATCCTCACTTCTAAAGTAGCTACTGCAGATTGACGTTCTTTCACTAATCTTTCAATTTCTTTTGTATCATTTTGCCATAGTATGCCATAGAAATCAGTGAAATATAGCTCAATTCGGAGAAAACGGTTATTTTCTTTTTTTTTTTATTAGAGCTAACAAGCTCGCTCATGTACTTTAAACAACAGGACCCGACAACATGCAGTCCTCAAAGAATTAAATTGAATGTGAATTTTGAAAGGAAATTACATAGATTCACAATAACGTTCGACTCTTGTTCAATCGAATTTCCCCCTAAAAACAATGCCCAAACGGAAATTAAGCAGATACATGAAAATAACTAAGCTTGGACATGGATATGAAACAGAACGCTTTAAGTTTTGCGAAGTGGAAACGAGATCTTTATCGTTATTATTGAAAGTTGGCTTTCAAAAATTAGATAACAAACACTTCGCAAAATTAGGAGTTACGTATTTTTTTCATCTCCCCATTTTTCCAAAACTGGGGGAGACAGAGGCCTAGCCAATTAAGTCTTTTCGACGCACCTTGCACCGTAGCCTAAGAAGTTAATGTCGTAGAATATTGTTATCGCACAGGGATCGGCATATTATTACTGTCTATAATAATAATTTACAAAAATTATAATTTAAAAGCACTCAAAATATCTTTGGCTACTGACCGACGGTGAGATAACTATTTCGAAAAATACCAGACAAAAATTAGGCAGACCGGTGACGGGCAGTAGTTTTTAGTGCTGGTGATAATTCTGGTGTTGATCTGGGACTGCGATTACCAAGCGTACGTAATTGTGGCAATCCTTCAAGAATGGGAGAGTAAAATACCCTTATGCTCTGGAGCGGTTTTTCATATGCCCTTATGTTTGTATATTATATAAAGGATGAAATAAAGCTTTGGATTTTTTTAAATATACGAGCAATGCTAAATAACATTACTAGTATTCCTATTAATCACTCCTACTAAGCTGCAATAATTGAGAATAGACTAAATGGCCATTTAGTTTCACTGTTCGCAACCTAACCCACTAGGCGATTGCCGCTTCAAAATCCAATTTCTATTATGGGAGATGAAGGCTAATAAGCGGTTCACCTGAAGTTGTAGTAGAAGTAGAAGTCCACGGATACTTTTGTGCACTCGCAAAATCAGAAAGGGCGTGGGAGGGGAAGAGGAAAAGAGGGAAATTAGGACAAAAGGGTTGTGAGCTTCCTATCACCTCACTCACCGGATGAATCGCTGGAATACAAGATACTGCGTCATTTCTCGGCAATAACCTTCAGAGCGGGAAGCTTCCCCAGTTGACAATCCATGCAGCAGCAAAAGCTGCCGTTTGATTCTATCTCATATAAAACATAGTAAAAATGGTGTGATCCTATGTTTTATGCGAATTTAATGAGAAACCCCAAATAAACATTTAATAGAGATGTGTGATGAGAGCTGAGGTGGTTTATAATATTTTCACAGATTGTTTCCCGAGTATAATAACCGGTTGCAAATGTATTTCTGCAAGACAATATACACCTAAATAAATAACAATGTAATCAATATACAGCATGAAAAAAATATAAACCAAACACGAATATATTAAATAATTAAATCTGAAAAGAATTAAAAAAATGTTTATTATTATTAAATATTTTTCTGGTATTGCTGTTATGAGTGGACTGTTTAATTTAATTTATCAAAATATACAAGTTTTCATAAACAGTTAAGAATAGAAAACAGAAGTAACAGAAAAACAGACCTAAAAATCTTAATTTATATGAAATCGATACATTCAAGCAATTCTCAGCTAAGTTTAATCGAGATTTGTAGGGTTTAAACCAAAACTTTCTTTAGCCTGTGGATATTCGCCCAGATCGCAAAATTTTGTGTCCTATCCGCTTATCGTAGAAGCTCTATGTATGTGAGATTAACGCTGTCAGCCACATATTGGCGCTAAGCGGTAAAACTTACTTGTTCTCTGAGGTTACCTAACATTGTTTCAGTTCCCACGGAACAGATAGTTCTAAAACGTTCGGTGAACCAAATTTCTGCTAATTTAAATTAATTTAATGTAACTCTCTTTGGTTAAATAATTTGACCGTTAATTTTTGCAGCAAATTACGGGTATAGTAAGTAACATTGGTTTTCACGGTCTCCCCAACTCTAAGGTTATTTCCCGAAGGGGAAATAACTACTATTCCTACATTGTCTCGGATCAGGGTGGTCTGGTTTCTGATTCCATAACACATTTTTGTGATTCGGGATCCGAACAATGCATATGATGTTGTCCCTATTTATGTATTTATTCATATACATATATTATCTTTAGGTATTTCTCAATATAGGGATAGCCAGAGATATAGACAATTTAGACCTTTCAACCAGCATTTCTTCTGAGCTTATTTTGGGACAACGTGAAAGGGGGTAAGCCTGTCACTATCTTTATTTCTAAGTCTACGATATAAATCGTACATAAGTTTTGAATAAACTCATTGGTACGAGCCTACTTCCCTCATGGGTATCGAACTGTCTCGAACCGACTTGCATTCCTATCACCTAACCACTGGGCTATTATAACACGTATTAAAATTTATTTAAGAGTGAGAAATAGATGGCGCTGTAATACAAAGTATTAGCATCTAAGCGCCAGAGATGTGCCTTCTCGGAATATTTTTCCGAGATACATTAGAGCAGGAAAACACTCGCAAAGCAACCTTCCTTAAAAAAAGGAGGATGTTCTCCATTCGGTTGTGTCCTTTTAATGGTAATTTCTCGGACATGCTGGTTCCCTTAAAATGTGTTCTTAATATCGTGATAGTTTTAGCAATAAAAACTGTTATTAATAATTTTAATATCATTTTTTATTAATGTTCATTAGTGGTAGGATTTCAAGTTTGGTGCATTCAACTTAAAAAGTATTTTTATGAATACCCTAAATTTCGATTTATCCGATGTTTACACAAGTTTCCTCAATGTTCGAGAGCTAAGTGATTGTAAGTGAAGGAGCGGACTGGCGCCTCGCCGGAAGTCGTTCCCACGTGACGGACGCCGGAAGTGACGCCGGATCGTGTTCCTTCGTTATATCGTCTTGCTATCGCTCACTGAAGCCTTTTATCCTTCAACGTCGCTACAAATTAGATAAATATATATGAATGAGGCCGATATTATTAAATAAGTATTTTGATTATAAAATATATGATCTTAATTGTTAATGAAATAAGAAAAAGCATCGGCCAATGAAGTAGGCCTTCATCAATGATGTACATTTTTTTAATATTCACCTACATTTCCAATAATAGGGTAGAAGGTGGTCTAGTATAAATCCTTTCATCTCATCTTTCACCGTAGCTCCGGTTCACCTTCAGAGGGTGAACGATGAAGTAGCCCGTAGAGCCGCCCTGCCGCCGATGGGTGATCCGCTGCTACCGACCACGTTGGAGGAGGTTCGAGGCATCGTCCAAAAAAGCTCCAGGATCTGATGGTATCTCCAACAAGCTTCTCAAGGCCCTCCCAAATGCCCTTCTCTTGCCTCCGCCTGGAAGGAGGCTCACGTTATAGGCATCCACAAACCTGGAAAGCCTAAAAATCAAGCCTCGAGTTACCGGCCCATAAGCCTCCTCAGTTCCCTGGGGAAAATCTATGAACGCGTCATCATCGCTAGACTATTCAGTCTGCGCCAAATCTCTCAATATAATTCCCGACGAGCAGTTTGGTTTTCGAGCCAAACACTCTTGTACTCAGCAAGTGCACCGCCTCACGGAGCACATACTCGAGAACCTCAACCGACCCAAAACCGTCTCAACGGTGGGGGCCCTATTCTTCGATGTCGTGAAGGCTTTTGACAAAGTCTGGCACAACGGCTTAATTTATAAGCTGTATGCTCAAAAAGTGCCAGACAAACTTGTACACATCATACAAGTATACTTGTCAAATCGCACCTTCCGCTTCAAAGTGGAGGGGGTCCTGTCCGACAGCAGACCCATAAGGGCTGGTGTTCCGTAGGATTCGGTACTTTCCCCGACCCTATACTCGCTATACACCAGCGATATCCCAAAGACGGCTGGAGTGGAGTTGGAATTATTCGCCGACGACACCACGCTTTTCACCACCGATTCGAGAGAGTGCAGGATCTACATCCGTCTCCGAAACGCGATCAGTGTGCTAAGCCAATGGTTTATGACCTGGAGAAAAGATGTGAACCCTGAAAAAAGCCAAGACGTACTCTTCTCTAGGAAGAGTTCCCCTCGAAAACCTTCCCGCGCAAAGCGCATAGTCCAATCGAAATTTCAAAAGCAAATATCGTTGTTCAATAAACCCATTCCATGGGTTAAGAAGGTGAAATACCTAGGGGTCGTTCTAGACCGTAGGCTATCCTTCGAACAACATATTAAATATGTTAGAGATAAAGCAGCCTTCGTCTACGGTCGACTTTACAATCTCACAAGCCATCGTAGCAAAATGTCGCTAAGACATAAATTGTTACTATACAGGACCTGTGTTCGGCCGATAATGTCCTATGCGTGTGTCGCGTTCGCGCACGCACCTAGATCATATCTAAGAACACTCCAAGTCATCCAAAATAGGTTCATGAGGCGTGCTACAAACGCACCCCATTACATGAGGAGCGCAGATCTCCACAGAGATCTTGTGATCCCCTCGGTGGCGGCTTTTTTTTAAAGAAATATCGTCAAGATATTTCGAAAAAATTAAGTATCACCCAAATCCGTCAGTGGCGGGTCTAGGATGGCGGTTCGAGTGCGTCACGACGTTGTTTCCTTTCTTCTTTTTACCTGCGGGCCTTCGTTATCGCAGGTCTCCTCAGATGAAGCTATAAAAGCCTCCGGGCCAACAGCATCCCGTGGATGGTTTTTAGTCGGTATGTTTCTCCTTTTGAGATCCGAGTCCGACACTGTTCGTTTCGGTGGCCTCCCGGTCAGGAAACGTTCGTGCGTAAAGCATTTTTCTCCACGGTTATCAAAAAAAAAATCACCGTAGCTTATTTGAGACAACGTGAGAGGGGTGACTCTAGTGCCTAAGCCAAGCCAACTGTACATGTAAACATTCACGACTCGAATATTATATACATATTACATTCATTCATATTCATCACACAAATGTAGCGTATTCTGCAGTATACAAAGTTACGTTTTAAAAAATATGTTCTTTGCACCCAAAACAAGGGAACTTGTGTAATAAAATTATTTTCATTAGTTTTATTCGGGTCCGTATTAAACAAAGGAATAATTCTATCCGAGTAATAAAGTTGTGAAACTGAAAAGACAAGATTATAAAGTTCGAAAATTAGTCAGCATTGCCAAAACGTTGAGTAATACGGGTTGAAGTTGAAGTGCGTTTTGTTTTTGTAATGCTTTTCGTTATGGCCTTAACGATTATTCCCCCTATTGTGATCTTCGTGGCCGTTGCCAAGACCCCGCGGAGAAAGAGCTAAACTTACAAAAGTTTCCGACTTGTTCAAATGGGCGGCTTTTGTTACAGAGCGACTTATTGTTCGGGACAGATTGCGGGGGATCAGCGTCGGGCTCCCGTCTCGAAATTTGCGCTAGACATAAGACACGTGTTAGTGTTGTGGGAAAAAATGTGTTTTATTTTCTTTGTTGCTTTATGGCGTCGGTTCCCCAATTGTGACAGAATCTGAAGCAAACATATAAATTACGTCTTTTAAATGAAAACGAAAAGTAAGATTTTCGAGCTGTAAATTTTTTTACAAGATTTACTACGGGGAGTGCTGCGAGGAATTGTTTGGATTATTCCCAGCCGCTGAATTTCACCACTGTACCTTACGGCATAGTCAAAAATTCCATCAACACCATCTTGATGCTTGACATTCCACCACAGTGCGTTTTTTGCGGAATTTTCTGCTACGCACTTGCACTCTATTGAATGTGCCTCCGTGAGCGGTTTTTCCGGGCCAATACTACTTAGGGATCTTCAAGAAAAGAGCCTATACCTTTCTCAAAGGCCGGCAATGCATCTGCTATGCCTCTGGTATTGCGGATGTTCATGGGGGCGGTAGTCACTTACCCACCTGAGCCACCTGCTCGTTTAGCTCCCTTCTCTATAAAAAAATGTGTAGTAAATTAACACTTAGAAGATTAACCGCCTTGGAATTCGGATTTGAATGAAATCGGCGACACTTGTTGATCAATTTGCATCGTTTTGATCGTTAATATAATATTTAGAGATTTTGTTATGATTATATTCCGTTAAGTTTGAGTGCTATTTTCGCCTTTATTTTATTTCATTCATAGTATCGTCTTCACAGACATCAGTAAGCACAGCTTCTGAGAAAAAAATATCTTTACGCCATTTCCAATAAAGGTGTAGACAGAGGAGGGTGGACAACTTGACAGATGGTGAGCCCGTCGCCGTCTTTATGTTCAAGCCAACGATATAATCGTACATAAGTTTTTGACCAAAAACCAATTGATACGAGCCGGCCACCTGGGGATCGAAGTCGGGTCTCCTAACTCGAAATCCGGTCTCCCAACCACTAGGCTAAAGTGGCTTTTGACAATATTTGGTTTAAACAAATAAGTAACATGTTTAGGTAAGAAAAAAATAAATATAAATATCTTCACGCAATACAGGCGTAGACAGAGGTCTAGTCTAGACAATTAAGTCCCTTTGACCCACCTTCCACCGAAGATATTTTCGGGATAACTGACAGGTGGCGAGCCCTTCGCTGTCTTTATATCCAAATAAATAAATAATAAATAAATAAATATCTTCATGCAATTCCCAATACAGGGGTAGACAGAGGTCTAGTCTAGACAATGAAGTCCCTTCGACCCACCTTCCACCGAAGATATTTTCGGGACATCGTGACAGGTAGTGAGCCCGTCGCCGTCTTTATGTCCAAGCCAACGATAAACTTCGTACATAAGTTTTTAAAAAACCCATTGGTACGAGCCTGTCACCTGGGGATCGAACTCGGGTCTCTTGAATCGAATTCCGATCACCCAACCACTCAGCTATCATGACTATTAATATTTCACTTTTAATTTTCTTATAAAGATCAAGTAAAGGGCTATACTTTTTTTAACTTTTTTATACTTACTTTTTTGGTTGACTTTGTAGTCTTTGGTATTATATGTAATTAGAATAACTATATAATATCTTCAAAGTGGATTACATACAACAAATAACTGAGATAGTACAACAAACTAAGATAAAAGATCGTTGTAGCAGAATGCGCTATAGTAAAAAAAAAACGTTTTTCTATCCGGCTTTTCTATCCGTTTATATATGATATCCGGCTTTCATTGACGCTAGCTGCGGCGTCTCGACGTCGCCGTCACGGGCTGCTTGGTCTCTCCAGAGGAATTAAACGAAGAAAAAGTTACACTATAATATAGAACAACTTTGTATAAATATCAAATAAAATACAAATATGAATAAACAAAATATAGTATTAATATCAAGTATCACACGTGTTATAATTTACAATTAAAAAAAAGTAAAATGTTGCTATGGTTCTCCAAGTTCTGGTTAATTCAGTACTTTTACTAAGCGTTTTGGTTCAGTATTATAATTTTAATGTCTAATCATCTCTTTGGTAAGAATGATTTGTCGTAATCGGGGCGATTGATATTTGTTCAAACTGTATCAGCAAATTAACATAAAATTGTGTCACCTGCGTGGACAATTTCTATATTACCGTATAAAGAAAAATGTAAAATTATTGTTTCGTCTCAACTCGAAGGTACGGGAAGATTTATTAAACAGAACTCTATGGGCTGCAGAGGCCACAAGCACTTAACATCTGGTGGATTGTTAGTCATTTGTTTTTAAATGTATTAAAAAGAACTCTATAAGAAATTGCCAGATTAAGTACTGTAATAATACCGATACCCGCAAGCGTGTGTCACATTTATTATTATCTTTTAAATCGGTATCACTTGCGTACCTTAGAAACGTACAACAATATACTCTGTAATAACGTAGTAATATATTTTGTTAGATGGATTTCATATTTCATAAGCCCTGTTACGCATAAGATATTGTTAAGAAAATGGTACTTTGCTTTTATTTCCTAGTAAAGATAAAGACGCCAGCCAATAGCAGGGGGCTAACTGACTCGAAGTCAGCCTCTTCTAGATTCATCCCCAGCATTTGTGTCACATAATATTTCACGGCCGGTACGAGTGAATTTTATATGCATGAAGACATTCGGATTTTATTCCAACATATGGAGGGCAATTTGTTTTATTGCTTGATACGATAGATGTTGACGCTATTTCCTGAAATATAGTGTAACGAAACAAAATAGTATTTTACTCATAATATTTGAGGATATTAAAACTTACTTATGCACAACATGGCTACTCAATTTGATATCACGAAAAAGAATAAAATAGTTTATAGATACATTAACTCGAGACTTCATCTCAAGCACCGTAAAGTTTATTAAATGCTATTACTAATTCAATAGTTCATTCGAACATCTGTAAGTGTTATGATGCCTATAAAAAGCTCATTTGCGCTACGCTTTAATGATCGCTCCTCCGACACGTCGTGAACTGCAATATAGCCCCGGATTATTAAGAACTTTAAATTAAATACCATAATTCATCTTAATGCCGTCATTAGGTACACGCCTCTCACAACAAAAACATTCTTTATACTTAGAAAATCTGGGCAGATCGCATTAACATAACCACTTTGTTAAATTGAGTCGAGATAATTTGTGGAAGAACTTCATCCTGTAATACCTCGCAAATTGCTGAATAAGACTGTGCGAGACAACTGTTAGTTTTAATTAAACTGCTGTTAATGGTCGTGGAGAGTCCTCGAAACGGGAAAATTATTCTAATCTTATAAGCCTCTATGTTTCCGTATCTTATGGAAATCTAATACTGTACGGAGATTCGGCAAGCAAGGCGCGGGACATCTGTAAAACGTACATTACTGCCGTGCGAGTAGTTTGGAATGAATTAATGACATTGTTACAATAAATTCTGTTATTTTCAGACACAGACATTGAAATTATCCTCTACAATAACGTTACTCGTAAAGTCCGCTCATTTTAATGAAACGTATAAAGAACGGACAAAATTGCCGGAACAAGATAATCTCCTGTTTCAATTTGAAAGACGACGCAACCGAGTGTCCTGGGAGAAGTATTTCATTAGATGTAAGGAAGCAATCACCTAGCCCGTGAGGCGGACACCTGTACCATGCGGCATTTGGGACCTGCCGTTATAAATTGACCCGTAATTTTTATTACCGGAAAACGTGTTTATATCTATACTTGAGGATATATCTAGAACAATATATAAATATCTACACGCAATTCCCAATACAGGGGTAGACAGAGGTCTAGTCTAGACAATGAAGTCCCTTTGACCCACCTTCCACCGAAGATATTTTCGGGACATCGTGACAGGTGGTGAGCCCGTCGCCGTCTTTATGTCCAAGCCAACGATAAACTTCGTACATAAGTTTTTAAAAAACCCATTGGTACGAGCCTGTCACCTGGGGATCGAACTCGGGTCTCTTGAATCCAATTCCGATCACCCAACCACTCAGCTATCGTGACTATTAATATTTCACTTTTAATTTTCTTATAAAGATCAAGTAAAGGGCTATACTTTTTTTACGTACTTTTTTTTAAACGTGTTTGTATCTATACTTGAGGATATATCTAGAACAATATATAAATATCTACACGCAATTCCCAATACAGGGGTAGACAGAGGTCTAGTCTAGACAATGAAGTCCCTTCGACCCACCTTCCACCGAAGATATTTTCGGAACAACGTGACAGGTGAGCCCGTCGCCGTACATAAGTGTTTGGAAAACCCATTGGGCGAGCCTACCACCTGGGAATCGAACTCGGGTCTCTTGACTCGAAATTCCGACTACCCAACCACTTGGCTATTGTGACTTTTTACGTTCACTTATTTAGCAATTATGAAATAGACTAAACGAGAAAGTAATATGAATACATACCAAAAATTGTCTTCCAGTCATCCTATGCAGAATAATTGTGAGCGTAGGTAGTTTCATCGGGCCGCTTGTCAAACTTTGGTAATTTAACTTCAAAACGGGCTCCTGACGGTACACCGCAGTGAACATTTGTTCAACCGAGCCCGTGAAATATAACAATAACATTATAACAAGATTTCAATCATTTTCAAATTAAAAAGGTAGGAAGATTATAAATACGACGAAATCTACAACACAGGGTACAGGAATGTTCATGGCTTGGGATATATTTGATTTAACCTACAGTGACCAAATTATCAAGAACGGGTAGTCACTTTTTTGAGAATAAGCGGTTTTAATCTTTATTTACTTACTATATGAAACAGTTTTTCCCAATTAAGTTCCCCTGTCAATCGGATAAATAGTCCCACAGAGTTAAGCCAGACCAGGGTCCTAAATTTGATAAATGTTTATTTGTTTTATTCTATTTTCCGATTCTCTAGTCGTAGAAACCAAAAATTGTATAAGACAAGACTGACACGTTGTTACATAATCATTGTCAGTATATAGAAGTTTAGATCATCATGTTTAGATCAAACCTACTATAGTGTAAGTTTTCATTATAAGTTAGAGCAAATACATTTTATGCACTCCCACAAACTTATTTAAAGTACGTGCACAAGCTCGAAAAGAGCATTTTAAACCCTAAAAAAGATTAAACATGTCAACACGAGTGAACTCTTTGTTGCAATCTATCCGGTGTGAATTGATAATGGCCATAGGCATGCAAATACGTAGTGCATTGTTTTTTCTTTGTTCGCCATTCAAAATGTAACAATTGTGTGCATTTAAAGTATTAAAACTCTAACACAGACTACAACACGGTGCTCACAAAAATGTAAAATCGATGCATTAAATTGAAAACAATAAAAAAATTTAAAAGGGTATGACCACATACATTTATTTTACTACGCAGGTCCCCGGCCATCCGCGGAACGACTAATTAGAACATAAATCTGTTTAATATAAATCCGTTCTTTTCGCGACGGAATTTCACATGCCGTATGAAACATTCAAATTACACGGACATACATTACGAAAATTGCGTTCATAAATGTAACATGAATTTAAATCATTTCTGTTTTATGTACCTGAAAAGTATTTTTTCTAGTTATTATATATTTTTATAGTGATATTTTTTTAATAATAGATTTCCTCACTGCCTAATTAAAATTAAACTATTAGTTTTTTATTTCTATTCCATTGTAAGCACATAGAGGCATTTATTTTTACAGACTATGAGGCATTTCATATTAATTCTCAATGCCAAACGAAATAACTTTTGCAATATTCGGTAGATATTGTTTGCATAAAATTAGGTGTTTCACTATAATGAACATCCTTTCTACCTGTGGAGGTCGCAGGAGGCAATGAAAACAAAATTATAGAAAATACCACAGACTACCGATAAATGATGAAACCATTTTGAAAAATAGCAAACCAAAATACAGCCTATCGATGACGAACAGCAGATTAAAAAAACAAGATATATGACACTACAATCGCCTATACGTTTTCTATTAATCACCTCAAATTTTATTAATTATTTTAATAATTATTTTCATGAAACAAATGAATTTTTATGTATAATTTTTATGTAAATGTATCTTTGGAATTAACATTCTGGTTTCGAAGCTATACATATAAATAAAATTATAGTGTCTGTTTATAATTACACATTAACAGCTATTCACTAAATGCATATAAACGTATATACGCTACTTACATTAAAAAAAAACAATTTTTAATATTTTTCTTGGTCTGCCTGTCTGTTTGTTTCGACTAATCTGCAAAACGGTTGCAGAGATTTTAACTGGTTCCACATTAAGAGTTAATAATAAAAAATATTGAAGACTCAAGAGAGAGCATGGATCAGTCACATCTGACTGTACTTGACTTTATAGATTTTTTCAACGCATTTAATTCTGCCCATCATGACGTTTTACTTAGTTTACTTTCACGGCTAAATTTCTATTCTTCGTCACTGGACTGGTTTTCCTTCTACCTTCGCGGACGCCAACAGGTTGTCAGAACAGGTCAAGATATGTCTGACTAGTCTGACTTAACTGTAGGTGTTCCACAGGGCGAAATTCTATCTCCTCTCCTTTTTTCACTGTTTATTAATCTTCTCACCAACCATCTTCAATGTTCTTACCATCTCTACGCGGAAGATCTTCAGTTATACTCGCAAGCTACCTTTGGTGATATTAGCACTGCTATTTCATGCGTAAATGCTGATCAGCTACGTATCTCAAGATGGTTGAAGCGTTTTGGTGTAAGGGTAAATCCCAATAAATCCAAGCCATCATCATCGATAGCCGTCTACCTATCGGCTACCACCGATTCAATATGAAGACTGTCTTATTCCTATCTGTGCCAATTCCAAGAACTTGGGTTTGATAATTGACCAATCTTTTACCTGGACTCTGCATGTAACAGAGATATGTCGCAGGGTGACAGGCATACTTCGTTCCATCTATCGTCTTAAAGCCTGTCTGTCTTACTGATATTTCCCAGAAGGTACTGAACAAGTTAGAGAGATTACTTAATAACTGTGAACGATTTGTCTTTGGTCTGCGCAAATATGACCACGTGTCACACTTTCGATCTCAATTAAAGTGGTTGACGTTACGTTAACGTAGAGATTTTCGTATTCTGTCTACTCAATTTTCAATACTATATGACTCTTCCTCAACTCTCTATCTAAAACAAAATTTCAGTTCCTCGGTGACTCGCACTCTCTTAATCTTACTGTATCCACATATCACTCTGTTTTTATGTCTGATTCTTTTACTGTCACTTCTGTCACTCTCTGGAACAGGTCACCTCTTGTGACTACCTTTATTGCCCTAACCATATTTTCTGTTCTACCTAGGGTTAGCTGGTAGAGAATAGAGTATAGCATTAAGTTTGTCCTTTTGTCCATTTTTATTTTGGTGCAATAAAGATTAAATAAATAAAAATAAGTTAACCAGTGGGGGTAGCTAGTTTAGCAAAAATTAAATAATCAGCGAGAATTTAAGCAAATATGAATGGCAAAATCATGTTACCAGAACCAGTTAATGCTTGGCTCATCGTTTTAATTCTTACTCCGAACAACAGTGTTATATGTAGATTTAATAATGACTTATTGACTTATTTGAACCAGTGACTTATGTCTAGATTTTAACTTTTAAAGGAGTAAAAAAATTTAAAATAAAAAAAATCACAATACAAATATGCCTTCGGCTCAGATTTAAGATTATTTATACTGTTACATACATAAAAATAGGTCTGTAATAATGTAACTAAACTTCTTCTAACGTTATTTGTTCCGCAAATGCTCGTAAATCAGTATACTACAGATAATATATCGTTATAAATTTTCGACGTCAATAAGTTTAGTGTTTTAATACTATGTATCTTTTATATTCTGTGCACATCTCCGCTACGCTGCGTTATTGCAGTAGGGCGGGATTTATGATGGTGTTCATTTTAAAATAAAGCTATTCTTTCTAAAATATTGTCATCCGCTTTAAATATTTCACTTTATGAGTCCCTTAAGTGACGTTATTTAAATTCAACGACATAATCACCATGCACATAACGGTCGTTTTATTCTCGATTCAATATCGAGATTAAATTCCTTGTGTTATTTGCCTCTAATCTATTTCATTTTATAGTTTCGATATATAAATTATAGCTTTCACAAAAATTATTAAATTATACGTCTTATTTATGATACTTAATTACATGAAAAGACTTTTAAAAAGCCTTTAAAACACAGAGATAATTTAAAACTTATGGGTCTAGCTCATGACCAGCGTTTAAGGTACAAGGCCATCAGCGATTCCAGACAATGTGATCACCAATTTGCAATACGCGTCACCTGAAATCCTCCTAATGTTTGTTTTGGCTTATCTTTGTTTCCATTAAATAGAAATAAATAAAAATCAATAAATAAATATCTTCACGCAATTCCCAATACATGGGTAGACAGAGGTGTAGTCTAGACAATTAAGTCCCTTTGACCCACCTTCCACCGAAGATATTTTCGGGACAACGTGATAGGTGGTGAGCCCATCGTCGTCGTTACGTCCAAACCAACGATATAATTCGTACATAAGTTTTTGAAAAACCCATTGGTACGAGCCTTCCACCTGGGGATCGAACTCGGGTCTCTCTCTCTCAACCATCGTGACTTTCCTTTAAATAGAATAAATTACAAATGTCCATAATGTATTTCTTGCAGACGCTGTTTTTGCTTGGCGTTTCATTAATAATGTTGTAAAAATACTTCTAGCCATACTTGACTTCTTTAATTCTTCTTCTTCCTCTTCTTGATGTTGTCTCAGTATTGCTACTGAGTGATATAAAATATGACTAGTTTTTTATATCACTCTCAAAGACGTTTTTTGTTCTTACGCCGCCTAATCTATTACTTGTCATTATTAAGTGATGTAAATAATAATATATCTTAAATAAATAAACATGAAAGTGTCACGATAGTCCAGTGGATAGGTGATCGGATTTCGAGTCAGGAGACGGAGGAGGTGGCCGGCTCGTATCAATGGGTTTTTTCAAAAACTTCAGATTCAAGAAGCATGTTATGACTAAGAATATATAATTAATAATTTTGCATATTACAAACATTTTAATTTTTAACCAACTTTGATTTAATTAGATATAAGCTATCAGATCGTAGTTCAAATAATTTACGGCAATTGAGGTATAGAGTTATGAGGTGGTACGGTTTTATGAGACAAACAATTAACTCAGATTATAAGTTATTATTTTAGTTTTAATTATTTTGTCTAGACATTTTGACCTGTCACGCAGACCTGAATTACCAAGATATTAATTAATTTCAGGTAAATCAAAGGTAACGCACACTCGCTATTTAGTTTATCGGAGGTTTTAATAACACAACACAGTTATATAATTTTATCCTTTTGACGTACATTCTTTCGGATATTATTTGGGAAAATTACCACGGAAAAGCTATTTCTCATTATTTATTTATATATAAATCGATATATAATTCGAGTCGAGAAACCCGAGTTTGATCCCCACGGGGCAGGCTCGTACCAATTGGTTTTTCGAAAACTTATGTACGAATTATGTCGTTGGCTTGGACATAAAGACGCGACGGGCTCACCATCCATCACGTTGTCCCGAAAATATCTTCGGCGGAAGGTGGGTCGGAGGGACTTTATTGTCTAGACCAGACCTCTGTCTACCCTTGTGTTGGGAATTGCGCGAAGATATTTATTTTTATTTATTTATTATTTGGGAAAATCATATAATTTTTATTTACTTTTTAATACTAATGACAATGACTGACAGATATTTAAACACAGCAAAGTAAGCAAAACCGCGGGTAAACAAAACCTAGTAATTCATAATTCAATAATGAACAAAGAATATATGAGTGTAAACCTGTGCCCAGTAGTGGTCATTCGCAGGCTGATAACTCCATTTACTATAATATCTCTTGAAGGAATCTTTCTTTTCTTACAAATGTTCAAGGGTTATTCATGAATAATTGAATCGTTTTTTTTTCTCTCTATAATATAGTGCACACAAAACTCGAAGTACATATTTGTGCAAATTCACATGAATTTTGGTTTTACTGTTTACATTCGTTTCAATATATCAAGGTTAGGAAGGTCTTGGTACTTCCTCTCAAGTAATAAATAAGAAAGCTTGCCAGGAAGCCAGAAAATACGTGTTCAATACTCACCTAAGAATTTACGGCATTCTTATGTAAGTTCGATACGTTAGGTTCGTAGCCGGTTGAGAAATATATGGTAAAAATATTAAATATTTTATTTGTATACTTTCAGATAGCTATTATCGATAGTGTATAGCCGAGTTGGGTGATTAGTAGAAGGTGGCTCGATGGGACTTAATTGTCTATACCAGTCTATACCTCTGTCTAACCCTGTATTTTGAATGGCGTGAAGATATTTTTTACTATTATCGGTGAAATGAAGTAGAAATATTCAATATGTTACATGAACGTTTAAAAAAATTAACTGTCTTCAAAAAGAAAACAAAAAAGATGAGAATTATTTTTGTCTTAATCTTTAATTAAATATTTTTAAACACCTACTTACTTATATATTTAATGGCGGTGACATAACAGCATAACTTTACCGTGTATAATTTTAATAAAATCTCTTCATATATAAATGAATTAATACATGTGCAAGAGTCAAATATTCCAAATATATCAACACTTGGTGCTGACTTCAAGCACATTAGTATGTAGTGCTTATAAGAATTTTTCGTATACACAATAAGTAACAAGTTTACCTAACAAAATAATAAATTGCTTTTTTATCATAAATTGATTAAAAATTTGTTAGTAGTAATTAAATTAGTTGAAGACAATTAGCACATATTTTTCACATTTTAGTACCTTACGATTTTTACTAGTGAAACAGTTAAGCAAAACTTTATATCAGAAACTATCTGTGCACAAGGTGTTATTTGATGTTCACCACATTTTTACAACCATAGCTTTTACTATATCTTATTAACATAGGTCTTAACATAGAACTTTACATAGATCTTAAAAATGAAATGATACAGAGTACCTACGATGTTACAACCGACACTAGAGTTAAATCACGGTTAAATCACACTTAACCGGATTTAGATTACTTAAAGTTGTTTATAAGGCAGTTATTGAGAGCCGTGGTAGGTTCTATTTTCGGACCGACACCATTTTCAACTAAGTCTTATTGACCAGCTTTCCACCGAAGATAATTTTGAAACAACATGACAGGTGATGAGCCCGTTGCCCTCTTGATGTCGAAACCAAAGAATATATAATTTTTTTAAAAACCCCATTGGCACGAGCTTCGGGGATTGAATTTGGGTCTCGTGTCTCGAATTCCGAACACCTAACTACTCTGAAATATTCAGAAGTTCTAATAATTAAAAATACTAGCAATTAAATTGAAGTTCTAATAATTAAAACCACATGACATCACGCATTTTTCCTCCGTAAGTTTCTGAATACCAATTCACACTAAAATCAAGAGCCTATAACATAATAAAATCAATAGACCATAGAGTTTTATTAATTCTTTTAGTTTTAAATACAAGAGTAAGTAAGGTTATTCCGCTGTTTTGTTCATTTTCCCGATTCTGTCAGGTGTAAATATTCTCACGAAGCAATTAACGTCTACCTAAAGTTGAAGGGTTCCTGAACCTGAAAAAGGATTGCATAAAAAGTCTAATGTGCTCTTAACCCTTATTTCGTTGTTACAAATGGATTCCCGTGCGCGAAAACAAGTCAGGATAACCGTTACTATAAATTGTATAGTTTTCCCGCTATATTTTAGGTTAATAACCGAAGTAAAACAAATATTGTGAGTTAGGGTTGAATTAACGCTGCGTGACATGAATTTCTCTAGAAGCTTATACAGTCACCGCGAAGTTAGCGCATGCAGTTCTGAAACTGGGCCATAACTTTACACGCAACATTAACTTGAGCACAGTCGCGACAGAGGCCAACAAAGAATTAGCTACTGAAGAAGGGGTACTTTATTTACAATTTCCTTTTTTTAAACGCGTAATATTGGAAATACTATTATTGCAAAATTCCAAAACTCAAAACATGTCAAACCTAAATAACTTAAAATCAACTGATAACTGCAGATTGGTAAGTTTAAAAAAATTAATAAAGCATTCATATTATTATAGTTGACTAAATTAAATCTGCTATATAAGTATAAGAAACTTGTTGAAGTCGCTGAAGAAAGCTTGATCACGTATGTTTTAAATAATATTGATATCAATACGTATGTATCTAGAACGAATGTAGAAACGATGTCATTTCCATTGGATCAATGTTTCAGTTCAATGCGCCACTGCATATACTCCTAAAACTGTTTAGACTTTAGAGACAATATCGCAAATTGCGAAACCAACGCAAACTGTCCGAGTTGTTGAGTAATGTTCGATCATAACAAACTTTTTTGATTGGTTGCTTCTCACTCAGAAACTCTGAACCCTCCGAGTACCCATAGACACACACATGCACGTACACACACACACAAACACTCTGATATTATGAGTGTAGTTAAGAGTGTTTCTAGATACAGTACTATTTTCTTTTTAATTTTAATCTGATGTTGGTGTTTTGAACACACATAGTTTCGAAGGCCAGAGCACTACCGACTTTCGGGTATCGGGTCAATTATTGTTGTTGTTAATTCGTATACTTGTGTATGATGCTCTGATAAATAAGTTTTGTAGCCAAAACCGAACTTAAGCTTTGGTCACAGCTTCGGCCGAAACAGAAATCGCAATCGAATCTTACTTAAACAATACAAAATCTCTATTGTATACTGAAATATAAAAATCTAATGACAACACTACGGAAATCGCAGGTTTATAAAGTTGTAGAGGGTAACGCTTTCTATGAGGTTAATTCGCAAATTACTTATGATAAGTTTCATCGTCATGGACACTAAGACGGTGGCCAAATAACATGTCACGTTGTTCAGATAAAATCTACTTAAATTATTACTTATAAGTACAAATCAATATAATATAATATTTTAAATGTTTTAAAAGCATGTTGCTTATATGTTAAGCAGTGACAATATTAATATAATTTATCGTAAAAGTCGTTTTTAAAAAAAAGAAATGCAGATAAATAATTTCATACGTTTGCTTAAAATCGCGCATTCTGTTTGAGACTACTGAATGTAACGAAACTGGCGGTATCCCGACGGGCCATCGTTTAAACTAAGTGCCTATAATTCGCAAGAGTTTACCCTCGCCCGCCCAGGGGAATCTCTTTCCACCACTTTGAAATATTCCTGACACAGAAACGTATTTACTAACGCATACGTATCAACTGACTGAATATCTTGTATGCGTGAGAATTTTACGACCGACTTGTTTCTTCAAATCTCTTAAAAAATTCTGATTCCATGTCATCATTCAAACTGTAAATTTATTTAAAAAATATATAGATTTTCTATTTTTTACAGTTTATTTAGTTAATTTTATTTACAATATTTACTAAAAATATCTTTTTATACTTGTTAAAACCTTATAACATCTCTCAGGATCATAGATCTCAGGATCAGACTAAAGCACCAACGGCTAGAGGCTATCGCCGCATATTGCCCTGATTCAGTAAGCTGTATTGTAACTTTTTCGTTTCAAGTCTTTTGCAGGTGCCCACAGGAGGCAGTTGCTACTTGCAATCAGATGGGCTGTCGGTTCAATTTTCATCCTAATTTAATTTTACAGCGGTAGAGCCACGCATCAGCTTTTGTTGTTGCATGAATTGGCCGGCTCGACCGGGGAAGTACCACGACCTCACAGAATACCGGCGTGAAGTAGAAGTCTAACAAACTTCTGCTTTTCGTCTGGTAAGTGCAGATAACCGGTGGCCCACACACCCTCCTCCCCCAATTCTGGGGGCGGGGGCACTCTAAGGGAGGCAACGCATCTGCAAAGCCTCTGGAGCGTGAGCGTGAGCGGATTTCATCTGCTTTCGCAGGTATCGGGCCTCGAGGCAAGCCTCATTGCCCGGGCATCTTCTCAGGGGGCTGCTGTTCCCCAGGTCCTGGGTACCGCTTTCTGCGGTGTATGTGTAGAAGTGTTGCGTACTTTACGCCATGCGTCGGGTCTTTCACTCTTCCCCGTCCTCCCCCTCAACGAGGTCGGGTGGTGGCTGCAACAATTCCCTAGGGAGAGGTCGCCGCTCTGGTGGTCGAGCGTGCTGCGGCAGGAGGACCGATAAGGACGCCAGGTCGCGCAGGTGTTCATGTGGCCCATTGTCAGCGCGGTCATACATTTTCCGCGCCAAGTGGACCACAAAGTCGTGAATTGTTTCGATTTTAAGATCTCTGGCGATGACGTCATTCCGGACGTAACGACCAGCTCCCACAATCGTTCTTAGGGAAATGTTTTGCTGAACCTGCAATCTTTTCCGCTGTGCGGGAGATGTGAACGCGTACCACGCTGGTGCAGCATATGTAATTCGCGAGCGGATGTAGGTCTCGTAGATCCCTACCTTGGTCTTCGTTGGCAGGTAGGATGCCAGAACCGGACGGAGGACCGCCCTCGCAGCTCTTGCGCGCTATATAACGTATGCGACCTGAGGGGTCATGCGTAGAGAGCGGTCAATCTGGCATCCAAGGTAGGTCACAGTCTTCTTCCACTCTACATCCTGGCCTCGGAGCTTGAGTGGTGGTGGTACACGTCCCTGTCTGTTGACAATTATGGCGCATGTCTTGCCAACGTTCACGGCCATGCGCCATTTGTCCAGCCATTCAGGCAGCAGGTTCAGCAGACACTGCATCCTCCTGGCTGCAATGTCTGCCCGACGGGACGACGTAAAATACGCGCTATCGTCTGCGTAAAGGGCGAGCATGACATCTTGTTCCCATTCTTGGACGCGACCTTCAAGTGTGGGGATGTCGTTGGTGTAAACTGCGTACAGGTGCGGAGAAAGACAGCTGCCTTGTGGCACTCCTGCCTCTATTCTTCGTGCTGCCGAGTCGATCCTCTCGACGCTAACACAGAAGCTCCGTCCCTCCAGAAATGACACCACTAGTCGTATGAGCGCTGGCGGCGTTGTGGTGTTGTGTACTAATTTGTAGATTAGACCCGTGTGCCACACCCGGTCGAAGGCCTTCTCTATGTCGAGAAAGACCCCCAGACAAGAGCGGCCGCGATGGGTTTCGGCCGCTAGGTAGTGTAGCACTCGGGTCAGCTGCGCCGTGGTGGAGTGGCCGCTGCGGAATCCGAATTGCTCCTTTCGGAGCTCTGCGTGTGGACGCAGTCTCCGCAGCAGCAGCCTTTCGAACAGCTTTGCTACATACGACAGTAGCGTGATGGGACGGTAGCTTGCCGGGTGTCTTCTGTTTTGGCTTCGGCAGCACTATGATCTTCCCTTCCTTCCACTTGGAAGGGTAGTGTTGGGTGCGTAGCACCCCGTTGAACAAACGGGTCAGTGCTACGACCCCTTTCCTAGGCAGCTGTCTTATTGCAGTGGTGGTGATGCAATCGTTGCCCGGCGCTTTCCGTAGCGGCAGGCGCTGTGCCACTCTCCTTACTTCAGAAGGGGACATGAAATCGTCCCCTCCTATTGGTGGCGCCGGGCTCGTCAGGAACTCCTGTACGCAATGCTCAACCTCCCTGTGGAAGTCTGCGACGACAGCTGCAGCAGTGTTGGGTTTAAACTGCCCCTCTAAATGTTCTGCCAGGATCTCGGCCCGGTCTCGTGCTCCGTAGTGCCGTTTTCCTGTGCTGTCCACTAGTGAGCAAATGGGCTGTGGTGTGCGCGAAAGCTGTCGGGTGACCTGGTAAAGTGTGGCTGGGTGTTCATAGGCCTCCTCGATGCGAGCGTTCCACGACTCGCCTCGGAAGACCTTTATCCCTTCCGACAGCTTTTTGGTGATAGTGTTTAATTTGGTCTTTAACTTGTGGATCGTTTCTCCTCTAGGAGAGTTTTGAGCCTCCGTGGGAGTACCTGTGCGTGTCACCACAGGTACGGTGCGTGTCAGGTATTGTCCTGGTGGCCGCTAGATACTCTTGATGTATCTTTTCACAGATATATTTAGCGGCCACTTCTACCTCTTCTACTGATGTTATGTTCGCACCGTAGGTAAGGTTCGCCAGCGCTCTTCTGTATTGCTCCCAGTTGGTCTTCGCACGGAGGCCCCGGGGCACTACGGAGTCGGCGCTGGTCGACATAGTGATGAGGATTGGTAGGTGCTGCGTGTCCAGGTCATACAGCACCTCCACTAGGACCGGGTATGTGATTCCTTGGCAGAGAACTATATCCAGGACATCCGGCCGATGTGTTGTTATCGTGAGGATATGTGTGGGAGCTCCTGGCCCCAACATTTCATATCCCCCTTCTTCAGCGTCTTCAAACAGTCTCCTGCCAGCGGGGTTCATGATGCGCGAACCCTATGCCAGGTGTTTGGCATTAAAATCTCCTGCCATAATGACAGGAGAACTGTTGTCCATGACGGCTCGGATGACCGAGGGGCAGAGAGGAGGGCCGGGTGGGCGGTAGGCTGCGTAGATCCTTAGCTCCACGCCGGCCGTCTTCAGGAGTATCCCAATGCTCCTGGTTGAGATGAATAGCAGCAGCTCCAATTCTTCATGCACTAGGTCTCTCCTAACCAAAATGGCCGTGCCTCTGTAGGCTTTTCCTTCGGGAGAGACCTCGTCGCGACGATACACGAAGAAGTTGGGGATCTTGAAATGGCGTCCGGGTCTGAGTTTAGTCTCCCCTAGCAGCACGACCTGGATTCCGTGCTGCTGCACCATAGTTCGGAGACTAGCGGCTTGTTGTTGGATGCCGCCTGGGTTCCAGTACATTTCCTACAATTACGCATAAGTGACTGGTTATACAACTACTAATTTCTTCAGCATTGCGTCTTTTCAGATTTTGTTATTAAAATACAGTATTGAAGATAAGCCTTATACTTACCTAATAACCTTACGGTTAAAACTACTAAAATTACACCAAGTTTAAATATTTCGTCCATCAAATAACATGTCTAACATGCAAAACGTACATAAATAAATAAAATAAATGTCTTGACGTTGTTTTTTTGGGGTAGACAAAGGTCTAAACAATTGTTTTCGACCCACCTTCCACTGAAGACATTTTTGGGACAACGTGACTGATGGTGACCCTGTCGCCGTATTTATGTCCATGCCCACGATATATACATAAGTTTTATCTTTAGAAACTCTAATAATTTAATAAAGTATTTCTAACGCATTTACAAACCATATTACTGACAGACATATGGACTAATTACATTGTCTCTATAAATAGATTGAAACAACCATGATAAAAATTAAAGAAAATGACATTTAATTTTTTGAAATGGTTCTTGTTTGTCTACTATTTTTTAAGAATAATTGCAATATAACATTACCAGTATTCATGCTACTTAATCCAAGATCTAATTGGCATCCAATTGGATATATGCTGGACTCAAACCTGCAACGTATGATGTCTTTCTGTCAACATCCTACACCATTAATCTATTGGCTTGTACCATTTCTGGTATATTAACCTCATTTTCATAGGAAGTAGCCAAAATAAAAGCAATATTTAACTTCGATCTACCAAATCATGTTTGCATAGTCAGGATGCAAATGGCACAACAGTTTTCCACGGCAAGGCAACTCATCTTTGTTATCGTGACTTTTCAAAGAAGTAAAAATCCACAGAACAGAAAGTATAAATGAAGTAAATTCATAAAACAAATTCTAAAAGACGAGTACTATTAGCAGGTTTTCTCACATAACATTAAGAAATATTTAAAGTATCTATAGCAATAAAGCCTTGTTAGGTATCTGGCAGTGGAATGAAATACGAGGGAACAAGAGGGTTGACGGGGTGAGTCGCAGCGCAGTCGGCTCGTTTTATTGGCGTCACTAATGAGTTGCTAATTCAATTTCACGGACGCAGTCCATGTGACGCGCAGAACGCTCACTACCGTACCCTCTAGCAAGCTCGTCTAGACAGGGCTGTCGGATAGAACTAATGAAAATATCCTTATACAAACAAGTATTTCAAAAATTTTACGTTACTGTCGATCGTATTATCTTATAGATTTTTTTACTAAATTGTTTATATTTATGTACGAATTATATCGTTGGCTTGGACATAAAGACGACGACCGACTCACCACCTGTCACGTTGTCCCGAAAATATCTTCGGTGGAAGGTGGGTCAAAGGGACTTAATTGTCTAGACTTGACCTTTGTCTACCCCTGTATTGGGAATTGCGTGAAGATATTTATTTATTAATTTACTAAATTGTTTATATCTGTAGAAACCTAAATGGCTTAAAAACTTATTTTAACTATTTATTACTAGCAACAGACATAAGCAGAGCGTCTTTCAGTTTATTATATCAGTATAGGACTATAGACAGGAGAGGCATAAAACCACAGTTTCATGCCATGCAAACTTCAGGGGTAGACAGAAGGATACCTCTGTCTACCCCTGAAGTTTGCATGTCTAGAGACAATTAAGTCCTTTCGACTCTTCTTGCACAAAAGATATTATTGTGAGACAACGTGACAGTAGGTGATCCCGTCGCCGTCTTGTCCCAACCAACAATATAAATCCTATACAAGTTTTCTGAAAAAACCCATTGGTACGAGCATGCCACCTGAAGTTCGAACTCGGGTCTCTTGACTCGAGTTCCGATGATCCAATCACTCGGCTGCCGTGACTTCAGGACTTTTTTTTTTAGATTTAAATAACTCTATTTTTTTGAAGTCTTAGTCTTTTACCAGCGTAAATGTTTGTAAATCTTATTAATTATCTCACTTATCTCACCTATTAATTTAACACTTTTTTTACAGAAAAAATTATGTTAATACTTACAATACTTATTAACTAAAAACTATTATAATCATAGAGCCCTACTCCTCGTGGCATGGTAACAAGAACGCTGGCTGCATTTCCACGTTGAATGGCTAGACTTAACCGTTGAGCGAGAAAAGAACCAGCCCTCTTGTCACCAGCGGCAACGATAAGTCGCGGATATTCCTAAATTAATTCCTTAATTTAACTAAAACATTTTTTGACATCCCTATACTAACTGGAATCAAAATATGTCTGCTTCTTTATACCATTGTATAAATATATTGCCAGGCCCGAAAACATACTCGTATTAAAACTGTTCTGCTAATTTTACGTCATCACGCATTTCCCTGGGTTAGAAAAAGTGGTTCCTTCACCACATATTTCACCTGAGGTCTCTGTAAGAGACTTCGTGACAGGTTGTGAGCCTAAGTTGTATCGAACAGTTTTATTTTAATTTGATATTTTTTAGAAAGAAAGATACAAGATAGGTTAAAACGCAAATATGGCTAAGATAGGGGATATAAATAATTATTATATCCAATATTCGTAGCCTAGCTTACCCAGACTGGAGAATCAAAGTTCCATCGAAGACTAATCGTACATTGACCAAAAAATTGAATTTATATTAAGATCAGAAATATCAAATATTTGTTCTGTTCTCCGAATACATTTTCACGTAAGTAATCTTCAGATTTTAAATTATTGGCATTCGTGGAATACGATAAGCTTCGAAGGTATAACCTGCGTCATGAGTAGAGAATAAAAATTATTTTTTGTTACTCCGAAATCATTATCTTTTGAAACTTTAGTACCAAGGTTGGGCACCTTCAGTCAGTCAGTTTTTCGTTATTTTCGCTTGATAACAAATAAGTTAAGGTATAACCGATTTTTAATTTTGATTAATATTCATTAATTTTGAACACAAATGTTTTTAAAGACCCAACACTGTGTGAATACAAATCATTGCCCTAATTCTTAGATTGAGACAAAACCTGTTCGAAGAAAACTTCGGATTATTGAAATGGATCGTTCAGTTATGCAACTCGCATGTTTGTTGTTAACTAAACTTTTTTCACGTTACACCACAGAGTGATCTTGTTCCGCAGTTCGCTTGTATTCGATGGGCAGCATGTTGAAATATTTATAGCACATAATGGGCATATTTATTTTGGAATCGCATAACAAATGTTTCAGCGATTGTCATGTCTGGATGAGTATCGTTCAAAGGCGAATTAGCGTTATTACAGCGTAACTACGCCTCACTAATTTTACAGATTTGATTTGTCTAAATGGTTGTTGGGCTTGTATTGTATGAGGTAGATATTGCATAGGTTAAAGTTTCTTTTTATTATTATGAAAATAAAGTCTTATAAATTTAACGCACCTTTAGATATTTTGTAGATATTTTATGAGTTAATTTAAAAAAAATTTAAAGCATTATATAAAAAAACCCCGTTATTACAGAAGTACTCTCTTCCAGGTTATAATTTGATCCGCAACGATCGCGCTGTGCGCGCTGGTACTGGCATAACGATTTATTAAAATCACACATTCCTTTCACAGTTTTTAATTACTCGCAACCATTGTCTAGTGCCGGCCCTGACACCTTTTTATAGAAATTATATTTGGTCATATGAAGCTCCTTCGTAATGTCTATTACAGTCCAAATCTAACTATTGACTATTTCTCTTCATTTGAAATTTTACTTGAACAGTACTCTTCGCTGTATAGTCACACTATTATCATAGGAGATTTCAATACATCTCTTCTTAAAAATGACTGTAGGTCATCTCATCTGAAATCTCTCATAAATAGCACCAACTTACACATTCAGCCACTTTCAGCGACGCTTTTTCCAACTGCACCCCTTCTCTTCTTGATCTAATTCTTGTTTCTTCCATTGACCATGTTTCAAAGCATGGACAATGTAATGCTTTGCTTCTTCCCACCACGACTTGCTTTACCTATCCTATAAAATTAAGGCTCCGAAAGGTAAGCGAACGATCCTTCTTCATCGCAATTTTTGGTAGAATGAACGTTGATCGGTGAAGAGAGGATACTGCTAAAATAAAACTGGTCAGTTGTTTCGAGTGCAGATACCTTTGGTGAGCAGATATCAATTTTTAACTCCTTAATAGAACAACTGTACAATGTTCATGCTCCAATTCGTCCGGTTCGAATAAAGCATCTTCCTGCACCCTGGCTCACTCCGGATATCAAAAAACTATTAGAGAAAAAGAATTTGACAAAAACTAAATACCGTATGAACCCTAATGATTCCAATCGCGAAAAATATCATAAAGTACGAAATCGCTGCAACGGTGTGTAGAGATAGTCAACGAACTTCCTTCCTCAAATCTTTAGGAGTTGGAAAGGCAAAGCAAAATGTAGATTCTCTTAATATGGACTTAAATATGCTTAATACGCATTTCCTCACTCACCTCTATTGTAAATAATACAACAAAGCAAAACACTCTTAATCAACTTTCTGCTACATCAACTTCTGACTTTCCGTCTTTTTCTTTTAGCCAAGTCACTGTCAGTGATGTTAAGAAGAATATACTAGCCATTACATCTGATGCAGATGGTTCTGACTGCATTAGTCGGAAAATGATCATTTATAGGTATATTTTATGGGTGTATTTTTTAATCATTCCCTTGATTCCAGTCTTTTTCCTACAGTTTGGAAAGACGCCTTAGTAACTCCACTTCCTAAAAAATCCAATACCTCTTTAGCGGACTACCGTCCTATATCCATTCTTTCCTTTCTGTCTAAAGCACTTGAACACCTTATACACCAACAGCTGAGTAAATTTCTTTCTTATAATAACCTTCTGAACTCTTTCCAGTCTGGTTTCCGTCCCGGTCATAGTACGACAACTGCTCCGGTCAGAATCACTGACTATGTCCGACTGGGTACGGATAATCAACAAGCTACAATCTTGACATTGCTTGATTTATTGCATTACTGCTTTCAATACTGTAGCTTTGATATTCTACTTGCTGTTTTAAGTTCTCTTAACATATCTCCTGGGGTAATTGGTTGGTTTCATAGTTACTTGCTTGCACGCCGGCAGCGTATACGAATACAAGACACGTTTTCTGACTGGTCTGCTGTCATTGCTGGTGTATTTTCATCAATGCGATTTGTTCACGTATTAAATCATTCCACCACCTATATGCAGATGATTTTGCATGCAAATTTATTCGCAATGTAAGATACAGGATTTACCTAACACGATTAATTTAGTTAATACAGACCTAACCAGCATCTCTAATTGGTGTAATTCGTTTGGACTCAAAGTAAACCCTTTGAAAACCCAAGCCACTAACATTGGAGGTACTAAACTAATATCGCGTATAACTTTATCACAGCTTCCGCCGGTACTATTCGAAGGGATCGTTACACCACATAGTGACAAGGTCTAAATTTAGGCATTACTTTTGTTAAAACATTATCTTGGGTACGGGTAAGCAGAAAGATGTTTGTCGCAGTAGGTTCTCTCTGAAGATTGCGCAACATTCTATTAAAATTGTGCTAGCTCAGTCTCTCCTACCGATCCTTGATAACGCGGACACTTGTTCACTTGACCTAACCGAGGAGCAATTTAACAAACTTGAGCGGCAGAATTATTGCAGGCAGAATTATATTTGGGTTGCGAAAATATGACCACATCTCGGAATTCCGTCTTAAGCTCAAGTGGCTTCCAATTCGCCTTCGCAGGAATACTCATATTCTTCATCTTCTTCACTGCATTCTGTTCAATCCCAATGCTTCACATTATTTGAAGGATAGATTTGAATATCGAAGTAGTTTACATTCTTTTCCACTTCGCTCTCAAAATAATTTTCTCCGAAGTACTCCAAAACATTCTTCTTCCTTCTATGCTAACTTTTTCACTGTAACCGCTATACGACTTTGGATATCTTCCCCTTTGTATTAAATAATCTCAATCTCTATCTATCTTTAAAACTAAATTAAAACTTCGTTACCTATCAATTTAATTATCTTTCGTCTATTGCTTATAGAAAATTTCTTTTCCATTTACCTTCTAATCCTTTATGTATAAATTCTTTCGTTATGTATGGTACATATATTATATTATGCGTATTATTTTGTACACCCTTTCCGCTTTCTTTAGAAGAATCCTTTTCCCTAAGGTTGCCTGGAAGAATCGCTGTTTAAGCGATGAGACCGCCTTTTTTACTAATGTCCATTGTAATTGTAATTTCTATGTCACTCTTGGTGTACAATAAAGCATATTTTACTTTATATTTATATACAAATTTAAATAAAGTTGGTGATGCGAAAGTCGTGCAATTTAATAAATACTTCTTTTTAGATTCACCAACAGTTTAACTTCTAACGGCATTAAGATTTAATAAAAATCGAAAATCTGTAATATAGTAAATCTGTAAATGTTCAAATTCATACTTCAAACATATTTCGGAATTACCTAGATGGCACTATGATAAATCTACGTAACGGCAACAACTCTTGATAGTTAATGGAATGTAAATAAAAATATATTCTCGCCATTTCAAGTACAGGGGTGGAAAGAGGTCTGGACAATTATGTTCCTTCGATCAATACTTTCCACCGAAGACAATTTCGGGACAGGTGATAAGCCCGTCGCCATCTTTAGGTCCAAGCCAACGATACAATCGTACAAAGACAGGTTCAAACTCTATTAAGGGTATATTTGTAATCTGAAAAACCTTTATATTTGCATTATTACTAAAGTTTAAATGTAATTATATATATTATATTTAAAAAATTTAATCAGTTACTGACTAATACTCTTAATAACATCCAGCAATTTCAATAAAAATGAAATATTGTTATTGTGCTCACCTTTAGGTCCAAGCTGACGTGCATTCCCTAATAAAGCTCAATTCAAATAACTGCCGCATGTCTGATCGCTTCCATTAACTTAATGTAGCACATAAAACCTTTGTATGTCTGGTTTATAGCTGTAGACACCGCACTATTCAAAGAAACTTCCCTGACGGTAACATTTATACGAAAAAACTTTTAACTCCCCTAAACGTTGCTCCATTTGCTATAATAAACCATGATTTTTAAGTAATTATTTTTTGATGATCATTTTTATTATTACAGGAGTGTTGATAAAGCTTTCTAACACCTTTCAAGTCGCTGTTTATTAATCAGAATGCTGGCCGTGACGCAATTAATGCCCGAAGAAGTGTCGAAACTGCTCTACTTTTTTAAATATGAAAATACTTCTTTTGAACTGGTATCAGCGTTAGAATAACACCACACTTCTCAAATTAGGCTGTATAAGAGGCAAATGAGGTGAAACCCATGTTTATAGTTTAATGTCTGCCGATCGATGGAGCAATCTCGAAAATATCAGCCGAAAAAAAGAAAAACGAACCGTACCGTAAAGATCACCGATGCCTTACCCCTTTTTATTCATTTTTGGGACAACGTGTAGTTGTTTTTCACCGAAGATATTTTTAGGACTATGTGATAGGTGGTAAGCCTGTAGCCGTCTTCAATGTCCAAGCCAACGAAATAAATCGTACATAAGTTTTGAAAAAAATCTCTTTGTTACGTGCCGCCATCTGGGAGACCGAAATCCATCCATTAACCAGTCTCTCGACTCGAATTCCGATCACCCAACCATGGCCGTCGTGACTTCCGTCATTCATCATCACCAGCATCATTATACCGCCGATAAAGTACACTGTAGGTATGCAAGGGGTTTGCTATAGATTTTACGTGAGGTGCCGATCCCAGTACCAGATACCTTGCACTTAGTTATGTCTGCAATTTTTAGGTATGGTTATCACAACATTTATCGATAGCTTGTCCGCCCATAATTTCTGTTACAACTTCACTTCTTTTGACAAAAATGTAGTTTTGTAATTCCTTGACAAGACACAACAAACCATCACTTTGGTTGCCATGTTGTACCTTGCAACCAAACCACGCAGGTTGGTGACCATGTTGTGCCTTTCCGAGATCTTCAGCAGTTCTTTAGAACTGTGAGCGTACACTTTATCATTTTGCTTATTGTAATTTCCTACAATCGTGAAATTTTTTTCATCAGTAAAGAGGATATTTCTGTGTCTTTCGTCTGCGTATCCTGGAAGAAAGCGTTTTGATAGATCCACTCTCTTTATCTGTAAAGATTGATTTAGGGCAAGTCCCGTATTTCAACAATAAGCACCTAGCTTCCGAGAGTCCCAGCAGAAATATTTCTCGCGACAAGATTTTTTGCTTCCTGATGAGGTTTCTACGAATTCTGGCTTTAACAGCAGTAACAGCTTTGTAGTTCTTACAGCACGCGGCCGCCCGGCCGATCTTCAACAGAGGAATTATTGTTGTATCTGTTGATAGCACGATATAGGAATATACGGCTGATACCAAGCTTTTGAAGTGTCTGATACATGATCGACGGCTCCATACCCACTTCGTGAAAGACGACCTTCTTCCTAATTTCTTTAACACCCCATTCCATATTGTAATTTGATAATGAATATGAAAAAATATGTGAAATGACGCATGATCGAAAGTAGATGTTAAAATAAGATACTACTTCCAAATTCAAAATAATTAAAAAGTAGAAAAGAAGAAAATTTTTGTGTAACAGCATTAATGGCCAGACTAGTTATGTAGACCTATAGACTGAACACAATATCTTTACATACTTACTTACATATATAACGGCCTGTTAAAATCCACTGCAGGACATAGGCCTCTCCGCTAGGGAGGATTTGCCATAATCGCCTCGCTTGGCAAGCGGATTGGCGGTCGCAGTACCAGACCACTCGCACTTCAGTCGCTGCTACCCATCTTCGGATTATTTTGATCTGACATATTTAGAGATAGCTATCCCGCCATCTTTCGGTTACCACAACAATATCAAGACTGTTTCCCTTAGTGGCCTCTTACGAAATCCACGGGAAGAAAGGGAGTGGCAATATTCTCACGCCGTTACCACACGGCTAATACCTTTATAAATAGATTATAACAATGATGATAAAAATTAAAGAAAATGTTCCTTAACATTTTTTTTCTTATACCCACCACCCACCCATCTCTGACACACACGGTAAGAGGTGTGGCATTAGTCTTACACTGAAACCACAGGCTTTCCTCTTTTCAATTAATCCTTTTTTTTATAACCGATCAAGTTTACGTTAAAAAGACGTGACGTGACGTGACCGTCGACAATTGTGCAACAGTGGTTTTGAAAATGCAGATTTTTTAACAAGAAACGTAAGTATTACTATAAAGTAGCTTCTGAAACAAGCTTCTGTTGAAAAAATTTAAAACTTGAAAATAAATCTAATAGTCCATGCACCTCCTTTCATCGCCTACAACTGGCACGCATCCTGAACTTAATATTATCTACTGTCAGCTCTCTGCAGCGAACTAACTTCGAAGAAATAACACACTTTAAAGTTAGTGAATTCAATCACTGGCAGACGTTAACTTTATAGTATTTTATTGTTTTCTTTTTCTGAACGTAGAGACTGGGTGCTTGAATTTTATTTGCGCAGATAGGAGGAATGGAGTTGAAATTTTTACAATAGAATTTATAGCACTACACTTTTAAAGTTGTTCAAGTGAAAAAACGATAGTTAACTAATAATATCCCATTTTCCTTGTAAAGTACGTATTTTGTGCAAATTTCGATTGAAAAATCTTCCATAAGGAGGTTCCCTTGTATGTATTGTATCTATACAAGGTCAACTTAGTCATTGATACAGAAATATTCTTCATAATATAAAAATAAGTTACCTAAATATTTTCAAATCTTGTAAACACGAACACATAAGAGTACCCAAAACAATCTGCAGTATATAAAATACGGGTTCAAAAAATTATAAAAGGACATTGTCATAGGAATTAAAATGACACTAAAATTCCTAGAGGAACATTTAACTTTAAATGCTAATGTAAATCACAACACAATGTCGGAAGCAAAGTATGCAAAGCTAACAATTGCACGGATGGGCGCCATGTTTCAGTGCCAAGAAATAATCTCCAACGTGACATTAACATACATCATGTACAGAGCAGCTGCCAAAACTGTCTACCAGGAGTCCCGCTCGCAACTTACCAACTAAAACAATATTAGGTGCTTAGGAAACTTATCCTGGCGCAATGGCAAACTTTGTTGTGTCGGGAAGTCACTTCGCACAATAAGCTAAAGCCAGATAACTATATGGATGAATAGACGGAGCGGAGAGTTGTATAATAAATAACCAGTGGATTGAAATTATTTTTGACCCTTCCTTAACTTGTTGTGGCTTGTAACGAACATTGATCTCTGCCGCAAGAAAACAATAAAAGTTGCCAAAATCGCCACGCTAGGATAACGGATACGCAATATTGTCCGGTACTGTTTATTGTTAGTGTAATATTTTTCACGACGATAATGTCATCTCTTTGTCAGCCTACAACGATAAAATTAATCAGTGTTATAATTGGTGACCTCATTGCTAATAAACGATCTCTTCTAAGCAACCAAATTGCTGAGGATCTAAATACCAGTTAGACTAAGAAAACAATAAAAGTTGCCAAAATCGCCACGCTAGGATAACGGATACGCAATATTGTCCGGTACTGTTTATTGTTAGTGTAATATTTTTCACGACGATAATGTCATCTCTTTGTCAGCCTACAACGATAAAATTAATCAGTGTTATAATTGGTGACCTCATTGCTAATAAACGATCTCTTCTAAGCAACCAAATTGCTGAGGATCTAAATACCAGTTAGACTAAGAAAACAATAAAAGTTGCCAAAATCGCCACGCTAGGATAACGGATACGCAATATTGTCCGGTACTGTTTATTGTTAGTGTAATATTTTTCACGACGATAATGTGATCTCTTTGTCAGCCTACAACGATAAAATTAATCAGTGTTATAATTGGTGACCTCATTGCTAATAAACGATCTCTTCTAAGCAACCAAATTGCTGAGGATCTAAATACCAGTTAGACTAAGACTAAGGTTGTACACAAATGAAAAAAATACATACAAAAACATGCACATAGATAAAATTACATACTAAACATTAATATAATACAGACATAAATACTATAAAGACGTACATAAGTTAACTAGATAGAGAAGAGGGAGAAATGATAAGCAATAGAAAATACAAGCTATTTGACGTTGAAAGATCATACAAGGATTTCTATTTCAGGAAGGATAAAAGTGTGCCTTAGCGATAGTTTTAAATAGGGAAAGGAGTTGGCGCAGGTATTAAGGTGTTCCTCATTTAGATTGAGATAGCACGCATCAGTTAGTTAAGAATCAGTAAAAGGAGTGATTTTCCAAGAAAAATTTTTAGAGACATGGGGAAGAATTTAGTTAATCTACGAAGAGAACCAACCGACGATAACACTCTCCTGCTCACCTCGCTTAAATGTGGTAGCCAAAATAAAAAAAAATATCGAAAGTAACACTATAGTCAAATAAAATACCAGGGTAGACCCAGTATGTACTAAAAATCAACGGAAAATATTACCGAAGTGAATCATTTAGTAATTTAGTGATTATTTGTCTGCTTATACGTTTCGTTCGATGAGTGAAGCAACCAGAAGCCCACTCCCACTTATATGCTTACCCTTTACCTCATTTCATCTCCACAATATTACCACAGTGCACCTGAAACTTAACATCTACCGATACGCTTACTCGTGCGCCCATATTTCTCAAAAAAACATGTTAGTTCTAATAACTATAACAAATATAATGGCAAATCTAGCTTGATTTATGATTTTGACTTTTAAGAATATTAAATGTCGCAAATTAACACAAATATTGAGTATGTATATGTAGAAGAACAGACTTTTTTACTGAGATATTTAAAACATTGTTACGTTGTCCCAAAAATGTCTTCGGTGGTAGGTAGGTCGAAAGAACTTCATTGTCTAGACCTCCGTCTACCCCTGCATTTGAAATAGCGTGAAGAATGTTTTTTATTCAAAAAAATTATTTAATTAATTAATACATAACGCTTTTATATTTCAATTCACATTTATAGTTTCACATTTATATAATTTATCAAAGTATACATTTACAAGATCATAAGTAATAATAAAACAAAGATTTGCCTTGTTTTGTAGACTATGTCAATCAGGCTTTCGAGGGATTTATTCAGTAAATTCAAATATAAACTGTAGTAAAAGAATAAGATAAATTCTCTGTAACTTATTGACCTTCTGTCAAAGAAAAATCTTTGTGAAGTGATACATCACGCAAAATAAAATATCTTTATATAAATCCTTATGGTATACCTTTTAAATAAGTATTGTACTAAAGTAGGAAAGCTAAAATAAAACTTATAATAATGTTATTGATTTTGTAATATATTTTACAATAAAATGAGATAAATTACTACCAAATCATAAATAAATTTTTTGGCTTCGTAAAATCTTCCCAACAGCTCTACAAGTATATTAGCATATTTTTTACTAAACAAACAGAGATGACGCGAAATTAAATACATATATTCTGTTATGCCAACTATGTTCCAAAACAAAGTTTTAGACGTGACCCGGGCCTCGGCGTTTGCTTCATTTATGTAAAGGTATGCCAGTAGGATTCCACGGATCAACGAGGATTAGTCCCGCACAAATCTCTGTTTAGTGGTGCGATCTCTGTCCAACCAAACTGGGCCAATAAGAGCTTACTTGCAACTAACCAGAATACCGATACAAATATGTCTATTGATCAGATTTGATATTTGTTTCGACAGATAAATCCCTATTGCATATTAATAATTTGAATTTGTAATTCCACAATTAGTAATTATGCGAGTATATCATAGGTACATACAACGTATACCTATGATATATAATTACTATATATATTAAGTCATGATAGCCGAGTGGTTGGGTGGTCGGAATTTCGAGTCAAGAGCCCCGAGTTCGATCCCCAGGTGGCAGTACTAATGAGTTTTTCAAAAACTTATGTACGAATTACATCGTTGGCTTGGACATAAAGACGGCGGCGGACTCACCACCTGTCACGTTGTCCCGAAAATATCTTTGGTGGAAGGTGGGTCAAAGGGACTTAATTGTCTAGAATTGACCTCTGTCTACCCCTGTATTGGGAATTGCGAGAAGATATTTATATTTATTTATATATATAATTACTAAAAATATACTGAAAATAAATTCAATATATTGAAAGTAATGGAGGATGATAGAACGGGACCAAAATTTTATAATACAACATTTTTTTTAATTACATAGATCATTTGAGGTAAAACAGTGACAGTGTTTATATAGCCTAGGGAATAACGTACAGACTAGCAAACCTGACGTGCCTAATTTGAGCTATTAGACTATGATCGTAAAACGTTCGAGCATGCTAGATCTAAGTGGTAACAATAATGTTGATGCAATTGGTGTTGTTCGAAATCCCAAAAAAAAAAAATTTAAATTTGAAAAAGTAATTTAAAATTAGAACATCGAGTATTGACAATTTAATACATTTAATCATATCAAACAATGCGAATCTGTATAATATCTATCTATATAATCTGATAATATTTTATTTTTTTATTTTTATGAGTATATTTTAATTTTTAAAGTCATAAACAAAAATTATCCGAGCTAAATCACCCAGACACCGACTGATACGGACAGCATAAAGACCGTTTTTCATCGCTCATTTCCTAATACTATATAATTAAAACACAATCTATACAGTTTGCATACATCATAGCTTTACAATATATTTTAAACAGTTAATGAGGTACTTGTTCTATAATCGAAGTTGTTTAGAGACTAGAGTAGGTAGTAAGCATCAGGTGAACGGTTGCACGTCTTTTATTACAGCCATAGAAAATTCTTAGAAGATTAATATATATTTTTACAGATTGCGAACGTATATCTACCGAATATATCTTAATGAATACATTATCTGAATACAAGTAAAGCACTTGTGTTACGGTATCATAGCAACGAAGGTACTTCGTCAAAATAAAAGATATATTTAAACCTTAAAGTATCTTTTAATATTTTTTGTTGAGATTAAACCAAAAATTAAAAACCTACCAAACCTAATGGTAGGTCACCGCTGGTCGCCCGTCACACTTGCAAACGATTTCAAAAGAAATGGATTACAGATCAGTACAACCGTTATCAGTTACTTTTTATGTGAACTAGAGTGTGAAATGGGCCAGATGACTCCTTGGCGCGTAAAGTTTGTTTTTCCGTGGCGGATAAGATTTTATACCCACCCGTCCTTTGTAGGGAAAACTGTTAAGGGTAGAAATCCGCAACCGGAATCACATCTCTACAGGAGATCCTACGTTCTCCGCTCTTGACCTTGTCGCCTTTAAAGGCGGGGAAAGGATTTATGGCGGTGAATAAAATCATTAGGCACAGTTAATGAGGGATAAAGCGCAACCATGTTTGTAAGAAAATATTATCGATCATGTGACAATTCCAATAGCTGCATAACGCCATTTTGAAATTGCAATAAATCTTATATACATACATAACCGTGTGATAACGGTGTTTGAATATTGCCACTCCCTTTCTTCCCGTGGGTGTCGTAAGAGGCAACTAAGGGAAACAGCCGTAAATATCGTAAAGGCTACCGATAGATGGCGGGATCTCTCTCTAGATCTCTAAAAATATCAGACCAAAAAATCAGACCGAAGATGGGCAGCAGCGTTTGAGTTGCGAGTAGTCTGGTACTGCGATCGCCAATCCGCCTGCCAAGCCTGGCTACTATGATAAATCCTCCCCATGGGAAAGGCCTATGTCCTGCAGCGGACTTTAACAGGCCGTTATGTATGTATTTATATACATACATTATATGGCAATAAATATATAAATCAATGTATATATGTAACAACCTTGTACTCGTTGTTATTTTTAGCTTGGACACAAAGACGGCGATAGTTCACCCTATCTTTGTATTTCAAATAGGCTACGGTGAAAAGTGGGTCGAAATGGTTTAATTGTCTAGAATTGACCTCTGTCTACCCCTGTATTGGGAATTGCGTGAAGATATTTATATTTATTTATATATATAATTACTAAAAATATACTGAAAATAAATTCAATATATTGAAAGTAATGGAGGATGATAGAACGGGACCAAAATTTTATAATACAACATTTTTTTAATTACATAGATCATTTGATGTAAAATAGTGACAGTGTTTATATAGCCTAGGAATAACGTACAGACTTGCAAACCTGACGTGCCTAATTTGAGCTATTAGACTATGATCGTAAAACGTTCGAGCATGCTAGATCTAAGTGGTAACAATAATGTTGATGCAATTGGTGTTGTTCGAAATCCCAAAAAAAAATAATTTAAATTTGAAAAAGTAATTTAAAATTAGAACATCGAGTATTGACAATTTAATACATCTAATCATATCAAACAATGCGAATCTGTATAATATCTATCTATATAATCTGATAATATTTTATTTTTTTTATTTTTATGAGTATATTTTAATTTTTAAAGTCCTAAACAAAAATTATCCGAGCTAAATCACCCAGACACCGACTGATACGGACAGCATAAAGACCGTTTTTCATCGCTCATTTCCTAATACTATATAATTAAAACACAATCTATACAGTTTGCATACATCATAGCTTTACAATATATTTTAAACAGTTAATGAGGTACTTGTTCTATAATCGAAATTGTTTAGAGACTAGAGTAGGTAGTAAGCATCAGGTGAACGGTTGCACGTCTTTTATTACAGCCATAGAAAATTCTTAGAAGATTAATATACATTTTTACAGATTGCGAACGTATATCTACCGAATATATCTTAATGAATACATTATCTGAATACAAGTAAAGCACTTGTGTTACGGTATCATAGCAACGAAGGTACTTCGTCAAAATAAAAGATATATTTAAACCTTAAAGTATCTTTTAATATTTTTTGTTGAGATTAAACCAAAAATTAAAAACCTACCAAACCTAATGGTAGGTCACCGCTGGTCGCCCGTCACACTTGCAAACGATTTCAAAAGAAATGGATTACAGATCAGTACAATTGTTATCAGTTACTTTTTATGTGAACTAGAGTGTGAAATGGGCCAGATGACTCCTTGGCGCGTAAAGTTTGTTTTTCCGTGGCGGATAAGATTTTATACCCACCCGTCCTTTGTAGGGAAAACTGTTAAGGGTAGAAATACGCAACCGGAATCACATCTCTACAGGAGATCCTACGTTCTCCGCTCTTGACCTTGTCGCCTTTAAAGGCGGGGAAAGGATTTATGACGGTGAATAAAATCATTAGGCACATTTAATGAGGGATAAAGCGCAAACATGTTTGTAAGAAAATATTATCGATCATGTGACAATTCCAATAGCTGCATAACGCCATTTTGAAATTGCAATAAATCTTATATACATACATTATATGGCAATAAATATATAAATCAATGTATATATGTAACAACCTTGTACTCGTTGTTATTTTTAGCTTGGACACAAACACGGCGATAGTTCACCCTATCTTTGTATTTCAAATAGGCTACGGTGAAAAGTGGGTCGAAATGGTTTAATTGTCTAGACCTCTTCTACCCCAGTGTTGGAAAAATACTTGAAGATATAATAAATAGTAAATCTGAAATACGTCTATACATTTATTTGTATAAGCAAACCGAATGTTTTTATTCCGAACACAAAGATAATACGATAAACGTTATTAAGCAACAAAGCAGCAATGTAATTAACCCCCAAATCCCTGGCCAATTCCAGTGTTTAAGAAAGATAAACGAGAGCAAAGAAAACTATTTCGTCGAAACTTCGACCACGATCACAATAGTTGGGTAATTACTACCTCTATAAGCCGGGATAACGGGATAAGCTATTATAAGGTAACTACAATTTGCTGTCTGAACTCTACCAATAAGTATAAACAGCTAGTGGCTATAACGAATATATAGATAAAACGTTTTAATACAAACATACTTGAAATGGAATGAATTCAGTAAGACAATATATTTAGTATTTGAAATCAAAATATGCCGAATTGTAAAAATGCCAGCGAGCTCAGAAACACGTTGTTCTGCCTGTTCAATAAAAATTGTTATTGTGAGCACTTTAATACGAGAAATCTCACATAAGTGAAAAATTGTTTTCTTTAAAAATATAGATCTCTACAACAGGTCGACAACAATCAGGTCCAAACTATGTTGTCCTAAAGCTGGACCAAGCGCAGGCACAGCTTTCGTCTCTGAAAAGTAACCTAGTATTTTCTTTTTATATCAGATGGATCATATGCACAGAAAAGTTATTACGCAAGCCTTTTTTATTTAATATTTGTTGTAATTTAAGTATATCTTAACCAACATCACGATATTAAATACCCTTAAATACCACTAAAAATTGATAAACAAGATAGTGAAGGATTTCCCATGATATATTAATAAATTTTATAATCTAGACAGATTATATCGGTCGTAGAGAATAAGTTCTATGTAAAATAAATATTCTAAGAACTATCTAATTCTGTCTTTTCCTCGGATGATAGCATTTCATTGTGTCAAATCATCATATTTTAACCATATATTGATTGGTTTCGAAACTGACACTTCAAAATAGATTCCCTTTGAAACAAACTCGCTGAATTGATATATCTTATTTTTTAATTAAAGCAAGAAAGCATTACTTTAAAATAAGTTCTTTGGAATTCTACATTTGCGTACAATGAAGTTAAAGAGCGACTTATAACTTCATAACTAGCGTAATTACACTGCAGTGGGTTTTTGTGTAGCGGCCCGCGTGGCATTCGGGAGCATTGAAACAACTGCAAACATTCGTCATTAGTTAACATTATTCACTCGGATGCTTGTTTTTCAGCGTCTGGCTTTTAATAGAATGTATTTCAAAATACTGAAAGCGTCTTACGTTTTAATTGTATTTGTTTTAAAGTTGTCTTTAGTTTTACTTATTAGAACAAAGAATAAGAGAAACTAGATGAGACACGTCGGTAGATTTTAATACTTTATTTGGGGAAAAAGTTTCTTCGCATTTTTTAAGAAAATTCTCAACATTTTTAATATAGTTTATTTACACTTAACTAAAGTATGTAGTTACCATTTTGTTCGATAACTTTTTGCCATCTTGTAGGTAGGGACATGATGCCATTGCTATAGAAAGTTTGGGGCTTCTGATTAAAATACCGCGACGTTTGGTTTTGGCAGCCCCCTCGTGATGTTAACCTGACACTGCATAAAGAATTCTGAAGAGACCGAAACAGGTGGAAATCTGAAGATGCAAGGTCAGGACTATACGGCGGATGCATAAACATCTCCCAGCCAAGCTCTCTTAATTTTTACTTAGGCTAAAGATGTGTGAGGTCTAGCGTTATCATGATGAAAAACCACACCCCTTCTGTTGATTAATTCCGGCCGCTTTCTCTCAACTTCTTGGTTTAATTACATCAGTTGTTCGCAGTAGAAGCCTAACCGGCCTTTGACCACGACCGTTTTCGCACATTCTTGTCGTACGTGATCCACTTTTCATAACGAGATATCAGCTTCTTCAAAAATGGTTCGGTTGCGTCGTAATAAATAATCACAAATGAGTACACGATTCATTAGGTTTCTTTCCGTGAGCTCGTGAGGTACCCAACGATACTTGGGTTTTTTGTGTACCCAATTTTATTCAAATGCGCTAAAACTGTTTTGTGGTTAATTCCCAGTTCTTCGGCAACGTCGTAACTACTGACGTCCCGATCTTGCTCCACTTTTTGAAAAATGGCATCCATTTTATCCGTAATAGGGCGACCAGAGCGACGTGCATCTATGATATCAAAATTTACGGATTGAAAGCGCTTAAACCAAATTTGTGCTACTCTGACTCCTAGTGCAGTGTACACTAGGTCCATAAACATCGCAAATTTTTTCGCGGCTTGCGTTGCATTTTTACCTTTTTTGTAGTAAAATTTTAAAATGTGTCGAATTTCTTCATTAGGTTCACTCATCTTGACAGTACGAAAAATAAATAATAATCACACATTTTCCTAATTATAAATTTAGGCCTTATATTCTTTAAAATTTCAACTTTTAAAACCTGCCAGATTCAAATTGTGTAGCCAAAGAAATTTTATTACATACATACTTCATATATATTATAATGCGAAAAGACTTTTTCCCCGACCTTTTATGTATATAGTAACCCGACCAATTTCGGCCACAGCGACTTGGACTACTGCGAGCGTCGTTCGTGTTCTCGCAGGTGACTGACGTAACCGATTTTTGCGCTGAAGATGCGAGCACATTGAGCACAAGTCAGCATCCCTCCCACATATATATATATATATATATATATATATATATATATATATATATATATATATATATATATATATATATATATATATATATATATATATATATATATATATATATATATATATATATATATATATATATATATATATATATATATATATATAATAGTCATAACTACCCTATTCTAAAGATGCCGTAATCAGGTGTATTAAGTAAGTAGATATTCCTTTTACTCAGGTCGTGTGGCTAATTTCCCGCTATTATCTAGCGGAGAATTACCGAACTTTAAGCTTCACTTTCACTAATTTTGAGTCTACCCACATGACCAAATCTTGGATAGGTAATATTTCATAGGCAACAAGCACTGATTACATGTTTCTGTTGTTCAGACGTTAGATATAATTGTGTAAACTTAAACAGGAAATAAAACAATTTTTGTAAAGTATGTAACCCACGCATGGGTATTTGTTATTAAACGAATAAAATATTGTTTTTTTATGTATCGGCAAATCGAATTATTAGCATTTTACTGGCACTTACATTTTATTTATATGTATAGATATATAGGTAATCAAAAAAAAATCTGATAACATGAAGTGATAGTAAGAAGAAAAAAAATCTGATAACATGAAGTGATAATGTCTTAAAGTGTCTCATAAATAATTACAAATTACAAAATCTCTGTTTGCATAAGCCCGAGCAAATGAACCACGAATTGATATACAGATGAAAAATTTATTTTCGAAATAAGATTCGAATAATTAGTGAAATGATCTAATATTATTTGTTGAATAATTATTAGTATTACAACCCGTCATACATATCATAAACTGATAAATTAATGCAAAATCTAACAGCTGGGAAACCGATTGTCAAATAACATTTAGCAATAAATTATATTACAATATAATTTAATAATATATCATTAAACATTGCTTTCATTGAAATGAAAGCAGACAGCTACTCACACAGAGAACAGATTAAGTTTTCATAACTGACATTACGCGAACCCGAAATGTATTTAGCTAATAACGTTGCTCCAAAGATTTCACAACTTGAATAGAAATGCCATTCCAAAGAACAGACGTTGAGTGTATAGAGCCAACTCCTGTCCGTAAGCATTGCGTATGTACGTGATCACTCTCTAAATATTCCGCTTTATTGTGCAATCCTCTTCTTGTCATGAAGAAGCGAAGGCTGGCGTCTGAATAATTTAAGCGGTCGGCTGCGAATATGTACCATTTATCCAAATTGTCGTCCCCAACGTGGCACGGAAGGTGAAGTTAAAAATGAAAGAGCTGTCAGTTTCGCGTCTCACCCGCACCGATTCGTCCTACGAAAAAATGTAATACGTAAAAGGATATCTACTTAACATGTTTGTCTTAGTCACGGCTTATTTATGGAATATGCACGGCAGGATTATATATTTATGGATATGTTGTTTGGTGAATTAAAGTAATTACTTAACTATATGTAACAAGATGCAAGCATTGACGCTTAACTGCGAGTGGTTTACATTAGTAAAGTTATTTAGAGTTACTAGAATTCTTTTTAAAAAGATTTTAAAATTACATTTTCTTATAAAATTTTTAATACTTTTCAAGTATGTAGTTTAAAGCTTCGTTGGCGTTGATAGCATATCTTCAACTTAAAATTCAAAGATGACACCAAATTTCTTTTTAAGTTTATACATTTGTGTTTTTTATTTTCACGTATTTCTCAATACTGTAAGTAAGCATATCGTAGTCTTAGCGTCCAAGACTTAATATTTAAGTAGATATATACTTACTTACAAGGACAGTTAAAAATAAGCAAGATGTCAATTTCGCGTCTCACCGGCACCGATTCGTGTCGCGAAAAAATTATAATAAAAGCATATCTACTTAATGTTACGGGTTACTTTTGCTTGATAGACAAAGTTATATGAGGTTTTGGTCGCCCCCTTTACAATTGCAAGTGCCGAATTAACCATATAGCAAAAGTAGCAATTGCTACAGGCCCCGCGGTTGCTTAATTCGACACTAACAACTGCCACAATTATATTTTATTATTTCTTTATCATTTGCACATTAGGTTTATCATCTATACTTAATTTTTGGCTAATGATAGAAAGGGAATTCGCCGATGGGCTTATTTTTTTTATTACTTGGTTAGCATGCGTTGTAATAAAAAGGTTTTGAAGCATGCTAATAATAGAATTGCTTTCTTGCTAACAATCGCATGCTTCTTGACGATTAAGCACTGCATTATAATCAGCTTATCGTATTGTTTTTCGTATTAACTGATTATATTACCTTATCTCAACAACATAACTCTTTTAATATGTCATCAAAACCATAACAATATCGTTAGTATATTTTATTTTCTGCAAGTTAAACTATTTAACATAAAGATGAGTTTTACTTATAAGTACGAATAAGAAATAAACGTTTCGAAGAAAGTCAAACGTCAAACGGCACAACTTAGACATAAAACCTTATTGTATATCTTTCTACAGTTATTTTTAATCTGTTAACCTCGGGGCTTATACAAATTTAAATGCTTTAAGTCTAGTCTAGCTGGTCTAGATATTCAAACCGTGAAGGACTTATTATTATACAAATAAATAAATAAATAAATATCTTCACGCAATTCCCAATACAGGGGTAGACAGAGGTCAAGTCTAGACAATTAAGTCCCTTTGACCCACCTTCCACCGAAGATATTTTCGGGACAACGTGACAGGTGGTGAGCCCGTCGCCGCCTTTATGTCCAAGCCAACAATGAAATTCGTACATAAGTTTTTGAAAAACTCATTGGTACTGCCACCTGGGGATCGAACTCAGGTCTCTCGACTCGAAATTCCGACCACCCAACAACTCGGCTATCGTGACTTCTATTATTATACAAGCAAATCTCAAATCTTGTCCTTTGGTATCAACGTAAGTAAAGTAAGTAAATAAATATAACTTAAACGTAAATAAATCTTTATTATTAAAGCGAACTCATTTAAGAATAATATTTATTTTTAAGTTTTAATAAGTATTTAAGTTTATTTAAAACCAAGCGTAAAAATAAACGAATTTTTTTATATTGTATTCAAATAAATTCAGAATCATAATCACATTCAAAGTAAAAATAAATTAAAAAATAATTCACGCCGATATTCTTGAAAGCCATTGCATTAACTCCAGACTATGCATGAAAAAATTAAGGCAACCGCATAGCTCTACTACCTCCATCCAACTTTATATAAGATTAGTTGTTTTGATTGTTTATCCACGCCAGATTTCTTGCAACCTTTATACAATATTGTGAGTTATACAAGTGAGATCTCCATTAAATAAATTTGCCGTTTAATTTTATATTTCTAAAATTAAATTAAATGAAATTGCAAGCAACACTTCTCTCCTAGAAAATTACGATTTCTATTTTTACGGACAAAAATTGAAGAGGCAAATCAAATAATAAAGGTAAATTGTGTTATAGTCCCTGGTTCGGATAAATCATGGAATTGTCGGGACAAAAAATAAAGGATTTCATTTTGTTGATATGATTTAACTGTTTCTTTTTTCAGAATAACGGGAGCTGAGATTTCCAGCGCATTTGTGACATTTTCCCATTGATATTTTTACATATAAATTTGTTGTTTTTATGAACTTATTTTTTTATTTTCTCAATATTTTTACCCGGGTCATTTAACACTACAGCCAAGACACTATAGCCAAGAGACATGTGTTTGATCCCCAGGTGGTTCGTACCACTGGGTTGTTTCTGAACTCATGCATAATTTACATCGTTGGCTTGGACATAAAGAGGGCGACAGGAAAAAATATCTTCAGTAGAATGTGGTACGAAGGAACTTTATTGTCTAGACCTCTGTCAACCCCAGTATTAGGAATAAGAAGTATAGTGGTCCCTAGTATTGAAGACAAGACACGTGATATTGTAAACGCAACTAAATACAGACCCATGTTATAACCATAAATGGAACTAAGGCGTTGAATAGAGCTTGCTTACCGTACTTAGCGATACGCATGATGCTCAGTGCGTGTTCGACCTGAACTTACAGCAGAAAACGCGTTACAATCTAGAGATAGTAACGCAAAAAGCAGATTGTTCAATACTATACTAGCCGGTAGACATAGATAAAACGTATCGGAGATATAGGGTTTTCCTTTATTCACTTGCAATACCTACAGAAAGAAATATTTTTCAAAGATTTCTTCTTTAAGACTTAACACGTAAGATGTAGACGAAAGATATAGACTTTTTGCTGGATATAGACACAAAAACGATACTGCCTTTTCCGATACACGGGTGTTGCTTAATTTTTTTATTACATAACAGCCCGGGATACATAAAAAAATATTCAACTCTATACGTGTTGTTATATACACCTCATATATGACAAAATGATAGCTCAGTTCAAATTCAGTTTTACTTATTTTCACTATTTATTTATTTTAATTCAAATACCTGAACGGTTTCGCCCTTTTTTCAATTCGCCATTATCAAAGGATTATTATTATCTAGAGACCACAATCGTGAGTATTCAATACATATAATAATTTGTGTTGTCCGTGGTTGGATTGTTTGAAGCTGCATAGCTACCCAAAAGGAATAACTTCGACAATCCTAATCCAATAAACCAGAGAACATCAAACCAACGGAGACGACAGGAGCACATAAAGCTATCGCCCCACCAGGGAACTCTTCGGTGCCACTACCCTCCGGTTTGGTCTTCGACAAACACACGACATCAAATTCTTTTTCTTTCATTATTTCAATTGTGGCGGAGAATGTGATGCAGGAAAAGGGTAGCTACCTGCCTGGTCGGGTGATCGTGACCAGGGGAGGACGTCTCCTCCACAAGTGTGCGCTATCGGTAATCGTATATATGCATGTCATCGTGCGAACTTCGATAGCGCGATGTAGGACGTCGATGTGTTTTCCTGAATCCGCCACTAGCGAGCTTCTTATGTGGAGGCATAGATGTCGCCACACCACTCCCCTGCTGAGACTGGAGGTCGGAAGTGCGGAGAGCTTGACGCGGAGCAATCTGGCGTTGCGGTAAGAGGCTGTGACCAGATCTACGGTGAGTCGAGATGTATGGTCACAATGCCGATGCCGCAATGTCAGCCAGAGGAGAAGGGGGCCCGCCGCTGATGATCATCAGTGGCTGACAGGACTAGGAAGCACGCTTTGTGCTGACTGTAGTCCGGCGCTGTGACTGCGTTGATGACATCGATGTTGTTAGAGAAGCTCGCTGCGTTGTTCTTCAGTGGTCACCGTCGGTTGGCGGTGAGATCACGTCGGGGTCACCAGTGTAGCGGATGATGGTTGCAGGAAAAGGTTAGCTACCGGCCAGGTCGGGTGATCGTGACCTGGGGAGGACGTCTCCTCCACAAGTGTGCGCTATCGGTAATCGTATATATGCATGTCACCGTGCGAACTTCGATAGCGCGATGTAGGACGTCGATGTGTTTTCCTGAATCCGCCACTAGCGAGCTTCTTATGTGGAGGCATAAATGTCGCCACACAATCAATTCATTCATTTCATGTTCCATGCCTCCTCTAAAATTTCCCGATACTTGAAGAGTTACCAAACTCTGCACTCCGTCCCCCACTTCTACCGTGTTGGGCTGTGCTGGACGTGTTGGGGTCCTCATCGCCGCTTTGCTCGCTGCATTGCACACCAACGGGTACGAGGAGGGATGCTCTAAGTTAAGCTTCTAGTTAAGGGAAGTTATGCATGGGGGCATTAAATTAATATCATCTATAATTTTATGAAATTGTTAGATAAGTCGTGCCTGTTCTAATGTACAGACAGAAGATATTTGAGTGAAAATAACTGGAGTACGTAAGACCCCCAAAACAAAGATTTTTAGAATGTTTGTCTGATTGTCTCTTTGTAACCACTGAATGAATTTCGATTGAGTTTCCGTTTTTCAATGATTTATTTTTCAACTTAAAAACTGATAAAAGGATTATTGATATCAGTTCAGTATTATTATAATCAATCAGAAGAAAATGGACTTTTGTTCTCTGTAATACTTTTTTGTATTTGTGTCGTAAATTAACATTAACAAGAAGCTTTAATTAAGCGTTAATTTGCGTGAAGATATTTATATTTTAATTAAGCGCTTTATGCTTATTCTTAAAAAAGGCACTAATTTCCAAATAGACGTTCAGTCCTGATTGACCCTCTTACAACAGAAATATCCAAAAATAATGATGTTGTAAGAATAAATACATCAAGAACAGTGGATTCTTACTAAATAAAGGCAACCAAAGAGAAAATAATCACAAGGCAACTATTGCCAAAATTTCAAGTTTGAAGCACTAGACTCTGCTTTGATCAGGCAACCAAAGACAAGATAAAACAAAGACGGGACAAAGACGAGACAAAGGCGTGACAAAGTCGAGACAAAGAGAAGACAAGGGCGAGACAAAGACGACAAAGACAAAGGCGAAGACAAAGACGAGACGAAGACGAGGCAAAGACAAGACAAAGACAAGACAAAGACAAGACAAAGACAAGACAAAGACGAGGCAAAGACAAGACAAAGACAAGACAAAGACAAGACAAAGACAAGACAAAGACGAGGCAAAGACAAGACAAAGACAAGACAAAGACAAGACAAAGACAAGACAAAGACGAGGCAAAGACAAGACAAAGACAAGACAAGACAAAGACAAGACAAAGACAAGACAAAGACAAGACAAAGACACAGACTAAGTAAGGAAGGAGGGAATAAGTATTAAAGTTTTGGAATTTTGGAGTATAGTTCCCATATCCATTTAACATATTACTTATACACACGTGTCACTTTATTTCGTATTTTAATTTTCGTTATGCACTATTCTCTTGAAACCGCTTCAGCAATACGGCCCAGGCCCCTGAAGTCGTAGATGATAGGATGCATGGTACGACACTGTACCAAATCTTCTCTTCTACTACGTCTATCTCGGGCGTGTGGCTGCTCTCTTTAAAGTTCATGGTGAACGAAGTGCAACGTAGGCTGACCACCTCAAGCGGTTACCTCGTCCCGGTCACCTCCGAAAAGTTAGATTGACCATGGGAGTTTATTTCGGTTCTCCGTTAAGATAATTTAAATAATAAAGATATTTTCCTCCAGCAGAGTATTATCGTATCTTGCGCCGAGCAAGTTACCAAAGGATTGCAGTATATAGAAAAATATCAGCCCAAAATTAAGCAAATCGGCGACACGAAGCAACCTCTAAAGTGCGAGGTCCCTAGTTATTTCTAATTTTATTAAAATAAATAAATATCTTCACGCAATTCCCAATAGAGGGGTAGACAGAGGTCGAGTCTAGGCAATTTAGTCCCTTCGACCCACCTTCCACCGAAGATAAGGTTTTGCAAATCTTCCTTGCACGAGAGGTCCTAGAATTTAACAGATCATTATGTGTAATGATAATTCTGTTTCTGTTGGATACTTCGAAGTTCATATTATTTTGAAAAAATATTCCTTCCTGGCAGTAGGTAGTCACGATAACCGAGTAGTTGGGCGGTCGGAATTCGAGTCAAGAGACCCAAGTTGCACCCTGCTGGCAGGCTCATATCAATGAATTTTTCCAAAAACTTATATACGAATTATATCGTTTGCTTGGACATTAAGACGGCGACGGGCTCACCACCTGTCACGGTGTCCCAAAAATATCTTCGGTGGAAGGTGGGTCTAAACGACTTGCTTGAGATTTGAGATTTTATTCCCTCCCTTAGGGTAAAAATTGGAATATAATATGAAATTATTGTTTATTTACCCACAAAATTTTGTGTACATATTCTGTTTATAGTTGACACATAATACGTAGTAATAACGAAAAGCTACATTTGATCTTATATTCGAGACTGAAAACAGTCAAAGTAACTGCTTATCGGTTTAGAGTTCTACTAGAAATATAAATTAGAACAATAGCTTCCTCTTGTTCTAATTTAATCATTAATCATAATAAGAACTTTATATACCTACTGATCTTTTAAGTGTTACGATTTCCATTGTGTAGTCGAAGATAGAGATGATAGATTTTTACAAAAAAAATATTTTTAATATTAATAAATAAATATTTAATTCTAATATTTAATAATATTTATAAATAATTAATTAAATAAATAATTAAACCGTCGAAAAAAAAAAACTAAAAAGCCAAAAACAAATCCTATATAAATAACTGTTATAAGTAACTGTAATAATTTGTTCAAGAAGTCTATTATATTGACAATCCTTGTTGTCGTAGGTTTGATGATGGAGTCAGGAAGTGTCAGAACTTTGGGTTTGTAGACAAATTTGTGTTTAGAGGTTATAATATATTTGCAACATGCATTTCACATACTCTTTACTAAATATTTTATTTTTTCCTTTAAAGTAAATAATCGTCATATTAATTGCCTGCAAAATTCCACTACAGGACGTACGTACGTCTCCCGGGATTTTTGTCGTCAACGCCACGCTCAGCAAGCGGATTGACGATAGCACTATTAGATACCTCCCTCACACCTTAGACGCCGTTGCCCATCACCTTTTTTTCTCGCCGTCTGTAGGTAGCCAGCCACGTTTTCAAGGATTTTCATTTAGTTGCCTCTTACCACACATACGGAAGGAAACGACGTGATATATTCTTACACCGCAGCCACGCATAATTAAGTTAATATTACTAAAGTACATATTAAAATGAAAACAATTTTAAAATTACAGAAGACACAGGCGGGATTCGAGCCCACGACCTTTGTCGAATCAAATGTTTTAAACATTTTTTTCTCTTTTATTTAATAAGAAAAAGTTACCTATAACTTATATGCTTTAAAACCAATAAAAAAGTTGCTTAACTATTTACAGTTTGACTATGTAGTCAAAAAACTTTTAGAATTACTATTGCGATTGAGACAAAAAATAAATCACAAAAACTTACTGTAAATATAATAATTTATGATTTTGAGGAATAAAGTTGTTATTGATACTTAAATTTTATTATAATAACAACTTTACAATGAATTTCCGCAAAGTAACGCCTGTGTCAATTAACTATTTGAGGAATAATAAAAAACAAAAAAGAGGTTAAAATTTTATTATAATAACAACTTTACAATGAATTTCCGCAAAGTAACGCCTGTGTCAATTAACTATTTGAGGAATAAAGTTGTTATTGATACTTAAATTTTATTATAATAACAACTTTACAATGAATTTCCGCAAAGTAACGCCTGTGTCAATTAACTATTTGAGGAATAAAGTTGTTATTGATACTTAAATTTTATTATAATAACAACTTTACAATGAATTTCCGCAAAGTAACGCCTGTGTCAATTAACTATTTGAGGAATAAAGTTGTTATTGATACTTAAATTTTATTATAATAACAACTTTACAATGAATTTCCGCAAAGTAACGCCTGTGTCAATTAACTATTTGAGGAATAAAGTTGTTATTGATACTTAAATTTTATTATAATAACAACTTTACAATGAATTTCCGCAAAGTAACGCCTGTGTCAATTAACTATTTGAGGAATAATAAAACAAAAAGAGGTTAAAATTTTATTAAATAAATAATTAATTAAATAAATAATTAATTAAATAAATAATTAATTAAATAAATAATTAATTAAATAAATAATTAATTAAATAAATAATTAATTAAATAAATAATTAATTAAATAAATAATTAATTAAATAAATAATTAATTAAATAAATAATTAATTAAATAAATAATTAATTAAATAAATAATTAATTAAATAAATAATTAATTAAATAAATAATTAAACCGTCGAAAAAAAAACTAAAAAGCCAAAACAAATCCTATATAAATAACTGTTATAAGTAACTGTAATAATTTGTTCAAGAAGTTCATTATATTGACAATCCTTGTTGTCGTAGGTTTGATGATGGAGTCAGGAAGTGTCAGAACTTTGGGTTTGTAGACAAATTTGTGTTTAGAGGTTATAATATATTTGCAACATGCATTTCACATACTCTTTACTAAATATTTTATTTTTTTCCTTTAAAGTAAATAATCGTCATATTAATTGCCTGCAAAATTCCACTACAGGACGTACGTACGTCTCCCGGGATTTTTGTCGTCAACGCCACGCTCAGCAAGCGGATTGACGATAGCACTATTAGATACCTCCCTCACACCTTAGACGCCGTTGCCCATCACCTTTTTTTCTCGCCGTCTGTAGGTAGCCAGCCACGTTTTCAAGGATTTTCATTTAGTTGCCTCTTACCACACATACGGAAGGAAACGACGTGATATATTCTTACACCGCAGCCACGCATAATTAAGTTAATATTACTTAAGTACATATTAAAATGAAAACAATTTTAAAATTACAGAAGACACAGGCGGGATTTGAGCCCACTACCTTTGCCGAATCAAATGTTTTAAACATTTTTTTCTCTTTTATTTAATAAGAAAAAGTTACCTATAACTTATATGCTTTAAAACCAATAAAAAAGTTGCTTAACTATTTACAGTTTGACTATGTAGTCAAAAAACTTTTAGAATTACTATTGCGATTGAGACAAAAAATAAATCACAAAAACTTACTGTAAATATAATAATTTATGATTTTGAGGAATAAAGTTGTTATTGATACTTAAATTTTATTATAATAACAACTTTACAATGAATTTCCGCAAAGTAACGCCTGTGTCAATTAACTATTTGAGGAATAATAAAAAACAAAAAAGAGGTTAAAATTTTATTAAATAAAATGGTATTACATTACACTTGCAGTCAAGCAAACTAAATTATTTCCTTAATCTTTTCAATGAAAGATCTCCCTAGCAAAACTAACAGTAAACATACGGCTCCTTACGCGACACAATTGTGAAATTAATTAATGAAAAGACGTTATTCTTGCAAATAAATTAAAACATTAAATGCAAATTCTCTTCTAGCACTTGGCTTGAACTAAACAAAATAATAGCGACTTGTGAGAATATATTCAAAAGCATAAACTAAAATTTTACAATCGGAAGCATGCAACTTAAGAGATATTTCAGTTAAAAGTTGTTTTATTAACTTCTAGATTATATTTTGTGTTATGAATTATAAGAAAATATAGTTTTGGTGTTATTTTTGCTACACTTCCGATCATTATACTGTTTGCGGTTATTTAGCAGGGGCGACGGTCTGGTCCTCGGCGGCGAGGCGCAGCCTTCAGGATATTGTCCACGCGCAGTATCATCTCTGCCGCTTCGGCAGCTGACAGCAACATTTGTCGTTTCACAACATATGATTCTGTTATACCCAACGTCTTCATGTCACCCACACATCCGTTATTCATATCTGAAAAATGGGAAATTTGTTTTATAAAGGATATGCGATAAAAAGGGAAGCCCGCAAGACATAGCTAATACTGGAATAATCAGAAGTCTAGAAAATGTTGTCCGTTTAACTTGATTTAACAGAGCTCAACAGAGCCTATTAAAACCGCCTATCATTGTCTTAATGTTCAAGCCAACAATACAAATTGAAAACTTGTATAAGCCTTCAATGTCGATATTTAATCACCAGATTCTATAATTATGTGCACCTGATTCTAATTCAGATTACTCAACTAGCTCTGCTGTTATGTCTATGGTGTTCCACTTATATGCAATTTAATAAAAAAAAAACTAATTTTTGGTATCGTTTTCACACGAATCGACAAGCAGGAATTGTCAGAAATTGTATGTGACAAAGATGAGACTTCAAGAAATTGTCTAGCAAATAAAGTTTACATTATAAAATTAACAATTCCAGACGAAACCAAAAAAAAAATCGTAAGGATAAATAATCATCACATGGTAACTACAGAAAATGGATAGGAAAAGATATAATTTGATTAAATCCTATGTAAAATAAAATTCTAAATTTTGACATCACAACAGTCGTCAAAGGTCACTACCTAAACAGACTAATTTAATATAAAAATTTATGTATAATCATTACATTATGTATGTTACATCAGTAGATTATGAAACACATCTATCAGCTTTCAAAAAGGTTTAAAGAACACGACAATGTATTTATGTACACCATGTACACCAATGTATACTTGGTGTATATAAACATAAATACAATGTACAAAATTAAAACTCACCAAGTCCCATAGTGTTCTCTCCTTGAGCGTGATGTGCCCGCAATCTGGCGATGAGGTCTGCGCTATCATAACCGGCGTTGTCGGCCACGGCGGACGGTAAACGACGGAGAGCTATCGCAAACGCTTCGGCCGCAATCGCCTCTTTGCCAGCAGTGCGCGATGCTGCGCGGGAGACTGCTTCCGCCATCAACATTTCACTTGCACCTATCGAAGAAAAAAAAAACAAGTCTAAAATCTAAAGTTGGTAGATCTTGTGTCAGCTGATTCAAATTGTTTCTATGCCTGGTTAGTATGCCATTTGCCAGGCACAATTATTATACCTCAGTTGTTTATTCACATGTAAACAACCATGACTTCAGTAAAGACTTTCATATTCAATAAACAAAAATTTGCCCCTTGTGGGATTCGGACCAGGAATCCCTAATTTTGCAAAGCATTTTCTACTACAAATTTTTCGACTTCTAGCAGTACCGAACTAGTCACCAAAATAGACCATGAGATGGAATAGTAAATTTCCGGCCTTGCTAAAAAAATTTCCAGGGTCCAGAGTGATCACACATCTTCCAGTATGATTTTCCTTGCTTAGTAAGAAACTTGATAATGGTGTGACACTCTGTTCTCTCCACCTTCCAAACTTTCTTCCAACAAACATTGATCCAATAGTGACAAACCTTATATTTATACTAATTATGAGTTATCAAACACAAGCCCTTAGCAATCTATACCACAAACATAGTAATGCCCGCTCGTATACTGTATTATGACTTGCTATAGGCAAATATGATTGGATGTGGATGGTAAGCGCATCTTTCTGTCTGGTAATGCGATCGCCAATCCTGCGCCAAACGTGGCGATTAAGGCCAATCCTTCTGAAGGGAGGCTGTGTCATGTTGTGGACTTTAACAGGCCATTAAGTTGTGCAAAAACAGCTTTCGCTGTCATAAGAATGGGTTAGTTCAGCCTAACACCACTTCACAGAATACACAGAGTGAAGTAGAGACATGCTATCATTTTACTTTTAATAAGATGAGAAAACCCCATATACACTTCTCTTCTCCTTCAGCTAATGATTCTGTCCTTGGCCTTGTATAAGTATCGAAAATTCTGAATTGAAAATTAAAAAGAATAAAATGAACTTACCACCGCCGTAAATAACCTTTGGCTCTTTTACTGTTGCAGCAAGGACACATAAAGCGTCATGAAGTGATCTTTCTGCCTCATCGATAACTTGTTGAGTGGCTCCACGAATAACAACAGTACAGGCGGATCCCAGCTCCACACCACAGAACCGAATCAAACTTTCATCACCAATTAAAACCTATAAAACCATAATGGGGTATTAGTTAACTGGACCTGGGATCTACAAAATAGGTCCCAAATATAAGTGCTAATATTTTTTAAGCATTAGAAAATATGCGACAAATTTATGCCAAAGTTACCATGTAGAATTGATGTATATAGATATATGGGAGACATATTTACAATAGTTAAGTTTTAATGGATATTAATAAGGTAAGATAAAATACTTCCAGAGACCACTCGAAAGTTGGACATTTTATTTATATAATTTTTTTTTAATTGACACCTAATAAAAAGGCAACAATCGGCAGACTTGCCCTAATGCCTTTAGCATTTTCTACCAGTACTCAACTCTGGGAGAAATAGAGAATAAATGGCAGACATTAATTAGACAGAGTTATTACAATTTTTTTTAATTTACTATCCACACACCAGCTTATTGTAACAGAATTAATGTAGGATTAAGGAATAACAACACAGATCTAGATCTAATTATTAGACTGTGAGTTGAAACACCTCATATCAAGTGACCAATTTTACTAAAATTACCAAAATTATACACATGAGACATGAATGTTTTGTGTGGTTCTCTTACAATATATTTCATCATATTTATATCATAAAAATATTTACCTAAAAAGACATTGTCAATGCCTTGCAAAACATAGCAAATACTGAAGAAATTATAATAGTACCTGCTCGATAAGTTTGCAATGACCCAATTTAACTTTCTCAGGTGTATCAAACGTGGAGACAATTTCACCACCAGTCACAAGAGCAAGCCGCTCAATGCCGTCGAAGTCAGCATGTTCAATGGCCATCACACCGGCATCAGCAAACAACTGTTCTGGGTAGTTGTAAATAAGTTGTCTGAAACATAAAGATAATTTGTCAATTATTGTGATTGTAGTGTATATAATTTGCATTTACATTATATACATATTAGTATAGTGACTGACACTAACCTGTTAATAAATACATTACATTTGTGAGCCAATATTTTATTCACTTTATCTTTCATTTTTTCCTTTTCTGCAAGTTCCAGTTCTGCAATTTTGGCCATAGAATCTACTTTGATCACAGAGCCAAATACTTTAATTTTATCAGTGTCCATAGGTGTATTCGCTATCAGAATACTGGCATTTTCAATTCGCTTTGGTTGATGCACACCAACCTTTAATTAAAGAAACTTAATATAAGAAACTTAAAAAGTGAAAATTGAGATTTAAGAAATAGAATTTAACTTTTAAAGGTATATATCTATCCCAGTTTATTCTGCCAAATACAAATCTTGTTTCACTTTACTCACCATTTCCATGAAATGTCATGTTAGTTATTAGTGTAACAAATAAGAAGATCTTGCACCGATCTTCTTATTTGTTACACTAATAACTAATATTAAAATAATCGATGTCACATCCTGGTACATTTTAGTTTTTTTAAACTGAAAACATATTTTGGATAGGAAAACAAAAACGGTAATTATCAAGTTATATCTTTGCATTTAAAATTGTGCAACAGTTTTAAGTCATAGCTGCTAAGGATCAGGGATGATTATTTTTGATGAGTAACTTATGAATCCATGTATACATGGAATCCATTGTGTATGTGGTAGCTTGTCATTGTCTTGTAGAAAAATTTTTAAAATTCTATATTGTAAAAATAGCTGTAAGCTCCCCAAATAAAATAAAATAATATTTTTTGTTATTGGAATATAGCTTGATGAAATTTTTACAAAAATGATTGATGAAATATTGTGCTAGATGAAATATACCATAAATTGTTTACACACATTAAAATACAAATGAATTAATTGTTGTGGTACCTTTTTGTTAAGAAGAAAACCTTCATCAAGGAAAGATTCTTCCAAAAGACCACCTCCTATCTTCATGATCTGTATAGCTTTAAGATTTCCAGAACCTTTAAGGCGGAGTACTGCATCAACAGCCAATTTAGTAAAATGCCTGAAATAAAAAGTAATGTGATTAATTTATAATAGTTGTAATATCCAATCGGTTCGGTGATCGGAATTTAAGTCATAAGACTTGAGTTTGATCCCCTGGTGGTAGGTTCGTACCATTGGGTTTTTTTAAACTTACGACAATGTGACAGGTGGTAAGACTCAAGCTGTCTTTATGTCTAAGCCACTGATAGAAATTGTTCATTAGTTTATGAAAAATCCCATTGGTACAAGCCAGCCATCTGGGGAGCGAACTTGGGTTACTTGACTCAAATTCCGATCACCTAACTACACTGCTACTTCTACCTCTTAGTTTGGCTATTTACAAAAGCATACTTTTTCAGTTCCTTAAACAATTTTTTATTAGATTAATGTCTATTGTTTAACATAGCAAAAAAAAATAAACATTAATTTGGATTAATTTCACACTTACTCTTTGTGGTTAGAAAGGATTTTGGAGCTTAAAGTTGTACTGGCAATTTTTTCAAGGTCTCCACGCAATGCAGCCTCATTTAAGTTTTTGCCATGATCAAAACATGCTTCTGCCAAAGCCTGTTTAGCAGCTTCCACAGCAATACGCCACCCGGCAATTATTGTTTGAGGATGAAGTTTTTGTTCAATTAACTTCTCTGCTTCTCTAAGTAATTCAGCAGCTGGAAAGTGACATAAAAACATTACCTATAAAAATTTACCACAGAATGTGAAGAAAGTTATGTAAACCCCACACTATTACGCTAGACAGGTAAAACACTTCACTTTTCAAGTCAGTTGTCAAGTCAAAAGAAAATCATAACAAAAATAATATTTATTTTTCAATATTTAATTTAGCAATTATTTATTAGGGGTCATTATAGAAGCGTGCTCATCGCGACCCTTGCCATCGCTTTTCAGGGCTACAATTCTACTTTTCTGCACACCCATGCCATCGAGGGTTAGAGTGTAGTACCCCCAAGGTGGGGCGCACGAGTTTGTCCCCATAGGTGTGGAATGCAGCGAGCATAGCAGCGATGGGGACACCGCCACCCATCCCGTACAACCCGACTCGGCGGACGGTGGGGAACAGAGGACATAGTTGCCAAATGGAATGTTAGATGTGGCATAAGAAATATGATGAATGAGTTGATCGAAATAATTAAAGAAAGAGCATTAGGACTTCTCTGGGTTTCATTTAAACTGAGACTGACGGTGTTATTCCTTTTGGCTGTTCATGCGCCGGTAGTTTCATCGTCCAGGGCTGAGCTGGAGGAGTTTTTGGGAGAAGGTAAGAAAAATTCTAGATTTGGTTAGGAGAAACGAAAGAGTTGTTGTATGTGGTTATTTGAATGGATGGGTTGATACGGCTCGACCTAGGTACGAGTCTGTGCTTGGAATGTTTGGTGATAAAAGGGTTAACAATGCTGGCAAGCCTATATTGACTGTATGCAAGGAAAACGGTCTTCTAGTGACAAACACTATGTTTAATCACAAGAAAATTCATATGTATACAAGAGAAAAGTATGATCCATTTATTCCTGGTGGGTGACGAACTGCGAAAATAGGTGATGGATACACAAGTGTTCAGGGGTGCTGACCTGGGAATGGATCACTATCTACTGATAACTAGATTTAGAGGTATGTTTGCAGGTTGGCGCTACCAGACAGTGATACCAGAACCACAGTTGTGTCATGTTCTCCTGCCTGTTCATATTGTATCTCCACAGCTGTTTACAAAAGCTGAATAAAATATTGTTTAGGTGTGAAATTGGGTGACATAAAAGTAAATTGTCTACTGTATGCCGATGATGCACTACTTATTGCACTGTCAGAGGCAGAACTGCAGGCATTAGTCACGTGTATGAAAGAGGAATGTGAAAATAAAGGTCTCCATTTGAATGCTAATAAAACTAAGGTTCTGGCATTTGAAAGGGATGAAGTTAGAATGAAGTGTGAAATATGTGTAAATCAGGAATGTCTAGAACAGTTGAATAAGACTGTACACTTGAGAAGCGCTTTTAGCTGAGATGGAAGAGTTGATATAGATGTAGATAAGCATGTTGCTGCCGGAAACAAGGTCAATGGTGCCCTGACTGCATTAGTTCAAAAGCAAAGCATAGTGAATAATACACACCTTGCGATACATAACGCAGTGCTGATACCAACTGTATCATATGGCAGCAAAACCTGGGTATGCCAGAAGAAGCATAAAAGCAAGTTAAATATAGTGGAGATGCAATCTTTTCGTAAAATGTGCAGCATTACCTTGGCAGACCGAAAGGAAACTAAGAATTTGCAATATGAGAAATTTGAAAGATCACTAAAATTGATAAGGGCATGCTTTGATGGTTGGGACATGTTGAGCAAATGAGCAAAGACCAAATGGCGAAGAAAAGATATGCAGCTTAAGTTTATATTAAAAGGAGTTGAGGTATGCCGAGACTAATTTTCGAACAACATGTGAGCTAATAGCTCGAGAGGGTCAAGAGCACTTGGATACCTAGATGTGCATAAATGAAGAGAACAATGAATCTGAAAGAAGCAAAAAAGGTGTGTAAGGATCATGACACTTGGATTCTTTATGGCTACCCCGTTAAGTATAAATAAATAAATAATAAACAATAATTCAATAAAAAAAACATGTTTGATATTGCCCAATTATTATAAAATATCATATTTACAAAACATTATAATTATCACCTCTTTAAGCTAGTATGTCAGAATCTCTCTTACACTCTTTATTTTTAGATATTTATTACCATTTTTGTCAGACTGGTAATACAAATAGATTAGTATACATAATATAAGGACATACCTAACACTGTAACTGATGTTGTGCCATCACCAACTTCATCATCTTGTACTTTAGACATGTCTACTAAGATTTTTGCAGCAGGGTTGTCCACACCTATAGACTTCAATATAGTTGCCCCATCATTTGTGACTTCAACCTGCAAGTTTGTATTTCATTAAAGTTCTAGAATTTCGAATCACTGTTTATTATTTCACCGTCTACATATTATATTAATTTGGAAATATTCTGATCTTATACCCCTAACCTAAAATGCTAGTTTCATGCATAAAACAAAGGCAACTAGTATGGTATGGAGTTAAATGTTCTAACATAAAAATTAAATCCCCTTACCTGTCCTGCATTTCTACCACTAGACACAAGGATCTTATCCATTCCTTTTGGGCCAAGAGTACTTTTTACAAGATCTCCGATGGCAATAGCTCCTATAAAGCTAGACATTCGAGCAATCTCTGCCTTTTCTTCTTCGGCTTCATTTTTCAATATTCTGATGGGATTCAGTGATACCTAAAAGAAATGTAGTATAAATATCATAATTTTGCCTAAAATTACCACATGTGTGCGAAGTACTGAATGGCAGATCTAATGTGTAATGGTAGAACACAGCCATTTTATCGGAATGTTGCTTCTGAAAATATTTACCATTTTGGCCTATTTAAAGTTCCTTTGAAAAAAATACAATATGGTAGATGTTTATATGGTGATAACAAAGTATAACCAAAATCAAGAATAATTTTACACAAGTTTCAAGTAGTTCTTACTCCTGACCGGGCGGTGATTGATGAATGAATGAATGAATGAAAGGGTACATAAGCACTACGTGAATGATTGAAAAGAACAACTGACTGACAACCAGTAACAGTGTCGCCAAGTCATGAATAGTCCAAACGCTAAAAAGAGTAGTTTTAATACGCCAATTTATTTTTCATTTAAATCAGGAAACATCAGGTAAAAAATGTTTTTTCTTCCAGTATACCTTTATTATTATGAATATTCAAAGTAATATCAAGATATTGTGATTTAGATGTGGACAGGCGTGTCGCTGCCGGGAACAAAGTCAATGGTGCCCTGACTGCGTTAATCAAAAGGCAAGGCGTTGTGAAAAGTGCACGCCTTGCAATACATTACGCAATGTTGGTACCGACTTTGTTATATGGCAGCGAAACCTGGGTATGCCAGAAGAAGCATAATAGCAAGTTGAATTCAGTGGAGATGCGATCTCTTCGTAAAATGTGCGGAGTTACCATGGCCGACCGAAAGCGAAACGAAGAGATTCGCAATATGGTAGGTTTGAAAGATGACCTTATCACAAAAATTGACATAAAAGTCACGATAGCTGAGCGGTTGGGTGGTCAGAATTTCGAGTCAAGAGATCCGTGTTCGATCCCCAGGTGGCAGGCTCATACCAATGGGTTTTTCAAAAACTTATGTACGAATTATATCGTTGGCTTGGACATAAAGACGGCAACGAACTCGCCACCTGTCACTTTGTCCCGAAAATATCTCCGGTGGAAGGTGGGTCAAATGGACTTAATGATCTAGACTAGACCTCTGTCTACCCCTATATTGGGAATTGCGTGAAGACCGAACGGTGAAGAAAATAGATATCGCGAAAGTTAATATTAAAAGGTGTCGAGGTAAGCCGAGACTAACTTTCAAAGACCATGTGAGCAAATTGCTCGAAGAGGGAAGGGTCAAGAGTACTCGGATATGAAGAAGATGATGAATCTGAAAGAACCGAGAGAGATATGTTAGGATCGTGACACTTGGCGATCTGTTCTTTCCGGCTACCCTGTCAGGGATTGTGCATGAAGATAAGTATGTGAATAAATAAACATTGTCCAAGATCCCGTTTCATCCGTGATCCGTGAGTGTCGAAAAGTCGATAGAGGGACTTATAAATAGTTAATTGACTCAGGCGTTACTTTGCGGAAATTCATTGTAAAGTTGTTATTGAAAAAATTACTTCGCAACTCTCCGCATACAAATATAAAAAGGTATATGTTACCTGGTCCGAAGAGAAGAAGAGCACCACCCTCCCTCCCACAGATGCATGCACTAATTCCACTGTAAGTATGCACTGTATTCAAGTGGAATTAGTGCATGCATCTGTGGGACGGAGGGTGGTGCTCTTCTTCTCTTCGGACCAGGTAACATATACCTTTTTATATTTGCATGCGGAGGGTTGCGAAGTAATTTTTTCAATAACGGACTTATAAATGTCACAAGATGGGCAACAGCGGTTTCCTGCATAGTAACAAAAAAGATTGCGGTTGCCAACCCGCTCGCCAGGCGTGGCAACTATGGCACAATCCCTTATGGTAACAAACGGCGGTCTCGCCAGTCCTGGCCATGGAAACGACGGGGCAGGGGGTGCTAAGAATCTCCGGCTGAGATCGCACTGCCATCCCAAACGACTGGACCTGGCAACATACAACGCACGCACACTGAGGACTGACGAGAAGATCTTGGAGCTAGAAGAAGAGGTGAGCAAGTAACACAGGAGCATTATAGGATTATCGTAAGTCCGAAGACAGGAGCAGGGCTCAATAATCCTCAACTAAACAAACAACTTGTTCTACCATCGGAAGGGCGACCATGTGTCCCAAAGAGATGTCCGGTTTATCGTCCACAAGTCTTTCGTCAGCAACGTGATCAGAATCGAAGGTGTGTCGGGTAGGGTTGCGTACCTTATACTCAGAATTACCAAGCGGTATTTGCTAAAGTTTATACAAGTATATGCACCCCGGCTTACCCAAATGAAGAAGCGGAAGCAATGTATGAGGATATTTCTTGAGCCATACATTGCTTTAAAACCCACACACGGTGCTGATGGGAGACTTCAATGCAAAACTAGGCGCGAAAAAATGCCATGAGCTGATAGTGGGCAATTTTGAAGTAGGGCTCGGAAACCCATGGGGCCAACAACTGGCCGACTTCATAGAGATAGTGGGACCCTATATGATGAACTCTTTTATCAAGAAGAGGCGCCACAGTAAGTGCACCTGGATGAGTCCGTATTAAAAATTAAAAATGAGTTCGACTTCATTATGACGACTAGGCGACAGCTGTTGATGTTTCTGTGATCTCTAGGGTGAAAACCGGCAGTGATCAGCGAATGGTAAGGGGCACACTGAACCTTAAAACTAAGCTTAACATTAAGCTCAAACGATCTCGTCTGATGAATTCCACACTCCGTTCATCTCGAGCCCTTATTCAAAACCCCGAGAACTTTCGGCTCGAACAGAAAATAGCTTTGAGTGTCTAGACGATTGCGCTACAGTGGGAGATATTAAAAGCAAGCTAGTGGAAACTGTCCATGCGGTGGGTGCAACAGTTTGCAGAAGCTACCGCATGCAAAAAACACAAAATATTATGCTGATTATACCTATTAAGAATAGATACTATAAACTAACAGTATTTAAGATACCGCTGCTAGCACTTAATATTGGGTTTCAGCAACTATGTATCACAATTATTTTAACATTATTCACTGTTAAACTATAAATTATAAAAAAGTCACGATAGCCGAGTGGTTGGGTGGTTGGGATTTCGAGTCGACAACCCCAGTCCGATCCCCAGGTTTAAGCTTATGTACGAATTATATCATTGGCTTGGTTCGTACCTGGTTGAGAAAAACATGGGAAAAAATATTTAATATTTTATTTTATATACTTTCAGTTTGCACTGTTATCGATAGTATATAGCCGAGTTAGGTGATTAGTCGTTGCGTGATCAGATTTCGAGTCAGGAGACCCGAGTTCGATCCCCAGGTCGCCGGCACGTATCAATAGGTTTTTCTAAAACTTATGTACGATAATATAGTTTGCTTGGACATAAAGACGGCGACGGGCTTACCACCTGTCAGGTTGTCCCGAAAATATCTTCGGTGGAAGGTGGGTCGAAGGGACTTAATTCTCTAGACTAGACTTCTGTCTTCCCCTGTATTGGGAATTGCGTGAAGATATTTATTTATTTATTATTTATTACTGTTAAACTATAAGATAAATACATTTTGTTTTACATAGATAACCTTCAATTTTCATTTTCCTTAAAATAAGTATGGAATCAGGTGTCTCATACGTTATAAGCCATGAAAATAAGAAGGATATTAGTAACATATACATTTCTTAACGCCAAATCGAATTGTAATATAAAAGTAAGAAATTTATTCATATATGCTGGTTTTGTTTGTGTAGTAGTAAAGTATTAAATTTTAAAAATTAAAACGAAACAGTCCGAAAATAAAAAAATATTATTATTCTTATTGTTTTATTATACTTAAGTAGATGTATTTGTGTTTATGCAAGTTATCTTAGTATATACTCACGATAAGTTAAGTCACGATAGCCGAGTGGTTGGGTGGTCGGAATTTCGAGTCAAGAGACCCGAGTTCGATCCTCAAGTGGCCGTACCTATGAGTTTTTCTAAAAACCTATGTACAAATTATATCGTTGGCTTGGACATGAAGACGGGCTCACCACCTGTCACGTTGTCCTGAAAATATCTTGGGTGGAAGGTGGGTCGAAGGGACTTAAATGTCTAGACTAGACCTCTGTCTACCCCTGTATTGGGAATTGCGTGAAGATATTTTATTTTCTTTTAGATATATTTGTGTTTATGCAAGTTATCTTAGTATATATTTTTTTCTTAATTTATTCCAGCATTTTCTCACAGGTGATTTTTCGGTGTAGATCCGGCAGAATATTAGCGCTGCAGCAATTTTGCTGCAGCATAATTCTGAGTCGGATGCCTTTTTGTTGCTGCAATCCAATATCACATAAAAATTATTAATTTTAGTACCGTTTTGGTTAATATTGAATTGTATTGAGTTATTGTAGCCACGAACAAACATTTCTTTCTTTCTTTCAAAAACTCTCTGATCTCATTCTCAAACTCGTGGAAGCTAGGCGTGAAGTGAGGCTGCAGTCTTCAACTGATGCGTTAGCATACCGGCAACTGAATAGACAGATCTCGAAATATATGAGGCAAGACTTACAAAAGTTCATTGCGATGCGGATTGAACAAGCAATAGAGCGGAACCAAGGCTCCGAAGTCTTCGGCAAAGATCTGTCTATCGGAGAGAGCCAACTGACTAAGTTGAAGATCGACAACTGAGATTCGAACTGAGATTTTAAGTGAGATCGAGAGATTTTATGGACAGCTGTACACATCGTCGCTAAAACCACAAGAGTGAGAGTGGCGACACAAGAGCCAAGGTTATACTACACTTTTCCGATGACATCTCGGAAGTCAGTCTAAGCGAGATTAGAATGGCTCTCAAACAATTCAACGACGGCAAGGCACAGGGTGAGGATGGAATTATTGCTGAGCTTCTGAAAGCGGGAGGAAAGCCGATACTTGTGGTCCTTCAGAAGCTCTTCAATTCCGTCATCCAAGAAGGTGCTACACCGAAAACGTGGAGTAGTAGCGTGGTTGTAAAAAAAAAGAATAACTGCCTATTGAATAACTACCGAACAATAGCGCTACTAAGCCGCGTCTACGTATTGTTTTCGAGAGTCATTACAAAACGTTTGGCAAGCAGACTTGACAACTTCCAGCCTGCCGAACAAGCCGGGTTCCGAAAAGGCTTCGGTACCATAGACCACATATATACTTTTCGCCAGATTGTACAGAAGACAGAAGAGTACAATCTACCAATATGTCTGGCGTATGTGGACTATGAAAAAGCCTTCGATTCTGTCGAAATTTGGACGATGCTACAGGCTCTTCAGCGATGTCAGATAGACTATAGGTATATCGAAGTGTTGAAATGTTTATACGATGAGGCTACGATGTGTATCCGAGTACAGGACCAAAGCACGAAACCTATCCATTTGCAGAAAGGTGTAAGACAGGGTGACGTCATATCCCCGAAACTCTTCACCGCTGCGTTGGAAGATGTTTTTAAGCTACTGAACTGGAAAGGATACGGTGTGAACATCAATGGCGAATTCATCACTCACCTTCGGTTTGCCAATGACATAGTTCTGATGAGAGGGTGGCTTGAGGAGCTGAGCACTATGCTCACTGACCTCTAGGAGGAGGCCGACACACTCCCTCCCCCAAAACATGGTAGCGGATCAAAAAAAACTATCCTAGGGCGGTACCAGAACCATCGGTACTGGAGAATCCCCTCTGGGCACCCGCGCTCGGGCAACCAATCGCTGCCTGAGTGTGGATGCTCAGGCTGCTTGTCTGTTCCCAAACTGTCCAAGGCAAACATAGCAAAAAACCTTCGGCACCCCTTACCACGCTTGCCGTGGATCTCTGCATTATCAGGGGACTACACTCCAATCTAAATGCCGTCCACTACTATCTGAAGACGGCAAAGGCCGTCTTTGCTTTCTCTTACCGGGACGCAGATATCCTCTCCGGCGGATACCTCTTATCTTTCCTACCCGGGGTACAAGCTGGAACATTCTTTTGAGCCACGGGCCGGGGTTTGTGTATACGTCAGAGAGGATATATGTTCTCAATGCCTCGGCAGCCTTGAAGGTAGGGACCTGTCCACCCTTTAGCTACGTATGAACAGCGACGACCACCCTCGCGTCCTTGGGTCCCTCTATAGGTCCCTCAGCGGTAATACCCAAACTGACCGACTCATCGACCAAACCATCGACCAAAATGGCTGCAGATTCCTTGCTACAGCAGATCCCACCCGCAGAGATCGTGGTACTCGGAGACTTCAACGCCCACCACGCTGAATGGCTATGATCTCGAACCACTGATTATGCGGGGAGATCTGTTTTTGACTTTGCCTTAGCATATGATCTGACACAACTGGTTACTTTGCCAACGCGGGTTCCGGATGTCAGAGATCATATACCTTCCCTGCTAGATCTTCTGACCTCTCATCCGGCCGACTATGTGGTCTCCGTTGATGCCCCTTTGGGTTTATCGGACCACTGCCTGATTCGGAATAAAGTGCCCATCATGAGTCCATTGCGGTCGCGATATGCAGGCCACCGCCGTGTGTGACACTACAGGTCGGCGGATTGGGAAGAGATGCATGCATCTCATGCGGTCTCTATGACAGCACTGGTGATGCCCTATATACCGGCCGTGCCAATATTTCTCGCGAACACGTCGACGAGTACCGGAACAAACTTGTGACTGAAATCGAGATTTTGTTAGACAAAATCTCGGACTGGGGCCGACTAAATTTAGTTCAGTTCAACCCTAAAAAGACACAAGTTTGCGCGTTTACCGCTAAAAAGAAACTCGGTTTGAGAGCACTCCCCTAGTTGGCTCAGCCTGCATCGGTTCAGTTTCGCGGTCATTTGGAAGGGAAGGCCAAATTCTCCTCTAAAAAGCTTGGCGTGCTCAGTAGTGCATGACAGTACTTCATGCCGGCCCACCGCATGCAACTTTATAAGGCGCAGATTCGGCCGCACATGGAGTACTGTTGTCATCTCTGGGCGGGGGTACCCCAGTGTCAGTTCCTTCCATTTGACCATATTCAACGAAGAGCGGCACGAATCATCGATGACCATACTCTATCCGATCGGCTAGATCCCTTGGTTTGCGAAGAGATGTTGCATCTCTTTGCATTTTGTACAAGATATACTACGGGGAATGCTCTGAGAAATTGTTTGGATTAATCCCAGCCGCTGAATTACACCATCGTACCTTACGGTATAGTCAAAAATTCCATCAACACCATCTTGATGCTTGGCATTCGGTTCCACAGTGCTTTTAATGGAATGAGCTGCCGTCAGCGGTTTTTCCGGATCGATACGACTTAGGGACCTTCAAGAAAAGAGCCTATACCTTTCTCAAAGGTCGGCAACGCATTTACTATTCCTCCGGTATTGCAGATGTTCATGGGCGGGGGTAATCACTTACCATCACGTGTGCCACTTGCTCGTTTGCCTCCCTTTTCTATAAAAAAACTGTTGGGGAAGAATTGAGTGGCAGTATCGTTCTGGCAAGCGCAGTGTAGGACGTCCCCTCCCAATATATAGTGACGACCTGCACAACGTTGCGGGAAGTCGATGGATGCAGGTGGCTCGGGATCGTTCTTTGTGGAAATCTTTGGGGGAGGCCTATGTTCAGCAGTGGACTTTTGATAGGTTGTAAAGAAGAACCATATACACCATATACACATACATTATATATGAACAAAAACACCACTACCAATACAGTGGTAGACAGAGGTCCAAACAAACAGGTCTTTTCGTCCCACTTTCCACTTAAGACTTTTTTGGGACGACGTGACAGGTGGTCGCCGTCGTTATATTCAAGCTAACGAAATAAACTAAATAGATTTTGAAGAAAATAATCGGTATCGCTTTTTCATCCTACTACCTGGGAATCGAACTTGGGTCAAATTCCTATCACCCCACTAAGCTATCGTAACTTATCGTGACATCATTTATGTGATATAAAGACAACAGTAAAAGCTATTGGTTGGCTTTATAACAATTAACAGATTTTAACCAAATTAAAATTTATAAGTTTTACTCCTGAACCTGGAAAATTTCATGTTAATATCAAAACTAAATGTCCACATTCATGTATTCGACAAAAACGGGTTATGTTGTGAGGCTGTTGTATATGAGTTTAGAAAAATTAATTGGTACGAATTGCTATGGAAGAGCGCATGCTTATGGGGATCGAACTGAAATCTGATTTGATGAAATCCGATCACGAAATCAACACGACAATCGTGTTGATTTCGTGTAAGAAATCAATCAATTCGTGTAAGGATTTAAAAAAAATGTTTTGATGCCATACATGAAATAACCATACATTGTTTCTTCATTCATTCGTTATTTAAATTTTTTTTGGAGTTTATGGTCTGGTATCTAGACTTTAAGCCAATTCATTATTTTAAGTATATAATTTGTTACAGATTATATAAAATCTAAAAAATAAGTGACCAAAGAGCGTACCATAGATAATTCATACAGGAGGGAACGAACGATCGTAGATAATAAAAGTTTAATCTAAACGTCAAATAACAGGGACGCCATATTTTTATACGTGACTCAAAGTTGTTGCATTTTGTGATTTATTCTTGTAAAACATCTGAAAGTATTTAAAAATGGAAGAGCAAAGTGGAACATCTGCACCTAGAGTAAGCGATAAACGTTTAGCGCAAACCCAGGCAAAGGTAGATGAAGTTGTTGGAATTATGCGTGTCAATGTCGAGAAAGTTTTGGAGAGAGACCAAAAGTTATCCGAACTGGACAATCGCGCTGATGCTCTTCAACACGGCGCAGCACAGTTTGAACAACAAGCCGGTAAGCTTAAAAGAAAGTACTGGTGGCAAAACTTGAAGATGATGTTAATAATTGGTGCTATAGGAGTGGTCCTGCTTATTATCATTATTGTGTGGGCAACGTCCGGTTCGAGTTCATCACCGGCGCCTGCCCCAGCCCCTGTTACAGAAACCCCTCCTTCTGGGCGATAATAAGTGGCTTCTATATTGGAGATTAAAAAAATTTAATCAGTCTACTGCTACCAATTTTAAAATGTATTCTACTATTGCATAAAAAAATACTAATTCTTGACTGAATACAGTTAAAAATATATTTTGTACCATATTTACCTTCAGAATGTAAACTATATACCTATTTAATATACTTCTTACGAAATTAGAGTTTATACAATAGATTTTGATACTTGTCTACAAAATTGTTAATACATACACAAAAATATATTGGAAATGTTCAGGTAACTTTGAATACTATTTAACTTTAGAAATGACTTTGAGTCATACTAATGTTTAGAAATTAGAGATATTAAGTATTACTAGATGTTGCTTTATATTTTGTTTTGGTACTCTATTAATGTAGTATAAATGGCCAACTTGTACAGAAATAAATATATTTATGACTTTATAGTAATAAATCCTAATACAGAGCTTATTTATTGGCCAGATTGACCTTAAGAACTGAATTTGCTTTTGGTATACATCTATAAAGGCACTCTTATGGAATTGCTGTACTAGTTACTTGTTGCTTAATGGATAAATTCAAGCTACATTTTAATGTTGCCAAGTTTTTACTATACCATTCAATAAAATAAAACCAGTCTTTAGCACAATGTGTATATCAGAAATGCTCAGAGCCAGCACAAAAAAATTAAGTACTTTTTACATAAGTTAATATCATAATCACAACATATTCATTTTGCTAGCTGGTAATAAAATTTTATAAATTAAAAATATATTGCATTTATAAAAAAAGGTTTAATTTAAAACAACCTAAAGGGGACCAAAATCCTTACTTTTATTGTGCAGTATCTCATGTTCATCTTGCAGCAGCAGCCCCATTTTGTATTTAATTTTGTTTTCATGCTTAAAATAATGTAAGTCGATGTTATGTTCTAAATTTATATTACACTGTATTTACATAGTTGTTTTATATTGTATAAGAATATAATAAATGTATGTTTTCTTCAATGTAAATAATGTTTTATTTTTTTTTTAGCTTAACAAGATATAGAAACTGAAAAAGGTATAATGTAGCAAATTTTTGAAGTGTAAGAGATACCATCAGTTTAATACATTACCTGAAATTTATCAATGGCATTTTGTATTAGTGGTGTACACACAATTGCTCGTGGTGTCGCCAACTCTGATCTCCTGGATTCAATTGCCAAACAGGTCAATGTCAAGAAAACTACTTTTCTTACATTTTCTTGTGTCTGAATGTTTGTGTTACCTTAATTCTTTCTGAATTCATAACATAATTGCTTAAGTTACTTTGAGATCAGAGCAATGTTGCAGAGTGACGTCCCGATCTGTAAGTATGTATTAAATCAAAAATAAAAACATATTTTTTTGTATAATTATATCTTGTTTAATTATAGAGTTACATGTAAAGGGTATTATTCACATAGAATTGTTTTTATGCAAAAGGACAAAGTATTTAATTTTAAATTTACTGCTAAATATCTGTACATAAAACATTGACAATTTTAAGATACTGTTACAATAACTTACTCATATAGGGTCAGGTTTATGTCTACAACTAAATAGTTATAATGCAAATTATAATTCAGGTGTATCTAATATATAAAAAACCTTTTTCATGAAAAGGGATAAATTCATTATTTCTTTAAAATAATTGAATATGTAAATTATGTCTGCAAAATGTTTATTTCTAATTTATTGTTTTATTTTATTTTCGGTCAAGAATAGTTTCATGCAGAGTTCTGGTGTTCAACACATGAAATGAGGTAACTCTTTATTCAATTCTAACTTCTTTCTCGTCTTCTCGTTCTTTCTCGTTATGTAAGGTTTTCTTCATACGAAGGTAATAAAAAGAGATACTAGCTTAAGCTAAAAAAGTTTTAAAGATTATTTGAGGACCTATATAAAAGTACTTAATATAGAGTACCTGGCCATCAGTGGAAGCGTATATAATAATACGTATAATAAAATAGCCATTGCGAAAAAGTATCAGACCAAAATGAGGAAACCGGTGAGTGGCAGCAGTGTCTGAGTGAAGGTTGTCAGATACTGCGATCGAGAATCCGCTTGCCGAGCGTAGTGATTATTGCAAATCCTTCCAATGGGAGGATAAGCACGATAAGTTGGATGATCGAAAGTTGAGTCAAGAGACACTAGTTTGATTCCCAATTGGTAGGCTCCACCAATGGGTTTTTGAAAACTTATGTACGCAAGGATTTAAAGACAGCGATAGGCTCAAATCCTGTCACGTTTTCCTAAAAAGTCTTTAGTGAAAGGTGTGTCAAAAGGACTTAATTGTCTAATAATTTGTACATTTGCCTTTTGCCTTCTAATCGAGTTGGAGGAAAGTTGCATCACGGATCCTATATCAATTTACTAACTCACTTTATGTGATAACCGCCTAACGTATTGAAGGCCTCTATGAACAAAGGAACATTCTTTGGTTTTATTTGATTGAAATGAAATAATGTGAATTTAGGGGACTCGGTAATACTCACGTATTAAATAGTTTATGATTAAAAAAAGGGTTTATGAGTGCGAATAGAAAACTACCCTGGATCGACATCCATGGAGGTCTTCTATTTGGGAACATCCCTGCTACATCGCCACAGCAATGGATTTTGTATTCTATATTTTACTCCAGAATAACGAAATGTTAAAGTATTTGCATTTTCACTACATTTACAAACATTTAATTCGCAATCTTATCATTTCAATCGCGATAAAAAGAACAATTTGATATAAATACTATATGAAGCAGACCTCTTAGAGCAGAAAAAGAAAAATTCACAATCATTTGCAAATGCTACACAATGTTTCGAAAAAAAAGGGAATCTAAATATATAAAAATTTAATATATGAATATCCAGGACTCGAGTACAAAAAGTACGAACGATGGTACGAATCTACCTCCTGGGGATCGAACTCGTGTCCCTTGACTCGAATTCACCCATCACTCGGCTATGACTTCTTCCTCTTATGCTCTTATCAAATCAATTTAAACATAACGTGTACCCTACTACGCTCGGAATTCCGCCATTCAATTATATTTTGTGGGTACTACATTTTAAATATTTCGCGGATGATAAGTTTCACCTTGTATATCCAAAAACCTTAAATAATTGGCAATCTAATAATTAAAAGTGACATGTCGTGTATTTTAAAATAATACAGCCGAGTGATGGGTGAATTCGAGTCAAGGGACACGAGTTCGATCCCCAGGAGGTAGATTCGTACCATCGTTCGTACTTTTTGTACTCGAGTCCTGGATATTTATATATATATATATATATATATATATATATATATATATATTTTATTTGTCTAAGTAAATATGTATGTGTGCAATTATATTTTATATTCTCTAGGGCATAATCCCTGCATGCATACTCCCTGTCGAGGTACCTCAGGGAGTATGCGTGAAGATATTTATTTAATAAATTTAAATAAATAATATTGTACCGTTAACTTGGACACTACGACGGCTATGATCCCTATCGGATAAGATCTCTATCTGTCACGTTGTCCGAAACAAGCCAATAAGAAATTGCAAGAACGTTAACATTTTATTAGATTACAGACAATTCCATAATATCAGGCCAAACTAGTGTCGCTGATTAGTGTCTTGGAATTTTGGACTACAGTGGACTTATTATGGATGTTAAGTAATTAAAATCACAATTTTTTTACAGGCACTGTTTGTACTGTACAGGACACGACTTCTTAATATAAAACCAATTTTATTGGTATAGCCGCGTCAAACTCTAACATAAGATCACAGAGTTAATTTTGCTAACGGTGTCTGATAAACTGTTATTCTATAAGCAATATGCGGTAGAGGCGGTCAACACCACCCACATTATTTACCTGATCTCGGTGTAGCCTTATAAGGAATTATTAGGTTAGGAAACGCGTTATCAACTGTATAGGAATGTCACTCTATATGGATAGTGAGGGCACAGAACAAGGTACGCAATACAATTAGTCAAGTGATTAACGCTGATCGAATACAATTAGCAGCCAGTTAGAATTATTTATGCAGAGTTTACCGCAACCATCCTACTTCGTTTAGTATTACTAAGGATAGTTAGTACTACTAGTTAATATATTTAAATGTGAAAGTTTGTTAGTGGATGTGGGGTTATTACTCAAAAATAGTATAAAAGCTTTGGTAAAAAATTGCAAATTTGGGACACAAATAGTTTATGGTATAGATTAATATTTATGCTGCTTTTAATAAAGGTAAAATGTATGGTTTCAGGAAGCAGTAATTTTATTTTAATTAAAGAATTTTGATTTGCTTTATTGGGATACAAAGAGCGATTAAGTTTGCTTCTTACTCCGGAATATTACAGGATCCTGCGAAAATATAATGACTGATAGATGATAAGTGATGTCACTTTCTCAAACTGTGTTAACACTCGTATTATGTTGTAACAATATGACGAAAATTTAATCCCTCGTGATATCAACGTTTGACAAATTTAAACTAGAGACAAACAAAGTGTCGACGATTGTACGACCACATCAGATAGGTACATCACATCACATTGATAACATATGGTTTCTCTACTAATATTCTGATGTATACCAAGTTACCGAACATCGCAATATGCATTTGATTCTAAGCGAAGGGTATATAAGATTGTTAGGTGTTTAATTTTAATGTAATAAAATTAAAATAGGCATTCCGTAATTTTCAAATGGAATTTATGGTCAAGTAACTATTAGGAAATTTTATGTTCATAAATTTCACGTTTGGCATTTAATTGCGCCTTTGATTCTAATTTTTGCTCCACCATAAATGTCAGAACTCCTTATTTAATTTGTTATGTATAAAATCTTGGTATCGTTACATCATTATTTCGGTCTAAAATTGTCAGGCGCTATGACACTTATTACGACTAGCATGTTAGTATTACGCATACTGTGCACAGACTGGTACTTCCTATAAATGATAATCTGATTAATAGGAATTGAAATAGGATGTAAGAAGCCATATTGAATGTCGAGTTCAACTAACAGTGAGTTATCTGCACTACCGTGCAATTCGTTTTCCACACTAACGTCAAGTTGCCGACTCTACACTCAAAAACCTACCTGTAAGGCATGTGGCCAAGATTCAGCGCAGGATGTAGGTCTCTTTTATGGACTTTTTGTTTATATGACAAAGCCACTTCCGTAAGAATGGATCTGCAATTATGACCATGCTCGGATAGGCCATGCCAGTAGGAAACATCTCACACTTTAAAGCCGTTGCGTCAACTATCTGTTTAATGGGGTAATTGGGTCTGCAAGTTATTCCTTTTATCTGTCGCCAAGTTTTGTTTCATTTCCGACATTTTCAAGGTTTTTGTCCGATTCGCCTCTTACTACGCCCACACACCATGCACAACGTATCTTGTTATATCTGACGATGAAATTGGATTAAGCCATGTGCAAGCATTTCACGCTAATTGAAATTTTGTCACCCTAGTTCTGTTAAAAAATTTACTCTATGGGTTTCTTTACACAGTTGTCACGCCTAGTTAAAATGTGGAAAATTACCAAATGGATTATTTTATACACAAAATATTTTCAGAAATCATCTTTAAAGTCCTTTAGAAACAAAAGAAAGAAGAAAGTATATATATATATATATATATATATATATATATATATATATATATATATATATATATATATATATATATATATATATATATATATATACCTACATGATGTAAAGAGTGGCATTAGTTACCAACCCAACACACAAAGATAGTATATATATATATATATATATATATATATATATATATATATATATATATATATATATATATATATATATATATATATATATATATATATATATATATATATATATATATATATATATATATATATATATATATATACTATCTTTATGTGTTGGGTTGGTAACTAATGCCACTCTTTACATCATGTAGGATTTGCGTTTATATTATAATATAACAGCAATAACATAAACAAAGTCTTATTTGTATTATACTTCATGAATGTTACTGCATCGTTTATATATGTGCAAGGCAATTTTTCTCCAATATTTTAGTTCACAATCGAATTTCCACAATTTTGTACCGCAATCGAGTCAATACATTTCAGATTCAAGTGGCTACCGATAGATGGCGGGATATGGTTAACTCGGTGGTGCTTACTTTCTAGTCGTTTATATATAATTTTTCAGACCTTTGAAACTGGTAACAATTCAATTGCAATATTCTTTTTTCTTCATTCATGTTTCATATACATTACGGGAAAACCTTTATAAATAGCGTCGGACGTTTGGTAATAAAGAATTATAGGTAATCTTAAAAGTCTTAGAAAAAATTATAGGTAGAGAACCAGGTAAATATTCATAAATGAAGGCCAGGCATCAGAATTAATAATATTAATGGATTGACATTTTCTAACGACGTACAATTTGGTAGGATATATCTTTCGAATATTGGCTGGACAAAATAACTTTAATAAACGTCTTCTCAATAAATTTCTAGAAGATACATCATAAGTTAGAGGCCGTGGCCTGAGAAAGACGAAAGAAAGCAAATGAGGGTCGGATACATTGGTACTTCTTTATTTTAAAGTAGGAATATGTAACTCATAAATACCCATAAAATATTTTTTATTTGTATAAAATATGTTTTTAAGACAAATTTTAATTTTCTTCCTAATAAATGTAACCGTATTTTGTTTCAAATTCGCCATACGTCGTAAATTTCAACCGCTGCGTTCCCTCCGTCTATTAATTTTCAGTGTTGTTAACATCTTAAAATAGAATACATTTACCGAGATAAATTCAGTCAGAGCATGACTCATACGCAGCCATGAAATGCCGAATATTTTTGAATATAAAATATTTATTATAACAACAAGTTTCATTTTCTGGATTGAGTTTTCTAAATGACAACGGCGCCTTCTCGTAATATCACGGAGGAATGTAAATCTTAGACAATGTATTAGGTCCTACATACGAAACCAGGGTTTTGTCAAGCGATTTATTTGAGAACGACGATTAAGAATTCGAAATTCAAATTTATAAATTCGTTTAAAGGGGGTCATTGTAGAAGCGTGCTCGTCGCGACCCCTGCCAGCCCTTTTCAGGGCTGCAATTCTACACAGCTGCGCACCCATGCCAACGAGGGTTAGGGCGTCCCCCCAAGGCGACGCACACCAGTTCGTCCCCGTTGGTAGTGAAATGCAGCGCGCAAAGCGGCGATGGGGACCGCCACCCGTCACGCACAGCCCGACACGGCGGAAGGTGGAGGACGGAGTGCAGAGTTGGCACGTGGAATGTTAGAGGAGGAATGAGAGATAAGACGAATGAGTTGATTGAAATAATGAAAGAAAGAGAATTAGATGTCGTGTGTTTGTCGGAGACCAAGCGGAAGGGCAGCGGTACTGAAGAGCTCCCTGGCGGGGCGTTAGCTCTATGGTCCGGAGTCCCGGAGAGCGAGAGCGCCTGCCAGGGAGTGGGGGTGCTGCTGTCGTCTCGGTTGGTCGATGTTATGACTGAATATAAGGTTGTGAACTCGAGACTTCTCTGGGTTCGCTTTAAATTGGGACTGACGAAATTATTCCTTTTGGCTGTTTATGCGCCGGTAGCTTCGTCGTCCAGAGCTGAGCTGAAGGAGTTTTGGGAGAATGTAAGAGAAGTTCTAGACTTGCTTAGAGGAAACGAAAGAATTATTGTATGTGGTGATTTGAATGGATGGGTTGGTACCGCTCGGCCAGGGTACGAGTCGGTGTTTGGAATGTTTGGCGATAAAAGGGTTAACGATGCTGGCAAGCTTATACTGGCTGTATGCAAGGAAAAGGGTCTTCTTGTGACAAACACTATGTTTAGTCACAAGAAAATCCATATGTATACTAGAACAAGAGAGAATGAGAGAAGTATGATCGCTTTATTCCTGGTGGATGACCGACTGCGAAAACAGGTGATGGATACGCGAGTGTTCCGGGGTGCTGACCTGGGAACGGATCATTAGGTAGTGATTACTAGATTTAGGGGTCTGTTCGCGGGTTGGCGCCACCGGACGGCGAGACCAGAACCACAGTCGGTCGGTAGCATTCGAAGCTGGAAGCTTCAGGAAGCGGACACTAGGGATAAATATCAAGCAAGGGTAGCCGAAAAGCTGGACAGCATTGATGTCAGGAAATAATGTGTGGAAGAAATATGGCAGAGCCTTAGAGATGGAATGGAGCAGCGGAAGACGTGTGTGGAACTGTGAAAAGAGGTAGTAGTAAAAAGGGTGATGCATGGTGGAATGACGAAGTGAAAGAAGCTGTAAATAAGAAGAAGAAAGCATGGTTAGACTACTTGGCCTCTAGTAATGATAAGGATATGAGAGAGAAGAGGAAAGAAAGATATAAGCTCCAGAAAGTTCACACGAAAGCATTGATTGAGGAAGTGCGTGAAAGGAGTAGAATGGAAGCGGACGAAAGGTTGTCGCACAACTTCAAGGAGAACTCCAAACTCGTCTGGAAAGAGGTTGGAAGGACCCGGAGTGGTGCGACAGCCTTAAGAATGAATAAAGTGCTTTCGGGAACCAATGACGTCCTCTCAGAAAAATCGGACGTCATGCAGCGATGGAGCGAATTTTATAGAGAGATGTATGCGTGTGATGATCTTAGTGAGGGATCCAGGGGTGACGCCGTGACTGGTACGCCAGACTCGGACCTCGATGACACTGAGGTCATCAGTATGAAAGAGATTGAACGTGCGATTAGAAGTTTGAAATGTGGTAAGGCTGCGGGACTAGACAGAATTACTGCTGAAATGGTCAAGTATGGTGGGCCACGCGTCTGGGACAGCTTTCATCTGCTGTGCAATTTGTGCTGGTGAACGGGGCTGTTCCGGATGATTGGCGATCCGCGGTCATTGTGCCTTTATATAAAGGTAAAGGTTCACATTATGACTGCGGGTGCTATCGGGCGATCAGCTTGACCAGTTTAGCAAGTAAAGTTTACTCGAAGGTTTTGACACGTAGGATGCAAGATAAATCGGATCAAATGTTTTCTCTCCACATGATCACGGAGAAGCTTCTGGCTGCTAACCAGAGGATTTTCTGTGCTTTTGTGGATCTTGAGAAAGCAGTTGATAAGGTTGTAAGGAAGAAAATGTGGGCACTGTTGCCGGGGTATGGTGTGGATGGTCGATTGCTAAGGGCTGTGCAGTCACTTTACTGTGACTGTAAAGCCTGTGTGCGGGTAGGGCATGACCTGTCACCCATGTTTGGCGTCCAAACGGGCGTAAAATGGGGTTGTGTCATGTCTTCCTGGCTGTTCATACTGTATCTCGACAGCTGTTTACAGAAGCTGAAAGATAGCTGTTGGGTGTGAAATTGGGTGACATAAAAGTAAATTGTCTGCTTTATGCTGATGATGCAGTGCTTATTGCACCATCAGAGGCAGAACTGCAGGCATTAGTCACGTGTATGAAAGAAGAATGTGAAATTAATGGTCTCCGTTTGAATGCTAAAAACTAAGGTTCTGGTATTTGAAAGGGACGAAGAAAGAACGAAGTGCGAAATTTGGGTAAATCAGGAATGTCTAGAACAGGTGAATGAAATTGTATACTTGGGGAGTGCGTTTAGCCGGGATGGAAGATGTGATTTAGATGTGGACAGGCGTGTCGCTGCCGGGAACAAAGTCAATGGTGCCCTGACTGCGTTAATCAAAAGGCAAGGCGTTGTGAAAAGTGCACGCCTTGCAATACATAACGCAGTGTTGGTACCGACTTTGTTATATGGCAGCGAAACCTGGGTATGCCAGAAGAAGCATAAAAGCAGGTTGAATGCAGTGGAGATGCGATCTCTTCGTAAAATGTGCGGCCTTACCATGACCGACCGAAAGCGAAACGAAGAGATTCGCAATATGGCAGGTTTGAAAGATGACCTTGTCTCAAAAATGGATAAGGGCGTGCTTCGATGGTTTGGGCACGTTGAGCGAATGAGTGAAGACCGAATGGTGAAGAAAATATATAGCGCGAAAGTTAATATTAAAAGGTGTCGAGGTAGACCGAGACTAACTTTCGAAGACCATGTGAGCAAATTGCTCCAAGAGAGGAGGGTCAAGAGTACTCGGATACCTAGACGTGCATGTATGAAGAAGATGATGAATCTGAAAGAAGCGAAAGAAGTATGTAGGGATCGTGACACTTGGCGATCTGTTCTCTCTGGCTACCCCGTCAGGGATTGTGCGTGAAGATAAATAAATAAAATAAATAAATAAATTCGTTTAGCTGGTCACAATAGCCGAGTGGCTGGGTGGTCGGAATTCGAGTCGAGAGACCTGAGTTCGATCCCCAGGTGGCTGGCTCGTACCAATGAGTTTTTCAAAAACTTATGTACGAAAATATCGTTGGCTTGGACATAAAGGCGGCGACGGGCTCACCACCTGTCACGTTGTCCCGAAAATATCTTCGGTGAAAGGTGGGTCAAAGGGACTTAATTGTCTAGACTAGACGTCTGTCTACCCCTGTATTGGGAATTGCGTGAAGATATTTATTTATTTATTTAGCTGGTATATTTGGGATTTGAAAACAGTCATTCAATTGTTTTTTCCTTATTATTTTTTTTGGCGTCGCTTATTACCGCACAGTGGACAACATGAAATATCGGTATTTTTACGAGTACGAGTTTTACCATGGCACTTTTGGGGTACGGATTTACTCCAAAAGATTACAATTTTTTCCGGAATCCTGAATGCTCTTTAGGTGCGAAAAAGTTGTTGAGTATAAAGTTAAAATTAAAGTAAGAGAAAAAATTATAACGAGCAGGAAAAGAGCTCAGTATATGGCATATATAATTTATGCTAATGATAATTTTTATCAAATAAAACGCTAAGTTAAAATAAGTAAATCTTATCAAAACTCTGATAATAACTAGATATCATAATTTATTTTTACTAAATAAATTAAAGCGGGTGGTATTATTCTTTATTCCTAAAATAATACGTTATGTATATTTTTACGTTACCTATTTTAATTGCATAAAAAATAAATAAATATCTTCACGCAATTCCCAATACAGGGGTAGACAGAGGTCTAGTCTAGACATTTAAGTCCCTTCAACCCACCTTCCAACGAACACGGGACAACGTGACAGGTGGTGAGCCCGTCGCCGTCTTTTATGTCCAAGCCATCGATATAATTTTTACATAGGTTTTTAGAAAAACCCTTTGGTACGGCTACTTGAGGATCGAACTCGGGTCTCTTGACTCAAAATTCCGACCACCCAACCACTCGGCTATCGTGACTTTAACATACTTATTAGTTTATTATTACTATTACTTTTTAAATTTTATAAAACTCTAAAGACCTTGACATGACAATTTCACCTACAGCTCACTTTTGATGAAATAAAATTTTACGCTCAAAATATGTAGAAAGTAAAATCGCGATTGTTTAAGCCACCCGGTACTATTGTACCTTATCACCACGAGTCTGTTGATGCTTGATTTACTTGCATTGCTTTATTATTAAATACTACGAGTCTTGTTTTTCGTATTCCAAAGTATCTTCATATTTAAAATATAATATTTATTTATTTTAAAGATATTGGCCGTGGTCTATGTAGTTTGGCCTGGTATTGTGAAATGGTCTTTATGGGATATTCTATTTTTTTTATTTAGTCCACTATTACGACACGGTGAGCTAGGGTGATTGGTTCAGTTTGATAGTTATGTATTAAAACAATTTAAATAATTAAAATAATATGTTATTGTTACGGGGACTGAGAAGGCGTGGGAGCGAATTATATTACACCGAAACCTAAGTCTGTGGGGAAAAATGCGGAAGAGCACGCGAGTCGGGGTTCCGCTCTGCTTGTTATCTACTAACTCGACTACGACAATCACCTTGATCTCGGCTTTCGTCACATTTCATTATCACGATCGGTTGTGTTAAAATACCCTTGGAGAATTTTAATGACATTCTTTATTATTAGACGCAAAACAAATCACCTACGGAGTTGGTTTTAGAACATGTTCCTATGTTATAATCACCGGAATTCTTTTAATAACAATGTTTATTTGATTACGGTATATATTCATATATAGTTATAGGTATGGTCATTAAAGTGCATCCGCGAAAAGATTTCAGGTTGAAATTGCAAAATATGCGGTGAAACATTCTGTCAGAGGTGAAACGGCAGTTTTTGCAAGTTTGCAAGTTACTTTACGAGTTATTAAATAATTCTTTAAATTTAATTCTATATCAATCCGCACAATCAATAACGTTGCAATCCGGACGAGCGCATTCCTTATAAGGCGTGGCATAAGTATTCTATTCCTAATTCGCGAAAGTCATTGACCTACAGAATCATTAGAATGTATGGAGCATATATGATGTTCATTCTTATCTGGTATGCACTACTTATAAAAATTAAAAACATACAGCATTTTTAGATTTCAGCGTCTTTATAAATAAAAAGAAAATTTCATTTTGTTTTATACGATAGGTATAAATGCGAAGTGACTTCTGGCATAAATTCCAAAACGCCCATGTGCATCCATCTGGGTCCCAATGTTAAATTTTTGACAAAGTATCTTAACTTTTTAAATAGGAACATAAAATATTTTAAAACCCGTTGAAGACTGACGTTTATATGATAAATATCAATGCTTGTTATCGAAGTCATTGATGTATACATATATTTATGAATATTTATTGATCACAATAGACAAGCAGAAACTAGGAGATTAGGACTGGATTGCACACTTTAAGCGATTTTCTTACCGTATATAATGTTAGAAACTCATTATCTTGCTACAAAATGCCAATTTATGCTAAATACGGGTTTTTAAAATGGACTAACAATGCAAATATTTGCATAGAAATTGCAATGGGAGTTTTCAAAGCGATCTCACTACACACAGACTCCTCATCACGAAAAGATGTGAACGACCTCTTCGTTTATCGCCTTCGTCGACATTCCAAACGGACGGATCCCAGCCTCAGTTGAGACACTGTTAAAGCTATTAAGATACACAATGGTATTATTTTGCTAGTGATACAGAAAACATAAGTAAAGTAAATAAATAGAAGAAAATATTTCATATCATCAAATTCAAATTGGTAAAGTAGTTTCGCTGTTCACAGTTTTGTGAGAATACTTTTTTGAAAAACCAATATCTTCATATTTTTGGATGAAATTAGTACATAATTTTGTTTAAAATATAATATAAAATAAATAATAAACTAGTAAAAACCAAATAAAAATAAACATTCTTTGTAAAAAAATAATGTTGTAAAGTAATCGTGAACACGCGGTTAACAGGACGGGAGTTTATTTTGGCAGTGCAGGATGTCTAATAATAGATCGTATAATAAAGTTTCCAGTTAGGTTCTGATGTTAATGGATGACAGACATCAGCACACGCTTTACTGGGGGTAGATTATCCAATGTTTACTTTGGTGAAAACATGACGCAGTTTGTTTTAACGCGCCATTTTTAGTTTTAGTTGCTAGGCAGTAACCGTCTGTTACAAATTTTCAGCGATGGTTCATCGAACTCTAGGAACTAAAACAGTTTTATGTTGCTATGAAATTGATAAATCTGATTTCAAAATCTAAAATCCTAGTGATTTTGAATACGATTGGTAAATAAAGTATATAAAGTATAATATAAGTATATATAGATTATATAAATGTTTCAGTTCTATTGACCTGTGGGCAGTGGTTCGGCTTGTTTCTTTATACCTCTGACTACCACATTATTGGAAATTGCATGAATAAATAAAAAACAAAATTAAAAAAAAAAACCCGTGAAAGACCACGGGTCAGAAGTGAAATTTTTTAAGTTGTAAACTCCACCTTGACAAAGCGTAGAAGCAACTCTGGTTTTTACTTCTCGGAAGAGAGGGGATTCCACTCGCGGCATCACACTTTTATGTAATTTTCAAAAAACAACGTTTTATAAAGAATTAATATTTACACTGCTTAATGTACTGCTTTGTAGCGGTAAGAGATGTACACATACATTTGTTATTGTACCTTGCGGTTACGCCCGCAGTTGTAGATTTCTTAATAAAAATAATTATTTAGAAAAATTGTAACCTAGATATTTTCTCTAGCTTTCGGTTATAATATTAAGAGAAATGGGATGTGGTAAATCAAAATTAAATCCAAGATGTTCTATAAAATAAAACAAGCCGTAAGTAGCTTGTTTATAATAGCACTTAGGTACCTAAGTGCATAACACAAATATTTGAGATATATATTGTTCCAATTGGATTTAAAATAACTAAACGTTTGTTTTCTCAAAAGTTACTTACCAGTTTTGCATATTGTACGTAACAAATTTAGAGACTGAACACAAACTATTGGCGCCAAGCCAATTTCTAACGGTCTGCACGTTGGGTATACAACAAGTAAGTATAATACAGACAAATGCGGCTTATATTACTTGACGATTCCGTCTTATGACTTGCGAACTCACCTGTCAAGTCTGTAAAATGTTGGGTCCAAATATCTATTTGGATGAGAAATTAAAAAAAGAAACAATATACTAACCAATTGTTTGTGTGTGCATTGTGTTCCGTCTGTGTCATCACATAAGATCTGCTGATCTAACAAAAATAAAAGTGTGCAATACTCTAATGTCTATGCGAAGCAAGGGGCGGGTTCATTGTAAAAATATTTAAAATATTGTAAAAAATAAATAAATATAAATGTACAATTAATGTCTTCAGGCCATTTCCGTTACAGGGGTAGACAGAGGTCTAGATAGTTAAGTCCTTTTGACCCACCTTCCACCGAAGACATTTCTTGGGACAAAATATTGTAAATATAGAAAATTCTAGCAGCGTATTTGAGATACCTGCCAGCGCTTTCAGGGCTAAATCATTTGACGCAGCTGCGAAGCTATGATAACAAGGGGACAGGGCGTCCTCACGAGACTATGAGTCCAATGATTGATGACAAGGTTGTGCATCTAACGCGATTTATTTTTAAAAATAATTTAACTACTGGCAGGGTGGGGTCATTAAATTTTAAGTTAAGAAATGTATGACAAAAATCAAGACATTTTTTTTAATAAATTAACAAATACATACACAGATAGACAATAATATTTATTTAATTTGCATTCCTCAATATTGACAATGTCTTATCAAATCAAATAAAATTATTGTTATATTTACGAGTAAATAAGACTTTTTTATATATATTCAAATTATACTATTTTACTATATTTACTACTTTATATATTACTATATTATTACTATTATTTAGAATAAAAATTAAGTTGTTATTTGTATACTCTATCTATTAAATATTCATTGACACTATAATATCTTTTATTACTACGTATATAATAATATAAAAGGTATTATAAGTAATGATTCAGGTAGTTTATTTTGGGGGTCATTGTAGAAGCGTGCCCGTCGCGACCCCTGCCAGCCCTTTTCAGGTTTGCAATTCTACATAGCTGCGCACCTATGCCATCCAGGGTTAGGTTAGGGCAGGCGTCCCCCCAAGGCGACGCACACCAGTTCGTCCCCGTTGGTGTGGAAAGCAGCGAGCAAAGCGGCGATGGGGACCGCCACCCGTCACGCACAGCTCGACACGGCGGAAGGTGGGGAACGGAGTGCAAAGTTGCCACGTGGAATGTTAGAGGAGGCATGAGAGATAAGACGAATGAGCTGATAGAAATTATGAAAGAAAGAGAATTAGATGTGGTGTGTTTGTCGGAGACCAAACGGAAGGGCAGTGGTACTGAAGAGCTCCCTGGCGGAGCCTTAGCTCTATGGTCCGGAGTCCCGGAAAGCGTGAGTGCCTGCCAGGGAGTGGGGGTGCTGCTGTCGTCTCGGTTGGTCGATTTTATGACAGAATATAAGGCTGTGAACTCAAGACTTCTCTGGGTTCGCTTTAAATTGGGACTGGCGAAGCTATTCCTTTTGGCTGTTTATGCGCCGGTAGGTTCGGCTGGAGGAGTTTTGGGAAAATGTAAGAGAAGTTCTAGATTTGGTTAGGGGAAACGAAAGAATTATGGTATGTGGTGATTGAAATGGATGGGTTGGTACCGCTCGACCAGGGTACGAGTCGGTGCTTGGAATGTTTGGTGATAAAAGGGTTAACGATGCTAGCAAGCTCGTACTGGCTGTATGCAAGGAAAAGGGTCTTCTTGTGACAAACACTATGTTTAGTCACAAGAAAATCCATATGTATACTAGAGAAAAGAGAATGAGAGAAGAAGAAATGAAGAAATGAATGAATGAAAGAGAATGAGAGATTTATTCCTGGTAGATGACCGACTGCGAAAACAGGTGATGGATACGCGAGTGTTCAGGGGCGCTGACCTGGGAACGGATCACTATCTAGTGATTACTAGATTAAGGGGTCTGTTCGCGGGTTGGCGCCACAGGACGGCGATACCAGACCCACAGTCGGTCGGTAGGATCCGAAGCTGGAAGCTTCAGGGAGCAGACACTAGGAATAAATATCAAGCAAGGGTAGCATGTGTGGAAGAAATATGGCAGAGCCTTAGGGATGGAATGGTTAGTGCAGCGGAAGACGTGTGTGGAACTGTGAAAAGAGGCACTAGTAAAAAGGATAGTAATATAATAAGAATAGTAAATAAGAAGAAGAAATCATGGTTAGACTACTTGGCCTCTAGTAATGATAAGGATATGAGAGAGAAGATGAAAGAAAGATATAAGCTGCAGAAAGTTCACACGAAAGCTTTGATTGAAGAAGTACGTGAAAGGTGTAGAATGGAAGCGGACGAAAGGTTATCGCCCAACTTCAAAGAGGTTAGAAGTTCCCGGAGTGGTGCGACAGCCTTAAGAATGAACAAAGTGCTTTCGAGAACCAATGACGTCCTCTCAGAAAAATCGGACGTCATGCAGCGATGGAGCGAATTTTATAGAGAAATGTATGAGTGTGATGATCTTAGTGAGGGATCCGGGGGTTACACTGTGATTGGTACGCCAGACTCGGACCTCGAGGACACTGAGGTCATCAGTATGAAAGAGATTGAATGTGCGATTCGAAGTTTGATATGTGGTAAGGCTGCAGGACTAGACAGAGTTACTGCTGAAATGGTTAAGTATGGTGGGCCTCGCGTCTGGGACAGCTTTCATCTGCTGTGTAATTTGTGCTGGCGGAGGGAGGTTGTCCCGGATGATTGGCGATCCGCAGTCATTGTGCCTTTATATAAAGGTAAAGGTTCACATTATGACTGCGGGACCTATCGGGCGATCAGCTTGACCAGTTTAGCAATTAAAGTATACTCGAAGGTTTTGACACGTAGGGTGCAAGAGAAATCGGAAAGATTTCTATGGGAGGCACAAGGCGGATTTAGACCTGGAAGAGGATAAAATGTTTTCTCTCCGCATGATCACGGAGAAGCTTCTGGCTGCTAACCAGAAGATCTTCTGTGCTTTTGTGGATCTTGAGAAAGCCTTTGATAAAGTTGTAAGGAAGAAAATGTGGGAACTGTTGCCGGGGTATGGTGGGGATGGTCGATTGCTAGGGGCTGTGGAGTCACTTTACTGTGACTGTAAAGCTTGTGTGCGCGTAGGGCATGACCTGTCACCCATGTTCAGCGTCTAATCGGGTGTAAAACAGGGTTGTGTCATGTCCTCCTGGCTGTTCATATTGTATCTCGATACGCTATTGTATCAGCTGTTTAAAAAAGTTGAAAGACAGTTGTTTGGGTGTGAAATTGGGTGACGTAAAAGTAAATTGTCTGCTGTATGCTGATGACGCAGTGCTTATTGCACCGTCAGAGGCAGAACTGCAGGCATTAGTCACGTGTATGAAAGAAGAATGTGAAATTAATGGTCTCCGTTTGAATGCTAGTAAAACTAAGGTTCTGATATTTGAAAGGGACGAAGAAAGAACGAAGTGCGAAATTTGGGTAAATCAGGAATGTCTAGAACAGGTGAATGAAATTGTATACTTGGGGAGTGCGTTTAGCCGGGATGGAAGATGTGATTTAGATGTGGACAGGCGTGTCGCTGCCGGGAACAAAGTCAATGGTGCCCTGACTGCGTTAATCAAAAGGCAAGGCGTTGTGAAAAGTGCACGCCTTGCAATACATAACGCAGTGTTGGTACCGACTTTGTTATATGGCAGCGAAACCTGGGTATGCTAGAAGAAGCATAAAAGCAGGTTGAATGCAGTGGAGATGCGATCTCTTCGTAAAATGTGCGGCCTTACCATGGCCGACCGAAAGCGAAACGAAGAGATTCGCAATATGGCAGGTTTGAAAGATGACCTTGTCTCAAAAATGGATAAGGGCGTGCTTTGATGGTTTGGACACGTTGAGCGAATGAGTGAAGACCGAATGGTGAAGAAAATATATAGCGCGAAAGTTAATATTAAAAGGGGTCGAGGTAGGCCGTGACTAACTTTTGAAGACTATGTGAGCAAATTGCTCGAAGAGGGGAGGGTCAAGAGTACTCAGATACCTCGACGCGCATGTATGAAGAAAATGATGAATCGGAAAGAAGCGAAAGAGGTATGTAAGGATCGTGACACTTGGCGATCTGTTCTCTCTGGCTACCCCATCAGGGACTGTGCGTGAAGATAAATAATAATAATATTCAGGTAGTTTATTATATATTTTGATTCCCATAACAACGGGACTGGAGGTATGTATTGTTAAGTGAGGTTAGAAACGCTAATCTATTTGTTTTGCGTAATGTGTAGATGATCTTGACGAATAACACACACAAATTAACAAATTTCAAGTATATATACATGGTAAAGTAAAAATTTTGTAGTTTGTGAAATGAGGTTTGCAGGTGTCATTTTGTTTAATGTTCACAACTATCCTTACAAGTTTTTTCTGAAGAGTAAATAGGGTATGCACACTTTATTATTAATATCACATATATTACGAGTGGCGTACGCACTGGTTTTCAAAGTGTCATCAGCTCTGAGGTTCTTATAAAAAACTACATTTCCTACATTGTCTCGGGTCCGAGTGTTTCTGGTATCTTCGTTGTTTCTGATTATGATAATGCAAGTGCTTTAGCTACTTACTTTGGGATCAGAGCAATGTATGCAATATTTTCTCTAAGTGTAATCTATTTATTCCTATTATGTATCCTATAATAAGAGTAGTGATTTTATTTATGTTAAGGTCAAGGCTAAAACTCTCAGTTAAAATTGTTTTATTTAGTGAATAAACTTACTTTCTTTACCTCTTCGTTATTATGCTTGACGGACTGCGTTCACCACTGAAACCTCTACAAGTCGTATTAAACAGTTATAGTACATTTAGATCCTTACCTACACAAAGATTATCAGACAAGAGTTAAAATATGGAAACGCTGTAGGTAGTGGCAGTTACGTACTCCGAAGTTTTTGCTAAATTAATTTTCAAAGAATTTTACACATATTGAAAACATATTGAATATAATTATATCCATATGATATATATTGAGATTAGAGAGCTGGTTCTTTTCTCGCTCAACGGTTAAGTGTAACTATCCTACGTAAAAACGCAGTTCTTGGAACAATACCACTAGGAGAAGGCCTATACGATTGTTAATGAGTATTTTAAATATAAACAATTTTATTCTTGTAAATAAAGTATTAAAAAATATTGGATTGATGAGTACGCCTATTCTATTTTCAGGGCGTTTCAAAACTTTGTGATACATATCACATGTTCATAAAAACATACAAATATAGAGGTCTGCTTGTGTTGAGTGTTGGTGTCAATGTCAACAGATCTGTCCGTAGGTCTTATTGGAATGATGCTATATTGATTTAATTATAAAGATTATTCATACTTGACAAATGATGATTGAGGTCTTAAGACAATTACGCAATGCTCTCAGAAGTCCGGAGTTATTTTTATCGAATGACTTACTTAAAACGGTTACGAAAGAATGAGTTACAACATACTTAAGAAAATAACCCTTTATCGATTTAGGACCAATCGACATAAAAAACGTGATGCATCGATTTAAATTAATAAAATATTTAACAAACGAGAAGGCCCGTTTCAGTAGTATTGACTATGATTAATATTAAGAATTGATAATTCTTGTCCTCATTCTATTTTATTTTTGTGCTGATTCATATCCTTTACGGCTTTTCGTCGGTAAGCTTTAATTATTAGCCTTAATTATATTAAAGTAATTTTAAGTGGAGCGCGGGGCAATTGTTTTACACTATAGCAAACTCTCCGCCCCGGCTTCGCACGTGGTGTAATGTAGTATATTTTAATAAGTAAATTAGAAATTTTATGTAAGAAGTTTTATTTTGAGTTTAATACATTATTTGAAATTTCCATTAATACTTTTAAACCCTTATAATTCCCTTATATGAGTAAAATTGATAATTTCTTATTTTACCTCCTTAGAGGTCTCATTCCAAAAAATTATTGCTTAGTAATTCCTTACAATATAAAAGGCACTAATTGCCAAAATTTTGTAGCTCAAAAGATTGTAGTGCCAGCGCTGTAGGTTCTGCTTAAATCAAGCAGTAAGTCAGGACAAGCCATTATTACCTACATATATGTCTGGACAAATACTTTTCATATAACCTATTTGATTACCTTCTTATTTTAAAGTAGGCTAGTAGTAATAATTAGCTTACCATGTTTAAATATGAAGTAGGTTATTGGATCGGTAATCGACCTAGAATAGTATTGGTATTGGATAACAAATAAAATTGTTATAATAATATATTACATAAATAAATAAATAAATATCTTCACGCAATTTCCACTCGAAATTCCGACCACCGAACCACTCGGCTATCATGACTGCATAAAATCAGAAACCAAGTACCACAAATACCTAGACCCGAGAAAATGAAGAAGAAGTGTTTTTCTATCCTAGTTCTTCTATCTAGTGACTCGGCCGGAAATCGAACCCAGTACCTCTAGACTGGCGACACCATGAAAGGCGGTGTGTACGCCACTTGACAAAGGAAGTCGTAAATTATTGAGGGTTTATTTAAGGAAGCCACGGTGCGCATGTCCACCACCCTAATAATTGTGGTCGATACAGTAATGTTTTATGCGTGATACTTTACCTGCGTATTACATTTATCATCATTACATTTATCACATACCTTGCTTTGATCCCAAAGTGAGTACCTAAGGTACTTGTATTACGTTATCAGAAACAAAGAAGGTATCACAAACACCCAGTCCCGAGATAATATAGAAAAACTGTTTTTCCACAATGACCCGTGTGGGAATCGAACCTGCGACCTCAGAGCTGGCGACAACCGCTGTGTACGCCACACTTCCACGGAAGTCATCATCGACGTTGTCAATAATGCAATACAGCTTAATTACTAAATAAAAAAAATATTACATTATTATGAAATTCCACATCCTTTGAATAGATATTTTTAAACCGATCGATTTTTTAAATTTCATAGATAAATGTGATAGACGTGATTTTTATAGGCTTAATTGTGTCTGACCACACATAAAAAAAGTATTTATAAAAATTTAAACTTAAGTGCTCTTAAAAGTTGTAAAAAAAATTCGGATTATGAAATAAAAAAAACTTTATAGAAAACCAAAGATTTTGTAGCGGTAGAAATTAAAAAAGTCCTTAGTCGCCTCTTACGACACCCACGGGAAGAAAGGGAGTGGCAATACTCTTATGTCGTTACCACACGGAGATTGTTCACTAACGTGAATATATTACAAATAAAATAAATAAATAAATATCTTCACGCAATTCGTAATACAGGGGTAGACAGAGGTCTAGTCTAGACAATTAAGTCCCTTTGACCCACCTTCCACCGAAGATATTTTCGGGACAACGTGACAGGTGGTGAGCCTGTCGCCGTCTTTATGTCCAAGCCAACGATATGAATCGTACATAGGTTTTTTGAAAAAACCCATTGGTACGAGCCTGCCACTTGGTGATCGAACTCGGGTCTCTCGACTCGAAATTCCGACCACCCATGCACTCGGCTATCGTGACTTTATATTCCAGATTTATACATTTTTTTGTAATGAATAATAAATAAGTAGATACATAGATAGGCACAACATCACATACATTGCTCTGATGCCAAAGTAAGCAGCTAAATCACTTGTTTTTTGGAAGCGGAAACAACGATCGTACCACAAATACCTAGACCTGAAAAATGTAGACAAAGTGACGATGCCAACACAATGTATCCCAACCTAAATAGGTGCATTTTGCAAATAAACACTAGTTTACTCAAGTGAAAAACATCAAAAAAATTCAACACCATAAATTTGTTTGTGACTTAAGTTACGAAATTGTTTTATTAATACAATATTTCTTAACATTTTGCCATAACAACAATTATCATTTGATAAAATAATTGACTCATTTACTTGGCTTTTGTGACTTGATAGTAATAAATTGTCTTATCCACATTATGTTGATTAAATAACAATTTGCAATCGAAAGAATTAAGTGCTTTTTGAAGCCACGTTGCTGTAGGTTTCGTTGCAACATTGTAAATAGATACTTGTAACAAGTTGACAACGGAAATAGTTATGTACATGATCAAAGTAAAGCAGGTGAAACCGCGAAGCGTCAATTGTACAATAAATAAAGTTATGCGTAGGATTAGGAAGGTCACACCGCATTGTTCAATGGTTAGGTAACTTTTAACTTCCATCTGTCGCAGTCGCACAATACTAGTAATTTAATGTACTGTACAATACATAGACGTACGTCGCATACGTCATCATGTAGACAAGGTGACACAGTATCTACAATCTAGTATTCATGTAGAAGGTCAGCTGAATTATACTCTAAATAGTGCCTTTCCGTCACTAAATTCTTGATAACATACTTAAAATACTGTTAAAAGACTGGATGTGAATAAAATAACTAAAAACAAAAAAATGTATCTTCACGTCATTTCCAATATTGGGGTAAATAATTAAGAAAATCTAATCAAGATATTATTATCATAATTATTTTGCAATATCAAGATTTTATTAAAGGCCTTTGAATTAATTGAAATAATATACATGCCCGTTACACGGCATATAAATGATATACATTTATATGCCGTGTAACGGGCTAAAACAATAATAGTAATAATACCCCTATATCTGCTTATTAGTGGACAACGTCGTGCGGCTTATACTAAATAACAATTCACTCGAAATTGAAAAACAAAAAATGTCTAACAACAATGTCTTAGAGACCCTTATTCAACTGGCATTAAAGAAATTGATTGCATTGCTGTTTTTACTACCTATTTGCTTCCTGTAGGAGAAAGAACTTACAACTAGATAAAAAATTGTTTTATTTTTTACCTTGCATGCTGCCAATAATAACTTGTGCATGTACAAATTAAGATATCATACACCTCAGCGCACGTTAGAAGTTTACACAGGCCATACGAGTAGACATCTCACAATGAGAAGTCGATATAAACACCTCGCTTGGTAAGAAGATTGAAAATCGAAACATTAGATACCTCGCACCTTAGATGATGCACGTGTTCGATCTGCTTAAATTGTCTGGCAATTTGACATGGTTATTTTTGACATAGTTAACCCTCTATAACTATATACCTCTCTATAACCATTTAAATTTTGAAGAATTTTTTATTATTCGCTAACTCCTACGACTCCTAAGAGAAGAAAATTACGCCGATACAACGCGGGGAACATATTTTCTCGATTCAACTGATAAACCGATTCTGATGCAAACCTGGGAAAGAACAAAGGATATTTTTCATCCCTAAAAAAATTCTGAGACTATTTTGTATGTTAAAGAGCAATAATTTAACATCTAAACCAGCTACATATTTAATAACCATTCAACAATATAGTTAATATTCGAGAATGTAGCATGAGTCGCCGTAGTTCAATGCATAGTATTGATTATATTACATAATATAACCTTCCGATCAGTAAACAAGCTCATTTCGTATTCAAGATATACTGTCATAGCACCAAGTATGCGACGTCGTTTTAATTTTAGTACTAGCTTGCCCTTTACAATTAAATTTTTAACTTCCCAAATATTCTAAACCCTTTTTTAATTTAAGATGGTCATATCAATGGGGTAAGGCTTATTTTTTCTAAGTAGTTCGCCAAATCTACTAACCGCTAGTGCTGGGGATTTGTCTGTCTGTCTCGAATCTGGAGATCCAGATCGAGGCTTCAAAAAGAGTTCCCCTTTGACTAAGCCTACCTTTTTACATTATGCAATTTTTTGTATTATAAATAGATACAAATACAAAATTACGATTAGAGTCACAATTGCCGAGTGGTTGGGTGGTCGGAATTTCGAGTCAAGAGACCCGAATTCGACCCCCGGGAGGCAGGCTCGTACCAATGGTTATTTTTTCAAAACTTCTGTACGAATTTTATCTTTGAGACGGTGATGGACTCACCTCCTGTCACGTTGTCCCAAAAATATCTTCGGTGGAAGGTGGGTCGAAACGACTAAACTGTCTAGACCTTTGTCTACAGGGGTATTGGGTAAGTTACGTCGTATTGGGAATGGCGTGAAGATATTTGTTTTATTCTGGGTGTCGAACTCGTTGTCACAGAAAGTTTCCAGACTCCGATCTCCCAACCATTTGACTAACTTTCTCTTTAAACATAGTCGATAAGTTGATAAAAAGACAAAGAACCGTGCTTTAATGACCTCAGAGTATATAGAAATATTCTAAGATACTTGTTTTTTGGATCAGTATTCCTTTAAGAGTATTGAATGGTTTCTTTTTTCAAAATAGTTTCAAAATTTTAGTTATATAAAAATATATAATAAGTAGAAATAATCAAACTCTCTGTTCTCATAGAATAGCAGGTAATAGCATATTAGACCTTTAGACGTTTGCCTAAGCTAGCTACCATGACAAATTCTCCTCGAGAGAGTATCTTGCTGTGGCTTTTACAGTATATGTAAAGTTAAACATTCTCATAGCAATTTAGATGACGGTTTGAAACCATAAGCGGAAGCGCAAGTTCTAACAAATCAGGCGTGTTGCAATTATCACGCTATAATTTTTAGTTTATCTCCAATTTGTAGTTTATTTTTTGTCCTATTTGTCATAGTTTATTAGATATTTAGACGCTACTTTCCCATCCCGAAAATATCTTCAGTGGAAGGTGGGTCGAAAGGATTTAAAAATATCTAGACTAGACCTCTGTCTACCCCTGTATTGGGAATGGCGTGAAGATATTTGTTTTATTATTTATAGACGCTACTGTCAAAATTACTAAAGAAAAGGATCGAACTCGGGTCTCTCGACTCGAATTCCGATAACCCAAGCACTCGGCTATCGTAACTTATTGTATTGAATAATTAGTATATAAATCTACGTAACAAATAAGGGCACTTGAAATCATTATTAACAATTCTCGGAAAAACAGTAACCAAATTTTAAGTAGGTGTTGTGGTGAATCGTGAAAATATTTGGCAAACACGCTACGTGGGTTCATGTGTACCGACTCATACAGTACAATGTCCAGCAAATATATCTCAATGATTAAGACGACGGAATTATGTATGGTGATTGCCTTAAACAGTAAAGACAGATCCAGATGTAATGATTCATCAATTAAATTACGTTTGGGTGGCAAAGTGACGCTTTTTTCGTTGGCGTTTCTGACCGTCATCGTCGGAGTAGACGTGGAATGAGCGAGAAGCACGGTGTGGGCTGCGAGCCGAATGACGCCGAGTAATACTGTTGCAGCGTTCGAACGCGAGGCTATTTAAAACACTGCGCAAGCCCCCTGGCGCCGAGTCGCGACTAATGATCAGTCCTGTCTTGTCTACCATAGAGTGCGCAACCACGACGTGAACTGTGTTTACAAGGGCATAACCCAACCAGTGTTTGTTTAGTTTAAACGTTCCTATCCACATTTACGTGAAAATGGCTGACAGTGGTTTAAAAAGAAACATCCCTATTAAGCTCGGTGACTTTTCAGTCATCGACACAGAGTTCTCGAGTATCAGGGAAAGGTTCGACGCCGAAATGAGAAAAATGGAAGAAGAAATGAGCAAATTCCGTTCGGAACTTATGAACAGAGAAAGTAACAATTTCTTCAAGAGCACAACAAGGTACTTATGAAATATTTTTTGCATTATTAATAAATTTAATATTAAGGACAAAACGTAATACGTAATTTAAGGTTTATAAAATTAAAAAGAACAGTTTTAGAAACGATGGAAATACTTGAGGACTTTTTGAGAACTTATTACGTAACCTGTTCATAAACATATCATTTTTAATATCTTCTGGTAAAACTTTTACAATTCTCATTATTATTCCGTTCTCAAGAGAAACTTACCGACCCTGTTTACCTAAAAGGGAATCTTGAATAATTGGAAGTTTCGCAAGTGTTGCCCACCTTGATCGGCCTCAGCGGTTACTCCATGAAAGTATCAGCTAATTTAGGACTTATTATTCGGGATCATTCCGCGGAACGGCATCAACTGCAGACATCTTACTCGGCTCCATTTAAAGCGAGCAGCGATTCGTAAGCCTGACGCCGGTGATGTCATAAATAGAAATAGCGCCGGCCGGCGGCGTTCCGCGAGAACAATTACTTCATACAAAAAGGTTTTCGTGAAGATTTCCAAAGAAATGTGATATTTTCCGGCAAACCAATAAAAGTTTTAAAGTGTTTTGAACATAAATTTTAAAATTAAAGCATACGAGAAAACCGAATTAAAAGTACAAAAAATAATAGTACACAAACATCAAATATAATAATGTGGATAAATGCATTTTGCATAACGTGAACGAAACCGAATACATCGCTTTTGCGGAAAGTGAAAACCAGTTTATGATTAATTTATCAACATACTGGGTACGTAGGTATTTCTAGGCAGAATGTAGTTTGCAGTCTGAAGTAATGTTTATGGCACGAATACATGACCTAGTTGGAGCGACGTTGCTCTTTCAGCCACAGGCATTACATGACGCAATGCATTTAATCGTCACTTAAAATGTAGGGACTTGGCAACTTGGCATGTCGAATGGGCATTAGAACTGCGTAGGATGGAGACGTTTGTCAACATTGTCAATTATTGTCGTAATGTCTGTTAGCAACACTGCAGTTAATGTAGTTTCCAGAAAATAGAATTATCTTAAAAAATTATCTTAAGTTTAATTTCTAAGGAACACCTTCAAAACGTATTTGAACTCTGACTGCTTAAGTGGAAACTGTGCATATTGCAGCGAAGAATTAAACAATTTAAACAATTTTATTTTTATTATATTAAAAGGGCTTTCATAATTTTTGTTTCTCGCATGTTCTTAATATTTGATCCAATTGCGGTAGTTTATAGTTACTTAGGTGCGTGCCGAGTAAACTAGTCCGCCCATGCGTTGTACAATGTTTTGAAACTATGTGGGTTGAGAAGGTTTTTCAATGCAATAAGATAGTGAGTAAGCAATTACAAGTGGGTAGACACCGCCTGTCAACAAAAAATAGCCTTCAGAATTGTATTCCACTGCTGAGAAAAATAAAAATTTTTGTACTTGAAGTACTTACAGTTGAAGTATTACAGATCGGTAGAAGGGTGTAATTCGTTTATTTTATTAGATTCAAGGGGTCTAAGCAAACTATAAATAAATAAATATTTTCACGCAATTCCCAATACAGGGGTAGACAGAGGTCTAGACTAGACAATTAAGTCCCTTTGACCCACCGTCCACTAAAGATATTTTCGGGACAACTTGAGAGGTAGTGAGCCCGTCGCCGCCTTTCTGTCCAAGCCAACGATATAATTCGTACATAAGTTTTTGAAAAACCCATTGGTACGAACCTGTCACCTGGGGCTCGAACTCGGGTCTCTTGACTGGAAATTCCTACCACCCAACCACTCGGCAATCGCGAATTTTAAACTATCTTTAATTAATAGTAAATTGCTTCTACAAACTAACTTGGAGAACAGCAAATAATTATAATTTAAAGAGTTTAAAAATGAGTTGGGCTGAGACTGGCCCTAGGATCATGTCTTCAAAACAGATTGAACTTGTTAATAATTATATATATTATAATAATAATCGTTTGAGCTTGTATTTTCCTATTTATTTATTTTGCGTAATCTATAATATTTTAATGCTTCTCACTAGTACACGATTTTATTTTATTATATTCATATTTATAGCATATAAAATATTTTCCAGAGCCATCTCAAAAGTATCCTTCCGTGATGGTGAACTGACTTTTGGTCCTTCTTTAATTTTTGTTTTTAATCCATTTTCGTCTCGATTCTCCCTTTAACGAAAATTAACTTTTCAATAATACCCATAACGAAAATTTAGATCTGATCAAACTAACAATATATATTGCCTTTTGCATGTCTTACAATTTCGAATCTGTTTCCACTGGAGGAGTAACCAAGTCTTCAGAGAGGTAAAATAATATATACTATATATTATTGAGGCACACGCACTAATAATGCACCTATGGTTTATCATATTATATATGTTATGCAGTAACTACATGTATCGTCTTCATAGATGAAATTTTATGTATAGGATGTATTTTTATTTAAACCTTTGTTACTATTCGAATAATATAATATAAATTTATTATTTTAAAGAAATATATAACTTTTTGCGTATTTATAAATTTAGTATTCAATTTAAATATAAATATATCAAGCTGACTTTGTTTATCAAAATACACTGTTGGTTCTGTTAATTTCAATATTATCATAATTAATCTACTTAATAGATCATTCTGTACGCAGGCTTATTGATTGGTGAAAAATTTTATATCAGCGTAGTACATTACTTAATATTTTACTAATGCAATGACGGAGTCAAACAATTACCTGGTACTATCAGTATGACCGACGCAATAAAAAAATGTAATAAATCTTTCACACGATAAAATTTACAAAGTGTTATTCATATATTTATACTTTATGATAAATTCATCTGCATGATAGGTAGGTAACAAATAACTTAAAAATAAGTATATTGGGATAACGTTGATGAGCTCATTTGTTGACAATAACCTTGTGTGCATTCACGAGCATGACATCAGCCTCCATACGATCAGATGACCGGTGATAATCAATCGCAAACCGCAGATGAATAGTAGCAAATATTTAGCGTATATAACATTGAATATTTAACCATGTTGATATGTTTTTATTACTTCAAAAAAAAAAAAAAGATGGTAGTGCGTAGAACGCTGACAACATTATAATGATAATACTAATGGAACATTTATTCTATTTATTTTTTCACGTAATTCCACTGAATATTTCAGGAGCTTAAAATACTTCGGTAGGCACTGCATCGTTTGCATGCCAATTCAGTAAATTGACTGCAAATGACTCATTCCTTCAACTGTAGCAAAGCGATATATTTAATTTGGTTAGCATGTCTGAAACGCATTTAGCATATTTGCTGTAATTGTTTCCAACAATACACGATATAAATCTTATCGTACCAAAACTATACACACAAATTACAAAATTATTTAACAAAGTAATGTTCAAGAAATAATAATTTTGTTTAGGGTTTTTATTGGGTCAATATCCATGTTGTTTTTAAAAATATAGTTTCATTAAAAATTTAAACGTAAATGAAAAAATAAGTTTAATTTTGAAATATTAATTGAAATATTTGTACTATTCTCAGCTCCTCAACAACTACACAGCACAGCGACAGCAGGCAGCTGGCTGAACCCAGTCATTGGGATAGTTTGAACTCGCCTCTGATCCAAGACGAGGGCGATGGCAAGTCTTTGAAGTTAAGATTCGATGTGAGTCAGTACACCCCAGAAGAGATCGTCGTGAAGACAGTCGACAACAAACTATTAGTAAGTCTACAGAAGTATATTAATTGAGGTAGAATTAAGATTATATCTGTTGTTATCAAATTAGCATTAGCACACTAAACTTCAACGACTATGTTCAGGGTCGTCTTAAGTGCGTAATTGAAACATTGCAATTAATTTGTACTCACTGTTACCATTACATTTTAAATATCGCGTAGGTCGAATCACTAAATTAATGTTCATTTTAAGTCACCTCGAATGTTTTACCCAGGCAGTATGCCAACGTTCACATTAATATGCACTTTTTATAGGGGTTGATGAACCAATGACTGGCGTGTTGTCGCCGCTTTAAAATTTTTGCATATAGATTGTATCTAAATGTAGTCATAATATGCTAATGCTTTCAGGTACACGCGAAACACGAGGAGAAGTCTGACACAAAATCGGTGTACAGAGAATATAACAGAGAGTTTCTGCTGCCGAAGGGCACCAACCCCGAGGCTATCAAATCGTCACTCTCGCGGGACGGCGTACTGACTGTTGAAGCTCCATTGCCTCAGCTCGCCATCACCGATAGGAACATCCCCATCCAGAAGCACTGAATGATACCTGCACTTGCATCATAGAGGTCCACTTCGACACCAGCTATTCCATACATGATAATAATTTATTATAATTTACTTCTTATAAATTACTATAAGAAATATTTGGAGACATTATTTTATATTTATTTTTGAGTTAAAATAAAGAATCTCTATGTTTATTAACACGTAATTGCATTGGTTTTGGATCAATTGCGGCATCAAATTCCGCTTTTTATTGCGGATCACAGTTGCGAAACGCACTGTTCGTGTTGCTTTAGCGACACTGCTTGCACTGTGATTGAGTGGATTTGTGCATGACTCATGCATTTAAGTTATTTTTTTTGGATATTCCAGTATGAAAGAATTAAGATTGATTAAAGCACGCAATGTTAAATTTCACGATATTTAAAAATACAACTTAACATTATCTGAAACACATTAATACATAATGGAACAGTTACGACTTGAGAACTACACTAAAAAGGAGCTTATGAATTCGTGATCATTGTGTTAATTTCTCCAGTACAATATTTAAGACACTATTGAATTTAAATTAGTAGATTTGCTTATACATGGACAAATGTGTGTCCTTTAATACCTACTTAAGAAAGTCCATTCACCTTAACATATGCTTAGGCAGCAATAACAATCAGTATGTTATTTCAATATACAATGTTAACTGCTTTTAACTTGATACACACATTTATATTTTAGTACAAACAGTTGTTATAAAAGTTTAGATGTCAATAAAAAAGAAAATGTCAAAGTTTTTATTATTTACAATTCCTATCGCTAAAATAAGCAGTTATGGACATATTACCATTATTGTTAGACTTTGGTTTTGTACATTTTGGAGTCGTTAGACACCGGTGGATTGTCGCCACATTAGATTTTCGGATGAGGATCGAACTCGGGTCTCTCAATTCGAACTCCTATCACCCAACCACTTCGGCTATTGTGATTTAGTCTTAGACTTAGCTTAAGGAATCCCAAGAAAATTCCTCAAGCTTATAATACTTGAGGAACTTTGAGTATTTTACCCTCTTTTTCATGGAATTAAGTTTGTTTGGGTCTATGAGTTATCATACAAGGATGCTGAGCTGATGATAAAAGTCAATGTGGAGTACATTGACTATTAACGGTCAGGATGGGCTATAATATATTATTAGTAGACACAACCCGACACAATATAGGGTGATTAAAGACGATTGGGCATTTAATAGTTTCCAACGGCTGATTAGTTTGGGCATATTGTACATATATAGTTGTTTACAAAAGCTGAAAGTTTCCGTGTGAAATTGGATGGTATGAAAGTAAAGTGTCTGCTGTGTGCTGATGATGCAGTGCTTATTGCACCAGCAGAGGTAAAATTGACTGCAGCATTAGTCACGAATGTATTTCGAAGGATGGCCATTTTGCTTCACAAAAATCTGGGCAGATATTTTTTTAAATTATGTGGTTAACAAACTGAATATAATTGTAAATGTCATATGATGAAAACACTTGACCCCAATTTGAAGCATATCAGTAAGTGGTGCTTATTAGAATATTTGATTTACACAGACCCGAGTTCGATCCCCAGGTGGCAGTACCAATGAGTTTTTCAAAACTTATGTACGAATTTCATCGTTGGCTTGGACATAAAGACGGCGATGGGCTCACCACCTGTCACGTTGTCCCGAAAATATCTTCGGTGGAAGGTGGGTCAAAGGGACTTAATTGTCTAGACTTGACTCTGTCTACCCTCTCTCTGGGATTTGCGTGAAGATATTATATATATTTTACAAATACTCATTGAAATTAGTAACAGGCAAGTTTATCTACGAGAGTTATTATTCACTTTTTTTGAGTTTTGTTTTGAGGGCAGTAACTTATTTGTTTTTAAATTTCATGGACTGTTGTGCCGTTCGATTTCGATAATTGTCGTACAAATTTTAAATAGTTAAAGAAGTGACCTCTCACTCTATACAATTCTCTTATTACAGTCAAGTATCAAAATAGTATCAACAATGCTTTACATTAGATCAAAGCATAAAACAATTTATTTCGAATTTCTTTACAATATATGTAATAACTATTCTGCGGTTTCCATTTCATGCTAAAAAATAATTTGAAGATATTTATTTATCCCACTAATTTTAATGACTCAACCTAGACATAGAACGGTAACGGGTGAGTAACTAATTTAAAACACAAATTATTCCAGTAAACTTTACTTCATTGCCAAATAGCACTCAACGTAAATAGGTGACGAGGTCAATGGTTACGAATTGTGTAACAAGAGTGCACTTATGATTTACAATGTTATCTTAGTACATGAACTAAAATTTACATTACACTTCAATGTGTTATTGCTAAGATGAAATAGTAATAAATAGCCAAAACTAAGTTATTTCATATTTTAATCGTTTCTTTTTTAAAGTTATTATTTACCAATGTCTACATATGTTGACATATTTTCTCCTATAAAATTTATTTCGGTTACGAAGTGAAAAATATAAAACAAGTTTTGTACTCTTGAGATACATTTTTTATATTTGAATAACTAATAAGATAGTTTTTTTCGCGCGTTTATAATAGAAATAAGAAATAAGTTTGAAATTGAGTAAATTCTTGAATTAAATACCTAATGGTCTTTAAAAGTTCACCGCAGAACATAAAACAGTCACGTCTTTCATATGATTATTTCAATTACCAACTATAAAATTTATTAATTCAAGAAGTTACGTCTGAAGTAGTTATATGTTTACTTGTTGTGGTGATATTAAAATGTTCAAGATAAAATACTAAACTGTTAATAGCTGGACGCTAAGCTAAGGTACTGAAAGTTGGACATGACAGGAAAAGCATGATATTAGTATTAATTCAGTAAAGCTGAAAGCATTGTTGAGTATATAGTATCGATGTGAATCTAAGTGATATGGTGAGTAATTATTCAAAAAAGGAATATTGTGATATAAACATATATGTGTATGTGGTATAAATAAATAATAAGAAAAAATAAATAAATAAATATCTTGACACAATACAGGGGTAGACAGAGTTATATTTTAGACAATTAAGTTCCTTCGACCAACCTACCACCGAAGATACGTGATAGGTGGTGAGCCCGTCGCCGTCTTTATGTCCAAGCCAACGATATAATTCGTACATAAGTTTTTTGACAAACCCATTGGCACAAGCCTGCCACCTGGGGATCGAACCCGGGTCTCCTGACTTGAAATTCCGACCACCCAACCACTCGGCTATCGTGACTTACACCTTATTATCGTGACGGTACATTTAGAGAGATTGAATTAAAATAGATTAAGAATAGAGGCATATAAAGCGAAAGTTAATGGAACTATTGGAAAAGTTAAACAAAGCGACGTCTCTTGTCAAGTTTAGTACGTTAGTATATATAGGTCATAGTAAGAGTATCCAACGTGCATGTAAATATCAAGAGACGGATGACTAAATACTATGCGAGAGAAAATGTGGCAGCAACGTAAGAAGCGAAAGGATTTGTTCTCTGCTGATCCTTACAGGAAAAGGGCGTGATTTTGATGCATCAGAATGCACCTTAATTTTTTTCTCTCGAGATTCTGGTGGTTGAATCAGATCAAATATGAATCCTGAATCACTTAGTTACAATATACAGAAGATGCGAAAAAAAGCAAATATAATGATAAAAAAATGCAAGGTCAACTTATATCGTTGCAGTACGGTACAGATAAAAAACATACATTAACAGAAAACATTTATTTCCGTAATAAATTCACTACAAAGCTTTTAGCATTGTAAATTAATAATCCCAGAGAGCAGACTATTACAATTTCCTTAACATAACCTATTGCTAAATCTTGTGCAGTCTTTTCCTTTATCAGATCGGCCGGTGGAGGATTTGTTCTACTTATCTGAAAAAAAATCTTAAAATATTAAAAACTGAAGTAAAAATAAGAGACTAGTCTTGTAACTGTATATAGTCTATAAAGTCTATATGAACCATACATAGGTTTTGAAAAAAACATCATTGGTATGCACCTTCCTTCTGGGGTACAAAATCGGGTCTCTGGTTATGTTACATTGGTCTCGTGAACATTATACTAAATACGGAAAAGTAACATTTGGTTGTGCATTTTGACCAATTCGGCGTTGAGCAACTTGACAACAGCATCATAATGGCTTAGAAAAATCCACTGCAGGAAGTAGTAATTTTTTTAGTCAAAAAAAATATCTTCACGCAATTACCAATACAGGGGTAGACAGAGGTTAAGTCTAGACAATTGAGTCCTTTCGACTCACCTTCCACCGAAGATATTTTCGGGACAACGTGACAGTTGGTGACCCCGTCGCCGTCTATGTCCAAGCCAACGATGTAATTCGTACATACGTTTTTGAAAAACCCATTGGTAAGAGCCTGCCACCTGCGGATCGAACTCGGGTCTCTTGACTCGAAATTCCGACCACCCAACCACTAGGCTATCCTGACTGCAATTAATTCAATTTTTAGTCATGGCAAGTGGATTGACGCTCCCACTGCGGTTACGGCATAAGAATATACAGCCTCTTTTCTTTTTTTGGTGTCATAAGAGTATGACTAAAGGAAAAGCCATGAAAATAATTTATATTATTTTAATATTATTAAAAAATATGTATTCTGATTAGTAGTATGCTAATCAGGAGCAGTTCATTCGAATTTATCGCAGAATACAGGCATCATCCCCTAGCCATCATCAAAAATCGTATTATTACCTCTTTTGCAAGCTAACTTCTCCTTTTTCCTTTACTTTACCCTTCCTTAATTAAATATTTATGGGCTTAGATGCAACTTCTTTTATGATACAAATGGGTGTCATTGACCTAGTTACAAAGAGGATACTCTTTGCCAAATATAGTTTTTTATTTTATTAACATGCAAAATTTTTGTTTTAATTTTTTTTAATGTTTAAAAAATGTTGTGTTCTGCATCAATCAGGCACAAGAAAATGAAATAAAATCAATATGTTTATTTAGTGCTAAAGTAGTGGTTCTTACCTTAGAGAGTAAAGTTTTCATATTTTTGGCTTCTCTTCTTATACTGATAATGTTAGTCTGTAACGCTTTAGCAGCAGCTTTAAATTTGTTCAGCAAGGGCGAATCAGGCGGTTCATATTTGATTTGATTTTGAACTCTATTGTATTCGCGCAAAGTATATTGTAAAGTGGCTTCTAAAATGTACAGTTGTTGAAGATGAGTTCCCAATGTTGTTAAACAGTCTATCAAACTGTAACAATAAATTAAAATCTTTTGTGCATAGATGAGACTGAAATTAAACTTATGTTATTAGGTACCTACAGCAACTGATAAAACTACTTCATATTTTTGTTTTACACGTCATTTATATAAGAACTGAAAAGTTCGACCTCCTTCAGTAATTAGTTATTAGATTAAGTACGATACAATACAATAGTTGTTCATTCAGGGTTAAATCAAAAATCCTGAGACTGAATTTATATGTTAAACTAGTATCAAAATCTCTAAAACAATTGTTCATCAAATCTTTAAAATTAGTCATAAGAAGATCAAATTTCACAAGAAGTATTATGGGTTAGCTATGAAAGGGTCGTAGGAAACTAAACTAGGGTTAGAATGGCAGTCAGTGAAAGACTATGTAAAACATACGATACGTAACGGCGTACTAAGGAAATTATATAAGGACTTGATTACAATTAAAAATTATCTATTTTTATGCATGAAAATTGTAACTTTTGAAGATGTAAATATGAGAGTTAAAAGTCGCTCGCTATTCGCGTCAAGATACCCGAGTTTCACCCCGAGGAGTATGCAAGAGTTCGTACCAATGAGTTTTTAAACAATAAACAGGCATTTCTACAAACATAAAAATTGATGTCATTAAATTTTGGCACTTTAGTTTTCCATTTACTGCTTAAGACGTGTGAATTATTATAAATGGCGTCCATGATATAAATGTCAGAAACCTAATTAGGAACTCCCACATTTATAAAAAATAAATAAATATCTTGAGGTCATTGCCAATACAGGGATAGACAGAGATCTAGATAATTGAGTCCTTTCGACTCACCTTCCACCGAAGATATTTTCGGGACAACGTGACAGGTGGTGAGCCCGTCGCTGTCTTTATGTCCAAACCTACGATATGAATCGTACAGAAAATTTTAAAAAACCCACGTTGGTCTGGGGATCGAACTCGAGATCTCGACTCGAATTCCGATCACCCTACCACTCGGCTATCGTGACTTTTCATTCGATATTGCGTGCAGTTCGTAATCACGCCGTATGCACTCATCTGTCATATGATTATTACCATAAGTCTTTTATATCAATAAAATTATCATTTTATATGAACCTCAAATCTTTCATTCTTACTCTTACTATCAATATCATGTCACTGAAAGGGGTAGCAGACCATACAATTATAATATTAAATACATAAATATAAGAATTCGTAAAATCTGGTAACTGATTAAATACGCCAGTGGCCACTTGGCTTTTGCACTGTAAATTTTACACTTCCCTGGTTAGAGCAGTGAAAAATATTCTCATAAGATAGGGGGGCCATACGTTATAAACTCCTCCAACACTTTAGTATGGTATTTTATTTATTTTCTTCTTTAATGCGCTATACTAAATAGTAATGGAATATAAGGCGGACTTAATGCTAAGAGCATTCTCTGCCAGTCAACATTTAGTTACAAGGAATATACACAATACAATTCCATCCCATTACATGTGCAAAATAAAAAAAATTCTCCTCCGCAAAAGGGACATTGCAGATGGGACCGGCTAATGAATATATAATAGTGTTTGTGGTTGTTTCTGATTCGATAAAACTAATGCTTAATGCTTACTTCTTATAGACAATTTCTTTTCCATTTACCTTCTAATCATTTATATATAAATTCTTTAGTTTTATGTGGTATATATTATATTATTTCTATAATATATTATATTATTTATATTATTTAGTACACCATTTCCGCTTTTTTTTAGAATCCTTCTACCTAAGTTTGCCTGGAAGAGATCGCTGTTTAAGCGATAAGGCCGCCTTGTGATTTCTACGTCACTCTAGGTGTACAATGAAGCATATTTTACTTTACTTAACCTACTTGCTTCAGGATAAGAGCAATGTATGTGATGTTGTCCCTATGTATGTACATGTTTGATAGTTACCTATAATTCTCATTTTTACGCGCGTACAATCCAGCAACTGCGTTCAGTTTCCAACCTCTGATGTGAAAATTTCGCAATCCTTGCTTTAGCCTCTGCCTTTCGTATGGCATGTCTATTCCTAGATTGATCAAGTCCTTTTCCTCCATGAGTAAAAACGTTCTTAAATCCATTCCGCTTTTCATGAAAATTGGCGTAAGCCGCTCACAGTTCATCCCGTACAGGAGATGCGGTATTTCGCTCACATAATTGGGTCTGAAATATTATTAACAATGAATAAGAAATGTGTATATGTGGTATAATTGGAATATGTTTATTGACATTCTTTGTTCCTTTCTATTGATTTAACACCTTCGATTATGCGGCTTAACTTTCTGTTAACTTTATAAAACTAATTTGATAGTGAATGTATCAATTAATGAATAATTTATTCAATAAATACAAATTCGTAATTTGCCGTAAGTAGGGTACACTGTGTGAAGATGTTACAGTGGTATAATTGTGTCTCAATAACCTACTTAGCTATTTTATAGCATGCAAAATAATGTCAACAGTTAAAAAAAGTTGTCTAAATTTAACCTTCTACAGAGTCAATTGATCTGAGTCTTTGATCTTATACAAAATGTTCAAATTTAATTTATGCATCGATACTTTAACAACTAATATTTATTGTTGATATTTATAAATTCCTCAACAGAGTAGAAACTTTTTTCTATTAACCACCTTCGAAGTGCATTTTTAAACTTATAAGTGCATTTTTAAGTATATGGTAATGTTTTAATTTGTTTTTGTAGGTTATTACAAATAGTATTGCACATGGCAAAATAACTTTTGATGTCGCTTACATTTTGGAACAGTAGCAAATAATAGTTTTTCTGGATTCCTTAAACTTCTTTGTGTAGTATTTTTTGATTTTAAAACAAGTTATTATTTTGTTTTACAAATTTGTATACCTCAAAAATGTAAAGGCAAGGAAAGGGTAGTATATTTAGAAACTTGATATAAGGTTTACACGAAGTAGTCTGTGAGATATTGCCGATTGCCCTGATGCATCTCTTTTGCGCTATGAAATTTTTTTTTAAAGTCAGTGCCATTGCCCCATATCACAACACCATACCAAAGCACTGATTCTACAATTAGAAATAGGCAGGAACTGCTGTTTTACTTGCAACCTTTGTCAGTTTGTATAAAGCACACACAAACCTATTTATGTTATTGCACACTTTACTCATATGTTCTTTCCAATTAATATTTGAGTCAATTATTATACCAAGAATGTTGTCCTAAATTCATTCCGTAGAAGTTGTGCATTGTAATTAATATTGATTTCATTATTTAAATTATTAAAATTTAATTAAATTCGTTTTGCATAAATTTATCCGTAGGTTATTTTTATTAAGCCAGTCAATTATTAATGTCAATGTATTACTAATGTCAATTGTATGTTGTTAGATACCTATTTTTTTATTAGTACCTTGTAGGTACCTGTATGTATCTGTACCTGCTGTAAAGTGTCAAACTATTTAAATACCTATCGTATGAAGATACCTGTAAGTTCATTATTGTGTGCTTACGGCATACGAATCTACAGGTACATATGTGTGTATGTATGTGCAAGATTATGTTATAGCAGTTTGTTTGGTTCTTACGAAAAACTGTGTGCAAAAATGCACAAATAAATTATGGAGTTAGAATTCTGAAGAACGGATGTAAGACTAGCATTAAGGTCAATCCAAAAATAAATGTTAAATAGGCTTAATCTCATGTAACAATAGATATCTATAAATGCCTTCATCTACAAATTCAAACATCAAAATACAGTAGAATGCTTATGAATAATGTAATGGGGGTATGAAAGCTGAAAGTAAACTTTATCTTTCAACAGGTGTTCATAACAGGTTCTCAAACTTATATTGTGACAAGGATTTTGAATATCAGAATACTGGCATGCCGGAAGAAATTTAAATTTCAAATAAGCTGTGCCTTTGAACACATATTCGGTGTATGTTGTTTCGGTTTCTTTGTTTTTAATATTGTGTGTAAATGAACAGCAGACTTAAATAAATAAATGAATATACTACAAAAATGGAAAGTCTACTCTCAGCAGAAAGTAATTTATAAACAGGAAGACAACTACGAGGGCGGGATGATAAGTAACTAGCCTAATAAGAAAACACTTAACTTTCCGTGATACAATTATAAAATAATAAATAAATAAATATATTCACGCAATTCCTAATACAGGGGTAGACAGAGGTCAAGTCTAGACAATTAAGTCCCTTTGACCCACCTTCCACCGAAGATATTTTGGGGACAACGTGACAGGTGGTGAGCCCGTCGCCGTCTTTATGTCCAAGCCAACGATGAAATTCGTACATAAGTTTTTGAAAAACTCATTGGTTCTGCCACCTGGGGATCGAACTCGGGTCTCTCGACTCGAAATTCCGACCACCCAACCACTCGGCTATCGTGACTTTAATAAATTATTTTTCTTTTTTGTTTTTTTTTTCTTTCTAATTAATTTACTTATAACCAAAGCTGAAAAAATATACTTTAAAAACAAAAATTAATTATAACCGCAACTGTTAGTTATTTCTGTTATTTATTGATATTAATATTCGATATTATATTAGATCGAATTGATATTAGATCAAAATTCCGACTTATTACCGTGATGTTGTAAAATTAATTAAATTTTTCGATACAGTCCCCGTGAATCTCTACGCACGCAGTCATGCCTTCCGTAAAATGGCCTTAATTCTTTCGAGGCCTGCAAACTACTCCTTTACAGCGGCTATGACTTCATTATTTAGGGCTAATTTCTGTCAACCCAAAAAAGTTTTGAACTTAGGGAATAAGTGGAAGTCTGATGGCGCTGGATCAGGCGAATAAGGTGGGTGGGGCAGCAAATCATACTTCAATTCGTTGATTTTTGCCATAGCTTTAATACATGTGTGAACCCTAGCGGTGTCTTGGTGGACGGTGATTTTTTTCGCCAAACTTGGTCGTTTTTGCTGAATACACTGATGAAGCTTATCTATTGAGTAGATTTCATCTGCTTTCGCAGGTATCGGGCCTAAGGCAAGCCTCATTACCCGGACGTCTTCGCAGGGGGCTGCTGCTCCCCGGTCCAGCTTATCTAGAAGATTAGCGTAGTATTCTAAATTAATTGTTTGACTAACTTGGTAATCTATCATTAACATCCCATCTGCATCCCTTTTATTGGAGTTCCCGATTGAATCCACTGTTTTTTATTCTGGCGTGTAATGATGAACCCATGTTTCATATGTTGTTACAAATCGACGTAAAAAATCGGCCTTATCACTCTGAAAACGGTCCAGACATTCTCTTGAGTTTTGCACTCGAATCCTTTTTTGATCGTGCGTAAGCAATTGCGAATCTCCACGGGCCGATAACTTTTTCATATTTAATTCCTCACTTAGGAACCAATCGTGTCGTATCAAACCAAACCATATCGTGTTCTTTCACGACCATTTCCGGAGTGGTGACGCTTTTTGGACGTCCGGGCTTCATCTTGGACATATGTAAGACCGCGTTTAAACTAAGCCACCCAGTTTTTTTATTGTGGCATAAGAAGGCGCACCTTCACCCAAAAATTTCTGTAACTCGTCATAGATATCTTTCCCTTTCATGCCCATCATATGAAGAAACTTTATCACCGCTCTTTGTTCAATTTTATCCATTTTGAAAACAGTTAAAGAAATATATTTTCAAATGACAAAAATAAATAAAATTTTCACGCCACCAAATTCAAATTTAGAACACAGGTGGCCAGAGATACGAATTTAAAGATGACATATATATTTTTTTTATTTTAACTCTTTAAATAGCAGAGGCTAGTTACTTATCATCCCGCCTTCGTATTTCACTACAATATCATTGATGTTATGACTCACCTTTCCCCTTTATTTAAGCCCGGATAGAAATCATGCCATGAAGTTAATTGGTTACTAATATAAGATTCTTTATTATCGTCAGTTTCATCATCTTTCTTCAAATGTTTATTAATAATATCAACAATATCTTGAAAATCGTGTAATGTGGCTATTTCTAGAGGGGTGCGACTAGATCTATCTACTTCATTCAGTCTTGCTTCATGCTTTATGAGTATTTCAACTATTTTAGGTTGATTATGATGAACGGCCCAGAATAGTGCCTGAAAATAAATATTGATGACCATAGCATGAAAAGGAGTCACCACAGCCGAGTGGTTTGGTGATCGGAATTCGAGTTAACGGATACGAGATTGAACCCCAGGAGGTAGGCTCATACCAATGAGTTTTTTCGAGAGTTATGTACGATTTATATCGTTGGTTTGGGCCGTAAAGACGGCGACAGCCTCGTCACCAGTCATCTTGTCTGAAATGTGGATCAAAAGGAATGAATTGTCTAGACGTCTGCCTACCCCTATATTAGGTCGAGCGCGTAATGCGGGCGTAAAATGTGTGAATAAAAAAAAACATGTAATGAAATATTAAATTTCTTGACATAAGATACATATTTCGTTATTTGTCGAGAAGATGAGGTAACATGAATTATCACTAACTTGAAGAATCAAATAAGGCCAGTTATGGAATGACAGGTTACAGAATGGAGAAAATTTACATGGCACGCGGATATATAGCTGTCACCAATTGTAAATAATTAATTAATAAAAAAGTTGTAGTCTGTAAGTAAATAAATTTAAAAGTATAGACTAGAAGAAGACATCTAGAAAGCCCGACTGGATCACTATTCCATATATATATCCATATAAAGTAACATGTAGGGAATAATGATTTCGTGCATTTACGCAAACACTACACATTTGAAATAAAACGATTAATTGCGGATTTTATCGCGTTTTCTAAGGTTTCATATGCTTTACAAGCACACGTATTCAAAGAGGGACTAAGGTATTGAACGTCCTGTTGTCATTACTAGCTTGGGCTACTGTCAAATACTATTTTATTTATTTAGGTCCGATTAACGCAGGACGACCGCAATTTGTTTTTTTTTTGTAAATAATCGTTATATTTCACCTTACATGAAAGTTGCACACGTTAGGTAACTTTTGTTTTAGCAGCACACACAATCGCAAACACAATAAGCGAACGATACAAACAAATGTGGGACTAATTTTGACCACTCACAGTCCATCCTTGTTGGTCTCTCATTTCCACATTGACATTCATGTCCAACAGTAACTGCACGATAGCCAAGCGACCGTTGCCAATGGCCCGCATCAGTGGTGTCTGGCCGTATTTGTCCCCGATGTTTAGGAGACAGTCTTTTTCAATGAGATATGAAATTGTATTATATACTGTGCTATCGCTGGCGTTGCTATTCGAGCATGCGGCCATTGCTGGTGTCATTGAATCTGTAATTTGGTTAAATTATTATTGAAATAACATGTCTCTAGTATAGAGAATCTTGTTTATGGTTCTGATTGTTGCTTTCAATAAAGTTTACCATTGGAATCAATAAACCTCCCAGACAATCTGATAGAAAAAAGACACTTCCGTATAAGGTTGACTTATTTTTAAATCTACATTTAGAAGTTATCGATTCCTTTGTTGTCTCATAGTGATCCACCATATGGGATGTCCTACATGTGAGGGTTGGTACCATACAATAGTACAACGGAAATGAGATTTATATATAAAATATATATATATATATATATATATATATATATATATATATATATATATATATATATATATATATATATATATATATATAATGATCTTCGATTTGATGGAAGAATCAAGATGTTGAAGTGAAGAGTTGCCTAAAATGTGTTCCGGGCATCAAACAACAAGAATAAGTAATATAAAGTAATTGACCCAACATTTAGGCATTCGTGAAACATAAATTTTGGGAACAATCTTCACTTTGTCGATCATTAGACTTATGTCGACGATAAATTAAAGAGTGTTAAAAAAATTAAGAATGATGAGAAATGTATTACAAAATTAGAATAGGCGCATAACGTGTCGCTGAAAAAAACTGTAAATGCCGTATTTCCGAAGGTGCAACAAAAAAATCAGTATTATAGAAAATCCTATCGGGAAAGGCCTAGCCCTTTCCCTATAAGATAATACTTAATTACCTGCATGTAAATTAGGATCAGCGCCCATGTCCAACAGCATCTTTACAACTTGGTCTTTGGCATGGAAGCAAGCATGCATCAGGGGCGTCCAACCGCTGTCGAGTCGTATATTAATTTCATTTTTTAAATCTGAAAAGTAAATTTTTTCGCATTATTACAATGTTTTATTTCCATAATCATTAACAATAAATTTAATTGATTTTTTTTGTAACGCAGAAGTTTGTTAAAACTTCTACTTCAAGCCGGTATTCTGAGAGGTCGTAGTACTTCCTCGTTCGAGCCGGCCCATGCATGCAACAAACAAAGCTGATGCGTGGCTCTACCACTGTTAAAATTTATAATATAAGCCTGTACTACCTAGATTATAATGAAAGAGAAATAAAACGTAAATGTGAGACACTACTTGACTTTATTTGCCAATTTAAAACTCTTGTCAGCCATGGTGATATTGGCTTAGTAGCTGCCACCCCCTTTATTTTAGTGGATGTCGTAAGAGGCAACACAGAAAATCCCTGACAGTAACAATATGGCTACCTACAGACGACGGTATATCTATCTCGAAAATATCAGACCAAAATAAGCAGACCAGTGAAGGGCAACAGCGTGTAAGGTCCATCATGTCTGGTACTGCTACTGCAATTCCGCTTGCCAAGCGTGACGATTATGGTAAACCCTCCCATGGGAGAAGCCTAGTTTTTATGTATGGATAAAAGAATACATATATAATGGACTATTAAAGTCCTCTCTCATAGGGCATAAGCGTCTCCCATAGGGAGGATATGCCATAATCACAACGCTTGGCAAGCGGATTGGAGTTCGCAGTATCAGACACCTCGCACCTTAGACGCTGCTGCCCATCTTCCCATCGTTATACCGCCATCGATCTGTCATCATAACGATGTTCAAGGCTGTTTTCCTTACTCGCCTCTTACGACATTTCCGGTGGAAGAAAGGGAGTATGTAAGAGTGTGTGTTACTATTTTTATTGCGCATTAATATTTATAGGTGGCACTATTTTGGAGGCTCCAAAGAATGGGTTACCGTCTTGCCGTTAGCTTATATATCCACGGTGAACCAAAAGATACATAAAAATTTAATCAAGGTCTTAGTCAATTTAAGTATTTATGTGAAATATGGGTAAATAAGAAATGTCTAGAACAGGTGAATGAGATTGTATACTTGCGCAGTGCGTTTAGCTGGGATGGAAGATGTGACATATATGTGGACAGGCGAGTCGCTGCCGGAAACAAGGTCAACGGTGACTGCGTAAGTCCAAAGGTAAGGCGTAGAGAAAAATGCACGCCTTGCGATACATAACGCAGTGCTGGTACTGACTATGTTATGTGGCAGCGAAACCAGGGTATGCCAGAATAAGCATAAAAGCAAGTTGAATGCAGTGGAGATGCGATCTCTTCGTAAAATCTGCGGCGTTACCTTGGAAAGCCGAAACCGAAGTGATTCACAATATGGCAGGTTTGAAAGATGACATTATCACTAAAATTTATAAGGGCGTAATTCGATGGTTTGGGCACGTTGAGCGAATGAGCGAAGACCGAATGGTGAAGGAAGTATATAGTGCGAAAGTTAATATTAAAAGGGGTTGAGGTAGGGCAAGACTAACTTTCGAAGACCATGTGAGCAAATTGCTCGAAGAGGGGAGGGTCAAGAGTACTCGGATACCTCGACTTGCATGTATGAAGAAGACACTGTACTGAAGCGAAAGAGGTATGTAAGGATCGTGACACTTGGCGATCTGTTCTTTCTGGCTACCCCGCCAGGGATTGTGCGTAAAGATGAGTAAGTAGGTATTTGATCAATCAATACTTCGATAAATCGTCGTGAATAACATACTGAGGTGGACAGATAATCCAAAGACAAATGGAATCATAATACAGGGATAGACTGAGGTCTAGTCTAGACAATTAAGTCCCTTCGACCCACCTTCCACCGAAGGTATATTCGGGACAACGTGATAGGTGGTGAGCCCGACACCGTCTTTATGTCCAAGCCAACGATATAATTCGTTTTTGAAAAACCCATTGGTACGAGCCCGCCACCTGGGGATCGAACTCGGGTCTCTTGACTGAGAAATTCCGACCACCCAACTACTCCGCTATCGTGACAAAGATGAGTACATTAATTCATATCGTAACTTTAACATATTTTAGGTAAAAATAATACTTTTATTAAGTTTGTTAGTATTGAAAGTAATTTGATAATTACTTTAAATATAAGTCATGATTTCAGAGTGGTTGGGTGAACGGAATTCGAGTCGAGAGACCCGAGTTCGATCCCGAGGTGGCAGGCTCGTACCAATGGGTTTTTTTCCAAAAAAACCTATGCACGATTCATATCGTTGGCTTGGACAAGAAGACGGCGACGGGCTTACCACCTATTACTTTGTCCCAAAAGTATCTTCAGCGGAAGGTGGGTCGAAGACTTAATTGTCGAGGCCTCTGTCTGCCCCTGTATTGGGAATGGCGTGAAGATATTTTTATTTATTTTACAGAAATTTGGCAGTATGTGTTAACTTATCATCATATGTTTTACATATGATATACTATACTAGGCCCTATTTCATCTTGACAGATGATTCGAGCAGCGTTAATGTTAGAAAGGCAACGCTGTTCGTGGCTGTATAGACCAATCCGGGAAAGACACTTGCGTGTACATATTCGGCACGCATAGTTTGCGTCAAACGAAACTACTTCACGATTAAGTTTCTTAACCCTTTTTTGAGCTAAATCTTGAAACCCGTCTGGTTTCAGTCCCTTCGACCGTTGACTTTGACTCCCTCCTATCGTTGACTTTGCAACCCTCAGAGATGGTGTTCTTCCACGCAATGCGATCGGAAGCGAGATCCTCCCACTCACCAACCTCTATCCTAAAAGATGTCATATCACGCTTTGCGCAATCCTTAAATCGCAGTAACGGACGCCCCACATTGCGCTTCGCGAATGCGACCTGGCTTAGCAAAACCTGTCTTGGCATACGAGTATTGCTCATTCGGTGCACATGTCCCAACCACTGCAAGCGCTTCTTTTTGAGAAGAGCAATGATGCCAGGAAGTTTTGCAATCTCCAACACACTCTCGTGTGTTACTCTGTCATTCCATTTTATATTGAGAATGCTCCGAAGACAACGCATGTGAAAGTTGTTCAGTCTTCGTTCGTGTCTAGCATACGACGTCCAAGTTTCAGCTCCGTATAGAAGCACGCTCAAAACACAAGTTTGATAAACCGTCATCTTTGTGTTTACAGTAAGGTGTTTATTATTCCACAGTCTCATACGCAACCTACCGAACGTCATGGCTGCCTTGCCAATGCGAATATCAATTTCATCTTCAAGAGAGAAATTGCTTGAGACAGTTGATCCCAAATAGCAAAATTTATTGACAACTTCCAAGGGTGCACCTTCCAGCAAGATTGGCGGCTGATTAGTTAAGCCCTGCGCTAGAACAACGGTCTTCTTTGCATTAATAGACATAAAAAACAGAGAGCAGGCATATGCAAATTTGTCCAGCATAACTTGAAGCTCTTGAGGGGTATTTGCAACAAAGTCAGCATCGTCAGCATATAGTAGACTGTCGATAAATAAGTCTTGACGATTGCGACGGGACTTAAGGCATGCAATGCTCAACAATTTACCATCTGCTCTTGTGTGTAGATGGATTCCTTGCTTTGTATCTCCAAAGGCAACTTTAAGGAGAATTGAAAAGAAAATTCCAAACAAAGTCGGTGCGAGAACGCATCCCTGACGAACTCCTCTACGCATCTCGAAAGCATCAGACACGAGACCATTAAAAAGAACGGTACCTTTCATGCCCTCGTGAAAAGATTGTATCAGCTTCAGCAGCTTCGGAGGACATCCAATTTTCTCTAAGACAATATAGAGCCCTTTCCTGCTGACGGTGTCGAAGGCCTTATTCAAGTCAACAAAAGCAATAATCAAAGGGGTATTCCGCTCCCGGCACTTTTCTTGAAGTTGCCGAAGGGTAAATATCATGTCAGTAGTGGATCGATGGGAGCGGAAGCCAAAAAGATTTGCAGCTTTACCAGTAAAACTCTTGCAAATAGTTTGCCAACAATACTAAGAAGGGAAATACCACGATAGCTGTGACAATCGCTGCCATCACCTTTCCCTTTATATAAAGTTATTATATTTGCATCACGCATATCCTGTGGGAAATGCTCCCTTTCCCAGAATTTACTGAGAAAATTGTGCAACAGCGGTAACACGCATTTGAGTTTGATGAGTTCGGTGAGCACATCATCTATGCCAGGACTCTTACCACCCCTAAGTTGCATCACGATCTTATGGAGTTAATTCACAGAGGGTGGATTATCGAGTTCACTCATAGGTGGTAGATTCTTTACTAATCTCTCGGCTTCGGGACCTATTACAGCTGGTTGAGAATATAACCCTGTATAGTGTTCTACCCAACGAACTAGTTGACGGCTCCTATTGGTGATAACGGAGCCATCTGCTTCTTTCAAAGGAGCCGTTTTCTTTTGTATAGGGTCGAGCGCTGCTCTAATAACCTCGTAGACACCGCGATTATTTCCTGTAGTTGCGCAATATTCGATACTTTTACACAGGTTCATCCAGTAGATATTGGCAAAGTGACGGCTCACTCTCTGTAACGTTGCCCTCGCTCTGCAAAATTCATCACGTGCTGCAGTACTGGGGCTAAGACGGTACTTTATAGCAGCTTTTCGCTTGGAGTTAATAAGAGGTTTGAGCTCGGACGAGTATTCTGAAAACCAGTCACGAGGTTTCACCTTTTTATATCCAAAAACACGTCCGGCTGTCCTTGTGAGTAGGTGTTCCCATTCCACTTCCAAAGGAGCATCCTTATCCCAAGTTGCTACTTCCTTTCGCAACAGGCAACTAAAAGTCTCAACTAGCTGCGTATTTTTGGTATTGGAGACGTCTACTCTCTTTCTTCCGGGAGTTTTTGAGGAGTGGAACTTTTTAGGTGACAGTCTGACAGTACACGAAATAAGAGAGGGGTCGGTATCACACTGTGCACTGTGAAAGGATCTCGCATGGATAACTTCTTTTAGATATTTTTTATTGGTCAAGGCAAGATCTAGTTGGTGCCAATGACCAGATCGAGGATGTTTCCAAGAAACTTTACGCTTCAGTTTACCTTTAAAATAAGTATTAGTGACACATAGTTGAAATTTTGAGCAAAACTCTAGCAGATGTTGCCCATTTTCGTTCAATTTTCCAACACCATGTTTACCGAGGCATTCAGGCCAGGCGATGTTATCCTGCCCTACGCGAGCGTTGAAGTCTCCCAGTATATAAAGTCCATCTCCAGCTGGTACATTGCGTGCAACACCGCAGAGTTTATCATAAAATTTGTCTTTAGACTCTGCGGTGGAGGCGAGTGTCGGTGCGTAAGCGGATATAAGGGTGGCAAACCCGCATTTTGTCTTTAAACGCATAACCATGATACGCTCTTTTATACCTTGAGGTGTATCTATGGCATCCAGAAGTGCATTATGAACAGCAAAGCCGACACCATGCTCACGATGTTCATTTGAAGCTTTACCTTTCCAGAAGAAGGTGTAATTGGTATAACATATGATACATGTATAACTTTAAACATATATGAAAGTAAGAAATTACTAAATTAAATTTGGTAAAAATTTTACCAATGATAGCTCTACACCTATGTATTAAAAAAGAGAATAATTACGTTAATTTAAGTAAAACGCGGTGCCAAAGCCGAGTGAGCGTGAAAAAATTCGAATGAATGTAATGCATAGTATGCTGCAAGTGTACCACTATGTACCATTCACTATAACTTCCTTTTGCAACAATTACTTGAATTAATTCATAAACATGGAGTAAAAGTACTTTTTTTTCTAATACTAATAATAATATGCAATTTTCTAATACTGGGATAGTCCAGCGTTTAGATAATGAAGTCCAATCGACCCACTTTTTACCTATATAGGACTATGTTAGGAAGTACACCCATAGACTATATCTATAGTTTTAGGAGACCAAGCTACTTCATTCTTACTATGTATGTAACAAAGATAGGATATTCACTTCTAACACTTAATCCGCAACAGCTGAGTGGTTGGGTGATTAGAATCGAGTCAAGAGGTCAAAGTTCTTTCGAACATAAACAAAGTAACATAAAAGTAATTATAGTTTTTAAAATGCATAATGCATAATTCTGTTACAGTCATATTTTTGTTAAATGTGTGGCATTTCATTGGCATGTTTCTATGGTGTTGGCAAAATGAAAGAATTAGAGATGCACATCTGGTATCTGTCATGAATTACAATTCCTAGTATACTGTAAAATAAATATTACTTATATGTAATTACAATTTCAAATCAGTCTGACTTGTGATAGGTAAGTGTAGGACTAGAATAGTAGTGTTTTCCTACAGTCAATATAAATCAAATCAAATTTCGAACACCGGTGGCCAGAGATACGAATTTAAAGATGACATATATTTTTTTTAAATTTCAACTCTTTAAATAGTAGAGGCTAGTTACTTATCATCTTCACATCATTCACAATACAGGGCTAGTCAGAAGTTTACACAATTAAATCATTTTGACCCACCTTCCACTGAAAATATTTTTTCAGTGGAACAGACTGTGAGCTTGTCACCTTTATGTCCAAGCCCATAATATAAAATGGTACATCAGTTTTGCAAGAAACCCTTTGGTATGATCCTACTATCTAGGAATTGAACTCGGGTGTCTTGAATCAAATTCCGATCACCCAACCACTCAGCTATAAATTGTCAATTGTTTAAAATGCATATATCTACATAACACAAACTTCTTGTAGTTCACTAGTCTGCAAAAAATGTACTTACCATTTACAATTATTACTTTAACTTCTTCAATGTTTTCATTTATAATAGCATCTTGGAGTCTTATTTCTAACTTTTTCTCTTCATTATTATTAGGGGAATAGTATGTTCTTACCTAAAAATGAATTAAAAGTAATTGTTTTATTAAAAAAAAATTGTTTAGTGGTACATGGGAACAATGAATCAGATAAGCATTTTAAGACTGGCGATTTAATATAAGTTTTTAAAGTTTAAGTTATTAGCATGTAAATAAATATTCAGATCAGATCACTTAACTATAAATTTGAGGTACAAAAATATTAAAAAAAATTCTAAAAGAACATTCCAAGACAATTAGTGTTCTACATTGGTCCATCCTGGAATTGAATCTGGGAACTCGGAGCTAATGAAACAGTGAAAATCAGTGTATATTTCAACTAGTTAGTATTCAAAAATGTTATTTTATAAAGACTATAATATGAAGTATGAGAGGTGATCCAAAAGTAATGATAATCGGTTACTTCAGGTCCACATAAAAATCCAAAAAAATATTATTTGCTTGCTTATATACTCACTACGTCAGCCTAAAAAAATCATATAACTAAACCCAGGATTCCCTTTGAAAAAAATTCTTTGTCTTGACCCTCCCAAAACGCTTCAACAGTGGCTATTACTTCGCTATCGTCTTCGGATTTCTTGCCTCAGAGGCGTTCCTTGAGCCGAGGAAAGAGGTAGAAATCACTAGGAGCTAGATCTGGCGAATAGGGAGTGTGTTCGAGTAATTCAAATCCTGTTTCTTGAATGGCAGCCATCGCAACTGCGGCTTTGTGAGCCGGTGCGTCGTCTTGGTGAAACAGCACTCCACGTCGCAGTTTGCCGCGTCTTTTTCCTTAATGGCTTCCCGTAATCTTCTTATTTGGTCTGTGTAGTAAGAGCCCGTAATAGTGGCTCCCTTTTCCAAATATTCCACCATAATTATGCCTTGAGTGTCCCAAAAAACAAATGCCTTAACCTTTCCCGCCCAACTTGAAACTTTTAATTTCTTTGGCATCGTTGAGGAAGCTCGCTTCCAAGTAATCAATTGTTTTGTTTCAGGATCAAAATGGTGGATCAAGGGCTCGTCCATAGTCACAAAATAGAATTAAATTAATACAGAATTAAGAAAAAAAAAAAAATTTTCTTGATGTGCTTGGAATTTTTCGAGATAGACCCTTGAGATGTCAACTCGATTTTTCTTTTCTTCTTGTCGGTTAACATTCTAGGTACCCAACATGCAGAGACCTTTTTCATATGCAACTCATTTGCAAGGATTCTTTGTACGCTGCCATATGAGATCCCTGTGACCTCTGCTACATGCCTGATGGTCACTCTTCAATCTGCCAACACTACATCTTCAACTTTTTTCACGTTATCTTAAGTGAGGGATGTGGATGGTCATCCTTCGCTATGTTCATCTTCAGTGGATGTTCAGCCCAGTTTAAACTCCTAGACCCAGCATGCAACTGTAGAATATGGAGGAGCTAAGTCACTGTGTATGTCTATTTGAAGACATTTATTTCAAACAGTACCTCTGTGTGAAAAAAATGTCTTGATGACAGCTCAAATTTCGTTTTTCTCCATGTTGATGTCATCTCTTTGACAGTTCGTATTCAAAAGAATGTATCGCCCAGAAATCATGATCTATTTATATGATTTTTTTAGGCTGACATAGTGAGTATATAAGCAAGCAAAAAATATTTTTTTTGGATTTTTATGTGGACCTGAAGTAACCGATTATCATTACTTATGGATCACCCCTCATATGTAATATGACAAAACTATAAGCATGTTCTATACAATGCTAAGAATAATCTAGTTTCATATATTCTGACGTACAAACATCATCTTCAAACTAGTAACCAAATTATATTGAAAAATCCATTAATAAGCCATACACAAAATTTATTGACAAAATTGTATTTTACAACTCATTTATAACTCAATATTAGAGCTGTTATATGATGAGCCCAACCTGTTTTTCACACAGTATGTAATCAGTAATCTTCACATGTATGGTGAATGGTGCCAATTTATGTATGGCAAAATACATCTATACCTTTTTAGTTACAATAGACAGCAAGCAACTGTGGGAATGTCCACACATTTTTTATATCCAATGTCTTATAATAGCGAAATATTACCCTGTGTAATGGTTTTTCTTTCGTTCTTATATAAATTTTTTTAAGTGGTCAAGAAAGATCCCTGGATACAGGCTTTGCATGCGATTATTACGATTTACAAGTAGTAGGCCTACTTACACGATATATAATATAATGTATTTTAAATATTCGGGTCAATAAATATATCAGGTGCTCTCTTACCGGTTTTTCATAAAATCCATAATCATCACTGTCCGTATCATCATCTGAAAAACCAGCCGGTCTAAATTGTGCCATAATTTAACGTTTTAAAGTAATAGAAATTATCTTAACAATCTTAATAATAATGTAATCGATTACATATGATTGATATTTAGTATCATGCCTGCTTAGCTAAATTATTTTCTGTAATGTGAAAATATGGATACAGTGTGTTCTAGAGCAAACATGATATTGACAATCAAAGAGCATGTAATCAAAAAGTGACTATAAATAACAAAGACAAATGACAACGACAATTGACATTATACAATGACATTTTGACATTTTGTAGTCATAATTTTACTAGAAAGGCAAAGTAGTCAAAAGTATTTAGCCTATTATTATTGTTTGTAATATAAGTATTTATAAGAAAAGTAATGATGAAGGAATAAGAAAATTCAGAAGATAAATTATCTAAAAAAAAAAAAAAAAAAACGCTACCAAAAATCCAAGTATTTTGGTTTATGGAAAAAAACCAATAGAACCAAACAACATTTATGGAAGCAATGATAGAATTTACATTAACGTAATTTAAAATAGAAAAAAATTTTGTATACCTCTTTTTTATATTACTTTAATATCTTACATTTAATATAATATTAAATTAAACATGATTATTTAAACTTAATATTTTTTACCTTTAGTTAGTTGATCTTGACGCATTTCCCAATACATAGGCACTAAAAGTTTTTTTTAACAATTTTATCCCTTCGACCCACTTCCCATTCACTTACCAGAGTAAGTTTGGGACACTGGTCAGAAAAAAAATAAAAATAAATATCTTCAGGCAATTCCCAATATAGGGGTAGACAGAAATCTAGTCTAGACAATTAAGTCCCTTCGACCCACCTTCCACCGAAGATATTTTCGGGACAACGTGACAGCTGGCGAGCCCGTCGCCGTCTTTATGCCCAAGTCGACGACGTAATTCGTACATAAATTTTTGAAAAACCCATTGGTACGTGCCTGTCAACTGGAGATCGAACTCGGGTCTATTGACTTGAAATTCCGACCACCCAACCACTCGGTGATAAGTCTAAATCTCAGTTACTGAGTCCATACCAATGACCGAAGTATAAGTATCCAAAAAATGGGAAGTACGAGGCTGTCTCCGAGTTATCGAACCCGGGACCCCCCTCAAATTTGAATTCCGATCACTCAACATCTCGGATGCCATGGTTTTAGTTAATGTTAATACATAACGTCATATCAAAAACAACATACAGTTTGTAATCTAAATTAATGTAACAAAATAATAGAGAATCAATAGATTTGAAGTATAATTTTAATTAACAGGACATAGGCTAGTTATTAAATATAAGTGACAGTCATATACGAGTAGCAAGAATAAGTCAGTTTTTATAACTTCCATGGTTATAATGGAAGTACTCAGCCCACGTGGGGTCAAGGATTTCCAAGATGTTTCCATCGTTTTCACATATATACTTTGAGGTCCCTGGTTCGATAATCGGTCGGGTCAGTACATGTTAACATGTCTGAAGCTAAATCATTATTATATTACTTCCGTAGCTACATGTAAATAATAATAATTTATTTAAATCGGACAAAAAGTTATCCATATTGAATGGTTAGTAAACATTTAAATTAAAACTATGTTAGTATTGTTAGTTTACATCTATTTGAACAAATATCATTTGTGACCTAGTACAATCCCAATCCAGTGGTTCTAGACAGGGCAGTCACTTCTAACAGATATCGCCCTCAGAATGCTATTGCTGCTAGCTCTCAAGCGCTGCATCAGTGAGGCTGTTCTTTTGCGGATTATCGCTTAAAATGGATCCGTACGCGCCTTTACAAACATACGTGTCGCGCTGCATCGCCAGGGCAGCCGCAACAGCATCCTGAAAGCGTTGTTTTACTGCACGCGCAGGGCGTTGTAAGCTCGACGCGTATATGCAACCCATATACGCGGCGACATATTTGATTGATATGCTTTAAATAGTGTTAATTAAACTGTATTTGTACATCTCGTGAACCTGCGAGCCAGCATATTAGCTCGGACCGCCAAGGTTCTGCGCTCCCTTTCCATATCGTCGTCATCGCAAAGATTTTCAGTTTTAATGTGTCCCAGGTACTTAAAGTTATTTAAAATCTTGATAGGCATCTCACCACGGACCACAGGAGGCACATAGGTAGGCTGATATTTCCCTGCCTTAAATAAGACTATTCTGCTTTTATCGCCATTATATCTTCGACCATGTGCCTCCGCATATGTCCATGTCTTCAGCATAGCTTAAATTATTAAAATATAATATTAGATTTACATATATATTAAATATATTATAGTTAGTATTAATTTCTTAGTAGTATTTACTAGTGTTGGTTACTTAATTAAAAGTGGAAAAATATGCATTTTAATTACTCATTATTACAGTAATTTACCTAATTAATAGATTTCACAATCAAGTAACAAAAAAATAAGCTCGCGAAACTCTTGAAACAAAGATACAGGTACGTAGGTCCCACTTAGTTTGAAGATTTCTGTATAAAAACTTTGTAGTATGATTCTTAAGTTTAGAAGTCATTCTCCATGTCGGAAGGTAAGGATAATAGGCAACAGTTCCAATTAAGCGACGACGAGGGCGTTTGTTAACATTTAATTAACGTCAGGGGGCTATTGTGCCGGCGTCGGGCTCCAGGGCCGCTGAGCTTCGTCTGTTGCGTCTTGATGAGCCCACAAGTCATACCGCTTCTTGTTACAACCAAACCTTTTACTAAGCGATATAAATAAATTCTTGGTTTATTATCCATTGCTCGTAAGGTTTTGTCTCAAAACATGTAACGTTCAGGTAAGCAGCGATGGGGTAAAAAAATATGTGTGGGATTGTAGTCAGATTGTTTACAAGAATGCCATAGTACCTGGACTCCTAGCGGAGTCGCTTTCTAATGATGCGATGCCGTAGGGCTTCCTCGGCGCTGACAAGCCCTCATCGGAACTTCTTCAAGCGTCCTTAGGTACAGTGTTTTGTTGTACGACACCTTTCAAACCTACACTTAAAACATTTTTCTTTCATTCATTCAAATTTTATTTCAGTCGTATGTTAGAACAATGAACTAACTACATTGACTGATTAGGACTAAAATATGATTGACTTTGCGGATGACTTTTTATATAATATTCATTAATCACAATATTTATGTGACTATAGAGATACTTCACATATTTGGATAGTAAATCTTTATTTATACATTCGATCATCCATGATTCGTGTACTAATTCATATTCATCATACAAATATTGGCTTCTAACGGGACTTCAACAGGCGACTCTATGATTCGTAGGAAGGGCCTTTACCAACGCGGCTATTCGTCAAAAATGTTTATAAGTACCAGCTTGATACTTAAAATTATAACGAATCGATAGTAATTTTTACTATAACAGTGTATATAACGTATCATGAGTCAACAAAGATCGTGCTTGGCGTCATTTTTGGCTAGAATATCGCCATTACTTACTTACTTGGGCCTGTAAAAGTATAATGCAGGAAATAAGGAAATTAATTGAATAAATAATTATGAACTCTGTAGAACTACCTGACCTATGAAGTTTATATTTGACATGTGGTTGGACAATGGGCAGTAGACGCCAGCTAATAAAGAATTTTGAGAAACCTCAGTAATAAACAGAATGACATTTTACTTTGGTAAAGGGTTATATTTTGGCGTTTAAATACATTTTTCAAGAATATCTTATCTCCAGCTTCATAAAAAATTTTCATTCCACACATGTAATTCCGAGTGGTTGGGTGATTGTAATTCGAGCCAAGAGACCTGAGTTCGATCCCCAAGGTCAACGGTTTTTTTTTTCAAAACTGATGTACGGTTTATATCGTAGGTTTTGACATAAAAACGGCAACGGGCTCACTGTCTGTCAATTTGTCTCATAAAATGTCTTCGGCAGAAGGTGAGTCGAAAGGACTCAATTGTCTAGACCTCTCTATACCCCTAGGAATGGCGCGAAGATATTTTTCTTACAAATATTATGCTAGACATGGTTAATATTTCCCACAAGACAAGTTAGAGTAAAGTCCAATATGGTATCATAATTCCCAAATCTTAGATTATTTTGTTGTAATAACATGGGCATAGGCCCAATAACATGGACAATGAAATAAAATTATATTTTAATATTGTTTTTACGAATAATTTCGTAATAACGGCAGCTTTGGTCTTGATGGAATAGTATTTCTATTATTGTCTTAAAAAATTTCTTGTAATTTGCTTTTAGTTAAAGAATATATCAGACATACCAGGCTCATTTATGATTCGAACAAATTTAACAGGCACCATTTATTAAATTTTGGACGTAAATGAACTTGTGGGATATAACACTTTTTATAACTTTACCTTCAGGATTTTGTTAATATTTATAGCTCTCATTTGATTGTTTCACTAATAAGCAAAGAAAACGTTTCCAAATGTAATAAGGATTTTTCTCATAGCGTTGTTGAAGGTAAGAGATTTGATTTATCGCAGTGGGTCGGGTAAGGAGCTGAGCTGACCGCCGCCCGACTGCCCGCCCGGACGCGTTATTAAACTTTTCCCCATATTAAACATTCCGGAGACGAATACATTTTATTGTTGGCTCGGACCGACGTCAGAGGCCCCTACAAAGCGAAACTCAAAGACGGCAATTGCGAAATAAATTGAAAGCAATTTGATATTGCGTTGTAAGTAATAGCCGTCAGAAGCCCGCAATCCTGTCGGCGACGTTTTGTATGCAATCTATGTTGTACTATGAAACAAAGGATCTGCTCGTTTCATATTTTGCGATACGTAAACGTGACTAGATCATATTAATTGACATAAAAGTAAATAAAACAAAAACACGATGACCTAGTGGTTGGGTGATCGGAATTAAAGTCAGACTCACCAACTGTCACACTCCCCAAGAAACTCCGGTAAAATGTGCGTCAGGACTAAATTATCTAGACCTCTGACTACCCCAGAGTCGGAAAATAGGTGAAAATATAAAAAAATCTAGTCCTTCGGGACGGATTAAGGTAACCATATTTTGAAATTAAGGTTATAGAAAGGTTAAACAAATCTCTTTTACTTCACAATCTAAAGTTCAATGGAGGTCAGTACTCTTGCCGATAATTGCTAAGCTTGGCATCATCTCGTATGACAGACATCTTACACCTTAGACGATTACCCGAGTACGATCTTCGAAGTTTTTCCAAAAACTTATGTACGAATTTCATCGTTGGCTTGGACATAAAGGCGGCGACGGGCTCACCACCTGTCACGTTGTCCCGAAAAATATCTTCGGTGGAAGGTGGGTCAAAGGGACTTAATTGTCTAGACTTGACCTCTGTCTATCCCTGTATTGGGAATTGCGTGAAGATATTTATTTTATTTATTTATGTATATAAATGTTTGTAAATATTAAAAAAAATCATTATATATGCAAAAAAAATTAAATAACTCGTGAGTCAAGATTCTATCATATTTTGTTAATCCAACTTTTAATTGTTTTACGTTCTCGACTATCTTAGAGGTATCTTCGTGAAATGCCAGGCCTTATCCGAAATCTCATTTCCGACGAACATAATTGTTGGAAATAGATGGTCTGTTCTTTTAAAATTATAAATAATCCTTAAAATTATTTCATAACTTTATGTCGGTTGCATTCTTTGAATCAAATGTACCGTACATCTGATTCAAAGAAAATTGTTATGAATGTAAAACCGAAAGCATTAAAACTGTTTTCTCTTCTACTTATTAACAGCCTATCAAAAGACTATTGGTGAACAGATATATGGCATTGAGCCATCTACATCCATCGACTCACCACAATATTGTACAGCTCTAAACTCTAATTTTGTCGTGATATAATTGTGTGTGAATGTCTCAGATACCATAATACAATTTTTTGGTACTTACGATAGTAATATTTACATACCGTGCTATAATCGACCCGCGACTCAAAGAATTTCAATTAAGCGCACTAACCAGTAAGTATTGCCATGAGATAAAAAGATTTAAAGTACTAAAATATTTCAATCTGAGTTATTTAACATTAACTAACTTATATGAACAACAACAAAGAAAATAAGCAATAAACGAAAACATTTACTAATGTCTTAGAATTACTTACTGCGCCGGGATCACTACTCTAAGTGATTGGATTGGGATATCTGCTGATGTACCTAACTCTTTAGAATAATTTAAGGCAATGAATATAAATAAGTAGTATGGATAGCCTAATAAATGTTTGACCACTATGTTAAACGCATAGCCGACTGTAATTTAACGGTTAGCGTATCTTCATCATGTGTCCAAGGTTAAAATATTTATCCCATACTTGAATAGATATGTGTTTTTTGAAGTCGATCTGTGTCGCATCTCATGTGCCTCTTCCGTCGTGACAATATACGAGAACGATGACTACATCTCTTAAATACTTGTTGCTGGATTAGTTCATAACAGAATACTTAAAATTTTCTTCGTCAATTTGATCATGTGTCTATGTATTATTGTAACTTTAAATGACTTCCTATTTGTGTACAAAGACATGGAATACTAATAATATATTTTTTTATTTAATTCGATAATCTTTTCGACTATCCAGTTTCACTTCATTGTACTTTGCCATCATTTGGTAGTCTAGCAATGTAGTCTTATTTGATTGCTAGTTGGATGATGCAGGTGTGATTGATACAATCTATGAATTAAGAAATGTAAGTATTAGATGTAATCTACCTTACACATAACATATAACTCACGATAAACTTATCGTATATAGTTATTAATTGGTAATATTAACAATTAGTAAAATTAACAATTCATAGCAATATGCGTCGCTACAATAGGCTCATGTTAAATTTGACTTGACTTCGGAACATTTTCTTTACTATTTTATGGCAAATCCGTTGAGACGGGTAAGCAAATGAAAAAGCTGTTCACCTAATGATAAGTGGATTACCTATGACCCTGGAACGGTGTTGGCGCTCGAAATGCGTTACCGACCTTAATATAAATATATAAATATAAATTTATCAGTATTAGTAGTCTTCTGCATGGTGATTTTTATTTACTTCGTTAGGCCAATTCGTGCAGCACCAAAACACGCCGCATGATTCTACCGCGAATAAATATCTAATTGAACTCTAATTGAAATCCCAAATTGAAACCGCATTATTCACTTAATCGGAACGTAAAGATCACCATTTTTCACATTAACTAGATAGTTGCAAAATTAAGTTTTCATAAAGATACAATCTTTATAAACTACAGAAGTTTATCGATCGTTGTCTTTGGTATGAAATGTCTGCGGTAAATATGGGTCGAAAGGACCTAATTGTCTAGAACTCTATCTACCCCTGAATTGCGAATGGTGTGAATATAAGTTTATAGATATTAAAAATTTTGCCAAACAATTCATATGAAACAAAATATCACAAATCACCAACACTTATAAAATTTATGCGTTCGTGAGCTTATGGATTTTAATGCAGCACCAATATTGTAAGGAGCTAGAGAGTTACGAGGTAGACTTATGGCTTCCATTCAGTGGAGGAAAGATAATGCTTGCAGGCAATCACATAAGTGGATCAAATAGCTGTAGTCCATTTGTATAATGAACTAGCGACTGTAGCCTCAGTTGAGAGATCTTTAATTCTTTTTATTGAATGTTGCTATATATTAATTCGATACTAAAGTACTAATGTTTATTTGTAAATCCTTTATGTGGATGTTTGTAGTTAGCGGTTTTTAAATCTATGTATATTTTAGGTTTTGTAGAAATTTCTTCTGTGTCTTTTAGAAATCTACATACTTTCAATATAGGTAAATTGTAATGGGTAGTGATATTATAATTGTATTGTTAGCATTTTCTAACATTGGTCGGTATGGTCATAATCGAACAAGAGACATTATTAATAATTCAAATAGACATAGGTAGGACATTTTATTTTTAAAAACTTTAATGTGATGTCCCACTTTAACAATAACAATACTTTCGTCAGTGTTATAAAGTTTCGTCAGTGTATTGAGCTATTGAGAGTTGAATTACAAATATATTACTAATCTTTACTAGCTCTTACGGGCGATATAATCGTGGGTATTTTAATTAATATATTACATTTGAAAGTCACGATAGCGGAGTGATTGGGTGGTCGGAATTTCGAGTCTAGAGACCCGAGTTCGATCCCCAGGTGGCAGGCTCGTATCAATGGGTTTTTCAAAAACCTTTGTACAAATTATGTCTTTGGCTTGGATATAAAGACGGCGACTGGCTCGCCAACTGTTACGTTGTGGACGAAAAAATCCTCGGTGTAAGACGGATCGAAAGGGACTTAATTGTCTAGACTAGACCTCTATGTACCCCTGTATTGGGAATTGCGTGAAGATATCTATTTGTTTTATTTTTATTAAGTTTATAGAATCTACTCAGAAACAGATTAAAAAATGTATTCCATACACATTAGAGTTATATACAGTATAGATGCATTTTGAAGCGTTTAGGAAAGAGTTTGAGGAAGAATAAGAAAAAGAAGAAAGAGGCGAAAGGAACGTATGCCTTCGTCGTCGTATTTACAAATTTCAGCGAAGTGACCGCATAGAATATGCTTCAGACAGACTCTTTGCACCTTAGACGTTGCTGCCCATCTCCGGTTTGCTGAGTTTTGGTATTTATCCCACCTTCAGTTGGTAGCCATTGGTATTTTGAAGGGATTTCCCTTAGTCACCTCTTACGACTTCCACGGTAGAAATTAGTTGATATATTCTCTAAAATATTCGACTTGAATTGTTTCTTAAACAATCTGTTATAAGTCTACAGAAAACAAATAGTAAGTGAAATGTGATTTCATTTTACTAATCCATCGCGGCCCGCACTGCACTAGTAGTGAAGTGGTATCTGATCAATCCATTATCGTACCCGCACTCTGTCCAGGAGCTGTTAGGCCCGCAACTTGGCGACACACATTTTCCATTTCCCCCCTTGTTCTTACGTCGGCCCAGTTTCGCCCCTTCAATAATTCAATCCATACCGAATCTATTGTGAACGATACTCTCTCGCGACTACTATACACGTACGTTATATCAGGTTGTGTTGCTACGTTTCAAACTATACTTCGATACTTTGTTATGTAACATAGTGTCTAAATCCGAGTACAAAGGATCACTTTGATGGAAATATTGTACAGTATATTGTTGCACTGGCACACTGAAGATTTGTGTCACCCAGTATTTATATTATATTCGATTACCATAAGAAATATACTAATTCATTACCTATGTAATTAATTAGGGGATAATAATATTTATAAAATATTTAGTTTAAAAATCAAGAGTTACTACTTAAGCTGAGTTTCTTCAAGTGCGTGTGTAGTAATTTATTACTGTATATATAACTAGGCATTAAAAACAAAAGTCCAGTGACTGTAGTCTCCAACTGGCTGATTAAGATAAAAAGTATAAGATATTTTAACATTTTTTTATGGCGTTCTACCATAATTTGGTGCTAAATGTGTAAAAGCACTTGCATAGTTTGTTATTTATAAAATGTACAATATGGTATTTAATTAAGTATATGGTACTTAATTACGTATTCGTTAAATAATAGCCGCTCTTTCTCCGTCTACCCGATTTCGGCAAGATCCATTACTTCAATGTGGCGGCGAGAAGCAATCTCATCGAATGACCATCTTCCCCCTTCTCCTATGAGGTAGTCCTCCCCTTTTCTGATCTACACCAATCGGTAAATATGCGTGTTAAATATGTATGTGGCGTAAGATGCTCGTAAGTGTATTAGATTTCGCTTGCTTTTTCATTCTGTCAAGTAGCTACGTAATCTGTGAGAGTGTGTAAACACGTTTATCTATATTAATTATTCAAAGAACATAAATAAATTACCTTTAATAAATCCGTACCTTAAATACATATTATCCTGAGGTTTCAGAATGTCTCTCACTATAAGATTTAATAACTTATATCTTATAACAGCGGAAACTTGAAATGCACTTTGGAGTGACTAGACTTTTCCATTAGTGGCAATTATCAGTCACAACAGAGGATCCCGTGCTTTCGCCACTATAGAGCTGCCCCATCCCGGCGACGGAACCTGTTAGAGATAACGTCATAAAGTCGCCGATGCAGAGCGCCGGGCTAACATCTTTGCTGTTGCCCTCACTCCGGAATAATGGACTGCACCCCGCCCGGCTCCTCGACCCCTTACTACAAAGACAATTTGCAAAATGTATACTGATGCTGACAACGGTCTAAATGCAATGTTGTGTTCGGGATATAAAAGGATGACTTTAGTGTGTTTAAAGGCCCTTTCATACATAACTGTGGGTATGTCTATTGTTTTGTATATAGTACATTTCTTTTAATGTTAAAACCTTGGTCGTGAATTTGTATTCTTTATACCACGTTGTGCTGGAAATTTAGGCTCATCATATTAGGAATACTCAACTTTACAACTTAAGGTAATATGTATATAAGATCAAACACGTGTTAGTTAGTCGCTTACAACCAAATTTATCAAAATCTTTTTAGACAGAATTAAAGCACTCCTATGAATTAAAAAGGGGAATCGCTTATACGCTCGTTTATATTTGTTTATTTATCAGTATAAGATAAGATATTACAGCACTTCGAAATGACGGCGGGTCATATCCACATTTAATAATTTTGTACACCTAAATAATAATTTTATACACAGTATATATAGTGTATAAAATTATTATTTTCTTGTTTTTTTTTCACGTCAATCAGTTGTGTTACATGACAATAATACACAATTCAATACGAATCACAAAAACTAACTCTCAGCTATTGTTACAATCGTTTAAGGTGGTTATAGTGGATACAATATTATTGTGTGATTTGTAAGACAATAGGTAGTACATTTTACTTTTTACTCTGAAGATGATTGTACGACAACGGGATCCGATATTGCAATTTTTTTTAATTACATTTCTGAGTAACGTGCTTTTTCCTCACGTTGGTTAACGACACACAGAGTGAAGACTAACAATATAAGACTAAAAATTAGAAGCGATATAATAGTTAGCTGCGTTTAGAGTTTAGGGTGTTGCGTTTAGGGTTTAGCTTTCTGACTAAAACAAACCATCATAAATTTCAAGTTATTTTATATCTTTTGAATTGAAGTTGCACTAAAATTCTTACGGAAATATATACATTTTTAGTATTTCTTACCATAAAAAAATATACATATTTGTTGTAAAAGTATATTTCTTTATAAACACTGGAAAAGCTTTTTAAAGAAATTGTTTTCAAAACACACGAGTAAACCAAACTAGTTTCAAATAACAGAGTGATGTAGCAGCTATTCTCCTTCATAAGTAACCGTTGCAGAAAATAAACTATCATGGTATATTTTATCCAAAGTTTCTCAACAACTAATTTCATTCGAATTCCATTGTCACGTTGGCCGATCGGCATAACTTACCGGTTGGTAATCGGCTTATGACAGGCACATAAGGCTACTAATGAACTAATGGCGTATCAAACCACCCGTTCCGTCCACCCTCCGCTCTCTCGGTTAATGGACTAACGTTGATGCTCCGTCACTTTACATTTGACTAGGCGGCTTTTACATCGCCACTTACGTAATATGCTCTTGCACTAAAGTTTTTTTTTGCTACCTTACTTGCTATACTAGGCCAGTTTTGGTTGTGTTCACTATGTTATTAAAATAAGAAAAACATAGAATATTTTTTATTTGTGAAATGTAAGTAAGTATAATAATACGTTTTATATATATAATAATATAATTTGCAAATAGCTACGGATAATTTCATTTGTGAGATAATAAAACAAATTGAATATTTTTAATATTGTAATTTTAAGAAAATATTTCCAGCTTCCGTGGGATCTAAGGAATTTTTCATTACATTGAGTCTCATAGAATTTATGAAAGTCATGAAATGAAATAAAACGCACATGACTGTTGTAAATGAAACAGTGACTGACATTTTTCTTTAAAAATACTTTATATTTATATATACACAATGAAACGTTAAACTATATTACCGTACAGTAATTTCAATTTATCTTTTCCCCCATGACAAAATTATTACGAAAGTAGTACACATTTCCTTGACACGGAAATCCGAAGATACCCCAAATGGTAAAATGCGACATCTTTTTAGGCTTATGTCTAGTGTTGAGTGGCTTCACAAATGTCGCTAAAAGGCTGGACGTCATTGTTTATCCGGCCGACATTAGGCGGGTAACCGGACACGCGCGCTCTGAGTGCGCTACAAGTATCCGCTTTCAACTCATTACGGCTCGGACGTGGTGCGTGGGCAGCCCCACCCCCTCAACCACCCACCCGACCGTCTTTGTCCTTCAATCCCTCTCACAATCTTCGATCCAATTTCGAATACCCATACGTCTGATGTTGCTTTAGATGTATCCAATTTGATGACAGACGGGTTAAGCGTTGAAGGTTAATTATCTTGGAACGTATATATGATATATACTCGTCTTTACTGTACAAACATTATAAAGAGGAAAAGTTTGTTCTTTTGTGTTTTTGTTCGTGATTCTTAATCTACTACTATCTGTCGAACTGCCAGCCCGATTTATAAAATTAAAATTACGCTGGCTATGTCAAGCTAAGGTTAATAGGGAAGTCAGAATATTAAAAATGATTTCGAAAACCGGGAGCAAAATTTATCTTCTGCAATCTTTCGTGGCGTACATTGACTAAGCAGTTAAAGTTACTTGAAAGTCAGTCGTGAGAGGATTGTTCCTCTTAAAAAGGTGTAAAAAAATTCCGCGTTAACATATATCAATCTCCGAAGCTAAATTCACAATAACCATTTTATTACATTTAAATTAATCATTGAAAATATTCCACGATCCTATTCTGCTATTTAATGTCAATCATTATTCAAATATATCAATTTAGTCAGTGTTCGTTATGTAGATTAAAATTATTCTTTACATATTTTGTATGGTTAGAATGAATAGTTTACAAGTTAAACCAATTTAAATTAAGAACCTTTACAATATACAATTCTAAGGGACAAATTTTCTCAATGGAACGCATTGACTGAGTGCTTTTCCTACGGGCAGTTATATGTTAATTTATCTTGAGTGGGACTTACAAATATTTTTTTTACTATTTGGAGACTACAAAACTTTAAACATAGTCTACCATAAAGTTTTGTTGAGACAAGAATACAATTTTCTGTATTATATTCATATACAAGAACAATTCACATTCGCTGTCGATTGGTTTGGCGTCGGTTGGTCCGAAAGGACTTAGTTGTCAGTCTACCCTAGTATTGAAAAAATCAATTGATCGGGAAATTTTAAATCTCGCATTCAGGTGTACCTCTAAGGATTGTTGGCGCAATCTCGAAAATATTACAACTTTTAATTCCATATGTATAGCTTTACACCGACGAAGTCATCACTATGATAACGCCATCTCTACCCTTATGTAGCATTTAAAAATTGTGAAAAATTTAAATATAATTATCATCTAAATAAAATCTCAAATAAAAAGAGAGAGTTCAGTTTAGTTTTATCACATACATTTCAATAAATGTAATAAAATGAACTATCAATTCACCTAATGATAAGACGCTACAGCAGCCCCGGGGAAATACAAATCACCTCGGTTGAAGTGGAAAGAAAGCTTTCTCATTACTACTGAAGTCTTTCAGCCTTTAATAATAATGCATTTTATACTTGGAATTGTTGTTGTCCTTCTGGTCAATCGATTGTGTCGATTGACATGAGGAGAATCATAGAATCCATGACGATATTAATTATAAGTGGTAATAATTACACATTTATTAAAATATTGTATTATATATTAAATAATGAGCAATAACACAAAATTAATGTACTAAAATATTGAAATCCATTTTTTTTTCTTTTCTACCTATAAATCTTATTAAGCCCAAAGAGGTAAAAAACGGTTTCGACGGTAACACCGTGACAGGTGGTAAGCTCGTCGCCGTCTTTATGTCCAAGCCAACGATATAATGTACCTTAGTTTTTGAAAAACCCATTGGTACGAGCCTGCCACCTGGGGATCGAACTCGGTTCTCTTGACTCAAAATTCCGACTTATATGAAATAGTATTCGAATCTGTAATTACTACTCAATAAATAATTGCAATGAAAAAATCAACCACATTATTGTAAAATATTTTCAAAATACATTAAACATCACAATCCGATAGCCGAAATGATAAAAAATTAAACCTCGTATTTATAATAAAACAAAAAGTGATGAAAAGTGAAACGAAGTACAAAAAACAAAATAATCGAAAGTTAAATAGTTTTACGTTTAATCGTAGGTTTTACGCCTAGTTTTATTGCTTTTGAAATGAGCTCTGTTGTCAGACAGTGATACAATCAAGAGGATTTATTCCAAATTAACAATAAAAGGAATTGCGACCTCGTGCTCGCGTCAGATGTAATCTCAAAATAAAGTGACATGAGTCGGTATCTTAATCAAGTATCCATTCCAGGGAGTTAGAGGCAACGTAGCTGTCTGTTATGGGCGATTCCGTATAAAACTGGCAGCGAAGGTTGCTCGACCCGTGCAATAACAGTTTGGACAAATTGAGTCCGTCGAATATAGAGCCGGACCAGTGAGGGTGACAGGGCGTTCGTTGGCTAAATTAATTATCCTGCTACAAAATAAGTATGTTCGAGATAGCGTATCATTTGTAGGCCTTTGGACTTAATCAAAATCTAAAAGTTAATTATTAGTAGCTATTTCATTTATAATTTACTGTTTTTTTTTCGTACTGTATTATCAAAGTATGAGAATACCTATCGGACGTTCGTTTTCGTTAGACAATAAGCTGATGCATCTTTCATTTGTGTCTTCAAACAATATGATGTAAGGTGAACAAAAGTATTTGTACTCTCGAACATTGATGTAAAATATTTTTGCTCTACCTTAACTTAAAATTAACCCGTAAAGTTGTATTTTTGCCTTAAATACTTCGTAGGTATTGCAATAAAAAATAAAAAATCCATTACTGAAATAAATTCAATGTAATTTCGCATTTGCAAAACGACTAATTGTTATATTTAAATTAAACGCCAGGGATTGTGATAAGCTTTTAAGTACTTAACATTGGCTTTGCCCCATTTAGAGAAAAATATTTTAGCACAAAATTTTTTCTCATATGGTACGTATATTCCTTTTTATGCATCGTCCACAGATTTAACCTTAATGAAAACGTATTCGGACTGTTATGTTTTTTTGAGACTGAATATAAGTTACAAAGTTAACGGCCTCTCTCATAGGGATGATTGGCCAAAATCGCCACGCTTGGCAAGCAGATTGGCGATCGCAGTATCAGACACCTCGCATCTTAGACGCTGCAACCCGTCTTGGGTCCGATTATTTTGGTCTGATATTTTTAGACTGTTTGCTTTAGTCGCCTCTTACGACACCCACGGGAAGAATGGGAGTGGCAATATTCTTACACCGTTACCACACGGTTTAAATATAACTTAAATATCATCTGATTGTACTTTATGAGTGCATTGGTATCAATAAGTGTACAGTGAGCAAAGGTTCTGCCTAATGTTTTTTCGTATTCTGGAACTCATATTGAATCCAATAGTGCACCTATTAGATTGATTATGAGTCCCTGAATAAAAGAACCGTGTGCAAATGAGCTTTTTTTACAGCGTCGTCCCTTGAGAATGCAGAGCCCTGAACGTTTGTGTCTTCGATTTTCTTAGTTTTCAGAGTGGCAGTCAACCTCAGAGGCAGATATGTGCAAATGATTTATTATTCTTTTTTAAGCAACTTCAATCCATTATGACGTGAAAATGCAACGACGTAGGACTTTACTTGATGGGATCAAATCATTTCATACTGATTTAAATTGCAATCCACCTCGACGTGAAACTCGTACATATAATATACCGAAATAGCTAGCAATTTCTGAATATTAGGTATTTACTAAAAAAAATTACAATCACCAATATGAGAAATAGTGATATTAATAAATAGTGTATTAAGTCATTGGACCTTTATTTTACAATTCCTTACGTACCTGTCTCCGTCTTTATGTCCAAGCCAACGATATAATTCGTACATAAGTTTTTGAAATGCCTATTGTTACGAGCCTTCCACCTGGGGATCGAACTCGGGTCTCTTGACTCGAAATTCCGATCACCCAACCACTCGGCTATCGTGACTCAAATAGTACAAGGACTATAACAATACATAAGAAAAAAAATCAATTCAATTTTAACTAAGCTGCTTTTTAAATTAAAAATATTGAAGAGATAAAATGATAATTCGATGAACAAAATTACCTATATGTTATGGATACTATCCCAATACAGTACAATTTAACGAGGCGATAGAATAAAATCTTGTAGAACACGCCCAAATTGTACGTTAAAGGTAATTTTATTAGAAAAATCACAGTGAGAGTCGCGGTCGCAACTTGCCCGCCGCAATAACATAACCGTTTGAACAAATTGTGGCTCGCCGAGACCGGGATTAGTAGCTTTATGGAACAATTCGCGTTTAGAATGCCAGCTCTGTTTTCCTTATAATTGATATCAATGTGCCATCTACAATAGCGACAAATTAAGCTCATGAGATATGAGCTTCATTTCTAACTATTTTTTATAAGTTTAATTTCTAAGTTTCTTTTTAACTTAACATTTTAACTCGCCTTTTCGTTACACTAGATTGTAAAAAGGGATGGCAGGTGAAATAGGTTTATACCAAATTTGTATGTAAGATTATAAAGTTCTGAATTTAAATTTATTAACTATATTATATTAGTATTTTTTTATGACATAACTTTTTTGGTTGAAGTATGCTTCAGCATCGTCTTTAAACGCTATCTCAACTTTTTAATTAATATTTTCTAATTTAATTCTTAATTAAAATGTTAAATCGGATGCTTGTAATAAGCAAGCGTAAATTAGTTTTTTTCTCAGCAGACCTTTTGAATAGTAAACAAACTGAATAGGCCGCCCTAAGTAAAGTTTAATCCGTTTTTATTACAAAGAAAAGAAGTAATTACTCTACCCTTACCACTGCAGAGGGTTGGCGCTCGAGGTAAAAATTTCCATAGATTTATCATAACCAAATTAAGTTTATAATTAAAAACAGGAGTTTTGTATAGACATAATTTGAATATGTAAATACTTTTTAACGTACACCTTATTAGACGCAAAAAATCCATCTTCACGATTTTCTTGAGTAAATAATTGAGGAAGGAAACAAAATTGTTTATAAGATTTAAATTCTTGTAAACAGAAAATTTTTTACATCTTCAGACAACGAAGACTTTTCGAACCACTTTTCACTGAAGCTATTTCGAAGGCTCGTACCAGTGGATTTTTCAAAAACTTATGTACGAATTATATCGTTGGCTTGACATAAAGACGGCGACGGGCTCACCGCCTGTCACGTTGTCCCGAAAATGTCGTCGGTGGAAGGTGGGTCGAAGGGACTTTATTGTCTAATATAGACCTCTGTCTACCCCTGTATTGGGAATTATGTGAAGATATTTATTTATTATTATTATTTATGTTTTGAAGCCAAGCAAAGCTTGGTTATATTGACCTACACTTCGTGGACTATTAAAGAAGACCTCAAGAAACGTATAGAAGCATTTGACACGTGCTTAGGCACGAAAGATATGAACTTTTGCAACTCAGTATGATGGGAAAGGTTGCCAGAAGGAGAGCTGTTGGGCGCAGAAAAAAGTCTTGTTTGTGCAACATCCGATAATGGACTGGAATCGCGACTGCTGCCGAGCTCTTTCGCCACGCAAAAAGGAAGAAGGAGTATTTAAGGCTGATTGCCAACCTTCGCTAGTCGGAGAGGTACACGAAAAAGAAGAAGAAAGCTTGGTTATCCATGCACTATTACATAATTTTGGAAGATAAATTATTCTTCTCTGTAAGAAAGTACTAATGATAAGATTGGAAAGTTATAATTATCAATATTGAAAAATTGTAATGAATTTCGAGAATAATAAATTTTATATAATTGATATTATGCAAGTACATAAAATAATTCAGAAAACTGTGCTCAATGTTTAATGCAAAAGCATTTGAAACTAAGTAACCAATAAGAATATTAAATATACTTTTATGTGCATTTTACTATGTACAGAGAAGAAGCTCTTTGATATGAATGCACCTTTATATATTAATAAAATAAAACTGAACAACAAACACATAGGGTTACAAATTGAGACTTTAATTGTTTGTCGCTTCTGACGATTATTATTGCGATACTTTACTGGACGGCACATGGTGGCATAATGTCCCGCAATCTACTTTAAAGCAACTAAGTTAAGAATGATCTAATATATAAAATTCTCGTAAATATATTTGTTTTAACTTAAAGCCTATAAGTTTAATGGAATAAAAGCGAGTCTCCAGATTCTTATAATGAATTCATTAATTAACATTACGGAAATTAGAATGATTATTTATAATTAGAGCTCAGTGCTCAAATAATTAAATTGTGTATACATAAATTTTGTGTGGGTATTTCAATCGAAGTTCGAAAAAGTTGTTTCCCCTTTATTACTGTTGTTTTATGTAGGTTACTGTGGTAGCAGAATTAAGTAGTAAATTGCAAGATACTTTTTATCTTGTAAATGAAATAAATTATTTTGGTTTGTGTTCGCCTTTATAATAAAGCTTCAGTATACTAAGCATTAAGACAACAATATCCATCTAATGAGATAAGGATCTGAGACGTGATCCTTCACTGCAGGCCGTATGAGGATGTTCAAAGTTGCTCAATGTGCTATGAAAAGGGCTAAGCTTGGTGTCTTCCCTGCCTGATAGAATTCATAACAAACATATGCGGAGCAAAAAAGGGTAACCAACATCGCTATAAGGATCAGCGCGCTGAAGTGGCAATGGACCGGCCATATTGCTCGTAGAGCTGATGCCGCTGCATTCGATTTTTAAGTAGCAGCCGTAGATAAACGCAGAGTAAGAAGACTCCCACAAGATGGAGCTACGACTAGCACAACGTTGCAGGGAATCGATAAATGTGGATGTCACAGGACAGTTCTATGTGACAATTTTGGGGGAGGCTTATGTTCGGCAGTGGAGTATGATAGGTTGTTATGATAACGGTGATCATGTACTTGAAAGTTCAAACATGTACGTACGATAAATAAGTACGAAACGATATGTTTTAAATTGGGATAAAATAAAACAGTATGTTACTTCTTCCCAGCAAGTAGGATTTAGATTCGTTTATCAAAATCTTTGAGACCTATCCAAAAAAAAAAAATATCGATGACTAAGAGATCGGTCTTTGATTAAGTATTTGGAACAAAAAAAGTTTTATTTTATATTTAATACTTATATAGTCCAACTTATATAGTGAGCGGCAATAGCCTAATTGTTTAGGGTGCGGACTGCGAAACATGACGTCGCAGGTTCGGGCCCCGCCATTCGACTATTGACGTAAACCAACTCCAGCCACAAGCATTGCAGCTTAATTGGAGTGGTTAACAGGAATACTAGTAATGTTAATCGGCATTGCTAGTATTCTTTTTACAAAATAAAAAAAAATTAATACTATTATTCAGACTAAAGGGTTATAACGCTTTCGTGTTTATGATACATTTTTCATAATTACTTACTCATTATCGTTGATGAAATATACTATAACGGTCTTGGTGGTAGGTGTGTTAAGAGACAACTAAGAAGAAGCATTAACAACACCAACGGAAATCGACAACCGACTAATAAAGAGTGACGGGCATCAGTGTCTTAGGTGCTAGGCATAGGCATAGGTGTGCTGATCGTTCACATGCAGTGCATGTAGCAGGTTTTTCAAGTTATGTATGTATGTATTCATTCGACACGTGATATATTTTTATGCCATACCGCATGTCACAATAAAAAGGTACAGGAACAGACGATTTAGTCAATTCGACTCACTCTTTGCTGGAGTACCCAAGTGACACGTGGTGATTTAGTCGCTATCTTACTGTTCAAGCCAACGATACAATACATTTTCATAGATATCAATCCCCTCGGAAAGCTGCCATAGACATCCATGACTAAAAGTAAAATCATGAAAACGAAAAATTTTTACTTCATTGTACACCACAAATATACAGGGTATAAAAGAACAGAGAGAAAACTTACAAGGTATTCACAATAAGGCGATCTTATCGCTATAGAGCGATATCTTCCATATAACCTTAGGAATAAGTGAGAAATGAGATTTATGAACTGTTTGTATGAACACTAGGAATTGGTGTGTATTTATAAACTTACGTACTAATACTTATTAAAGCAAACCTATATGTCAAAATATGTATTGTTAAAATACCATAATAATTAACTAATATATAGATGTTAAACTAATAAACCTTTTTTTATTGAACCGTTTCAAAAAGAACACAAAAAGCAAAGTAACTTCCCTTAACTTGTTATTTATTATTTAAAATTCAATATTCTGATAAGATCTACATACATTTGATCTTCAAACTCAATTTTATTTGGTTTTTTGTTAGTAATGGGCAATCCCTAAGCTACCAGACCGATTTAAAAAAATATTTTTACTTTAGATAGTACATTTATCTTTAAGAAATGTAGGCTATGTAACACCAAATCAAAATTAGTAGGAAAAAGTTTCAAAATGTGGGAGAAAATTTTCAATCTGGGACCTTACAATCTGGTTTTCAATAATAGTACGACTACAGCGATGTTTAAGCTACTGATGACGAGCTATAGCTCTCTGCGTTAGTATTGCTTGATTTGAGCAAGGCATTTAACACTTTAAATTTTTACATCTTGTTGAGTGTTTTACGTTCTATTATCTCCATCTATCATTAGCTAGTTTCGTATTTACCTTAATGGCCGGCCAACGGCAGCGTATTTGCGTCGAATATAACTCATCTTTGTGCGAAATATGAGCTGGGGTGCGTCAAGGTGGTGTGTTGCTATATTCAATAATTGTATCCTCAAAATAATAACTATTTTTATAAAAAAAAATGTACATAAATAATTTTTTATAAATTTCTCCGTCAACTCTCTGCATTCTGCAGTTTCTACTATTAACGATGTAAGTCATCATTGCATCAAGCGACAAAACGCACAAAAAAAGGTTTTCTATAAATGTTTAAATTTTCTGATCAGTTTATTTGGGCATAATTTTTTCTTATTATTCATATAAGAATTACATATTACTTTACAAGTAGAGATAACTATTAGTAGATTTAACAGTGGTAGAGCCACGCATCAGCCGGCTCGACCGAGGAAGTACCACGGCCTCACAGAATACCGGCGTAAAGTAGAAGTCTAACTTCTGCGTTTCGTCTGGTGAGTGCAGGTAACCGGTGGCCCACACACCCCCCTCTCCCAATTCTGGGGTACTCTAAGGGAGGCACCTTTTCTATATAAAAAAAGAGATTAAGTTTAAATTGCATTTTGAGCCCCAAATGATGGTATAAAGTAATCTTGAATGGTAGTATATAATAAAGTCACGATAGCCGAGTGGTTGGGTGGTCGGAATTTCGAGTCGAAAGACTCGAGTTCGATCCCCAGGTAGCAGGCACGTCAATCAGTTTTCAAAAAACTTATGTACGAATTATATCGTTGGCTTGGACATAAAGACGGCGACGGGCTCACCACCTGTCACGTTGTCCCGAAAATATCTTTGGTGGAAAGTGGGTCGAAGGGACTTAATTGTCTTGACTAGACCTCTGTCTACCCTTTGTATAGGGAATTGCGTGAAGATATTTTTTAATGGTAGTAGTAGTAATAGTGGTAATGGTTTTTACATAATTTATTTTCGATTTTAATCGTCGACTTGAATATAAGACGGCGACAGGCTCACCACCCGTCCCGTTTTCCCAAAAAATTTTTTCGATGAAAGGTGGGTCTAAACAAAAGGATTTTTTTTCTACATTGTTTTGGGGTCTCTGTCTGTTCATTCCATAACACAAGTGCTTTAGCAACATAGTTTGAGATCAGAGCAATGTATGTGATGCTATGAATTATCTCTATTATCAACACGCAATTAATATATTAGTAAAATCTATACAAACTTACAGCAAGTTGGACGAACCTAAGAGTCCCTAAAAGGCACCAAGGCGGGCCTCCCTGTTGCCCGTCTAGTTCGCTTGTGCCCGTTTATAAACGGTTTTATTGCTTTCGGAGCAACCGAACATTATTAAACTTTTCCAATTTCGATTTATCACGTAGCTGTCGGAATTTAATACCGCCCTACCTTCGTAGGAGGCGATCGCCCGTCGCGCGATTACAATACACGTCGTTAATAATACCAGCCAAGTGCGCCCCGCACTCAGAACAGTTCACTGCTTGCCGTTTATGATATCCTAATATTATGACAATTCTTACGAAGTCCTTTCAGAAATTCAGAAAAAAGTTAATCCGCTCTTTTATTTATTTTGTAACTTTACCTTTCTTACGAGGTTAGCTACCGCCGTAAAGAAATGTGTGCAATATTCGTTTAACTTCTGTTGCCGTAGCCGTGCCCTGTTCTACGTTTTACGGTAGTGAATTTCATAACTAAATGAAGTCTCATATCAGCTCGGGTTAAAATTATGAAGCTAAAACTGAAGGTTATTAAAAACGTGACTTACGTTTATATGAGGCATATGATATGAAATTTCTGAAGCAATGTTAAACGTGTATATCTTTATAAAATAGAATCAAAATGAAAAAAGTAGAGGTAAATTTTTTATTAAATATTTTTATAAAGTTAGGTAAATATTTATTTAAGATACTTTAATGCAAATTATAATATAAATGTATTTGACAATTTTAAATAAAGGAAATTATATATCCTTATGCACGGAAGCGATAACGGTCGCGGATGGCGATGCAATCTACTCACATTCATAGGGCCAATCAAGCACCAACCCACCGCCACCCGCTCAGGGCACCTCCACCCCTAAACAGGGACGGATTTAATATATTTTTGTTATCTATAATTGTATGTAATACTGTATTGGTTTTTAATACAAAATTTTATATATACGGCGACGGGTTCACTACCTGTCACGTTGTCCCGAAAATATCTTCGCTGGAAGAAAAAAAAAATCAACATTATTAATATGACCGGAATTTTTAAACTAACTTATTCATGATTAATATTTAAGAACGATATTAGTTTAACCTGGGTAATATCAGGGTACCCCGTCGTCGATTTCTATGCCAAAGCATATGATAAGTGACATATTTTTTCGTTCAGAGCTCCAACCGTGTCACCATCCTTCATTTTTATACGTCAGATTTAGAAAAAAAATTTTAAAAGTCATGATAGTCAAGTGGTTGGGTGGTCGGAATTTCGAGTCGTGAGATCCGAGTTCGATCCACAGGTGGCAGGCTCGTACCAATCGGTTTTTCAAAAACTTATGTACGAATTATATCGTTGGCTTGGATCTTGGGTGGAAGGTAGATCAAAGGCACTTAATTGTCTAGGGTAGACCTCTGTCTACTCCTGTATTGGGAATTGCGTGAAGATATTTATTTACATTTATTTATTTGTTTGTTATAGATTTTCATGTTATAGGTTCAGGTTTATTGTTTTGTTTTTTATTTCAAAATACGGCTCTGTTCAGCGAGCTCACGTACGACCGCTCGTAAGTTCAATGGAGGTGTTGATTAAAAATATTTCCCATGTGCGGGCGGATAAGGCCCAATTGGGCTGGCAATCAGCCGCCCGCGCCCTCGCCCGTCCACCGCTAATCATGTGCGCTACTCGCCCCTTTACGATTCTGTGTCGATATCGCTAAACAAACTTCAAGTGTTTGTCTGTGCCCACCGAATTACTATTTAGGGGTCTCAATGTTTTTGTTTTAATTTTCAGAGGGGGAAAAGAAAATGAAATCCAAAATTATATGTATGTAGTCTATCGTCTATCTTAGGAGTTAATTTACAAAAACATACTCGCAAAATGTGCGATGGCCTAAAAGTACTTCGGCGGCACTAATTAAAGAACTCTCTTATTTGATAACTTTTATTGACAATATTTAGATAATTTGAAATTATATCATGTTTTTAAAATGGTTATATTATTGAATACATTTTTTTCGTATTAATAATAATAATAAATTAAATAGGTAGCAAATACATTTTTTAACTTGGCTCAGTTAACTTAAGCACTTAAGCAGGCCTCTTAAAGGCTTATATACAAAACAGCCTATCATAGTCCACTGCTGGACATATGCCGCTCCCTTGGAAACGTTTGCCATAATCGCCACTCTCGGCAAGCGGATTGGCAGTATAAGACTTCTTGCATTTTAGATGCTACTGTCTGTTAACGGTCTGCTTATTTTGGTCTCGTATTTTTGGAGGTGGATATTCCACCATCTATCGAAAGCCATTAATACAGTCAGGCCGTGGTGACCTGGTGTAATTATTGTAATGGTCAGGACTTTAGATTTGTTTAGGCAATGACGATTTTGGGTGGATACCAAAGAGTACTTAAATTATTAAAGCTTTCATGAGCCTTTATTAAACAAATAATTAAAAACTCATGTAAAAATAATCGTAGTAGGTAACTAATTAGTTTCGGACCTATTCGCACTCCTAGTTGTGGACCTATTCGCGTTTGCGCTTGCGTCTCGCCTCGTGCGTGGTGGCACACAAGCGCGAACTCATTCACCCTAGTGAAGGACCTCCGATAGATCCAAAACTAGTCGGTACATACACCGATTATTTTTACATGAGTTTAGCCGTTTTTAATTATTTGAAATAGTACTTAATTTAGTACAAGTGTACTAAATTAAGTACTATAAAGTAAGTGTATACATATATAAATTATTAATAAATTATATATATACATAAATATGATCCCAAAGTATGTAGTTGCAGCAATTATGAGAATGAAAATATAGAAGGTACCACAAACACCCAACAGTGGTAGAGCCACGCATCAGCTTTTGTAGATATAGAGCTAGTGATAACGATAGAACCGGTATGTTTGCCACTCGTCCATGGAGGTAATTTTATGGATTATTAAAGTTTGGAAATGAGTTTGCGTTTAAAATACTCCATAAATATGGCTTTTGTCTCTAATTATACAACGCAATTAGACGTCAGCAGCGTTGTCCGCCAAATGAAACTTTTTAATGAGATATTTTCTCATATAAACACCGCTTTGGGTTATGTTTGCATTACAGATAAAATAATTCTTGCCAGACACCGACAAATGTTCATCATTTTCCAAAATCTTCGGCGGGCACAAAGCGTTGCTCACAAATCTTACAAAAACTATAACCTCCTTTCCTTGAGTATGTTTAATTGGCATCAAAATTTAACCATGGCATAAGTTTTTAGAAGTTCATTGTATAAACCGGTTTCATACAGTTTAATTGGATTGTACATATATACGCGTTTTTGCAGTTAAAAGCCTAGTCTTGTAAAACCCATTTTAAATGAGATTGATTTATGGCTTCATTTGCGTCAATGTTTTTATTTGTCTTAATGTGCATTGAACTGGAAATTAAAGTATAAATTGATTGCAATTATATAGGTTAGCAACGTCAAACGCATTACTCTATATCGATATAACTATAGCAGCATTGACTTTTATCATCTGCTCAGTAATCTGAGATGATGACCACCAGACACAAACACAGACTTACATTAGAAAGGAGCTGAAAACTTATAAAGTCCTAATCATACTATTTTAAGAAAAGAAAGAATACGTGGAATTATCTTTTTATTCGTCTAATTGATCTAAATTCATTAGAAAACTTGAGCACGTCGCATCCGTCGCAGGCGCACGGACATCGCGCGTTGAAGATACCAAGGTTTTTGTGCACCATGCTGTCGTCTAACAACGTTGAAGTAATATCGTTTTAACAATTTATTTAAGAAACGAAAAAGTATTTGTATAATGACGTCGAAAGAAAAGGAACAAAAACAAATTTTATAAAAATGTATAACATTTTGAAAAAAAAAAAAAAACAAAGATTTTTATAACGAAACCTATGACCGCGAATAGCTCTCATAGATTTACCTTTTGTGCGCTGTTTTAATTTTTGATGATTGATTATTGAGATGAAAATATTATAATCTTGTTATTTTGTACTTTAGATGTTACAACCCTAAGAGACAAGGAACCGTTTATTTTATTAAGACACCTATTTATTGCGATGCAAGTTTTTATTGGTTCACGTTCCTCTCTAGAGTGTCCACGCAGCTGTCCATGTCTGCGTTTAACACAGAATGTAGTAATGCCTTAATTCGTATTTAATGGGTAACATCTAGTTGACTTCTACAGTTATGCTATCCGAAGAAAAAGGCAGCTTGTTCATTCTATAAAGTAATTATACTGTTTTACATTTGCATTCCACAAATAATTACTTTTAAGGAACGAAAAGTATTTTTTTTTTAATTATCATGAATCGTATGGTGTTTGAGATATTTAATAGACTCAGTTGTTTCTTTAAAGAAACTGGTTGTTGTTACAATACTATAAAGATATTAAAGTACAGCTAATTTGCAATCTTCCGCATGAAAAAAATGGTATATGTTACTGATCGAAAGATCTAATGTTGTATTATGTTGTTGATCGGAAGAGAAGAAGTACAACACTCTCCCTCCTACAGATTACTACTTGATAATGCATAGTTTTGAGGCGAAAAAAGTCTGGAGTAATTGTCGGTGGTGTATTTTACCTGGTTTCGAGTGTAGTGGTGGCGGTGCATCGAGTGAGTGGAATTAGTGAACGTCTCTATTGTAGGGAGGATGATGGTGCACTTTGGACTAGGTATTTTTGTAGGGTATTCTTTCTTGACACCTAACCGTGCGAAAAATCATAAACACATATATATGCAACATCATATACATAGCAAAAAAAGTCACGATAGCCGAGTGGTTGGGTGGTCGGACTTTCGAGTCGAGAGACCCGAGTTCTATCCCCAGGTGGCTCGTACCAATGGGTTTTTCAAAAAACTTATGTACGAATTGTGTCGATGGCTTGGACATAAAGGCGGCGACAGGCTCACCACCTGTCACGTTGTCCCGAAAATATCTTCGGTGGAAGGTGGGTCGAAGGGACTTAATTGTCTAGACTAGACCTCTGTCTACCCCTGTATTGGGAATTGCGTGAAGATATTTATTTATTTATTATTTTATTATTTATATACATAGCTCTGATCCCAAAGAAAGTACCTAAATTATAGGTCCTTTCATATGCAATTAGCAATTAATCACTTCACTGACGGACGGACTGACGCATTCATTTTTATTCCTTATTATTTTTTTGGCATCGCCTATTATCGCACAAATATCAAATCAATGAAAAATCGGTATATTTACGAGTACGAGCTCTACCGTGGCACCAGTGCTGTAAAAACAGCTCGAAGGATTAACTATGTGTACGGCGCTGGTGTCGCAAAAGAAAGCACGGCACGTTTTTGGTTTCAACGTTTTCGTTCTGGAAATTTCGACCTTTAGAACCAACCTCGTGCACGGCCGGAGGCCAAAGTGGAAAATGAAGGAAAAAAAGTTCATTGTGGAAGCAGATCCATAAAAATTACTTTATAGATAGCTGCAGTGCTGCCGTCAGCGGTTTTTCCGGACCGATGCGACTTAGGGACCTTCAAGAAAAGAGCCTATACCTTTCTCAAAGGCCGGCAACGCATCTGCTATGCCTCTGGTATTTCGGATGTTCATGGGCGGCGGTAATCACTTTCCATCACGTGAGCCACCTGCTCGTTTGCCTCCCATCCCTATAAAAAAAATCCACTTGAAGCGAATTAGAAAAGGAACAAAACAAATTTTATAAAATGTATAACATTTTGAAAAAAAAAAAACAAAGATTTTTATAACGAAACCTATGACCGCGAATAGCTCTCATAGATTTACCTTTGTGCGCTGTTTTAATTTTTGATGATTGATTATTGAGATGAAAATATTATAATCTTGTTATTTTGTACTTTAGATGTTGCAACCCTAAGAGACAAGGAACCGTTTATTTTATTAAGACACCTATTTATTGCGATGCAAGTTTTATTGGTTCACGTTCCTCTCTAGAGTGTCCACGCAGCTGTCCATGTCTGCGTTTAACACAGAATGTAGTAATGCCTTAATTCGTATTTAATGGGTAACATCTAGTTGACTTCTACAGTTATGCTATCCGAAGAAAAAGGCAGCTTGTTCATTCTATAAAGTAATTATACTGTTTTACATTTGTATTCCACAAATAATTACTTTTAAGGAACGAAAAAATTGGTTCACGTTCCTCTCTAGAGTGTCCACGCAGCTGTCCATGTCTGCGTTTAACACAGAATGTAGTAATGCCTTAATTCGTATTTAATGGGTAACATCTAGTTGACTTCTACAGTTATGCTATCCGAAGAAAAAGGCAGCTTGTTCATTCTATAAAGTAATTATACTGTTTTACATTTGTATTCCACAAATAATTACTTTTAAGGAACGAAAAGTATTTGTATAATGACGTCGAAAGAAAAGGAACAAAAACAAATTTTATAAAATGTATAACATTTTGAAAAAAAAAAAACAAAGATTTTTATAACGAAACCTATGACCGCGAATAGCTCTCATAGATTTACCTTTGTGCGCTGTTTTAATTTTTGATGATTGATTATTGAGATGAAAATATTATAATCTTGTTATTTTGTACTTTAGATGTTACAACCCTAAGAGACAAGGAACCGTTTATTTTATTAAGACACCTATTTATTGCGATGCAAGTTTTTATTGGTTCACGTTCCTCTCTAGAGTGTCCACGCAGCTGTCCATGTCTGCGTTTAACACAGAATGTAGTAATGCCTTAATTCGTATTTAATGGGTAACATCTAGTTGACTTCTACAGTTATGCTATCCGAAGAAAAAGGCAGCTTGTTCATTCTATAAAGTAATTATACTGTTTTACATTTGCATTCCACAAATAATTACTTTTAAGGAACGAAAAGTATTTTTTTAATTATCATGAATCGTATGGTGTTTGAGATATTTAATAGACTCAGTTGTTTCTTTAAAGAAACTGGTTGTTGTTACAATACTATAAAGATATTAAAGTACAGCTAATTTGCAATCTTCCGCATGAAAAAAATGGTATATGTTACTGATCGAAAGATCTAATGTTGTATTATGTTGTTGATCGGAAGAGAAGAAGTACAACACTCTCCCTCCTACAGATTACTACTTGATAATGCAATGTTTTGAGGCGAAAAAGTCTGGAGTAATTGTCGGTGGTGTATTTTACCTGGTTTCGAGTGTAGTGGTGGCGGTGCATCGAGTGAGTGGAATTAGTGAACGTCTCTATTGTAGGGAGGATGATGGTGCACTTTGGACTAGGTATTTTTGTAGGGTATTCTTTTCTGACACCTAACCGTGCGAAAATCATAAACACATATATATGCAACATCATATACATAGCTCTGATCCCAAAGAAAGTACCTAAATTATAGGTCCTTTCATATGCAATTAGCAATTAATCACTTCACTGACGGACGGACTGACGCATTCATTTTATTCCTTATTATTTTTTTGGCATCGCCTATTATCGCACAAATATCAAATCAATGAAAAATCGGTATATTTACGAGTACGAGCTCTACCGTGGCACCAGTGCTGTAAAAACAGCTCGAAGGATTAACTATGTGTACGGCGCTGGTGTCGCAAAAGAAAGCACGGCACGTTTTTGGTTTCAACGTTTTCGTTCTGGAAATTTCGACCTTTAGAACCAACCTCGTGCACGGCCGGAGACCAAAGTGGAAAATGAAGGAAAAAAAGTTCATTGTGGAAGCAGATCCATAAAAATTACTTTATAGATAGCTGCAGTGCTGCCGTCAGCGGTTTTTCCGGACCGATGCGACTTAGGGACCTTCAAGAAAAGAGCCTATACCTTTCTCAAAGGCCGGCAACGCATCTGCTATGCCTCTGGTATTTCGGATGTTCATGGGCGGCGGTAATCACTTTCCATCACGTGAGCCACCTGCTCGTTTGCCTCCCATCCCTATAAAAAAAATTCACTTGAAGCGAATTAGGAAAGTAAAAAACTTGAACGATGATTAACTTGGTACGTACGGTAAATTACGGCAATATCTATTGTCAGCAACTGCAAGCTGCTGAGATTGGTCAATCGCTCTAGGCCACTGCTGTTTCACGACATCGCAAGACCACGCACTGGACAACAAACAACCTAGCACACGTGTCCACGCACTGGACAACAAGTTAGATGAGCTACTCGTACGATTGGAATCCTCTGAACTTTTGTATCTGTTGGAGCAACCCCCAGCCCTTGCTCGTTGGAGGTTACCATTTTTTCCAGAATTTCGACAACTTCTTACAAGGAAAAAAATTCAACTCGTATAATGTCCAAACCACTTTCACAGAGTTTATTGATTCTGGTGGTATGGATTCCATGTTTTTTTAGTAAAGGAATTAATGAATTACCTATTAGTTGGCAAAAATGCATAGATAACAACGGTGCATTCTTTAATCAGTTAAATATATTTTGCCCAAAAAAATATATTTTACTTTATATTTTTCCCGTACAAAACGCCAATTTTATATGTAAGGACCTAATATTAAGGAGTAAGAAATAACGAAGGTACTGCAATCACCCAGACCAGAGACAATGTAGAAAAAGTGGTTATATACTTTGACTCGTCCGGGAATCGAATCTGGGACTATAGAGAAAGCCACGAAAACCACGAAAACCGATGCGTAAGCCAAGCCGCAGAGATCGTTATGGTATATATGAGTGAGTAATTCTCTCAACAGTAATTCTTTCAACAGTGGTAGAGCCACGCATCAGCTTTTGTTGTTGCATGAATGGGCCGGCTCGACCGGGGAAGTATCACGACCTCACAGAATACCGGCGTAACGTAGAAGTCTAACAAACTTCTACGTTTCGTCTGATGAGTGCAGGTAACCGGTGGCCCACACACCCCCCTCCCCCAATTCTGGGGAGGGCGACACTCTAAGGGAGGCAACGCATCTGCTAAGCCTCTGGTATTGCGGGTGTTCATGGGCGGCGGTAATCACTTACCATCACGTGAGCCACCTGCTCGTTTGCCTCCCTTTTCTATAAAAAAAACACTGAGGTTTCCTATATATATAAGCATATATAAGCTTAATCAATATTCACGCATATTAAGTTAATATTTAATATTGATCACAACGTCACCGTTTAGATTTTTCTTCAATCAAAATATTGACAGCTACATGAATTCATCTGTTTAGAGTCTTTATACTTCTCATAAGAAATCAATGACTCTAATGCAACGTTCACATAATAAATCTAAATGTAAAAATGCACAAAAAATTTATAAACGGCATGCTTTATGTCTTTCAAGCTTTTTAACAAGTCCAGTGGATTCCAACGGGTAGCCCTCATTAGACAGCTTGCACGTTGCAAAGTCAATGAGTGGTGATCGTTGTGTGAGGCGGTTGAAATGATTTACAGTATTATTATACATAATTGCTAACCCTGTTGTGTTGTTGTACTAACAATGTATTTTTGTTATTAAATAAAAAAAATGTTTAAAATTTCAACTGACACTTTTACCCGTAAGAGCGTTGCTTCGGTACGGCGAAGGTCGTGGGTTAAAAATCCTGCCCGTGTCAGTTGAAATTTTAAAAACTTTTTTTCTTTAATTTAATAACGAAAAGTTCAGCATAAATTTGCTTTAAAATCAATAAAAGAAGTTGCGTAATATTTTTTTGGTGTAAGTCAATTTTTAATAGCAGTACCAGATAGATCTTTCCTTCAATATTGTTATTTGATACCATATGGTATCTAAAAAAATATCTTAAAGCAATTCCCAATACAAGAAGAAGTCAGAGGTCTAGTCTAGACAATTAAGTCCCTTTGACCCACCTAGCACCCTTGCAAGATATTTTCGGGACAACGTGACAGGTGGTGAGCCCGTCGCTGTCTTTATGTCCAAGCCAACGATATAATTCGTACATAAGTTTTTGAAAACCCATTGGTAGGAACCTGCCACTTGGGGATTATTTTGGGGATTGCCTGCCACTTGTTTCGCTTCGTCCACTTTCATTATTCCTTCATACATTGTCTTCGATTTAGGGTACTCTTGACCTGGCCTTTTTTCAGGACGTCCCTGATTTGGTCTTGAAACGTCCGCCTAGGTCTTCCCCTTCCTACACTTCCATTCACACTCGCCTTATATGCTTTTTTCGTCAATCGTTCTTCATTCATTCTCTCGACATGGCCAAACAATCTCAGCATACCTTTCTCAATTTTAGTCACTACATCTTCTTTCAGACCACAATGTTTCCTTAGTTCACTATTCCTTATCCTGTCACTTAGTTTAACTCCTATCATACTTCTTAATGCTCTCATCTCTACTGCATTTACCTGCTTTCATGTTTCTTCTGCTATGGCAGAAGAAACATGAAAGCAGGAAGTTAAAGTTGGGTATGCCCAACTTTCACATCCGTACATGAGTGTCGGAACCAACACTGCCTCATGCACAGCCCAACGAGCCTTGTTAGATACCTTCCGACTGCTCATTAAGGAGTGCAAAGCTCCATTCACCATGATTCCTGCATTCACTCTTCTTTCAATATCACTTTCACACTTTCCATCTCTTGTAAACTTTGAACCCAGGTACAAAAACTCATTCACCTGTTTAATTTATTCAAAAAACATTTATATAAACATTAAAAACATTATTAATTATTGGTGTTCTCAAGTATAAGTACAGTATTTTTATTTGTAGCCATTGTTATAGTGAGTAGTCATTGCAATAATGAGGTCAATCCTTTCGTCGCACTTATACCGTAATTTATTTACGACTCATTAATTTTAGCTCAATAAAAATTTGATTAGGACGTTTTTTATGATTTCGCGTGCATTTCTGACTTCATTATCCTTATAAGTTATTAACATTATCCTTATTAACATTAAAAGCACATCAAGGATATTATGTTTTGGCCACGCAATTAAATATTTATATGGCATTCGTAAAGTAATCTCTAGAATAATCGGACATTATCGTTTACAAGAAAAATTTCTTCTCAGAATATATTTTTTTCTTATAATTTACTTTTTCAGTAAATTATAAGAAAAATAATTAACTTTAGGCACGTAAACACATTCTGAGTAAAGGCAAATATCATTAGTTGCATGTAGCTTATTAATAATAATTAAAATTATATTCTAATATGTCGGTGTATTTATTATAAGGTGTATATATTTATAAGGATTTATAAACAGGTAAGTATATATGTGGATTTAATGCCAGAGACAATTTCTGCCAGTTAACCTTTAGACGATGTAGAGATGAAGTGAAGAAGGTGAAGAAAAAAAGGCAAATAACATATTTAAACATAAATACGTATACAAATATATATAGACCCCTCACACATGCTTAGTGAGGCAGTGTATTCCTAGAACAGGGAGGATGAACGGAAAAAGCTGGAACTTCAGGAGGGGCACTAGAGGGAGAGATTATAAGAGCGAGAGATTTGAGTATTGCTTTATAAAAAAAGATAAATAAAATGAATAAACAAGTTCACATGTATATGTTAAAAAAAGGATTAAAAAATCAATTGATACGGGCGGCATACGTACCCGCGACCTCCGCCGCGCCTATATAAATTAGCTACTTGTTTAGATGCGAGGGGCGTTTAAATCAAAGCCGTCGGACGGCGTCTTGGTCAACGCGCACTCTGTTTCTTTTATAAAGCCCACTCTCTTACGGAAGTGTTTGACAGCGACAGAATAGAGTAGAATTGCCGCGGAATATTTTGACCAAATTTTTAAAAGTACAACCGGCATGAATATTTTTTAATCCTAGGAGATGTATTTTTTTCAAACAGAATTAGAAATCCCGTAGGACTAAAGCCTGTTAATAAAAAGTATCTATATTGTCTACCCATACATTACATGTTATCTATAATTTACTGCAGGACTAGAATTTTGCACTGATTGATATTAAATTACACAATGTTTGTAGTTGTACATTTTTTATAAGATTGGAGTGATAATTTCAGATAGTATTGATGAAAAAGAAGCTTATTTAATTCAGATTATGCAAACCGATAGTCACCGTAGTATATATCATAATATTCTGATATTTGAAAAGAGATGAAGAGAACGAAGTGTGAAAGTAAGTAATTCAGGAATTTCAAAAACAGGTAGATGAAATTGTATACTTGGGAAGGGCTTTTAGCCAAGACGGAAGGATGTGACTTAAATGTGGCTTCCGTCTAAAAAGCTGCCAATGGTGTCTTGTCTGCGTTAGTCAAAAGCTGTGTGTTGTAAAAAGCGGACGCCTTGTTATACATTACGCAGTGCTGGTACTGACATTGTTATATGGATATTTGGAATTTTTGGTCTACCAGAAGAAGTAAAAAACTAGGTTGAATGCAGTGGAAATGCGATCTCTTCGTAAAATGTGCGGCGTTACCTTGGCCGGTCGAAAACGTAACGAAGACATTTGTAGTATGGCAATCAGTCCATGCTAAGTTGGTGTTGGCACATTGAGCGAATATTTGAAGACCGAATAGTGAAGAAAATATTTAGAGTGAAAGTTAATATTAAATTGGGGTCGATGTAGGCTGCGATTAAGTTTCGAAGAAGAAGCAAATTTCCAAAAGAGGGGAAAGTCAAGATTACTAGGATATCGGGACGTGCGTGTATGAAGAAAATGACTATTATCTTAAAACATATATTTCTACTAAATCATTGACCTTGGTAATAACTACCTTGTAGATAAGAAACAGCCTATTATTCAGAAGTAATATACACAATAAACGTAGTTGGTATTGAGCTCTCGAGTCGTATCCACATAGTTTCCAACCATTTCGTAGCAATACTTTTAATGGATCCTCTGAGTTTTTGCCGTTATTTATACGTTACGATGTGCGCATAATGGATCAGACGAACACTTAGAGCATTCTGCAGAATAGGTACATTTGGACATTAGATAAGTATTTCTCGCAATACAAAAGCAATGAAATAAATAAAACATTCTGAGGCGCAATTAATCTATGTACACGTCTCTAAAAACAATTAAAGTTGTATAATGAATATCGTACGAGTTGCTAAGCTCTAACCTACTGCGCTTTGAACATTTTAATTGAATAACACGAAGTGGTTAGGGTTGGTTGTTCTATCGATAAATTTACAGACTAGTACTAAATTATAGTGTAATTTTAAAACATTGAAACATATAATTTTTTGAATCGAAATATAGCCACAGCAGATTAAATAAAATAAGTATATTTGCCTATTGTAATGGCGGAAGAATATACCAGCCCTTTTTGGACGTGGGTGTAGAAAGAGCACCAAAGAGCTTTGCAAATGTTAAATTATTATTTACTACTACCGAAAGATGCCGTGATAACCACCTGGAAATACACCAAATCAAAATTTAGCACTGGTGACGGGCAGTAACGTCTATGGCGTATCTGATACCGCATCGATCCGCTTGCCTAGCGTGGCGATAATGGCGAATTCTCTCGTACGGGAGAGGCCTCTGTTCTGCTGTGCTGACCTTTAGAGATCGTTATGATAATAATGATATATACATATACAACTATAATCAGTGCTACGATTGTCTTTTAAGCAATTTTGTACTGGTTTTTGTAATATATGGAGATCGAAAAAAACGGAAAAGAGATTTAAAAAATCAGTGATATTCGTATGAGTGACAATATACATTTATTTAAATATTAGAACAACCTTCTCCAACAAACACTCATTTCACTATAATTAAGATATTGGTAGCAAGAACATTACCATCCATTAGTTCGTCATCACATTCGCTTTAAAATGTTACTCGTTTATGACATGTAAAGTTACATAACAGCATTTACGCTGGTCCCCACACGTGTGTCAACAAGAGGATATACTGTGCGACTGCTCGCCTGGGTCGGCCGAAGTGAGTTAATTAACTGGGAGCGTGTAAGGCGACGCTCACGGCCGCTCTAATTGCACGATTATTCCTCCGCGACGCCTAACTGCTGGATGAAATTTAATTAAAGTTTGTTGTTCAAATAGATTTAATTAAAGTAATGTTGTAGAGAGTGGCGCGCCGACGCCGCGCCGCGCGCCTCAATCCGAGTGAGTGCTGCGCAACTTTTCTAATTCATTACTTCTGAAAGCGTTCCCGTGATGCCGAGCACTCTTAATAATTTGTATTGTGTAGTTATTGTCGTTTTAACAATCTAATTTATCCCGGACAAGGATTGCGGACAAACTAACCGACACTTGTATCTCGACCATACCGGCCACAAATAAATGAACGAACAATGCCGTAATTGAATCGTCATTATTTATGTAAAGTATTGAATGGCGGCACTAAATTATTCATACATTAGTTGTTCATTACTCGATATTTCTCCATTAGCGATGCGGTCGCCTCGTTGAAAATTACATTGAAATGGTCTCTCGAATACAAATGCACCGTTAAAGCAGCATTAAGATAAAAGCTATACACAATAACTCTTATTAATTATTAATAGGACTGTCAATTAAGACGAAATAAGGTTTGGAAGACAATCTGAAAATAGGAAATATTTATCTAACCAAAAATAACAATCGTCGCTACGGATCCGGGGCGGCAGTAAGCGAGGAACGATGTTCCCGTCAATTACGGCTAATGGAAAACTTAAATTATGATAAAAGCCGAATAGATGGCGGACGCTGCGTGTCCATATCGGTTCCGAGTCGCGTTAATGATGAGCTCGTCTTCCCGCCTCCGGAACGCGTACTGCTCTGTTTAAACTCGAAATGGAGGACCTTAATTGACACGCATTCTCTTCTTCACATTGTTCTAAAAGATAGCAGATATCGTCCGGCAAGCAACCGATTCTCTCCGACTTTGTGCCGTAAATTAATAATAATGATCACGCTACTTGGGACATTTTCCGTAATAAAAGTAACATATAGAATAGAATAGAATAGAATAGAATAGAATAGAATAGAATAGAATAGAATAGAATAGAATAGAATAGAATAGAATAGAATGGAATAGAATGGAATAGAATAGAATAGAACAGAACAGAATAGAATAGAATAGAATAGAATAGAACAGAATAGAATAGAACAGAATAGAACAGAATAGAATAGAACAGAATAGAACAGAACAGAACAGAATAGAATAGAATAGAATAGAATAGAATAGAATAGGAATAGAATAGAACAGAATAGAACAGAATAGAACAGAACAGAATAGAATAGAATAGAACAGAATAGAATAGAATAGAATAGAATAGAATAGAATAGAATAGGAATAGAATAGAATAGAAAAGAATAGAAAAGAATAGAATAGAATAGAATAGAATAGAATAGAATAGAATAGAATAGAATAGAATAGAAAAAACATTTTTTCAGCACAAGCAGTTCATACACATGAAAGTATAAGTACATATTGAGTTTAAAATATAAAAAGGTCGCATTGTGCCGAAAATGGGTTGGCTCAGCATGAGTTGTGTGAGTATGGCCTCACACAGCGCTGATTTTCAGCCAAGAAACCTATTAGCGTCACGAACGTAGCACAGCTGTTACCTGTAGTCTAGTACTTCGATAAAACGAAAAAAGCCTAAACTTATATAATTATAACACAAAAATTAAAATAAAGAAAAAAATAATGTTCATGGCATTCCCCAAAATAAGTAGTATGCAAAGTATTAGGTAGTTAATAATCTCAATTCATTATTATAAAGATGTTATAATACAATTATATTGCACGACTCAACACAAAACACGTGTGGAGCGGTGTTGGTGCATCCAGTAGAATTAATGATCGCATCTGTGGGAGGGAGATTGGTGCACTTCTTCTCTTCGGACCAGGTAACATACGCCATTAATATTGCATGCGAAATCGTGCAATTTAATTTCATAATAAAAACTTTTAAGTTAAAATATTTGCAAAATCTTGCCATCTTGATTTCTATTATTTTTCCGACTTTAAATTGATTATAATTTAAATCGGTTAAATCTTGTAAATGAATAATTTACTAAATAAAGTTCAAAATAAAAGTTGTTAAAGTTGCATAAAAATTAAAACTGTGATATAATTATACTATTACAAGTTGTGATAAAATTGAAGTTGTCATAATTTTAAATTACATTAAATACTAGAGATTAAGAACATATTTTTTTTAATTTGGGTTGATAATGGTTGAGAGCATTTTTATATACATTGTTATGTATATGGGAGTGTTAGATTTTATTTCCGAATGTGAAAATGAACGGAGCGAGCCGAATAAGCCGATCGAATATATGAACGGTAGATAGAGAGTGGGGTTGACTGAGGACGATTGAAGAGGACGGACGTTCGCTAAATAGTTACCATTTCGTTTATTATCTTGGTTATTTATAATGAAAAATATAAATTTAAAAAGTTAAAAATGTAACTTTATTTAACAAAACTACATATCCCACGTGCATTTAATAGGTATTGTGATCTTTTATACATCGTTTTAAAAAAAAAGGATCCTATAGTAAATCATTTTCGAGTAACGCTGTTTAAGGAAAATAGTTAAAGTATTTAGGAAGAGCACGCAACAATCCGTCCCCTGTATTGGGAACGGCGTGAAAATATTTTTTTTAGCTTTGTAGGCAGTGTCTCTATCAACTCGGCTATCAGGTCGGATTACAAATTTAACTAATGATTTAATCACAATGAATATTCATTGTGATTAAATTATTTACATTTCCATTCGTTAATTTAATTGCATAATCTTTTCGCTGCCGTCATGTTTCCATTAGTGACAGCCGTTACGCGATGACCACTCCATTCTCTGTCAACTTGGATTAAATTGGCGCTGCTCCAGAAATATAATTTGACATCCTCTACAGCTTCTTAAGAATAATGAATGTGTAATGTGTATGTTATGCTTGCTGTATTTTGTTGAGCATACGCAATAATCTCATATTCGCGCATTTCTTTCATATATTATAATAATATTAATATTAACCATAATTAACCAGTGGCGTAGCGCATAAAATTTTTTCGTCAGTACGCAGTTTCGAGTACAATCCATGTACAGTACATGCACTGTACTCGCACTATACACGTACTGTACTTCATTAATTTCGATATTTAGGGATTATTCTTAGACTCGATAGACTATACTAATTGCACAGATAGCAAATAAAGTATAACAACATTTCAAGATTCATTGAGTCAAGGACTACGCTGATAAAAGCTGATGCTTATGATATTTGTAAGGCGGCAGAGCAACAATCGTTTTTTAATAGAATAGGGAGGCAAACGAGCAGGTGACTCACGTGATGATAAGTTATTACCACCGCCCACCTGCAATACCGGAGGAATAGACGATGCATTGCCGGCCTTTGAGAAAGGTATAGGCTCTTTTCTTGAAGGTCCCTAAGTCGTATCGGTCCGCTGATGGCAGCACATTCTATAAAGTGCAAGAGCGTGGCAGAAAATTCCGCGAAAAACACACAGTGGTGGAATGCCAAGCATCAAGATGGTGGTGATGGAATTTTTGACTATACCGTAAGGTACGATGGGGAAATTCAGCGGCAGGGATAAATCCGAACAATTCTTTTTTTTATAGAAAAGGGAGGCAAACGTGCAGGTGGCTCACGTGATGGATAGTGATTACCGCCTCCCATGAACACCCGCAATACCAGAGGCATAGCAGATGTGTTGGCGCCCTAAGAGTGCCTCCCTCCCCCAGAATTGCGGGAAGGGGGTGTGTGGGCCTCCGGTTCCCTGCACTCACCAGACGAAACGCAGAAGTTTGTTAGACTTCTACTTCACGCCGGTATTCTGTGAGGTCGTGGTACTTCCCCGCTCGAGCCGGCCCATCCACGCAACAACAAAAGCTGATGCGTGGCTCTACCACTGTATACCTCGGCGTACTCAGGAGTCAAATGGAAGGAGCTGACACTGGGATGCCACCACCCAGAGATGGCAACAAAACTCCATATGCGGTCGAACCAGCGTCTTATAAAGTTGCAAGCGGAGAGCTGGCATGAAGTACTGTCGTGCTTTACTGAGCACGCTATGCTTTATGGAGGCCAATTTGGCCTTCCCTTCCAAGTGACTGCGAAACTTAACCTTGCTCGATATGTCGACGCCAAAGATTCCGACAATGACTGAGGTAACTAGGGGAGTGCTCTCAAAATGAGGTGACACGACGAAGAGTTTCTTTTTAGCGGTAAACGCGCAAACTTGTGCCTTTTTAGTGTAGAACTGGACTAAATTAAGTCGGCTCCAGTCCGAGATTTTGTCTAAAAACATCTCGACATCAGACACAAGTTTGTTCCACTATTCGTCGACGTGTTCCCGAGAAATATTGGCACGGCCGATGTATAAGGCATCACCAGTGCTTCGGTCTGAATAGCAATGTTACTAATTTGTAACAAATCATTGATATGTCGAATAAACAGGGTTGGCGATAGCACACAGCCTTGTGGGACACCAGCATTCACAGACTTGGAGTCCGAGCATGCACCGTCAACTACGACCTTGATGCTCCCATCTGTGAGAAAACTAGTGACCCAATTTACATGATTGTGACTACAGAGAGAGAGAGAGAGAGAGAGAGAAAACCTCACCATACCTACCTGACAAAAGGTACCTTACTGACAAGAGGGCTGGTCCTACCATCTATCCACAGTTAAACCAAATCAATTTACGTGGAATGGCAACCAAAGTTGTAGTATTATTTTAGCTGTAGTAAGTAAAATATAAACATAATTTCGATCCAGAACATTCTATTTCTGACATCTTAAGCTACATTATGTAAGTAGTCATTACATTAAATAAGAGGATGTATAGTAAAAACGTAGTAAACATTAAAAACTACATCTAAATTAAACTGAATGATAATGCGCCTTCGATGTTAATAAGTTTAAGTGCTTTTGCTAGATTTATGAAGCATTAAAATATTATGTTAAGATATTAATTGAAACTTTCTGTTTATAAATTATTTAACAAGTTTTCAGAGTAATGGAAACATACATATTTATGAAATCTTTGATAAAGATTTATACTATTTAATATTATTAGTAACTTTGAACATTGTTTTCATATTACGTCTATTTATATTTCGTCTTTTATTTATCAAACATTTTAATTAAAAACCATCGAAACATTTTATAATAAGATCCTTTTTGATTTTGAAACCTAACTGTAAATCTTCCCAGTAAAGGACCAATGACTATTGACGAGAAATAAACTGGATTTGAAAAATCCATGATGTATAAGTAGCAGTATATTTTCAGTAAATAATGTAGCGTAGTTATTTTAACGTATTTTCCCATAAGTGGTTAGGCAGGGGATTATAAAGTGAAGGTCCTACAACTCATTTGCCCCTAACGCCGTCCTAATGTCAACATATTTACATACATATATTTACACAGATTCAGATTCAGAACATTCTTCTCTCTTCTATTATTACATGACATTGTGTAATAATATTATAACAAATTATCAATTTAAAAGAAAATATTTTTTTATGCGGTAGAGTCTACGGCATGCGCTGTCCTTTCTCGTCGATCCATAAAAGCTCTGTTGGGCAGCTTTCAGCCGATTACTCGCGACGCGAAGCCTAATTTGATTGCCGCTCGCCATCAATTACCTGTACGAATACTGCGGATTTTTATTTACCGGTACGCTTTCGCACCATTTCTTTTAAATTGCATACCTTTTCATCAACTGCACAGAAAGTGTGACATGTTATTACTGTTATTATATTTTCACACATGTTTCCTGAAGCCAGAGACAAGAGATCGCGAATTGTTACGATCCTTACATCCCTATTTCGCTAAACTCAGCATGGCTTCCCTAAAACATCCAAAAAATATAAATAATATGTAAAAAAATATGTATATGCAATAGAGTATACTATTCATTTCCGTCCCGTGTATGTTATACTAGTCAAAATTTTGTAAATGGCAATGGCTAGCGATAGATGACAGGATGACCATCTCGAAACCATCCATCCAGCAAACCATCAAAATTCAGCAAACCGGTGATGGGCAGCAGCGTCTATGGTGCAAGCTGTCTGGTATTACAATACTTGGGGCGTTACATTCGTGGGGATTATGGGGTATAATACTTACCTCTTACTTTTCTTAGAAATTTCCTGATGAGTCAGGATAAGAATGGATAAGGTTTTTTATACTTCTGACAGCTGAACAATGACGGTATTTTTTTCTCCAAAAAGTTTCAATTGTACGTCGACTAAAACTTAGGAGATTCATCAAAATATAGTAGGAAATAATTTTAATCTCTCAGCGTTATAGGCGTATAGGCGTTTACTACAATACAGTTTAAAGACCACACGATTGGTATAATACTAATCGTGAGGTCTTTAAACAGGATTGTGTCGTATCGAACTCTATTAAGATAGATTACCAAACAGCGGGTGTGATGCAAATAAAAAGAGAATTGCTTTGCTTTGTCTGTCAGACAATTTCCTCGATGAACTCACAATTACGGAAATTGAAAACAACGCCGCAGGCGAACGTCTGGATTCCAATCTAGTATAAATTATGTTATTCATATAATATAAAATTAAAACATTACTTAATACTTTGACACAATTATGATTACTCATTTTAGTAAAAATATACTTTATTGTACACCAAATTAGAAAAAACCAAAAAAATTATTCAAAACATAAGTATCAAAAATTTAATAACAAAAGGCGACCTTATTGCTATGTAGCAATTTCTTCCAGGCAACCTCAGGAATTTACCAAAAATTATTAACGGATGTACATGATAACCAGAAATAGATAAATACGAAGTAATAAGAAAAACATACCTTGTGTGAGTAAAAGAGAAAAAAGTAAAAGAGAGGAAAGGGATGAGAGGAACAAAGAAGTTGAAAGCGTTCTTTTAAATAGGGCGGACTTGATATATTAAAATTTAATATATCTGAGTATATAATAATTAATTTATTATTTATTATTACATAAATCGAAATCTAATAATGTTTTATGCCTGTTATTACCTGTGTTAGCAGGACTTTTAAGCTGTTACTTAGGAATATAAAAAAAATAAAAAATTGACAGCTTTCAGTCGACATATCGTGTCGACGTATTATCTAGTTCGTATTATCTAGTTCTAACCGTAAAGGAATGCACTACCATAATCTGCTCACCACCCTTAGATGATGATCCGAAACTACGGAATAACAAACAAAAGCAACTGTAATTATCGTAAACGTACAAAATTTAAGTAGTTTTAATTACCACTTTGAATCCATCATCAGATACTGACTTATGTACTCGTATGTAGAGATCAACGTGCAAGTATATCCTTAAAAAAGGTCTTTCGATATCAGTTTACACATGATGGACTTTTAAGATATCAAACATAAGACAACCAAATAGAGATAATTTTTTTGAAATTGGTTAAATAAGACGTAGTTACTCCGAAAATTAAATTAAAGGGAAACGTGTTATCCGAAATTAATTCATAACAAAATAGGTTATGAGCTAATAACATTAAAACGAAATTTAATTAAGGTTAGTAACGCTCCACTGAGCGGTAGTCAATTAACTTCGTGCGACTAGGTTTCCATTTCAAAAGTCCTACTAATGAGACGCATGTGCAACGCTTTTGTATCGCTCTTGGTAATCTTTTTAATTTTCAAATGGACTGTCATATGTCGAGGTAATTAGACAAAATCTTGAGAGTGAATATTTAATAAATTTTAAGTTTCATTTTAATATATATAAGCAGTAATGTATGAGTGTCGATGACCTATGGATAGGAGGTTAATTTAACAAAATTTTGATTCTTAACAGGGTTTTAAATTTTGTTTATCAATTGTGATTGGTTTTTGAGTTTTTGTTTAGTTTAAACAGCATTTACTTCCTCGATGTTTTAAACACTTCGAGAAATACGACAGAAACCATAGTGTTTCTACTCCTCAGAAATGTGAAATCTCCTAAGTAAAAGATGAGGTAGGCACCTGAGAAGCCGTAATAAAAAAAAACATTAAGATCACTACATCATATAAAATCACTAATAATAAGAGAATCCTTAAATAAAATATAAATAAATATCTTCACGCAATTCACAGGGGTAGACAGAGGTCTAGTCTAGACAATTAAGTCCCTTTGACCCACCTTCCACCGAAGATATTTTCGGGACAACGTGACAGGTGGTGAGCCCGTCGCCGCCTTTTATGTCCAAGCCAACGATACAATTCGTACATAAGTTTTTGAAAAAACTCATTGGTACTGCCACCTGGGGATCGAACTCGGGTCTCTTGACTCGAAATTCCGACCACCCAACCACTCGGCTATCGTGACTTATAGAATATAAGAATATATACTATAAGAATCCTTAAGATATCCTTATTACACTAATTTGGTATATTCTCGATTTTAACGTCCCTGCAAGTTTACGCATCTCTTTCTAAAGTAAATTGCTCTGCTCCGTCGGAGGAGTCATAAAGAAAATTGCTATACAGTTGATAAATAATTTATCTGAAAGCCCGCTCCAGTCACCGAAACACGCCCGGGGTAGCACTGCCTCTATACACTTCCACCTAATAATACTTTCCTTTTGTACAATTTTGCAACAGCGTCGTTCGCACGTTCCCTGCCTTTTATGGGCAATAAGTGGAACGCAATTATATTTATGGACGAGAAATGGTTACGAAAACTAATTTTAGGGCGGAACATTCAGTTCATTACATTTCTTCTAATGAGTAACTTTGATGTATTATACTATAACTGTATTCTGTAGTAGTATAAGTAAATATTTAATATAAATTGTTTTCTGGTATCTAAGCTAATAATGGAGTTCAAATTTCAATTAAAGTTCAAATTATCCTTTTCAAGGATCTTTAGGTACTTGCGCATTTCAGGAAAAAATTCAGTCACAATCGCACAATGCGAATAATCTTTGTGGGTACCCCATGTGAAGTTTTGAAATGGATGATTCATTACGCATATTGACTAAATAAGTAATAAATATCTTCACGCAATTTACAATATCCCCTGTATTAAGACAGTCTTAATTGTGTGTTGTAATTTTCAGACTTAATTGTCTAGACTAGACCTCTGACTAGTAGTGTCTGGTAGGTCAAAGTACCTTTGACATATCTTCCAACAAAGACGTTTTCGGGACAACGTGACAGGTGGTGAGCCCGTCGCCGTCTTTAAGTCCAAGCCAACGATATAATTCATACATAAGTTTTAGGAAAACCCATTGGTACGAGCCGGCCACCTGGGGATCGAACTCAGGTCTCTTGACTCGAAATTCCGACCACCCAACCACTGGCTATCGTGACTTATAGAATATAAGAATATATACTATAAGAATCCTTAAGATATCCTTATTACACTAATTTGGTATATTCTCGATTTTAACGTCCCTGCAAGTTTACGCATCTCTTTCTAAAGTAAATTGCTCTGCTCCGTCGGAGGAGTCATAAAGAAAATTGCTATACAGTTGATAAATAATTTATCTGAAAGCCCGCTCCAGTCACCGAAACACGCCCGGGGTAGCACTGCCTCTATACACTTCCACCTAATAATACTTTCCTTTTGTACAATTTTGCAACAGCGTCGTTCGCACGTTCCCTGCCTTTTATGGGCAATAAGTGGAACGCAATTATATTTATGGACGAGAAATGGTTACGAAAACTAATTTTAGGGCGGAACATTCAGTTCATTACATTTCTTCTAATGAGTAACTTTGATGTGTTGTATTCTGTAGTAGTATAAGTAAATATTTAATATAAATTGTTTTCTGGTATCTAAGCTAATAATGGAGTTCAAATTTCAATTAAAGTTCAAATTATCCTTTTCAAGGATCTTTAGGTACTTGCGCATTTCAGGAAAAAATTCAGTCACAATCGCACAATGCGAATAATCTTTGTGGGTACCCCATGTGAAGTTTTGAAATGGATGATTCATTACGCATATTGACTAAATAAGTAATAAATATCTTCACGCAATTTACAATATCCCCTGTATTAAGACAGTCTTAATTGTGTGTAATTTTCAGACTTAATTGTCTAGACTAGACCTCTGACTAGTAGTGTCTGGTAGGTCAAAGTACCTTTGACATATCTTCCAACAAAGACGTTTTCGGGACAACGTGACAGGTGGTGAGCCCGTCGCCGTCTTTATGTCCAAGCCAACGATATAATTCATACATAAGTTTTAGGAAAACCCATTGGTACGAGCCGGCCACCTGGGGATCGAACTCGGGTCTCTTGACTCGAAAATCCAACCACCCACCCACTGGTTTTGATTTCTCTAAAAAAGGTTTCTGTAAAAGACTGTATGCTGAATTAAAAATGTTTGCCTTCTAATCAACAATTGTTGATCAGAAAGAGGATATTTACGGACACACGAACATTATAGTTTTTATTACTCAAACAAATACAAAATCTAAACTTAATTAGCAAAGTAGAGAAAAAACATTTAGGAGATTTAGCTAATTTTTTACAGAAACCAAAAAATCTGGCGTTCACGGTCTTGGATAAACCTGTTACGTATTTATTTCAATAAATAGAAGTAAAAGAAGCATGTAATTCATTAAACTAGGCGATCTGTACTCTGCCGCTAACACGTCAGGGATGATGCGAATAATGACGGTATTCATTAAAAATAAAAATTTTTATTAGAATTAAATTCCGCCACAAGAAATTTAGATGGATGTTCAAAACTGTTTAACTGTTCAAAAGTTGTTACAAAAACACATACACAGACGATAATATAATTTTTTCCTTTTTGTAGTTATAAAACTAATAAACGTTATAAAACTAATGAGTTGATGGCCACCTCGTTGTCGATGGATACATGTATGTGATTAGAAACCAAAATGTTAAATGTTGTAGTTTAAGCTACTTTAAGGATAAAGGAAACAAAAATTTCTGTTGATTGTTAAACTGCGACCGGAAGTGTCGTTAATGTAATACAAGTATTATAATGAGATTTGGTATAAAATTATGAATGTTTAGTATTAATAAAGTTATTGTGATCTTAGATAAATATAATATTTTTACATTTTATTTATATTACTGTTCTGAGCCAAGTTAAAAATTTTCTTTGTTAAGGTTTCAGATAATGTACTTCACTGCTAATTGGCAGAGTTAGGTATAGAGTTTCTGGAGCACTACAGTCTAATTAGTGTGCGCAGTGGCCTCTCATTACGATGCTTGGCTTAAATTATCCGTACGAACAAATTTATGTTGAATCAGATTCCCAGTATCGTGATTTATTTTAATATTTAAATATATTTTTTTTTCAACTTAGGTTAGTGTAATTCTTTAAATGACTTGTTAAGGTGATTTCCATAAAAAATAGTTTACTCTTTATGAGTTTTTTTTCAAGTGTCTTGCGATTCTCGTTGATCGTTCGACGAACGTTAATGAACGTCTTTCTGTGCTACAAACGTGTTTCTTCCTGGAACGTGTTTCTTCCTGGGCTACAGACCAGTAAGTACTGGTCTATAGCCCAGGGTAAAATAATCTTCTGCAAAGATCGATTACACACAGCAGCCACACCTGATATGTTGTAATTTTAGGTACAGACGACTTGTTCTTTAGGTGCTTGTACTCGTCGCCAGTTTGCATAATTATTTCTCATCATTTGAATTACATACACTTCTAGTGCTGGGTAGAAGCATCTGAACCGCAAGGTATTATCACATTATGACGTTCAAAAAATAAAAAATAAATCTAAAATATTCGGAAACACTTGACTCCTACTAATTTGATTTAATTCATCAGTTTTTATGGATCTAAGGAAAAAAAATATGACATTGGAAAATATCATATCTTTAATTACAATAAATTTAATAAACAAACTTTATTATAAACAAAAAATATTAAATAGTTCGACGTTTCAAGTTACATAGAAACAACTTCTTTCAAATTCTGTTTTGTTAGTATTGTTCAATCACTTCAGGGAATAAATAAAATATTTATGTCTCTGGTTAGTAAGCTGTCACCAACCTATCAAAGACATTCGATACTACAACAGTGAAATCAATTATGTTCGTTTGCAAACTGCTTCAATGAATACTGTTATCGTTAATTAGAATCAATCTTAGGATTACGACAGAGACTGTTCTAAAATCCGTGCGCCCCGCGGCGTCGCGTGGACGAATTGAATTGATTCAATGTCAATTGGCTGATTAAGGAATGAACAAAATACTGCCTTTATTGCTTGCATCGAATTAATTATATCATTAGACTTTGTATTATTTATAAAATTAATGGAGTTTTTATATAGCTGTTTACTTTTATTTTTGGAATTCAATCTAAATGGTAAATTATAATTTTTAGAAAATTATATTGCTCACTTATTGAAGAAATGAATAATTATTGAATAATTATTGAAAAAAATATATAGTATTACCATGTACAATAAGAAATACACCACTTAGAGTCTAAATCTTTAAGTTGAATTCCATAAAAATTTGTACTACTACTTAAGTTATGTACGCCTGCGCCTCCGTGCGGTACTGGTGTACCGCAGGGAGGCGTTTTATCTCCTTTACTTTTTGCTGTTTTTATAAACTCTATTTCTACTAAATTAAATTCCTCCTACCACCTTTATGCAGATGATTTGCAAATATATACAAAAGCTTCTCTCGATGATTTGCCGAAAGCTGTTAATACCATTAACGCTGACCTAGGGCTCATACTTAAGTGGAGTAAAGCATACGGCATTTGCGTCAATCCACTTAAAACGCAAGTTATTATCATCGGTAGCTCGCGAATGGTAGCAAAGGCCCGCATAGAGTGCCTTCCACCAATTATTTTTGATGGACTGTCATCCCTATCAGTAACACTGTTAAGAACTTGGGTATACACATGGACAAAACCGTGTCGTGGGATTATCACTTACAAGTCGTAAGTCGCAAAGTTTATGCAGCTGCCGCTTCTTTGCGAAGAATTCGTATCTTTCTTCCAATAGCCACCAAGATTGTGATCGCTAAATCCCTTCTTTTCCCTATATTAGACTATGCTGACATCAGCTATCTTGATATCACTGAAGCCCAACTTGATAAACTTGAGCGAATTCAAAATTTTTGCATAAGATTTGTATACGGTTTACGAAAATATGACCATATTTTTCTTTATCGTACAAAGCTCAAGTGGCTGCCAACTCGTCTTCATCAGAATGCTCACATACTGTAACTTCTCTATAACATTCTCTTCAACCCTCTTTCTCCTTTTTACCTGAAAAACCGATTTGAATTTCTCCGTGACTCTCATTCGCGGAACTTGAGATCATCAGATAGTTTAAAGTTGAAGACATCGCTTCATAAGAGTATCTTCATGGATAAATCCTTTACTGTTCAAGCTGTCAGGTTATGGAACGCACTTCCTTTGGAAGTAAAACGAGCGCAAAGCCTTCCTGCATTTAATAAACTTGTGAAGGATCATTATTTTGCTTTGTAAAGCGCATCATTGCCTCCTCATCAGCCGTTATAAATAGTAATATATATGTTATTATTTATTTATTCTTTTAGTATACTATTTTATGCTGAAATTATATATTATATACAGTTATTTATTATCTATTATATATATTTATATTATTATATACAGAAACATTTTACGTATTTATGTAAAATATTCATAGTATCTATGACATTGTGTTATATTTAATATATATTTTTTATATATGTAGCTTGTTATTTTTCTTCTCCATCTTTATTAATATTCTGTCATGAATATTACTATAGTCTTTAGTACGCCGACACACCCTCTTTTTCTTTCACTCTTCTTTTAACTCTGTCCATCCATCGGTTGGCTGGAAGATATTGCTGTCAGCAATAAGACTGCCCATTGCTCACTTTAATAACATGCGTGTTTTATTGTTAATGTTTTTCTTTTTTTGGGTGTGCAACAAAGAATAAATAAATAAATAAATAAGTTACATATTCGGTTACTGATCGGAAGAGCAAACCTTCACGATATGACGTAGTTGTCCCGAAGGCCTTTATAGCTTCATCTACAGAGAGCGGAGACCCGCAAGTAAAGAGGAGAGAGAAAAAAACCAAGCAGACTGCGGCGGTGATTCGCTCCGACACTTGAAAACAAACAAACCTTCGACAATTACAAACTAAAATATCTAGTGTACAAGTAGTATATGACACTACACTATTTGATTTCATGTATACATATAACATATATGAAGCTCAATGAACTACAGTAGCGATAATGATCCTTCGGTTTTTCATCTTCCTAAAACTTCATTGGTCCTTTTTAATCATTTCATGAACATTAGCTTTATCCAAAGTTAGACAGCTCAAGTTGATAAGCTTTTGGTTACTCTCACACAATTAAGGTGTTCCCTGTCTTGAAAGTAACTGTTTTTAAAATTTGTATTGTTATAATTGTTTTAAACAGTCGCCAAAGAGATAGATAGTTTCAAAACATATGTTCCCTTGACATTGTGTAGGTTTTTTACCATTAATGATTTCAGACACCAAAGTTTTAAATAAAGGTTGTCAAAAACAATTTGTTTTTTCTGCACTGTACATGCGTAGTGCGTAGATACCATTGCGCAACCCCTATTTCAAGTGTTTAGCCAGTCCATTGCAATCAATTTTGCTTACTGATGACAATTGCAGCTTTTTGATAATCCTTTACGACTATCGATAGTCTGAGAAAATTTAACATAATACTTCGTCGTAGTAGGAATTCTATTAATTTATGAAATAAATTCTTCATCAAGGAATTCAATATCATTTTCAATTTAAATTTCGCTTAGTTACATCCATTGAAATGGACAGATTGAAAATCTATTATATATTTTTATTGTTGTCATTGACTAAAATTATAGGTTAAGCATATTAAAGTAATGCAAATGCATTGGTTATTAATGACAAAACGATAGTCGGCACGGCGGTCACGATTAGGTTACATAACTAAATTTACCTTTATTTCGGTAGAAGGAATATACCCACGTAGTGATTCAAGTTTCAAAATAAATTCCACAAGGTTGAGTCTATAATTTCCACTTGTATCGGAAAGTAAATAAATATAATAACATGTTGTATAGGAAGTTTGTCACAGTCTAAGTTATGTTAGCAATGTTTAAATTTAATCAATTTAACACTCAATTCACTTCTTACCTTACATACTTACTTTAAAGGGATTGCCAATCATTTTATCGGACACAGTCGATTTAATAAGTATTAAAAGGGCAAATTTTAAGTGCTTTCTGACAGTTACCGTAATGTCAAATATTTTTAAACTTTTTCTGATTTTTAACAATCTATACATATGTTAATGTAATTTTTCTGAATAGAAACTGTGTCAATAGTAAATGCAATGAAACATTTATGTTGATGCAGATTTATTTCAAGGACAAGATACTACTGAAGGACTTTACTTTCAGGAAAGGCGCTGCGAGTGAGATGAGGCGGGACTCCTCCGCTATCTGTAATTAGGATCGAGTGAGGAAAATGCTGCGAGACACAAGGGATATTCGCTCGTGAAATGAATATCGTTTACTTAAGTTGTCTACGTGAAAGTCTCATGTTTATCTATTATTATGTACTTGTACTTATACTTTTATAATCTTATTCGTTTACCTAAATATTGAGGTCGTCATTGTAATCGAATTCCCAACGGCGTTTATTAATAAACAAACCAATGCTAATAAGAATTGCGTTAATGGATTGTTGTTACTGACTTAGCTTAATTAAACAAGTCGGGAGTCGACACTCAGACGCATAATACTGCTAATTAAACGCGGGTTTACAGAGATCCGAAAAAGAGCCACTCAAACACGCTTAGCCGGTATTATTACAGTGTATTCAGGAGGCTTGGCAAACAGGCCCTCATCGCAGAGGGTGCTACTCTCAAGTTTCGCGTTTAATTAGACAGATAGAGGCGCGGACGGGCCTTATTAGTATTGTCTACGGGGGCCCAATTAACACCCAGGGGGCGCCGTGGGTGGTTCCAAGTTCGTTTTAATAATCAAGGGATACCGTGCTTCGTTAGCCGAATTATAGGATCGGGTTCGCTAAAAAAGGATATTTTAATCATACAATAATGCAAAACGCAAACATCTACTCTAATGCTGTTATAGGAAAATCCGAGACGTAATGAGCCTTCCTGTTTTCTTATTATATTGAAAGGCTGGGTATTACCATTTTTATAGAGAATATCTTTAAATAAATTACTTAACATATCACCGTGTCTTTCTAATCATGATGTAATTGAATAAAATATGAATTTAGTTTAATTGGTTTTGTGTGGGTGTTACTAATTATAAACCAGTTGAAGGCCGGATACAAGTGATGCCATAAGTTTTGCAGCTACGTTTTCTTTTTTCATGTCTTTGTATAAACTCCCACGCATAAACATACGGTTTAGTTTTTATATAAAACTAGTACTTTTTATATGAAAAGCCTAATTCATCGAAGATAGGAAGTCAAATCCAGGATACACCTCTACTTTTAGATACCACTAAAATGGATAAGGGCTTCGATGGTTTTGCTTTGACGTCGAGTGAATTAGTAAAGACCGAATGGTGAAGAAAATAAAATGTGGGAAACATGTATTGTTAAATGGGGCGAGGTAGGCCGAGACTAACTTTCGATGACCATGTGAGGAAGTTACTCAAAAAGAGGAGGAAAAGGAGAATTTTTTTTCACTAATAGAAAGCTGCTAAGTAGCAATCTAACAGTAATATATAATAGTACAATAAGATTCATTCAAGAAAGCCGAGTAGTTCAATGATCGGAATTCGAGTAATGAGATAGGCTGGTACAAATAAGTTTTTTAAAAACTTATAAAAAAATATATTTTCACGCAATTCCCAATACAGGGGTAGGCAGAGGTCGAGTCTAGACAAGTAAGTCCCTTCGACCCACCTTTCACCGAAGATATTTTCGGGACAACGTCACAGGTGGTGAGCCCGTCGCCATCCTAATGTCAAAGCCAAGGATACAATTCGTACATAAGTTTTGTGTGAAAAAACCCATTGGTACGAGCCTACCAACTGGGAATCGAACTCGGGTTTATTGGCTCGAAATTCCAACCACCCAACCACTCGGCTATCGTGACGTAAAAACTTATGGATGATTTATATCGTTGGCATGGAACAAAGACAGGCTCTCCATCCTTCATGTTGTCCCAAAAATGTTTTCAGTGAAAGGTGTGTCGAATGGAATAATTTTCTGGACCTCTGTCTGCCCCAGTGTTGGAATGGCATGGAGAAGTTTTTTTTAGATTAAATAAATTACATACTTAAAAAATAAAAATAAAATCTCTTCACGCAATTCCCAATACAGGGGTTGACATAGGTCTAGTCTAGACAATTAAGTTCCTTTGACCCACAACGTTGGGACAACGTGACAGGTGGTGAGCCAGTCGCCGTCTTTATGTCCAAGCCAACGATATAATTCGTACGTTAGTTTTTTGAAAAACCCAAAAGTACGAGCCTGCCACCTGGGGATCGAACTCGGGTCTCTTAATTCGAAATTCCGACCACCCAACCACTCGGCTATCGTGACTAACATACTTAAAAGTTTTTAAAGGTTTTTATTGTGTAATTTATGTAGTATCTTTTGGAGCATTTTTCAAGTAAAAATTTGACAGTTTATTTATTTTGAGTTTAAAAATTTACTTGTAATAATGACCTAAAATCGGATATCAAAATTCAAGCGCATGCGCACGAATCTCGCAAGCAACATTAATTAAATCGTTCTTACAAATACTAATGAATAACACGCTTGTTATTACTAAGCACGTTTCTCCTCTTGACGCCAGAGGGTACGGATGGAGTATATAACCAATGTTGGCGCTACGACGGTGACATCTAATTATACTTACTGTAGATGTAAAATAAAATTAAAAGTCTTCACGCCATTCCCAATACAGGGGTAGATAGTGGCCAGAACTCGACCCTCCTTCCACCGAAGATATTTTTGGGACAACGTGACAGGTGGTGAGACCGTCACCGATATAAATAGACTAAAATAAGTTATGCTATACTTTATAATAGTTGTTGATTAAACTAAAAGTAATCTTTTCCATCATCACTGGTGTTATATTTTATTAGTGACACACTGACCAACGATTTTCATACAGATTTAAAATACTTCTAAATCAACAAGAAAATATAAAATGGAGGTCATATCTTTAAAACTCGTGCAACTATGCCTATAAATACAAAGTTCTAATAATATAATGAAATATAGTACCGGAAATGAATGAATGGAATAAAAGTTGCAAACAATGTATTTAATTAATAATAAAAAATACTTTACCTATTAATTTCAGCGTGTACGTAAATGTTCCTCAATAAGTATTGTTCAGCGGTGTACGTAAATGTTCCTCAATAAATATTCTTAACAAAATCAAATATTTTAAATTTTTTTAATTTGATGAAATGAAGACAAAGTTTATTTTAATTTAATATGTTCGTATAAGTGTTATCAAAATTATAGTCATCATCTCTTAACTTGATAAAATGGCGTTAAAAAAGATTATTACTAATTTGGTAACAAACATAATATTGTAAGCTCTGAAAGCAATATCGCAATTTGAGCGAATAATTCTAGGACGTTTTAATACACAGTGGTAGAGCCACGCATCAGCTTTTGTTGTTGCATGAATGAGCCGGCTCGACCGGGGAAGTACCACAACCTCACAGATTACCGGCGTGAAGTAGAAGTCTAATAAACTTCTGCGTTTCGTCTGGTGAGTGCAGGTAACCGGAGGCCCACACCCCCCCCCTCCCCCAATTAAGGAGGGGGCACTCTTAGGCCGGCAACGCATCTGCTATGCCTCTGGTATTGCAGGTGTTTATGGGCGGCGTTAATCACTTACCATCACGTGAGCCGCCTGCTCGTTTGCCTCCCTTTTCCATAAAAAAAATACAAACTTAATATGATGAACGGAACGAAGATTTAATGAATGTCGCTTTTTTAGGATTCCCTACGTCCGAATAAAAAACGGAACCCTTACAGAATCCATTTTGTGTCGCTCTGTCCGTTCGTCATAATAATTTTTCCCCGAATCTATTAAAATTGTCGAATATTTCCAACATTTTGAGGTTGAGTAGAGGTTTTGAGTTTTTACTTCTGTCGGCAGTTCTTTGACTCCTCTATTTTACTTTTTATATTCCATGTCATTGTCCATTGCAACCATGGGACCAGATGGGATGTCAGATTCCCAACGCAATTACATGACATGAAAAGCAGATGTTAGACTTTTTAGTCGCCATTTACAATACCCAAGGCCGGTCTCATTTTAATAATATTGAATTTGATTGTCATTTATTTCTGTAGAATAGTCCTATTATTTTTGATGCTGTTATTCCTATTTAAATTTTCTAAATATTAAAGTTTTCGTGTTTGAATGGACTTAATTCAGGACTATTAAAACAAATGTTGGAAATTTATAAAATATAAATGTTAGAAATTTAACTAATGTTCTGAAATTTGTAGTGCAAATCATGTTAACGTATAGTTGCTGCAACCATATTAACGCAATATTATGGGATATTTTAAATAAAATTTTTCTATAGTTTTAAAACAGTTTACTTTAAATTCATTTGTATGGAAACTGATTGAAAAAACAAATTGCCCAAGCATTGAGACTAATTAAAAAATAAAATATGAAATTACTGAGTATTTTTAACTAATCCGTGAAACATTTTCCTGAATTAAAATTATTTTATTATCTAACCTTTTAAGTAAGTCTGTAACAACTGAGTTACACATAATGATTTTTGTATAACAATAATCAGTTCAACATGTACAAATACTTGTTATTAAAAACGGACTGTGAAGTAGAGGGTACATATACTATAATAAATAAAAAAATGTCTTCATGCAATTCCCACTACAGCGGTTGACAGAGGTCTAGTCTAGACAATTAAGTCCCTTTGACCCACCTTCCACTGAAGATATTTTCGGGACAACCTGACTGGTTGTGAGCCCGTCGCCGTCTTTATGTCCAAGTCAACGACATTATTTACACATAAATTGTTAAAAAACTCCTTGGTACAAGCCTATCACCTGGGGATCGAAGTCGGGTCTTTTGACTAGAAATTCCGACCTCCCAACCACTCGGCTATCGTGACTATTACATATATTAAGTATTTTTTATATGTTTTCTACATTTACCAATGTAGACTGTACACATATGTTAAATAAAAAGAAAAAATAAAATAAATATCTTCACGCAATTCCCAATACAGTGGTAGACAGAGGTCTAGTCTAGACAATGAAGTCCCTTCGACCCACTTCCCACCGAAGATATTTTCGGGACAACGTGACAGGTGGTCAGCCTGTCGCCGTCTTTATGTCTAAGCCAACGATGTAATTCGTCCATAAGTTTTTGAAAAACCCATTGGTATGAGCTACCTGGGGATCGAACTCGGGTCTATTGACTCGAAATTTCGACCACCCAACCACTCGGCTATCGTGACTAAATAAAATGAAAATCGTTCAATTCAATGAAATCATAAAACACACAAGTATGTGGTATTTTTATCTTGTTTAATGATTATAGACGCATGTGTATGACATTCAATAAGAGAATGAAGCAGCTACATGTACATTAACATATAACGTATAAGGAAATAACGTAATTGACACCAGTCTTAATGTTGGATTTATACAGAACCGGTGATTATAGAGGCCGTAAGAAGTACAATTCTCCCGATTCGATGTAGCTCGAAGTCAATTTAATTTACAAAGTTGTTGGTCAAGTCCGGATTAAGCTCCGGTCGCTTTTAATAGTGACATGCGAACCGACATCTGTCATGGATTCGCACATAAATTATTACTCACATCAATGATTACTTTGAGAGCGCTTTTTTGAGTACAACTCTGAATAATTTCATTTAATGGTTTAATTTAAGCTTAGCTGAATGATAAATCGTTTAATTTTCTATATTACATTTATGTCATTGGTGTAGGGCTTATGCATAACTTACTTAATATTTGATTAAAATACACAGTAAAGGTATACTTGGTATCTTGGATTCTCTTGTCCTTTTATCTTTAATTGAATTTATATCTAAATTTAAAAAAGGAAAAAACATTATCATAATTTGCATAATATATGTAAGCATTAAAGTAAGGTCACAGAAAAAGGCTAAGTCATCAAATACCTTAGCTGTTACAATTATTATTCCAATTTTATTTATTTAATTCTATTCTTTAATATTTTTGATACCTCCTCATATTTTTTTACCTTTTTTTTGTACTGTACATTTGTTTTTGTTATGTACATAAAGTGTGATTTTCATAGTTTAAAGTCAATTAAAATAATTTTAAACTTTTACGTAAATACTCGTAAATAATCATATATTATGATTCATTAACGTATTTATTAATTTATAATAAGATAATAAATTAGAAAAAAATGCTTATTTAAATGGTGGCTTGAGTATGAAAAGTACAAATTTAATAAAAAAATAAGAATAAAATAATAATCTTCACGCAATTCCCAATACAGAGGTAGACAGAGATCTATCCTAAACTATTAAGTCCCTTCGACCCACTTTCCACCGAAGATATTTTCGGGACAACGTGACAGGTGGTGAGCCTATCGCCGTCTTTATGTCCAAGCCAACGATATAATTCGTACATAAATTTTGAAAATCCCATTGGTACGAGCCTGCCACCTGGGGATCGAACTCAGGTCTCTCGACTCGAAATTCCGACCACCCAACCACTCTCTATCTATCGTGGCTATCGGGACTTTAATAATATTTAAATTAATATTCTTAAGACACTGGAAATTATCAGCCTCAGTCTTCTTATTTATCGCTAGCTGTTTAAGATATTATCATTAAATGCATTTAACGAAATCAACGGTACAAAGCTTCCAAGTTTTTAAATCTTTAAACCAATACACCCCCACTAGAGCCCCGCCTCGGCTTCGCACCAGTAGCAAAGCATACACATCTAGGTTTTTATTTCTGTCGTAGTGCTTGTCGTTTAAGCCTGTTGCGTTCAGCACGTGGGTCAGATGATAATGTATACTCGTGCTGATGCTCATTCTGCCATCTTTGTAATAATTATAATATTTCAGCCAATTTAAACAAAAACTTAAACAGAAAAGCCTTGAATCTTGAATGGACTGCCATTTTATACTGTAATGTAAAGATCTAAAGAGGCGACTAAGCGAAAACACTTTTAAATTGAATTTGACAATTGGCCGAATAACATCATATAACCGAAATGCCGCGATGTCGAGCCTATGGTACAAAGATAGAGTATGGTAGGTCATATATGCACATTTTCCTGTAACGCATGTTTACTTACAATAATTATTTATTAGAGCGTTTGTTCATTATGTTAAGAAGTTACGTTATTAGCGTAAATAGGAGCGTGCCGCATAATATCTATTCAAATGTAATAAAAGTAGGTAGGAAACTAGCGGCTTAATAACAAAAGTTTGTCGTGAACTTCCGTGGTGAAATTCCATCGGCCTGTGAGACACCGCTTACGCCTTCGTAATTACACCAAATACTAAGTTTATTTACTTAATAATACTGTACACGAATGTGGTGCTTAATTTCCTAATAGTTTAATATATTAAAGATATCACAAAATCCAATTTCGAAAACATGAGCAGTTAAAAAACACACTTGAGCGCTTTAAATATTTATGAAATTACTTTTCTTACGTAACGATATTGCGGTAGCGCTAGTCTCCCAACACAGTGGTAAATTTTAATTTAATTTGATTTTTCTTTGCAAATTGTAAAATTATTATCAAGGCTGCCTTTTTCATTGGTTCCTGACAAAAATTTTACTGTTTAGTGGCTTATAATGTACAATTTGCAATTAATAATAATAAGAATAAACTCTAAATTATTTCCCGCTCTTACTATTTTGGCCTAGCCTATAGTGACTAATTATACTTATTATTAGAAACTTTATTATTGCATAGATGAGCGATAAAAAAATACTTCTAACATAGACGGGAGAAATAATAAATATTCTCTCTCAAAGTTTTTAGAATTTTTAGACCTATGTGATCTACATAGGTCTAAAAATTCTAAAAACTTTAAATTCTAAAAATTTTGGATACAAAGATGAGTGCTATGATATCTGGTTTATTATATTGTCAACTATTGGAAACTAGTGTTTTGATAAAAGAAAAATTAAGTTTCAAAGTTGTAGAAGCATTGCTTTAGGAAATAGGTAATTTTATTAAGATGGACATAGTGCTCGAATATACCGAGTTGGTCTCAAATCATATAACGAATATAAAACTCTCAAATTTCTTTTTCTTTTTTTTTCCGTTTTTAATCGTTTAAATCGAACAAGATGAACTTTGGACGTGATACAAAATTAATTACAAAATATTGACAAATTCGATAGAGTTGTATTAGATACGAATCGAAAAATTTATGATTTTTGCTAGATTTTTAGTGACAGAATTCGAGATTCCTTAGCTTAAAGTGATATAAGCATGCTGAGTAATGCAAGGAAATTTTTTATTAAAATGAATTAGCGCAAATTAACTTCTTAGTCTATTACTTTTCCTGAAGTAACTTTCATGGATAAGAAAAACTCAATTTAGCTTAAATTTTATACTAGGTTTTTAGGTTAAATAGGTTGATGAAAGGTCTGAGTATAAGTATTAAGAATAAGTAGGTCCGTCGCTCAATGATATTATTGACCAAGTGTTGGTACATTTGTGTTATTTGACTCCATCACATATTCTTATTTCCTTCTTTTTTTTTAAATTTAAATTTAAATTCTTTCCCCAACAGAAAGATTAATTATTAACGAGTAACATACTATATTTTTTTAATAAGAGATTCTTATTTGAAAGTCTTTAACGTAACCCAAGATATGAAACAAAAGTCTATAAGTTATTATTTGACGTGCGCTGCACCGTTGTTATTTTACACCTAATATTAAACAATGGATGCAATGTTTGTAAGGAAAAAATATTAAGGTTAAACCAAATTACAGTATGTTATATTTGGTCAATTCATTATTCAATTAAGTATAGTATCAGCTGCTTTTATTTGTTAATCTATAGTCATATTACTTAACAGTGGAAGAGCCACGCATCAGCTCTTGTTGTCGCACGAATAGGCTGGCTAGACCGGGGAAGTACCACGACCTCACAGAATACCGGCGTGAAGTAAATGTTTAACAAACTTCTGCGTTTCGTCTGGTGAGTGCAGGTAACCGGAGGCCCACACACCCCCCTCCCCCAATTAGGGAGGGGGGGCACTCTAAGGCCGGCAACGCATCTGCTATGCCTCTGGTATTGCGGGTATTCATCGGCGGCGGTAATCACTTACCATCACGTTAGCCGCCTGCTCGTTTGTATCTATCGTATCTTCTATAAAATGATATGATCTTCTATAGATAATGATTCTAATTAAATTAAAGAGAAAAATGTTAAAATTTCAACTGACACGGGCGGGGTACGAACCCGCGCCCTTCGCCGAACCGTGTCAGTTGAAATTAAACTTTTTTCTCTTTATTTTAATAACATAAAAGTTCAGCATAAATATGCTTTAAAAATCAATAAAATTGCATAGTAATGATTCTAACTTTGACAGTTCTTTATAAATATCAATGCGAGCGAAGCCGCTGGTAAAAGATTGTACTAAATAAAAACAGATAAAAAGATATGATGACTAACTAACAGTCATAATATGACAAGAATAATTTTAGGATCGAGCCATAACCTAAATCTCTCCTAAAAGGTGGACATTGATTGCTTTAACTGATTGCTTGAAACATTGTTAAAAAAGTATCATTACTTTTTATTAATTAGCAATAAAATAAAAATATATATACATCGCCGTTAGAATTACGGAGTGTACACGTTATAAAACCTTTCTGTAACTTATGTTTCTTTTAGCATTCGCTCATCAAGTTTATGACCTTAGCGTTAACGCGAAATCCTCGCATTGGAGTGGCTCGTGAAATCCCGCTAATGGATCAGGCGAGGCGATGCTTTAAAAATATCCATCTAATCTCGGAGTCGATTTAGCTAAAACATTCCCGATCCATGCCCGCGCAGAAACGGGAAATGGGACGTCTCGCCCACTTATGACGAGTCCTGTACTACCAATGTAATACAAGATTAAACTCTAGTGTATAAAAAAATTTTTCAGATGGTAAAATATTTCTATTAAAATAAAAAGGTGGTTGGAGGTATTAATATAAAAAAAATCCTTGTAAAACGAAAAGAACATATCTGGCGGCAACGTAACAGGCAGGCTGTAGCCCATCGCCATCTTAAGGACAAAAGGAACGGGATAAACGTACGTCAAGATTCAAAATGACAATAGTTTACGTAACAATGCTGGTATAAAACTAGAGTCTTCCAAATCGCTAGACAGATTTTCTAATTAGTGCTAGTTATATCAATAGTTATATAAATATCAGACACTAGCTAAACATTTCTTACATCGCTTCCCATAATAAATTGTCATAACTTTTATTCGAGTATTCTAAAGTGACTCTAACTAAATTCCCAATTTATCTCTACACATAGTTTTTTATAAAAATCGCCGATTTTTTTATAATATCTTATTTATGCTTTTGTAAAAAAATACATTTTATGCTGTTTATAAAAAAAATATTTTATTTTTGAATATCCTCACTGACATAACCCTCATGTGACAAATAAACATAAATGTCTCCGGTGATAATTGCAGCAAGTAAATCGTTAAAAAAAAACGAAAAAAGAGAAAACTGTAGCAACAAAAAGTAGTATCTTAAATCTACGGTTGTCGGTGCTATCGGGCCCGAGTGGGGAGGTAGATGGTATTTATTCAGCATTAGAAAGCAGGCACTCTCTGTTGATGCGGCACTGACATATCCGTTAATGCCTTTTCCATTTCTCCGTCACTATACACCGTGTCTTCACCCCCGGAAAGCTTGACCGAAATGCTTCTTGTCATCCTAACAAACGGATCGTTTTTAAGAAAGATTTTATGTAATATTTTTCTATACCATACAATGCCTGTTGTGTACTAAAAAGGTGATATACTTCAAAGACTTTTGAATCGGTAGCAATAATTAAAAAATACAAATTTCGGTTTCATGTACACTACTATAATTTTTTACTCATATACTTGACGATAAATGTTTTTTTTTTAATTTCTAAGATGTGATATATTTATAGCTCACTGTTTTTTTTATTTACTATTTTTACGAAATTCATTATTTCTTTTCTTTTAAATGTTGGCGTAAAATGTTTATAAATATTATTTGCTTTAATAAGCAATCTTAGAGAGTCATGATAGCCGACTGGTTTGGTGATCAGAATATTAGTCAAGAGACCCAGTTTCGATTCCCAAGGCTCGCACCCCAAGGTTTTCCAAAAACTTATGTACGATTTATATCGTTCACGTTCCAAAAAGTCTTCGGTAAAAAGTGGGAAAAGGAACGAAAAGGTCGAAGCAAGGATCGAACTCGGGTCTCTTTACTCTAATTCCAATCAGAAATAATTAGTCTTGCAACCAAGAGAAGTCTCTGAAATACTCATTTACACATTACATGCAAGATCAAATGCGCTGTTACTTACAAAGTTATACGAGGAAGGATGCGGCTAGCTGGTCAGAAATTAATTCTTTCATAAAAGTATCGTTCGCCTGATCAAATGTAATCAAAACTAATTTGCAAGAAAAATAGAAACAAAGTAAAGCGCGGGTGGATGCCACCCCGGTGCACAGCCCTGCAGTGGTTGCCTGTTGCCCTTTTGATTGCGCATTATTCGCGTGTTTATACAGTTAGATCGCTTCCTAGATTGTTGCTATTATGAAAGCGTTTTTTGTTGGCGCGATTTTGAAGGGGGCTTTAATTAAAAATGCTTGTTTAGAGAAACGAAGTAGAGCAACCACGTTCATTTGCTGAGGGTGCAAAAAAAAACATATCTTTTTTAAAAGATGTTCACCAAAAAATCCTTCTATTTATCTATTTGAAAAAGTAATTATAAACTGAATATAAATGCGAAAGGTCACTCATCCATATACACCGGCTGAAATCTCTAAAGTACTTAATCTATGTAGATACAATTAAGACACGAAAACAGATCACGAGTAGCAAGGTCGTTTCAGGACCTACAGGTGTATGAATTTTACAATTGAGGAATTGATCACAATCAAAAATGGTTTCTTTTAATTCTTTGAATTACATCCTTAAGGGTTAAATGAGTACTTAGGGGTAAAGTCTGTATATATATATATATATATATATATATATATATATATATATATATATATATATATATATATATATATATATATATATATATATATATATATATACAGACTTATATATATATATATATATATATATATATATATATATATATATATATATATACAGACTTATATATATATATATATATAAGTATATATATATATATATATATATATATATATATATATATATATATATATATATATATATATATATATATATAAATATTTTATTCTAAATAAATAGGTATTTAGGTATTTCATAACCTCATTTACAAATGGCACTTAGTGCATTGCATTACACGCTAGCGAAGCCACTTGTGGAAATCTAGTTCATATTTTTGTATTTAACTTTTTTTAATCCCTACGCATATCCCGATACTGGCATTGTCAGAGGTGTAAAAAGTTTTATTATTTTATTGTTTATTTTATTAAAAATTGTATCACAGCGGTGTAGAGAGCGTTTACGTATTATTGTTTCATAGTTGCAAAAGTATGTACATTGGGATAGAAGTTAAAATACCTTATGAGATGCTGGCAACTCCTTAAAAGGCGTAAGTAAAATGAGAGATTCAAAATTTCAACTGGAAATGATGGACAGGACACCGTGTGGGACTAGGCGGTAAGAGTGTTGCCAATATAAGGAAGAGGTTCGAATCCTGTCCGTGTCAGTTGATTTTTTTAATAACAAATTTATTCGATTTAATTTAAAAATTACCACATAACTTGTGCATGCTTTAAACATTCAATAACAGTTGCATCATATGGGTTTCTTGAATCGAAATTCGATTACCTAACCGCTCTGCTATCGTGTATCGAAATATAACGACAAATTGAATAAAAATCGACACTTCAAATTGAGCTGATTTGACCAGAACAAAAGTAATGCTTTAAAAGAATACAAATTTCGAGTTGTATATTATTACGAAGTGTAAAAATTAAGACGCAGCGCCTATTTCAACGAGACCACCCACATCGACCATTCATCTCCCCAGCGCATTTATATATTACTCACGGCTCAAGTATCCGATTATATAACACGCAAAATTTCAATTACAACTTGTAATTAGTTTTTCGAGAGTTTTTCTTTCAGTAAGGGGGAGTGTGGAGGAGCCGATGGGGGAGCGAGATGATATGATCGCCTTCTCTGTTCACTCTACTGCATGCAGCTGCGACGAGGTTTGAGTAATGTCCATGCCACTTATTTGATTATTTTTATGCAATCTGCGCAGGAAAATGAAGGATTTATTTACTGCATGCTCACCAACCGTTAATTAATTTTACAAAGCGCAAAACCATTTCGTATTAATATTTCTCAGTATATTTTAAAAGGCATGAAATTAAAGATTAAGTAGACGATGAATAAGAAAATGAAATGAAAAAATTGAGAGTATTAAAACTATATTGAGTAAATAAAAATATATAGTATATGAAAAAATGTTATATAACTTTAGTTTCGTAATAAAGTCACGATAGCCGAGTTGTTTGGTGGTCGGAATTTCGAGTCGAGAAACCCGAGTTCGATCCCCAGGTGGCAGTACCAATGAGTTTTTCAAAAACTTATGTACGAATTTCATCGTTGGCTTGGACATAAAGGCGGCGACGGGCTAACCACCTGTCACGTTGTCCCGAAAATATCTTCGGTGGAAGGTGGGTCAAAGGGACTTAATTGTCTAGACTTGACCTCTGTCTACCCCTGTATTGGGAATTGCGTGAAGATATTTATTTATTTATTTTATTTGTAATATATTCACGTTAGTGAACAATCTCCGTGTGGTAACGACATAAGAGTATTGGCACTCCCTTTCTTCCCGTGGGTGTCGTAAGAGGCGACTAAGGGAAACAGCCTTGAATATCGTTATGGCAACCAATAGATGGCGGAATAATCATCTCTAAAAATATCAGAGCAAAATTATCCGACCGAAGATGGGCAGCAGCGTCTGAGGTGCGAGCGGTCTGGTACTGCGATCGCCAATCCGCTTGCCCAGCGTGGCGATGGGAGAGGCCTTTGTCCTGCTTTGTGGACTTTAACAGGCCGATGTGTGTGGGTGTAGTAAAGAATCTTAAATTTTCCCTAGGAAACAACTTATGGAATCGGAATAAAAGGGTAGCCTATGTTCTTCTCTACACTCACTGGGTTGCATTGTATGATAAACAGGCGTAAAAATAAATTCAAAACATTCAAAATTTATGGTGAAGAAGCCAGGACAATATGTATAAAAAAAGAAAGCATTTATGATGCGGCTTATGGTGCTGTGATGATATCCATCAGTTTAAAAAATTAGAATGTATGTAACTACTTTTATAAGGTGCCTTTTGAGAAAAAAATTGTGCGTAAGAAGCCAAATTAACAAAAAAAAAACCGTATTATGCTGTGGCATACGGATGACATTTAAGACGGCGTATAGCTGTTTTCTTTAGGCCTTTTTATGATTTACGTGCATGCTGCATCTTCGCTGGTATCATTCTTTTCCTAATGAAACAAAAAATCATCAATCAAAAATATTCCATGTGTTAAGTTAGATCGAAATCTATATGTGTGAAATAAAATATTATAGACTAAGTACATACACATAGGAAGCTGCGTCTCGCGTGTAACAGTATCGAAGATATGCTTGTTAGAAGTTGTATGCTGTAAAAATAATGTCCGATTTTACAAGTCCTTTTCAACGAGGCACATTTTCAGCAGAGGTTGAATACTACTTACAAAAGAGTTCATTAAAATATGGTTAGATATGGTTTTGTGGCAGTAACGATAAATTGTCAAAGCAAAAGCTTTTTCGCTTTGTAATACATCATATGAAAACAATAAACGTTCCTGTATAGTAGCTGTTATAGCGGTAAGTATCGTTCTGATGTGACCCTCCTCGTAGATTGGCAGGCTGACTACCCGCTAATGTACGGAAGCCGATCCAAGCGAATTAATGGCAAGAATAATGGCGATCCCATTATGGATTGCCGCCAACATACTTTAGCCATGAAAAGAACCGAAAGTTACATTTGCGATACTCTGAATACTGAGCGCTCGGACACCCACCTCTTCCCTCTGTGGGTGGCACAAAAGAAGACGTGGAGTGGATTAGCTTATTTTATTATATTGACAGTTACAAGTAGGTAAAGAAATGGTATGGCAGAGATCGCGGGTTAGAATCATGCCAGTGTCAATATTTTTTGAAATTTCTCATTAATTTATTAAGTAAAAACTTTGAAAAAATTAAGAAAAAAGACCTTCGGTGATTTTATAATTCAAATAATAAATAGTATAGTTTTCGTAAATTTATTCCTCGTATGACCCGCATCTTAAATATATCGTATTTTTTAAGAAAGTGAAGCAAAAATAAAAGATAATTATAATGCGTTTCTGTTCATTCTTCAATCATGTTAGTTATGCCCTGGGATTTTTGTTTCAACCATCGTCCTGGTATGGTGAAGGTTGTGAGTTCACTTGATTTTTTAATATTATCATTTATTATTAATAAAAGATAGTTATTTATAATGACTCTTTATTGGTAAGTCATATCGTCAATTTATAATTTATAAGTGCCATGTTGATGCATTGATTGAAAGAAAGAAGTTTATTTATCGCTACAACCAGAAATAAATTGTGACATAAAGTATTAAAACTACACACAGAAAAAAAGACAATTATAATTTTCAAAATTAATTATTGGGTTGCAGCAACAAAATTGTAGATTGTTTGAAGATCTTGCTTATACTGACTTTACTTATTGTAGTAATATATATAAATATGTTAATTTGGAATTGAATTAATTATTTCAATATCAAGCTCACATTAATTCTAATAAGTAAAGTAAAGTTACCTTAATCAGCAGCAAGCTCGAGTATTCAGAAATTTTATTATAATCGACTCTATGACTAGTTCTGTTTCGTTGTCACAATGTTCATTGTAAAAGTTTTAGAATGAAGTCTTTTAAAACAGCTTTCAAGAAAATTAAAGCATTAATAGGCACTATGTTTAAGTGATTATGTCGTCAACCGACAGTCGGCCGCAGTGACGGAACAACGGCAGTGTTGACCCGCATCTTTGAAACTTGGTAATGAAATTTAGGGTGCATGGTGAGAAAGGAAGTTTCAGCTTATTTAATTGAACCTGCTCGCATTGCAAAAGAATCTGTTTAAAAATATAATAACATATTTTAAAATTATCTTTAACGATATCTTACCTATTTCCGACACTCTTTTTATAATGTTCGCATAATTAAGGTTAAAAATTAAGTAGAATAACCGGTACACATTTTTTGTTTATGATTTAAAGATATTACAACATAAAATTCATATTATTTTATAATGTGTTTTAATTAATTTTAAAAGATAATATTTCATTATTTTATAACACTTTTACAACATTCTCAATGTCATCGCATTGTACATTCATCGTTAATATAGATTTTTACTTATCGTGTATTTCTTGTTATATTATCATACTGTATGTTTCTATACTGTGGCGTAAGTTCCCGTCACTCCCTGCAATCCGCCACTGTAGCCCGAAGCTTGAAGGCCAGCTCCGGCGCGCTACTAATTGGCAATTTGTTCGATCCTTAGATCTGACATAATGATGGGAGTTCGTTTATTTAAATGATTCGACGGAAACTTCTTGCCTTACGATCTACTCAAGATACAACATATTGTAATACGTCTACTCATTTACACCTAAGTAATGTCTAATGTAAATCGAGGATTAACGTGTGTATGCATTTGTAAATTTCAATAAATATTTACATTCAGCGTCTATGTGATTTTAAGAAAGGTCAGGACTGTTATAAGTTTTCAATAAAAAAATTACGAAATTATGCATTTCCGTACTCCAGATGCCTAAGTGGAAAGGGTTGGTAGATTTTTTAAGTAAAGATAGTTAATTGACTCAGGCATTACTTTGCGGAAATTCATTGTAAATTTGTTATTGAATAATTACAACTCCTTGTGGGAGGGAGGGTGGAGCTCTTCTTCTCTTCGGACCAGGTAACATACACTTTTTTATATTTGCATGAATGGTGCGAAGTAATTATTCAATAACAACTTTTTTAAGTAAAGTTATTAACTCCTTTTCTTGAATAAAGCGAATTCCCAAAGAAATAGGCACCATATTTTTTCAATAAATATTTAGAAATTAGCATTATTTCTTCGTTTGTCTAAAAAAATTAATATTAAATTAACAGAACTTGACCTATAACAGAATGCATATAATATTTATTTAAATATTTATGAATATGATTCAAAACAAAAGGTCAAGGCAATACAATTCTTATTTTTTTTATTGTACCGCATTTTTTTTCATTTAAAAGTGATGATTTATGTTTTTATTTAACTATCTAGATGGATGGTGATGTTCTTCGTTTGTTCGGTAATTTCGTCTATGTATATATAAGCTAACTGTAGTAAAAATTAGTATAAAATTTTTAAAATATTTCACATTGTAACTTCTTTTAATTTAAAAAGTATTACCCCTTTTAAAATCAATTATTATTACAGTGGACTGATGACCACATTAATCAAGAGTAGGCGGACTAATTAATACAGCGTTTTGAATATAGCTTCTAAAGGAAGGTACCTCGGGAAGGCGGCGGAAGAAAAAATCAGAAATTTAATTAAAAAAGTTAAAGTGAGTTTTCACGGGAGAGCGTGCGCTTCGCAACTCACAATAATTCAGGCGAATTCTATTCTTTCGGCGAGCAAATTCTTTTGGGAGCGCTCAACCCATAATTAACCACCTTTAAAACTTGTTTGTTACAAATGTGGCTTTTTCTGCTTTCGAGTGTTATTATGAATGACTTTAAATGTGAGTATTTATATTTTATCATTATTTTATCGCTACGCATAGTCGGTGATGGGTAACCAGAGAGAACATATTGCCAAGTTTCACGATCCTTACATGTCGCTTTCGCTTCTTTCCAATTCTTAATTTTCTTCATACTCGCACTTCTGGGTATCCGAGTACTCTTGACCCTCCCCTCTTTAAATTATTTACTTACATGGTCTCCGAAAGTTAGTCATGGCCTGCTCCGATCCCTTTGAATGTTAACTTTCGCATATATTTTCTCCATAACTTTACTTAATCGTTCAACGTGCCCAAACCATCGAATCACGCCCTTATCCATTTTAGTCATAAGATCATATTTCAGCAGCATCATATTGTGAATCACTTCGTTTCATTTTCGATCGACAAAATAATGCGTTATTTATGAAGATCGCATTTCCACTGCTTTTAGTTTACTTTTAAGCTTTTTCTGATATAGGCGTAGCATTGTATCTTTCTATCCTCTGGTGTCATAAGGCGATCGAGCGAAAGCATTGAAAATTTAAAAATTGTGACAAATAACGCACCAATATAAAGTTGCAGCATCTAAAGTCAGGTATTTTAGATGTTGCAACTTAATGTTGGTGAGGTTACTGCGACCGCAAATGCTCTTTATGCGGTATTGCGGTAGGCTTTTTAGTCTGTTCAGCTTATCTCAGGTCAGAGATTCGGCACATCTTTCCTTCAATTTTTAAGCCAATCTTGAAGAGGAACTCGAAAAGCGTCACGTAATAGGCAATGCAGATAATCATACTCTCACGCATCCTTGACATATTTATATGTTCATTTTGGTATTCATATCTGGTATCTCGCGGTATATTTAACAGTTAAATTACTGATAAAAATTTTGCATGTAAACATTTATTTTATATATTTTGTATGGATGCATGTATTTATATAAAAGTTTAATCTATGTGTGTCAGTATGTACTAAATTTACTATATTTTATTGTAATAATTATAATATTTTAATTATATAATTATATTAATGAGTCACGACAGCCTAGTGGTTGAGTGGTCGGAATTTCAAATCAAGAGACACGAGTTCGATCCCCAGGTGGCAGGCTCGTACCAATGGGTTTTTCAAAAACTTATGTACGAATTATATCGTTGACTTGGACATACAGACGGCGACGGGCTCACCACCTGTCACGTTGTCCGGAAAATATCTTCGGTGGAAGGTGGGTCAAAGGTTAATTATCTAGACTAGACAATTAAGAATTGGGAATAGCGTGAAGATATTTATTTATTTATTTTAATATATTATTTTGTTTGTATCAACTATGTGATTTGCACCCATCACTCCTTTCTCTGCTCAAACCAAAGGTAGACCGACTCGTGTTGTACGACTCGGTGGCCCGGACGTTAGAGCGTGGCTATGGTACGGCAGATGTTGAATTCTGTTCGTGTCCATTTTTTAAAATTCTCATTCATTTAATAACAACACCTCCAGTATAGCATATATAAAATAAAATGCATCTAATGTGAAAATCAACACAACTAGATTACCTCAACTCATATAGTAAACACGAAAATAGTGAAATAATACGAAAGTGTTTGGGCCCTTTCATAAACGTCTTTGTTTTTAAAAATATTTTCATTATAAATAAAAAACACATGTGCGTGTAAAATCATTTAGTGTCGTGCCTCCTGCGCTGATGTTTGCCCTTAGTTCAGTGTTGCGCACACATTTTTGTAAGCTCATTAAAATTACGTTACTGCTCTTATTTAAACAACAAACAACTGAACGATGCTCGTTAATGCGTTCCGTCGTTGATTTTGTTATGGACATTCTCCTACTGCATATTGTATAAATTGAATATTAATAATAATAATATTATAAAAAAAAATAATATTATATATACAGGAATACTAGTATTTTACGAGACAAAATGGCATTACTAATAAAAATAAAATAAATAAGTAAATATCTTCACGAAATTCCCTATATAGGGGTAGACAGAGGTCTAGTCTAGACAATTAAGTCCCTTTGACCCACCTTCCACCGAAGATATTTTCGGGACAACGTGATAGGTGGTGAGACCGTCGCCGTCTTTATGTCCTAGCTAATGATATAATTCGTACATAATTTTTTTGGAACAACCCATTGGTATGAGCCTGCCACCTGGGGATCGAACTCGGGTCTCTTCACTCGAAATTCCGACTACCCAACCACTCGGCTGTCGTAAATATCGCATTACTGGCGAGTTAAAATATCTAGAGTTTTAATTAAAATTATGTATGCTCTCATAAAATCCCAACCCAGGATATTAAAAGGAACATACATGTATATTAAATAAAATATTTCGACGAATTGAGAACCTCTTTTTTTCAAGTCGTATTAATAATACCCCATATCTTTAAAGAAAACATCCAAACATATTTTAAAAATGTCTCTAAATAAAGAGTACTCGGATACCTCGATGTGTATGAAGAAAATGATGAATCTGAATAAAATAGGTATGTAAGGATCGTGACACTTGGCGATCTGTTCTCTCTGGCTACCCCATCAGGGATTGTGCGTGAAGATAAATAAATATACAAATAAATTCTAAATAAAACAGAATGGTCACGATAGCCGAGTGGTTGGGTGGTCGGAATTTCGAGTCAAGAGACCCGAGTTCGATCCCTAAGTGGCTCGCTCGTACCAATGGGTTTTTCAAAAACTTATGTACGAATATCGTTGGCTTGGACATAAAGGCGGCGACGGGCTCACCACCTGTCACGTTGTCCCGAAAATATCTTCGGTAAAAGGTGGGTCAAAGGGACATAATTGTCTAAACTAGACCTCTGTCTACCCCTGCATTGGGAATTGCGTGAAGATATTTTTTTAAATAAAACAGAATCGATAGTATATCTCTGTTACGAATGTTTATGTTTAAATATACATGTTTAATAAATTATTTAATCATAACTCTGTCACGTACAATAACAAAGCGCTTCATTAATAGTTTCAAAATTTATTTGTAATTGAGTCATATCTACTTAATTTTTACATTACACCCAAATAGTTTTTTATTTGAAAAGATGATGTATTTTTAAGTGATTCAAAGAGATTATCGGGGCCCGGGGAGAGGTCTCGGCTTGCCAATTAGCACGGTGTAAACAGCCCCAAGTTCGTACAAAAACCCCAAAATATCTTTTAAACTCAGCATGAGAGTTTAAGTGCTTACACAAATGGATTGATGTATTTGATCGACCACTAAATGCAAAGTGCTTCGTTAATGGAACTAAATAATAACTGAGTACTTTTTCTTTACTTATCGAAGTGAAGTTTGTATATTCATTATAAACTGCATGCATATTCATAACAACTCAAAATAATAAAAAAATATATTCAATAACCACATACACAGATAGGGACAATATTGCATCACTCTTATCGTAAGTAGCTAATGCTATGGTTATGGAATATGCAACGAAGGTACCACAAACACCCAGACTAGAAGAAATGTAGAAAAAGTGGTTTTCTACATTGACATTGGACATTTTCTACATTGTCCACGAATCGAAACCCGGACCTCCGAGAAGGCAACCCCTGAACATGTTCAACCATTTTATATATTACTATCAGCAACTGTTCCATCTTAGTATTTATTGTAAACCTAATTTAAGACTATTGTATTTTCAAGACTATTATTCCCATATAAACATTTAATCTTTAATTCACCGTCTTGAAGAAACGTGTATGTAGTCGCTTTTTGCTTGCTTTACCCTCTTAGGTGTATAAATTTATCAAAGTAACTATCATCAATTTTCCAAAATTTCAATTCTGTAACCCCAGCTCTATAGTCTCTTCTATAAACTAACGATCAGTCAGATAATATACACGGGCTTTTTTAATAACTTTACAATAATGTACAACCATGTTGTACATTATTGTAAAGTTATTATAATTTTCTCGGCTTCGTCTCTTGTATTGAAGTAACAATTATTAAATTTTATTTTTCTGTTTCCTCCATCCGTATAAGTCAGCGCTGAAGATATGCCCCCCTAGTTAAAACTAACATTTTGAAAACTGTTAAATTTCTGAGACCTTAGAAAAGATATCTGAGGTCTTAGAAAATTCCAGCTTTTAGTTAATTAGGCAGGGAAGGCGCTAACTGTGAAATAAGAGAGAAAGAGAGTGAGAGATGGCAGACTAACCACTTAAAAAAACCAAGCCAAATTTGCCTGTGACACGCATTTCTCTTTAAGTGTAGTTTTGGTATTGCTATCATTTATTACGTCTTGAAGATGTTATACATTTAAATAATAAGACAAGATTATTGATTTCCCATTGCGTTTAATCGAATAGATGTTAATCCAGCAACATTTTTTTATTACTTTAAATTGCTAAATACTTACCAACTATTGTCATTGAGAATAATTAGATTATTTTCCATTGTAATCATGCCCAGATTTGCCCAATATTTGGCTGTATGGCCAAATACTGTATTCGATCAGAGCCTGAATATAGTATTCATTGCAATAGTACTCAGAAAATATAACTACATTTTTAGACTTTCTAAAACATCCAATGGCAGCTGGCACATTCAGTCAGCAGCAGAACTTTGTTCTTCGCGTTACTTATATCAGTTTCATATTTAAAAAAATAATTGCAGTAGTGTAATACATGGCCAATATAATATTAAATGATGAGACGATAAAAATGAAGAGATTCTTCGCCGCAATATCCTATTTTATAATCTTTGCATAGTATTATAAAGTAAATTATTAGAAGATGAAGTCACGATAGCCGAGTGGTTGGGTGATCAGATTTCGAGTCAAGAGACCTAAGTTCGATCCTCAGGGCTTGTCATCACCAATGAGTTTTTCAAAAACATATGTACGATTTATATCGTTGGCTTCGACCTAAAGACGGCGACGAGTTCATCGCCTGTGACGTTGTCCCAAAAATATCCTCGGTGGAAGGTGAGTCGAAACGACTTAATTGTCTAGACCTCTGTCTACCCCTGTATTGCGAATGGCGTGAAGATATTTAAACTAAAAGAAGTATGAGGCACCTCGCACCTTAGACACTTCTGCCCAGCACTGGTCTGCCGAATTTATGTCTAATATTTATGTTTAGTATTTATTATATTCGAGATAGGTATCCCACCACCTGTCGCCACCTAGAATGGAGGTAGCATATTTTATGCCACCGCACGGCAAAATTGGGATAATTTTTTTTATCATAACTCAAAGCATCATTAGTTTACAATATGTAATAAAAGTTTAATCTTGAGATATTTAAATTAAATTTGCACAGATAGTACATAATATTCATCATAAATATAGAATAATTATGTAGATTTTTCAAGTCAAATATATAACCATTAATGATTAATATGTAAAATATTCATTTATTTTTAGCACACTTTCAAAATTCGAAAAGCTATCCTATAAAAGGCAATCTACGTGGCCTTGAGTATTATGTTACTTAATTTTCATTCGTCCAAACATAATTATTAAGATATATAATTTCATTTCCAGAACGGTTCCGTAATTAAGTTTACAATTTTCTATAAATAAACTACTAATTGCGGAATAAGGTAATTAGTAAAATATATTTATTCAAAAATAACAACTTCAAAAATGATAAGATTGCCGCAACAAATTACAGTATGCACTAAAAATTTCATAAGCATTACACATGTTAATAAATAAATTTCTTAATTATTGTTATTACGAACTTGCTGTGTAGTCATAAGAATACACGGGTGATTTATTCTTTCCCCTACATTTAGATTTAGATGTGAATGGTTCTGCGATCGTCAGTCCGCTTCTCAAGCGTGGCAAATCTGGAAATACCACCTGCGATCATCACCATTAGCCCATTTGCCAAAGGTGGAGGATCTAGCAATAACATTTTATGGGTGTGGCATGTCTTCTATAGTTCTTTGCTAGGCCGTTACGTAACGCCTTTAAGAAAGCACTCAATGTTTCAAAATTAAACCAATTGCGTAACTTAATTTAACAATTATTGTTAGCGGCTTTAACTGTTGCGGCTATAGAGATATTGGTTACGCACTAGACACTTAGTCAAAAATCACCATTATGGAGATACCACTTTCAAAATTACATACTTCTACATCTTGCAGAGGACGTTAAGTACATTACTTTAAGATTTCAAACATGTCAATGTCATTTTGACGACCAGATAGCCGAGTACGGTTCGGATCCCGCCAGGAACAAACATTTGTGTGATGAATATGAATGTTTGTAAGTACTCGAGTCCTGGACGTATATATAAAGCTTATCTAAGTAAATATATTTACGTACAAATATTTGTATACAATTACCTTGGATACAAAGACGGCTCACCGCCAGTTACGTTGTCCTATATAAGCTTCGGTAGAAAGTGGTAAAAGTCAACCTCTGTCTACTCTTGTATGGGAAATCGCACGAAGATTTTAAAAAAAATATCTTCTGCACATTATCATAAGCAATAATTTCGAATATAATGAATTTTAAGGAGTCAAAAACATTCAAAGAAAACTAACAAAGTATCGTAATATATCGTGATACTTAGTAACTTCCGTTAATACCACTGAACTGAAAAATCTCTGCGATGAAAGTTACTAGTGTCATTTCTGTAGTGATATTAAAAGTATAATGACTAGCTTCAACTAATGTGCCTCAGCCTCTTATCGTTTTCTGGTAGTCATTCCAAATTAATTGTACTTAAGACATGGTATCGAATAATTGCTTTAGGATTTTCGTTAATAAAATACACGTTTTACTCATTAAATAAATATATTTATTTACATTGTAACATAAAACTGAAAAATTACTCCGTCGATGTTTAAGAAAAGTCATTTTTAAATTGTTGTCTATATAACATAGTGTGTAGGATGAAATATAATTTAGCCAATGTTTCTATAACGACAATTCAAAAACTTTTTTACATAAATACAATTTTTATCGTAAAAATCTTTATGATACATTAATTATTTATCTTAGAAAATTTAAGCATATTGCCTAGATTTTTTCTTAAAATAAGTCAGCGGATGAGAAAGGATTTTGATCATAAATTTGTTGAGGCGCGAACAACATTTACCAAAGCCGTGGCAGACATATAACACAATTTTTACAGAATGCCTTAAACAGCATATTAGAAATTTTATATTTATTTATACAGCAATACTCTTACCAACATACCTTGAGTACCAAAAAATTATCACTATATTATACTATATTCATTATAGTGATCTGTTTAGACTATTGCTAAATTATTTAACGGGATCTCTTTGGTAAAAACAACAGCGATATACCTACGCAACCAATTAAAATAAAGAAAATAAGTAAATAAAAATATTCTCAATAAAATTTCATACCTTGTATGATAACAATATTTATGATCGCTAAATGTACATACAATTTCATAACAATGAGATCGATTTCATCAATAACTATTTTAGCGTGGACCTGAATCGTTGTAATGATAAAGATAATATATTTATTAGCTATACGGGTATGGATAATATTTGAATTGAAATTGACCATAGGCACATTGCAAGATATCTATTGTGAGTACAAGAAGTTTCTAAGTTGGCTAAACGCGAGACAGAACGAGCGAACTCGCGTCTTGCCCACGCATTGCCGCTATCTTAAAATGTAGTCTCAAATCGTATACATAATGGAAATATCGTGTTCTGACAACGTTATCGCGTCTCATCCCGGACATTTTGTAAAGTGGCCACATATACATGGCCCGCCTCCTAGCCTAATGTACTTGGGCGATGCTTTTAAAATACGTCCGTCGAGACGCTTCGATGTAATTCTGCACTTAACCACTTACAAGGGGCCACCTTACGTTTATCAAAGTCACTAATTTAAATTGCACTTTTTAACTTTTAACAAGCTGCCTCCCACCATTGTGTCTTAAGAACTTTCCTATGATACAAAAATAAAGCGTTACACCAGTAAACGGAATTTTGATTTATGTGACATTTTTGGATAAAGACATGAAATGCCACAAATTATGTTAAAATCACTGGATGTTGAACTTGTCTCATTTCAGAGACTGATCCGACCCGGCCTCAGCATTCCGCCAGGAATCAGTGAGGTTTTACCTGTAAAAAAGACAGTGTTAAAACTAAAACGACTTGAATTTGATAGATACTAGACTAAAGTAAGCCGTCCAGACCTCTGCGTAGACAATTTAGTGTAGAAGTAGTAGTGTAGAAGAGTAGTAGTGTAGAAGAGTGGGCCCGATGGTATCCCCTCTATTGTGCTGAGGATGTGTGCTCCAGAGTTGGCACCGATTCTAACGCGTCTTTTTCGGTACTCCTTCTCTGAAGGCGTCGTCCCGATGACATGGAAGACAACTTTGGTGCACCCGATCCCTAAGAAAGGCGACAGCTCAGATCCAGGTAACTGCAGACCGATCACCATCACTTCCTTGTTCTCCAAAATAATGGAGTCCATTATAAACTGCCAGCTCTTGAGGTACTTAGAGGAGCACCAGTTGATCAGTGACCGCCAGTACGGCTTCCGTCGGGGTCGCTCGGCTGGTGATCCTCTTGTGTACCTCACTCATCGATGGGCGGAGGCAGTAGAGAACAAGGGTGAGGCCCTGGCAGTTAGTTTGGATATAGCGAAAGCCTTTGATCGGGTATGTCACAAAGCGCTTCTCTCAAAGCTTCCGTCATATGGGCGTCACTAGCTTTATCACAGACCAGAGCATCAAGGTCGTAGTTGACGGTGCATGCTCGGACTCCAAGTCTGTGAACGCTGGTGTCCCACAAGGCTGTGTGCTATCGCCAACCCTGTTTCTTCTGCATATCAATGATTTGTTACAAATTATTAACATTCATTGCTATGCAGATGACAGCACTGGTGATGCCCTTTATACCGGCCGTGCCAATATTTCTCGGGAACACGTCGACGAGTACCGGAACAAATATGTGTCTGAAGTCGAGATTTTGTTGGACAAAATCTCGGACTGGGGCCGACTAAATTTAGCCCAGTTCAACCCTAAAAAGACACAAGTTTGCGCGTTTACCGCAAAAAAGAAACTCTTCGTCGTATCACCTCGTTTTGAGAGCACTCCATTAGTTACCTCAGCCAGCATCGGAATCCTTGGCGTCGTCATATCGAGCAACGTTAAGTTTCGCGGTCATTTGGAAGAGAAGGCCAAATTGGCCACTAAAAAACTTGGCGTGCTCAGTAGAGCACGACAGTACTTCATGACGGCCCACCGCTTGCAACTTTATAAGGCGCAGGTTTGGCCGCACATGGAGTACTGTTCTCATCTCTGGGCGAGAGCACCATTGTCAGCTCCTTCCATTTGACCGTATCCAAAGAAGAGCGGCTCGAATTGTCGACGACCATACTCTATCCGATCGGCTAGATCCCCTGGCTTTGCGAAGAGACGTTGCATCTTTTTGAGTTTTCTATAAGATCTACTACGGGGAGTGCTCCAAGGAATTGTTCGGATTAATCCCAGCCGCTGAATTTCACCATCGTACCTTACGGCATAACCAAAAATTTCATCAACACCACATTGATGCTTGGCATTCCACCACAGTGCGTTTTTCGCGGAATTTTCTGCCACGCACTTGCACTTTGTAGAATGAGCTGCCTTCAGCGGTTCTTCCGGACCGATACGATTCAGGGACCTTCAAGAAAAGAGCCTATACCTTTCTCAAAGGTCGGCAACGCATCCGCTATTCCTCCGGTATTGCAGACGTTCATGGGCGGCGGTAATCACTTACCATCACGTGTACCATCTGCTCGTTTGCCTCCCTCTTCTATAAAAAAATATATACTCACCATACAGACGTGGAAAAATATTTGTGTTTCATTTTACCGACTAGGAAATGAACACAATAATAGAATAGAATTGTTTGTAGCAGTTTTTGTGTCAAATGTTTAGAAATGTTTAGACGAGGAAAATCGTATGTTATGGTGGCTCAATTTAAGGCTGCTACTAGCAGCAGAGCAGCTATTTAGTTGTAATTAAAAAGGCATATAGGTATATCGAATGAGTTGTGAGCGAAACAAAATAGAAAAGAACGTCCATATTTTTACACATGATTCCAGAAATAACCAAAGGAAACAGATCGCATTGTGGCACGATCGTGACATACCTAATTCTTTTTTCTATAAGGAATTGGGGTTATGTGAGTGTTTTGCCCTTCAGTTCTCGAGCAAGTAAAAGTGGATGATGTAGCTATTTCTCACCGAGGCGAGTAGTCGGCGAGGGAGCGTCGGTCATCGTGCGGCATCACAGACATCGGGGTCGGGTGGGCTGCCATAGCCGCTTGAAGCGTCGTCTGCGCCTGCGCACCCGACGCCTTCCTTCTCCGCCAGCGCGCCGCCCGCCACTCCGCAAGCCCCCGCCGGATAGCCACCGCTTGGAGACTGTTCGAAGAAGCAACATCGTTATTATAATAACTTCTCTCTAACACTACGCAGTGAAATGGTGAAATCACTATGTTGTCTTTTCTTTTCAACATTCTATAAGGTCAGCTCCGTTGACCGTTTATCTCTAATAAAAAGTAATCACATTGTTGTCTAATCTTAATGAGTTATACTACGTCTCCAACCAACTCCCAGTATACAAGTAATTTCTCAGTATTTGTTAGAGTGACCGAGGAAAGTCCAGTCATGTTACACCGATGCGCCTATTGCAATCGCTTAGTTCCTTTTCGCAAAATATAAATATGCTTTTACTGTTTTCATGCTTAATGCTTTTATTATGCGTGTCATATGTTACATCGATTGGGAATTGGCGTAAAAATAAACAAAAACCCGTAAATCTAGGTAATTCGATTTTCGATGTTAGCAATTCTCTTATCGAGCTCCCAACAGTAGACCGTGAGCGCAATCAAAAAGTCGATTAGAAATGTCGTGCGGCTGAATGGGTTCCCTCCACTCGCGCGACTCATAAAATGAAATAGATTCCCCCACATTCGCATTCCGACAAGCGTTCGTACGAGAAAGATTAATGATCACAAAAGAAACATAATAAAGTGGAGATAGAATCTCCCACTAACAGTGTCCTTGTGGGAGTTATTTACTTCGCTGAGTCGACTTTTTCACGTGGCCTTTATTTATGACGGTAACACTTGAAATAAAAGACGATTACAAATAAAAACGCGCGAAGAAAAACTGAATAAAATTCAACGATACCCGTAGTTGTCATTTATTTTAATGTCCGTATCTGTGTTAAATCGATAATATTGAAATAATAACCATTGTTTGTGTCGATGTATTAATTCACTTTAAGCGCAATAAAGTTTAATAACATGTTTCTCGATCCAAGAAACAGTATTGATCCACGTCAGAATAAAAATTAAGAATATCCTCAGAAATAATTTTTGAATCGCTCCAACGAAATACATTAGTTGTGAGAACAGGCAATATGTTATTACTGGTATACCCATAAAATTCACACGCTAATGTCGGAACTTAGTTTTTTTTAATTAATCGTTCTTTGCCACTAATGCAAGTTTTTAATTAAAATCTGTTTGCACGCCGTGTAAGCATTATGAGCGATGTAATATTAATTACATAGTTTAGGAAATAATTTGCGAAGCTACTGCAGTAGTACTATGTATTAAATAGTTACATGCCAACATAATCTATAAATAAATAAACTTCATAAATATAATCTTTTATAATGGATACTATTCTTAATTAAACATTTTTGCATCTAGTTTAATTTTATTTTGCAATTAAATGATGAAAGTTTCGTAACATTTTTCCTAACATCTATACTTATAATAAATAACATACCTGTAATCCACTAACTTGTCTACGTATATGTGCTAGACCGCTGGGGTTGGCCGCCATACTCGCGAACACCAGTCTTTCCTCGTAATCGTATTCACAAAGTATCTTGTTGTCGCACAGATAAAATCTGTCGCCTACACAGAACCTGCACAAGTTTTATGATCATTGATATGCAGCAGAAGCTGAAAGGTGTATAAAAATAATAATGAAAAACAAATTAACAAACTTTTGGTTCACAGATTTTTAATGTTTGAAAAGTTGTTGTTATGTAACATCATACATTAACATAGCTAATTCTGGGCATTCGCCAGGACTCTTACTTACGAAAATTCGCAGTACGGGAGTTAAACACCTGCAAAACTAAATGTGTAAACAGCTCTTTCAAATGTTGTTACGAGTTTGGCGGTTTATGAAAGTATATATATACGAGTATTTTTTTGGGGACGCATCTGCTAACGCACATTGGAATATCGGTGCATACTCTCTCTGGATATATCAAAGAATATATGAAGAAAAGTTTTAGCTTTGTAGCGGGTTGTGCACACGGACTACTATTTAAATTTTCTTTTTCACCGAAATAGGAAACACTTATAAATGTTACCTGTGGTTGCACTGTTGACAGGCGAAGCATTCTAAGTGGTATACAAAACTTTTCGCTCGCATAACCATTTCGAAGGCTGGAATGACTTTGTTGCACGCTACACAATTGCCTGTAGCACCGAATAACCTGTTAAAAACGAAGTTATAAGTATGGAGGCATTTTAATAATACACATTAAATTTGTTGTTCACCGACGATTTTAACGAGATATAATTTAAAAGTCGTGAGTGTAGGTAAAATACAATTTAAAAGTCATTGCATATATTAGCCAGTCTGGTAGAGTACGAGAGACGTACGTATAAACTTTATTATAATTTCGTTTCTTTTTATTTAATACTATTTAATACTTATATTCGAATCATTATGGTTACATAAAGATTTTTATTAAAATTTATACAATACGAAGTGGAAAGGTATAGTGTCACTATGAAAATGCATTAATAACATACGATAATTAGTGCATGTCCCTTTAGTTACGATATAGAATATATTTTACGGGTCAAATTATTAAAACAAGTAAAACCTAGTTAAATAAAATGTTTCAGAGGAATAGTGTTGTGAATTTATAATGACTAAAAATTACCTAAGATAGTCCCTCTTGCAGAGCATCAGGTCGGCCTTGTAATACAATTTGGAACCGACCTCCCCTAGGCGGCAATCACAGCAGCCGCACTTAAGGCAGTCTTCATGCCAGAACCTTTCCATTGCCTTCAAGAGAAACCTTTCTGTGATAACTTTCCCACATTGAGCACATAGTCTTGCTCCTCCTGTGTTCCCAGTGTTACTGAGTGCATATTTATTTTCATCTTGCTGACCTACGGAAAGTAATTCGTAAATAATTATGCTTTAAATATGTACATATGTTTGAAATTGTTTTTATTTACTCTGAGATTTTGATCTTATTTTACTATTTACTCAAAGTTACCTTTCTTTAACATAAACATATTATACTCGTACACTGAATAACAATGTTAATTTAATAATAAATAAATATCTTCACGCAATTCCCAATACAGGGGTAGACAGAGATCAAGTCTAGACAATTAAGTCCCTTTGACCCACCTTCCACCGAAGATATTTTCGGGACAACGTGACAGGTGGTGAGCCCGTCGCCGCCTTTTATGTCCAAGCCAACGATGAAATACGTACATAAGTTTTTGAAAAACTCATTGGTACTTCCACCTGGGGATCGAACTCGGGTCTCTCGACTCGAAATTCCGACCACCCAACAACTCGGCTATCGTGACTTATTTATCTTTCATTATTAATTTAATAATGAAAGATAAAATTTAAAATCCAATTTATTAATTTTCGATAGACACTTAAGCTGTAGTTCTATGATGGTGATAAATGATCTATGATGGTTTGGACTAAAGATATTATGTATCCCATCTTTAGTTTGACGGAAAACACTCATTGAGAGATAACACCCTTAACTGTAATTTGTGACAGTCTCCAATTATGATTAAAAAATTTTACTAAACGGAAATTCGCATTTAAGCAACCCATTAGCGTTCTAAACATAATTATTTTCATTAACAAAAAATTAAAACACGTTAATTAAAACTAATTTATTTGAAATGTTAACGACGGACGGAAACGCTTTAGGTTACTTGTAAGGCTACTAATTACTGTAAACTTACTCAATTAGAAACTGTTAAACGATCAATCAACCAGATTCACCGGTGAAATAAGATTCGCAGTAAAGAGAAATATTCGTAGAAAACGACAGCTTTGGAAGAAAATTTCTGCACTAAAATGGATTTGGGCGATCTTAGCACTAAAATGAATTAGGGCGATATGTAAAGAAAATATTCAACGCAATAGTAAAACATGAAAGTAATCGAGGTAGGGTGTGGTCCATTTTTTAAGATCACGAGAGCAAATTGTTCGAAGAACGGAAGGTTAAGGTTGGTTTTATACCTTGATGTGCGTTTAAATAAATTGATGAATCTAATAAGAAGCGCTAGAGAATTGATACTCGTACTAACAGAAAAATGTTAGGTAAGGATACATCAATGGTGACCGCTATAGAAAGAATAATCATTTCACTCGCCAAATGAATAGACTGGAAAATCAGGTTATCATAATGTTTTTTTTTTCTTTAAACAATTTCCCATACTGGGGTAGGCAAAGGTCATGACTAAAAGTTCTATCGATCCACTTTTCACCGAAATGTATTTTGGGCCATGTGACTGGTGGACGGTACAATATAAATACATACTTATATTTCTATAGCCAAATGTTCATATAAATATCTATGACTCGAGTACAAATATAACATACATTTTTACATTTAGATCACAATTTAAAATTAATTATTTCGTATATTAGATTGCACCTATCGCGATGAACTTGGAACAGAATACTATATCCAAACACAAAACATTCGCTTAATCTTTGTAGTAGTTTCCATGATACGATACATATGGAAGATGAGTTCCTTCGTTCAACGTAATAAGATTGATCCTTCAGTCGCTATAATTTAAGGAGTGAAAATGTAGAATGAGATTTAGCCGATAAAATCTTCAGCGACCCGATTTTGTTAAATGTATAAAGTGATATCATAAGTAACCTTAGACGATTCATACGGAAATTAATACTGTCCTCCTTAGCTGTAATGTTTCTCAGCGAAATGTTAATTTAAGATGTTAATACAACAATTTTACGTATATGTTGATAAACGCTAACGTATATGTTGATAACGTAAGTATCATAGCTGCTGATTCCGTTTCAATTCATAATTTAGTATTGATTTAATAACAAATAATAAATTAAATCTTTTAAAGATTTAATTCATAGAACCTTCAGGAATTGCTTTTATAATACGAAAGAAAAAAAAACGATTTATTATAACTTGCAATTAGTCATCGGTAATCAAATTAGGCATACATTAGATTCTGATTAATAATGTTAACCGCAAATCAACAATGTATTACTTTCGGCTTCATACTAGTTAGTGGTTGTACACAATAATCCCCTCATTATAGCCATAATCTAGCCCGATTGTTTTCTACGGTGTAATTGCATCAATTAATTCGAGTAGACGCGAACAGCGAGTCGTTAAGTCGTTTGACTGACATTATTAAGATGCGCGCACACATTTTTATAAAGCGGGAAAAAGTCTGCAACAATGTGTGTAACATGCAGAACAAAACCATTAAACACATTAACAACGTCCTATAAAACTTTATGGGGCTTTGTTGCTTTAAAATGTTTAATTACATTTATATCATATTCTTGTAATTGGAATTTTTACTGCTGCAGTGTTTTTCAAATAATAAACTGTAGACGCGATTTGTTTCTGTTTCGTAATTTGAATGTAAATTCCAAAAATAAAATGTTATATCAAGCAATGTTAACGAATTAGCTTTTATAATATTTTTTGTAAGTCAGTAATCAAAGAGTAAGATATTAAAGCTATCAATTCGTATTCCATAAAGAATAAACAAAGGCGTTAGTAAACAATCAGTACCAATTTATCGGCGCACCGTCCACATAATAATGGCGGGTACTTCAAACCAATCAAGAACCCAATTGAATGGGTAACTAGGTGGATATAACTCATCGCAATCGATCACTTGATCATGCTCCGATCGCTGATACGTCTCGTTCATTGGAGCCGACGTCGCGACAATAAAGTTAATTGGAGTATATTAATGACGGTTCGTTAATAATAAAATAATAAAGATGATGTACGGCCTCAGGGCGTCGCAACTAGCAATTAGTGCGCTGCGGGAAACAAGCGTGTAACTTCGCCCACACACCTACGAGATCGTTATTTGTGTAACTATTATAAATCTCACTAATCACCATAACTAATTCACAAGAAATACTGTATACAAATTAAAGTCACTTTCTCGTATCCATAACAGTATTTTATCGTATTACAAGAAGAAGCCTATAAAAATACACTGCAGGGCATATGATCCTATAAGTTAGGGTTTGCTATAATTGTCACTCTTAGCAAGCGGGTTGGCGATCGTGGTGCACATATACGTTGAATTATAGACTCTGTTACCCGTCACTGGCATTTTAATTAACTTTGGCACTTTGTTTTTAGATGTTGACTAAAACACTAAGATGGCGAATAACAAACTAACTACCTATCCGGTTGCCCCAAATAAGCTCCACTTAATTGTTGTCCAATGAGTATGTATATATATGAGATGTGAATAAAGAGAAAAATAATATACAATAAATATCTCAAACAAGAGACATCAAAACAAGAACTATATTAAGATAATAATAAACATAATTAAAGTTTACTATTGTATAGGCACGATGTATCGATGCTGGATAATTTTGTTGCGGTTGTGGTCGTGGCTTATTGATGCGTTGCAATGAATATTCTTAAGGAAAAGTACCGGTGATTTTACGTATTCAATACTAGAAGAAAAAAACATCTTAGTTTTCCTGAGAATCACAGCTATAAGGCAGCAGTGCGTGAGCTACGCGTTTTGTCCATTTCGGGCTGCGTATGCTGCTAGTGCCGTAATTATGGATTGAATGTAATGAGTTCTATCAACTAGATCAATTATACGATTCAAGGAGTCGTTCGCATCGCTCAACTACATGAGTAACTTAAGTAGAGTCTTGTGTAGGATGGATTGTAAACTTGTTAGGAGCACTTCACTATGCGGTTTAATAGACATAAAGGCTAGCAACTGAAGTGGATTAAAGTCTGACATTTACAATAAATATTTTATTATTCAATTTTTTATTATTTTCATAATAAATACAACTCAAAACATCACAGACGGCAAAATTAGGACGATATCTTTTTTATCTATAATATACTATATTAATCCTAGGTTAGACATCGCTTAGACCATCTTATGTAAACTATAAACTTAACGTTAACGTATATAAATTAAGCTAGTTCAATGTTTATTAAATTAAGAACAAATTTCATTATATTATTACATTTTAATCAATTACTTCATTTAATCGTATAATAAAGATATGAAAAATTAAAGGCGTGTTAATAACGCGAAGCGTATATTAATATCGGTGGGGGAAGATGCTTCGTATTATTTTCTTTTTATTACCGGCGGGAGAATTTGATAGAGACTTGGCTACCGAACTGCAAAGGCAGTATAATTTTGCCAACGCAGGCGGCCGGTTGCCGCAAACGTATTAAGGCACTGAAATGAAAAGAAACCAGGAAATGGATAAAAAGTAATTTATTTTGGCGTGATCGAAGCGACAATAGCGTGTGGCTTCAATATACGCCGTTATGGTTTGGTATTGTAAGATTATGCAATACGATCGACAGCTATACTGATATTTTCTAAATGCATGTACAATCGAAAGTAAGACTACTTCTGATAGGATGTGCTTCATGCTTCTGAGAGGCTAGATATAGAAACAGTATTGTATATACGTAAGATTAATATAAAATAAAAAATAAATAAACACCCTCACGATATTCCCAATGCTACAGTAGGCAGAGGTCAAGACAATTAAGTCCTTAGTCGCCGTCTTAGTGTTCAAGCCATCGATACAATGTAAGTTTATATGAAATGATTCCTTCATATATACTTATATAAACGTATAAACATCCATGTCTGGAGTACAAACATTCAATCATTAATCATTACTAAAACGTAGTACTCAAGAGTAGCGGTATTCGAACTCATAACCCTTAGCTTTAAAGGCAAGCAAACCAATTAGGTTTTCGGGTCGTTGACTTAATATATTGCGCAGTAAAAATTGCTTCTATATTCTATTTTATTTACTTCTTTAGAAACCTGTTACGACCCCCGTGAGATAAGAACATAACAGCTCAAGGCATGAAAAGTCCTTTAATCAATAAAATATTTAATAGAACATGTTTAAAATTAATTTTACTGTTGATCATCATTTGCCTGAAAATTATTAATTAAACTTCAGTTGTCTTCGTTAAATATATTTACTGACTAAGCAATTTATGGCGTATTAAGTTATAATTAATGGCGTTTCCTTAGTAATCATTATTTATAATTAGTAACTACTAATAACAATATTTATACGTTTCCTTAGGTGGTTGTCTCCTTGCTTTTCATACAATTAAATTAATATTGTTGGCGATACTGTTACATAATGTGTCGGTTTCTAATTTTGTGAAAATTTTCATTCTTTCCTCTTTCAATATTTTACATTATTTTTATTTTTTATCTTCACGCTTCTCCAATACTGTGGTTGTTTCAGCTGTATAAACATTTAGGCATTTTAATCATATTTTACCGGAAGTTATTTGGGACAATGTCACATGAGCTGAGCTTATCGCCCTTTCAATGACCAAACCAAGGATACATACATATCTTTACACTCTTGCCTACCTCTTGTAGAGTTATTACGAACCCACACCAACTAGAACTTGCTATCAGATTTGTTTACATGTAAATACAGGGAGAAATGATTGTTTAATACTAAAAAAACTCATCATATTTTTTTGCATCATTGTATTATGTAATTAGTACAAGAACTTGTAGTCAAATTGCTATAAACACAGACAATGTTTGAAAAATTAGGTAAGGTAAGAACATCATGCCATCATCATAATGATATGTGAAAGCCCAAGTTTTACAAGCGGATTGTTGACAGGACGCTGCTGTCTGCTAAATTTTGATCTTATATTTTTCGAAATGGTTTTCCCGTCTATCTGCATCCAATGCAAAAGTCCTTAATCGTCTCTAACGACACCCACGGGCAAGAAATGGCGTGGTATATTTTTACGCCTTAAGTACAAGGCTGGTTTATCAAATAGATTTATATTCACTACCAACTATGTTAACGTGCCGACATATATACAGACTTTTTAATTGAAACTTAAATTAATAGACTTTGATATAATTTTTTTTCACGGCATAACGATGTGAATTACTGAAAATAATTTATTTGTCTCTCTTTATTATTAATAAACACAACTACAATACTTATACACGAATTAAAACAGTAACGTTAATTAACTGTGATATCTATAGAGAGAATGATATTAATTAGCTAAGCCAGCATATTTGCATATACAATCACTTAATGTATGAAAAATGGACATATACATAATATCATTACTTTATAACCTATTTATAATAATTTAATGATATTTTTATTATAATTTAATAAAAATATGCAGAAATAAAAAAAATGCTAACAAAATAAGCGTGATTTATTGTCTATCACATTAAGTAACACCGAGCATTTAATAGTTCTAGACAGGTAAGCGAATAGTTTCAAGTATTCACGCGTGTCTACGACACAGTGGATAACATTCCTTGGATTCAATTAAATGCCAGGTTATTGTAATGAACCCGCATCACGACCACACCGCAATCATTCCGTGCAATTTGCAATCGTTCATTACGTTTTGCAATTAACTTGGCCTTCCCAGATCGATGTATTATGTATGTATGTAGCATGAAATGGTACATTAACTATACGTTATTTGATTTTAATTTTTAAGCAGATTTTTTTGTACAAATGTTTTGAGGGAATGTTTTTACTTATTAATTAGTTATTAATTACAGCAATTAGATCGACTTTAAATTATTCCACACTACAACATTGAGTTTTTTTTATTTACTTATACTTAATATTAACTGTAAAGTGTATGCTACATTTTACTTTGTGTTATTTTAGATTTAGTAGGCACTCCTTCTCGGTAACGTAAGCAATGTAACAGTGTATATTGTAGTGTATATTATAGTGCATAAGTGTGTGTGAGCGAAAATGTAACATAGACCCTGCCGAGCTACGAATATATGTCCAGAAATAGACGTACTGATATCCGAAAATTCATCGAATCAATTTACACACTATTTGATATTTAAATTTTTGACAGTGGTAGAGCCACGCATCAGCTTTTGTTGTTGCATGAATGGGCCGCATCGACCGGGGAAGTACCACGACCTCACAGAATACCGCCGTGAAGTAGAAGTTTAACAAACTTCTGCGTTTCGTCTGGTGAGTGCAGTTAACCGGTTTTGCATTAAAAATGTTTTAAGAAACTTTTGACCTTTTTGTGGATTTAGTTTGAGTCCGAAGGGAAATTTTAGAAAGTCACGGCATCTTATATACGTATTGTCTATGACGCTATCAGTGTAACGTTTAAAAGCGAACGAATCTCTCGCAAAATGTACCACATATATATTTTGAGTATACATAAAAAAACGATATACTCTCTCGTAACTATAAAAGTTTTAATTACATTAATTAATTACTGTTGGTATTCTTACATAAGATTAACCGAAAAAATCACTTTCGTTAAAAAATTAACATAATTACTTTTCATTTGCCTAATCCATATGTATACGTACGCTATGCTGTAATTACAACAAAGCTGGTTATAATAACGTTATAACGATATTTAGTGCAAAACTAATGCATTTGCGTATAATATTATAATTATAGCGTCCACGGCAATTCTAAATGCTTTTATGGCTTATGTAGTTTTAGTAGTCGGTCACTCATTAAACAATGGAGTTAATTGCGCCGTTGCCGTGTCCATTATGCGGGTTGCAATTATATTTAACCGAATACGGGTTTCATATTAATAAGCAGAAAAACTAATTAATATCGCTTGGTTTTCTATGCCAATAACTAGTTTTTCTGACGTACGTGGTTCTCTTAATTTTACAATTCCGTTTTTATAAAAAAAAATATTTTTTCAATTAACATATTTTTTTTGTTTAATAAACTGACGCTGTTCGTGTATGATTTGTGTGCGAAATCATATTTCGATTAGTATAATTTCGTAACTGAGAAAAAATAGATTATTTTTTATCAAGTTTCTAAACATACCTGTCTGGTAAAAACTTACTTTCATAGTACAAAGGATCTGGACTTAAATGACAATGAAAGGAACAAAACTTTTAAAACGAGAGCCTTATAGATAAATGTAATGTAAATGAACGCAGTGTACAAAATAGAGTGATAACATGGAATGGAATGTCAAAGTCTACTTTATGTCAATCTATAGATGATTAGTACTTGAAAGAAAGAAAGAAAAATATTTATTCACTACTACTTAACAAATCAAACAAATAATAAAAATGTTGCTAGTTAAACTAACAAAAAAATATATATAATTAAATGGTAGATCTGGTAACAATAATAAGAAAAGTAATACAAAATAAAAAAAAGAAGGGAAAAAAATATTTAAGTAGTATGTGAAAAGGACAACCAACTCAGCAATTAGCAGCAGCGCTGATTTTTAGTTGGGTCCTCTAAAATCATGTATGAGTTGAAGCGAGACAAAGACGAATTCTACAAATAATGAATGAAAGCTATGTAAGAAAAGAAAAAACAATGAGAACATCTAAACTACAAAATTGCACACCTATGTAATATTCACACACAATTTTTTTTACGTGCAATAAAAGTGTATATTAAATTTTTACATTTATCAACAAACTTAAACGTTGGGTTATGATACTTAAATTTGTGCACTTATGAAATTGACTGTGGATGACCCAGGGCAACATTAAATAATGACCAAAGGCAAAGGTAAACTATATTAAACATTATCAAATTGTAAACTTAGAGAGTGTTTTTTATTTTATTTTTAAACGTTTGTGCCGATTTTGACACTTAACAATGAAATAGAATTGTAGCAGAATGTAATGAAAAAGACAAGAGTTGATGATATCATCGTCATCAGATCTAAACGCTGGTTTGACGTTTTCTCAAGTATACCAATATTATTGTATTGATGTGTAACATTATGATATTTTTTGTTTATTTTTTTGTTTATGTGATAAATAACATTGAATAAATAATCATGCATATATTACAAAAATTACATTCATCATTAAAATATTGCTTTAATAGTTAAATCACTGCTCATGATCCACAAGTGAACGCTCAAACAAAAAAAAACCGCAGTCTTCATTGTCCCGCATCCGATGTAAGTTATGCCACATGATTAAATATAGGGTTTCCTTGTGTGATTATGGGATGCGATTATAATAATAAAAAAAGGCTCAAATAACATATATATTTGAGCCTTTTTCTGTGAAAGTTACAATATGCATTTTTTCTTTTTGCTACCACGGATTAAATGGTTTGTGCATACGCATTGTTCACTTCCTATCATTAGAAAAACTTCATTCTTTTACGTACTACACGTAAATTAAAAAGTTTATACTTAAATCGATTATTTTGAGATATTCTCAGACATGCAGATGTCTTCACAGTGTGTTTCTTTAATGTCTGAGCTCGTAGTAATTTCAGCACTCAATAATTTATTATTAAAAACACGTGTTCAAACGCGTGGTCACGCATGTTCAAACGCGTGGTCACGCGTGTTCAAAAGCGAGCGCCCTGACTACTTTGTTAGCCTGGCTATATTAATTATACAGCGATTCCAAATCAGAATTTTAATAAAATTGTTAGACTTCATTCATATTTTACTATTTGAGTTAAAGAGATTATTCGTCAAAGTATAAAATTAATAAATAGCGGTAGACGTCTTAATTTAAGAGCAATGTGAGAAGTTATTGCAATCTTAATTTTACCATTCATCGGCCAAAACGTTCAATTATGTTCAATTATTGCCAATTTGTACCTAATTGAATGTTATGGACCTTTACATATTTATTCCACTATGAGACCACAATCGGGAGTATTCAACACATGAACTTTAAATATAATAAATAAGAAAAGAAATCATTAGTAAAACTTTAATCATAAATTTGGTTTCGGTTCTATTAAAACTCCCAGTTGACCTACAGGCCACAGCATTGGGAACGCACTTTGCAGCAGCAACCCTCGTTTCTGAAATCCACCGTCGTTAACATTTCCGTTATTAAAAAAGTACGAGACTTTGTCATCAGAGGAGTTGTTTTTTTTTTTTAATTAAAATTATGAAATTGATATTGCCTTTACGCCGACGCTCGCTTCCCCAACTCAACCTTGTGAAAGTTTAAATTAATTTTTGAATTAAGCCTAATAGCAGTGGTAAACGATTTCTAAAGAAAGAGTTTTCTGTTTGAGCAATTAAAATTTCAATTATTTTATGGCAGAATACCGTGTCTTAATTGGTTTTAGCTGTGGAAATTGTAGATAAAAGTAATTGTCTAACAGAAAACGAATAGTTACAGGGACGAATGAAAAAGCTTCGAAATCATTGTTCTTATGAAATAAGCAATTTTAAGGATTTAAAATCGGATTATCTCAGATGGTTTCGACCCTTCTACTATGCTTAAAAAACAGTACCGCTCGGTGGGAAAGTTTTTAATTCCAGTATGTTTTTAAATAATCTGGTACATTCGAAATAATTTTGACTTTAATTAAGTTGTTTTTTATTTCATATAACTTATATATATATATATATATATATATATATATATATATATATATATATATATATATATATATATATATATATATATATATATATATATATATATATATATATATATATATATATATATATATATATATATATATATATATATATATATATATATATATATACATAATGTTATTTTAATTTAGTCGAAATATTGTTTTGCTAGTTTTTCTTTTAATACTGCGATTGTCACTAGTAATGAAGTACCAATTAATGTTAGACCAATAATTTGAATACTATACGCCAGATTAAACTAATTAACTATGTTTACGCTAAGATAGTACATTATGCTCGAGGCAAGTAAGAATTGTATATACCACTGTCGCAATGCGTTAAACAAAGTTATTATAATACTGCACTTTTACTTAGACTTCTTTGTTTTATTATTTGCTTTGCCGTCAGAAAGGTACTGTCTGACAGTTTAATTTAAAAAAAAATGTTTTAGTTTTCGCTTTTCAGTTCGTTTCTATTTTGTATTTTCCTTATTCCCAAATAAGAAACTTTCTTCGAAACATCTTCATCATCAGATCGTCGTTAGTAAAACCTATAAAACATGTGTCTAATGAGGATCAATGAAAATTGATGAATGAAATCGTCTCACGGGGATGAATGAAAGAGCCAGATCAGGTTACATTAGTACCTCGTTACTGCTGTAACCTATTTCGGAGTTACCATGTCTGTCTTTGAATTAGAAGGCAAAACTTTATAACTAATAGTTTTATGTTAGTTCTTTTATAAGTAATTCTAGGGTCTCATTTTGTCTTTATTTAAATAAATAAATATACATCTTCACGCAATTTCCAATACAAGGGTAGACAGAGGTCTAGTCTAGACAATTAAGTCCTTTCGACCCACGTTCCACCGAAGATATTTACGGGACAACGTGACAGGTGGTGAGCCCTTCGCTGTCTTTATGTCCAAGCCAACGATATAATTCGTACATAAGTTTTTGAAAAACCCATTGGTACGCGCCTGCCACCTGGGGATCGAACTCAGGGTCTCAAGACTCGAAACTCCAACCACCCAACCACTCGGCTTTCGTGACTATTTTCTTTATTTAATAACTCCATTTTTAAATTACACAATTATACATTTATTTTTCTATTCTATAAAGAATTAATAGATGCTAATCATTGCTGCTGTATAAGTTAGGACAGAAACGGTTCCAAAATAAATATCAAATGACCGAACAATAATTCCCAACACCAATCTTTTATACCGTTAGTGACGAGTTGTTTTAACTAAATACATCCATTTAAAAAACACAAATTCTAAAAATCAGGTTACTCTGAAAATTGATATGGAAATATATTTTTATTCGCGTATAAAAAATATTAAGACGAAATTATATGATTTTTTGATAATTGTCATAAATTTCTGAAATTCGACCCATATTGATCTTATTGTGAATACATTTACCCAGTCAAGGTTTTGAAAATTCGAGACAATCTACATCATAAATTATTTTCGGAGGGAAGGGCTCAAGGCGAAACTTAAGCTTGACATAAGTGGGCAATAAACTTCAGCCAATTTGGAGATTCGCATCTGGAGGCTCTTATTAAAGCCCGAAAGTTAGTCCTTTTCATCCATCACTTGTAATACGTGTGTGAGTTATTGTATGAAAAATTGAAGAATAAATTGAGTCGCTGCAACAGCGGCGAGACATAAATCCCAACTGAGCCCTCAATATTGTTTTAAAGGGGAAGTGGCCATAAATTTTATCAGGGCCGCCCAGCGCCGCGGGCCGCACTCCCCGGACCCACTGTCTCCGCAATTTTCCGCCCATGCTTGTGCATTCGCCGCTCATGTGAATTTGTTGCGTTATTACTATAGAAATTGAAGTCGGTCTTGTGGGTAGCTATCGCTAAATGGAAATATTAAGAATTCGATCGCTTTATGAATTCAATCTTTACTTTTTTATATACTGTAATAGACCTTGCCTATATTATAGTGTGTGTAGTGTATAAATGTAAGATGTGTACATACTTAAAAGGTACTGTATGCTTTACTTTATGCATAAATCGCGACCTGTATAAATTCTCTTCTGAATGCAGGATTTGCCATAATCGCCACGCTTCTTTAATTAGCGATCCTTTTAGTACTTTCAAGATTAGGATTACTTTGTTAGCCCGCTACGTAATCTTCGCCAAGGATGGCAATGAATTAATTATATACGCTTGAAATTGTGAAGTGGCTGGTGAAACTATGTTGAGAATGAGGTGATTTCTGGACTAAGAAGTATGAAAATCAATCACTAGGTTACATCCTGAAAGGGGGGAGGGAGTTTATAGGGACAAAAGTTTGTATAAGTAATCCGTTGCAAATTGTACCTAAGTTTTACTTAGATAATGAGGACCCAGCTGGAAAACTAGTCTGTGGATAAAACTGAATACGGTTTATCAATTATTCAAATTACGCTTTAACCGTGTTCTTCGAACAACGAATAAGATTCCTTATGTTGTTACGGTTACGCTCCAATTTATTGCAGCCATTAACGAGATATCACGTATTGAAAACAATACAAGAAGCGAGTATTTCGTTCCAATATGTTACAAAGAAACTCATAGTTATTAGATTTTCCACTTTCTCGAATAAGCTTAATGGTTGTAATAACGTTAAACACGATTTTGATTATGATAAAGACTCATAAAATGCCACGAAAACCAGAAGGGAGACGCTTTTGAAGTAATATCAATGTATTTCCAGTTTGGTTTATGAATAAAATCTTCACTCAACTCAAGTAATTTAAAAACTAATCTTCTCTTTATGAGAATGCTAAGTACTTTGGGTTCGTATGTATATATATAATTACTTAAACACTTTTAAATGATAAAAATAAGTAATAAAACAAACGGTTGCGGTACGAGCCTGCCACCTGGGGATCGAACTCGGGTCGCTCGACTCGAAATTCCGACCACCCAACCACTCGGCTATCGTGGCTTTATACTATCTTGACTAAATAAATATTTTATTTTAATAAATATCATGGAAACTGTTGTAGTTTAAGTTGGCCTAACATGTAGAATCATTGTCTAGATGAAATAACAGGGTACACTAAAAAATCGCTTATTTTTATCAATGCTATCAGGGTGTTGGACATTTCGAATAAATGTGATATTGCAATATCGTCCGTCCCCTTTTTTAATATCGCGACGGACGATACCGGCCGGTTTATGGCACAACCCTTCCCGCGTTTTATTCACGACCTGTTTGTTCTAATATTATAAAAAAATTGCCGTCAGCAAACATATGTTTTACGATTAAATTACTATTAACTTTATATTAAAAGAATTTATGAAATCTAATAATAGTCCGTCAGTCCTATCTAAATACCTTTACTTAATTCTTTTTTTTAATGAAAAGTATTTGTATGCCTAGATTATCAATTATTGGAGACGATGTAATCTAGTCCTTCTCAAGTGTACACCAACGCGATCTTTTCCCAAACATTTGGTGTGTTGATAAATACAATACAATTACGATAGTACTCAACCTATTTGCTTATTTTTTTTAATCAAAGATTTTAATTCAAGGTAGATGCAAACATTCAACTCGATGTTCAATACTGCGGAGCAGCACGGGACCTTTAGTTGCATATTAATACGTTTTTTCAAAGTAAAAAAAAATCATCAGAAGTATAAACTCATGAAATTCGAACGAAATTTCTATAATAGAAATTACAAATATGTTCAATAAACTAACAATTATCATCAATGAATCAAGGTTTTGACGATCTTCATGGATGAGTGGCGTACACACAAGTTTTCAAGATATTGCCAGCTCTGAAGTCGGAACCAAATTCCCGCTCGAGTCAAAGTAGAAAACATTTTTTTCTACAATTTCATGGGTCTCGTTGTTTGTGGTACTTTCTTTGTTTGTGTTTCTTTGCTTAAGCTACTTTCAGAGCAATGTATATGCTGCTACCCCTATCTATGTATGTATGTATAAATTAAAAAAGATAAAATATTTGTAGTTGAACAATCGATAACAATTTCCATTATCGATATCGGCGTTATCGATATGGGACTAAAACTGGGACTAATATCAAAACATAAAAACAGAAATACAGAGCAAAGCATACCATCGTTTGTTAAAGATTTATTCTCTTTTTGAAACACTAATAAAATTTATGGTGGTGTGTCGAAAATATAAAGATATTTATTTAAGTTGTATGAATTTGTGTAGTAATGTGCACACACACATATGTACTTACTGGCGGCGTTGTCGGGCTTGTGCATGGCCGGGGGATCGCGGATCATTGTGATGTTGTCAGTCGCGCATTACCCAAACGTAATTATGTCCTGAAATAAGAAATACAAATTTATGTATATAATAGAATAAAAAAAATTATTCAAATATAAATAGACCGAAGTACAATAAAGCATAATTATTTCTATAATTACTATATCTACATAAAAATATTTTAAGCTATTCCCAATACTTGGATAGACTGAGGTCTAGACAATTAAGCCCTTTCGACCTACCTTTCACCGAAAACACTTTTTGGTAAAACGTGACAGAAGGTGAGCCCTATCGCAGTATTTATGTCCAAGTCAACGATACAAATCGTACAAGTTTAAAAAAAAACATTGGTATGAACTTACTACATGCGGATCGAACACGGGTATCTTAATTTAAATTCCAATCTAGGATGCATGAAGATCAGAACGTGACATTGTTTATTTTATAGATATTTTTTGGGAATATGCACCGAACATCTTATGGTTACCGGAGGCTCGAACCCACATTATCATAACTTCCTTTCATAATTTCCTGTCTCTTTCCAAGTTTCTTTATAAAGGGTTGCAAAGATCGCAGCGTTTTCAGTATTGTGGACTTTCGTAATCACTTATCATTTTACGGCAATCATTATCATCAATCATCAAATCAACAAACGGGCGATAGACTTTGTGAGTCAATTGTCCGTTTATTTTTCGTATCGGTTTGTGACAACTACACAGATGATATTATATTACGTGAATACCGAACAAATGTTGAAAACAGTCGATGAGGTCTAAATTGATAACTGAAAGCATTTTCCTTATAAAGTTTACCTTATAATCGACCATTGTATTGTCTTTACGAAAGATTTATACATAATTCAGTTTCGAATATGATTTGAAATTTAAAGAGCTACCTCGTGACGCAGATGTGGCCCCCTCCCGCCAATCGGACCGAATCCGGCGCACAGCAATCCATATTAGATTTGCCCGCTCTCGTACCGATTCTGAGATGTTCATATTTTATTGAGGCCAATAAAACGGATTCATGAATATGAGAAATGCATAACCAATACCGTATTTATGGGTGGAGGCGTGCTCGGATATGTCGCGAGTAATTTGATAGCCGCCATTGTAACAGGTGCTGATGGGAATTTCGATGCGGTTATAAAATCTATCTCCTTTCCAATTGAGCAGGATAGCGCTTTTTGTGCGGTAAAACATATATCCAATTATTACGATTAGAAATAAATCAAGTTTGTTTTATATACTGATGTGGGTTTTGGAGTTTGATTTGATTTATTATACATATTTAATATAAATATGTATAATATGTGTAATATGTGTGTATAATAGGAGGTAAGCTGGTCCGATTGAGAGTTATTCCCGCCAACATGCAAAATAGACGCATAGTTGTGGAGGTGCGGAAACATAACTAAAACAAACTAGTGTCTTTACTTGTGCCTGAGGTTATGTCTATATTTATCATTTTTTATCATGCTATATCCCATATTACATAAATATATTATTGTTATATATTAAAATCTAGGCATTATTATTTTATTGTGTATTCAAAAATAGCTTATATGTTCCGCGCATAATATTGAAATTTTAATCATAGTGTCAGCTAACTTATAAAAACGGCTAAACTCACGACCAATCGGTGTAGTTATCCTACACCGTTTGGTGGTGTTTCTAATAGCTTCCGACCTGTCGGAGATCATCAAGGTAAGGATTACTAAAATTAATCAATTAATTAATCACTTGTTTAGTTCAGCGATAGCTTCACCTGTCGCTTTTTCCCAAGTAGGCTTCGGTAAAGACTTAATTGTCTAGAACTTTGTCTACCCCAACATTGTGAGAAAAGTGTGAAGATAAAAAATAATTAATGGTGTGAAGATAAAATATAATTAAACTAATTTAGTTAACAATACACGAAAATTGTATTAAAGTACTGCCAGTTGTTAATGTTCATTGAAATTAGAGCTTTGTTTTATGTAACATTAAGTGTATTTAAAAAAACGTCGAGGTGTGTTTTTTAGTCTTAGTAATTAAGTTTTTCGAAAGTGAACGTAGAAAGAGGATATCGTTTATTCTAATCGTTGTTTTGAGATGCGTACTACTGGAGTCAGGTTGTACAGTCTCTCCACTTACCATACATATTTAATTGAACTTTATTGGTATTCAAACGTTTTGACTGCTAAGCTTCTAAAATAATTTTCATTAAATTCCTAAAACATTTCCTTCTTTTATTTATGGAAAGCGTCAGAAAATATTTGATAGAGCATGAGAATTTGCAAGATTTGTTATTATTCTATAAATAAATAAATAAATATCTTCACGCAATTCCCAATACAGGGGTAGACAAAGGTCAAGTCTAAACAATTAAGTCCCTTTGACCCACCTTCCACCGAAGATATTTTCGGGACAACGTGACAGGTGGTGAGCCTGTCGCCGCCTTTATGTCCAAGCCAACGATGAAATTCGTACATAAGTTTTTGAAAAACTCATTGGTACTGCCACCTGGGGATCGAACTCGGGTCTCTCGACTCGAAATTCCGACCACCCAACAACTCGGCTATCGTGACTTCTATTCTTTTTCAATAATTCTAATTGTAATATTGTGGTCAGAGGTCTAAACTATCTCAGGATTTTACGTGATGGGTTCAAATTTCGAAATTGTTTAGTATTTTAGTCGCTAGAATATTCCTGTTGGTGGCCAAAATGCTGAGGAATGCAAGATTAGCATGCATAGTCTTTAATCGGGAATCATTTTACCGAGAGTAATAATTTGAAAAAAAAAATACTTAAAAGAACTCGTATCGTATGGCATGGTAAAACTTATATAAATATATTTGACCCGACTAACGTTGTATTGATAATAATTTGATTAGTTTGTTTTTTTTATATTTTAACAGGGCACGCACACCACTAAGAGGAAATAATTAATTAAACTCAACCTTTACTATTGGTGAAAACAAACAGAAAATGTTTTATAATTTCATTACAATTTATTAATTACCTTTATCATATTACATACACATATATGTAATGGTGCTATGCATAATAAAAGAAAGCAATAGATGACCATTATTCTTACCTATTGTCAAAGTCTAATGAAAATAAAGTATTTGACTGAGCATGAGAATAAAGTTTTCGCTTTGAATTCCAATCAACCAACTTATTTATCTATCTGGATATTGTGACTATTTTAATTAAATGTCATAGTTTTTAATCTGAGTTAATTGAGTCGAACATTTATATAATTTGCAGTAAATGTGGCACTTAAGAAATCGCGTAACATTCTGAAAAGCTACATTTTTTAAAACTTTTTAAACTCTTTTAAAATTTTGTAAACTTTAGAGAAAACTAACTGTCCACGTCAGAATACGTACCTGTTTGACACGTTTAAATCTATACTAGTGCATCTTAAATTTAGAATATATGCTTTAATATCGACACAAACATATTTCTTACCCACTTACGTAACATCCTAAGTATAATTAATTCTATTTATTCTCTCAAGACACGATGCGAATTTAAAGGGCTTTGTCACACTAACCCTGCCACCAAAAAACGTCTGCCGTTGCTTAATGTGTCAAAAATTCTCTACAGTGAGACCGGATAAGTGAAATGGATGACGGGGGACACAATCCCGAATAAAATATTCCGTATCAAATCGTACGTCACCGGCTCTCGACTTGTTCTCACCGTGAGTGCTTCACGGAAGTCTCATATTTATTCGTTTTTATGCTACTTACTACGTGTTCCTTTTGTGTTCTCAATTTACAGGCAGGAGTCCCTTGAAGAATTATATAGGTTATCTATTATGAGATAAAAGTTACTTATATTAAACTATTATACGTCGTGATAATTTAGTATCCAACTTAAATAGGAATATTATAAAATACATTTATATTTTACTACTTCTTTTAATTAAATTAACTTCTGCCTAAGCATAGAAAAGAAATAAAGTAATGGACATATCATGATGGATTATGTGCGAAGGCAATAATAAACAACAGTGGGGTATCAGCATGATTAATTAAACGGCACTACGTTAAAATTCATCCTAGCCATTAATTACGTTGCAATCAGCGCAGCGGCGCAGTATGTAAGGCTAAGTGTGGACATTATTTTGGATCTGCTCTGAGAAATAATTTTCAATGGTACATTGCAAGTATTATAATCGTAATATTGATTCAGACAGGCTTGTGTCGTTTATTGCAATATAATAATTAAATAAAACAAACAATTTGATCCATTAACGTCAAAGTAATCTGTTAGACAGTCCCTTCTGACTCCGCGCTGATCGAATTCATTATTCACTGGCAGAGAGCAATTAAAGCTCCACTAATCAATCTCAAACTTCAGCCAGAGCTGAACTCTAATCAAGAAAACTCCTATTCCGTGAAAGCTTTCCGAACAAAATTTAACTTAATTAAAAATGTAAATTAAATTCCTAGGCGCTTCCACAAGCATCACATCGGGCCGCGACGCGCCGAGCGCTCGGGGCTTTTGATTGCAGCTAAAAGGTTTGGGATTAGTGCGCGAAAGAGCTTTCAGTGCATTTGTAGAGCTTTTAAGTGGGAAGCTTTCGCTTAAGACACTTACATACAATGTAAATTTTATGTTCCTCCTTGGAAATGTATGGCTTATGGTACAATATTCGTTTTCTAATATTAATAGTATATTAACTATACCTGTTTCATGTAATTGAATATGAATGATTTAAATTCCAATCACAAAGATAATAATCTTGGCCGATTATTGTGAATAAATAAATAAACTCGCATTTTATCCGGTATTTCAGTCATAAGGGAATTGTGTATATTTTTTTAGATAAATTAATCTTATTAAACTGTAAATGAATCAAAAATCATTACACTTATTTGTATACTTTCATTTTACATAATTTTTAAATTTTTGGATTAATCGTCACGATAGCCGAGTGGATGGGTGGTCGGAATTTCGAGTCGAGAGACTCGATTCGATCCCCATGTGGCAGGTACCAATGGGTTTTTTCAAAACCTATGTACGATTCATATCGTTGGCTTGGACATAAAGACGGCGACAGGCTCAGCACCTGTCACGTTGTCCCGAAAATATCTTCGGTGGAATGTGGGTCAAAGGGACTTAATTGTCTAGACTAAACCTCTGTCTACCCCTGTATTGGGAATTGCGTGAAGATATTTATTTATTTATTGGATTAATGTTTTAATAAAAAAAAAAAACTAAAATCCAAATACAAGGTACCAGCAAATTAAGACAATCATGCGAAAAATATTTATGTTGTTGACTTCTGTGGGAAATTACTGGGATGTGAGTCTGGCCAAGGATATTCAGTATCCGGAAATAAATCGCCCGTAAAATTGTCAATTCATAGCAAAACCCGGCGCTTAGACCTCTTACAATTTAAACCCTTTGCCTACATTGTATTTTGATTTCCATTAGAATTACGGAATATTAAGTAATAAACACTTTATGAAAAAATAATACAGATATTTTATTAAATTAATTTTAATATTAATCCTATGAACTTACTACAGGTTACGTGTCCCGCCCGAGTCAAATAATTTCAAAAGATAATTCTTTTTATGAATAAAAAGCTTAACATGGCTGACTTGTTAAAAGTTATTCAATATATATTTATTGACGTGTCTAACTTTGAATACATGAAACTGACACTAATTGTGAGTTTAGCCTTCCATTCCCTATTAATTCCATTAATCGTCGATATCAGATCTTGCAAAAAAATTTCCTTCACATATCCTGACATTTTCTGAAGAATTAGCTAGTCTTATGGCGCTATTAAATATATCTGTTCAGAAAAACTCTTGTAAATATTAGATAGATACATACATACGAATGTACAGAATGAACGTACGTACGTACTTAGTGTATTGAAGTGTCAGTCTGTGGTAAAATTAAACTATGCAGTCAGTGCTCTCATACTAATGATTATTTATTATATGTAAATTACTGGCTAAAATATTTATGTGAATCTAATTTGATTTTAATCAGTTTGGAATTGCGATAGCTAATCATGAGTGAAACTGGGGGGTTGTGCTTGTAGCAAATATTATTATTTTATTGGAGGCACGATCTTTTACACTGTATTGGATCACAACACATCTGCAAATACATAGCGCGTCCTGGAAACGCGCCAACACAATCAATGTTATTCAGTACTTAACTCTAAGATACAGCAGTTTCATTACAAAACATATTTTAAGCTGTCGCACAAAATAATTGACAAACGAAAGTATGAGGATAGTGAAGGCTGTAAAATTTAACACAGTCCTTTTACTATTATTCATTATAGACACAAGTTTTGTTCATTTTCAATTAAGAACGGTTCTTAAAGGGGCAAAATTACAAGTAATTTTATAAAGAAATGCATACATATTACATTTTCATTTACGAATAAAATCATTGAGTTGTGTGTTGCATACATATTACAGTTTTCAGCAAACTCGTACAGAAAAATTCGGCACGGATGAATTGTCACATAGGCAGATAACACACGCGTGGGGCATCCAATCACAAGATTCAACGAGTAGAAAGCTTATTATAGGGACGAGTTTCTCCATCGGAGCGGTAATGAGAATGGTCCTTCAAGCCGGACTGCAGTCACACGTGCAATGCTCCGCGCTCTAACCCTCGCTTTTTGAACTGAGATCATCGCGACACTCATCCGTGAAATTGATTCTCATGAAAAGAAAAGACGCAATAGATAAATAAAAAGGAAATAGGAAAACACAAGCTAAGATTTGGCGTGAAATTGTTTTTCAGCGCCCACCCACCGCCGAGGCGACTACGGCGGCACCTCGACTCAAGAATTTCCCAATTACTGAGTGTTAATGTATTTAACACTTATTATTGAGGCCGTGTTCTAGCTATTTATTATATACAGTTATTCCTAAGAACAAATTAAAACTAGTTTATAAAAAGATACATAATTTAAATTGTTACTAAACAATTTATTAAATTCATTCAGATAAAATCGTTACAAAAAATACTTTTAAACAGCTTACTAAGAACAGTTGCGTTAACCATTACTTGTGTTAATATTAATTTGTTTATTTAATTTGTTTATAACATATCGAAACATGTCAGCAGAGGATCGGTCGAATTGGTATCTTAAAACACTGTGACATCTCATCCACTACGTGATCCATTTGCCGAAGTAAGAAGCAATCTCATTCAATACCGGGCCGCCTCAATCCCGTTGCCTCCCTCAAGCTAGGGTTGCTAACATTGCGATACTTTGTGAGTACTGTATCGCGGAACGCAATAAAACTTTACATTCCTTTTTAACCACTTTTGGTTATTATTAGACGATGCGGAGAGTGGTCTTACAATAGATTTTCTGATTTTAAGTTGACTAATATATAATGTTATCTTTTGTGCTTTTTTAAATTAATGAAAAAGATTTCTAAAAATTATTCAAAGTTGGCAGTACTTTAAATAAGAGTTTAAAAAAAAATTTAAATTTAGTAGTAGCATAGTGGTAACCAACACACAAACAGGTGAGTACATTTGATGCTATACTTATATACATACATATTTTAAATGAATATTAATGATAATTGATATGAATTTTACTTTGCTGAAAAGAAATCAAAAATATCTCTAGAATATAATCGTGCTAAACAGATAGTGTTACAAAAATGTGTCTGTGCAACAATAATAAACACTATCTAAATATTTTCACAGCCCTGTGCGAATAAGGAGTATCGCTTTTCTCGATTGTATTAGATTCAGCTGCCCTTTTCATCTACATGTCGTTCTCTCCTTGGCTCTCGGGAGGGTGGATATGCCGCTGATGTCTGTGCTTTAAACGGCGGTCCTTCAGAAACCATTATTTAAATGGTTCTCTATATCAATACAAATATAATTTTAACGCATATATAAAAATATATACATCATTTATTAAATGAATAGATTTGATTCTTTGAATTATATCTATTTCTGACTACAGATTTTATTTCAACAAATTATCCTCAACTTATTAGGATATTTACTACTAAAGCAATAATAATAATTTAATTTGTAATTGTTATTGTTGTAAATTGATACATATAATAATTATGATTACTTTTTTATTTTTAAATTAAATTCAGAACAAATAAAGAACGTATAAAATTGAATAAAGTTAGAAAAAAATCAAGTTGTAAAACTATGAATACGTTTATCCACACAATTCCAAAGGCTATCATCCAATAAACCGGGTAGGTACCAAAGGTATCAAATCTTCGTCCGTAGTGAAATTGAATATTTATCTGGGTAGTATCTCTATTCCGGAACAATTTTTATGTAGGGGGAATACAATCTCAAGATATTTGGGAGGGCCACTCCACGAGGATATTGGCAAATACCTTGCCTGCATTACCTTTATTGCTTCGCGACGTCGCGTGCCGTTTTTGATCCTATTTACGATCATTCTTGTGTTATTTAATGTTTCTAAATAATAACGTATGTAAAATAAAATTGTATTTTTTTTCTTACCGGCTAATTATAAAGGATTGTGACATAGTCAACCATAATTTTTCTTCATTGTCATCAGATACAAACTAATCAGAAGCTTCGAAGACTAGAAGGAACTGCCTATTTTGCTGTCAGACCCATGTATTGTTTCCTGTGAGCATATATATCTATCCCTCCTTTTCGAATCTTTCTTATTATCATTACATGGACGGATTTTTATCCTCTTGGGCTACAAAACAATCTTGCTACTAATAAGTGATGTAGCTCTTGATTATCTGCTAATATATTCAGTAAAAGTAGTAAAACAATGGTTTATGATTTCAACGACTAAGATTAACCCATTATAAATTATAATGACTTCCTACTGCTGTGCTGCCTGCAAACTGCTGTGCTTGTAGATACAAGCACATCAGTTTGCAGATTTGTAGCATTCATTTATTTTTATAGCATTATTGGGCGAAAAAATGAGAGTAGCTTAGATGATTCTTGACTAACTAACTAACTTCGACGACTTCTACTAAAGATAAACTAAGATGACGGCCCGATAGTTTTTTACTCTCCATATATCATATCGTGCCAAACAGCTTTGACAAAAAATCGAAAAGATTGGTACAAGCTTATATTTACCCCAGTATTCGGAAAATACGTAAAGATAATTTCGAGACAGGTGAGAAATCTATCACTCGTCAAGAACACATCAAAGTAATGAATGAATCATCAATATATTTTGCATCCATAGCGACCATATATTGCACATATAACATTTAATGAATGAATCAATTAATCATCATATTCTTGCATATATAGCGACCGTAACCTTACCTCAACAATTTGAGTGAAAAAAGCTATGGAGAGTATATAAGAAATATTTTACATACCTAATCAACCGCCGCGGTTATGGAAGTGATTGGCGATTAAACCACTTTCCTCGCTATTCTAATTGAAAATTCTTAGTTACGTTCATAGAAATCGACGAAAGGCTCATATTGTTATAAGTTAAAATACGTTTATTTTCATATGCAAACTTACCATATGGTATTCTCTTGGCAATACTGTAAATGTAATAAAAGTAATGGATTCGCCTAGGTAACAAAATCGGTAAACCCACAGTTGTGATAAGTACCCTTTCCACAAACAAGCTATCAACTACAATATATTACATATGCGCAAATTTTAAAGCATATTTGCAGATCTAACACAACGCAATGGCTTATAATATGTAAATTGTAGTATTTTTGGATATCAATATAAGTCTAAATTGAAATCTGCAGCAACTGTACGATAACTCATAAAAAACTGATGTCGTGTAGTCGTACGATTTATTATGTTGGCCAAACTGGTACAATATAATTTTATGGTATAGCGATTTAAATAAATAAATAATTTTGTAAAATTTCATTCACTAAATAAGTGAGATTTAAAAGCCTGTATAAAAATATCAATCAATTGCCGATTAGGAACGATTAAGAACGTTTTCTCTGCTAAAATGAACAATTTTTTTATCACCTAAATTGAAAAAGTATTTGCTTGCATACTTTACTTTGCGTTTGTTGTCAACATGCAGTTGATTGGCCATTGTATCAATTCTCGGATGAAAATAGTTTGCTATTGTAGGTTAGATTATTTATGAGTTGTTAAACGGATAGCTTATTTTTTTACACTCGTCTTGCAATAAACTTCAATAAGGTTTTCAGTCAATAAAGTATTTCGATGAAATGGGAAAGTAAAAATTAATTTACAATAAGAGAGAGTCTTTCAATAAGAGACAGACATAAACTGCTTGCTTAAAATCACTTAAAGATCGAGACAAGACGACGTGGTAGATATGAAACTGAAACTGCTTACTATTTTAATTGTCGGTGTAAAACTGCAACATTTCCATTTAATTAACGTAAGACATAACATTATTTTTTAATATCACGTGTTGCCATATAAAGGCACTTTTATTTTCGAGTGGCATTTAACGACACCTTATATCGCTCAAATTATAAATAATTAAGAATTGCTATATCAATCTCATTATATACGTATTTAATGCGCTTAATAAATTGTTTATCGTATAAACATTGACCTATAACTTTTAAATGTTTACGGTTCCGTTCTATAATGTTTTCGAATCAATTTAAAAATTCCGATAAAATCTTAAATGTTAATGTTTAAACAAACATCGAAAAGAACTTAGGAAACACTAAGAATATCTAAATACGTCGAGATATTGGCTACGTTGTTTGAGCAGTTTCCGAAGTACCACGCTATAAATGTATGTACATGTATGTACCAATTACCTTGTTATATATTTGTAAATGAGTGTTTAAATTATTTCTAGATATACTAACAGCTCCAATAATAGGTAAATACAATAGAGTTGTATGTGTTTTACGAGGTACGAGTACAATATATCATATGACATTATATCAATTTATAAGTAGCACGCTTTATGTAACTACACTGTTTGTACAAGAACTTATTACAGAAGTGGCATTTTCTCAGTATTTCAAAAGGATATTACCATATACGTCTTATTTACTTCTTACGGGCTGAGAACGAAAGTGCGTGTACTTGTAATATTATCGGCAATTAAAACCCCTAATTGGTTTCCGTCAAGCTAAATCCAATTAATACGTGTTTTTACTTGACAACACTCAATAACAAAGTCCGGTTTCACCGTTGATAGTTGATACCTACTTTCTGATTGACGTTAAACTTGATGAGTATTCCATTCATTAAATTAAAAATAAACCATGAGGACACTCATTAGCACAATTAGAATCAGTCGTTAGTGTAACGTTAAATAAATGTTTAATATTAATGAGCCCATGCCCTTGTGATAACATTTCAATAATTTACTATATGAAAAAATAAATAAAGCGCTTCATTAGGCAACTAAAATGGGGCACTAATCGTTATTTATAGACGATAACTTGTTGTATTCATGGTGTTCGGAGCGAAAGACGCATAAATTGAATGGGCTAGTGGCGGTCTGACACCTGTGATTGCATTTACAATGCTAATTCACGGCACAATATCACGTCAACGGTTGGAGCGCGCCTTGTTTTCGCAATCGTTGCGCGTGTTGGGCACTCCCAGCGTCCCAGAGGCACACATTTAACTTTTGAAAATTTACGATAACTGGATCGACTTTCTTTTTTATAAAAAAATCGATTGTAATCTCTTATACAAATGTAAATATGTTCAAAATTCCGAGATAAAATTTAACAGTATAGCCGCGTGACAACCGTTTCGAATATTTTGTTTCATATTTTCTTTTAAAGATAAAAAAAAAACATTTTAACAAATATTTTAAAAATGGATTGTCAATTCTATGCGCTGTATATATTTTTATGATATAACACAATTTTTAATACCTTATCAAGTAAAATATCTATATAACGATTAATTTTTTGCAGTCCATTCGTTTTCAAGTACAAATATAGATGCTATTTTTAAAATATAATTATATTTAACTCTTGAAGGCGAAATTATTAAAAAACAAAAAAAATTTGTTCAACCGGATTCAGTTTTTATTTCACAGTTAGTATTAGTACTCCAAAAGCTGCTTCCCGATGATGTCAAGGCAATTCCCCGCAGCTCAAGAAAACAGTCCAATTGAAAACATTTCGATTTTTTTTCGAGGCTGTTTTACTTTGTTACATTGTACCCTTAATTGCACTTAGTGCTTTAGATTGTTACTGGAGTGTACAATATTTAAATCAATATAGCTTTGTAATATCGCTTATTAAAGACAACAATCAGAGACTCAACTTATAATAATCTACAAGATGATTGATGAAAATTTGAAATTACAGATAAGACATAATCGAAGGAACGGGTCGTTACACGTTGTGATAAGCCTTGGGATAAGCGACCGCAATCCATTATCGAGCAGTTAATTGATAATTACTTTCTTCCATTACCGAACGAAAAACTCGGTGATTAACTCTGAATCGCTTTAACGAGCACAATGGGTCGGCATTCAATTAAAAACCCTTGTCGAATGACGACGGCTTTACAGAAAGTCGGAATCGACGCTGACTCAATCTCGTATACATGGAATAAGGAATTACTCGCGTGCGGAAAGTTTTTAATTAAATATTCACCCGTTTCGTAATTAAGACGCAATTCAATTGAGTACAATGGCGTTTTGTGAGGTGACTTTGAAAGAAATCGGAGACAGCTTAAAAGTTTTCAATGGCTACAGGAAAAAAGGGATTTTAAGATATGCTAGTTAATAGACTCGCGCGTTACTTTGCGAAAATTCGTTATTATTGCACATGTTATTATACAGTACTATATAATAACATGTTTATAATATTTAACACAACAAATTATTCGTTGATATATGTACTAGTTTTGTATGTTACTATAATGAAATAATTACTATGTAAATAATTATATATTTGTTGTCTTTAAGCTATAAGTAAACATTTGTAAACAATAATTTTATTTCTAGATAGAGCTCTAGACACTTAATTCCTTTTGACTCACCTTTCACCGAAGCTTATTTGGGACAACGTGACAGGTGGTTTGCTACTGCCATAAGAAAATAAGATAATAAGCAATTATTTTCAATTGTTTTCTTACATTAAAATTTTAACACATTAAAATTATTTTAATAATTCATGTAGATTGGATTGTAAGTAATTAGTTATTAATTTAAAATGCTTTTAAACTCTCAGTTTAGCTGGTGAGAATGTAAAAGCTAATCCGGCGAACGCGGCGTCTCGCTCAAGTGTCGCATATGCCGCATTTGAGTGTAATTTAAATGCATACACATTACTCGCATGCCGCACTCGCACAATACTTTAATTTAATATAAATAGCTTCATTATTGAATATTAGACTAAGCTAACCATAACATTAAAGCTAAACCAAAATTAATGAAACAAATATCCTCACAGGTGTATAAATGAAAAATATATCTTCACGCAAATTCCCAATACAGGGGTAGACAGAGGTCTAGTCAAGAAAATTGAGTCCCTTCGACCCACCTTCCACCAAAGATATTTTCGGAGCAACGTGGCAGGTGGTGAGCCCGTCGCCGTCTTTATGTCCAAGCCAACAATGTAATTCGTGCATAATTTATTTTTTTGAAAAACCCATTGGCACCAGCCTGCTACCTGGGGATCGAACTCGGGTCTCTCGACTCAAAATCCCAACCACCCAACCACTCGGCTATCGTGACTCATCTTTTCACATCTTTCATCATCTATTCACTTCATTTTTCTCTAAACTTATATTCCATTCGGAATCCCCGACGCAATTGGTAACTTCCGTCCGTATAAACCATAAAGAAAAATCATCTGCAGAATTCCAATACAGGGCGTCGATGTCCAAATTCGTGATATATCACCTCGGGAAACGTATCGAGTGCGCTCCTGTTTATGAGATATTTCATAACGTGCATAATCCTATTGCCATTAATCATAACTTAGATAGCACTTATATGCTATTTACTTTAATCGTTTATGTTAATTACCATTTAGATATAGATACGTTGCCATATCTTATCTGAACATACAGGCAGTTAAATACAATTTATAGAATCTTAGTTTCGACGTAACACGGTACATTTAAAAAAACTAGGATCGAATTTAAAATTTTTTTAGTACCAGTTGCGTCGCTCGGGTTGGAACTCTAGACTAAAATAGTATAGTAAGAGTAGCTTGCATATTTTTTATTGGCTTGGGCTAAAAATGCTAAAAGCCTTACAGCAGTACTTTTATTAAAAGTCCTGCTGTTAACTTTAAAGGAACATGGTTATTATAATCCCGATACAGTCCCGAGTATCGAGATGAATATTGCACGTAATTAAACTAGCTCTGTATACCTTTCGCACCGGAATACAATAGTTATTATACTGCTAATCGTCGGCAGAAACATGTAATAGTGTAGTAATGACCTACACGACTCCAACTATAACTAGACTTCTACCACTTTAAAAACTAAGCTATAGTAGTTAACACTTACTTTAAAAACATTTAAATAAGATAATGATGATATTTAAGATAATATTTTCTATTCACTTAGGGCAACAGTATATTTTTTTGCAATTTAAACTTCTAGCGAGTGTGAGTGTTTACCTTCGATTTTGTTAACCATTTGTCATCTACAACGAGGACTTGTGAATGAAACTTGTAAAACGTCGTCGCTTGCTAATAGCTCGAACAAAGTGATGTGATGTCGCTAACTGATCAATTCTAGCAAAAAGTGCTAACAATGACAGCTTTTGGCATCCATATGAAAATTGTTTGTGTATTCATAAAAGATTTTTTAAATAAACTCATCTGTGCTCGATTGTATGTGAATATATCACGACCTTACAGAGTGTAGTGTGAAGAGACAAGGGCTCTTACGAGTTTGAAAGAAGATGGCCGTCTTCCTGCAGTCAACGGATAAATTATTCCATTTCGATTCTCGGATGTAATGACACTGCGGTCGGAGGAAGTCTTTACATCGCAAGTAGAATCGCGGTCGCGATGTTTATTTGTAGAAGCGTGTATCTGTTGAATAAAAAACTACACAATTATATATCACACAATATTGTTTAAAGAAATGCGACAAACAAATTAAACTATTTAATTTTGATTATTTTATCCCAAAATCTTAAGATCGAAGTCTACCACTAGTACGTGTTGTCAGTATGCCCCTGAAACCGAGACATGGTCTTTTATTGCTGGCCGGTTCAGGAAATTCAAAGATGCTCAGCGTGCTGTGAAATAAGCCTATTATCAGTGTCTCTCTGCGAGATAGAAACCGAAATGAAGATATCCCGATTAGAACTAAGGCAACCATCATCGCCGTCCATTCGCTGCCGTGAAGTTCCAAAGGGCCAGCCACATAGCACATACAAATAAAAAAAGAAGTCCTCGAGTTGCAACATTGCACAGTTAAACGCAGTGTAGTAAATAAAGATGGTGCTTCGACCGGCCAAACGTGAGGGAGGTGTTATCGTTTATTATACATTATTTAAGTCGGTACGGCAACAATACTTGGATATCTATTACATGTGCGTCGGTTATTACATAGCACCCGGTTCCAAGTTTTTCGTTTTTAATTGATACAAAGATTTGATGACAACGCATTGGGAAGTCAGGGTAGTATGAGCACATTGCCCACATTACCCTATAAATCTTTAAAGAATTTTAAAGAAAAACACCTTTCTGCTTAATTTTTTAAATAAATGACGTCAAATAATGTTGTGTTGTGTGTATGTGTAAGTGACGGAACATTAGATGAATTGAATAAAATAAGAATAAATAGTGCGCGGATCGACGCGGACCGGGCGGGAGCTCACTTGCTCCATAAACAGGCTTCCGTATTTTTCAATCAGAGAGCTGTCAAAGCGTTCTGACACCCTCATCCTATTGGCTCGCACTCGCCGAACGCCGAAATTGGTTTTCTACATTCAATCCATACAAAGTTTAATGTTATTCGTTTGCGATATCACCGGGATGCCGCCGATGTTTACCGACGCGCCAAATCATATTGGATTTGCAAACTTTTGTTTGTGGACTTTATTTCATTCCACTGTTAGTTCAGGCCGAGTAAATGTAATTTTAGCTTTGCTGCTACGGTATCCCAGGTGTACTTTGATTGTCTAAATTAAATAAATATTGTATCGTATTAGATCATGTAATGAACATCGTTTCTTAATAAACTAATACACTTATATTATTAAATTAAAGAGAAAATAAAAACATAAAAGTTCAGCATGAATGTGCTTTAAAAATCAATAATATTACATACACTTATAATAAAAAAATAAGTACACGGATCATTTCATTACTGATTCTGATATCGATTATCACGTTCCCATCCATTTAATTCATATCAATTTTTAAAAGTTATTATTAAGACTGTGATGTTCTAATGAGGTTACTTTTATTTCAAAGAAAAATTAATGACGGAAATTACTAGAACTAGAAAGCATTTTTATAGAAAATTATATTTATTAGTAGACTTAAAATCCGTGCAATAAGTGTTGCTCACAAATTAACATTACCGGATATCTACAAAAGCGTACACAGTAGTTCAGCTAAGAGTGTTTATAAATTGAAGGGCTGCTACCTGCAGCTTAATACACCGCTGTTTCCGATTCATTTCAGGGCGGCGCGCGCGGCGCCGGATATTGCTTTTAAGGTTGCGCCGCACGCTAACGCGATACACCAATCATACCTTCATTTTCCGCTCGACGCTACGCTCACCACTTTCAATCGCACTCCGTTCTGCAAACACATGCTCTACTGGATACTAATTTCTATTCACATAACTTCAAATCCGTGCAACATCTTTTTTAAACAAACAAAATTGTTTTCTGTTTCTATTAACACTAGTTTGTATGTAAAGTAACGAATGTGCTGTTTCAAATATTCGTTATACGGAAATTTCATTAGAGAATTGACTAAATATTGTCACATATTATTTCAACATACATTTCAACATAACATAAACACATGAAAATAAAAAAAATCCGAATATTTTATTAAACTTTTTTGTAGCTGTTTTATTACGCTTTCTTAAGTATAGTTTACAGATGACTAAATTATTTCGTATACATGACAGATAATTAAATAAGAGCAGCTGCATATGAATCGCTTTATAAGGCTGCTTTATAATGAATGAAAGGAACAGAAACCCGATCCGTAGCAGCAGGTCCGGAAATTAAATTTTCTTTAAGCTTTAACTTTAATTAACTAACATCACGCAAACGTGCATAGTGACCAATCTTCTGAGAAGTATTAAGAAACGTTTGCTGCAAGTTTGATGAGATTGAGAGTCCAGTTTTTTTAGAACCGTTCCCATGTTATCTCCATAATACCTACACCGAAATCAAAACCGTGTTGAAAAGTTTTTAAACAAATATGAATTTATGCATAATTTGGTTAAAACTTTATATAAAAACATTCATTGTAGACTTAACACACCGCAAAACTAGACGAAGCCTAGATACATTATAAAGGTTAATCAGTAAACTATAGTAAGATTACACACTCATATTTTACTCGTAAAAAGGTAAATATATTTATTTGCCGCTTGATTTATTTAAGTTTCTTTCCGTTTTTCAAAAATTATAAGCTCAAAAACGACGGTGTTTCGAAATGCTTACAATATTTTAAGTAGTTATTGAATAAACATTTGCATACCACGATGAAATTTCAATTTCACGACGTTTTCCACCGCGGAGCTTGTTGTAAACTAAATATGAAAGAAAGCGCTCAATATTTCATTTATCGTCTCAACAGTATCAACATTGGAGAAAGAAAATCAAAATTGCGTTTCTAAATTCCAACCATGTACTTCAAAGTTCCTAGTAAATTAAAGTTCAATAAAGTAACTTTAAAAATTTTAAAGAAAATATAAAATGCATTCTGTTTTGCTTTTATGATTCTACACTATGACAGACTTGTAACAAATTCTGTGCGATGCAGTGTCGGACAGTCAATTTACAAAACACTCCATTAAATTCTCTTACGAATAAACTGCAGCTCATTGAACTAAATATTAATTGGAGGAAATATAAATAATGATATTAATAGATTACTGAAAATACGTTTTAATTATCTATATAGCTCTCGTTGTGTTTCCATGGATGATAAGTGTATGATTTGACATATATACATATTTTCTACTTAATTTATATGTCGGTTTGCATAGTTGGTTTTCCCGATAATTAATATACAGTCTCCACTTTCAAATAATCTATATTAAATTGACATGTATTTAATTGAAATCAAAATCAAATTTATTCATCTAAATGAGAACCCTGTGTAACATATATAAATGTATATTTAATTTGTTGATTGCAATTTTACGTCTAGCGCCACTTTATAATGACAATCTAAAGGAGAAACAGCTTAGAGAAACTCCATACGTGGTTTCTCTCCCCTATTTTGGTCAATTTTTTTATGTTTTGCATTTTAGTTTATTAAATGAAAATTTATTTATTTAAAGAACTAACTATGGTGCTAAAATTAATTACTTGTAATGCATTCCATTAGTTTATAATATTATTAACCGTATTGTTCAAAAAGTTGGTTCTCATATATTTACACTAATAACTAAAATGTAAATCAAAACTGTTCTAAACTGTTTAAGCTCACTATTAGAATAAAAACAAAATTAATCAGATGTATATCTATTTATTCATATACTTAAATATATGAATGAATAGGTTCACAGACATGACACATGTTTTGTATCTATAATGCAAGAAACGTGTTGTTTTTTTCGCTTCAATGATTAACATATGTTTTTATACAGCATATATGGCTTGGAGCTATGGTAATAGGCAAAACCTTTTAAACTTATTTTATGGCGATGAAGCATGCGGTTGCAATTAAACGTACTTCCCAAATGTAATTAACTTTTTATTGAGAGTATTCCCCAGATAACTGTTGTACAATTAAAATACATTAAACGATGAACAGTCAAAACGGTTAAATTTTAATATTAATTTATACATAAGTCATCACGGGAATTATTATTTATTGTATATCTTGTATTCCGCCCTTTTTTGTTTTTTTTTTTCAAGTTTTGTCTATTTCAATCAATTATTTACATTATATTGATATATATTTAAATTAGAAATTATTCTTTATTATATATCGTTAAATCATACAAAATAAAAATATTTTTTAATAATTGCTAACCTAAATAATTTTGTTAACTGAAAATATTAATGTGTTGTTGTATTCGTAACATGGTACTATAAGAAATACAGTAGCTACATATTATAGACAAACAACAGGCAAATTTCAATTACATTTTCGTAAGCAGCTCACAAAAATCGATTAAGATCAAGATAATTACAATTAATAACTGTAATCTGATCTAGTACACACATAAATGTCAGTCGTTTTATCGCTCGCTCTGATTCCACTGTTTCATTAAATCCTTTCCATTACTTTAAGTAGATTTCTATGTTTATGTCACATGTAGCTGCGATAAAATAGCAATTTATTATTACGTTAAATACTCAATCTTATGGGGCGGAGGTCGAGCGATATTTTAGATAAAATAATTACATATTTATATAGGATTGTAATGTCCGAAATTTGTCAAATGTCATGATTAAATCTTAAATTTTATTTAATATGCATTAACCATTGATGCATATTAAATAAAATATAAGATTTGTGCATATTTTAATCGTTTTTTAATTTTTACCTAAACATGCACATTTTAATGATAATGAAAACTCCCTTTACTTCGAACAATTTGCTCACTGGATCTTCAAAGGTTAGTCAATAAGTTACTATGTTTTCAATTTTATTTACTTAATTTTTTCCTAGAAGATCCCGGAGTCAATTAAGTCCCTTCGTACCACCATTCGCCAATGCTTATTTAGGACAACGTGACAGATGATGATCCTATCGCCGATTTAGTGTCCAAGTTAATGATACAATATACTTACATTTATAAAGATAAATATATTACATAATGATTCACATATACTTGTACATATAAACATATTCATCACACAATTGTTTGGCCCTAGGGGGAGTTGAACCCGCGACCGAAGCTTCGAAGGCATAGTCCCTATCAACTAGGACGGGTCGGTTACCTTGCTTTTGCTTTACTCTTGCTTTGCTTTCAGCTTAACGTTTGCATAACTACACAAGCCACAGCAAAAAATATGGTATATGGAATGCAGTGTTTGGACAAGGTAACGGCAACCAGCCGATATTTTCAGCAAATACATGGAAAGGGATGTCTGTGAAATATGAAGCACTGACAATAGCGATCGCCAAAATTCAGCCATGCGTGTCGATTATGGACAACCGTAAATCGCCTTGACATATTAAGTCACGATAGCCGAGTGTTGGGGACATCGAAATTCGTGACATGAGGCCCGAGTGGCAGGCACGTACCAGCGGGTTTTTCTTTAACAAAATGTACAATTTATATACTTGGCTTGGGCATAAAGACCACAAGTCCCGTAGTCCCAAAAAATTTCTTCGGTGGAAGGTGGCTCGAAACGACTACATTGTCGAAAAGTATGTAAACCCTGTGTTGGGAAAGGCGTGAAGTCCATGAATATATAAGTGAATATGTAAGAATATGTCTTATATTAAAACAGTCAAATTTATGTTATTATGACACAAAAATTGTTTACCGCTCAGTAACAAAATAGATGAGAACAGGTTACTGATGGTTTTAAATTATACAGTAACGCGCTCATTGCTAGAAATATAGTTATGAAAAAAGCAGTGTCTTTATACACTAATATTTAGTTCATATTTTATTTTTATCACAATATTTAAATAATCATGATGATGAAATATTACTTAATACATAGACATTCTTAAATAATTTTCTTCATAACGAGCTAAGTATACTTGACATTTAAAGTCTAGCGTAGGTAATAATTTTATTCCCATAGTATCTAATAACGGATCATTTTATTATATACTTTAATTAATACTGTTAGTTCTTATCTAATCACTAAACGCGAGTTTTCCATTAGCTGTTGATATGTAATTCAAATAGTAATATATTAAGATTGTAGCTACGTGATAAATAATAGTAAATCGATTACGTAATCTGAATCTCTTAATTATAGAAAATCGTTTAATAATAAAGACAACTAGCTAGTTAATCATAAATAACTTTCCGACTTTAGCAAAGAAGAGTTTAATCGTGTAGTCTTCTTACACTTAAAGTTAGATACTTTCCCTGCCAAATAAAACCCAACGATCCCTTTTAATACGATAATGTACCTCTATCTTTCGTCTGCAGTCACATACACGACCCTCGTGTGCTAATTGAATTTAAGGAATAAAATCCAATCGCCCCGATTCTTTATTATTCAAGATCCAATTTGGATAAGGTCTGATCGGTCCGCGGGGTGAAGGTGGGGAGGGGCAGCCGAGAATAAAATTGGATTTGTCACTCAAAACATAAGGCAGCCTTTAACTTTAATAAGAAAGTATAATATGTGCCAGTGAAACAAACTTGTGGCATACCGTATGATGCGAATAATAAATCCATTAGTGTCCGTGCTAGGATTATTAGGTGCTCATTCAAAATATTTACAAAAAAAATATAATATATTTATATTTATTTAATTCAAAGGCATTTCCATTTTTAATTTTTAAATCAAGTATATTGAACTTTACATATTACACATTAAATATTTCTTTTTTTAACATAGTACAGAACAAAAAATAGATTTCTAGTGCAAAAGCCAATAGGCAGTTCATGTAATATTTTCAAGCGGGTTGAAATAAGCAATTTGCTAATATAAAGAAAAATGTATGTATTCAGATGTTGATGTGTTTGTGTTGTTTTAATGTGGTTACATTGTAAGTATATAACAACGTCTCTTTCCCGTGTGTTTTATAATCGTAGGACAATATAATAATCCTTGAAATATTTTGACTACCGAAAAATACAATAACTTCACGCCTTTCCCAATATTGGGGTGAACAAAAAAGGTCTAGACGATTAAAAAAAACTTTAAAAAAAGAACTCTTTGCCCCTCCACTCGAATCCAGGTCAGCCAACTATTCGGCTATCGTGACTACCATTAGATAGCAGAAAACCCATCTCGAACTCAAGCCAGACCAAAATTCAACAACTGGTGGCAGGCAGGAACGTTTCGCAATGACTAATATTTTTTTTACAACTGTTATCAATTTTGCTACTTTATTTAATTCCTCACGCATGTGATTAAACAAGAAAAAAGTAAAAATAGGACAGTCATTGATAATAATAAAGTGGCGGTGGCGTTTGTTGATGAGAGATAATGAAATGAACTAGGCTAAACAATTAAAATATTTTTATTATAAAATCGTTAAAACTTTTGTCGTGTTTTGTAAACCATATATCAGTTTTTAACGATATCTATTTAGAGAAAAATATTCAAGAGATAAAGATTTGTACCTATGTTAAAGTTAAAAATATCTTTAAGTAAATTTTAATCTTAATAAATAAATAAATATCTTCGCTACACACGCAATTCCCAATACAGGGGTAGACAGAGGTCTAGTCTAGACAATTAAGTCCCTTTGACCCACCTTCCACCGAAGATATTTTCGGGACAACTAATCCCACTTAAATTTTAATCGTAGTTATGGAAATTATTTTCCTTGTAGAAATCTTATTGATGTGTAGATATACATTCCTAAGTAAAATAGACTCAGTGAAATAGTGTTGGCAAAAAAATTAAGACTCGTATTTAACCCGTTGGTGAATGGATACCGATAAAAAAATGGGATAACTGTCACAAAAAATACTAGATCAAAATTAGAAATCCGAAAATGAGCAGCAGGGGTCATTATAAAATTAAAAAAAAAATATAAAATATCTTCACGCAATTCCCAATACAGGGGTAGACAGAGGTCAAGTCTAGACCATTAAGTCCCTTTGACCCACCTTCCACCGAAGATATTTTCGGGACAACGTGACAGGTGGTGAGCCCGTCACCGCCTTTATGTCCAAGCCAACGATGAAATTCGTACATAAGTTTTTGAAAAACTCATGGGTACTGCCACCTAGGGATCTAACTCGGGTCTCTCAACGCGAAATTCCGACCACCCAACAACTTGGTTATCGTGACTTAGGGGTCATTATCTTTGGGCTATTAAAGTTATTAATAATCACTAATCTTACTCTTTGTACTAAAAACAATAAATCCACATCACGCAAGGCCCGACATGACAACAGTGGGAGACAAAGTGAAAAGTTGCCACATTTCATGTTAAACGAGGCAATAAATGAGTTGATTGAAATAATAAGAGGAAGAGTAAGGTGTGTGTGTGTCGAAGACTAAACGGAAAGTCAGTAGCACCAAGGTGTTCCGTGGTGGTGCGTTGACTTTATGGTTTGGAGTGCTGAAGTGAATTCGATTGACGAATTCCTTTGGTATATCAGTGCGCTAGTATTTTTATCATTCAAGAGAAAACATGATCACTTTTCGGTGACTGTTAATTTAACCTGACATACGCATGATATCCCAATTATTTCTTTTTAGTACAGTGGTAGTGCCACGCATCAGCTTTTGTTGTTGGATGAATGGGCTGGCTCGACCAGGGAAGTACCACGACCTCACAGAATACCGGCGTGAAGTAGAAGTTTAACAAACTTCTGCGTTTCGTCTGGTGAGTGCAGGTAACCGGAGGCCCACACACCCTCCTCCCCCAATTTTTAGGGGGGAGGGCACTCTAAGGGAGCAACGCATCTGCTATGCCTCTGGTATTGCGGGTGTTCATGGGCGGCGGTAATCACTTACCATCACGTGAGCCACCGGCTCGTTTGCCTCCCTTTTATATAAAAAAAAATGGTACTCAAAAAAGACATAATTTTACAGGTCGACATGAAAGTAAATTGACAGTGTTTAATGCACCATAGGAGGCAGAACTGCAGTGATTAATTATGTGTATGAAAGAGGAATGTGGAAAAAGGTCTCAATTTGGTTCTGATACTCAAAAGAGAAAGAAGTGGGAAATATGGGTAAATCAGAAACACGTCAGAACAAGTGAATGATTTTGTATACTTTGGGAGCAACACGCATGAGGCTGCCGACAGCCGTGCACGCCTTGCGGTATATAATGCAGTGTTGGCACAGACCCTGTTATACGACAGTGAAACCTGGGTCTGTCATAGAGAAACATAAAAGTAAAATGGGTTCAGTGAGAATGAGATCTCTTCATAAATTGTACTGTGGTCGACCAAAAAAGAATCGAAGGATTCCCTATTTGGCAGGTTTAAAAAATATTCTTATCACTAAAATAGATATGGGTGTGCTCCGATGGTTTGGGCACGTTAAATGAATGAGTGAAGACTGAATGATGGAGAAAACATGTAGCGCAAATGTTAACGATAAAATAGGCTGTGGTAGGCTGCAACTAACTTTTGCGACCCTGTGAGAAATTTCCTTGACGTTCGTGTGAAAATTTGAATTTTGTGAATTTTGAAAGTTTTGAAAAGAAAATGTTGAATTTGGAAGAAGCGGAACAGGTATATAATCATCTTAACATTTGATGATCTGTTCTCGGTGGCTACCCAATGAAGGATTATGTATGAAGATATAATAATAATAGCCTTTATAAAATTTGTCACTGATACTAAACACACAAGTACTTTAAAATGAATGAATTAACTTTTAATTACGTAATCATACAAACAGGTTACCAATCTAAATACGACGTCATAAATCATCACTACCAGTATCGCAGCTTATGTCAAGAAAACGAAAAACGATGCCTTTGACGCGGCTTTTGATGTAAACGCCACTTATTTTGGTAAACAAATGTACTAACGATGAAAACCTTTTTTTGACGCTTATGATATACGAGTATATCTACTTTATTTATCTTTTTATGAAAAAGTTGTATGTGTAAAAATCTATTTTTTTACTATCACATATAAGCATCGCTCATATTTCAAAACTTATAGTAAATGGTAATTGCATAAGAGTATTTTTAAGGTGCGAGTTATCTGGTACTGCGACGGCCAATCTGTTTTTCAAGGGTGGCGGAAATGGCAAATCTTCCTTATGAGAGCGGCTTATGTCTTGGAATGGAATTAACATACCCTTATTTATATATAGGTGTAATATTACGTAAAACAAATATAACACTTCAGTTTTATATGTTAAATGCTTAATTTTAAATTGTAAATTACATAGATAACTAATTAATTTTAATTTATGTAGATCCTTTTCAACTTTACTTTCTGTCGTCAATACTTGGAATAAGTTTTATTAGCACAAAAATAACGAGAGGTTTGACTCAGTTTATAAAATTTTAAATAAGTTGCAATACACTGTAGGCATGTAATTGGCTAACTGAGGAGACATGAAAAGCACCAATTCACAGAATGTATTTACACGACTCTAATTACCGCTCTCAGATCGCATTCGAACGTTTTAGTCACGATGACTGCACGGTGTTGGTCGTGCTTGTTGCTTAACTTGATTTGAATCAATTACGAGTAAATTGTCATTCCTGTCGGTTTTCTGCTTAAAATGCAATAAATGTATAATCTTTAACATAAGATAAGCTCTCATGACCACATATGACAAATACTGGTGTAGTCACAGTTTCTAGACAATTATGTCTTTGCGACCTGCGTTTCACCAGAGACAATTTGAGTGGTGGTAAGTTTATGTCCAAGCCGTTTTCCAAAAAAATCTAAGACTCTTTATGTCCAAAAAATGCACATAAGAGTCAATAAATTTAATTGGTAAGTTCAACCCACCTGGCAATCGAATCCTGAGAGGAAATCAGAAAACGCAACCACTCAGATATAGTCGCTTAGTTATTAAATTAATACAAACGCTTCAAATATAATACTTAGGATACTCATTAAATTTTTGTACATTACACAAAGTTTAACATCTTCATAGCTCAGTGATTTTCTACAAGTTTTTTTAACATTGTGAGCATTTTACTTCATGTTTGATTGTGCGTTGAAGCGTGGCGATTTTGACGGGAGTCATGTGACCTGATGTGGACATTTCCGACCATTACTAAGTTAAATAGTGCATTTCCGACCATTAGTAAGTGTTAAAAGTTAAGAAATAAATTATTTATCTCTTAAGATTATGTCCGATAAAAGGTGCTAAGTTAGGAGCACAATTGATAAGTAAATACGCTTGAAACAGCTCGATCAATGAAAGCGCGGAAATTAAATAGCCGCTCATATCCGGTGCGATGCAGCAACGCGCGTCGACAGCGACATTCCCGGCTGTCTGCTTACCGGGGCCATGTCCCAGGACTGATGGCCTTCAAACGTCGAGAAAACTCTTAAAGGATACATCTTGAATTTATAATAGAAATGTTTTACAATTCTTTTATCGATTTCCAAGAATTTATTTTTTGATTTCATTCTTTACTTGCGAAAAAATAAATATTGTTCAGAAAATTGCGCGAGGGACATAAACAGCCATGTTAACAGCCATATTTGTATGTTGTTTTTGCGGTTGCTTATCGAAGAGAATTCACACTACTTCGCTACTCATAAGTAACTAAGGCAATTATACATATTCAAAATGAATACAAAAACGATTCTAGCAATTATTCCATTTTTTTTAATAGTATATTCGTCAAGTACTTCTGCTACTGCCAACCGTTTCGTTTTATTGACTAACAAATGTTATTAATATAATATTTGCCTATATTTATTTTAGCTGTTACCCTTACATACCAAAACGTATCATTTCAAATACTCAACTCGGAAAACAACACTCCTTTACTTTGGTTCTCAAAAATTGTTATCGAATCGTGTCTTAAAACTTTTTAATCGTGTTGCTATAAAAAGTAACGAACAACATTATTTTTTTACATTATTTTTGTCTTAACAGTTCATAAAATTTGTCATTCTTTGTGTATATTTTGAGCAAGTGCGCAGAACTAGGCAAATGTCAACCATGCATGTCGAGGGCTGCATATAGCACTTAACCATGTTACATAGTAATCTTTACGGGAGTACCATATTCAGCAGGGAACTAATAACATATAATTACACTGCTTATAACTCCTTTAAAACCGGAAGGTTTCACTTGTTACACTGCTATTAGGCGGCAGAAATATGACTTAAAGTGTGGTACAGATCCAGCTAACGTAGACTCAGAAGGACCTTTTATAGTTAATTTTGTTTATTTTAAAATATTTAAGCGGAAAACCATTCATTAAGAAACGCTAATCGGCAATCGTCGTAACTGCCTCTGCACGGGGCTAATTTAAATAGTTTTTGTTGCCTTTATTAGTCCAATAATATTATAATACTATGCTTGAGTTAATTTGGAGTATGCAGGTTTTACAGATCACGTGGAAATTTATTAATAAACAGTTTTAGATTATGTCACAACTTGTTCAATATTATAATTGCTTGAGAAAAAAATTTCGTTGTCGTTGAGAAAAAAAATTCGACTAGGACGTTTCTGCCGTTATTGCAGCTGCTATTATTATTTTCTAATATTTCGTAAAACTGCAATAAAGGCTGTATAAAAAAAATATAACAATTACATGAAACTAAGAAGCGCCGTAAAACATGACTTTCATACGAACAACTAACCTTCTGAAACATTTAAACTAGTTACAGTTTCCCAACAAGATGACAGATAACAGGTACCATTATTGTTATACATCTATCCGAATGTTGAGTTAATGGTCAAAACTATTTACAATTCGACCTTCGTCTCCTGTCTGAGAATAATATTCATTTAAATAGTTTTCTAAGATTCACAATATACTATAATTTATTCTACAATAATCATAATTCATTAATTGACAGGTGTTATCTAAATTATTAATTAACCCATTGCGATAATTGACATGTGCCATTGTTCTGTGGCTGGCAATAGACTTTTAAATAAATTGATTAATGCGCCGTAGATATACTGTGGATATATTCGTTAAAAATAAACTTCTTTGTAATTAACAGATAACTACGGCAACCTTCTGTATCAATTGAGTAACAAGGCGCAGCAATTGCCAGGTTTTATTTCTAGAAGCGTAAAGAGTGTGACCTAAGATGCGTCCGAATGTGCCTATATTATTATTATTGCATGTTATTATAAAGGAGAAACCAATTGGTTCAATTAAAGTACAAATTAATGAAGTGAGTTGTGTATAAGTGTGCAACAATGAATTTTAACAAATTATTTGAAGTTGACAAAGAATTTTAGATGTTTTCACTTGTACAATGCTATAACAATTTTGCTAAAGCAATGAGACAGGAGCAGGTGTAGTGGAGAAGTCGGACCCTATTATAAGTAATGACGATGAGTAAACATTTTAGAGAAAAGCTCTCCTGTTAGTGTTGCCGAGCCAATTAGAAGTGTTAGGGAGGTGGCGAAGCGCCCGTAACCCCCCCCCCGCACTTCGTTTCCCCCTCTTGTCCAATTAAACTCGCGCTCGCTGCCGACGATGTACTATCATCACCGGAACCTACCTAAACGTTATTGTGTAAGCCACTTCTAAATAAACCTCCGCTTTTTTGAATCGTTGTGTGTAACAATGGAATCAAGTCAGACTCCGCAAGAGCCCCCCGTTCATTCTCTGAAACTATTGAGTTGTTAATTAAATTCACGCAAATTTATTGCTCATCACACTACATATCACTCTCGCGGCTATTACAACGGTATAGAGACGAGTTCTGTACTATCGGTACACAGTTATCTGAATCAATGTTACTTGTTGTTTAATTACAACAATAGTGGCCCCTAATGAGAGTTTGCGTTAATAAGCGCTGCAGAATGTAATCAACATGCCTCGTCGGTCTAATGAGCCGAGTTCCTGGCAAAAACAAGCAACGCCGACATTTTACTGAAGATTAATTAGGAGTTGTGCCTATAAAGAGACAGGCAACCGGAAATCTTGCTTCTAACTCTACATAGATTAACATATTTCTTATAAGGTGAACACTAAAAAATCATCCCTATACATCTGTTATAGTACCGTTTGGTGTATAAGCAAATACTTTTTTATCCGCGCAGAAAAAAAACGATCGACGACAAACGATCGCTATTTAAATAACTCCTATTGACAACAAAGTACACAGACTTGTAAACGTCGTTAACTTAAATAAGCACGTTTGATTACGTCGTAGCTAGCTACCCCATTAAAACTTAACGAGGGGCAACCCCGGGGAAAATAACTAACCCAATTTCCCTTTGCCGGGGAAATCATTAAAAGTCTTAAAAGGGTCTTTTCATATATTTTTTAACCCGGGGCGTACGTGCAAATAAACACATTTTTACATACTCGAACAAACAATTCTCCTAACGAGGCGGGAGGGTAACGAGCGCAGAGGTGTCCGTCGCCCGGCTCTAGTCTCCGCGCTAATTGGAGGGATATGCCCGGAAATGTGTCTCGTTACACCGAGTCTACCTGTCCCAGCTCACCATCGCGACACCTCTGATTTATTACGGCCTATACATACAAATTGTCATCGAACACCACCTCTAAGCCGCGTAAAGCTATCGTAAGATCTTATTGAGAGTAATACCGTCTTAGCAACAAACATTACACCTTCGCTAAAGTACGAATTCGTGCGTACTACTGACCTTTACTTTGCTCTGTTGGTTCAGCACGTTAACTACTATATCTTAACAAAATATATCAAGTAGCACTCTCTTATCTTATATTTCCATATATGTCTTTTGTTATGTATAATATCATCACGCCGTATACAGGGGTAGACAGAGGTCTTAGTCTAGACATTTAAGTCCCTTTAACCCACCTTCCACCGAAGATATTTTGGGAGAACGTGACAGATGGTGAGCCCGTCGCCGTCTTTATGTCCAAACCAACGATATGAATCGTACGTAGGTTTTGATAAAACCTATTGGTACGAGCCTGCCACCTAAGGATCGAACTCGGGACTTTCGACTCGAATTCCGATCACCCAATCACTGGGCTATCGTGACTTTTACATATGTCTTTTTGCGATGAAAAATTTAATTATTGATACTTCTAACTTTAAATAAAAAAGTTTAACACGAAATTTAATTAATAAACACATCTGGTACACAGCGGGAAGTCAAGGTAAAGTAGCTATTAATATATTTATTGATCAATAAAGTAGGTTTTGTTCTATCTTTAATTAAAATAATTAGCGAGATTTGCTAATTACCTCAATGTTTGTATTCTCTGTTTTAATTAATGAATGTATGTTATATTAGCGTTGGATACAATCTGATTCGAGTCTCGTCGGTAATTACCGACGTCTACAAAATACATCGAATTCCACCTAATTGCTGAGAATATTACGGCAGTGAACTTAATTGTTCCCGACTTAATTAATTAAGCTTTTGTTTGAAACTAACAGCGAAGTGTAGAGTTGGCAATTCTAAATTGGATCTTGTAATTACCTTACCCTCCCTTGTACAGAAACTGTCTACTTTCAATTATGGGTGAAGCTTAGTTAATGGAATCAATTATAATTGGTATACAATGTAAAGCCTTCTCATACCTTAATTATGAAACGTTAACTACTTTATTCGGTGGCTGTGACTCATACGACGGCAGTGCCACCGTCGTACCTAAACTAATGATAAAGCATATTGTTGTGGTGAAATAGTTTGTTTTTCTGTTGCTCACAGCAGTTTACAAACATCGCAGTGCACGGTTACAATCAATAAAGTGTTGTGAGAACCTGATGTTCGTCCTAATTATGATCAATACAATCAATAATATAACATGAACGGTATATTGTTACACGTACAGTATAGTTGGTTAGAAAAGGATGGAAAATATTAAAATGATCACAAACCTTGTAAGTCCAAAGGAGATTTAAACAACTATCTCCAAAGAAACAGGTGCACCAAATTTAAAATATCTGAAAGGTTACAAACTGCAGTGTCTAAGGTGCGTGGTGTCTCATATTGCAATCGCCAATCCGCTTGCCAAGGGTAGTGTGGGAAATACTTCTCCCTGGAGTGATATTTGTCCTGCTGTTGTTTTGTATAAGCAGTTTAATGCTCGAAGTTATCTAAATACGATTTTTCGATTAAAATTTCTCAGTGTTTGAGACAGTTATTTCATTAAGTACTTAAAATGTATATTTGCTCAAATTACCAATTAACTAAGTGGCGCATAATCGCCCTGAAAGAGGATCAGTGACCGCATGACATTAACTTCATAAAAAAAGAAACCGTACGTAGCATCGATTTGTTGGTATTTAATTAAAACACATATCAGAATATCACATTAAGATTATAAAAATGTTTTTACTTTTGTATTCCGTTAACTATAAACATTTATATAATATTCTGAACAGTGCTGTTGTGTTAGTGAGTATAATATGTAGTACATAATTATCGATAAATTTGAGAGCGCCTTCAAGACCCCGACTTTAATTAAGACACAATAATTAAAATAACAAGCGGCGAGCGCGGTGCGTCATTATGCGGGGTCGTGAGGCCGCATACGACACTCTTATTACATACGATACTCTCAATAATACATTACATGCACTCCTCTATAAAAGTACCTTATGCCTCGAAAAGATATTTGAATATAATATAATAATAATATATGTATATAATATATCTTCACGCAATTCCCAATACATAGACAGAGGTCTTGTCTAGACAATTAAGTCCCTTTGACCCACCTTCCACCGAAGATATTTTCGGGACAACGTGAGAGGCGGTGAGCCCGTCGCCGTCTTTATGTCCAAGCCGACGATATAATTCGTACATAAATTTTTGAAAAACCCATTGGTACGATCCTGCCACTTGGGGATCGAACTCTAGTCTCTTGACTCGAAATTTCGACTACCCAACCACTCGGCTATCGGCTACGTGCGTAATACGTAACAGAAATATTTATTTTTGAATTTAAGAGATTTAAACGCTATTAATATAGACGGGACTTAAATCCGCGACCTGTGCCGCTTCTTAACATTACCTTGTTTCCGCTGAGCTACCATAACACATCCAGTCTGTAATAACAAGGAGAGAAACCTGTTATCGATAATATAACACTTAAGAACTATACTTGGTGAGTAACAGAAGATTTATAACGTTTTCTTCGCGTGATGTAATTTGGTACTATTTCGAAAAGGTCCAATAACAAGATAACATTTTTTTAATGTTTAATTGTTTGTAACACCAAAGTAACATATGCAAAATTTAACTCGAGCGGTGTTTTTTGACTATGGTTGTAAAAAAAACATTAGAGTTATGTACCATAGATAACATATGAAAAACAATTTTTAACGCTAAACTTCACATTTTATTTTATTCTGGAAAGTATGATAGTACTGGTCGTCTCATTGTAATTTTACGATAGTATGAAAATAGAAAACTTATTTTATGTATATTATATTAAAAAAATTAATTACAAACATTTATATACGAGTATATTAAATTTTTTGTTCTGTAAATGTTAATATATTAACCAATACTGTGAAAGCTATTGCTTCTCTTAAGTATAATTTCAGCGTTAACTTATTGCAATATATTATAGGTTTTTATTTATTTAATATTATAAATTATAGTTTTTATTTATACTACTGAAAAAAATCTGACAAACGTACCTCTAATGAGAAAACTCCTTGACGTCCAAGACAACCACTAGATGAAAATGATAAATAATTTACCAATCTCGTCTTTAACACTTAAACACAGAAAGTTTTGTTATAAAGCACTGAAATTTTGCTGTCCACTTCAATTGTCACTTTCAGCAAATTTACGACTGTACTAGCAAACAAATAACAAAATATTTTAACTAAAGATGTTGCATTAAATGTTCAAAGAATATTTTTCTAATGTAATATATTTTCACAATTATTAAAATGTGTCAGTTTTAATGAATAACTAGACTAAACCTTTTAATCAAAGGCAAGATGTTCAAATCGAGTAAAGTTTGCGATTCCAAGGAACAGCGCGAACGTGTACACACTCCGTGGTGGCCCGCGACGGAATGAAGCGACGACTGCCGAATGCAGGCGCCGCGGCGCAAGGAGCCGAGGGCGGGCGCCGGAACACGGGGTGAAATGGAACAACACTCTAATATAATGATGGGCTCGCAACACTAATGCCCTAATTGGAAAAGTACTCTCCAACAACGCTAAAAATATCTCCAAATTGCCCGCGCTCAAACATTATAGTGATTAATATATTAATTTACAACATTAAATACAGGAATCGATAATAAAAGTAATTGACTTTGTGTCACGTCTCGCTACGCTACGTTGGTAAGAAATATCACAAACTCTTTCCCGGTAGTGGATTCCGGCCTAAATTCAATTCCACCCTTTTCCTCCGCGCCCCTTTCAGAAACCAATCTTCTTTACATTCCCTCGTCGACAAATTTATATTCCTCCATACGTTCCCCCGTTGGGAGCGGTCGACTGTCGCCGTTTCCTGAATATGGTAGTTTGTAATTTGTTAAACTGACAGTGGTCAACAGCGGATTACAAAGAAACGCCAAGTGTGTGCGATGATCGTGCACCGTCGCTGAGAATTTAATTTCCACAGCCCGCCCGCCCTCGTAGCCATTGTCCGCTCAGTATTTCATTACGGCTCGAGCTTTTCTATTAATAAATCACTCTTCGCTTGCGCCGTTTAATTACGTCCCGGATCCGGCCAACGTCTGATTACACTTTCATCGAACATCTAATTAGTAGTGCAGTGGTGCTGGCAAGTGAACGTATGTATTCTTTGTTCCGCTGATATTACACTCAGCCGCTATTACTACAAGCAAAGCCTGCTGAACAAAGTTTGGAATGAACGAACTTTGATTAAAACCGACCGCCTACATTACTACCAACTAACTACTATAGTCGTTTTATTATTAAAACGCAACTTAATTTGTTTTTAGAATATTTGAAAACCTTTAATCTGAAAATAAAATAATTATAAGTTGGAAATGTACATATTATACAATACATATGAATATGTTATTCGATTAATTGTTTTTATTAAATCCAACACCTTGATACTCAAACTATATGGCCATGTTGTACCCTAAATATATAATGCAGCTGTACTTATGTTGTATTAAATGTCAATTGAACGATATCGAATTGTTTATAATCCGTTCAAAAATTTTTATTAAACTGACTCCAAGTTGTAAATCATGATAAAAGGAGGTAATGCATTTGAGGCATATCTATACAAATATTATTAAATCACTAACCATAATTTATTCTTAGACAATGGAGATCGTGCACAGTTTAGACGGAATCCATTTGCCGCGTGGCCGCGCTTATTGTTGACAACCGCACATTGTTGCCCAAGCCCTATTAATGGAACCCTAATGGTGTTTTCATTCCAATAACGGTAGGATTAATTAGATATTTGCAAAGTTCATAGCCATAGAACGAGCGGAGAGAGTCGGGCGTTTCGCCATAGTGACTCAAGACCTTTTTTAATTTCCTGGAGCAAGCGCGGACTCGGCCAACGCGGGCAGCGGGCCCGTTTAACTTATTGCCACGGTTAACGAGAATACGCCGCTGTGTGCCGGCAAAATTGAAGGATTTACTCCGCGTCCCTCCTTTATTAAACGTATTGCACACACTGCCGTTGCGTGTGTGTGTGTGTGCCCAACTACACGCATGTCGAAATTACATTTCACATGACTCGTAATAACAAGGGTGGGCGTAAATCACGAGCATTATTAGTTTCTCCCGTTACTCACGCTATTTGTCACCTTTGATAAGTCTTCTGTGAATATTATTTAATAATAAACTTATTAACCTAATTTGTTACACACAATGTTAGTAATATTTACATTTACCGTTGTTTATTACATTGATAAAATTTTCAGGCATACACAAGATAAATCAATGGGCTAATAATTCATACCACCAAAAAAGGTAAGATATATGTATATAAAGAGATATGTAAGGATTGTGACAATTGTGACGCTATCTCTGCCTAATCCGTCAGGGATAATGCGTGAATATTTTTATTTATTAAAATAAATGTCTTCACGACATAAATCGTACATAAGTTTTTGAAAAAACCCATTGGTACCGGCCTTGGGGATCGAACTTTGGTCTCCTGACTTAAATTTCGATCACCCAACCACTCGGCTATCGTGACTTCTTATAGTGATTTTTATAATATGTATCTTTAAATAAATATATTAAATATATATACGAACCAAACGTTTTTACATGAAATAAATTAATAAATCTAAAAACGGATTGTAAAATCGTGTCAGTGATCCCGAGCAGCGCCGGGCACAGAAGGCAATATCGCCGGACTTCCTGTAAGCTAAGCATATCGTTTAAAGTTTCGCAATATACGCGCACAGAGCCCGTCCTTTATTAAAAACTATTCTCACATTTTTAATTAAAACTTGTGTTCCCCCACTAAAACTTTATTTAAGCAATAAAGGCTCTGCAATTAGCGGCGCTGTCCCCGCCGGCGACTTTACCTACTTTTCCTCCGCTTTAATGAGTGTTTTTTAATAAAGTCGAGACTGCTGCAAGTTTATTAATTTAGTTTAACTCGTGTCACGGCACCGGACCACTACTGCTGCCCTCGCACGCTATATCCATACTTTTTAATACAACGCTATTATCGTTTTACCTTACACGTAAAAAGCATTTAATTAAGTCGACATAAAATGTCGTTATGTGACATTAAAATATTACTAAACTCATTATCATATGGAAAATAAGCGCAATAATCGAAAATTATCGAGTAAAGTAATAAATAAGCACTCTACTTATAGTCAATTTAAATGCAAAACCAGTTTACATTTGCGTATAAAAACAAAATGAGTTAATTTTAAGGCTTGATTACACATTTCTTATTTAACCAATGGTACAACCTGTTGTTAATATTTTCCTGTAAACTTTAAGTGGCACTGAGAGCCGATCAAAACGAGATTTCGTTGATTATGAACATTTTTAAATAATTGGTTTTATAATTTAAAATATTGAGAACTTAAATCTTGCACAGAAAAACTTAAATGTCCAAGTGCTGCATTTATTTTTCTACCTTGTATCGAAACCCGGGAAAAAACATATTTACATCGACCTTAAAGCAATAAAAAATATCTCGTTACCTATAAATTTATTACCGCAATAATAAATCGATAAGTACAAAAAGTATTCTTCCCTAAAGGCGCATTATTAGACCAAAGTGAAGATCGCTGTAGAACTCCGAACTAAAAGCTTGAATGACGTGGGGACTCGCGTTGCAGCCCGCGCCCCCCGCCAAGTGTTCCGGCCATAATTACATTCCCGTGTCTAACAAATGGAGAATCGTTGTTGATTTGTGTTTAGCAGAGCCCACGCGACCCTCGCCTCTCGCTCCGGTGACCGATTCGGGATTGTCCTTTGCCCCGTCCTTGGCTGGGATTAGTTAAGACATGTTAACTCTTTACTGGCTATGCCCATATTAATATCATCATTTGGTTTTTAATTACGTTTTGGATAAATGTGAATTTAATTGCTGGAATTATGACATCTACTTTGCTTAGGTTTCTTACTTAAGTTCTTAATTATACTTATTTATGTTTCTAAACTTAAAAGTTATATCAATTAAACGTATTTATTATATGTACTCACGCCATTCTCAGTACAGGGGTAGACAGAGACAATTAAGTCCTTTCGATGCACCTTCCACCGAAAACATTTTTGGGACATCGTGACAGGTGGTGAGCCCGTCGCTGTCTTTATGTCCAAGCCAACGATGTAACTCGTACCAATTTTTTTTCGATTCGACCGTCATTTCAACATCGACGAAATTGATGATGAAATAACGGTCAATAAACACGGCTATTAAAGACATCAATGTTATTATTATTAGAAAGTAAATAAAATTATTATATGATTGACATGAACATATGTTCAAAATTTCATCATTAACATAACATAATATGAATGTTAAAAAATGGCCAAGTTTAGTTGTGATCGCCTTTTTTATCTGTAAATGAACGAATATATTATGAATACCCTTGACACGTACACACGTAAAAATCAATAGTCAATTTATCTATAACTGTTTGAAAACACTTACTAAACGAACTCTATGAAATTCTAAATGGTTAGATATAGCACGGGCTAGTAATTGCTCGCATATGAACTAAGTGTTGAATGAAGCACTCGACTTGTCGGCCTAAAAGCTTCGCGGCAGATTGAATCACCACATGGATTTTCCATTACCCCTACTTTTCGCATGCATGCTACTATTGTACTATCGTGTATCCTTTTATTGATCACTTTTAGTTTTTCCAAAGGTAAAGTTTCATGTTTAAATATTTAATGTAATTGTAATTAAAAAAAAAACTCAAACTAAATTTCAAACACATTTGTGATCAAAATTATTTAAGAGAATTATTTAACACAAATAACTTAATAATGTTGTCGCCTTAAATACATGCTTACTCTGTAAGTTTTTGAGACATTTATCTCAATATGATATATTGACTCTGTTGTACATCAGTGCTATGTAGTCCAAAATACCAACCTTCATATCTTATCACACATATCACAGTAAACACCATACAACCTATTTATTACTGAAGATATAGAGTTACCCTAGCATTACAGTTTCTGAGATGAATTATCTTAATGTAAAAGTTCGTGCAGATACGAAGTATTTTAAATGATTTGGTAATAAAAACTCTTCTTGCTTTTATATTAAAAGCGTATAACATAGTCAACGCACATAATTGAGCAATAAAAAGAAGAAGACGACAACTAAGTATCAGTTTCATAGTTGTAGCATCGTTTGCGCAATGGTTCACACGAAACTGGCAAGGAGTCGTTAGACCGGTCGTATATCCTCGGATAGCCGCGAATATTGGCCTCACCAACAATGCGCGTCTTTATAAGTTTTTAACGAGCTCGGACGGTATAAATTATGTGTGCGGCGGGCACTGGGTCTCGTTATCTCGCAAACGGCGTACTAGCGGAAGCTTAATGTAGCGAGAGCTTTATTGTAGCCACTTACGTTCGGAGCGTAGCTGCATGTACTACTTGTACACTATTGTATGTGCATACAAGACCATAAACAAAACTTCTAATCAAATTTCCATTATTCTTTGAAGAAAATTAAGAGAAGGAGGAATATTTCTTCCTTCTTCTCTTAATTTTTGAAGTTCGAATATGTTTATGTACTAATATGTTGTCTTATAAATTGTAAAACAATGCCTAGCAGGCTTAAATTAGCCATTTAACTATCGTTGTGAAACGCACCATGCCCAAGATAATAATCTGTTAAAACAAATTTTAGTAATTGTTCTTATTATTTCAAAAATTAAACTCTCGTTCAACGCTTTGAAAAAAATAATAAGGTATTGTTGGAAAATTATCTGTTTTACAGTTTATTCTCTATAGTATACACTTTTATATAGAATACAGTTTCAAAAGCATTACTTTAAAACTTAAAAATACCTCTAACGTATATTTGATGACGTTTCCTAGTTTTATACATAAGTACATGCATGCTAGTACATACAGGATATGCTTCAACAAATGTAATACGTTAGCACTCAAAATAGCTGAGTTTCAAGTCAGAGTTAGCTTTTAACTACGACTTAGTACGCAAAGCTATCACTTCGCCTAAATATCGACCTAAGTTCATTTATATTGTTCTCACGATATGCTTCTTTTTATAATTATCTCATGTTACGATAGACGAGTGATTGGGTGGTTGGAATTCGAGTCAAGAGTCCCTAGTTCAATCCCCCGTACCAATGGGTTTTTTCACACAAAACTTATGTACGAATTGTATCCTTGGCTTGGACATTAGAATGGCGACGGGCTCACCACCTGTCACGTTGTCCCAAAAATATGTTTGGTGGAAGATGGATCAACACGACTTAATTGTCTAGACCTCTGTCTACCACTGTATTGGGAATGGCGTGAAGATATTGTCTTTATATAATTAGCTTAGTCTCTGTGTTTGTAAACAAATGCCCGTACCTATTACACTTTACCAACTTTATTCTCTTTCATTTCCATTATCACGTTTCCGCCTAAACTGTAGTAGAAACAAATTTTCAATCAGTTGGAACCTCTTCAATCAATTTTGAGATCGGGACATAGTACGACTACAGCTTTAGCAAAATTAACCAATGACATTCGTCAAACAAAGAACGTCTCACTGCTAAAGTATTGCTAAATTTACAATGCCTTTAGCCTTAGCTCTTAATGGGCTTGTACATATTATTTGTTATATAACAAGATATTTTTAACGACTTGCACAAGCTAAAAAATATTATATAATCAGTGTAAATAATTAAAAGTTATACCTGAGCGGTAAATAAATTAATTATCTCAACCTACTATGAACAAGTACGTTGCATATTTCCGAAGCATTTCAGCTTAAGTTGTAATACGGAAACCATTAAGGGCGGTTGAAAGTTAATAAGTAATAGGTTCTGTAATTGCCTGCCAGAGCCGCATTCAGACCGCCAATTAAACTGCCGTTGTTAATGACGAGCTCTACAAATATCATCTAGGCCTTTGTGTTACGTTTACTTCATACGACGTATCAGGTACTCCCGTGAGGGACACATTGCTCCATAAAGCAAATTAACTGTTCTACTGCCACATGAATAAAGCAATAAATTTTATATGTAAATTGGCATTATTTACAAAACACTTATCTCAAAAACCTAAAATAGTCCTCTGAAAGCTTTTAAGATGATAGAGAAGGAGGTTTGCCATCATAGCTGCTCTCGAGGAACTATTTTATAATTAGTTCCCGTAGCGTTTCTGTATATCTGTTTGTATCAGCGATACGACTCATCAGTGTATTTCAAATTCCGAAAATAATATAATTTTAGGTTTTAAAGCATTTCTTTTTAAAGACAACACACCTATAAAATTGTTTAATTAAGAAATTAACAAGTGTGTGCGGGTTGCAGCAGCCACTTTTCATCATAGAATAATAGTAATTTCTCATCCTAACAACTTAATTTGTATGACGTTGTATAACGTCGTGACAATATGATGCAAGCAACATACGCTTTTTGATTAATAACTCTTGTAAGAGACAGTACACTAAAAGCATGGCAAGATGAACATCCGAAAAACGGAACGACACATTTAAGGCCCCTGTCTTCGTTCCGTTTTTGAAGAAATATGTGTGGTACTGAAATGTAATTTTTAGAATATTCGAGTTGTTTTGCATTCAGCAATAAAGTTGACAGAAGTGCCGGGTACGTGGTGAGTAAATATATATGTGACGATTGTAAGTCATGTTTCAGAAAGTTTTAATAAAACAAAGGTGCAGAACGTTTAAGAAACTTGGCAGAAGTTATTGAAAAAAACGGTTATCAGTTTTCCTTTTACTTCTAACCGTTAATGTGATTAAAACGTATGATAATACTTACGCCATTAGGAAAATAACTTGACAGCTTCGTAAATAATGCAAACGTACTTACTACAAGATCAAAGTATAATTTGTTTTGAGGTAAAGGTGAAACGTGTCGTAACATTTGTGTTTTTGTCAACGTGTGGTCGGTAAGAATTGACTTCGGTAATATTAACCTGTTTTTTTGCCTGTTTATTCTAAAACTATAAAAATATAAATGTTCATGGTAAGACGTATCCTATAACATTTAGAATTAGTTCATGGTAATTAAAAAATTGTTATAAATGAGTCGAGAATATAAATTTGATACTTTTGTGGGTTAAAGGTTTAGGAATTAAAAATTATATGCTAAAGTATTGTTGTAATAATCAATCAACAAATGTTTCAATATAAAACAAAATTAAAATCAACAAAAAATTTTGAATAAACACTTGTATAATAATATTATATATACATTATATAAAAACATTTGCCATTTTATGAAATAATCAATTTCTTAATTTTTTGAAAAAAATCTTTAATTAGTTACTGTGCATTTTTTTATTTTAAAGCATATAATTTATGCAGGACTTTTTGTCATCAAATTAATACTAACAATGTTTAAAATGTCAACAGACACGGTGAACCGTTGCCACGCTATGGTACAGGTCGCGGAATCGAATCCCACCCATATCAGTTAAAATTTTAATTTTTTTTCTCCATATTTTAATTAATTAATTGAAAGGCTTTATAGATTTATATTTATATATCACACTTGCACGATGGGTATCCGAGTACTCCCCTCTTCGAGCAATTTTCTCACATGGTCGTCATAAGATAGTCTCGGAAAGAATTGAGTGAATTTATTTATTTAATGTTGATTAGACAAAAGCCGAGTTGACATTTACAAGTAAGAAAACTCTGGGGTACAATCTTTTCTTATTGTTACGATATTGTGTAAATTCTATGTCTAAGTATAATAATTGTGCAAAGTATTATAATTACCAGCAGCCAAGAGATCTTTAACAATTTGTATTCATTCCTTAAATTGAATCACTACGTGCGGCCCTGGTTGGTTCTAGCGAGGGCGTCACGACTAAATGAAGGTACCCAGCAATTAGTGTTTCACAGTATTAATAAAGAAATTCCTTAATTCCTCATTAAATAAGGAAATTTCTAGGGCGTTAAGTCTCAGAGAAATCTAGAATAACTCCTAACTTTTTAATGGCCATATCATTCATTAAACAGAGCTCCATCCTAATTAAGCGTGTAAAAGGCGTTATGGAATTAGATAACTAGTTGTAGCACTCGGTGCTATATAATTTACATTCTAATAGGTTATTAAAATATCAACAAAAAAACCACTTTATTTCGAAGTATAAACATAGAAAATTCAAAGAACTTTGATTAAAAATACCAATTAAGATTACGAGCTTTTTATTCCGCATCTAATCAAGTAGTTAATTAGGATTTAGCGTAAGCATCGCTCGATTCGCCCGACCCGGCCTCTAGCAGTAATGTTTTGATAACAATTCTACGTACAGATAAACTAATTAAGGTAATTGTAGTCAGTAAAAAAATTACATTCAATTTATAATTAAAAAAATGCTTACGATCATGAATTTCAAGTCAGACTGGGACAAATAAACTTTTTGTTTAAACAAACATCTTTACTTTCTTACTTAAACAAAGCCAATTATAATACACACAATGTAAACCGGGATCGGCCACCAGTAACAATGTAACACTCGCCCGAGTAGCAGTGTAACTACCCATTCGGACCGATCCAAATCCTCGCTACTGTTGTCACTTTGTGTTTTTCTTGAAACACCTAAAGCGACCACCGCCCTTGTCCTTTAAGGACAAAGCGTCAGCAACCTTTTACCAAGCCTTTCCTGTCCGTTGCCGGCGCTCCCTCTGTCCCCCCCGAAAACCGGCCTCCCACCAGCGGGAACCACCGGGACTAGGGATCGGGATACGGTTGAATCGGCGGCGCACAGTTTCGGTCGTGGGAAGCTGGTTGTACGTTGTGTTCGCCAACTAGCGAGGGATAGGGCAACCATGAGTGGCTCTTCCCCGGAGACTACGTCAAGCACGAACGAAGAAGACGAGAAATTCGAAGATTCAACTCCGCCAAGCACAACCACCCACTTCAGAATCGCCGATTTATCGCCACGGTCACGCTTAGAGCATGACCTGGGGATGATGAGGCGCCTGAAGCGGTTGGAATTGGTCCAACCCTCTACTGCGGATAGGACCTTGGCGCTGTTGGAGAAAGACCGCGAGGAGATGATTCGAGCAGGAGTGATCATCCCCCCGCACGAACAACTTACTCTGGACCAAGCGTTCAGAGAAATGGAAGGAAACTACCGCACTCGGCCGACGCGACGTCAACGTAGTCCGGACGACAACGAAGATGAAGAACGCAAGCGCCAGTGCGACGAGACTACACGCCCACCATGGGCCGAGAGGGACCCGCGTCTGAGGGGGGAGGACAGGGGAACCCCTGTCCCCGCCCCCCAACCCGCCGCTACACCTAAGCGCGCCCCGCGCTTTGACCGACTTGACCGACTTGTCGGTTAATCGTTCATCAATGGGTCGGAGCGACTTGTCGGTCACCCAATCAAACCTCCCGCGTGCCCCGCAGGCTGCGCCCGCGACTTTGCGCGCCCCGCAGGCTGCGCCCGTCACCCCGCGCGCCTCTCAGGCCGCGCCCGCGTCGCGAACATATGAACCCACACCCGGACCGTCGCGACACCCGCACCCGAGTAACGATAATACCAACCCAAGTGGCCAGCACATGGATGAGGATGCAGCACGTCCCCCGGCTCAACCCGCCCTGCAAGGCCCATCGAATAGCACGATAGCCGCTAAAGTCGCCACCGGCTCTGGACCCAGCGCTACCGCTGTGCAGGAGAACCCGAAACCGAAAAAGCCTCGCTACCCCCCCATAGTGGTGGAGCACCTGCCGAATTGGGCACGCCATTTCAGAACAATGGCGCAGGAAATGGGCAGAAGGCCCAACGCCCGCCCTTACGGGAAGGGAGTGAGGTTTATCCCAAAATCCGACGAGGAGTACCGATACCTACAGCGGTACCTAAGCAAACTGGAGAAGGAAGAGAACGTGGCCTGGTTCTCCTACTCGCTTCCTGCGGATAGGGGGATCAAAGTGGCTATCAGAGGGTTTCCGACGGACACCTCTGTTGAAGACCTCACTGAAGCCTTCAGGGAAAAAGGGTTCGAACCGGAATATATTAGAGCAATTAAAGCTAGGCAAGGAAGACCCGGGTGCATATTCTTTGCACAATTCCGAAGAACAGAGGGAGCCCTGGAGAAAATATACAGGGTGGATGAACTCCTGTATATGCCGGGCATCAAAATTGAAGCATGGAGGGGGAAGAAGGGCCCGGCTCAATGCCACCGGTGCCAGAAGTTCCGGCACTCCTCGCACTGCTGCCACCGACCACAAACCTGTGTGCGCTGCAGCGAAGAGCACCCAGCAAGAGACTACCCAAGGCCAAAAGAAGAGCCACCAACGTGTGCAAACTGCGGGCAAGCGCACACAGCCAATAACTCGTCGTGCCCAGTGTATAGGAGGGAACTCCAAAACAGGGAGACGGGCACGACGAGTCAAACTAGACCACCGGCGGCACAGCGAACAGCACCGGCGGCAGCGCCGAGCCAGCCGAACCTAATGGCACCGTCAAACGACTTCAAGCCAAAGAAGGCGTCATCCGGTGACACTACGGGGACAACCGTTCCCAAAAAGAAGAACAAAAAGAGCAAGAAGAAGCAAGAAGAAGGAGGTCACAGTGACCCCTGGCCAGTCTTCTAAACCGGCAGACAAAGAAGCCAAGCAAACACAGAAAAGTGAGAGAACCGTCACCGCGATGGCAGCCCTCTCTGTGCTTCAGGAAGTGCTGCAAGCCCTGAGCTCCGGCGCTGACCCAGTGCCGGTGATCACTAGAGGCATAGCCAAACTTCTGCAGACCGATGGCTGAACTTGCGGAGACAAGGATCATCCACTGGAATGCCAATGGGGTGACACCCAGAGTCACACTCCTAAAGCAGCTGCTGAAAACCCGACTTTGTGCTGGTGTCGGAATCACACCTTCGGCCCCAAGATAGCTTGAAGATTCCTCATTACTGGACTTACCGTCAAGACGAAGCCACACCAACGCGCGCGTATCGGGGACTGGCAATACTGGTGAAGCGCAACGTCGTACACCAGCCGGTTCCACCCGTGAGTCTGCAAGGCATGTACGCCTTAGGAATCGACGCGCATATAGGCACAAGCGTCTATAGAATTTTCGCCGCATATAAGCCCCCGAATGAGAGGATCGAGGTGGGGGAAATTAGGAAACTCCTGGACAACCCCTACCCAACAATCATCGCAGGAGATCTAAATTGCAGCTACACAGGGTGGAACTCCACCAAGATCTGCCCGAACGGGCGAAAACTCTTTGATGACGCCGAAAGCGGAGGCTATCGCGTCTACGGCCCGGAGACCCCGACCAGGTACCCGACCTGCGAGAACCACACGTCGGAGGTCTTGGACGTGATGGTCACCCACCGTATTGCCGTCCCCACAATACAGGAAGTCCTATTGGATGACCTTGGGTCAGATCACCTTCCGGTCTTGGCTGTCCTGGCGGTAACACCCAAGGGCACTTTGGCACCAGCACCGACTAGGAGGAGGATCCAGTGGGGAAAATTCCAGCAGCTGCTCGAGGAAAACACGAAAACCATGCCCATTGGCATGGAGGAAGAAGTGGAGATCCTTTGTAATCTTTTGCAGGAAGCCGCTCAAGACGCCCTCGAAAAGGCCTCCACCAACTCAGCAGCAAGGACAGCTCAGGACACGCTGCCTGCCAAAATATCCTCACTACTGGAGAAGAAGAGGCGCATGAGGAGAGAATGACAGCGCACGCGATGAGACCTCCCTGAATGAGCTAACGGCGAGGGTTAGGGAGGCCATCCAACAACACTCCGCCGAGAGCTGGTCTAACCACGTCGGCAGAATGGAAGGGGACTGGCCGGCGATCTATAAACTCTGCCGACAGCTCTCCGGCGCGAAAGAACTTATCAGACCCCTGAAGCACAAGGATGGCACCCTACGCTTTAAAGCAGAAGACCGGGCGGAAATCTTCGCAGATTACCTCGAAGAACAGTTTCGGCCCTTTCCGTCCTCAGATCAGAGCCATACGATGTCAGTGGAGGAGCACCTTCGAGCCTACCTGGACGGGCCGGTGGACGAAGCAGAAGACTCAAACTGGGAAGCCATCTCTTCAGGGCAGGTGGGGCGCATGATACGCCAGACCAGCATCAAGAAGGCCCCAGGCGCGGACGGCCCTGGGGCGCATAATCATGCTCCCCAAACCGAGAAAAAACTGCCTGGAGGCGTCGAGCTACCGGCCCATCTCACTTCTGCCCAGCATCTCGAAGGTGTTCGAAAAGATAGTACTACAAAGAATCCAGCCGAACCTGAAGCTGAGGACGGAACAGTTTGGCTTTAGGGCCGAACATTCGACCACTCTCCAGCTCGCCCGAGTCTTGCACTATGCCACGGTCGGTCGAAACAAGCACGAGTCTACTGCCGCCGTATTTCTCGATATGGAGAAGGCATTCGACCGGGTGTGGCATAGTGGTCTTCTGCTGAAGCTAGCAAGAAAGGAAATCCCTCGCCGCTACATAAAGGTGGTGGCCTCCTTCCTACAGGACAGAACGTTCCAGGTGGCCATACAAGGAGCACTGTCCCAACCCCGACAAATAGCAGCAGGAGTCCCGCAGGGCAGTTGCCTGTCGCCGGCGTGTTATGCCGTCTTCACCGACGACATACCGAATCCGGACCACTCCCTGCTTGCGCTGTACGCCGACGACGCGGCGTACCTAACAAGATCTATGAGTGCAGCGCAGGCAGTGGCAAAGCTACAGAAAACCTTGGATCTACTTCCCAAATGGCTCGCCGACTGGAGACTGTCGGTGAATGTCGGCAAAACACAGGCCATCCTGCTGGTATACAAACTCGGAATGCCACCTGGACTGAAGTTCATGGGATAGGACAAACCTTGGTCGAGCACGATCAAATACCTGGGCGTGACAATCGACCGCAAACTCAGCCTCGTCCACCACGTCAAAGAAACAGTGGCTAAGGCCAGATCCGCCAGAGCTCTCCTGGGGCCGGTATTCAGGTCCCGCTTGCCAACAAAGACCAAACTTGGAGTATACAAGCTGTACGTGCGCACCAGACTGACTTACGCCGCGCCGGCATGGTTCGCACTGATCAGCGACTCGTCGAGGAAGCAGCTAACACAGCAAGAAGACTCCACCCTGCGAGCCATTGTCAGCGCGCCTCGGTGCGTACGAAATGCCACCATCAGACGGGACCTGAAACTCGAAACATTAGAGAAAACACAGACACAGTAAACCAGGACGGTACATGTCACGCCCAGCGTTCATATCAGCAGCATGACCACCCAATGGGAAGAAGTCCGGGGGCCAACCATCGGAGGGCCCCGCACGGAAACCCAGCGGGAGGATCTTGACGGTGCTCGACCGCCAACCCAAGGACCCACGCATATTGATGGGTGGCGAACGGAAACCACTGAGGAAGGCTATGCCTCGGACAGTTACCCCGACTTTGTCGGTGAAGAAGACCACGACAATGTAAACCAGTGTTATAAGTCACTGATCCATAGAGGTCGTGAACATAATACATTATGTACTACTCGCTTATAGTTCATGATATATGCGACTAGTACATAATCAGTTAAATTGTTTCCAAGAAAAATTATTTCACAAAGTCACTTGTAACTAAAAATATAACATTATTACTAAGTCGTTCGTCTCCCGTTTTAGGGACGGCGAAGTAACAAATCAATATTTGGTGTGAGTGCTTTTTCGTGCAATGTAGAAGCTTTTATCTGGACATCGGCCGCGACGAAGCAAACACTCAAGGCACCAGACATTCACTTTGACATGACTTGGTTCCTTCACCGATAGGACTGAGTGCGATTATCTATAATAACGTTTAATCAATTTATGCTTATGTTTAATATATTTATACTGAAGCTTGTAGTAAATCCATTCATGACATAAATATTTTAAATAGCATTGAATGGGATTTTATTAGATCGAAACCCACAAAGTTTTACATTTTTAATAGTAATAAACTTAAACAAATTAAAATTAGGTTAGACTAGTTAAGCTAAGCAATTCATGGCGCTGTAGCCCTTAAAAGTATCAATAGGTATTTATTTCTTCATTTAGTTGCATAAAATCTTATATATAAAATTCCCGTGTCACAATGTTAGTTACTTTATTCCTCCGAAACGGCTCAACCGATTCTTATGAAATTTTGTGTGCATATTGGGTAGGTCTGAGAATCGGACAACATCTATTTTTCACCCCCCTAAATGTTAAGGGTAGTCCAACCCTATTTTTTTTATTTTTAAACATTTTTTTATATCATTAAAAATACATAAAACCCCGAATTCTCACCACCCTATGATCAACCCCTATTTTTAAATTGCAAAACAACGTTTGCTGGGTCAGCTAGTATATATTATAAAAATTTGGATGCCTTAGCTATTAAATTTAGTAACCGTGGCTAAGACACCTACGGTGAACCAAAAGAAGGCCACATGGCCAGCCTGACTGCGGGGGAAAGCCGACCCGTGGTGGCTTGGTCTGCCCACTTTGAATGCGTGTTCGTGGGCTGTTGAGGGAGTGTTTGCGTCGTTGCCTTCGCAACGCTTTCCGTGCCCTTCACGGCCGAGTTGCGGTGGACTCCTCCACTCCATACACTTCTCTTCTCCATACACACTCCATCCTCTCTACTAAATTCACAGAAGCATATATTAAACCAGATATTACTCTTTGCATGCTGCACTGAACGATTGTGTCAGACGTAATGCACATGTGACGTATTTGGGATTTTGCCTTAAGAGTCCCTACCGCTATACAATACGCCGCTGCATATGGTATAGGAGGCCGCTGCTTCCTTTGGGCTCTTATGTGATTGCACTTTTTTATTTTCCTTTTCCTTTTACACCATCATCCAGTGCAACTATTAGTGAAAAACTTCATATGGCACTGGTTTTAAATACTTGTAGCGCCATCTATTGTTGAATTGCTTAAACTAATATCACTACTTTTCATAAGATATTTAATTAAATAAAAAGTATAAATAAATTTAGTTCCTTTTTTAATGCTTACAATTTTTATACAACTAGTGGATACTACACTCGTCGAGTGAAGATTATTGTCAGTAATCCAATTTGTGTGGATTGCGGTGTAGGTGTTGACGCACGCACACAGAGCCCGACACCGAACTCATCCCACTCACCCTGATGAAGTACCTTCGATAGATGCGAAATTAAACGGTACTTACACCAATTGGATGTGAGTTTGTAAATAATTAAATTTGAATACCACCAGAAGAGCTGAACTGATTAGGGGTACATTAAAGAAAAGGCAGTAATATTACTACGAATAGTGTGCCAAGTTTTTATAAAAAAACTACATTAAAGATTTGCCGTTTACTTAAAGGGTGGTGAAACAGACGAAATTCCTAAAACTAGTGAAAATTAATTTTGCAATGTTATATATAGAATAACATTAATTGTCTCATTTATTAAAGGGCGATGCATGATGGAATGACAAAGTGAAAGAAGCAGTAAATAAGAAGAAGAAAGCATGGTTAGACTACTTGGCCTCTAGTAATGACAAGGATATGAGAGAGAAGAGGAAAGAAAGATATAAGCTCCAGAAAGTTCACACGAAAGCATTGATTGAGGAAGTGCGTGAAAGGAGTAGAATGGAAGCGGACGAAAGGTTGTCGCACAACTTCAAGGAGAACTCCAAACTCTGCTGGAAAGAGGTTGCAAGGACCATGAGTGGTGCGACAGCCTTAAGAATGAACAAAGTGCTTTAGAGAACTAATGACGTCCTCTCAGAAAAATCGTACGTCATGCAGCGATGGAGCGATTTTTATAGAGAGATGTATGCGTGTGATGATCTTAGTGAGGGATCCGGGGGTGACGCCGTGACTGGTACGCCAGACTCGGACCTCGATAACACTGAGGTCAGCAGTATGAAAGAGATTGAATGTGCGATTAGAAGTTTGAAATGTGGTAAGGCTGCGGGACTAGACAGAGTTATTGCTGAAATGGTCAAGTATGGTGGGCCTCGCGTATGGGACAGCTTTCATCTGCTGTGCAATTTGTGCTGGCGAACGGGGGTTGTTCCGGATGATTGGCGATCCGCGGTCATTGTGCCTTTATATAAAGGTAAAGGTTCACATTATGACTGCGGGTGCTATCGGGCGATCAGCTTGACCAGTTTAGCAAGTAAAGTTTACTCGAAGGTTTTGACATGATGCAAGAGAAATCGGAAAGATTTCTATGGGAGGCACAATGCGGATTTAGACCTGGATGAGGATGCACGGATCAAATGTTTTCTGTCCGCATGATCACGGAGAAGCTTCTGGCTGCTAACCAGATGATTTTCTGTGCTTTTGTGGATCTTGAGAAAGCATTTGATAAGATTGTAAGGAAGAAAATGTGGGAACTGTTGCCGGGATATGGTGTGGATGGTCGATTGCTAAGGGTTGTGCAGTCACTTTACTGTGACTGTAAAGCCTGTGTGCGGGTAGGGCATGACCTGTCACCCATGTTTAGCGTCCAAACGGGCGTAAAACAGGGTTGAGTCATGTCTTCCTGGCTGTTATGCATACTGTATCTCGACAGCTGTTTACAGAAGCTGAAAGATAGCTGTTGGGTGTGAAATTGGGTGACATAAAAGTAAATTGTCTGCTGTATGCTAATGATGCAATGCTTATTGCACCATCAGAGGCAGAACTGTAGGCATTAGTCACGTGTATGAAAGAAGAATGTGAAATTAATGGTCTCCGTTTGAATGCTTATAAAACTAAGGTTCTGGTATTTGAAAGAGACGAAGAAAAAATCGAAGTGCGAAATTTGGGTCAATCAGGAATGTCTAGAACAGGTGAATGAAATTGTATACTTGGGGAGTGCGTTTAGCCGGGATGGAAGATGTGATTTAGATGTGGACAGGCGTATCGCTGCTGGGAACAAAGTCAATGGTGCCCTGACTGCGTTGGTCAAAAGGCAAGGCGTAGTGAAAAGTGCACGCCTTGCAATACATAACGCAGTGTTGGTACCGACTTTGTTATATGGCATCGAAACCTGGGTATGCCAGAAGAAGCATAAAAGCAGGTTGAATGCAGTGGAGATGCGATGCTCTTCGTAAAATGTGCGGCCTTACCATGGCCTACCGAAAGCGAAACGAAGAGATTCGCAATATGGCAGGTTTGAAAGATGACCTTGTCACAAAAATGGATGAGGGCGTGCTACGATGGTTTGGGCACGTTAAGCGAATGAGTGAAGACCGAATGGTGAAGAAAATATATAGCGCGAAAGTTAATATTAAAAGGTGTCGAGGTAGACCGAGACTAACTTTCGAAGACCATGTGAGCAAATTGCTCGAAGAGGGGAGGGTCAAGAGTACTCGGATACCTAGAAGTGCATGTATGAAGAAGATGATGAATCTGAAAGAAGCGAAAGACGTATGTAGGGATCGTGACACTAGGCGATTTGTTCTCTCTGGCTACCCCGTCAGGGATTGTGCGTGAAGATAAATAAATAAAAAAATAAATAAATAAATTTATTAAATAATAAGAAGTCCACCATAGTTACATGCGTGAAAGATAAAAAATATTATAAGTTACCTAAGAAAACAACTTACATAATTAGAATTAGAGAATTTCTTACGTAAATACATCTTTATCACTAAAATTAATCGGCTTGTCCATTGACCATGTTAATTATATAAAAAAAATTAAAATGATGACATTTAAAAAAACGCAATTACTGTCATTGCAGCAATCTGATATTTAATTAAAAAGTTATCTGCATCTTATAATTTAAAAAACTTAATTATTCACACACCGGAAAAAATATATTTAATTAACTTTGCCAGTGCCATAGCGCGGCTCAACCAGCAGACTTAGTGGAACTTTACCACAGGCGTTAATTATTATCTGCGAGGAGTGCTCTTTGTTTAGTTGCCAACTCTAAATTAGTTTTCGAAATGGATCATTCGCACCCCGGCACACTCCCCTCCCCTCTCGTGGTCCCGCGGCCCTCCTCAACTCCCGGTAATTGGAACGTTCCGAGATGACACCACTCGACTGCCTCTAATCAGTTAACAAGAAACTCACTACATGCTATTGTCATTTACAACATATAATTTATTAATATATAATATATATATCTAGCTGTGCCAGTGTCTTAGTTTACAATATTTTTCCACGTCGATTCAAACTCCTATAATTTTACTCACATTAATATCTTACATTAGTTCTTTCATTATCTTACTTCAATATTTTCAAGTATCACCACTCGTTAACAAATATTACCTAGACCGATTACCGATAACGACTCGAACAAAAAAGGGATAAATTTATTTTGGTTTACAATAATATAACATTAATACAATAATATAACAATAACAATATAACAATAATATAACATTCGATAGAAAATATCTTACGATATTTTCTATCGAATAAAGCACTTGTAACGCCGATAAAATTTCTAAAGTTTTGTACGTTGGCAACATTTAGCTTCTAATTTATTTTCATACATTCTCTTCTAACTATCCTTTCTCTATTAACTAACCTTTTTTTAATATTGCTTGATATTGTAATGGGCTAAAGACAATTCAACCAAAAATTCATTCGTAAATACGTTAGTGTAACAATGTGGGGCACTCTACGTTGTATACGACAAAACCTTTTAGCGACGCCATCGCATTAAAAGCTTACACATGAAGAAAACACAGATTGATATACACAAAAGAAACTCTATGTAGCAAGTAAAAGTGAATGGTGAAGTTTCTTGATCATACGCACATGCCTGCTGTTTGTTTTAGTGCTTTAAGTAGAAGTCATCTTAATATTTTCTTCATTAAGTTGTCAACTATTAAGTCCCATTAAATTTCATTAGAACACTGGTTCCGTGGCGAACGGCCGTCGACGCATAGATGGATAATCTCCAGCTGTCAAGTGCTAATGCGTTTTAGAGTACGTAATTTGAACCGGCCAGATCCACGGTAATTAAATCCGTAATTAAGCTAAGTGATTATTAGTAATGACGAGCTCAAGAGGCTATAGATACGTAACACTCTCTTCATTTTTATATTGATGTTTTTTAATGTCATTAGCATTTACGATCAGCGTTAGAACTTTTCGGTTGACTAATGAGTTTCTGAGTAGACCATGAACGTTTAATTTCAGATAAAAATCACGAAATTGTCTATACAAAATTACTACAACGAATTTGTTTGAAGTGTTTGTAGGAATATATTTTCACATGAAAAATCTATGAAATGTGGGTTGAAATGGGTTGAAATTGTTTACACCTCTGACTATCACAGGCGGCATAAAAAAATGGCATATCGGCATAAAAAAATGTTTTAAAACACATATTTACAGTTCATCATAATATACAAGACATATTAAAGTTGTAATAGTAGTTTTATTTCACTTGATTTAGAATTTATAAGGAAAGCTTTCGGATGTACTTTTTGCGGTTTCTTACACAATCTGTTTGTACGTACCAGTGGATGTTTCGGATTTCAAATAAAATGTAATTTAACGTACACAAGAGAGACGGGTGAAAGCTTTACGTCACTTCAATTTTGTGTTAAAAGTAAGTGTGCTCCGCATGTAACCCGGGCCGAAAGTAATGTATTCCCATATATACATAAGTGAAAACATTTTAAGAAGCTCCACGGACTCACTGCATCACCCCCGGGGTTAGGGTCTAAAAGCACTATCTCAGAGCCAAAGCCTTACAACTCTTCTTAAATTCAACTTACTTCGCTCTACATGAAGGTACCCGTGTGGATTTTTACCTACAATCCAAAATATCTTGATACTTTTAATGAAACTAGCGAGAATCACTTTATTTTTTTTTGAAATAATACGCATTCAAGTTTTAAATATAATATTCAAGAGCTGGTTATGGTTGGCTGGTTCAAGTAGCAGAATTCAAGAACTGTTGTCTTGTAATAAAAAGTGCTGTGCCTCTGACAATAGTCGCATATAAAATGGATAGCCAGAAACGTTCTTAATTGCCATCTTCTTCTTCTTCTTTACAGCCTTATCAAAAATACACTGCTGAACATAGGCCTCTTCCAAAATTCCACAAAGAATGGACCTCAGCCACCTGCATCCATCTACTTCCCGGAATATTTTCCAAGTCGTCGCTACATCTCATAGGAGTCGTACTATAGTGCATTTGTTTGTGTAGCAACCTCGTAAAATCTTTCTTTTCAAATGGTTGTCAATTCAATGTTGAACATAGGCCTACCTCTTATACACATTTATTTGTGAAATATATTAACAACACAATACATAATTCAATTCTGTAGTGTTATGTTTTTAAAGTTAAAGAAAGCCAATGTAATCACGGGCTGCGACGCATTCTCAGTTACTCTACTAAACAGGCAGTAGTTTCACAGCTAATTGGTGACAAGAATAGATAGATAGTAGGAAAAAAAACTCCCAGGTGAACTCTAGAAAAAAGTATCATCTATTCGAGGATCAATGTCTTAAGACGAAGTATACATAACGAATTCAAGCATGGCGTAACGGGTAGCAACGAAAAAGTATTGCTTAGGACAGGGTCGTGGTAGATACTGCGTCCTGCGTGTCCACAAACTTTCAAAGAAGTACTATATAATTTTGCACTCTACGATGTATCGAAAGACGAAATATACTGAATCCTATACCGCATACACACGCTCGATTTCGTACAAAATAAATTTAAAAGTTTAGCGAGTTTAATTCCATCTTCCCAGCCACCGTCAGTTCGGCAGCGTGGCGGAAGCGAATCTCGATGTTTTGTAATGGAGCTTTTTAAAATGGAAGTCGAACTTTTGTCAGACACTTTTAGCCGCGCTCGAGATACATTTAAGCTTTTTAACTTTTCCACTCCCGTAATGTATACCACTCTCTCCTAATGTCGTAGAGGTGTCGCGTAATTTTTTTTATTCGTAGAGTAAAAATTGGAAAGTTTCTTTATACGACTTCTGTCACTTGCGCTTTTCCAACCATAATGTTACTTACATGTCTAGTCTCATATAAATAAACAGAAGACTGCATTAAATAACTACTTCTAATATAAGAAAAACAGAGAAGCTTCGACGATTTACTAAACCGGATCTATGCTAAATACCGATAAAGTTTGTTACTACTACTTGTTAGGTACGAAAATATTAAATTTGCAATGAACGTCTTGTTTAATTTACACAGAAAGTTAAGTAGTTTTATTCATAATTGCTTTGAAATATTTTAATGAATTTTCATTTCTTGTTGGAAGCCCTGTGTTAGTAACGGCTTAAGAATATTGCCACTCACTTTCTTCCCACGGGTATCGTAAGAGGCGACTAAGGGAAATGGCTTGAATATCGTTATGGCAGCCGATAGGCGGCGGGATAACCATCTCTAAAATTACGATTACAAAATAATAAATACTCATCCTTGCGTACTTCGATTGCAAATCCGCTTGCCAAGCGACGCGATTATGGCAAATCGTCCTTATGAGATAGGCCTATGTCCTTCAGTCGACTTTAACTAACCGGTATGTATGTATGTGTATATAATATAATAGCTTATTAATAGGACTACGTTGAAGTAAGCTAAGTGAATGTCGATTATAAAGTTCCACTGTTCCTTGGCGCGGGAGCAAACTTTAATAATATATAAATTTATACATATTATCTGACAATAATTTAAACTATATGGAATTACTTATCTTATTCTTTATTGTTAAGCTCTTGGTAGACCGGTTATGACTACCAAGAGCGTAACAACGTCGTCACAGCATCGTCACAGCGCCTCCACTCCGCCTGACTCCTGTTTTTCCTGTACATTTATGCAAAGAGACATCTATCGCAGCCTCACTTGGTTTGTCCACCTCATGGGCGCCACGTGCTCTTATGTCTTCTGAGTAAAGTGCATAAGAGAACGTCTAGTAGTTCAAGGTTGAGTCTTCTTGGACTACAAGACGTTCACGGAAGCTTCTTAAAATATGTAAATATAATTAATAACTTATAGATAAACTAATTTTCTAAACATGACTTTTGCAAACCGATTACGGGCAACGGGCGTCTAAATTTTCTGGCACTGCGGTCACCAATCCACTTTCCAAGAGGCCTAGACCCTGTAGTCGAATAACTATATAACATGCCGTTATATAGTATACCTTAGTCTAAAATATGGTAAGCGACAATTATTAATTATCTTAGGGAAACTATAGTTAACGATGTTGATGACACAATTAGGGTGATACATTTTTGGGTGCTTATTTACTCGTACGTACGTGTAGTACCAAAAGAAATGGTAACTCATGCAACCACTAATTAATCACGAAGTCTCTAAAAGCGCCATGAAAATTGTTAAAAATTCAGAAATTCTCTCCGATAATTTAGTATAGGTTGCATAAGAAAATATTTATTTATGACCTAATTAAAATGGGTTCGGTAATTAGGCTCTTGAATATCATTCGCAAATGCCGTTGAGAGTAAGAAATTCATCCGGGCGACAGAAACCTAGGTAATAGGGTGTTACTGTATGGTCATATTATTAATAAAAACAATGGTGGCAATTTCGCCCACTTTTCACACCCTCGAATTATTTTTTATCTATTTATATATATAAGAAGGGGTCACAATGGAAGCGTATTCGTTGCGACTTCAGCCAGCCCGTCTATGAGCTGCAATTATTCATAGCTGCAAACATATAGCCCTACGAGGCAAAGCTAGTAGTGTGTAAAACAGTGTTCCTTGTGGATAAAGAAGATGTATTCACGCAATTCCCAATACAGGGGTAAACAGAGGTCTAGTCTAGACAATTAAGTTCCTTTGACCCACCTTACACCGAAGATATTTTCGGGACAACGTGACAGGTGGTGAGCCTGTCGCCGTCTTTATGTCCAAGCCAACGATATGAATCGTACATAGGTTTTGAAAAACCCATTGGTACGAGCCTGCCACTTGGGGATCGAACTCAGGTCTCTCGACTCGAAATTCCGTCCACTCGTCTATCGTGACTTTTTTTAATCCTTCCTTGTGGATGATCGGCGTAAACCGTTGATCAACGTACATGAGCATTGACCCGAAAACGAATTTCGATCTACTAATAACTAGACTTAAAGTTCTGCGTATGGGCTGTCGTTGCCGGCCGGTATGACGATGGAAGTTTCGCTAAGAGCACTGAAATCATTTCGTAGTTCGCTTTATTGTGACATCAAAGCCCGTGTCTGTAAATATATATAATTACATATACACATTAATGACACGTTATTGGATATATAATAATATGAAACACTCACTCCTGCTTGTGAAAAAAAATCTACGCTAAAGTGAAGAAACCAACAATGAACGTCAACTCTATCAAATGATATTCAAGCAAATCTTTCAAAATCAATGTTTGTACGTAATGTAAGCGCTTAACGAGCCACGAGCAGGACTTGAGCGGATCAGCGAATGGAGTGCTTCATGCATAATGTAGCGACGACAGAGTGTTGTTTTGAAAAGCGTTCTGAATACGTTATTTTTCATCACACCAGGTGATGCTTACGTGCCTCATGAAACATTTAACAACATATCAATGCGTCTAACAAATTCAGCACGAACATAATAATCTTCGAATGATTATGTAATGACCAAACCAGCAGTTGTGTTATGATCGAAATATATTCTTTATATAACATGATTATATTATGATAACAGTTGATAACTAGCACCTCAAAATTAATTAATCCACTCAGAGATTGCATCTAAATGCCTCTGCCCGCACTCCTTCCCCGCTCAGGGTCGATCCGTTTCCAGCCACTTAAACTTCACGCGGCGCGCTCTAGCTTCCGTTTTAATTACAAAATTAATTCAAAATGTAATTAAAGTTAACAATTAGGCAGCAAACAATTGAAGATATCTACTATGTTTGTTTACGGCTTATATTAAACTCCGCTTTTGAAGAATCACAGATTATTCAAAAACCCCAACGATGCATATAAGACAGAGTAGGTATATCTGTATAGTTCAACTCTATTTACACTGATACATTCAAGCAGTATGCAGTATGCAAATGTTACCAATTATCAAAAATTAATTATCATTAACAATCCAATAATGTTAACAGATAGTAAACTACAGTTGCAATGTACGTATAAGAAAGGCATTGCTATACAGTAAATAAAGATCGTTCTAAAGCACTTACCGAGATTGATTCAGACCATTTACCATTCTATAAACAAACACGAAAACCATTGCAATGTAGTAAATTATAAAACCTTTTAGCGAATAGAAATTAAGGAGTGACAGTAAGATATATTTACATGTTTGCCATTATAGTGGTAAACGCTAATACTTTAATGAAATAAATGTCTTCACGCAATTCCCAATACAGGGGTAGACAGAGGTCTAATCTAGACAATTAAGTTCCTTTGACCCACCTTCCACCGAAGATATTTTCGGGACAACGTGACAGGTGGTGAGCCCGTCGCCGTCTTTATGTCCAAGCCAACGATATGAATCGTACATAGGTTTTGAAAAAACCTATTGGTACGAGCCTGCCACTTGGGGATCGAACTCAGGTCTCTCGACTCGAAATTCCGTCCACTCGGCTATCGTGACTTTTTTTAATCCTTCCTTGTGGATAATCGGCGTAAACCGTTGATCGACGTACATGAGCATTGACCCGAAAACGAATTTCGATCTACTAATAACTAGACTTAAAGTTCTGCGTATGGGCTGTCGTTGCCGGCCGGTATGACGATGGAAGTTTCCTTGCTAAGAGCACTGAAATCATTTCGTAGTTCGCTTTATTGTGACATCAAAGCCCGTGTCTGTAAATATATATAATTACATATACACATTAATGACACGTTATTGGATATATAATAATATGAAACACTCACTCCTGCTTGTGAAAAAAAATCTACGCTAAAGTGAAGAAAACCAACAATGAACGTCAACTCTATCAAATGATATTCAAGCAAATCTTTCAAAATCAATGTTTGTACGTAATGTAAGCGCTTAACGAGCCACGAGCAGGACTTCTGAGCGGATCAGCGAATGGAGTGCTTCATGCATAATGTAGCGACGACAGAGTGTTGTTTTGAAAAGCGTTCTGAATACGTTATTTTTCATCACACCAGGTGATGCTTACGAGCCTCATGAAACATTTAACAACATATCAATGCGTCTAACAAATTCAGCACGAACAGAATAATCTTCGAATGATTATGTAATGACCAAACCAGCAGTTGTGTTATGATCGAAATATATTCTTTATATAACATGATATTATTATGATAACAGTTGATAACTGGCACCTCAAAATTAATTAATCCACTCAGAGATTGCATCTATATGCCTCTGCCCGCACTCCTTCCCCGCTCAGGGTCGATCCGTTTCCAGCCACTTAAACTTCACGCGGCGCGCTCTAGCTTCCGTTTTAATTACAAAATTAATTCAAAATGTAATTAAAGTTAACAATTAGGCAGCAAACAATTGAAGATATCTACTATGTTTGTTTACGGCTTATATTAAACTCCGCTTTTGAAGAATCACAGATTATTCAAAAACCCCAACGATGCATATAAGACAGAGTAGGTATATCTGTATAGTTCAACTCTATTTACACTGGTACATTCAAGCAGTATGCAGTATGCAAATGTTACCAATTATCAGAAATTAATTATCATTTAATCCAATAATGTTAACAGATAGTAAACTACAGTTGCAATGTACATATAAGAAAGGCATTGCTATACTGTAAATAAAGATCGTTCTAAAGCACTTACCGAGATTGATTCAGACCATTTACCATTCTTTAAACAAACACGAAAACCATTGCAATGTAGTAAATTATAAAACCTTTTAGCGAATAGAACGTAAGGAGTGACAGTAAGATATAGCTACATGGTTGCCATTATAGTGGTAAACGCTAATACTTTAATGAAATAAATGTCTTCACGCAATTCCCAATACAGGGGTAGACAGAGGTCTAGTCTAGACAATTAAGTCCCTTCGACTCACATTGCACCGAACTTATTCGGGACAACGTGACAGGTGGTGAGCCCGTCGCCGTGTTTATGTCCAAGCCAACGATATAATTCGTACATAATTTTTGAAAAACCTATATATATATATATATATATATATATATATATATATATATATATATATATATATATATATATATATATATATATATATATATATATATATATATATATATATATATATATATATATATATATATATATATATATATATATATATATATATATATATATATATATATATATATATATATATATATATATATATATATATATATATATATATATATATATATATATATATATATATATATATATATATATATATATATATATATATATATATATATATAGGTTTTTTGGCGTATTGTTGGCGCCGAAAGTCTCGCTGCTGAATGCACTACTATCCAAAGTAGTGCCATCCCAGCGAGGAGACGGAGAATCGTTAAACTGCAAAACAGTACGTTCCTCGATTCTCCGTTCCTGTTTTGCCTCTGGTTTAATTGGTAGGCTGGCAAGGATGGCATTCCCTTATATCAGCTTCTCTTAGCTAGGTATAAGACAAACATCTAACGGAGCGTATAGACGACCAAAAGCTTTTAGGCGGTGTATCGGAAGGTCAGAGCGGATTACACGAAATCGTCTCTTTCAAAGTCACAAAAAAAGACTATAAATCGTATGAGCGACCGGAAAGTTGTGAAACTGTCACCTTCTGTTCAAAGTTGCGGCAACACAATGTGCAGATATTATACCCAAGAACCCTGTAATCATAACACTAGACGACCTTGTAGGGGCGGGGCTTGACTCATCGGGCTGCATGAAACTGCAAAAACTGAAGCGATTTGTAATGTAGCTCGCTATGTTCGCCCGTCATTTCCAAAAAGTATAAAGTAGTTATTAAAAAATTACAATTACATTGCGTAACGCCACGCGTTGTCGATGTTGGTATAATGTTAACTTTCGAGGTTCTGGTGATGTTATGTATGGTGATGCTCATTATGTATCCTCTATCTACAAGACACAAACATCTATTCTGAGTATAAGGACCACTCCTCATATTAATATGAATCGGGACATATCGCGTGCTCAGAATTGGCTCAGGTTGGTGGACACGGGACCAAGGAATAACCTCACTGACTCGGTCATTGGCAAAATGAGTTAATGTAACCGTTGGAACTTCTGTGCCGCCTAAGGAGACTATAGAAAGGCGTTCGACTCGGTGCCCCATACGTGGCTAAAGAGCGTCCTTGAACTGTATAAATTAGATGTTACATTAGGAAACTTCCTCTAGCACTGTGTGGGGCAATGGAGTACAATCCTTTGTCAACCTGAACGGATGATGGGTGGGGAATACCGGATAATGGTGCAATGAGGTATTTTTCATGTCCATTTTTTGAACCCAATATGATATTTCCACCCCCTGAATCCGATCTGTACGCTGCTAAAGAGCTCAGGCAGAGGATTTCGGAGGGAGGTGACCCGCCTTTTCTTCATAGATGATCTAAATTTTTCGCCTCCAATCTCTCCCAATTTATTGAAATTTCTTAAAATTACTTGTGATTTTAGCAATTCTATCAAATGGAGCTCGGGACTTTTTTTCTTAATTAACGTGCAGAAAAGTTTCTTTTGTATCAAGAGTCCTGGCAACATTTATAGACTGACAGAAAGGCGCTAAAACGTAATAGTATTTTTCTTTTTGATGTTAAGTCATAGACTATACATATAACAACAATATACTGTATAAATATACCTGCTAAATACTTTGTTTAGATTGGTTATATAGATTTAAGATTTACTATTATAACGAAAATATTTTTTTTCTAATTATAAAATAGTCACAATGCCAACTACAAGAAAGAAAGTTATAAAAACAGTATATAAAGATGATGATGATAGTGAAGACATGGGCAAAGATTTTAGCGACTCTGGTTCCGAAGCAGAAATATCACCTGCACCTAGTTCCGATGAAGATGCCCACGAGGAAATTTATCCGTCTTCAGAAGACGAATTCAAAAAACCCAAAAAAGGCTCAAAAGTTGTTAGGAAGAAAAGGGAACAATTTGCTAAAACATTCATCAATAAAATAAGTAAACTAAACAATGCAGAGAACGGAGATACCGATTTACCAGATATACCGGAAACTACATTTACGGTTAAAGATTTATCTGAAGCTGATAAATTATTGCCTTCAGTTCTAAATCTTTCGGAAAGTGGTATGTTTTTCCTCTTGGTAAACATCTTTTTGCAAGTATGTAAATTAGTAAAACATAGAAATTATGGAAAACCTTCACCAAATACTATTCATACAGCATAAATACAATTAGTATAGATACTAATGTAGGTGCATTTTGTTATTTCAAGCAGCCATCTTCTTTACAGCCTATCAGGAGTCCACTACTGAATAAATGCCTGCCCTAAAATTAGCCTCAAAAAATTACTAAGTGCATCCATCAAATTTCCACATCATTTTGTAGGTTGTCACTCCATCTTGTCTGCATTGCCCTACACCATCCTACAATGCATTTGCCATAACCTGATTGCCAGTTAACAACGTTTTAGATTAGATTAGACAGGCTGGTTTCAACAACTCCACATCTGAGCGCATATTTTGCATAGAAAGCACCTTTTTTCCCCCAACGGTTAACAGTTTATTAAGCTTAAATGTACTTTAGGATAATTTTTATTAGTTCACATACAAGTCTGCCATGTCCGCTAATATACTACAGTCATTTAAAGCAAACAAAGAATATCAAAACAATTGTTACATAATAATGTCAACTCAAGTGTCACTCACATGTTTAGTACTTTTACTACAAAACAAATTAGCTATGTGAAACCAAAACTTGTGTGCTATGTACGGAAACTACAACATAATTATCAAAATTATTAATTTTGTGGCAAGGTAAATAAGCTTTATGGTCTATAGCATGTTGCTTTTCAGTTTCCTTATTTTTCTATCAATTAATTTTTAGTTAAAAAATTTTATTTATTTTCTTTTTTTCAATCTATTTGACAATTTTTGTTTCAATCTGTTAATGTACAAAAAATATAACTATATAATAATAAATATCTTCAAGCAATTCCCAATACAGGGGTAGACAGAGGTCAAGTCTAGACAATTAAGACCCTTTGACCCACCTTCCACCGAATATATTTTTGGGACAACGTGACAGGTGGTGAGCCCGTCGCCGCCTTAATGTCCAAGCCAACGATGAAATTCTTACATAAGTTTTTGAAAAACTCATTGGTACTGCCACCTGGGGATTGAACTTGGGTCTCTCGACTCGAAATTCCGACCACCCAACAACTCGGCTATACAAAAAATAAATTTCCCAAATTTATATTTTCAGATAGCAGTGATGATGAGTCTCCAAAACCTATGGTGGAGAAAAAAGTGACAACTGAAATTATGCCAACACATGCAGACTCAGACATTGAGGATAATGATGCTTCTATGGAATACAATGATGTTAGTATCATATTATAATCACTATAACACTTCACTTTTATCAAGAGTCCACTGCTGAACATAGGCCTCTTCCAAAATTTCACATAGAATCTACTTACTGGAATAAATATCAAAGTTGTCACTACATCTCATGGGGGTTGTCCTATAGTGTATTTGCCTGTATGGAACCTTGTGAAATCTTTCTTTACCTATGTGGCTGGCCAGTTGCCACTTCTACATGCTGTTCCTTGTGGCTAAGTCGATTACCCTGCTTCTGCTGCTGATTTCTTTGTTACATCACGCAGAGAAACACCAGTTGTAGCTGTCTCCATAACACACTGAAAACTTTGAGCTTCCTCATATGGCGACAAGGAAGGACCATGTCTCAGATATATATGGCATCACTGGCAACATGGACTGATTGTAAATTTTGGTTTTAAGATTCTGAGCTATTTATTTTGTATTTATTTACCAACTATGACAAAACTCTCCAATGATAAAAACAAAATCAATACAAAGTTATTCAATTTATGAAAAAAATGTGACATAAAGATTGGTTGTTAGTTGCTTGCCATCTGGGGATCGAACTCGGGTCTCTGACCCTGTATTGGGAATTGCATGAAGATATTTATATTTATTTCTTTACTTTATTTTCTTTTTAATGCTATCATTGTGTATTAAAAGGAGACCTTGATTGCAAATATACATTTACTTATCCACAAAATGAATTATCACTTTCAGGTGTGGTCAAATAATGAAAAAGATGCTAGTGAAGAGATAGCAAAAAGGACATTTTTAGAACTTGAACAACATAAAGCAAAAATTGAGGAAGCTAAAATGTCGGTTATAAATTATACTTCTTACACTAATGAAGAACACAATGTTTCCGATGTAAAAGATCTCCTTGCACAAGGAGAAGAGATTAATTTGAAGCCAAAATTAGTAAAGAAAAATAGAAATAAAAAAGCACAAGATCAAAGTGATTCAGAAAAAGAAGATTGGGAAGAAGTAGATGGTAATGAATTTTTTCCCGATTTTGAAATATTTTCATTTTATCATTTTCTGTCATAGGCGATAAGGTATTCTTTTTCTTTTTAAAAAAAGTTAAAAAAGAGTTTTTCTTAAAAAGAAAGTCACGATAGCCATGTGGTTATGTGGTCGGAATTTCGAGTCAAGAGACCTGAGTTCAAACCCCAGGTGGCAGGCTCGTACAAATGGGTTTTTAAAAACTTATATACGAATTACATCGTTGGCTTGACCCTAAAGACGTCGACAGGCTCACCACCTGTCACATTATCCCGCAAATATCTTCGGTGGAAGGTGGGTAGAAGGGACTTAATTCTCTAGACTAGACCTCTGTCTACCCCTGTATTGGGAACTGCGTGAAGTTATTCTTTTTATTATTTTTTGTTTAAAAAATTACAATTTAAATAAGTTTTGGATTTTTACTGAGTTATACATTCATGAATTGAACAAGGTTTTTCAAAGGTTTTTGTTCACACTTATATTTTGTAATGGATATATTTTAATATATATAACTTAAATGAACAAATGAATGATGACATATCTATATTATTTATTTATTGGCACACCAATAGCATAACACACTGTTACAGTAACAAAAGTACATTGAATAAGTGATTGAAATAAGTGTGCAAGCCAATTATAGGTTTGCTAATATAATAATAATAATTCTTTATTTGTCTCAATAAATCGCATGCAAAGCACATAACAAAGCTTAAAGAAAATAGCGATACTGATCACCGCTGTTATTCTGTCACAGCTGACTATATTTTTTAAGACTATAGACCATTTCCTTAAGATGAGAGGTAATGTTTTAAGTTTTAATATATATGTAGGTGTGTATGATATATTTATATACACTCATATGTATTACTAATTAGCAATGACATTACTGAAGTACATAAAATAGATGTATAAGATCCATACAATCTGCTTTAAAATCCACTTATGCACATTATACGGCAGTTTATTTTTAAAGATATAGTATTAGTCATTAAATATATCAAGGCCAGGTATCTTCATGTAAAGAACATTGTAAGATGAACATGTACTTAGTATTATTATATAATATTATGTATAATACACAACCACTGTACCAGATAATGATACCAGATAATGTAAAATGCAGATTTACAGATTTGTCAAGCTATAATAGAAAATGAGTGTTTCCTATTATCTCAGTAAAATTTTCAGAGTCTAAATCCATACCGCAACAAGGATTGCAACTAATAGTAGATATACCGGGACATGTGTCTAAAAAAACCAAAAAGGTTGATGTTGAAATGATGATGAAGAGAAAAATGAACAGAGTTAAGAAAGAACATCAAATATATATGCACAAAGTTCATGTACTTTGCTGGTTGGGCCATGGAAATTTTATCAGTACTATTTTAAATGACCAAGAAGTTATGTCTGCAGCATTATCGTTGATGCCTTCAAAAGAATGTTATCCTGGTGAAAGGGTTGATATGAAATATGTAGAACAAATTACTGCTTGGTTCAAAGATAAACTGATTTTGAAACAAGACAAACATGAGGGTAAATTCAGACCAAAGGCACCATCCTTAAAAGACATATTACTTAAAGAGATTAAAACTAGAACACTGACTTCTAAAAAATATGTGGTATATGTATTTGTTGCTATGCTTAGAGCCATTGGATTACAGTGCCGAATTATGTTAAATTTTATTACTGTACCAATAAAACCTCCAGCTTCTGAGCTTCATTCATTGGCAACAAAAAATATAGAAGATAAGAAAACTATTGACAAGCAACCTGAAAATAAAAGCAATAAAAAATCTGAAGCTAGTTCTAAAAAAAATAAGAAATCAAAAACGGCCATATCTCAATTAGATGGAAATTATGATTATTATTATAGTGGTAATAGTGATAATGAGAATATTATGCAATTAGATGGAAATGATGATGCACCGATTGAAAAAACTAGGTCAACCAGGAGTACTACAGCAAAAGAAAACAAAAGCAACTCCAACCTATCAGACAATACCACAGATGAAGGTGTATCACCACCAAAACGATTAAAGAAAAATTTAAAATCTGAAACTTCCACAAAAGATATGAAAAGAAATGTAAAGAAAGAGAAAAAAGATACTCCTACCAAACCGAGTTCTTTGACCCTACGAAGCACAAGTAATATTAAAAGAGGGCGTAATAATGATCAACCAAACAATAAAGATACTCCAAAAATATTAGTCACAAATGAGAAAAATGAAAATATTACTTCTAGTAAGTTCTTTAGCGACGAAAACACAACAGAACATAAAGATAACATGAGATTATCAAGGAAAAGGTCTGTAACTGCTAATTCTAGCTTAACACCGAAAACTAGTAAAGGAATTTTTGAAAAATCAAAAACAAGGGCGAAAAGTGTTCAAGATTGTAAAGTACAAAACGACGATCAACCAAGTATTAAACAAAAAGCTAATAAGCAAGATCAATCAAGAAAACCCAAAGATTCTCCAAAAACAACAGTCCCAACAGAGAAAAATGAAGACATTACATCAAGTAAATTCTTTGGTGATGAAAAAACTACTGAACACAAACGGAGTTCAAGGAAAAGATTCTTGACCACTGATTCTTCAAAAACACAAGAAACAACTATGAAAGGTATTTCAGAAAAACCTAAAACAAGGGCTAAAAGTACCCCTGCAGGTGACGGGAACAAAAGTAAATATTTTAAACAAATTGCTGAGACTGAAATAAAGAAACCTAAAGCAAGATCTAGGATTGTTAAAGAATTGCAAGACTTAGAAGATGGACTGAGGGTTAGTCACAGAGACCTATCAAAACAGAAAAGTAAATTGAAAAATGATGTCACTGTTGATTTGGTGCAAATTGTTAAGAAGAGAGTTAAGGAAGCTAAAATGGAATCTAAGAAAAAGGTGGTTAAAGGTTAGTTGAAAGCTCTGATAATACTGTATTTCGCTTATGGCACTATAAATTTATTTATTGAATAAATAAATAAATATCTTCACAATTCGCAATTCCCTATACAGGGGTAGAAAGTGGTCTAGTCTAGACAATTAAGTCCCTTTGACCCACCTTCCACAGATATTTTTGGAGACAACGTGACAGGTGGTGAGCTCGTCGTCGTCACGAGATGATTCGTACATAAGTTTTTGGAAAACCCATTGGTACGAGCCTGCCACCTGGGGATCGAACTCGCGTCTATTGATTCGAAATTCCGACCAGCCAACCACTAGGCTATCATGACTTAGTATTTATATTATTGAATAGCCTTTGAAAAAAATTCGATAAAAGATGTGGGGGCAGTGGTAGTCACTTACTCGTGAGCCACAAACGAGCAGGTTTGCATATTCTATAAACAAAAACAAAATATGAAAGAGTATTCTACTGCAAGTGTGTTTGGTGGTTACAGACATAGTCAAGAGTTAAGTCATGAAATTATAAGATTCATGACATAATTAAAGATTTATTGTCATTTAAAAAGTTGAAGAACTCTTTCACTTTACTTTTTTAAAATATATTGCAGATATTTTGATATTCTAAGGATTTCAAAAAAAATCAAAATTCAAAATTGAAATTGAAAATTCACCATTTAAAATGTGTTTACTTCCATTCAGGAAAAGCTAATTTAGAATCTGATGATGATAGCGATTATTTACCTGAAGAGGATACCAAGCGTCGTAAATCGGGAAGTGATGATGACTTCAAGCCTGTTAAAATAAGTCCGAAGCCAGGCTCAGTCCGTAAAATTGACCGGCGAGTGTTGTCGCAGGATGAGGATGTTCCTACCAATAGGATTGATGTCTGGTGTGAAGTATTTGTAGAGGAACTTGAAGAATGGATCGCAGTGGATGTTATTAGAAGCAAAGTTCATTGTGTTAACGAGATTTATGTGAGTGTGATGCCCTGTTTAGTTTAATTTTACTAAATTAACTTTTTTAACTAAACTTAAGTCTTATTTAAGTCTATATTTTAAAATATATTGAGGAAATTTCGGGCGGGAATCGAACTCGTCACTTCTGACATACCTTGGCGACGATCCATCGTTTCCTACGCGCATCAGTTGAAGTTTTAGAATATACTACAAGATATTCCTAATTCTAGCTCAATGTTCGTAACTTTACAGCTACGAAACATTAATGCGATTACGCCATCTACACCTTCATTGTTCAATTTTATTGATTTCCAAAGCATATAAGTTACGCTGTACTCTTTGTTATTTTAATTTTGTTAAGTAAATTATAGAGAAATTTAAAAAATCAACTGATACAATGTTATATATTACAAATATTCCCTACTTCTGGAGAAAGCCTTTTTTATATATTATTTGCGGAAGATTAGAGCTATGGAAATATCCGTCACTGCAATTGTGGCAATTGGCGGATTTTTTCAAATTATCATTTCACAGACTTGCAGCTTTCCTAAAGATATTTCCCTTAAATACCAACCACAATAAGCTCAACACTTAAAGTTTCTAATACGATTTCAGTTATCATTGTCACTATTTCATATACCAGTACCTCACTGCCTTCCAAGATAAGGGTATTCAGGTCATGAATGTTTTTATGTATATATAAAATTTATAATTAATAAAAACGTGGGATGTAATGTAATTATAGCAATCAATCTCACATAGCTCGCTGCTATATAACTTGTTCACACACAAGGCTATAAGAGTGAAACATGATGATTTAAATTTATTTTCAATTTGTCATGACTCACAACATAGGCTAATTAATTTCATAAGACGCAACAAAGACGATGTTACGTGGGTCAGCTAGTGACATATATTTGACAACCTCTGTGGACGAGTGATGTAAACTCTGGTTTTCAAGGTGTCCCGGGTTCGATTCTCAGATGGGTCTATGCAGAAAAACCACTTTTTCTACATTTTCTCGGGTCTAGGTGTTCTTGGCTTATGTTTGACAGCCCTTATACATTTCTTATTCAAAATATTGAAATTCTGATGGTGATTTTAATTGATATTTTTTCAGTCAAAAGCCACCCACCCCGTGACATATGTTGTTGGCTGGGACAACAACAACTATCTAAAAGATCTTACAAGAAGGTATGTTCCACATTGGAACACGGTCACACGCAAACTACGCGCCGAAATTGAATGGTGGAATAAAGCGATACAACCATGGCTTGGTCCTAAGACTGCCCGGGACAAAGAAGAGGATGAACGCTTGGATAGAATGCAATTGGAAGCTCCACTACCTAAAAGTATTGCTGAGTAAGTCTTTAGGGTTCCAATAATATAATTAGTAAAAATATCACCTTCTACATTATGTATCATATATATTTTATTAATCTTTTATAGAAAGGCTAATAATTTTATATTTATTATTATTTATTTATCAAGAGTTACTTAAAATTGTCTATAGCTGATAAAGTAAATTAAGTTTTATTCTTAATTTTATAAAATATCACGATAGCCGAGTGGTTGGGTGTTCGGACTTCGAGTCAAGAGACCCGAATCGACACCAATGAGTTTTTTTTTGCAAAAACGATTTATTGCTTGGACTTAAAGGCGTCGACGTGCTTACCACCTGTCACGTTGTCCCAAAAATGTTTTCGGTGGAAGATTGGCCAATACAGGGGTAGACCTCTGTCTACCCTTGTATTGGTAATGCCGTGTAGAAATTTTTTGATTTAAATGAGTTTTATTGCTTATGTTATCTTTTGATATTTCATTGATATGTTTTATTGACAGGTATAAGAATCATCCACTGTATGCACTTAAACGTCATTTGCTGAAATATGAAGCGATCTACCCACCAGATGCGGCTACGTTGGGCTTTGTGCGAGGCGAGCCGGTGTACGCACGCGAATGCGTATATGTTTGTAGGTCACGGGACACGTGGCTTAAGGAAGCTAAAGTCGTGAGGCTGGGTGAAAAACCATATAAAGTGGTTAAGGCTAGACCAAAATGGGACAGAGTGAGTATATTTCACGACATTTCTTGATATTTTGTTAAAAATGTTATTTATATATTAAACTAGCTGAACCCGCAAACGTTGTTTTGCCATATAAAAATATTTGGGTTTTATGTTTTTTATGTTATATCATAACAAAATAAAAAAAATTAGGGGTGGACTACGATGTCCGATTCTCAGGCCTACTCAATATGCACAAAATTTCATGAGAATCGGTTGAGCCGTTTCGGAGGAGTAAGCTAACTAACATTGTGAAACGGGAATTTTATATAAAAGATATAAAATTCTCATGTTAGTTACATCGAAAAGATTATATCAATTTTTATGAAATTTTATGTCTAATCGGTAGGTCTAGCAATTGGTCGTAATTTATTTTTCTTAACCCTAATTGATTGGGGTGGTGCACCCCAATTTGTTTTTTATATACCTCTACCTCTGCATTGGAAATGGCGTGAAGATATATATGTATATATATATATATATATATATATATATATATATATATATATATATATGTATATATATATATATATATATGTATATATATATATGTATATATATATATGTATATATATATATGTATATATATATATGTATATATATATATATATATATATGTATATATATATGTATATATATATATGTATATATATATATATATATATATATATGTATATATATATATATATATATATATATATATATATATATATATATATATATATATGTATATATATATGTATATATATATATATATATATACATATAGGGGTAGACAGAGGTCAAGTCTAGACAATTAAGTCCCTTTGACTTACCTTCCACCGAAGATATTTTCGGGACAACGTGACAGGTGGTGAGCCCGTCGCCGCCTTTTATGTCCAAGCCAACGATGAAATTCGTAAATAAGTTTTTAGAAAAACTCATTGGTACTGCCACCTGGGGATCGAACTCGGGTCTCTCCACTCGAAATTCCGACCACCTAACTATATATATATATATATATATATATATATATATATATATATATATATATATAAATTTTCACCCTTCTCTCACCAACATGTATTTTTTATACCCTACAAATTTCACTAGAAATAACATATTTGAAAAAACAATGTTTGCCTGGTGAAAAGTATTATTACATCGTATATTTTTAACGGTCCATAATATGCATTGCATGGCATAAAGGATCCTCACTCTCCAATAAATAAAATTTACTACAATCGCCAAACTTGGCAAACCAAGCCAAGATTAGCTGCACCAGCCACCTCGCATTTGACTCTCGGTCTGCTGAGTTAAGGTCTGATTAATTTTCTAAGACCGTGATCCCGCTGTCTGTCGGTAGCCATTGCAACATTCAAACTGCCAGAGAAAGGCAGTATCCTTATTGGTGTATAAGGCGTTGCTAGGAGTGACGATACACCTGTGACTTTTTGAATAGTTTGCGTGTGTTTTGGACTACAGTAGACACTTATGAACAGATACAGATAGACTGTTAGGTCATTCTTCACCCTGCTGCGATCAAAACCGAATTAAAGTCCGCTCACTCTTCGATATGGTACATATTTAAGTTAACTTGGTTTTTTTTTATGATCAATATTCTTAACTACTGAGCCCTATAGACCTTGAGCTATAGATTATTAATAATTTGTAATGGGACGGGCTCACCACCTGTAATTTTATTCAAAAAAATGTCTGGTGGCAGATGGGTCAAAATGACTTAATTGTCTACACCTGTGTCTACCTCTGTATTAGCAATGGCGTAAAGATATTTATTTGTAATGTAAACAAAATTTTTTAGCTGTCTAACAAACTTATCACTGACAAACCATTAGAAATATTTGGTCCGTGGCAAATTCAGGATTATGAACCACCTGTGGCGGAAAACGGGATCGTCCCAAGAAATGCTTACGGCAATGTTGAGCTATTCAAGGATTGCATGCTTCCTAAAGGCACCGTTCATATAAAACGTAAGTACTTCTTTAAATTTAAAAAAAATATGTTATTTTTATCTGACCTCAGAGAGAGTGTTTGAGATGTGTTTCCATAGATGTCTCACAAATAAAAAAGTGACTACTTGTCCACCTAAAAACAACTTTGACCCCTATGCAAATGTTACAGATGCCATGTCACTTCACTAATAATGAATACAACACAACTTATAAATTTACCTATTGAACCAGATCAAGGGTACAAGTGTGTAATGAATTAACTTTAATATCATAAATTACCATTATTCTGTATATACCTCTTTCCTACATTACTACACATAGCTTAAAAATTTTAGTTTTTGAAATGTAATTCCAAAATTTTTTTTCAGTGCCAGGCTTGAACAGAGTTGCAAAGAAACTGAATATAGATTGTGCTCCTGCTATGACTGGCTTTGATTTTAATGGTGGATGGACACACCCGGTGTTTGAAGGATTTGTGGTTTGCAAAGAGTTTGAAGAAGTCATAACAGAAGCCTGGCTGAAAGTAAGTAAAGTATTTATTTTTTAAATGACTGGTACTGTTTTTTTATGGAGACTCGTAATACGGGGCTGCACAACCATTTAAAGGATATTTTGGTATACCTCTTTGGCACCTACTCGTAACTGAAGGTAGTGGTTTACTTTCGGTTTATTTAATAGACCAGTGTTCAGTAATGGTTTCAATAAGTGACACCATAGAATAACATTAATTATAACAGTGACAATACAAAAGATTAATGTCCAAGTTTGTATAGAAATAGGTACAGCAATCTGTCTATATAAAAAACGTTGTAACTGCATATCTGAAGTCTTATGGGTATCTTTAAGACATCTGTAATTAAACTTGGGAGATAAAATATTGTGTAAATAATAAAATTCTAAAGATAATTTTTAGCGATAATTTTTAGCCAAATACATAATTTTTAGCGGATATAAAAGGATATAAGTTATTGAAATTCATAACACTGAGGTTTAAGTGAAAATGTAACAGGAGGCAAATCTCTCAGCATCTTGAATTTCCAAATCAAATACATAATGATTTATGATATTTACGCGAATACTACACATTTAAAATGATTTTAAATAAATTTATTTTTATTTGCAGGATCAGGAAGAACAGGAACGTAAGGAACGTGAGAAGATAGACTTGCGAGTGTATGGTAACTGGAAGAGACTCATTAAAGGGTTACTTATACGAGAACGGCTCAGGATTAAATATGGTTTTGATGATCCTGGTACTTCACAGGATAACAAGAAGAAACCAAAAGGGCCTCGCCTGGTTGTGAAAAAAACAAAATAAATGAAACAACCTTAATTAACTTACTTATGTGAGGTAATAATTTTATGTATGTGATAGAATGTACAAAAGTTTTAAAATAGTTAATTAATGTTATTAAAGTAGGATAAACATGAGTAAGAATACTTCTGTAATTGAATAATTTGAAATTTGTAGTGCCAATGTGATACTTTTGAACAAATGCTGCCTCATATGATAAAATGCGTGAAGATATATAATCAATAAATTAAAGTGTCATAAATGAAATTAACTAGTAGATACACTATACAGTTTATGTAATATTATGACTTTACAAGAAATGTAAATACCACATTTGGAGATTAATTTATCTTGTATAAAACATGTCCCGAAAATATCTTCGGTGGAACGTGGGTCAAAGGGACTTAAATGTCTAGACTAGACCTCTGTCTACCCCTGTATGGGGAATTGCGTAAAGATATTTTTTTTTTTATATTTTATTTATATAAAACATGTAATTTATAAACACTTTGTGTCCATAGGTAAAATATAACAATGATTTTATTTTTTTATTACATGTGAACAATTTTATGAAAGTGGATACCTAATAAATCTACATTTCGAACTTATAACGCTACCCAAAAGTGAAATATTCTTCAAATCGTTGGACATAATCTTATGAAAAATCTTTAAATAGATTGGATATACTATCTTTATGCTGTCAGGTCAGTTACATTGCCATATACAACTGTGATATTACTGGAACCACGTACAATTCCATATTTGTTAGTAGAAAACCAAAATACTGTAGCAAACTAAATCAGTAAGCCTAATTAAAATGCTGCTTACAGATGACTCAATGCGAGCAATCACATTTTTTTTTACTTTTTAAGTCTTAGTAGTAAGAATTATGTCGTAATGTTTTAAAAAATTCTTGTTTTTTTTTCTTATGTCTACATTTAAGTGATTAAATCACATTTTATAAATTAGGTATGCATGTAAGCTGATCTTTGATCACAAAAATTTACAAAATTTGTTACTGTTGTCTTTATGAAATTTGTTTTGGTTTTATCTTTTTTTGCTTATGGCCTTGTTGATTTTTAAGTATAGATTGCTGTAAGAACGCTCTGCGTATATTGAGTTTCATGTATTTGTTGGTGCATGTTATTCTACTTCATGCATAAACCAGATAAGATGAAACATACTGCATGACATTTATTTTAATACTATTTATGCTGTAATTATTAATATTCATGTTTTATATAACAATTTTCTAAACAGGTAATCTTGTTTCTTCCGGAAATTCAACAATTGTTATCCCATCGTAAAAATGTAACATTTTTATCACTGTTAAACGTCCCTTGTTTATTCGTTAAATTGTCTTTCTAACTGATTCGTTAACTGCACTCATGTAATACAGTTTATAATACTCTCTACATAATAGGCAGTGCATATAAATATGTGCACACCAAACAATGTCATATTTTAATTTCTGGGTTTGAGCGTTGAATTAATTTGTACCGACAATCCCTAACTTCCTTCCCTAAGATTGTTTAGTATGTTTTTAAGCCACTTAGCCCCGTATTACTTACCAGACAACAACATATTCCAGTTGTATATTTAAAAAAACAGTATTATCATAACCCATGCAGTAAGAGTCTCTGGTGTTTCCGATAAATTATATGTTTCTTTATAGTTTTTGAAATTGTTAAAAAAAGAAAGTATAGGGACATGTATAATTCCCTTTTTCCATTTGCAAACAATAATACTGTCACCAATACGACTACAATACATTTACTAATATAATACATTTACATTAGGCATTTGTGTCAATTAAAAATACTTATTAAACCATTAATGTCTGTCCCATGGTTTAGATAATGTTATTATTCAGTTTCTAAGGTACATTCATCATTGTATGAACAGCAATTCGAAATAAGTATTTTATAATATTTTTATTACTATAAACTTACGATTCTATTAGATGCAAGTTTAATTTCAATAATCTTAAAAAATTTTAATTACGGGTATACATTGATTTATTATTAATAATGTTTCAAAATAAGTATTCCTATTGTGATAATTCCGCCTCTTTTATTATTACTACAATTACATATATGATTTTGCATGTCTTCTATTTTTAATCATGAATGTTATGTTCCCAAAAATTTGTTAAGTTTTAATTCATTTTATTTTGTATTTTTTTGAAGATGCTTTCTCCATTGTGAAAGTGGAAAAAAAAATCTAAAATACTCCTTTTTGACATCTTTCCTGTATTGAATTTTGTCATAAACAAAAATATAGTAAGCCTTTATTTTAATTATATAATTATAAAAACATTTTGTATTGAACAAACAAGGATTGTAAATATTAAATAAAAAAACATTTTTTTAATTTTAATTATTTATTATGAAAGTAATGATGAATACTGCCACAACTGCAATAAGCCGACTTAATTTATGTATAATTTATATAGCATGTTATTTTAGCAAAAGCCTTAAAGCATTTAGATTTAAATCTAGCACAGCTTATTGCTGTTTAAATAAATGAAATGATAAATCTATATACAAAGTCTATGGTGTATAAAAATATTTATAGCCACATCAGATCTTTGGTATATAAGATCTGGTCGGTCGAAACGATCGCAATTAAATGCAACCTTTATCTGTGTTTACAGGATAATTTTTGTACCTACCTCTATATCATATTATGATATTTTAGAAGATAGATAATCACAATGCCATATATTAATATTTCAGATTTTTTAATTTTTTTAAATGTATTGCTTACATAGCTACAACATATCTATTAAGTCTATGTATCTTAAAGTAAATATTTTATGATGAATTTATAAACTAAGGGCCCAGACACATTCATCACAGTTAATACTTATTGTGAAAGGAATGTAACCTTTAATTTATACTATTCTATCATAAAATATTTTTACTTAAAACTATTCTTTTTCTCCCCCAACTCTCATTTAGAGTCAACCATAATTAAAACCAGTCTAATATATGGTATGATCAAAATATTTTAGTAATAGATTAGATTCCTTTCATGCAGTTATTTGCATGCATGATTTATATAAAGCCCAGCTTTATAGTCTCTTATGCCATGGTTAATGTGCCTGCGCCCATTCCAAAACCAACTCCTTTAGGTCCAAAGTTGCGGCCATAACAGCTGCGGCAGTATATTTCACCGTTGGGACCGTCATTCAAGTTTGTAGAGTCCTGCAAGTTTAAAAGAAATGTAATGAGTCAGAGCTTGGTTCCAGGTTTAAAACTTTAAATAAATATGGAATATGAATTCAAAATCTAAAATAAACGTTTCGTTGCGGAGACGAAAGCAAAAAATTTGAGATTTGTCTTAAACCATGTTTGAACTCCGCAGCATTCGTCTTCAGAAATGAAAAATCGATAATAATAATCGCCGATTCTGATATAAAATTGGTAAGATTGGAAGAAAGATCAAAAATTGTTTCTGTATGAACTTATTCTCTAAGTGAATGAAAACATTGAACCTTAAATGTGGATCACACTGTTAAGAAAAGGGAGGCAGACAAACTATGTCCATAATGCAAATTGAGCCAAAACAGCTACTAAGGGTATGGCTGTTGAGCTGTTTTCAATTTAAAACAGCACAATAGTTACTTCAGAAATTTATTACAAATGATGGTAGACAAGCTCGTTAACGTCCGCGACCCTTCCATTCTCCGGTCCACTTATCACAATGAATCACAAACCCGTCTCAAAAGTAGGTACGACTTGGACTACGATTCAATCTTTAATACCTCTAAATCTTGCTCGTAACTGATTTCTATTTTTGTTTTTTTTTTTCGAGAAAAATGTAAAACCAACGATATATGTTAAAAATGCCATTAAGTTTCATCAATAATTCAATATTGTACTTCTATTAGAATGGTAAAAGTGCATAAAACATCATTGCCAATGCATCGAATTTCTCCTTTACAGCCTGCTTACATCAACAACAATAATAAAACCTACGCTAAACGAGATGAATTTATACATGTTCAAAATACCAGCAACTTAAACGATATTTGAATTTCCTAATAAGACGTATAATTTACAAGATTTGACGTACAACAAAAGCCGAGTGGTATTAAGAGTGATTAGAATTATTACTCACGGGTTTATACCAATAAGTTCTTCCGAAACGAGTATAAAAACTGTATGTTGTAAGACGGCACAAGTTACGCACCAAAATAATATCGTGTGAAATGTATGTCGAAAAGATTCTATACCTTCGACTATCGCAGTATTGATAATGAGTACTATAAAAAAATCAAAAATCCTTATATGTAGTCAACGATAGCACATAATTTTTTTTTAACTTAGAAGTCTTGTAGTTGATGCAACAATAGTAATTGATATTGGCAGATTACTTATACACTACTGCCATATAAAGCTCAGTGACCGAGAAAAGAAAAAGTCACTGTCAAACAACGTCAAAATCAAGGAGAAATAATACGGTACAGGAAAAATATAGCTGATTCGTTTAATGGTTACTAAGTTATTTTTATGTAAAAAGTTTTAAAAATGGACACCACCAAAATGTTTAGTTCTCTTTTGTTATGTACACTAATTCTTATGCGAAAGTGTATGGCGGAATTTTCAACTGAAGATTGCGCTTCTCTTGGTTTTATTAAAGCTAACCTACTTTGCTCCTCTTGTGACCAGCTGAAAGATTTTAGCTTAGAGCAATTGATTGATCATTGTAAGGAATGCTGTCATAACGACCACAGCGCACCAAAAGAGAAGAAATACGCACGTGCCATTCTGGAAGTTTGCACTTGCAAATTCCCAGCTTATCCTCAAATTCAAGCCTTTGTAAAGAGTGACAGACCGGCTAAATTCCCTAATCTACAGATAAAATACGTACGTGGCTTGGATCCTATAATTAAACTCCTAGACAAAGATGGCATCGTCAGAGATACCGTCGCTATTGAGAAATGGAACACTGACTCAGTAGAAGAATTTCTAAATACGCATCTTGAAAAAGAAGAAGACGAAGACCGTAGCTATTTAAAAACAAACCAAATTTAATGAAATATTCAATGAATTATGATACAGACGTTTTTTTTTTATTATAAATATAATTTGAAACTTACAAGAGATTTGTGGCATTCTGCGCATGAGAAGCATCGTCTGTGCCATGTGCCATTCTTAGAGTGCATTTGCTCAGCAGCATAAACCGGGAAACCACAACGTGGGCATCCTTGGCCTTTTGCTGCCTTCTGTCCAGTGAATGGTAGTTGTTCAGTGCTGTTAACAAAATATTTTCTATACATCTCTGAGGTGCTATCTTAAATTAACGTTTTGCATTCTCTAACTTATAAATTACGTAAATAGTTGTTAATACATAATGAATTATAAATGTAATAATAATAGTATCTGAATTATAAATGTACTTTCACATAATAAATTAAGTGATATTTTTTTTAAATAATACTTTGTTTTATTGTTTTCTTGTGTTTAGTGATATATATCCATATTAAGTAATAAAAGTTCCAAAGTCAAATCTTGGCCCAATTTCCAAATGCTACATTCCAGTTTTATGTATTTTCTAACAACCAATAGTACATATAGTACCCAACATTGGTAAATATGTATATTGGCAACTAAATTGTAGAAAACCACTTTTTTACATATGTGTGTTTGTGGTACTTTTCTTGTTTTTGGTTCCATTAGTGCTTCAACAACTAGGCTCAGAACAATGTAGGTGATGATCTATGTATATTTTTATTTGTCAGAGAAAAAGCTTCATGTTGTAATTATTATCAACCAAAAACAGTAATTCCAGTACTTTACCGATGTTAAGAACCTACAGTTTACAAATTCCACATTGATATACTTACTATGTGATGGTAGGTTCAGAGTCTGTTGACACTAGAGTAGGGGCATGGCCATATCCAAAGCCTCTAGGTCCAAACAGCTTAGCATAGCATGCACGACAGTGGATCTCCTTGTCAGGGCCATCACAGGCAAGCATCGAGTCCAAGGGACGGTGGCACTCGGCACAGTTGAAGCATTTTTGTGCCACATCTGTTAAATATAATAGAGCTGTATTACTGATTTCTACATTGATATACTACAATGTTATAAAATAATTCCAGTAAAAATGATTTCATGAACTGAAGATACAGGTCTGCTTAGAACCCATAGTTACATTAGTGATAGGTTTTTTTGTTGGGATTTAGAATCTATTTTACATCACAACACCTTCAATAATTTTTCAAGAAATTCAGTTAGCTAAGTCAATATGAACTACCACGCAGTATCCCCAATTTCTCACAGAATCCCATTATTTATCGGACAATTAGCAGTTCATACTCTGAATACAGCAACACAAAGTATAATTAAGCAAATAATGATATAATCAAAATAATTTTTTTTTCATGTTTGAGTAACAAACATCCATTCACTTCCATTTATTATAATAATATAAGAAAAATTCTCCAAGTATATAAATGATCCTATAGTTTTACAAAAAAATGTTTTTATAATGAAATGGTTCATATAAAAACAATCCTAAGTATGCTGTAAATGTAAAACTGTAAATAACACAGCTGGTCTAGAGCCCTTTTTGATATTGCTGCTTCAGTTATCCTTTAAATTTCTAATATTAATGTATGATCTAGTGATGATGATTCCAAGTGACTATTAAAAAGTTATTTTAATTTTAGAATCTAAATTACAATATAAGAATAAGTAAATGTAACTTACAGTTCCTTTAGCGAGTTGTTGTTCAGCTGCAAACACCATACCACCGCATCGTGGGCAGCCTTGACCCTTAGGCGCTTTAATGCTTGTGGTGTCTGGGTTATAATATGGGCGGTTTGCAGAAATCTCTTCCTCGCTGTGTATTTACAATACAAATAATATTAATTAATGAAAAAAACCTAAATTATATTGGTGAAATGTAGGTCGAAATTTTTATTCCAAACGTTCATTGCCTAGATCTTTTAAGACCTTTTATCGTCACTTACGACACTCAGAACGATCATATTAACACGGAGTTCAAGAGAAAATAAGATCGTCCTTTAGTCTGATAAAAAAAAGTACTTAAATATTAAATGTATACACTTTTTCCTTCTTTGCTTCATGAAAATTGTAATACCTAATAATATCATGTCTAAGCGAAATTACCGAGTTTTTTACTTTAAAATTCTCTGAGTGAATTAATTTATATAATAGATAGATTTGATTCATATTGTCACATAAAACATTTATCGCTAGAATATAAAAGAATTAGTACTACGACGTTAACTAACCTTAAACCGTCAGTTTGTAAGAATCCAGATCCACAAGCGAATCCGTAGCCGTGGGGGCCCCACTTTTTGCCATAGCAGGTCTTGCAGTACACGTCAGAATCTGGACCGTCGCAAGCGATAATTGAGTCCAGGGTCTTGGTGCAATCGCGGCACTTGAAACACTTGCGATGCCATTCACGGCCCTTGGCCAAGACCTGTTCTGCAGCATATACAACACCACCGCATCGTGGGCAGCCCTTGCCGGGCGGTGCCTTAATAACAGCCGTGTCGATTACCGTTGTCCTTGGAGCGTGGTCCCTAAAATAATACATTTAAACCTTAGATATGCCTTTTTAGGCGAAACTGGTGAGGTTTTGTTATAAAAATAAAAAAAAATATTTTTATAACTTAAAAAAATATATAAGTTATAAAAATTAACAATAAATTAAGCATATCTGATTTGAATTCCAACAAGCGACGAAAATATTAAATGTCATCTAAAATAGTGTCTTTTCTTGTGAAAGTAAATTGTTTTAACGAGGAACTTCTCGTAAATGTGTATGTTAAGGTCAAACTATCACGTTGTCCCAAAAAATGTCTTCGGTGGAAGGTGGGTCGAAAGGACTTATTTGTCCAGACCTCTGCCTACCCCTGTATTGGAAATGGAGTGAAAATATTTTTATGCGTATTTATAAAAGTTTCCATATGTAGGAAACTTTTTTACTATAGAAGCTAAAATGTATATACGATATAATATACATAATAATATTACATCGAAATTGAGCACATCAATCATAGGCAGAAGCAACACCATGATTTTGTTTCTTCCGAGGGTTCACCTCTAATTTTAATATCACCGATAAACATAGTCAAATAGTCGATCAAGTCATTTATCAATATTGCGATTAGATTGTAAAATTACACTTGGAGCAAGATTCATATTCTGCAATGGATTTTTTTACCGATTATTAAGGACAAGTAAACATTCCCCCCTTGAACTTGTCGTCAGTAAAATTAGGAGTGTATTCGGCTGAAATTATCATGAAATTAAATAAGAGAGTGAAAATATTTAAGAGATATAAAAAATATCTACAATTAAAAGGCATTTTATGCTTATAAATGTACGGTTAATGATATATATCGCCCGTAACATTTAGAAAATACAACAATTAAAATAACGTAATGAATGCCATGACCTCAACTATAGATAATATATCGTGAGTAGTATTTTATAAAAAAAAAATTGTTATACAACTTAATAGGTACATAATTTTACTACTAGTATTTTAATAGGTAAGTTATTGTAGTTCTTAACTTACAAAATGATTTAACCTGATCTGAAATTAAGCTGAACATTTTCGTGGTTAGTCTTGCCCACACTAAAATTAGCCTGCGCGAGAGCGGAGAGCGCGTTCTATTTTCAAACTGGCATTTTGCCATCACTTGTTTGTATTATAAGCTGTTTTTATGAAAGTGACTATAGGATGAAAATAATCTAAACCTGTCTTGTAATCTGAGAACTTCACGTAATAAGCTACGTAGTGGTATGTGGAAAATCAGCAGACTTTTAGACGTAATGTCATGTTTCCAAAAAGATGTACACAACAACAAATCAACATTGAAGTATTTTTTATTTGAATAAGTACTTTTGTCTCAGCTCAGCAAGTGTTCCTCAACTTGACTTTGTGTGTTCATCTATTTGACTTTATTTCATGACTTAGTGTTAGTCAATTGAATTGAGGTCCTTTTACTTATTAATGAAGTTAGTTAAAAATTATAATATATCTGATGTTACTTACCCATTAGCGTAAGGGTCGCTCTGCAAAACTCCGGCACCTTTTCCGTAACCATATCCTTTAGGACCAAACTTCTTCGCGTAACATACTATAGAGAAAATACTGAATTAAAACCAAGCTTTCAAAGTTATCAATACAATAAATTGTATATCGCTTTTGAATAATTGTTATCGATAATAGCTTTATTGTAAAATTACTTAGTGCTTTTCGAAAAATCTTATTTTATAGTTTGAACAGAAGGTACGAACCTTTGCAGTAAATATCTTTGTCCGGTCCCTCGCAACAGTTTGTGGAGTCCAGCCGTTTTAAGCAGTCGCCGCATTTGAAGCACTCCTTGTGCCATGCCTGGACATACAGTGAACTGTGAAGGTATGTAGGATGAGACATGCAAGGACAAAACTAGGGGCAAACCGTTATTACAGTGACAACGAAGGTTATTGCACAAACTGCTTTACGTTGTAAAGGATTTTTTCAGTTGGGGCCGTCAACGTTTAAATACCTCGACAATAAGTCTCGTTTTCTGCTCCATCAGAATGCGTCATTGAATCATTGGAAGTAGTGTTTTTCAAAGCCCTACGGTACAATAATTTTGTTTACATTGTTGTTATTATGCTCTATGAAATACGGTAACTTTGTTCAAGCTTTAGTTTATCGGAGCTCTGTTTAAGTCATAACAATATTAATGTCGGTTAACTTTCCACCTGTTCAGATATTTCAGGATATTATTTGCGATTATTTATCGGTAAAACGTTTAAGAAATTTAAATTATACGATAGAAAACTCACCCGTCCGCGAGCTAACATTTGCTCGGCGGCGTAGACATAACCGCCGCAGCGCGGACAGCCCTCTCCGGGCGGTGCCTTCGCTATAACGCGTGGTTCTAAACAGGCTCCGTTGGTCCTTACGCCCCTGCACATATGGCTCATGTCATTCGCTGCTCAACAGTGGTCTCGTCGAGCAACAAAGACAGCAGATATGTTAAAAGCAATGAGGTGTCAGAGCTCTCCATACACCCATATTAAATAGTTCACACGAATGGCGGTGAAGCGGTTATCGGCGGCGCACCTACGCCGTAATGGGAGAAGGTAAGGCTCCCGGCCGCCCGCTCCGCACCGGTCTATGTAATAGCCTCGCTATACAGACTACGCATATAGAAATAGAGGGCGCTTTCCTTATCCCATCACATATTATGTATATTAGCTACGATTAAAGCTACACAAGCGTTAGCTGTTTGTTAGCTAGGATCAGTAAGTAGTGCAGAAAGTTACGAGATAGTAAACAGTGTCACGAATATTCATGCCTTAAGGTGCGTCTGGAGCGTTGCGAAGCCGTGCGTACGCTAACATGATGGTTTTCTCACCGTTGCTTCGCTGCGTATAGTCGCCACGAGTGGGGGAGGGGAAAAGTCAGAGCTAGAGCGCGATCGAGTCGGCGCGGATCCGCTCCCGTCAGCACCTGGAGCCTGCGCCGGCTCGTTCGCACTCCGACTCATCAATACAACTAACTCAGTATTGGTGGTCGACTCTTTTATTTATTTTGTATAAATTATAAATATATGACCGATAAACAAAATAAATTAAGCGATAGCGAATAAATAATCCTAACTAAAGTAGTTTAAAGTAAAGTGGCCGTTCGCGAGGCGCCGCTGGTTGGCCGAGATGTGTGTCGGCGGCCCGCTAGCTCTGCTGGACGGCTGCTTGCGCTCAATTCCTGTTGCGACATAAACGGAGACTGGTCATGCACGTGTCAGGCGACGCGTAATGTACAGCCGAGCGCGCGCTTACTACTTTCTGTGAGTTTATATACACGCTGTTAATGTTGTTACGTACGGGCCCGAAGGCCGGTCGTCATGACGACCATAGATAAGGAAAGACCCTCAGTGGCGCGGGCGGCGGGAGTTGTATAAAATTAATTACTTACGCATTTTCGCCCTTAAGGTGATCGCCGGTGTCCATGGATAAGCATCCAGCGCCACCGCCGAAACCGTAGCCTTTAGGTCCAAATTTGCGTGCATGGCAAACTTTGCAGTAAAGTTCACCTTCGTGTTCTGAGCAGTTGGTGGAGTCCAGCAACTTCTGGCACAGACCTAGAACACATACGTAGAAGCTAATTGCAGCGCGTACATAATTAAATTGTCAAATAGAAATGTTTCTATTTAAAAAGAAATTTTTGTAAGATTTTCCGATAGTTGAAAATTCTATAATGTTAAACAAAACAACTATCTCTGGAAATTCATGCCTCAATCAGCCACGTCGGCCTTGCGATTAAAATTTATCGATTATGCGATTAAAAATCAATGTATATTTAAAGCATATTAGAAGTCTACCGTCTCAATATTTCAGATATGAAGACTGTGGGTGATATTGGGGTGAATTTTATCCTTTTAGATAATGTCATTAAATTAAAGTGAAATTTCTTTTTTTAATTTCAACTGACACGGACGGGATTCGAACTCGCGACCTCTGCCGATCCGTGGCAACACTCTTAACTCCGCGCCACCGTGTCTTACACGGTGGCTCGGAGGTAATCACTTTTAGATAATGATATAAAATGTGTCTCTTAACAATATAACGTTGCTCCATCAGTCTATATATTTTGCAGTGAGTGTCCAAAACTGAGAGAAATTATTAATTTTCTTGAATTTTCTACTTCAAATGACGTTTTTCAAATAAACGAACGGATAGCCTAGTTGGCAATGACCCCAGCCTTCGAACCTTTGGGTTGTGGGTGCGAGTCCCGCTAGAGGCAAACATTTGTGTGATGAATATAAATGTTTATACTGGAGTAATAGAATATTATATGTATATATCTATCATAATAGTTATGTATTGTACCGCAGGCCTAGAGACAAAGACAGCGATGGGCTAAATAGGCTTTCTAGTCAAGATACCTGAGTTCGATCCTCAGGTGGCAGGCTCGTACCAATGGGTTTTTCAAAAACTTATGTACGAATTATATCGTTGCCTTGAACATAAAGATGGTGACTGGCTCACCACCTGTCACGTTGTCCCGAAAATGTCTTCGGTGGAAGGTGGTTCGAAAGGACTTAATTGTCTAGACCACTGTCTACCCCTGTATTGGAAATTGCGTGAAGATATTTATTTTTAGAAATCGGGAAAATGCGTGAATATGTAAAGAACTATCTTCATAAAATCAAAATATAATTTTTATAAAACGATTTTCGGATTATATCGCGTTCATCCGTGGTCACGGGGGGATGCTGAAAAGCATCTGAAACATCGGAAAATAAAAATAGTTTGTAAAAACTAATTAAAAAACGCGATGAAATCCGAAAATCGTTTTATTTAAAATGTGTAGTATTCGCGTAAATACAAGAAATCATTATATTATTTTTATGTTTCCAATCGTTGATATTTTTACCAAATTAAAAATAATCTTAGTATTTAAGAGTCACGATAGCCGAGTGGTTAGGAGGTCGGAATTTCGAGTCAAGAGATCCGAGTTTGATCCCCAGGTGGCAGGCTCTTACCAATGGGTTATTCAAAAACTTATGAAAGAATTATATCGTTGGCTTGGACATAAAGACGACGACGGGCTCACCACCTGTCACGTTGCCCCAAATATATCTTCGGTGGAGGTGGGTCAAAGAGACTTAATTGTCTAGACTAGACCTCTGTCTGCCCCTGTATTGGGAATGCGTGAAGATATTTATTTATTTATTTTATTTATTTATTTTATTAATCGGGAAAATGCGTAAAGATATAAAGAACTACTTTTGTGAAATCAAGATATAATTTTTACGTTTCAATTCGTTGATATTTTTATTTAAATGAAAGTATCTAGAGAAAAACATGAGTACTGTCCCAAATAATTTGATTCTTTGGTAAGTTTCGTAGACACGTATTAATTTCTAATTACATCGTACACTGTGTACTTTATTCTGTATATATTTAACAAGAATACAAACCACACTTAAAGCACATCTTGTGCCATTTGAGTCCGCCTGCGACACGTTCTTCTGCCGCATACACGGATTTACCGCATTTCGGACACTTCGGATTGTCTACGGGTTTGAAAGGCATTGTGCTCGCTTAACTTATCCTGCAACAAATCGATATAGTACATAAGTTTTTTTTATTTAACTATTTTGATTGGGTCTTTTTTAAATAACGTTATTTAGCGATTGTGCAAATTCAAAATAAGTGGACGATAAGCAATGCGAAGGCGACTTGAATTTACAGAGATACATACTAAACATCCAGAAGAGAGTTATACCAAATAAAAAAACAATATTCAAAAAAATACAACAATATTCTCATTTCACTGTTTTATGTATAGTACATAACAGGCCGGTATTATCGCAAAATCTCTGACATAATACGTTCTATTTAACGAATAGTCCATTGGACGTAATCCAAGTCGCCTCAAACACTTCAATTGCATCCAAACTGACACTATTTCTCAATAAGCACATGTTACCGGGCGTTGTGTTAGCTACGTTGACTTCTTCCGAATGCTACGAAAATTTAAAACTTTAAATTAAAATTTACAACACAGGGCGGGCGGTGCGTGGGCCGATGCTCCAGCGCTCCTAATTTGGACCGTCCAGGTAAAGTTACGCTACTGGAACCGCATTGCACTTCTCTTTCTATTAATAAATCGCATAAGGAAGAAGCCGTCGTATCACTCGCGATTTTGTTATGATAGCAAGTTTGATATCACTTTCACCACCTGTTCGTCGAGTCGCTACGAGAGTCGGGCTCCCGGACGCGTGTACAGTTCAGGGCGTTGGTGCCTAGACTGCGGTGCGCGGAGGTCGAATGATGCGCGAGGGCATACCGCCACCGTAGTCTATCCGCCTGTTGCACACGGCCCCAGTGGGGGGGGAGAGACGCCGCCCTCGCTGCCGCCTGCGCGCACCCCAGCAGATCCCACACCCTGCATCTCTGAACCCTGTGCCTGTGCAAATCTTGCCACGGAATCTGGAATCAAGTTTACGTCATATCAGGTATCAAATAAGGTCATTTATGACGACATGATGAGCCACGATCTATATTATTTATGTTAATAACATCACTACATTAATTTATTATCAGAAGCTTTTTAAAAGTTTTTATCTAACTCCTAATATATGTAAGTTTGGGCAAGTAAAATCTTGCTAGCTGAAGTCGTCACACTTTGTTTTATTTTGCGGAGTTGATATTTAACATGTTGTTTCACTTCCTATGGCAATGCAAATTTACGGTAAACATGACCTGGATTCTACACCCTGGAGATTAGCTTCAGATGACTCCTCAACAGGCAGTATAGAGTATTAAATAAAAAAAAAAAAGCTTAATGTTTTTAAATTATTAATTTTTTTTTTCGAAATTTGAGAAAAAGACTATAATGATGATGAATAAATTTTTATTATAGAAATGTACCCATACTTTTAACTTGTTGCAAATATTAAACAATAATCTCAACTTCCATAAAACACTATCCATAATCGTACCTGTAGTGATTGGTTTACATTTTTTTAGTCGAATTGTTTGACTTTTAAACTTAGGGCTATGGTTAGTTTTAAAATTCTCTCTTGTTTTTCTCTACCGTTGATTAAAGGCCTTGTTATTTGATTGGCTATCAACATGTCACATTCTGATAGTCTTCATCGATGCAGAAAATGAGCTGGGCGACACACCAATCACAAGTTTAAAAATATTGAAGCCAGAACTCATATTACATTTTCTGTTACGCACTGTCAAATCTCATTTATGGTGAAGCTACTTCATTTTTATTTAATCTTCACGTAGGCCCCTTTTTACTGGAGACAGGCAGAGATCTAAGTAGTGAAGTATTTCCGACCCACTTTCCATCGAAGCTTTCGAAGAATTTGGGACTACATGACAAGCATTAAGTAATAGATAAAAAATTATCTGAAATACATATAAGTTTAGTAATACATAAATAAAATAAATAAATATATACATATAAATATGAATTAGTACAAACATTTACATTCGTCACACAAATTTTTGCCCTAACGACATTCAAAAGTCTTAGCTTCGAAGGCAGTGTCACTACCAATTACTATACTTTAATATTTTGAATATATTTATCCGGAATATTTTTTGCTATAGTAGCAGTACGAACTTTGTTAACGGCGTGTTGCGTAAAAACGATACATATTATCAATAATTATACGTAACGATTTGTATCATTAGGGCGCGATAGACCTGTCGCAGTTTTCCAAATGAGATCAATTGAAATATGTCTTGAGTTGAAAGCACAAACTTGTAACTTCCATTAATCAATTCACTACAAGACAGCTACTCCTATAATTGATTATTCTCATTATTGCCACATTCAGCTAGTAGATTAAAAATCCTATTACCGGATGCTTGCGCTTGCTTAATTTTAATTAAATTTTTAAGTATATTTGCTTGTATAGGACATCGTATTAATTTTTTTTTTTAACTTTTGAGGATATATAGGTTGTCATTTATAATCATATATATAACTAACAACAATATAACTGTCATGAAGCCACCACGATGGTGAGCCGTGGTCGGTGGTGAGCCTGTCCTCATCAACGTGACAATGTTATCCCAAAAAATGTCTTCGGTAGAAGGAAGGTAGAAAGGATTTAATTGAGTCTAGACAATTAAGTCCTTTCTACCTTCTACTCTATCTGCCCCAATATTTGGGAATGGCGTCAATATATTTTACAATATACTGAATTACTTTAGGATTTTTCGTATTTTGTTTCGTTTTTAATCTATGACATATCATCAATATTACTAGTTCTCTTATAGTAAAGAAAAAGTATGGTTTTCCTAAATTAATAGTTATTTTTAAACTACAGACTCTTCAAAACAACAATAAATTCCTTTCTGTCAACATGATTGCCTTTGACAAAGTTATGAGTCACGTACCGATTCAGACGTGGAACTAAAAGTTTGAGTCAGATATTTTGGCAAGATGTAGCCATAACAGATAACCGGTAATGGCCAACAACGTCGCTAATGGCACAGACGGCTACATTGTCGTGGTGATAATATCAAGAAGTGGTCATTAATGATTCGACTTTGACTGGTGACGCCGTAGGGCATGCACTCATCGCTACAAAAATAAACAACAAAATATACTCTCTTACGTATACAATTAGTCCAGGAGCATGTCACATCATAGCTGAGCGCTTTGCCAACTTCAGCACACCTGCCTATCTATTAATATTTTTATATATAAATAAACGCGCGCGTGCATTCTGCAGAGCACGGTAATTTTTTCAGCTGGAAAAATACTTTATGACTTTTAATGTGTTTGAGATTTGTTATTATCATAAATCACCTTGATACTTGAATATGGCATTACAATAAGTCTTAATTTATTGGTACAACATTTTTGGTTGGTGGAAAATCTTCTTACCTATAATAATAACACCTCATTTTTGACATTACTCCGTTCGTTTGCGTTACACGTTGATGTTGCATAGGTGCTTTTTTGTGTATTCATTAATGTTTTTTTTTGTAAATAAAAAAGCATTTATAATTCGTTATCATTCTGTGGTTACATCATTGTTTGCAACTGGTACAAGCAATAGAAACAATTTTATTCGTTTGGGTACACTGTATTAAAGGCAGCACGGCCGGCATTGGGTTAGAACATCAGTATCAGGCATTGGGTTCTACTCGGTTACAGTTATTTATCAGTTTTATAATGGTTATTCGGCCATCTGTCGGAAGTCCTTAGTCGCCTCCCACAACACCCACAAAACTAAAGGGAGCAGAAGATTCTTTCGCCGATTCGAAACGGTTTTGGTAATAAAACAAAATCAGTCCAAAAATTTTTTCCTGCGTGACAGTTCTCTAATCCAAAAACTAATTTTGTCACTATTATTCACCATAAATTTTCAATAAATGTTCAAAAACCATAAACAGATATTTATACTTATACATATTATATAAGTTCTAATATGAAACACGTGTTGTAGATTCAGTATTTTTTTAGTTTTCACACGCATGTTATTATGTTAACATGGTAGTAGATGACATCCTAACTTTTACCAACCAACTAAGTGATGGAGGTATACATGTCGATATGCGCGCGACTCGTAAAAATTCGAATTGACAATTTTTCCCTAACGCGCCAAAATATGCATTAATAATAATAAATAAATAAATATCTTCACGCAATTCCCAATACAGGGGTAGACAGAGGTCTAGTCTAGACAATTAAGTCCCTTTGACCCACCTTCCACCGAAGATATTTTCGGGACAACGTGACAGGTGGTGATCCCGTCGCCGCAAAATATGCATAAATTCAAATAATTAAATACTAAGTATTCTTAGAGCAATAAGAGTTGATGACTAACAAGGTTATGCCACAATGACATGTCCGATTAGTTTCCTTATAAGTCCCACTATTACTCAACATCTGGTGCTATGGACGACTTGCAAACCGCAAGTTTCTTTGATATTAATGTATATTATTGGTTTACAAAACAAATTGTAATATCTTAAATAAACATGTTTAAATGTAGGTATTGAAGGGCGTTGACTGCGTACATATTGAAAACTGTAAAATACATTTCCAAATATTAAAATCAGGAGATCATGTATGCTATGTAAAGTTGTGTACATAGGGATCATGTATGCTATGTAAAGTTATGTGTTTCATGACTACTATCATCTTGTTACGGTGATAATAATAATGATACAATTTTATTATCACCAACATCAAATTATTGTGTATGTTTTCTTCGAAAGAGTGGTCCTACAGCAACCAAGACAGGATCTGATATTTAATTCCTACATATTAAATTTTTTATGTCATCTATTTTTAAATTGTTTTAAAGATCTTTTGACAAGACAAGACGCCAATTAATCGATTTCAGGCCAATGGAATTTGACTTATAAAAATATGACTTTCATTGAGTTTTACAAATTATTCTGAATTGTGTACGTCTTCCAATGTCATTAGAGATATTTATTATTTTAAGCGAGATAAGTATGAGAGCATCCGCTATTTTTGTCACCAATTTTGTTATTGGCGACACAAATTTTATGGCCGTGAAATTGTTTTCGAAAAAAGTAAAGTGGGAAATTAAACGCTGGCACGCATTCAATCCTGTCCATAACTCGATCATAAACCTTTCTTTCAGTTAATTTCATCCACCGACACAGAGCCACTTGCCATGGCATCACAAACCTGGCATGACAAATTGTTATTTTTATAATTGTTTGCCTTTCATTAGTACGGCTAACAATGATGACTATTCATCATTGCTAGCCGTACTTATTACGCGTCCGAAACAATACTAGATGAAAATTTTTGAATCTTTCAACGATTGGCCGCAAATGTATTGTCAAGATTGGATCTTAGATGTTTTCACATACATAGATAAACATTGCTCTGATCCCAAAGTGAGCAGGTTAAACACTTGTAATATGGAATCAGAAACAACGAAGGTACCACAAACACCCAAACCCGAGACTATGATAAAAAAGTTGTTTTCTATATTGACCCGACTGGGAATCAAAGCCTCAGAGCTGGCGACACCTTGAAAATCGGTATGTACGCCACTCGTCCACGGAGCTCGTCTGTACACTTAAGTTAGAGTAATTAAACTTATGGTATTGTTGTGCCTTATGTACTTGTAGTCTAGTCTATGACCTTCTTAGAAGCAATTCAAACTCATTATTATTCAAATTTAGTACCTAAACTTATCCAAATATGAATGAATAAGACGAAGAATTTAGTTTGTGTAATCTCATTAAGCTTGAACCCCAAATAATAATAAGAATAATAACTTTTCGGGCCTCAAGCTTGATCATCTCAATCAAGTTTCGCATCTCAAATTGTTATTATAATGTTTATAAAATATAAATTCTTTAAATCAAATTGATAATAGTTTCTGACGTTGTCTGGTCGAGGAATGTTATGGACTCGGATTAAATAACGCTCAGGTGTTTACGACTGAATCTGCAGGTGTGTTCGTATGGAGGTGCGCGTGGGTTGTTGCTAAAATAACGTGGAAACCCTCGGCGGGACGCAACCGGCGAGTTACTCAGCGCATCAAGAAACTATACCGCCGTAGCATTACTCACACCGACGTGGGTAGTCTTCCCACGTTATATCAAAATTTTACGTAAAAGTTATACAAGGTAATCCTGAAAAGATTTAACTGAAACGCCACTGAAACATTACTAAATTTTTGTACAGATGTTAGACATTTTTTTACATAATGATTTATTTTGTTTACGCGAATACAACACATTTTTAATAAAGCAATTTTCGGATTTTATCGCGTCTTTTAATTAGTTTTTACAAACTATTTGTATTTCCCGACATTTCGGATGCTTTACAGCATCCGTAATGTCCCCCCGTGACCATTTTATGACCCGTTGGTTGTTATCCGAAATTTTTCCGATCGTTATTATCTGAAACGTCGGGAAATAAAAATAGTTTGTAAAAACGAATTAAAAAACGCGATAAAATCCAAAAATCGTTTTATTAAAAAAAATTATAGTTAACTTTACTAGCAGCTTAAAAATGGCACAATTCATAGTTATTTCGAGTGAAAGAATTTCAGAAATATCATGTATGAGGATTTGCCCTATGTTTAAGCCAGCGGAAATCAGGATTGTGTCAGCCTGGCTCAGAAGCAGAACTTCATATATTAGTCATATGTATGAAAGATGACACTGGACTGGACTGTAATCGCTCTATAGCCAGCAGTGGTATTTTATAGGTTAAATATATGGCAGTTTTTTCGATGATATAATTCATAAAAATGCGGCGACGTGCTCACCATCTGTCCCGTTGTCCCGAAAATATCTTCGGTTTAAGGTGGGTCGAAGGGACCCCATTGTCTAGTCTAGACCTCTGACTACCCCTGTAGTTGGAAATTGCGTGAAGATATATTTTTTTATAAAAATGCTCGTAAAAATTCATTTCAATTAAAATTCACTTACTTATTCCACTATTTATTTATTTGCCACCGTTTATTAATATTATTAGAACGTAGTGATAATCGCAAAATTGTAATAACGTATAACGATTGATATGTCGGTTTGTCACCCAATTATGAACACACGCCTTTCCCAATAACTAAGTGATATATGAGACACGATAATGTATGAAATTTATGAGAGTATTTAGCATCACTATTCACTAAAAGTTATGTGTAACTAGTCAAACACCGTAGCGTAGTCAAAAAAATCAATATTATTTAAGTAAAACATGTCTGTACCAATTTTAATTTAAAATTTATAGATATAATATCAATAGCAATATGTCCGAAATTAATTAACGATTTTGACTAAAGTTTTTCACTCATTATTTACTTAAAATATTTTTGCTTTATAAGATTACATGAAATTATTTATTAACACATTACTGCGATCACATCTCTGCGATCTTGTACAAATATTATTAAATTATCAGTATGTTGTTATATAATAATAAGTAGTATAGTAGATTAATTTTCTAATAAGATGATAAAATAAATTTTTACATGCAAAATATTGATTTAATTTTTTTTAATATTAACTCTTAATGTTAACTTTTCTCAAGTTAATCAAAGGATTTCGCACTAATTTCAATTTAAAGCGCGGACGAGGCTACGGAAAGGATCTAGTTATAAATCGCATAAAATTGTCTTCTACTGTGACTGATTTTATAATAATAGGTTGGTTTGTACGATATCACACGAGTGTTGCTGGTTTGAAACAAGCTTCGCGAAGCAAACATATTGTATGACGAATATAAAAGTTAGTAACAGAATTTTCAATGTTGAATTCGATGAACATTCAGTAAACCATTATAAATCATGTCTTATGTACAACACAGGGTCTGTATGTACAAGAATATATTTTTCAAATTGCTATTACATTTCGTAAAAAAAGTGTAAAAAAAGTAACGATAGTTCAGTGCTTCTGAATTTCAATTTAAATCAAGAGATTGAATTTTGATCCCTGTGAGGGAGAGAGCGTTAGGTGATTTCTCATACCAAAGAGTTTTATTTATAAGGTAAGTATAACACCAACAATCATTGGTATGGACTCTAATTGCAAAAACTCATTGCCTACTTCGTAGAAAATAGCTCTGATGAAATTGGGATTGAAGGGTCAAAACTGTCCAAACATCCACCCCTATGATGAAAATACTAGGGTCAGAAAAATACCGGAAAACACCTTTATTTAATTACGAAATCACTTGTAAATAAATTTAAATAAACCTATTTTTCTGATCAAGCAAATCCTAATAACATTGTTATAAAATGCATTTTTCAATTTTATTGCGGTGATAACTTGACGGGTTTTATTTTGGTAATGTGTGCATCGATTGTATGAAACATCGTTCTAAAATAACGAAGTCTACTGTATTCGCGTTTGTATCGAAGGCACGTTGCTATGCGCGGTTGTGAAACTGAATATGAAAAACATGGAAGCGATTTCTATTTTCAAACAAACCGACTGCTAACATAATCCAAATTGGATAAAGAATAGTTCGGTTTCTGGGAAGATGATGCTTTGATATAAGAATTTATTTTTATTCCCAGGTTGGCAGAGATTGGGCGTTACGAATTTCACCATCATGAGTTTTGGTTCTTTTATACGGATATATGTATATTTTTATGTATCCTTGGTTTCGTCATAAAGACGGCGACGGGTTCACCACCTGTCACGTTGTTCCAAAAAAATGCCTTCGATGGAAGGTGGGTCGAAAGAACTTTTTTGTCTAAACCTCTGTCTACCCGTGCATTGGGAAAGGCGTGGATATATAGTATAGTTATAGTATAATTTGGGAATAACATTATGTATTTGAAGGCGATTAGAAAATAATTTACAACTGATGCGCGTAAGATACCGTGGTTTATACCGAAGAGCATCGCCATGAGGTCGCGTGCCCGAACCCCAGTCGTGTCAGTTTATTGTTTTAATTTCTTATTTACATAATCATTAATATATAAACTACTGCAATTTGTCATTGAAAAATATTTAACCCCGTGAATTGTGAGGAGTGACGTGTGAGGTTTATGGCGATTATCAGTCTTAATCCTTTGAGCTCCTCATTGAGATAGAATGTTTTCATACCCGAGGAAAATATGGAAAAAATTAGGTCTTATTAATTTATTTAGATTTTTTGCCTGTTTGCAAGTCAAAATCAACAGTACTTATGCTGATGCTAATAACTGTAATGCTAATACTAATGCTTATGCATGCTAACTGTTAAACGGATTGCTAACACAGAAGAACACTTCCAGAAATTGTTCATTTCGTGAATTTGGTGGACAAAGCTATAATTTCGATTTTTCATGATATATTTCAAAGACCTAGAGCTTATTTTGGTGCATGTAGTGTTAAGCTGTTGCCTTTTCTGCTGCACATGCACGGCTCGACCGGATTCATAGTAACGCGTTACGTCATGTGTTGTATACTTATGCATTACGTTCAGTTATTTTAGGCCCACATCCTCTTCTCCAGTTATAACCCATCCCTTCCCATTTCCTTGTACCAGCAACAAACCGTGAGCTCCTGCATGTGGATGTCCCTCGTGTGATTGATGCATGCAAATACATGATAAGTTGGTGCATATAAAATATGAAAAGTTCTCAAACTACCATAAATTATTTTAGCGGATATTTAAACCACATATTTAAACCAAATACCCGGTTATTAGGACAATTACATTTACGCGATAACAGATAACATAACCCATTGCCATGGTGTATATAATTTAAGCGCACTCCCTCATTACAAGGCGACCTGTTTACCGAAAAGTATTAAATATCAAAGAAACAATAATACAAAACAGTAAACAGTAATAAAAAAGGAAAAAAAGAAAAAAATTAAGATATTTCCTACGGAAAGTGGCATTAAATACAGAAACGGACGCAGTTCTCAGCATGCCGCTATTTCGGTACACCAGGCAGGTCCAACTAACGACTCGACTTGATTTCTGAGAACATCAACACTACTACACAAACTGATTTAGTGAAAACAGATAAGTTTATCTGGCTTTCTGTTGAAATACGATTAGGAATACAATCAACACACAACAAAATTAAACTAACGACTGTTCCTAGTCTATTTTATGCGCGTAGTTTTGTACTTATGTATTTTACTAATTTGATATATATTATTATTTATTTATCTTCACGCACAATCCCTGACGGGGTAGCCAGAGAGAACAGATCGCCAAGTGTCACGATCCCTACATACTTTTTTCGCTTCTTTCAGATTCATCATCTTCTTCATACATGCACGTCTAGGTATCCGAGTACTCTTGACCCTCCTCTCTTCGAGCAATTTGCTCACATGGTCTTCGAAAGTTAGTCTCGGTCTACCTCGACATCTTTTAATATTAACTTTCGCGCTATATATTTTCTTCACCATTCGGTCTTCACTCATTCGCTCAACGTGCCCAAACCATCGAAGCACGCCCTTATCCATTTTTGAGACAAGGTCATCTTTCAAACCTGCCATATTGCGAATCTCTTCGTTTCGCTTTCGGTCGGCCATGGTAAGGCCGCATATTTTACGAAGAGATCGCATCTCCACTGCATTCAACCTGCTTTTATGCTTCTTCTGGCATACCCAGGTTTCGCTGCCATATAACAAAGTCGGTACCAACACTGCGTTATGTATTGCAAGGCGTGCACTTTTCACAACGCCTTGTCTTTTGATTAACGCAGTCTGGGCACCATTGACTTTGTTCCCGGCAGCGACACATCTTCCATCCCGGATAAACGCACTCCCCAAGTAAACAATTTCATTCACCTGTTCTAGACATTCCTGATTTACCCAAATTTCGCACTTCGTTCTTTCTTCGTCCCTTTCAAATACCAGAACCTTAGTTTTATTAGCATTCAAACGGAGACCATTAATTTCACATTCTTCTTTCATACACGTGACTAATGCCTGCAGTTCTGCCTCTGATGGTGCAATAAGCACTGCATCATCAGCATAAAGCAGACAATTTTTTACTTTTATGTCACCCAATTTCACACCCAAACAGCTATCTTTCAGCTTCTGTAAACAGCTGTCGAGATACAGTATGAACAGCCAGGAAGACATGACTCAACCCTGTTTTACGCCCGTTTGGACGCTAAACATGGGTGACAGGTCATGCCCTACTCACACAGGCTTTACAGTCACAGTAAAGTGACTGCACAGCCCTTAGCAATCGACCATCCACACCATACCCCGGCAACAGTTCCCACATTTCCTTCCTTACAACTTTATCAAATGCTTTCTCAAGATCCACAAAAGCACAGAAAATCTTCTGGTTAGCAGCCAGAAGCTTCTCCGTTATCATGCGGAGAGAAAAATTTGATCCGTGCATCCTCTTCCAGGTCTAAATCCGCATTGTGCCTCCCATAGAAATCTTTCCGATTTATCTTACAAACGTGATTGCCTACGTGTCAAAACCTTCGAGTAAACTTTATTTGCTAAATTGGTCAAGCTGATTGCACCTGATAGCACCCGCAGTCATAATGTGAACCTTTACCTTTATATAAAAGCACAATGACCGCGGATCGCCAATCATCCGGAACAGTCCCCGTTCGCCAGCACAAATTGCACAGCAGATGAAAGCTGTCCCAGACGCGTGGGCCACCATACTTGACCATTTCAGCAGTAACCTGTCTAGTCCCGCAGCCTTACCACATTTCAAACTTCTAATCGCACATTCAATCTCTTTCATACTGATGACCTCAGTGTCATCGAGGTCCGAGTCTGGCGTACCAGTCACGGCGTCACCCCCGGATCCCTCACTAAGATCATCACACGCATACATCTCTCTATAAAATTCGCTCCATCGCTGCATGACGTCCGATTTTTTCTGAGAGGTCGTCATTGGTTCCCGAAATCACTTTATTCATTCCTAAGGCTGTCGCACCACCTGGGTCCTTCCAACCTCTTCCAGAAGAGTTTGAGTTCTCCTTGAAGTTGTGCGACAACCTTTCGTCCGCTTCCATTCTACTCCTTTCACGCACTTCCTCAATCAATGCTTTCGTGTGAACTTTCTGGAGCTTATATCTTTCTTTCCTCTAATCCAAAGCAAGTTATTGTTTTTAACCATTCAATAATTAAATAAAGTGTATTATAGATGTTATTGTGATATAAATTTTATTTTTGCATTCCATTGTCACTGTACTGTCATCAGCAAAAGTGTCATTTGATGATTTGTAGCATTAACAAGGTCGTTGATATAAATAATGAATAATAGGGGCCTAAAACACTGCCCTGTGGTACTCCGTAACGTATAGTTCGTTCATCAGATTTATATGCATGTTCCCGTTTATCGCGATAATTTACTCGATGGATTTCAGTGTACTGCTTTCTGTTGTCAAGATATGATGTTATCAAGTCTAATACTCTACCTCGTATACCATAATGATTTAGTTTGTTTGTCAAAATATCATGGTCAACACAATCAAATGCCTGAGTCATATCGCAGTATAAAGCACAAATTGGATTTTTATTGTCAACGTTTGTCATAATAACATTTAAGAAATCATAAATTGCCATATTGATTGTCATCTTATGCCTAAAACCTTTTGTGCGTTGGTTAAATGTTATATTTTTCAATAAAGGAATAAATTTTCTGATGCAGAATTTTTCAGCTTTTACTGAATATCGATATGAGGGCAATAGGTCTATAATTTTCCATACAGAGCTTATTTTCTTTCTTGAAGAGTGGTTTGACTACTGATGTTTTTAATTTTCCTGGGTAGATACTTTACTGATACTCAAATTGATAATATGGCTAAGGTGATTTGATATATTATTTGCAACAAATTTAACGACTTTGTAGAAATTTCATCTGGACCTACACTATTAGTGTTGTTCAATGATGTTATAATATTTAAAATGTCAGATGGTGAACTTGGTGTCAAGAACATTGAATGATTATTGTTTAGTATTTGTAATTTTAGTTCATTTTTCAAATTTGTTGGTTGAATTTTATCTACGAAGAAATTGTTGAATGCACATGATATTTCTTTCGGATTCGTTATTATTTTATCATCAATTTTTATTGATGATATGGTATCACTTGGTAAATTTTGCTTCGTATTTTTAATTATTTGCCATGTAGCTTTACTTATTCGTCGGTTTTAATACTATAATCATTTTGCGCTCGTTGTGTAAGTTTTATAATTTTTAAGCTTTTTGAATATTCTTTAAATTTTATTTTATTATTTACAGTAGGTTTTAATCTATACATCCATAACAACTCCCTTTTCTTCTTACTGCAAATTTTTATACCTCGTGATATCCATTTTTGATTACTTTTTTGTTTTATAGTAATATATCTTAAGGGAAAGCATAAATCATAAAAAGCTTAAAATTTTCTAGAAAAATATTGGAAGCCGTTAGGGTCTTCCGTATTGTATATTTCAGAAAAGGATAGTCTTTTAATGCAGTCGTCAAACTTTATCATATTTTCTTTGTTATAATCTCGTCGTTTGATGAACCACCTATCAAGAATGCAAATTTTTTAACACCACATTTAAATAGTTGCGCTGTGTGATCTGATAGGGCAAGTTCTATTAATTCAGCTTTACAGTTATTATGAAAATTATGTCCAAAGTTATCAATACAAGTTTGACTTTTAATTCGGGTAGGTTGGTTGATCTCTAATTTGAGATTGTAATTTGAGAGAAGACATTCAAATTCTATTGAGACATTGTTGCGCTTTAAAATGTTAATATTAAAGTCTCCTGTTATTATAATATTTCTATTTTGATTTTGGTAACTACTTCTAGAATTTTTTCCAATCTATTAAAGAATAAATTAAAATTATCGTTTTTGGTACTCTATACATACACACGATTAAAGTTTTGTAAAGCACTAACTCAATAGCACAACATTCAATTAAACCAGGAATGGAGAATTTCTTAATATCTGGTAATTCCGTAAACCAGTGTCCTTTTAACCAGTATGCAAGTGCCACCTCTTTTGAGTTGTTCTGCAAAAGCATGCAGCTAAGTTATAGTTGGGGATGGTTAAAAATTTCGAAACCGGATATGATGAAATGTTCTGTGATGCATATAACGTCAATAGTTATGAGTTTTTCTTCTAGTTCATTTAAAGAAATTGTCAATGCATCTGATTTATTTAATAGACCTGCAATATTTTGATGCAGGATATGCAAATAATTATTAATGAAAAACTGATTTATTGTTGGTTCCAAGTTCAATATTGTGTTACGATTGTCATTTTGTATTAACTCCTCATTTGACATATTGACACTATTTTCTATATACCTAATTAACTCTCTTAAGTCTTGGAACACAGTATTTATGCCAATGTCCTTAATACGTCCTGTATGGTAGTCAAACATTCGATAGTCATAAGTTAAATTCGAGTTTGAGTCAAGGAGATATGCATATTGATGTGTTAAATTATCCAAGTATAATAAATTGTTAAAGTTCTCTATTCTCCAATTAAACATTGACGTATTATGTTTACATTTAAATGTAGGCAGGCAAATTATAATATTAGTATGTTTAATTTCTTTCAATGTATTTCTGATGTGAACAATTAAATTAAAAATAATTTTGTGTAGAATTAAAATCATCTTCGCCTATTAATATAATACAATAGTCCTTAAATGTAAATTGTTTTAATTTTGATTCAATGTTTTCTAACATATTAATGAGTCTAGTGTGTGGCTTTAAATAATGACATACTTGAAATTTATCATATGCCAGATTTTCTGTGCTATTGATAATATATTATTATTTTGCTACTACTTAAAATACAAACTTTATTTTGCTTACTTGCGGGTTTTATCTTTTCAATATATTTTAACTTAGGCTGAGTTGCAAGTGGCGATATGATTTCTACATTATCTTGATTTTTAGATACATTACTCATATTTAGTAATTTTGGAGTCTGAGTCTCTTTATCTGCTCTTTGTTGGGCGTTATTAATTTTTTCTTTTGTTGCAGGACTAGTTGCAATTTTTTTCATTAATACATTTGTTTTTAGTAGCTCTTCATTAGATCGTTTGAGATCCCTATTTTCTGAAGAAAGACACTCAATTTCTGCATGAGCACTGTTCAAGTCAATAGAGAGTTTTTTTATTTCCTCCTTTAATCTTTGTATTTCATTATTTATATCGTCATCGGATATATCAGGTAAGCTACCAGTGGTGTCATCTAGCGAACCCGCGATGAACGAACCTTCGTTTGTATTATTGGAATCGGATTGTGTACGTCTGCGACGAAATGTAATGTTTTCTATAAAGTTCATCTTTGTTTGATTGGGTACTAGCTATGACATCTATCGTTCGAATGTGGAGTTTTAGAAACTATTATCTTATAAATTTTAAATTTTGAACTAAATCATTCACAAAAGTTTTAGATTAGAATCGAACTCTAGTTTAAATATGTTGTTGATGCAAAATTCAAATGAATTACCTCACGGCTATGTTTACAACTAAAGTGTCCGAAGAAATTAAGTATTATAACTGTCCTTAAGTAATAGTAATTTGTTGATATGACTAATGTTGAAAGAATTATAAATATTCACAGCAATTATTTTGTTTTAGATTTTTTTACACTTGTGATATAAAATAATAAAAAGTATTGTTATTGTCAGTTTGTGAATAACTAAATGTAAATTTCACCCGTTAATTGATTAAATGTAGCACTTGTAACACTTTTTTATAGAAATTGTTTTGTTGTTTTTTGTTGTTGTTATTTATTTGATTCATTACACTATTATATATCATTTTGAAAACACTAGCACATATAGTTCACATCTTAACTAATTTGATATATATTATTATTTATTTATCTTCACGCACAATCCCTGACGGGTAGCTAGAGAGAACAGATCGCCAAGTGTCACGATCCCTACATACTTCTTTCGCTTCTTTCAGATTCATCATCATCTTCATACATGTACGTCTAGGTATCCGAGTACTCTTGACCCTCCCCTCTTCGAGCAATTTGCTTACATGGTCTTCGGAAGTTAGTCTCGGTCTACCTCGACACCTTTTAATATTTACTTTCGCGCTATATATTTTCTTCACCATTCGGTCTTCACGCATTCGCTCAACGTGCCCAAACCATCGAAGCACGCCCTTATCCATTTTTGAGACAAGGTCATCTTTCAAACCTGCCATATTGCGAATCTCTTCGTTTCGCTTTCGGTCGGCCATGGTAAGGCCGCATATTTTACGAAGAGATCGCATCTCCACTGCATTCAACCTGCTTTTATGCTTCTTCTGGCATACCCAGGTTTCGCTGCCATATAACAAAGTCGGTACCAACACTGCGTTATGTATTGCAAGGCGTGCACTTTTCACAACGCCTTGTCTTTTGATTAACGCAGTCTGGGCACCATTGACTTTGTTCCCGGCAGCGACACATCTTCCATCCCGGATAAACGCACTCCCCAAGTAAACAATTTCATTCACCTGTTCTAGACATTCCTGATTTACCCAAATTTCGCACTTCGTTCTTTCTTCGTCCCTTTCAAATACCAGAACCTTAGTTTTATTAGCATTCAAACGGAGACCATTAATTTCACATTCTTCTTTCATACACGTGACTAATGCCTGCAGTTCTGCCTCTGATGGTGCAATAAGCACTGCATCATCAGCATAAAGCAGACAATTTACTTTTATGTCACCCAATTTCACACCCAAACAGCTATCTTTCAGCTTCTGTAAACAGCTGTCGAGATACAGTATGAACAGCCAGGAAGACATGACTCAACCCTGTTTTACGCCCGTTTGGACGCTAAACATGGGTGACAGGTCATGCCCTACCCGCACACAGGCTTTACAGTCACAGTAAAGTGACTGCACAGCCCTTAGCAATCGACCATCCACACCATACCCCGGCAACAGTTCCCACATTTCCTTCCTTACAACTTTATCAAATGCTTTCTCAAGATCCACAAAAGCACAGAAAATCTTCTGGTTAGCAGCCAGAAGCTTCTCCGTTATCATGCGGAGAGAAAAAATTTGATCCGTGCATCCTCTTCCAGGTCTAAATCCGCATTGTGCCTCCCATAGAAATCTTTCCGATTTATCTTGCATCCTACGTGTCAAAACCTTCGAGTAAACTTTACTTGCTAAACTGGTCAAGCTGATCACCCGATAGCACCCGCAGTCATAATGTGAACCTTTACCTTTATATAAAGGCACAATGACCGCGGATCGCCAATCATCCGGAACAGCCCCCGTTCGCCAGCACAAATTGCACAGCAGATGAAAGCTGTCCCAGACGCGTGGGCCACCATACTTGACCATTTCAGCAGTAACTCTGTCTAGTCCCGCAGCCTTACCACATTTCAAACTTCTAATCGCACATTCAATCTCTTTCATACTGATGACCTCAGTGTCATCGAGGTCCGAGTCTGGCGTACCAGTCACGGCGTCACCCCCGGATCCCTCACTAAGATCATCACACGCATACATCTCTCTATAAAATTCGCTCCATCGCTGCATGACGTCCGATTTTTCTGAGAGGTCGTCATTGGTTCCCGAAATCACTTTATTCATTCCTAAGGCTGTCGCACCACTCCGGGTCCTTCCAACCTCTTTCCAGAAGAGTTTGGAGTTCTCCTTGAAGTTGTGCGACAACCTTTCGTCCGCTTCCATTCTACTCCTTTCACGCACTTCCTCAATCAATGCTTTCGTGTGAACTTTCTGGAGCTTATATCTTTCTTTCCTCTTCTCTCTCATATCCTTGTCATTACTAGAGGCCAAGTAGTCTAACCATGCTTTCTTCTTCTTATTTACAGCTTCTTTCACTTCGTCATTCCACCATGCATCACCCTTTTTACTACTAACTCTTTTCACAGTTCCACACACGTCTTCCGCTGCACTAACCATTCCATCTCTCAGGCTCTGCCATATTTCTTCCACACATTCTTTCCTGACACCAATGCTGTCCAGCTTTTCGGCTACCCTTGCTTGATATTTATTCCTAGTGTCCGCTTCCTGAAGCTTCCAGCTTCGATGCTACCGACCGACTGTGGTTCTGGTATCGTTGTCCGGTGGCGCCAACCCGCGAACAGACCCCTAAATCTAGTAATCACTAGATAGTGATCCGTTCCCAGGTCAGCACCTCGGAACACTCGCGTATCCATCACCTGTTTTCGCAGTCGGTCATCCACCAGGAATAAATCAATCATACTTCTCTCATTCTCTCTTGTTCTAGTATACATATGGATTTTCCTGTGACTAAATATAGTGTTTGTCACAAGAAGACCCTTTTCCTTGCATACAGCCAGTATAAGCTTGCCAGCATCGTTAACCCTTTTATCGCCAAACATTCCAAGCACCGACTCGTACCCTGGCCGAGCGGTACCAACCCATCCATTAAAATCACCACATACAACAATTCTTTCGTTTCCTCTAACCAAGTCTAGAACTTCTCTTACATTCTCCCAAAACTCCTCCGGCTCAGCTCTGGACGACGAAGCCACCGGCGCATAAACAGCCAAAAGGAATAACTTCGTCAGTCCCAATTTAAAGCGAACCCAGAGAAGTCTCGAGTTCACAACCTTATATTCAGTCATAACATCGACCAACCGAGACGACAGCAGCACCCCCACTCCCCGGCAGGCGCTCTCGCTCTCCGGGACTCCGGACCATAGAGCTAACGCCCCGCCAGGGAGCTCTTCAGTACCGCTGCCCTTCCGCTTGGTCTCCGACAAACACACGACATCTAATTCTCTTTCTTTCATTATTTCAATCAACTCATTCGTCTTATCTCTCATGCCTCCTCTAACATTCCACGTGCCAACTCTGCACTCCGTCCTCCACCTTCCGCCGTGTCGGGCTGTGCGTGACGGGTGGCGGTCCCCATCGCCGCTTTGCGCGCTGCATGTCACACCAACGGGGACGAACTGGTGTGCGTCGCCTTGGGGGGACGCCCTAACCCTCGTTGGCATGGGTGCGCAGCTGTGTAGAATTGCAGCCCTGAAAAGGGCTGGCAGGGGTCGCGACGAACACGCTTCTACAATGACAATTTTGATATTGTTTTTGCTACTATGTTCATTATATTAAACTTAAACAAGTAGTAGTAGTAATAAATAATATATTAAAATCATTGGAGAAAATTTAGTAAATTAAATTGTTAAAACGTTTGTAAACGATTCCAAGAGCCAAACTGTCTAGTCTGCTTTATAGAATTTGTCATCACTTAGTTGTATAGTGCTTGAGATCCAGCATTTATATTTCTTCCCTATGAGGTGTACGAAGGAAATCTAGAGGCTGATTCCCGGATTTCAGTTTCAATCCAAAGTTATTCCCATAATGGCTACACAAGAAAATGTATCTAGTGGGGGGTTATGAGCATCAAAAATTATAGAAATTATTAAATAAATAACGAAAAATTTTAATGTAATTACATTAAAATTACATTAAAATTTTTATGTAATTTTAAGTAAAGTAATCAATTACTTTATTCTAATTAGAATAAGTAATTGATTAACAATTAGAATAAAAATTAATATTAATAATGTATTTTTATATATTTCATAAGTTCCGGAATCAAGTCCCACTAAGGGCAAACATTCGTATGAAAGGTGAGTTGAAAGACAAAATTGTCTAGACCTCTTCCTACTGTAGTATGGGAAATAAAAGGTGTCGAGGTAGACCGAGATTAACTTTCGAAGACCATGTGAGCAAATTGCTCGAAGAGAGGAGGGTCAAGAGTACTCGGATACCTAGACGTGCATGTATGAAGAAGATGATGAATCTGAAAGAAGCGAAAGAAGTATGTAGGGATCGTGACACATGGCGATCTGTTCTCTCTGGCTGGCTGGAAGATAAATAAAAATAAATAATATAATAAATAAATAATATAATAAAATTGCCTAAATAGTTACTTAAATTGTCCTGATCAAATAAGTAAACTTTAACGTGAAAAAATTATATCCAATACCTTTCAAAGTTTTTAACTGCTGATATAAGTACATATCCGAGACAAGGCTGGAACGTTCGGATGCTCGGTGCGTGCGTCATCTGAAATTCGACATTTGCTGTTGAAATACATGCTAGAAGTATTGTTTGGGCTTTAGTACGTGCCAAGAACTAGAAAATAACACTGAGTAATTTGTACGTATATAAGCAGAAAAACTTCACTTTGCCTCAGCAAAGCAATTTCCATTACTCAAATTAATGAAAAACTGAATTCCTTCTTGATAAAATTATATGATCGTTAAATATATCACGAAAAATCAGGTGAATACGCATATTAACAATACTAGTTAAGATAGAGGTAGTCTATAAAATGATGTCCCTTCGATCCACTTTTCACTGAAACCTATTTGCAACAACTTGAAAAGAAATGAGGAATGTTTAACAAAAATCCCGCAATGTTCAAATTAATAATATTAAAATAATAAACTATTGTAATACTGAATTTTGTATGTGTATATTGTATCACTCATTACGTTACATAATAATAAAGTATAATTATAATAGTAGTGAAAAAGGTGTATGATACTATTATATAAATTATGGAACTTGTAATGAGCGTAACAATAAATCACTTTCTTTCTTCCCTTGGATGCGTAAGAGGCTATTTGGAAACTTCGAAAATGTCAAAACGGTAGACGGATGGCGGTATAACAATCACGAAAATTATTAGAAAATTTTAAGCGAACCTGCATCCTACTGAATAAGTGCGAGATGGCTGTCATCGCAACCGCTAGTCTGCTTGCCAAAGCAAATCCTCCTTATCACCGAGAAAGTCGTTGTTTTATATTATTTATATATTTTATAGTGTAATCCCATATATTTATTCATTACACCAATGCTGCCCGGAAGTCCACTGCTAGGCATAGGCTTCCTCCAAAGATTGCCACAGAGAACGTGGAAGAATTGCCAAAGATTTGTACAGGACATGTGACACCTTCGTCCCCATAGATGACATCAAAAGTTTTTATAATATTTTTTGAACTGGAACAAAATGCAGTAATATTAAACAAATTTATAATATTACTGCATTTTTGCCTGCAACTTTGTCGGCGCATTATCTCAAAATCCTGCAGAATAATTTAATTTGTCGGAGAAGACTTGTAGTCTACGGACACGGAATTCGTAAAAAAAAGAATTACAAAAACCATATAAGAAAAATCATGTTTGAGATCTTTTCTAAACAGACTATAATTTATCTCAGTAATACTTTTTTTTCAGGTCCGTTCAGGAGTGAGTAGAAGGCTGGGTCGAATTTCTCCGAATGAAATGCTTAAAAAAGAGACGGAAAATTCAACGGAAATGAGTCAATTGCAGTATTTGACATCGTTACAGCTACAGTGCCACGAACCAAAAGACAACCTGCTCAGTGAGTGTATACTTTTGAAGATTGGCCAAAAACAAAGGGAGAAGTCAGGCAGAAAAGAGCACGACAGTACTTCATGCCGGCCCACCGCTTGCAACTTTACAAGGCGCAGGTTCGGCTGTACATGGAATACTGTGTCAGCTCCTTCCTTTTGACCGTGTCCAATGGTTCTAAATTGGCTCGAATAGTCGACGACCATGTTCTATCTCATAGGCTAGAAACCCTTGCGAGAAAACCTTAGAAAGCGTTGCGAAGAGACGAGATCTCTTTGCATTTTTACAAGATTTACTACGGGGAGTGTTCCGAGGAATTGTTCGGATTAATCCCAGCCGCAGAATTTCACCATCGTAGCTTACGACATAGCCAAAAATACCATCAACACCATCTTGATGCTTGGCATTCCACCACAATGCGTTTTTCGCGGAATTTTTTCTGCCACGCACTTGCACCTGATGGAATATGTCGCCGTCATCGGTTTTTCCGGACTAATACGACTAAGGGACCTCCAAGAAAAGAGCCTATACCTTTCTCAAAGGCCGGAAACACATCTGCTATGCCTCTGGTATTGCGGATGTTCATGGGCGGCGGTAATTACTTACCATCATGTGACCCACCTGCTCGTTTGCCTCCCTTCTCTATAAAAAAAAGATTTCATGGTTCTTTGGTCAGAAAGGTCATTACGCGACAGTTATGTCAGTATATAAAATGAACAATGAATATTTGACCATGGCAGGTGTCGAAATAATTACCCATCCGCCATGCAGTCGCGACCTGGCGCCTTGTACTTAAATTTTTCCCAACAGCCAGAGATAACCTTCGGTTGTATTTATTTCGCAAGCCCTGAAAATACGGTGAAATGCCATAAAGAGAATAAAGAAGAATCGGCCCACAGCTTCTCCCTGTGGTTCCTTCGAATGCGACGATAGAATGAAAGAGAGGAACGGAGACTTCCACGAAAAACAAAAAAAATATCTACAATTTTCTCTACAATTTTTTTTTCACCGTTTTTTTAATTTTCTTAGTATGCACTATAAATATTACAGTAGGATATAATGTATCACAGTGTGACTTTTGAAAGTCTGTAGAATAATCATTGCAATTTATTGTATTTTTATACCAAGTTATTTTGGCTGCATGCAGTACGTAATCCGATGACTTTGTTTATATGGATCCAAATTTGGCTCGAATTTACGTGTTGATATCCAGTGATCATAAACCGAATTACACATTCTGAGATATGTTTGTCTGCAGTTGCAAGCAAGGCAACAACCTTACCAGTATAATAAAAGGCGATTCACTGGTCTGTTCGTAGCAGTAGTTTATAATGAAAGATATAAATAGTAACTAAATAAATTTTTGTGCTGCTGCCATGTGACAGAGTTATTAATAGTATGTTATTAATAATATATATACTGTTATCCGTGTAGTGACGGCGTAAGAAAGACGGCGTTAAAAAAAGCCTTATGTAATAAAGTAAGTGCGTAAAGGAATTGCCATGAAGATACAATTGGGTACCGACAGATAGTGGGACATCCATATCGAAAACTATCAGACCAAAATTTTGCAGGCCATTCCCGGACAGTAACGTCTAAGTTTCGAGTTGTCTGGAACTGCGATCGCCACTCCGCTTAATAAGCAGTAGCGATTATGTCAAACTCTCGAGAAACTTACGGAAGTGGCCTACGTCAAAACAATTAAACCCAACAACTCGAATTTCATCGTTGGCTTAGACATAAAGACGGCGACGGGCTCACCACCTGTCACGTTGTCCCGAAAATATCTTCGGTGGAAGGTGGGTCAAAGGGACTTAATTGTCCAGACTTGACCTCTGTCTACCCCTGTATTGGGAATTGCGTGAAGATATTTATTTATTTTATTTATTTATAAAACATTTGAAATGATCATATTTAAGTCGTTTTACACAAAACCTAAATGAGTTATCTCCTAACAACACCGAAACTATTCAATCACTTTTCATTATTAAAAATCGTATTAAAATACGTTCAGGAGTATTATTTATCCCGTTACAAAAACATAAAAGCAAAACAAGGGTTACCAATCTATTTAAACAATATATACAAATATAAGCTATCATCAACATTTTAATAAAATAAACCAAGCTGCTTTAATTTATAAAATTTACAACAAATGTTGTGAAAAAATAAATAATAAAAAATCTAAGTATATGGATGATTATACATAAACAGCTTCAAACGACACGGGAATGCTATCAACTTTTTAATTAAAGTTGAAAAGCAGTTGGCCGCAGACGACCCGCTGCGTTCGTCGTTCCGCAATCACATCTATATTTATCAAAACCCGACCGCGAGTTCCTGTTCCCAATTTCCAGCGGTTATAGCGCTGCACCTTATAAATAGTTCTATGAGATACATTTTGCATAATGTTGTCCCTTATGAGAAGTAGGTTTTTAATTTATGTATTTATAGAACATAGTATCTTTCACGCTTTCCAACAAATAGGGGTACCTGTTTGGGGAAAGCGTGAAGATACTATGTTCTAATCAAAGGTTTATACAATTTAGTCGATGTTACAATTTAGTAAGCCTATTTTGGGATAACGTGACAGGTAGAAAGCCTATTGCCATCTTGACGTGCAAGCTAACGTATGTAAGCATTGAAAAAACTGATTGGTATAAGTCTACCAACTAGGGATCGAAATCATGTCTCTTGACTTGATTTCCGATCGCCCTACCACTCAGCTGTAGTGGCCGATGATTTAAAGAACTTCTCATTAAATACAAATATAATTTCAACATAATATATGATTAAGTAGAATACAGAAAATAAGGTACATGAGTTACTAAACAGATTTCTAGATCTGAGAAGATGTTAAATTTTACAATTTATTTACTGTCATTAAAATTATGATATAAAGAAATATAACAATTTTATTTAGATAAATTGAAAGGTAATATTGCAAGTCAAAATCTTTAAAAGTTATTTAAATAAAATTGCCTGTAATTCGACTGTGTAGATTTTAGTAGATTAAACGCTATAACACACATTGAAATTAAAAATAATTTTATGAGAGTATTCATTTAATATAAAAAAAAAGAAATTTATTAACTAACCTGTTTGTTACATTTATAAGACAAAGTAGTTCCATCTCTGGGTCGATTTTGTAAAATTTTCATCTTTGTGAATAGCTCCATCTAACGGAGATCAACAAAAATATATTATATGAAATAAAGATTTGCGCCATCTTTTAATTATTGTATGAGTGTGGAAGGCTCCAAAGCTTCTTTCTGACTGAGGCTTACAGGCTTCTCAATTCGTGAGTCTATAAATACCAATGCCTGAAATCAAGAAGCACCGACTAAAACCTATTTTGACGTTGCTACTAACGGCGTTATTCACAGAAATAAACGTGTGCAAATGTAACGACGGCGTTCGTTGGCCGTTATTTTCGTTAGCCATTATTTCGGGATTTTCTCTCTTCTGTCTGTTGGTTATTATCGTCGATAGATGGCAGGTTAAAATTACTGTAGTACAAACGCCAGATAAAATTGTTATTGCTAGAAATCACTACATTGCTTATGTTATGTTTGCGTGTTTCATTCCATAGTTACACTATGGAATGAAACACGAAGAAAAACGTTTTATGTTTTTCAGAATTTCTTGGAATTGCCATTATTGCTGTGTGCCTCATAAAATGTATTATTGCATTGACCAAGAAGCTCGATTTTTCACAGCTTCGAGGGACAGCATCGCGTGTATGTATTGTACCTGAGAAAGAGGTCTTGACTAACAGACTTTGCCGTGTGTCTACGGCGTAAGAATATACCATCCCCTTTCTTCTCGTGGGGGTTGTAAGCGATTAAGGCAAAGCCTTTAAAATATCACCGGCTTACTACCGATAGACGGCGCGATAACTGTCTTACGAGTCTCGTAAAAAATATTAGATAAAAAAAGATGACCGGTGTCGGGTAGTGTTGATGATGCGGCGTGTTTAGTACTGCAATCGCCATCCCGCACATGTCCTCGCATCACGGATATTTATATGTTTATATAAATATTTATCTATGTAACTTTATGTTATGTTAGTAAATTGTGTCGTAGGCTTGGACACATAGACGGCGATAGACTCATTACCTTACTACGGTGGCTTAAATAAGGTCCGATGAAAAATGGAAGACCTAAATTGTTTCGACTAATTTATTTCTACATTGTCAATTATTCGTTTACTTTTTAGTTTGATTCATCATTAAAGGACCTTCTGATGACTTCATCTAAGGACCCGTGATTATAAAGTTGCTACCATTTTTTTGGCAGGAATGATTTGGAGGCCTAACTCGTCGGCGTCGCTGCCGCAAGGACTTCGATGTAATCGATGCTCCTAACTGGATTCTTGCAGCTATATGCGTAAGCTTTTGCTATCAAGTAATACACCAACATAACTTGATGATAAAGTACGTAGCTAGTCACATATATGTGTGACTAACTACGTACTTTTAGTATGATATATGGAAAGAAATCCTTAATGAAGGAAGGGCCATTTATGGTCAATTAGGGTGAGGATTCAATCCTTATGCATGACAATGCCCGACCTCATGCAGTTTTCATTGTGAATGACTACCTTTACAAGAAATGAATATTACTCGTATAGAGAGGCCAACACGCAGCTCGTATATCAACCCGATCGAGCACGCATGAGACGAGTTTGGGAGATGCGTTAAACAACGAAACCCACCCCCAATCACGCTTCGTGAGCTCAAAATCGCACTTACAGAGGAATGGGAAAGTATTTGCCAAAATCGTATAAAACATATGGTGTACACAGCACGCAAAACTGCGTAAACGCAGTAATTAAAGCATGAGAAAGCAATTGAAAATATTAAAATTCAAGAAAAATCATATTGTTTTACAAAAATGTCATGTTTTCTATTTTTGTTTTAAGGCAAGACCAACAGTTTTTTTCTTTATGTAATGTTTTATTGAAAAACATTACATAAAGAAAAAACTGTTGGTCTTATAGTAATTTTTTTTTATTTAAGAGATATTATATTGTCTATTAAACAACTTTTATTTTATTAAGCTAGCATTCTTAGTTTCCAAGATTTATAGGTTTCTTTAAGTGACCCGCATTCATAGTTCTCGAGTGTAGTAATATGAGTAATAATTAATAAGACGATGACTGTACTGACAAGTACTGATCTATTCCAAAAATTTATAAAATTTTATTTTCAATGGGGGTTTGATAATGTATCAAAAATATGAAAACAAACCTTTGCCCAGCAATGCGCATTAACTAATACTCTCACTAAGTTTAAGCAACGTAAGTAGAGATTCCTCTAATTAAGTTGCTTAAATCTCATGAGTACTAAAATATAATGGCATTTGGACATGGAACTATTACACAAATGAGCACCAGTCTTTTGTTAGTGGTTACCATCACCCAAGAATACGCACAAGGAGAAGATACCTTGTCAGTCATATGGACTGACAAGGTATCTGCTCCTCCGGCTATGTGGTGACATCTATGTCTCCGCATTAGTACCTTGTTTGTGGCAGACAACTCAGGAAATACACCGATTTACTACATGCGCTATCGAAGTTCTCATAATTGCACGGGTATCACAAAGCTTAGCACATAGCTTCTATTTCACGCAGTATTCTGCGAAGTTGTAGTATGTATCCAAATAAACCTGATACCAAATAAAGCTTTAATTTTTAGCATATGTAATGACATTCATTAAGATATTACAAATGTTTTGTTTTTAAAGCTACTGCAGAACATATATGCATTTCCACTTGACTAATGTGTAGCGCAGTGGTTGTATTATGAGTTTCTACTCAATATTGACACAATGGTTACGTAAGTTATATTGCTTCTGAAAGTTACCTTAAGTTTACTAAAGCGTTTTACCACCAGAGGTAAAGATAAGATAGAATACCTTACTGTTCGTGATTAAGCCACGATAGCCGAGTGGTTAGGTGGTCGGAATTTCGAGTCAAGAGATCCGAGTTCGAGCCCCAAGTGGCGGGCTCGTACCAATGGGTTTTTCTAAAACCTATGTACGAATTACATCGTTGGCTTGGACATAAAGACAGCGACGGGTTCACCACCTGTCACGATGTCCCGAAAATATCTTCGGTGGAAGGTGGGTGGTAGGAACTTAATTGTCTAGACTAGACCTCTATCTACCCCTGAATTGGGAATTGCGTGAAGATATTTATATTATATTTTTTATTCATGATTAACATGTAACAATAACTTAATTCAGGGGTCTCTTAAGTTTAGGAGATAAAGAAAATCTACATCTGTTCATATTTTTAAATAAGTTACGTGAGAAGTGCTTTCGAGTCGAAAGCACTTAATTGTATAATCCTTTGTCTACGCAAGGATTGGGAATGGCGTGACGATACCTATGTCAATGATCGTTTGGAGATGGATCATGAGTAGGAGACTTGACTGAATTTCATTGTTGCTGTTAAATGCAGTAGATTGTGCTAAGTCCTATGGAAGTATTATCAGTTTTCGACAGGATTTTAATCTTCGTCGTTATAGATATTCGTTTTAAATATGTAAATGTTTTAAAAAGCTGAAAGAAAAAGCAAACATTTTTGTTTTGGTATTTAATGTGTTTTCGCATAAGGTTGATCAGTTTTTCTCTATTATAAAGTTGCATACATATATTAACTTATAAAAATATGTTAAAATATACATTATTAACATATCTTTCTAAGTCAATGTATATACTTTTAAAAGATTGTATAAAAGATCCATTTCCATACCTATTGAGATTGTGCTAGTAAAATTGATTTACATATAAGTAAATAAAGGGCCCGACCATTCATTTGATTTCTTAATTTTCAAATGTTACAAAAAAATAAGAACAATTTTAAATTTTTTTTTATTTTTTATAAATGAAAATAGGTATAAAAATACAAGCTCAATTTTATTATAAAAGGAATAATAAAATGACTTATAATCAAAATGATATAAATAAAAATAATATAAGACTTATAACCTATACACAAAACCTGGCGCTACATGGAACAGCAATGTACATCAAGGTACATACATTTGGGCACAAAAGGTTATATAGGTACACCAATATATCCTTGTCGAAAAGACTTAAATGTATTTATACATCACGCATGACTAGAAGCTTGATATTATCAGGAATAACAGTCTTATAACAGCATCCATAACACTCAGTTTTGTACATATTTATCTTATAAATAATATCACTTTTTGCGATCCACCCATTTGGCATTCACTTGCCGAGCAAAATTTTGCGACCAGCGCCCAAGTTTTGTCCTGACTGTGTGGCACCCTTGTTGGAGCCAGCTTGCAAACCAATTACAGTTTGACCAGCCTTCAGAACTTCCTCGGAGAAATCACGCTTGCACTCTTCAGCGGGCTTGGGGCCGAGGTAGGGTCCGTTCCATTCAGGATGTCTGTACGTCTATAAAGAAGACAAATATAAATATCATTATTTTGTTACGTAAGACCTCGATAGTCGGCCTCCTGAAATCGCCTTGGATATTTGTGAAAAGTGAGGTAATACTGCACAAAGGTCGTAAAACGTTGTTGAACTTGGCAAAATTTCAAAACTTCAAATGGAAACGTAGGTGTATAATAAAGCAAACAAATTATAAACACGTTATTTCAGTAATAGTAGTCATTGCTTCTGTGTATGTTTATATGATAACACACGCAATAACACCTTAGAAATAATGTAAGCCGATTAAAATTTGCTAGCAGTATTGAAAGAGGAGTAAAATTGTATACGGTCAGTCAAGAAATGTATTATAAAAAATGAAAATAGTTTTCTGACGTTATTTTTCCATTACATTGATACCATTATGTTGATGATTTCAATTCTGAAAATTACACGGGTCATTGTGGATCAATTTCCTAAATTATTAGTCTCGTCGGTTTATGGTAACTTGGTTATTTTTAATTCCATAACATAAGTAATCGCAATTCTTTGGGATCACAGCGATGAATACTAAGTGGTCTCCAACTATTTATGTATTTATTTTACCCACCTCACGACCTAGGGCGAACAGCGTGCTGACCACTTGAGCGATGTCTTTCTTCTCCCATAGGTCCACAGTCTGGAATACGTCGATATCTGGGACACCGTAAGCTTTAATTGCTGCTTGGAAGCTGCAATTTTTAAACAATTCATTTTGAATATACATACATGTAGAAATATTCGAGACGTATAAAAAAATAATTATCGGTATAAGTTTATAAAATAATTATAATATAAAAATTTAATATTTGACATAGAGAAAAATTTATTCCAAAATCTGGGACAAAATTATCTTTTATGTAGCAATTTTTACAACGAACTATTCATGTTTAAGTTGACATATTTAAAGTACGTAAACTTTTTAAAATTATTGCGGTTTTTTAGAATTGTTACAGTTGTATATTGTACTTACTTGGTGATGTTTTCCATCATCTTAAATTGTCCTCCGGAGGTGTTGATTTTAGGCACTGAACCAGGTTTCAGCTTGTTGATGAGCTGGCAAAGGACAGTTCCGTCCTTAAGAACATCCTCAAATAATTCACCAGGAGGGAATTTGGCGCCTAAGACGGCTTCAATCCACTCCTGGGCTTCTTTCTCCTGTTCAGGGTTGCGCTTAGCAAGCAGCTGAAATATGTTCACATATGTGAGTAATATGTTATTACAACCAACAAAAGAAAAAAAAATGTAACAAAAATGTATGCTGAAATATATCTATATATGTAATATAGATTAAAACAAGGAAAGAAGCGAGACACGATGTCATTTTTTTTTATATTTTTAAATCTTCTAACCTTGGCACGGACTTGACGTTCCAGAGACATGGTTTGTGTGATGTATATGTCTGTCTGCTACGAGGGGTGATTCCGTCTCAGATAGCACAGCTCGACTGAACTCCTGAAAGCCGAGTCCACGTATTTATAGCGATCGCACAGGCTGCGCCCTTCTGGAAAACTCTCACGCAGTCATCGCGCCACCCAACGGTCGCTTCAAAATAAGCTTCTGACTCAACAGCCTTATTTGAAGTTATTTCACAGAAATGTATAACTACAATAAAGTCATAACAGAAATATGTAGAAAAGCATATTTTTTATTTATTTTGCGTATTCTATTATTATCTTCAATCCAATGTTTTCTTTTTTCTTCGTCGTTTCTTCACCGTTGTTACTTTTAGACTGAAGTAGAAGTTATATCGCTTTAATGGCATAGCAGTTACAAATTAAACCTTTAGATTATATTCATATTCATGGTGATAGTCTCAGCGATTTATTAATAAAAAACTGTTATATTCTTCCTTATATCTTCCTTAGCTAGGCGAAGTTAAGCTTAACTTTGTTAGAGTTTGTTGTTGAAACATTGAATATTTTGGAAACAATTTTCAAAATTAGACAGTAAATGCCAATTCAATTTATTTAGTTAAAACACGCATAGACGCAAAAAATATTTTGTTTTTACTTTCTTTAAATTTGATGTAGTTAAATATAGAACACGATGACGTACCTGTAGAATGTTTAACATCGGTGAACGAAATCGATTTCATATATTTAACGTCTTATTATGCATATGTTACATATTTTATCTATACTATTATGAAACAACTTAAAAATGTTTCATTTAAAGAAATATTTTATTGAATTTTTTAAACGTTTAAATGCAAAAAATCGTCACCAAATATTAATTATTTCACATTGTATTCTATTAAGATTTATCGAAATTATAGCGACTTCGTTTTCAACTAAATCTGTAAGAAGTGCTTGTAAGAATTTTTGTTTTGATTAAATAAGTAACATGTTTACATAAGAAAGTTATTTAAAAGTTTTATAAGTATTTTCGAAATCAGATTACAAAAGTTATTGTAACAAAAATTAAAAAAGAATCTGCAACCGAATTGAGAACCCCCTCCCCCCCTTTTTTAAAGGGGGTTTAAAACTATTAAAAAGTGATAGAATGAGATAAATTGAGATTAACAGATAAATGAGAGAGAAATTAAAAAAAAATCCTTATAGCCTGTAAAGAATATTCTTTCAACAAAGAGTCAGAATAACCGAGTGGTTGGGTGGACGGAATTTCGAGTCAAGAGATACGAGTTCAAACCCCCGGTGGCAGGCTCGTATAAATGGGGTTTTAAAAAATCTATGTACGAATTATATCGAAGGTTTGGACATAAAGACGGCGACGGGCTCACCACCAGTCACGTTGTCCCGAAAATATCTTCGGTGGAAGGTGGGTCGAAAGGCCTTAATTGTCTAGACTAAAATACCTCTGTCAGCTCCGGTATTGGGAATTGGGCGAAAATATTTATATTTATCTATTTATTTTAACAATGATATTTTTTTATGATTATAACAGTTTCCCAAATCGTACTAGTTGCTAGAGTTGTTAACCTTGCTACTGTAACTCGCCACTATAAATAATTGTTATTTTGATTTGCTTAATATCTGGAAACATTTGACATATGCCATTGAAACTTTTACTATCAATCGAACTACCATTAATTTAACAATCTTTTGTTTTGGGACAATACCATCGTAATGCGTTCAAACGACCATCGCACCGCCCACTGCGCATATGAGAACCTGTTGAGTTTTCATTGTCGCCAAAGTTCACACGTGGTGGACAGTATCATACAACACAATTTAAAATACAATTAAAATTATTTTTAGTTTTTGTTATTTTACATTTATTAGCTCTTTAGATAAGTTTAGCCTTAAAATAAGTTTAACGGTAATACCTAGGTGGTAATGAATTTTTTTAGAATTGGCCGGTTAGAAATTATGCTATTGAACATTTCTTTTAAATTAAGATTACAAAGAGTTCTATCTCTGGTACCTTAATGTAATATATTGCATTAATAATAATAAATACAAAGGGAAAACATAACATACATTGCTCAGATCTTAAAGTCAGCAGCTAAAGTATTTGTATTTTGGAATCAGAAACAACGACGGATAAGAAACCTTACTCTCATCAAAGCCATCTTATTCCACTGTTTGCCATTTGTTTAATGAGATTAAGCATGGGCGTATCAAATCATACGAAATATGATATACTCAATATTCAATAATTTATTGCGTTCTCATGTGTGTACAGAAGGTTCTTAAAATAACATGTAAGTATCAACATGAACCCGGATAGGGCACAGCAATTTTTGTACAGTTTCTAAATCTTAGAACTAGATTTATATTATTGGTAAATATTAGTATACAATTAGGAAAAAGTATATTATATCTCATTCTCAACTTAATTATTATGTTATTATTAACTTATATAACTATAGTAATAAAACTATGAAGAAGATAAGAGAGTGACATTTCAGCAGATGCAGCTGATCGGCCAACTAACTAAGACAGAAAGAGATCAAGGGGAAAAAAGATCATTTGGTCAGAAAAGTCATTATGCGACGCGCTGAAAGATGGAAAGAAGGTTACATCACAGTAGTATTTTAACAGCTGTTTGCTATTTGTCAGTCAATGAATCTTCCGCCAAATAGTTACCGACCTTCGACGTTCACCTAATCCTAAGAAACAAAGAAAACTAGGAGGTATTGGCTTCACGAGTTCTGAAGATGCGGTAAGTGCATTCGCAAATGCTATAGATGAGATTCCGAAAGAAGAATTGTCTTTTCTCAGTGGTTCCCATAAAAATATGTAATACAAGCAATGGCAACATTTTACATTGAGCCGTTTTATAATTTTCTTAGGGTTTTCAGTACGACCTACTTACAACACATATGTGGTTTCGGTTTAAGAATTTTCCTCCATCTTCTTCCCATGATGGAATTCAATCAAGGGAGAAGCTTATGTCCCTCTGTAGAAAATAGAAAAAAATTGCTGTAATTCAATGAACATTGTTATTTTTAATATTTTTAATCTACTTAGAGGTAGAAGATTAATGCAAATGCAAAATATAACTTTATTTAATATGACGTCATCGTTTACATTCACACGTCTGCTAAAGATTTTGTAGGATAAAGATCTCTACTGTAAGGGAAAATTTCTTATAAACGCCAAGTTTTGTAAGCAGATTGGCGATCGCAATGCCCGACAACTTTGGGATCTTGCACCTTAGACCCATCACCGAGCAGATCCTTTTTAGTCTGGAACTTTTCGTGAAATACCTGGCATTTGTCGATTACGTATTGAAGGCTTTTTCTTTAGTCGCCTTCTTCGAAAACCACGGGAAAAAGTGAGTGGCATATTCTTACGTCGTAACCACATGTCGGACTAATAGTATTTAAATATAGGTTAATAATTATATTTTCTGTACATGAAATGCTGTCGTAAAATTAATTATTATAGTTTATTTCTGTCTTAATTTATTCATGATACGTCATAGTGATATTTTTCGCCATGTCATATTTTGCATCCTGACGTTTTTTTCACACCCACCGAAATAGTAAAAGACTGCGTATGGCTGCTAATAATAATATATATATATAACGTTTGTATTACTGGCAAGCTTTTGGCAAACTGATTGACCATTGCAGTTTAGATTTCTTTCACCTCAATTTAGATTTCTATTTTCTTTTTTACTTATACATAATAAAATAAAATACATATGTATGTAATATGGAGCAATGTATGTGAATTGTCCCTATCTATGTAGATAGGGACAATTCACATACATTGCTCCGATCCCAATGTAAGATGCTAAAGCACTTCAGGTATGGAAATCGGAAACAACGAAGGCACCACAAACACCCAGACCCGAAAAAATTTAGAAAAATGGTTTTTCTACATTGACCCGACCATGAATCGAACCCGAGACCTCGAGATAGCGACATCTTAAAAACCGGTGTTTACGCCACTCGTCCACGGAGGTCGTCAAAATATAATACATTACAATTTTTATAATGGGGAAAATATTGTGTTGCTGGGCTATGTGTTGTGTAATAAACATGGGATTGGAGCCTAATGTATTTTTAATTTTTATATTATATTTATTTCATTAGATACACGAAGTGTCTTCTTTGCAATATACAGTATAAAATACACATTAAAAGCACAATATATAAAGTTTACAAGCAAAAAAATTTATTAAATCATTACGTTTTTCATTGACTATTTAATTTTTTTTTAAATGTACATCAATCAGCTATTTGGTACGTACTATTTTAGCGCATCAACTCTTTAAAGCATGTTTAACATTGGCTTAGTATTACTCACACCGTCTCTATTAGTAAATAACATTTTCATAACACGTCCAAATTTAGACTGTTATTCGGCGGTGCCAGACACGCAGAGCACGTGTGAATTTTTTGGTAGGTACAAAATTTATGAAATAATAAACTTTCATTATATATTGCAAGAAACTTAATCATTTAAATTGCTGACTGGTAGCGCCAATGGAGATTTTAGGATTATTAAAATTATTCTTCTTTCATACAGTGTTTGCATTTTGTTTATTATTTGTGTATGAATAGTAATATCCTTTCTATGAAAACTTATTAGAACTAGTAGGTATTTATAAATCATGTTTTCCAGGAACATAGAAGGTTTATCGGATAGGTGTGTTCTACTTTACTTCTACTCGGTGTGATCAACTAGTGTTCCATTATAAAGTTCGCTACATGCCAAGTGCCAAAAAAAAACGTTAAGTGCAATGACATTAGACATGACGATTAAATCCGTTTATTTGCCGAGTAGTAAATAAATATTGACTACAGAGTAACAATTACACTTGTTTTAATTATATAACCAATTGAAAAGTATTAGAAAATGGATTAATTTATCTTATTCAACTTATATTTTCACGATAGTCGAGTGAATGGGTGTTCGGAATTTCGAGTAGAGAGACCCGAGTTCCATCCCCAAGTGGCAGGCTCGTACCAATGGGTTTTTTGAAAACCTATGTACGATTCATATCGTTGACTTTGACGTAAAGATGGCGACGGGCTCATTACCTGTCACGTTGTCCCGAAAATATCTTCGGTGGAAGGTGGGTCAAAGGGACTTAATTGTCTAGACTAGACCTCTGTCTACCCCTGTATTGGGAATTGCGTGAAGATATTTATTTATTTATTTTAACTTATATTTTCTTTCATAAAACTTTTTATGTCTCTGGATTTATAGAAAAACTTATCTTTCAGTCCGATATACCATTATATACCACTACAATAATTATGATTTACATGTCATCATTTCCCAATACCATCATAAATTACACAGATAGTGTCGGAAAAGACATAACTACGATACGAAACACACGATTACATCACCAGAAACCAAATTGATTAATATCTTTTAAGAAATAAATTGCTATGGCATAAACTTTCCACGCCCAAGAGCAAGAGTAAAAATTAAAAAGGGAACCTGAAGTAATATAAGTAGAATCAACTGATTTCAACCTACGCTTTTAACGATTGAACAATTATTAAAGCGATTTGTGTTAAATTAAACTAACGTTTAAAAACCGTGCACAGGTAATTAAAAGCCACAAACAGATTCAGTAATCCCTTTATTAAAACACCCTCCACATACTCATCAATGAAGTTACATACACCCATGGTACAGTACTATTACGAATGATACATATGTACAATGTCTTATACTACATCACATATTTACAACATTGTTCGTACTCCAATCCACGTTTCTCTCAAAATACTGAACAACATTATAGAATATAAGTTCCGTAAATAAATCTTTAATAATTAAATATCTAAATTAAATTGCAATCACACAACAAAAGTATTCGACTAGATAACGTGTTTGGTATATTAATCACTACTTCTTATCATTTAAAATTCTTCGATTACAATGGAATGGAATGGAAGTCAAAGTAATAATTTTATTAATAAACAATATATTAATGGGTGTGATTAAATAAATTCGATCAAACAATTAAAAGAATTAGCGCGGTTTATTTACATATTTGGTTACTTAATACACAACTATTAAATTTATTAAATTTTATTTCAATTTTAGAAAAAGTTTATGATGAAGATTCCAATTAACAAATTTCGCTGGTTTTAAAATAGTGCATAATTTCATCGTATTTATAACTAACATATACAACCTCCTTGTTTTATAGTTTCAAATTTATTTCATTTTTTTATTTATTTTTAATAATTTAGAAATTTAAGTTTTGATTTTCCGATATATAGTAATTAATACATTTAAAGCAGAAAATAAATAGATAAAATAGGTCAGAATCAAAAATAATGAAAGTAACGCTAACACCCGGACCCGAGATTTATTAATTAAATTAATTAATTAAATTGATTGATTAATTAATTGATTTTCTGCAGTGGCGACCCCCTGGAAACCGGCGGGTACGCCATTTATGAAGATCGACAAATATATTAAGTATTAACATTAAACTTATTATTTCAATTTGTAATAGTCTGCGTTACCAAACTTTTAAAAGAAATATATTGATACACATTCAATAATAGTCATAATAAATGACTATTTTCATGTCATAACTGATAAGTACTCATTAAAGTAGTGAAATAAATTCGTAAATAAAAAAAAGAAAAAGGTGACATTTTCGCACATGATTTGAATTCATATTTGTATAAATGGAATCGACAAATATTAATAATAAATACATCTTAGCTATTATTATCTAAATTATTTTATGTCTTTTAGTACACAAAGTACTGCAGCCCTTTTTTATGATCTAAACGTCGTTTTATTGCATTTAACTACTAGTAATGGACACGATATATTTGGCACTTAAAGTTTGTCTTTGTTTAATTTCAACATTTTCGTAATGATGGTTCTTTATATTTAAATCACTTTTAAAGTCTTTTAAAGTCCACTTATGCATCTATATACGAACTGTCCTATCACATAAAATATAAGGACGAGTAGTTATGCGATTGATTCAGAATGTCAAAATCTTTTGTTCTCGGATCAGCCTCAATGCTGCATGACGGAGGGACAGCTGAATCATAGAGGCGATGTTACGTCCATTAGAAAAGATGGTTATTCGTTTTAGCGAGAGTTCCGAGATGATCGGATAACAGGTAATTAGGAGGGGCTACGCCTAGCAACGGGAAGCCTGAAGGTTGACGTAGGAGACCGCAACCGCCAGCCCATTTTCCGCTACCAGCACTACTCACTGGTGGCATACCTCCGCCTCCTCCTCCACTGCCCACCCCATTTAATTCCTCGCAAAGCTTATTCGCTGAAAAGAAAAAAAATCACTGTAATATAAATCACATTAATTAGTGAAAGAATGTTTCAATGTTTAAATTACATAATTTTCATGCGTTTATGGACGTGTTCATAATTTCAATCTGAATTCGCCCATAATAAATTCTCACATTTAGCTCGACGGAAGCTCATGCATTCAAATGTGCTCGATTATGAAATCAGGCTGCAGTCGGATGGGTGGTTGTACGCGAAATAATCGTGGTAACGCAATTAAAGCTAATCACCTAATCCTTCCTGCGCGGCTCCGTTGTTTATTCAAGCCTGAGTGACAATCCCGTGCACAATTAGCGCAAATGAGCCGATGTGAAAATCTGGCGGCGTTAGCTGTGGCGGACGGAAATCTAATTTGATTAATGACGCCGCAAGCGCCATTATCCGGCCTCGAAGCCTTTTGCGTTGAAAGTAAAGTCGCTTGTTTGTTCTGGTTTACGAGTAATGCAACGCAATTTACACTATTCGTAGATAACTACGAAAACTATAAAAAATTTGGACTAAGAACAATTCATTAGAAGAGACGGGTAAGATAATTATATGTGAGGATAATATAATACTTAATTATATACAACACAAGAGATACAGTTTTGGTAATTTTGTTTTATAAATGAATATATTTATATATTGTTACGTCTTTGTCTCAGTGATTATAAGAGTATTATATGAAAACTTAGTAACTAACACAGAAAGCTTTACGAACTTGACCCGAATTTGTTTTACGCCAAAAATATTTACGGCTGAATTGTATGCACACGTATCATTGAAGTGGCCACTATTTTTAAAATCTATTTTGAGAAGACAAATTAACTTTGACAAAACTAGCCTTGTTGTGCTCGCCCACGCAACATGCAAAGTGAAATAGCGGGATTAGCTAGTGATGGTATGGATGAATCATAAAGCTATAATTCGATGTTCAATCCGTTACATTATGTGTTTGAGATTTAGAAGATACGGCAACTAAAAATATACCGTGACGCCAAATACTAACATCATAACGTCAGTAATTTGAAATTGTTCATACGATGTTGAGTCAGACAGCTTTGCTTCAAATACAAAGTACTCAAATGCAATCAAAAAGCGTGTACTTTTTTCATTATGTTAGCGTATTAAAGTTCTCTTATTTACTTAAACTTGTAAAATAGGTACGACGTATGACGACGTATACCTTACATTTCAGTTTTAATTTTATAACATAATAAAACGTTACATGGAATTTACCACTGATTGTTATGAATGTTTTTTTTTTATTATTAGCAAATTAGTTTGCAACATCCAAAGAAAAAGGCGTTTAGCTTTTCCTTTTTCCAATTAATTTGCTCAAATGGTCTACAATTATCTTGTGGAGATTATAGCCAATATTCCTCGTGGTATCTAAAGAAAACAATCGAGGCTTAAATCAGTTTACATCAAGTACTTTTTAAGGTATTTAAATATATAGAATAAAAATTGTCTATCTCATATAGAACGCGACAGCTGCTGGATAAAACATTTTTTTTAAATAATATTTATTAATATATGAAAAGCTTATTAAAAAATCTAATTAAAAGAACCTAATAAAAAAGATCAATTTGTGACATTGTGTGGATATAAATCTTAATCTGCATTTGTAATGGCTGCTACATTTGTTTGATTGTTTTGTTTTACATACAAAGTTTCTTTTCTCTTACTTTGAAAAGATACTGTTTTAGCAAACTAGTATTAGTGACGTAAAACTTAGAGCAAGCCTATATCGAATAAAAATATTTTAGCTATGGTTCATAAGTAACATACATTTCTTTGTTTTTCATGGATTGTCATTTTTAGTGAATAAATCGTATGAGAATTATCTAAGTTACTATATATTATTTATATCGTTGTGTTTATTTATTTATTTATCCTAATAAGCTAAACAAAAACAAAACAGGACAAAATGTTTATAAGTTTTGAAATTATAGGTAAAGTCAACTATACAAATAAACTTTAAAAAGTATTGAGATTTACAATTAAAACATATAAACATACTTAATTATAATTAATATAATAATAAGAAACCTTTGATAATGCCATAAAGACAAAACTGGTGAGGTATTTTAATATAAATAAATGTGGAATAATTAAAAGTGAATTTTAATGTGTTTAAAGATGAAGTTCCACCAAGAGACAAAAATCGTGAGTATTCAACTTAATTAATTGTTTTTTAAGAAATATTTGGTGTTAATAATAGGAAAGCAAGAATTTAAAGAATTTCGATGCAGTGAAAGGAAGAGAGTAACAATGTTTTTCGCCTGCAAATTTTTTTATCTTTACGCATTTCCCTACAAAGGAGTATCCAGAGGTCTGGACAATTTAGTCCTTTTGACCCAAATTTCACCGTAGTTTATTTTGGGACAACATGACAGTTGAGCCCGTCGCTGTTATTATATATAAGCCAACAATATAAACCGTACAACAGTTTTGACAAAAACTTATTGGTACGAGCCTACACACTCGAGGCGATCGAACTAGGGTCTCTTGACTCGAATTCGTCACTTCATCAACAAACCACTCGGCTATCGTGACTTCTTCTTCCTGTAATGTGTAACAAACACTGCCTGTGGTTATAGCAATTTTAATATTAATATATTTTCCTCCTGAAATAAATAAATATCAACATTTCATCATTGAGCGTGAGCGTGAGACAGCTAGTTAAATGTTTGTAGTGTTGTCCACAACTTTTTTATGTGGTTTCATTTTTTAATAGCTCTTTATCATTTGCAACAAGTCTATTGGAGTGTTATTTGTGTCTGCTTATTACGTCACATATACTAAGTCATATCTCCTGTGTTCTAATTACAATTGAAGTAATGTGACATATCTAAGGTTGTACTAAATCATTATTTTAACAATACTTCTGATATTTTCACAATTCTTATTCAAAATGGAGTCACGATAGCCGAATGGATCGGAATTCGAGTCAAGAGACCCGAGTTCGATGCCCAAGGCGATTACGATTATATATTTATATATATAATACGATTTTCATCGTTGGCTTGGACATAAAGACGGCGACGGGCTCACTACCTATCACGTTGTCCCAAAAATGTCTTCGGTGGAAACTACTTAAGTAGACAATTAAGTCGTTTTAAGACCTCTGTCTACCCCTTTATTGGAAATAGCGTGAAGATTTATTAATATTTTTATTCAAAGCCTTTATTTACTATTTAGGTGCGATCCCATTATAAATAAAGTTACACCATTGTTTGTTTGGATAATAAACGATTGCAGAACATTTCTTTTAAAAAGTGTTATCTTATCTTTTAATATTTATTATGTTACAATGAAACTCTTTTTTTCATTACCTCTTTTATGTGTATTTGGGTCATAATGTGTTAAACTGATTAAAACTAGTACTAATCGTAAATTAGTACTAGTTTTACCTTTTACTAGACTCTACATATCCTTTGTATTTGGGTCTCAAATAGTGAAGCTAGTAAAGTAGGTGTAAATTTGATATTTACCCATATAATTTAATTATTACCGCATGATTAAATTAAAAACGAAAAGCTGTACCTAATCATGTTATCGAAATGTTCACACTCGGGCTCATGTGCGGTATGAAAAACCATCACTCCATTTCATCGACCGCGGGGCCGCCCGTTGCCAAAATATTGTAGCAAAAATAAATATTATTTCACTGTTAGTCCAGTCGTGTGGAGCAACGTACGGGACGAAATAACACTCGAGTCACGAAAATATTAAACTCTCGCCACTTCTTTTACACATTCTAAAAGTATTTAGGACGTAGGTTGATCGGCGCGCACATTTGACATCTACGAATTCTGGTTACACATTTTTCATTTTATTTCATCAAAATGATTATAATAATATTTTAATATCGACGCCAGAGTTTGAATTTGCTTATTTTAATCCCAAAGTAAGCAGCTGAAGCACTTTTGTTAAAGAATCAGAAACAACGAAGGCATTACAAGCACCCAAACATTTAAGAAGACCAAAAATAGATTACCTGCTGAAGTAATAGGCTTAAGATCAGGGGGAGAGAGATGAGGCAGTGTATGGTGTGCAGGTTGCGGGGCTGGTGGAGTTGTATGAGGCGAGGCCGGGGAGCCAGGCTTATCACGCTTGCCCTCCGCTTTCACTGGTGCCTCGCCTGCTTTCTGTTGCGCGAGCCGCTCTTGCTTGCGAAATTTTGCACGTCTGTTCTGGAACCATACCTGGAAAATACATGAAGAAACGTTAATGTTAAAAACACGCACAATAAATATTTTCATGCCATTCTCAATACAGGGATAGACAGTGGTCTGGACTTTCGACCCAACTTCCACAGCCGTCACTGTCTTTATGTCCAAGCTAACGGTATAAATCGTACATAAGTTTTTGTAAAACTCATTGGTACGAGCCTTGGGGATCGAACTCGGGCAACGCGGCAATCGTAACTTTTAAATTATTAAATATGACATTATTGATTTCATATTTCGACTACTAGCTGTGTTTCTGGGTACCTTAGTGGGTACTGGGTATGATTTATCTCTCAAAGAGGTGAAAAATGAATTATGATTGAGATTCAGCCAACTGCTGTCTAGTTACTCTGTCAATTTTGAAACACGTGAACTCAACTATTCACTACAAGATATAAATATGAGAACTAGTAATTTTATATTTTTAGGGGAAAACAGAACATTTCGTTGGCTGTATTCATTGTTATTTTTAAACTATCTCTGGTACTTTGACTGTCCGCAGTGGTGTGTTTAATACTAAAATACTGCAAGTGATTGCTTGATGAGTCATTTCAACTCACGTGCGTCAAGTTTTAAAGAGAGTTATTTATCAGTCGTTCGTAACGAAACGATCCAAAAAGAAACCAGAGCAACAAACCCATGTGACAGTGAGTTGGCATCAGTAAGGAGTAGTTAGTAGTGTACAGTTACTGCCGAAAGTGGATACAAAGATAAATCTTAATACTCTACTCAATTGTTAACATTTCTATCTAAAAGTAACAATCTGTATCTACACAAAATGTTAAAAAATATATGTACTATTAAAAAGGCACTATCACTAATACGGTCATACTCTCACTACAGGTGGTAGAGGTATATTATCTCTAATAAAAGCACTTGAAATTGGTACAAATTTTATATGGGGGACAAAAGATGGATTAATATCTATGCTTAACCAATAGATTAGCGATCGCAATGCCAGACTATTTACACCTTAAACGGTGACATCCGTCACCAGAATGCTTAATTTAGTAATAGTTTTTTTTTGTGATTGACTAGAACCACCTGTTGTTACATATTATCATTTTAACACTTTTCTCTAATTCTATTTATTTTATCTTCACGCACAGTCCCTGGCTACCCCCAGAGAGAACAGATCGCCAAGTGTCACGATCCTTACATCTCTCTTTCGGTTCTATCAGATTCATCATTTTCTTCATACATGCACGTCTTGCTGTCCGAGTAGTCTTGACTCTCCCCTCTTTTTCTTTTTCCCTAATTCTCTTTGTAATAAGATATGTTGTAATACTTTTTACGATTTTGTGTATACTGGCCATATTAATGCCTGAATTATGTAAAAAAGAGAAAGATTATATGAGTGTTTCAATTTCAATGTCTCAATCAGAAGTTATACATAAAGTTATAAATACCGCAGCGAATCTTAAAATATAAAAAGTTCGCTTGCATTTTCCACACTTTATGAAAAATCAGTAACTTGTAATTTATAAAAATTAAAACAGTATCGACGTCGCCATAACACCGCAAACTGAACGAAAAGTAATGTGAAGAGGGGGTAATGAAAACGTCAGTAGCGAACAAACAAAGTTAGCGTTCAACCAGACTAATGGGAAGGCATCCCGTGCATCGAACGCCAAATTTTAATGCAAACCGTTTTATATTCGTACGAATGCGCGCAAATCCGAATTGATCGTAATTCGATTTGTCACAAGAGATAATTGCAACTGCCACTGGCGCTGATTGGGGAATGTTACGAGTAAAAAACGTGTCGTCGATGTAGAATCGGTTCGACCCGGCGACACAATCATACGCATGCACTGTTTGCCCAACCTATTGTACGCTGATGATGTTTGTTCACTTTTGTACTTTTTTCATTTAAATTTAACGTTTAACCTTTGTAACTTTAACGTGTACTTTATCTATAGGCATTATACAAACCTGCGTAGTGTTAATTGTAGCCTGAAGTCTCCATCATCCATCTGTATTTTACTAAAAATAATCCCCATTACCTGGTAATATACAAGATCCATCTACACTGCCAACAGAAAAGCTGAGAAGCGTTATGTGCAGGTTTTACAATATGTACAGTAGGGTCGTTTTGTGTGCCAATATTTGGGACAATTATCTCCAAAGTGGTCTACTTCTCAAAACTTTTAAAATGCCACTACTGTCGATTTGATGTAGTCTCCTGCCAACAGTCAGTTAGTATAATAATAATAAGCCTTGTTTATTCCTTAATAGACATTACATTATTTCATATTTATATTCATTACAATTCGAGAAAATTGAAATAGATTAAATTTAGTATAAATTTTAAATTTACAATAAAATTAACTCCAATTTATAAATTTACAAAAATACAAAAATAATTATTAAATATTACATGCATAACTAATCATTATTATTAAGGAGTCAGTTAGTATAATAATAATAATAATAATAATAATAATAATAATAATAATAATAATAATAATAATAATAATAATAATAATAATAATAATAATAATAATAAGCCTTGTTTATTCCTTAATAGACATTACATTATTTCATATTTATATTCATTACAATTCGAGAAAATTGAAATAGATTAAATTTAGTATAAATTTTAAATTTACAATAAAATTAACTCCAATTTATAAATTTACAAAATACAAAAATAATTATTAAATATTACATGCATAACTAATCATTATTATTAAGGAGTCAGTTAGTATAATAATAATAAGCCTTGTTTATTCCTTAATAGACATTACATTATTTCATATTTATATTCATTACAATTCGAGAAAATTGAAATAGATTAAATTTAGTATAAATTTTAAATTTACAATAAAATTAACTCCAATTTATAAATTTACAAAATACAAAAATAATTATTAAATATTACATGCATAACTAATCATTATTATTAAGGAGTCAGTTAGTATAATAATAATAAGCCTTGTTTATTCCTTAATAGACATTACATTATTTCATATTTATATTCATTACAATTCGAGAAAATTGAAATAGATTAAATTTAGTATAAATTTTAAATTTACAATAAAATTAACTCCAATTTATAAATTTACAAAATACAAAAATAATTATTAAATATTACATGCATAACTAATCATTATTATTAAGGAGTCAGTTAGTATAATAATAATAATAATAATAAGCCTTGTTTATTCCTTAATAGACATTACATTATTTCATATTTATATTCATTACAATTCGAGAAAATTGAAATAGATTAAATTTAGTATAAATTTTAAATTTACAATAAAATTAACTCCAATTTATAAATTTACAAAATACAAAAATAATTATTAAATATTACATGCATAACTAATCATTATTATTAAGGAGTCAGTTAGTATAATAATAATAATAATAATAATAATAATAATAATAATAATAATAATAATAATAATAATAATAAGCCTTGTTTATTCCTTAATAGACATTACATTATTTCATATTTATATTCATTACAATTCGAGAAAATTGAAATAGATTAAATTTAGTATAAATTTTAAATTTACAATAAAATTAACTCCAATTTATAAATTTACAAAATACAAAAATAATTATTAAATATTACATGCATAACTAATCATTATTATTAAGGAGTCAGTTAGTATAATAATAATAATAATAATAAGCCTTGTTTATTCCTTAATAGACATTACATTATTTCATATTTATATTCATTACAATTCGAGAAAATTGAAATAGATTAAATTTAGTATAAATTTTAAATTTACAATAAAATTAACTCCAATTTATAAATTTACAAAATACAAAAATAATTATTAAATATTACATGCATAACTAATCATTATTATTAAGGAGTCAGTTAGTATAATAATAATAATAAGCCTTGTTTATTCCTTAATAGACATTACATTATTTCATATTTATATTCATTACAATTCGAGAAAATTGAAATAGATTAAATTTAGTATAAATTTTAAATTTACAATAAAATTAACTCCAATTTATAAATTTACAAAATACAAAAATAATTATTAAATATTACATGCATAACTAATCATTATTATTAAGGAGTCAGTTAGTATAATAATAATAATAATAATAATAATAATAATAATAATAAGCCTTGTTTATTCCTTAATAGACATTACATTATTTCATATTTATATTCATTACAATTCGAGAAAATTGAAATAGATTAAATTTAGTATAAATTTTAAATTTACAATAAAATTAACTCCAATTTATAAAAATTAAAACAGTATCGACGTCGCCATAACACCGCAAACTGAACGAAAAGTAATGTGAAGAGGGGTAATGAAAACGTCAGTAGCGAACAAAACAAAGTTAGCGTTCAACCAGACTAATGGGAAGGCATCCCGTGCATCGAACGCCAAATTTTAATGCAAACCGTTTTATATTCGTACGAATGCGCGCAAATCCGAATTGATCGTAATTCGATTTGTCACAAGAGATAATTGCAACTGCCACTGGCGCTGATTGGGGAATGTTACGAGTAAAAAACGTGTCGTCGATGTAGAATCGGTTCGACCCGGCGACACAATCATACGCATGCACTGTTTGCCCAACCTATTGTACGCTGATGATGTTTGTTCACTTTTGTACTTTTTTCATTTAAATTTAACGTTTAACCTTTGTAACTTTAACGTGTACTTTATCTATAGGCATTATACAAACCTGCGTAGTGTTAATTGTAGCCTGAAGTCTCCATCATCCATCTGTATTTTACTAAAAATAATCCCCATTACCTGGTAATATACAAGATCCATCTACACTGCCAACAGAAAAGCTGAGAAGCGTTATGTGCAGGTTTTACAATATGTACAGTAGGGTCGTTTTGTGTGCCAATATTTGGGACAATTATCTCCAAAGTGGTCTACTTCCTCAAAACTTTTAAAAATGCCACTACTGTCGATTTGATGTAGTCTCCTGCCAACAGTCAGTTAGTATAATAATAATAATAATAAGCCTTGTTTATTCCTTAATAGACATTACATTATTTCATATTTATATTCATTACAATTCGAGAAAATTGAAATAGATTAAATTTAGTATAAATTTTAAATTTACAATAAAATTAACTCCAATTTATAAATTTACAAAAATACAAAAAATAATTATTAAATATTACATGCATAACTAATCATTATTATTAAGGAGTCAGTTAGTATATCCAAAGCTATTAAAGTGTGCTTGAAAACACCTTTATAGCACTAGTAAGCTCAGAGTAGAACACAATTTCAGGCATTCCAAGGCATTCATGGATTTTGATTATAAGTGCCTCGACTCCAGTCATGAAGGTCATTCCAATGTGCCTAAGAACTACCGTGTTCGGTATAGAATTCCACCATTTAATACACGGGATAGGCTGTGCTCGCCAAAGATTGAAGCATTGTCAAGCTTTTTAATGTTTCTTTTATACAGACACCATCTTTATGCCGCATCGGTTAGTAATGGCAGAATTATAAGCTCTGTTGAGAGCCATTTTTGTCTCCAATGTATGTTCGTGAGATATACTCTAATTTAATTTATCAAAAAAAATTATGCTATACATTATCGTACGCTATACGTACACAATCGTCATTCCAGATCGACTCCCAAGATATTTAAAGTTTGATATTTCTTTAAATTGTTTAGATTTCAGCAGTATCTTAAAACTATCTGCGACACATCCTCTGGGTGACTGTTTATGGATTAAGGATACATAACATTACTAGTATGTCGGTTAAATCCACGTCGGACAGTTTTCGGATATAATAATTTAGATATTGTTTCTTCTCCCATATATGATCATAACGTTTTAACGTTAGCATCGAAAATATCTAGTGTGAGAAACTACTGGGTGCTTTAGTAGCAAATATTTTTATTAACAGACATAGTTTTTTTATTAACATAAACATATAGGTGTGTACATACACGCTAATAGCATTATACCCATAACTCTGAAAGTAATATATCGCTAAAGAAGAACAAAGAGCAACCGACTATAAATTTCATGTAATGATCCATCACGTACGCGAACCACCCACGAGCCTACGTATACGCCTTGGCAATGATTATGACATACGTTAATGAACTTCAGCAGTTCTCGAGACAATTTGAATATATTACGACTATTATACTATATTTATAATTATATATTTTTAAACATAAAGACGGCGACGGGCTCACCACCTGTCACGTTGTTCCGAAAATATCTTCGGCGGAAGGTGGGTCGAAGGGACTTAATTGTCTAGACTAGACCTCTGTCTACTCCTGTATTGGGAATTGTGTGAAGATATTTACTTATTTTATTATTTATACATTTTTATTATATTATTATTCCATAAAGGTCACGATAGCCGAGTTGTTGGGTGGTCGGAATTTCGAGTCGAGAGACCCGAGTTCGATCCCCAGGTGGCAGTACCAATGAGCTTTTCAAAAACTTATGTACGAATTTCGTCGTTGGCTTGGACATAAAGGCGGCGACGGGCTCACCACCTATCACGTTGTCCCGAAAATATCTTCGGTGGAAGGTGGGTCAAAGGGACTTAATTGTCTAGACTTGACCTCTGTCTACCCCTGTATTGGGAATTGCGTAAAGGTCACGATAGCCGAGTTGTTGGGTGGTCGGAATTTCGAGTCGACAGACCCGAGTTCGATCCCCAGGTGGCAGTACCAATGAGCTTTTCAAAACTTATGTACGAATTTCGTCGTTGGCTTGGACATAAAGGCGGCGACGGGCTCACCACCTGTCACGTTGTTCCGAAAATATCTTCGGTGGAAGGTGGGTCAAAGGGACTTAATTGTCTAGACTTGACCTCTGTCTACTCCTGTATTGGGAATTGCGTGAAGATATTTTAATTTTTTTATTATTCCGTGTGGTAACGGCGTAAGAATATTACCACCCCTTTCTCGAGTATGTCGTAAGAGGCGATTAAGAGAATACCCTTGAATATCGTTATAGCAACCGATAGATGGCGGGATAACCATCTCTAAAAATATCAGACCAAACATTGTGACCGAATGTGGGCAACGTCTGAAAAGTGAGTTGCTGGTACCGCGATCGCCAATCCACTAACCAAGCGTGGCGATTATGGCAAATCCTCCTAAGTGGAGAGGCCTATGTCCTACAGTGGATTTAATAGGCCGATATGTATGTATTATATAATTATTATTTCATTATATTTATAATATCTATTTGAATATACTACTACTACTATATATATTTAAGTCACGATAGCCGAGTTGTTATGGTCGGAATTTCGAGTCGAGAGACCCGAGTTCGATCCTTAAGTGGCAGTACTAATGAGTTTTTCAAAACTTATGTACGAATTTCGTCGTTGGCTTGGACATAAAGGCGGCGACGGGCTCACCACCCATCACGTTGTCCTGAAAATATCTTCGGTGGAAGGTGGGTCAAAGGGACTTAATTGTCTAGACTTGACCTCTGTCTACTCCTGTATTGGGAATTGTGTGAAGATATTTTAATTTTTTTATTATTCCGTGTGGTAACGGCGTAAGAATATTACCACTCCCTTTCTTCTCGAGTATGTCGTAAGAGGCGATTAAGAGAATACCCTTGAATATCGTTATAGCAACCGATAGATGGCGGGATAACCATCTCTAAAAATATCAGACCAAAAATATCAGACCGAATGTGGGCAGCAACGTCTGAGGTGCGAGTCGTTTGGTACCGCGATCGCCAATCCACCAACCAAGCGTGGCGATTATGGCAAATCCTCCCTATGGGAGAGGCCTATGTCCTACAGTGGATTTAACAGGCCGATATGTATGTATTATATAATTACATATTTCTATTATATTTATAATATCTATTTGAATATACTACTACTACTACTATATATATTTAAGTCACGATAGCCGAGTGGTTGATGGTCGTAATTACGAGTCAAGAGACCCGAGTTCGATCCCCGGTGGCAAGCTTGTACCAATGGGTTTTTCAATAACTTATTTACGAATTATATCATTGGCTTGACATAAAGGCGGCGACGGGCTCACCACCCATCACGTTGTCCCGAAAATATCTTCGGTGGAAGGTGGGTCAAAGGGACTTAATTGTCTAGACTAGACCTCTGTCTACTCCTGTATTGGGAATTGTGAAGATATTTACTTATTTTATTATTTATACATTTTTATTATATTATTATTCCATAAAGGTCACGATAGCCGAGTTGTTATGGTCGGAATTTCGAGTCGAGAGACCTGAGTTCGATCCCCAGGTGGCAGTACCAATGAGCTTTTCAAAAACTTATGTACGAATTTCGTCGTTGGCTTGGACATAAAGGCGGCGACGGGCTCACCACCCATCACGTTGTCCCGAAAATATCTTCGGTGGAAGGTGGGTCAAAGGGACTTAATTGTCTAGACTAGACCTCTGTCTACTCCTGTATTGGGAATTGTGTGAAGATATTTACTTATTTTATTATTTATTATTTATACATTTTTATTATATTATTATTCCATAAAGGTCACGATAGCCGAGTTGTTGGGTGGTCGGAATTTCGAGTCGAGAGACCCGAGTTCGATCCCCAGGTGGCAGTACCAATGAGCTTTTCAAAAACTTATGTACGAATTTCGTCGTTGGCTTGGACATAAAGGCGGCGACGGGCTCACCACCTATCACGTTGTCCCGAAAATATCTTCGGTGGAAGGTGGGTCAAAGGGACTTAATTGTCTAGACTTGACCTCTGTCTACCCCTGTATTGGGAATTGCGTAAAGGTCACGATAGCCGAGTTGTTGGGTGGTCGGAATTTCGAGTCGACAGACCCGAGTTCGATCCTTAAGTGGCAGTACTAATGAGTTTTTCAAAAACTTATATACGAATTTCATCGTTGGCTTGGGCATAAAGACGGCGACAGGTTCATCACCTGTCACGTTGTCCCGAAAATATCTTTGGTGGAAGGTGGGTCAAAGGGACTTAATTGTCTAGGCTTGACCTCTGTCTATCCCTGTATTGGGAATTGCGTGAAGATATTTTAATTTTTTTTATTATTCCGTGTGGTAACGGCGTAAGAATATTACCACTCCCTTTCTTCTCGAGTATGTCGTAAGAGGCGATTAAGAGAATACCCTTGAATATCGTTATAGCAACCGATAGATGGCGGGATAACCATCTCTAAAAATATCAGACCAAAAATATCAGACCGAATGTGGGCAGCAACGTCTGAGGTGCGAGTCGTTTGGTACCGCGATCGCCAATCCACCAACCAAGCGTGGCGATTATGGCAAATCCTCCCTATGGGAGAGGCCTATGTCCTACAGTGGATTTAATAGGCCGATATGTATGTATTATATAATTACATATTTCTATTATATTTATAATATCTATTTGAATATACTACTACTACTATATATATTTAAGTCACGATAGCCGAGTGGTTGATGGTCGTAATTACGAGTCAAGAGACCTGAGTTCGATCCCCGGTGGCAAGCTTGTACCAATGGGTTTTTCAATAACTTATTTACGAATTATATCATTGGCTTGGACATAAAGATGGCGACGGGCTCACCACCTGTCACGTTGTTCCGAAAATATCTTCGGCGGAAGGTGGGTCAAAGGGACTTAATTGTCTAGACTAGACCTCTGTCTACCCCTGTATTGGGAATTGTGTGAAGATATTTACTTATTTTATTATTTATACATTTTTATTATATTATTATTCCATAAAGGTCACGATAGCCGAGTGGTTGATGGTCGTAATTACGAGTCAAGAGACCCGAGTTCGATCCCCAGGTGGCAGTACCAATGAGCTTTTCAAAAACTTATGTACGAATTTCGTCGTTGGCTTGGACATAAAGATGGCGACGGGCTCACCACCTATCACGTTGTCCCGAAAATATCTTCGGTGGAAGGTGGGTCAAAGGGACTTAATTGTCTAGACTTGACCTCTGTCTACCCCTGTATTGGGAATTGTGTGAAGATATTTACTTATTTTATTATTTATACATTTTTATTATATTATTATTCCATAAAGGTCACGATAGCCGAGTGGTTGATGGTCGTAATTACGAGTCAAGAGACCCGAGTTCGATCCCCAGGTGGCAGTACCAATGAGCTTTTCAAAAAGTTATGTACGAATTTCGTCGTTGGCTTGGACATAAAGACGGCGACAGGCTCATCACCTGTCACGTTGTCCCGAAAATATCTTTGGTGGAAGGTGGGTCAAAGGGACTTAATTGTCTAGACTTGACCTCTGTCTACCCCTGTATTGGGCATTGCGTAAAGGTCACGATAGCCGAGTTGTTGGGTGGTCGGAATTTCGAGTCGACAGACCCGAGTTCGATCCTCAAGTGGCAGTACTAATGAGTTTTTCAAAAACTTATATACAAATTTCATCGTTGGCTTGGACATAAAGACGGCGACAGGCTCATCACCTGTCACGTTGTCCCGAAAATATCTTTGGTGGAAGGTGGGTCAAAGGGACTTAATTGTCTAGGCTTGACCTCTGTCTACCCCTGTATTGAGAATTGCGTGAAGATATTTTAATTTTTTTTATTATTCCGTGTGGTAACGGCGTAAGAATATTACCACTCCCTTTCTTCTCGAGTATGTCATAAGAGGCGATTAAGAGAATACCCTAGAATATCGTTATAGCAACCGATAGATGGCGGGATAACCATCTCTAAAAATATCAGACCAAAAACATCAGACCGAATGTGGGCAGCAACGTCTGAGGTGCGAGTCGTTTGGTACCGCGATCGCCAATCCACTAACCAAGCGTGGCGATTATGGCAAATCCTCCCTATGGGAGAGGCCTATGTCCTACAGTGGATTTAACAGGCCGATATGTATGTATTATATAATTACATATTTCTATTATATTTATAATATCTATTTGAATATACTACTACTACTATATATATTTAAGTCACGATAGCCGAGTGGTTGGATGGTCGTAATTACGAGTCAAGAGACCCGAGTTCGATCCCCGGTGGCAAGCTTGTACCAATGGGTTTTTCAATAACTTATTTACGAATTATATCATTGGCTTGGACATAAAGATGGCGACGGGCTCACCACCTGTCACGTTGCCCCGAAAATATCTTCGGTAGAAGATCGGTCAAAGGGACTTAATTATCTAGGCTAGACCTCTGTCTACCGATAAATTGGGAATTGCGTGAAGATATTTATTTATTATTATTTATATATATTTGAATATATTGTTACGTACTGAGTATAGTAAGAATTTTGTTAATTAATTTGGTAATAAATATACCCTCTACAGATCCCTTCCAGGCAGGTTAACTATTGTCAATATTTATGTCATATATTTATGACAAAAATAAATACGTCTGTCATGACAAACTTTTGTATTGTTTTAAAATTGTGTCAGAAAATTCAAAATGGAAAAAAACTCGCTTGTTACGTCACATAACATTTTAAATAAGTTATCCATCTATAGAAATAATAAGATGATCATCCGAAGTTGTAATAAAAATATTGAATCGTGTATTCACATTGCCACATGATGCAAAATTCAGCATGACTTCCATGCTTATAAAATTTTCAATAATACAAATAAACTTAGAAAGAATACTGTACCCATTTTTTTCAGAAACGATGATATTAGTGACACGGTTTATTTTGATTTAATTTAAGGCTTTAAAGGTATATAATTTAAGACTTAAGACCTAAAAGATTTTTTATTTTATCTTTGAGCTGTAATTAATCTGTGTTAGCATAATAAATTAATAATTAGATAATAAAGAGCAAACTTCTTCTGTAAACAATCTTCTGTTGTAAGATAAACTCTCGTATTTAATGTTACAATAAGATTTCAACTGATAACCAGCAGCACAGTGCCTGCAGCATTACGCTGGACGAGAGGACTAATTGCATACTTTTTTTTTTTTGTGAATCTCATATTATTCTTACATAATAATAATATTTTATCTATTTTGTAATCTATTTTAAATTGTGTTTTGTATTCATTTAGGACATCATGCCCCTTTACACGTCACAGTACGCTTGTAAATCGTAATATTGCCATTCGATCTAATTCTGACACAAGTGACATTGAGGAGAAGTATCAGTCACCGTAAAACAACGTGGTGCCGCATAGTCGTATGTCAGTGTGACGCACAGGTGGTGATCGCATGCAATGCATCCGCTAGCAGCTATATCATCGGCATTCCTCATACCGACGGCAGGTGTCACATACAAGTCGTTACTGTATGACACGATGTACTTGTAGCTAGTCCCATTAATAGCATTTTAAATGCGACCTCCGTCTCTCCAACGGCGCATGGATGAGCTCCAGCGATAAATTTATCGATTTTATCCAATGCATTGTTCCAAATTTCATCGTTACATGCCACTGAAAATATTTGTATTCTGAGTATTTTTTATGCTGATGTAATTTTCACTTATAATTTATGAATATAAAAGTCCAAATGTACGATGTTACACTATTTATTATTAAAACTATACTTATGCATATCTACATATAAATTAAACGGTTTTGCTTTCCAGCATTAATAAGGTACAACAATTTTTGTTTTTTATTTTAATCAACTATCTATCACTAACAACTATCAAACAACTATCTATCAGTATCTACTCGTATTTATCAAACAAGAAAACGATTAGCTGAATAATTGAAAGAAAGATCATTGAAAGAAAGGCCCTTCCGAAACTAATACTATTAAATAATAACCAGAAAACTAGGCCATTTTTGAAAAGTGATTAAAAGATAGTAGTTAAAAAAAAGCTGCGTAGTTACAAATTACTCATCAAAATATTTGATTTCAATATGCTAATTTCAATAAGCTGGAGCTAGTCTCACTACCTACCTGTTCACCCAAATAAGTTCTCACTAATGAGAACCCAGAATAAGGCAGAACGATGGGGAGAATTCTTTAATTTTTCTAATTCAAATTAAAGTCACTTTATTATAAAACACTCATAAGGAACCCTTCCATGTGAAGACAGAGTGATATGTCAGTATATTAACGGATAGGTAATATTATACAAAACAGAACAGTCTGTATAATATTACCTACCTGTGTCTGCAGAGTCTGCAATTGCGGCAAGTCTTCTCATAAGTAAAAGAACGCCTACTGATGAATTCAAACTAAAATTGCTTATTATGATTTGCCAAACTTCCCCTCAACTATGCGAATGAAACACATGCACAGGAATCTGCTACAAGAATAGGAAAAGACTGCTGAACTTTAACATTTGTTAGAACCTAAGAGAAAATCTGTTCCTCCGAGTGGAAAGGTCCCACGAACGTGCCCGGTTTAACCAAGCGACGGGGCTCGCGACTAACGAACAAACGTTTCGCCTGATTGGCACGAACAGCGAGCACGGAGGCGATCGCCCCGAGCGCCACGCCTTCCGCATTATATCCGAATTGGAAAAAATCAAAGCCCCAACGTACGGTTCATCCGCAAACAAACAAATAATGTACAGGCAATACAAATGAGCAGCGATACGACGTAGAACGGAATGTGAAGTCGATGCTAGCCGAGCGTGGGTTATCGAGGCAAATAAACGTCCGCCGATGTGTTTGTAGGAATTCGTTTTGATGTTTATCGTATGTGATGCGTGCTTCTAATGTAAATATAACGTTAGATTTTCTTCTTCAACCGATACCAAATTTGGTGTCAGACGTTATTTAAATGGTGTAAATAGCGGTGAATCTATTATCATCACATAATCATCAACAACTTGTAATAGTCTATGTTATAGACACGTTTCCGGGTTACATTTTTCTTCTACCACTAGCCGAAAAACGTATTTGGTTTATATTCGTTATTTCATTTGTGTAATAAGGAGTGTATACACCTTATTATATTTCATTGCGTATGTTATTATTATTTTGTTGACTAATGTGTGAGAACAAAAACTCACTTGTCTGCGAGATGTCAGTTTGCGATTTTGATGTGTACTAAAGATATTTCTTTACAACGTTTCTGTGGAAAACGTAAATTTACAAAGAAAAGAAAAATTGGTATTAGAGAGGTTTCAGTTTGGTAAAGGAATATAAATCCCAAAATGTGTAAAATAGTAAAATAATTCACATTTCTCACTTAAGACTATAGGACTTGGCACTATTAATGAAAGTAATTAATGTAATTTTGTCTTGTGGTTAATTTTATTTTAATTGCTTGATTTAAAATATTCAGCCATTCATAAAGTTCCTATCAATAGAATAACAATCAAAGGTGACCCCAATATATAAAAATAATACCATTTCCCTCACAGAAATAAAACATATTTACACTAACAATTTTCCCTTTACAGCAATTGAGGTTCATTTTTATGAGTAGCTCGGCATCGTGCAGATTTAACGATCTATTTTAGCTGAATTGCAAATGAATGGCGCTCGATAAACATTGGTAAATATACAAGCAAATGTCAATAATAAATAACGGCCGGGCATCGGGCAATTAAGCCCGGGGTCGGAACAATCGAGCACGGCATCGAAATGCACTTTGCAAATGAACCGAATTGGGCGGGCGCGGGTGGCGCGGGGACGGGAAAGTCGACAAATGTAATTAAGCAAGAGATGCACACGCTCTGCAGATGCCATCTCTGACCTACACTCCCTCGCAGATCATGTTAGATAGAGATAGAAGGACCTTGTCTAATTAATAAATATTAAGTAGCATTCATTTTTAATACCAATTAATCATATTTAAATTTATAGCTTTGCTAGAAGAAACACAACGAAGCTTAAATTAACGGAGTTATAAAAAGCAAATCATAGCGTTTACTCTAAATGACATAGTTTTGTCTTTGTCTTGTCGTTTAATTATTTTTAAGAAATAAATATTTTGCGGTCTCTGTGGAATCGGAAATGAATTGAAGAAATCGAATAATTTAAACTGCGGGACGGGAAGAAGTGAAGATTTCCCAGGTTTAAAAACTCGTCAAACGTTTGAGGCGACATTAAAATATTTATGAATCTTATGCAAAACATCTAAAAAACTTGTAAATTAGATGCAAACGGCAATTCTGAGGCGTTGAGAATGACGTACAGCCCAACTTAACTCCTTAAATGATATGATAGAATATAAGGGCGAAGAGAAAGAAAATGTCCCCTAAAGTTTGCGAAAATAAAACCTAAAAAAATTATACTATAGCTTATTTGGAACGACATGACAGGTTGTGAGTGACAAATTTAAAACTTTTAATAAATTCTCAAAAAAAACCTGTAAACAATTATAGGTATTAATTTATTTTTGCAGTCTAAAACCATGCCGAAACCAAACACCAAATAAGAAATAAGAAATTTTCGAAAACATTTTCAAAATTAATCTGTGATAAATTATAATCGCTCCTTAGACAATGTCAGTTTTTTTTTTTAAAAAGGAGCTAAATTACACTAATTGTATAAAACGGTTCTGTGTTTGGCATAACTTAGGTTACGTTTTCAAATTTAAACCCGAGAAATGTTTAGATGCACTTCTTGAAAACTAAAAAATTTTTAATCGATTTTGACGACAAGGTATTTTGGTCATGTCTAGGAAGTAAATAAATTATAATATAAAATAGTGTAAAATTTGAAATATAAAATCTTTGAAACTTAAATTGAGATTCGTTACATTTGATAGTTCAGTCAAGTTTTGTTGATAGGTAGGTATGAAAACTTAATAATTAATATATATATATATATATATATATATATATATATATATATATATATATATATATATATATATATATATATATATTAATTATTAAGTTTTCATTAATTATTAAGGTTTACACTAACTAAAAGCTCATATTTGACAATTGTTGTGACCAGGAATCTTTAAGCAGACTCTTTTTGTGGTCACTTCTGTTTCACCTCCTGGCATGACGCACAGAAATTCATTTCACTATTAAAGTACTACACCAATCTTTTATTGATAATGGCTTCGTTTACATTCTCCAAACGAAGATCATAAAATGCACAAAAGCGAGTGCTTGGAAACACAAAATCTATAAATCTGGCTCAAGCTAAAAATCTGGTCTTGACTACACCAATAAAAACATGTCAACATCAGAGGGTTGATTGGAAGAGTGGCACAAATAAATCAATAATCCTTAAAATAAACAGTAAATTCTATAGTCATGGTGGACAAAGGTTCTACCACCACTAATTTTTAAGTGTTTTTAACGGACTTCAAAAAAAGAGGAGGTTCTGAATTCGGTTCTGTCTTTGTTTATAGACTACTTAAACATGTTACTTGAAACCGTTAAACATAACATACTAATAAATATACATTTTGTAACAGTATTATTCTTTTGTTGATAGATAGAGGCCTTTACTTAGCGGGGGGAGGCACAAATGGGTAAGATAAGAAAAGTTTATTTTGTTATGTTACTTAAATTTTATAAAAAATATAGTTACATATTTTTTCCAAAATCTTAAATTTAAATACTTAGAAATAACTATTCTTCAATGAAAAAAAAATTAAATAAATTTAAACAAACCATTAGATTCCGTAGCACGTCTAACGTCTACCTTAAATAAATCCACAGGGGTAGTTTAATACAGTTCCCTCTGCAAACATGGCGAGCAACAATGCTTGAGTATTAAAATAAACAAACGCGTCGCCATGTGGCGCTGCCGTGGCGAGCAAACAGCAAACAGGCTAATGTATTCCGTGGTTCGCGTCGTTCTACCGCAAACTAAATTGTAGAAGATAAAGCTTTGGGTGTGTAGCACCAAAGCTTAGAACTCAAAAGTGAAAATCTTTCTCGTTTTAAAAAAAAATACAATAAAATATAAAATAATGATCACAATTTTTTGGCAAAATTACAAAGTGGTCTACGCAACATATAACTTACGTTGAATATTGAATTTAAAATATGATTTTAAGTTTAAGTGAAATTTTACTTTTCTTCTACTTTATTTTCAATGCTTTTAATAGTCAACTGCAGAACATAGGTTTCTCTCGTAACATTCATTGGGTATGTGGTAATTACCATTCTGCTGGCCTGCTGCCATATGTATAGTCCATCTATTCATTATGATGTTGCACCTTTTTTCCCATAGGTATCATAAGATTTGATTAAGCAACATGGCTTAGTAATTCAATTGGCCACCGACAGATGGCAGGAGAACATCTCGAAAAATGCCAATCCAAAATCCAGCAGACGGCCAGCAGTATCTAAGGTGCAAAATGTCAACAATAGTCAAATCATGGTTAATCCGCTCGTCGGACCGCTACATAATTCCTTCTATATTATGTGCTATCCACAGTTAAAAACTCCTCTTAATTAATTAAGAGTTTATATGTAAAATTCTTTCCTTACAAATTTCTATAACTTGTTAGCAATGACTGACTAGATTGGTTTTGTTGGTCACACTTATGAGAGAGGCTGTGTGTCCTGTAGAAGATTTTTATAGGGCGTTATGTGTATGAATATATGTCAATAATTGTGAGGAGGCAGATCATAGCGCAGCACTCCAAGTACACGCACAAGCATTGAAGAGTTGCAAAAGAGGTGCAAAGTTGGAGTGGCAAATAGGAATATGATTCATCGATGGCTACATACTAGCATTGCTAGTATTCTTTATAAAATATACTAACATAGAGGAGTCCGTGGGCTATTGCTACAACCCAAGGAAAGATGTAAAAATATGTATTATATATATTTACTTATATATGTTTCACTGTTATTTGCAGGTGACAACTGTCATAAGAAGCTTAAAATTAGGTGGACTGTTCTTTCATTTTTCATACCCATATAAAATACTATTTTTGTTATTATATTAAATATATAATGTTTTAAATTGAAACTGTCAGAACTACTAGGATATTGTCGTAAAATTAATCCTCGACGACATATTTAAATGAAATATATATATTAATATAAAAGTGTCTTTCCGGCACAAAGCTCAAATTTACGAGGCGTACGAAAAACGTGAGGCCGCGTGGAATGATCTAATTGTATTCATTAGCCGGGCCGTGGCGGGCAAATATTGACGCAAGCACGGCTCGCCTCGGGCTATACAGGTCTCCGCGACGTCACTTTGATCCTCCGAGTCTCCGTGTTAAATATACCTTCGCTTCGTCACGGTATCTAGTCTCTTTTTCACTGTAAATTATTAGAGGGTAAAATAAATATTGAACAACTTGTTTGTATTTCAAATGTATGTATAAAAAGGATTTTCTGATTTCAGCGATTCATATTTCAGACCAAGCTTAAATTTGTACAAAAAATAAAATCATTTCTAATCGTGTTTAAATATTACGGTGAGTGTCACGGGTTTTCTTATAACGTACTGCATTATATTTTCTCTCCTTTTTTGCTATAATGCAAAAGGTGTGAGTATCTCCTCAAAAGACCAGCAGAGAAAACCACATATCGGTCTTGTGAGTCATCACTTGATGGTTCAAGCATTAGTACGACCTTATGTTATTACGCCGAGGTAGTTGACCCACCAGGCCAGGTTACTTAAGGCAAGTCTCTACGTATATGACCCATTACGTGTTTCATATCATTTTTAATAATAAATAAATAATCAATATCTAGTATATATAGGTCTAGTTTAGACAATTAAGTCCCTTCGACCCACCTCGACCTCGTGGCAGGTGGTCAGCCTGTCGCCGTCTTTATATCCAAGCCAACGATATAATTCGTACATAAGTTTTTGAAAAACATCAATCAAAAAAACGACAGAATCTGATGACGGAATCCCAAGAAACATGCTTAAACTTAACAATTATTTTGAATATTTCTCCTCTTTTGTTAAAGAAGTTTTTTGTGTATATGCCGGTGTCAGAAGTGACTTAACGGTTAGAAGTTAGGCAATATTATACGATTCGTTGATTGATACTGCCTATATATACATAGGTATATATCTGGATATATCGACTGTATTACCCATATATCATTAGACCACGGGTGACGCTACTTTCTTATCTTTTTATTTTCACGCGTTTGTCAATAAACTTTTGCCGAAATAAATTAGTTCATTCGACCCACATTTCACCGGAGCTTATTCACAACATCGTGACGGGTAATGTACCTACCGCCGTCCTAGATTCCACTATTCATCACAGAAAAGTTTGTCCATAACCGGATTCGAACTGACAAGTTATGAATCTTGTTTTATTTCATGAAATTATTTTTTCTTCAAATCATTTTATTAATTCATAATATTATATTTAATTTTTATTGAAGTATTCATTATATCTTAATATAATCAAGTTACCTACGAAGTAATACAAAGTTAATCAATCGCCGACAGAGCGGTCGAGCGCGATCAAACACGAACACACCCCCCTGTTTATACTTAGCGGATGAAAAGGCAACACCGAACGCCCCGGAATAATATTAGCTACCCTCAATAATCCACCCAATTGTGGCACCTCAATACCGTGCTTCGAAAATATAACTTAATAGAAACCCTTACAGTTTATTTTTGACGAACTGTGAATATGGTTTTCAAGTCGTTTTAAGCATCCGTTGATTTTTTTACTAACTAGTAACATGTGTTAACATTTGCTGATAATCCTGGATTAACACATCATAATAAAGAGATGAATGTATAGTTTATTCAGTCCGTATGTCGTAACTCGTAACATTCGACGGTGTTTAGCGGACGACAGGTGTTTCATCGCAACTCATCGTATTTGATTTGGACGTGTTTACACATTATGAATAAATAATTTTTGAATTTATACTTTAGTCCACTAATAAGTATTAATTATCATTCCAAATTTCAGGGGCATTGGAATTATTAACATTGTATTAAAATATATATTAACACAGATTATGTGCAACAAAAATTTTTTCCTGAAGTGTGTTCCAATTCACCACCAACTTTCTTCCCCATGGTGTCTTAAGATGCTAATACCGTATATGGTGAGAGGTATCGGGTAGTGCGATCATTTTTTAATAAATGAAAACCTGTTATGCCAATGTTAACTTAACTTGCCAATAATAACTATTTTGAAACATATCCAATGAACAATTTATTGGCGTCCGCATGAATTTTTGAAAGATTATGAAAAATTATTATTGAAAAGAAAATCACGATAGCCGAGTTGTTGGGTGGTCGGAATTTCGAGTCGAGAGACCCGAGTTCGATCCCCAGATGGCAGTACCAATGAGTTTTTCAAAAACTTATGTACGAATTTCATCGTTGGCTTGGACATAAAGTCGGCGACGGGCTCACCACCTGTCACGTTGTCCCGAAAATATCTTCGGTGGAAGGTGGGTCATAGGGACTTAATTGTCTAGACTTGACCTCTGTCTACCCCTGTATTGGGAATTGCGTGAAAAGAAAATAAATTAGTAGTAAAAAGAAGCTTTGAATTTATAATGATATGAAAATAACCTAAGGGCTGGTGTATACAATGAAGGCAATGGTGCGCATACTATGGTCACCGGCACATCTGTCGTGGGGTGTAACTGGTAGTAACTCTTTTTTTATCCGACTATCATTAAAATATCCAGTACTATGAAAATATATTGACTTACTTGATCTTTGTTAAAAATAATTTAATTCCATATACCTGATAGTAGCAGATAATGTAGCACAGATTGAAGATAAAATGAAACAATAAATTTTGTATTTTATTAATATAAATAGTAATGAATAATTTTGTTAATTTTTTTTTTCTGATTTATACATTGTCGTTAGATTAAAAATATCTGTATATTCCTGTTATGTTTAAGATAAAAGTTTTATACGTATATATTTTAACACAGTTAAAATATATACATATCAAACTTTTCAGTTTATTCATATATCTTCCAAGCTTATTAATTATACAAATTTTTATGCAGAACATTTCATTTACGTTTATTATATTGTTATATTATTGATTTTTAATAATTATTAAAAATATATTTTTTTATAATTTGTAGTGGTTGAATAATGATAATGTCAAAAAAAACAAGTTCGTAATGATACTTGTAATGTCGCGTAGTAACGAATTTGACACAAGGCATGATTTAGAACGATTTGTTATTCCTCACAAATTAAATACTTCAGTTAATTTAATTAAAGCCCTGTAAAAGTTCACTGCATCTCTCTTAAGTGAGGGTCTACCATAATCGCCACGCGAGGGGAACGGATTGGCGATCGCAGTACCAGACACCTTAGACACTGGTCCCCGTCACCGCTCTACTGAATTTTGTACTGTTATTTTTCAAGATGGTTACTCCGCTATCTGTAGGGAAATCTGTGGGTAGGAGTATTTTAAGGCTCTTTACGCCTCTTACGAAGTTTAAGGAAATAAAGGTATTCTGATGCCGATATCACACGGCGATAATTATTGCGCTTCAATTAATACACCGGTTGAATTCAAACGAAGTTTAGTGACCTATGTACTGTGATATTAAACATAGCCAGCATCGTGAGCGTGCAAATCATAACTGCATTAGATAATCTTGCCAAGATTAAAATTAAATTTTTGCGATAGACAACTGTTCAAGAATAGTTCTCAAATTTGTAAAAAATATTCCTAATTAGATTTAGCAATATTTCTATATTGAATATGGATTAACGACAGACTTAAGTAGCGAGATTGTCCAAATTTATCTTAGCAGTAAAGACTTAGTGAAAAATAAAGTTAGTAAGTAGAAGCCTATGAATACCTACTGTTGGAAAAAGGCTAAGTCAAATATAGAGAGAGATTGTGTATTTTCGATTAGAGATAGAGATTAGTACATTCGCCACTCTGCTCCACACATACACAGGCATGTATGTATGGAGAAAATATAGAATTGATTTATACATTGCTCCGACCAATAATCGAATCTGGGCCCTCAGAGCTGGTGACTCCATGAAAATCAGTCTGGACGCCACTAGTCTACGGTGGTCGTCAAACTCCAGACTAATATATATTTTGAGCATTTCTCTAGGTTAACACACGATGTTTAGTTTCACCGACGAGCCCCTGATAAACTCAGCATTTAAAATTGCTTTAAATATTTTAGTAATATCAGCCCGAGGATCGTAACTGGCCTACTCGCGTATAAACCAAGCACACTGAATATGACTCCTGATCAACTTAGCTAACACAACTTAGCTTAAACTGTTAATAACTAGTTTGAAACTAAAACTAATTCATTGTCATAATATAATTTTTAAATCTGTTAGTTGTGTTATCATAAGTTCTATGCGACTTGTTAACAAACCGATTAATCATTCGGTTCGATACAAATGACACTTCCCTACGCGGTAGTTCAATTAAAACTAGAACAGATTTGAATCAATTTTGACGCGTCACCGTGATTGGTATATTGGAAGCTTCCGCGATACAATGCCTCGTTATCACAAGATCATGGGCACGTGACACGACAAATAGGCGATAGAGATCGGCAGATGTTCCAAAATGATTAAGTCGAGTGCTCCATGACCGAGCGCTGACACTGACCACTTTTTTTAATTGTTATATTTCTAGGACTAACATTTATTTAAAACCGTGATGAGTAGCTAAAATAATAATTATCAAAAAATATCCTTGACAAATTAAAAAATATATCTTCACGCTATTCCCAATACAGGGGTAGACAGAGGTCTAGTTTAGAAAATCCCTTCGACCCACCCAAGTTTTTGAAAAACCCATTGGTACGAGCCTGCTAGCTGAAGATCACTTTCGACTCCAAATTCCGACCACCCAACCACTCGGCTATCGTGACTCTCTAAAATTTAAATTCAAATCACGTAAACAGCATATTTTTAACCGACCTCCCCTGTTTATTCTGATGATTTATGTTTCCTATGCTGCGGCAATAGAATAGTGCATAAAAATCAGTTTCTTTTTAAAAAAAAGAAATTGAATAATTTTAAAGCTTCTAAATGTAACTAAGACGACTTTGATGCATCCTTGACTTTTGTCTTCAGGTAATGACAATACTTTGCCAAATTACCACACATTAAATGTTAATACTGCGTTAGAATAGTAAAGCGTCAGTTTTGTAATTGATTACAAATATCTCCTCTGCCTCGGAATCGTCTGGGTTAGTGTCACGCACTTTTTTAACGGTATGTATATATTTTTTATCATCTCCTAGCTTATGGTAGGTATCCACATCAAAAAATATTTTATTTACATAAATTCGAAAAACGTAATTTTATCTGAAAATAAACGCACCATCTAACATAATAGAACAGTTGTGTGACACACATTTTGATTTACTCAAATACTAAATGTTAGTCTATATAATCGGAGTGAGCATTAAATGAGTCGCGATGCATGGTTATAAATGCGACGTGGGGAGCGAAGTGAAATATATTTAACGCATGCACAATATCGGCACTTGTCTCTTGCTGTTAAATGGCTTGCAAGAGAATCGCTTTGTGTCACATCGTCCAAATGTGGGGCTCACAAGTATCCTGATGTCAGTATTATGTTTTTTTCGGTGAGTAGAGGACAGAATGCTCAAATTTAGAAAATAATGTTGTATTTTTGTTAAATAGGTAATTAAATAAAAAAAAATTTAAGGATAGACGAGGGATTGGGTAATCGGAATTTGAATCAGGAGACCTGAGTTTGATCCCCAGGACCTCTCGCTCTCGCAGGAGGGTTCATACCGATTAGTTATTTTGAAACTTAGCATATTAATTATATCGTAGATTTCGACATATAGATGACGACTGCTGTCATGTTAGATGACGACATATAGATGACGACTGCTGCCAAATAAGCTACGGTGAAGTATGAAAAGAAAAGTGTTTATATCCTTTTTGAAAACGAAAATAAAGTTAAGAATTTTAAAATGAGTTCACATTGTATTCTTAAATCGATGATGAACATCAAGTTAGTTATGTATTTTATGTCAGTATCATTGCTGTATCATTAACACTATACATAAATTTGTGACAAAGCATTTGGTGGAGTACGGGACGATGGAGCGCTTCTGTTATGATATCCATATATTTGTCGGTGTATGATAGTTTTTGACGGGTCTCCTATGCTCCCCCACGCTTGTTGCTATAAAGATTAACTTGTTCTTTTGTAAGCTTTTTTCTTTACGCTATTGTGAAATGTTTGCAACAGTCATGGTGATGTGATTTTTACATTTTACGATTGAGACTATTTCAATTATCTGTACATTAAGATAAATACAAATCGTGTTTTAAAATCTTATGATTTAGAAAATGTTTCACCTTTTGGAATACATTTTTGAATTATTAAAGCGAAACTACAATTTCTTACTTTTATGTTTTATGAAAATTTATCATTGTATATTATTGAAGCTCTGTGTTTTGATGTCTTAAACAAGATCTACTAAGATAAATCCTATAGTTATATTATTTGTTACGGTTTTGTAGACATGATTTTAATTTTATGATAACTTCCGTGGACGAGTGCCGTATTTACCTGAGAGGGAGAGAGCAATGTTTATCATAAATGTTGTTAAGCCTGGTACCACATCATTGTTGATGTCTAGGGCATCGTCATGAAACGGACGAAAACTAGATGAAGACGATTTAGCCACAATGAGTATTGTGAATCAACTTCCCCATATGGATTTAGAATTTAAGCAAGTAAGGAAATAGATATTACTTTTATGATTACCAAAGATTTCATAAAGATTTTGCCTTAAAAATATTAAAAATATAATCATAATATAAATTTAAAAAATCTATTAACGTCTTTCCCAATATAGGGGTAGACAGAGGTCTCGACAATTAAGTCTTTTCAACCCATCTTCCACCAAAGACATTTTTGAGACAATGTGACAGGTCCCGTCGCCAATTAAATTTAATTAATTATAATTATAAAAGACTAAAAAAAATCAAAAATCTATACAAATAGAAACAAATACTTTTTTATATCATCATGCAATTTCCCATACTGGGAAAGACAGAGTTCTAAGCACTAAAGTCATTTCGACCCACTTTTCATTTAACTTATTTGGGACAATAAGACAATAATAAAGTATATAAAAAATAAGTATTCCTAATATTGAGCAAAACAAAGGTAAATACAATGAAATCTTTCTAACCCATCTGTCACCGAAAACTATTTGGCACAACGTGTATGTGTAACCTTTATAAATTTTAAAAGTATAAATGCCTTTGCTAACGACAATTTCAGGATAAAGCATAATTTTGAAATGATAAAAAAATTCATACTAAAAACATAAAACTTGTACTTTCAAGGATAATTTAGTACTACATATAATCAATCATAAAAGATAATAAAATCCAACATTTTTTATCGTGCGAAAATGAAAATTACAAATCCCCGGGCACGCCGTCGACACGACCGAAATTGCGCGGCGTAACTTTCTCACATTCAAATCGTAGTTCTGTTTATGGGGGCGACGGTTCACTTGATCCCATGTCTCAAGGGACCACGCTTGCACCAGGCTAAATGAAAAATAATTGCGTGAGAGTATATCTAGACACATTGTGAGTAACGTAGAATTATACTCTAAAATGTTGTATGTATATCTTCACGCATTTCCCAATACAAGGGTAGACAGAGGTTTAGACAATATCATTGGCTTGGTCATAAAGACGGCGACAGGCTCAGGTTTACATCGTTGTTCAAAATTGGAACTATAACTAAAAATATTTAATAAGACACAAAAAATTTTAATTAAGAGTAATAATTTGACTAGTAAATGATAAACAAATCGTCCTGCTTCCATTCTAGACTACTCAGCAGTCTGAAATAAATAAAAAGAGCATTACAAAAAAAAAAACTTTTTATTTTTAATCGTTGTTGCAATGTACGGTTGTACCGTATTGCATTATTGCAATAGAATATGCTTATACGTATATTCTTCATTCACTGCTGCCTTTAACAAATTATTGAAAAAAAGTAAGACTGGCAGATATTAGCTAAAAAGGATTAAAACAAATATTTAAGAATATGGGTATTGACTAAAAGTGAATTGAATTATTAAAACTTTCTTGAGTAATAATAATGGAATATAAGAGTAAAAACAATTTTTTTGATATCTTATTTCATTTACTTTGTAAAAAACAAGATGGTTGTAAACATTTATGCAATTGCCATAGTATCACACCGTCTACGTCATCCTCTACGCGCTGCCGTAGCCCTACACAAGTCTCGCGCCATTGTTTAATCACTTTAAGTGCTTGCTACGATTTGTAACAATTCTCAGTGCCATGTAACTAAAGAATGAGATTTTATTTCAAATTTATGTACCATTAGCAGAAAGATTAGGTAGCATTATTGAAGTATAAATTACAAAGCTTTTTGTAGGAGGACTAGGAAAGATTTACATAATTTTTTAATAATTTGATTTAAAAAAATTTAACCACTGATCACTTACATAATGTTAACAACGTTATAATACAGCTACCTAAACTCACTAATGTCCTATTATGTAGCAGACATACATACAAACATTCCATGAACTGATCACATTAAAAAGTACGACGTTTTCGCTAATACCGTTTCAGCAATTCAACTGCGACCATTGTATATTGTAATTAGGTGATCCAGTACTTTTACAATAATGTACCATAAAAGTAAGAAATTTTACGCTTTCGTCTTTTATAATAACAGAGATCGTACTTAAAGGTATCAAAAGATCTAGTGGAGATGCTGAAGTAGAAGAAAAAATGTAGAAAGAAATAGAGAAAATGTAGAAAAAGTATTTTCTACATTGACCCGACCGGGAATCGAACCTGGCTCCACAAAGCTAGCGAGACCATGAAACGCGGGGTGTACGCCACTCGTCCTTGAAGGTCAATAAAGGCATATACAGATTGTCATGCAGCATGAGGCATATATATAATGTCAATGCACAATAACATTTATGTCAATTTTTCTCATAGTTTTATATAACTGCGACTTTGCAAAACAATGTCTGTGTGACAGAAATTGACTAATGTAAAGGCCGTTTAGAGTGTGAGAAAATACTAGTGATGTTAATCGATTACTCATAGCAAATTATCGTTTGATCTCTGGACAGTAGGTACGTGTATCCCGTGGGAGAGGCGGGACACGGCGCAAGGGCTTAATCGAGCACTCCTCCCGCTACTTCCCATAGACTTGTCTCCTAGTACTGTCTATATTTATTCGTACCGTATCAAATGTCACGCCCTTCAGTTCAATTAGGTACAGCGATTTAACGTCGACATGACATTTCTATCTGATGAGTGTTAGTGATAAAAATGCGAGCTAGTAGCAATATTTGATTACAAAAATAGTTTCAATAATAACTTAATGTAAATTGTTATGAAAATAGAATTTTAATAGTAATTTTTCTAGTTATAACATAAAGAAATTGTCTAAAATTACTTGAGGAATAAAGAAAAGTATTTTATAAATTTTTTAAAATATAAAATATTATTTAGGCATTATGTTATTTAAAAATTAATAAATATAAGTTATAATTTAACCAATGTCATTTTCTTAATAGATGGCAGACTCCAGGAACGCAAGAGAGTTGACTATAAGTTATAATGAGAACAGTGTCGAAGAGCACCGCAATCCACTCTGTTAACTAATAGATTTACTTTACACAACGACACTTGTTTTTAATAGTTTCTAGGATCGTCGTTTAAGTAAACACAAAAACTTGAACAAAGTTTATTATTAGTAACCTAACATTATCATTTAATTAACAAACTAAGTTTTTTCATGTGCTTCAGTGATTAAAATGCATTATACAGAGTAATGCATACAGATTTTTGTAGTTAGCCATTTTAATAACAGTAATAGTAGTTATAACTTAAGTCAATTTACATAAATACTCTACATAATAAAGAAAATTAAATGTGTTGTTTGGAATTTTCCTTTCTTTATTTTTTATATGTTACTAGCTGCCCCCCGCGACTTTGCCCGCAGTTTAACACTTAATACGGAACCCTAATTATGTTTCTAAAATAAAAGTAGCAGCCTATGTTACTTTTTCTAACATTAACTATCTGTCAGTGAAAGCCCCATTAAAATCGGTCCAGCCGTTTCACAGATTAGCCGGAACAAACAGACAGACACACAGACAGACAAAAATTGTAAAAAAAATATTTTGGTGTATGTACCGTATATATTCATGTACATGGAGTAACAAACGGTTATTTCAATATTACAAACAAATACTCCAATTTTATTTAGATAATAATTTCGATGTATGTATGACAAAATAATTTAGATGCTATATATAAGTGCTAGATGCTAGATCTTCCCTTTTGCTAAGGGAAGATCCCTTAGCAAAAGGGAAGATCTAGCATTTAGTATCTAAATGACTACTTACTTTGCTTGTCGTGTTGTAAAGACTACTTTAAATATCACAACACTAACAACAATAAACAGCAATAAATGTAATACCCCACTAAAGCTCAAACAGCAGATAATTGTGGCAAGTGCGTCCAATCAGTCGAGAAGTGAACATTTCAAAGCGCGTATGAGCCACGTGGCGGCACGTGACCCACCACCTGCGTTGAACTGCTATAGGGATATTCTACCCCAGTGCTGGTTTACATGACAAACTCATATTAGAGTGTAGTCAGAGTTGTGATTCTTTACTGTTCTTATGCAGTGCGTCTGATTTAGAAGTTTTAGAAAATTCCTATTTAGTATTCATCCCAACTTCAGTTCATCATACAAATGTTGTATGCAGCATTTGAACAAAACAGTTCAAACAAGTGAAGTTTCCCCAGTGAATGCAAAGTGAAGATCTAAGATCTGAAACTGCATTGCATAATATAACCGACGCCTCCCAAATGGACGTCCCGTCAATCTTCATTGTAAGGTAGTATGATCTTGAAAGCATCCGATTTTAAAGGTCGTGATTACACCTAAAGTTCTCTAGGGATTTCGAACATGAGTATATTGCTTAATTATTTCTTCTTTTTTATACATTTCTTTTTTATTCTTCGTTAACATTATGTGATTCAAACTAGAAAAATGTACGCAACTTCAACATACGTGATAAAAATATTACATGAATATCGACCTAAAGAACATTACAGTGAAAAAGAAGCTTCCATTCGATTTGCAAAAGAAGGTTACAGGTTACATGTGTTTTTTAATAAAGTACGAGGACTAAGATGCAATTCCGCAGAGCCCGGAATTACATTGGATCTCTATACCCATCAAACCAATTACCTACACTGCTATTTGGTTGCATAAATAGGTAATAATGTAATACCGATTCAGACGACTCTTAGGTAAGAGTCTAGATGGAGTCTACCAATTTTAAAAATATCATGTACACTAATAAATCTTCCTTTACGTAACTTGTGGAATTAGAAAGATTTTAAACTCTTTTTTATTTAGTTGCACAATTTTTTTTGCTAGTTTTTTTGAACTTTTCTAACACCCAAAGAAAGTTTATACAGAATTTACATACATATGAATGGGCTTTAATACAATATGACATTAAAGCACATATATCAAATCACGATTGTCAAGGTTCTGACTTCTGTTCGTATTTGGAGATTGAGTTTGATCGCTTATGTCAGGCTATGTATTCATATATGATGCGTCATTGACTTGGTCTTTATACGACAACAAATAAAGCTCCAATAACGTTCTCCTAAAATTAATAAAATATAAAGGTTTAAAAAATTCCTTATTCGATTTTATATATACACTTTTATATATACACATATATACACTTTTGAAGAGTTCTTAATGCTTGCAGCATTCAAAGAAAAAGATAGTAATATTCCTATTTACTGCAAATAGATTCCACCCGCAGTTCTGCGATAACAATAAAACCAAAATCGCCTGCGATTATACAGAATTTATTGAGTCGGACGGTGCCGTGCAACGTAGCTTGATGGATTAAATTGCCCCATCCCTATGACAACGTGGGCACGGAAAAAATACGTTCAGTACAAAACTGGTCATTTTTCAAATGATTCCTTTTGCTCCGCGATGGTACAGGTGGCCGAATTCCGAATATAATGTAGTTGATATGGTTTTACGGTTTTTAAACAATGCATTTTTTCTTTGGAAATATTTCATAAAAATCGCTTTAAGTAAATTAACATAATTTTTTATATTTAATTTAATAAAATAAATGTAATTTTTTTATAATCACACATTTTCCAATGCAGGAGCATTCTAGAGGATATAGGAATTCGAGTCAAGAGACCCGAGTTCGCTCCCCAAGGCTCGAATCAATGGGTGTTCTCAAAAACATACGTACGTAAAAGTATTTTTTACGGCGAAGGACTCACCATCTCTCACGTTGTCCAAAAATGTCATCGGTGAAAGGTGGGTCCAAAGGATTTAAATGTCTAGATTTCTGTCTATATATGTCTGTTGAAAAGACTTAATTGTATGATTCTAAACAATTAAGTCTTTTCAACCCGCTTATCACCAAAGCTTAATTAATAGGGACAACGAGACAAGTAGTAAGCCTATCGTTGTCTTGGTATTCAAGCCACTGGTACAATACACTTACGTTAATATATACTGATATTTTCTTTTATATTCACGCCTTTGTGAATACTGGGATAGTCAAAGGTGTAAGCAATTGAGTCCTTTCGAACCACCATTCACCAGACATCAGGATCACCGGAAAGTTGAGATCGTAAGCTATGGTACTTTATTATATGGTTTTTTATTAATTATATTATAAATTAAAAAACATTTTGAACTTTAAATAAAATACAGTTTCGTAAGGCTATAAAAACAATAAAAAGTAATTTAAGTTGCGCTTTCAAAACCGATGACGTTAATATAATATTTACCACGGGCTTTTGCCCAATTTTAATTGTAACATGTGGATTCGCATTTTACTGGCGAGTTTTAATTATCGGGAGTCGCGCGCGCCTGAATTACGCGACCGCCTCTGATATTTATGGCGGGCCTCCGCCATTTCGATACACTTTTTAATGTAATGAGCGCTCGTTGCCACGCGGGGGCTGTTACATGGCAGTATTTTCCTTTTGAATTCATTAATATACTTAATGTTTTAGGTACTAAGACAGGCTTACGCTCGTAAGAGTGACGTAATTCACTTGCAAAATAATTTCAGTACGCAAATTAATTATAGGTAAAATTTGCTTTATGCCATTTAAGCCATAAGGATAAAGAAAATACGAGAGGGGAAGAAACATTGTGATGGAGAGAAGCTAGAGAGTTAACATAACGGCCTATTAAAGTCCACTGCAGGATATAGACCTTCCCCCATAGGGAGGATTTGCCACAATCGCCACTCTTGGCAAGCGGATTGGCGAATGCAGTATCAGACACCTCGCACCTTAGACGCTGCTGCCCATCTACGGTCTCATTATTTTGGTCTGATATTTTTAGATATTGTTATTCCACCACCTATCGGTTGCCTTAACGATGTGCAAGGCTGGTTCACTTAGTCGCCTCTTACGACACCCACGGGAAGAAAGGGAGTGGCAATATTCTTATGCCATTACAACGTGGCTAGAGAGATATATAATATTCTTTGACCTGTTTCAAAAAAAATATACGATAGTAAACATAGGTTCCTCCCTTTTTAAGTCAGTGCTTTTTTGTCTTTTATAAAAAAATAGTCTTTTGTGTGGTTTCTATAAAATTTGAGATTGAATTTTAAAATTATGATTTTATTTACGATGTTTGATATATAATAAAAATAAATGTTTGTTGCAAGTATCTGTGTGCTGCTAAAGGCACTAACATGAAGCAGATTTATATTTATTTGAAGCTTTTAATTAAAAAAGAAGCACAAGAAATAAAAAGAACAGTTAAACTTCAGTAATTTTAGGGCCATTCAATTTAATCATGTTAAAAAGCCAACTCGGCTCAAACTCTTTTGTATGTTAATGAGTAACATTTTGATTTAATAATTCAAAGGCCGTGCAGAACTTTGTATTAAACGAAAACTCCCCGTCTTTGAGAATATAAAATGAAGATTGTCCTAGTCACCGGTGAGTCACTTGTGACTTTCATAAGTGATCAGTTTTGACTTCAGTTCGGCTCTGCTCCCGCATCAAGACCGCATTAAAAATTCACAAGCACACGTCGTAGAAACGCCTAACGTAGAATGTGCACCTATTATGAAATTAGCTGTGTTGCCGCGAGACGTCCGTTCTTTTTTGCGGCTTCACGTCACCCACTACCGAATTACCGGACGTTAATTGGACTTCTGAAAAAGCACTGACGCGAAAATAAATAAAGAGTTTTCCCGGCGTTTTCATACCAATATACATTATTTATATGAAATCAATATGAAACTATTACAATTATTAATTCCTCAAGTCACAAGAATTTAATTAAAAAAAGCAGTAAACCCAATAATCCTACAAAAACTCCTCCATTATTTGAGAATTAATCTAAATATATCCAGTTTAAAGTAGGAAAATGTTTGCTACTATGTTGCTTCTGTGTACCAATATCTATTAAATACGCTTAAACATGAACTTATTTCAGTATCATTTCACTAATAAAAACCAGTCTTTTGATTATCGTAGAGTATTCAGATATACTAACATACCTGTACCCTTGCTTCCGTGAGATCGATCTTCATTGCAATCTCCTCCCGGGTGTAGATATCAGGATAATGCGTCTCCTGGAACGCACGCTCTAGTTCTTTCAGTTGTGCTGACGTGAATGTTGTCCTTATACGCCGCTGTTTTCTTTTCTCCGTCAGGGAACCCTCGTTGCCACCGTACATCTTGTACGGAAGACCAGCTGTGGGACATATTTATAAATTTGATCAGAATGAAAGACACAGAAATTTAACCTATTTAATGAAATTTACTCTCTTATTGACAACTGACAGACTTAATTATAATAGATTTCGCTTTGATTTATGAAATATGTATGTATACATATATATAATAAATACAAATATAAATATCTTCACGCAATTCTCCATACAGGGGTAGATAGAGGTCTAGTCTAGACAATTAAGTCCCATCGACCCATCTTTCACCGAAGATATTTTCGGGACAACGTGACAGGTGGTCGCCATCTTTATATCCAAGCCAACGATATAATTCGTACATAAGTTTTTTGAATACCCTTGGCACGTGCCTGCCACCTGAGGATCGAAGGAAATCGGGAGGATCGGGTCTCTTGGCTAGAATTCTGACCATAACCACACGTCCATTGCGACTAGACATAGATAGAGAGATGATAATTTTGGAATTACCAGGAGCCTTTTGGTTATAGACATTATTTAAAATGATGTAGAAAGAACTTATATTCATAACGGCCTATTAAACTTCACTGCAGGACATAGGCTATGCCAAAAGTAGGACTTGGCATAGTCAACACACACGGAACGCCACCTTAAGCATTGCTGCCCGTCAGCGTTCTGATAAATTTTGGTGAGGTATTTTTTGAGATGTTATTACTCCACCATGTTTCGGCAGCTTTTTCGATTTACAAAGCTTTTTCTCAACCGCCACCTTACGATATCCACGGGTAGAGAGCAGTAGGTATTATTTTTGCGGCTTTTAATAAAATTGTAGATGTTTAACTATTCCATCTAGTTCTGATAAAAATTTTACGATTTAACGTATAAAGTCAAAACATTCAATGTGAAAATACTGAATGAAGTAAGACGCAGGTTGTTTCGAGCCGCCATTTTTGTTTTCCTTGGCGTGTCGCACCCTCGCCCATGTTATGTACCTACAAGCCTGCAATGAAATGAATTTTATACCTACATCCTTTTGTTTACTTTCATGTGTAAACAAAGTCGTTTTAATTAGCAGCGTTTTATACACATTTTAAAATCACACATGTGACATTTATGTTTGTTTCATTCGGTGATATGGTACGATATTTTTGTTTTAAATACAGTAAAAAACATTATTGTTATAATAAAAACAATAAAATTTATTTGTATGCCATTAATTTGCTATTGCCATGTTTGTATAAATTTGCGACATTTTTTCTTGTTTAAACTATTATTTTAAAAGATAGTATTTTAATAATTACCTACTTCATGGTTCTGAGAATATTTTATGTTAACCCTAACATAAAATATACTAAAGATATAATTCTCTGTATAAATTGCACGAAGAATAGAATGAAAAAAAAAACGGTAACGTTGAAATGTCGTGTGGTACGTATTGATCGTAGCTCTGTGCTACGCCTTGGAAGTAACTCACTTGGTAGGAAATTGTTCTCTTTCTGTTTCACTCATTACGTTAGATAAAATAATATTTTAATTATTTTCAAAAGTTTCGTGAGATAATAATATTCTAAATAACATGAAGCCTCCCACAAACTCTTTGTTTGTATCATATTTATTCATTTACATTTTAATTTGTTGTAAAATAAAGTTTTTTTTTTAATTCTTAATTGAAATGGCTTCATCCTGACTTGTGTTCAAAACACGCGTGCTGAATAATAATATAAAATCAACAATTAGTTCCTCATTTACTACGCAGGAGTCTTTTGTTATTCGCTTGCCTGAAAGGATTGTGAAAACGCAGCAACAAAACAAAACAACGCTTTATTCATTACAACCATAAGTGAGGTCCGTTAAAGCGGGTTTTAGAGATGTAAGATGTGCGGACATGCTAGAGCCCGGCCGGGACCACAAACCGCACTCGCAACGACAATTACCTCAAATGAACCGGAATTAAGCGAGACTCGCTTCTTGGCCACGCTGCGGTCTCATTTGCATTATTAATAGAGGATGGGAGAGACACGAGATGGGGACGACGAGGAGGCAGGGGACGTGTCACTGCCTCCCGCACCCCGCACCTCCTCTGTGCAATTTGCGGGACCTAATGAAGAGGATCTTGGCAAGATGTTTCTGTTCTTATGATGTTTAATTCGAGTTTACAGTTCGTGGGTCAGGCGGACGGCTCTCTCATTATTATTATGGAGCTTTAATTTTATTGGAATCTATACATAAAGCCAGATAACTATTTTTTATGGAATAATAGATGCATATTGCTTAGATGAACTTAACTGTGAATTAAATAAAACGCGATTGTTTGCTGTACTGCTCTCCATTGCAATTTTTGTTAGCTCTGTAATTTGGTACTTTACGGTGAAAGATTCCGGGTACTTTCCTGTTTTTGTGTGTAGTAATTGAATGTTACTAAAAGAATTTTTAGAAGTTGAAAGTGATAAAAATAATATATTCTAAATAACAAACTTTTTCAACACAAACCAGCTGACAAACTATTAATATTTTCGTCAGTTGTCACATAAATCAAGGCTATAAAATGAATATCTGTGTAAAGTAAAACATACCATCTTTGTTTCAAAATGTCTATTTCCACAGAAAAAGGTTTACATGCACTACAGTCTAGTAACGAACGAAGCCATGAATACTGATGGTCTATCACCCACATGTTTACAATCCGCCACGATACATCTATGACATTACAATGATCGACTACTAATAGCCTAAAATATTAAAAACGATTGGGAAAAGAACTACCTTTGGTAGTAAACACTAATTAAAAATGTTATATTCTATGTTACTTCCACAATAAAGACGAATTTAAAACTCCGTATTATAACAAAATCCATTAAGCGGTCTTAGCTGTACTTAGCTGCGTACCTAAGAAACACATATTGTATAAAACGTACACATACGTTCTATACAACATACTCTACATAACATGAAAATTGTACTCTTTTTTATGGCGGCCTGGTGAACATTTAATAAAAATGAGGTGAAAATTATTAGAAAAATACGAACACACTATGTGTTGCGGCGGATTATATATGGATTATTATGCGGCGGTTTGCGGCGGATTATATAGCCGAACATATTATTTGATTCATCATTTTCTTCATACATGCACGTGGCGATTATGGAGACCCCTAAGTCTACTACTTTTATAGACCATTATGATGATGAATAATAAATACACTACAATACAATAATTAATACACATAGTGGTAGTAGCACTTACAGTATCGTATACTTTTAGCTGTTTCGCATAATTTCACAAAATACAGGTTTTAATAATTTGACATTTATTTTGCCATGTATTTTTTAAGATTCATAATTTTAATGTAGAGACTAAATCTACGGCAACGGGAATGAGAATGAATGAATGTATGTAACGATGTATTCGTATTCTCCAAGTTTCAATAAAACTAATATTTTAACCACGTGTTGGTAAATAAGACGCTTGCGGGGAGCACGTGGCGTTAATTAATCGTCAGAGGCCGATTAATTCACAGGTGCTATGATGCGTGGCCCCCAATCTCACAGACACCTCGCGCCTCCCAGCCTTTAATTACCGAAGTGGCGGCTGTAGGGGTTTTGAGGAGCTTACTGCACCGTGTTTACAACTTGTGTGTTTTGATATTAATTTACTAGCAATATTATCGTATACATTATAAATATACAATCATAAACACAATATAAACTTTTACTTATGATTACAGCATGCGCATAAATAACTCTGTCTGTCCGTTTATCTGTTACGCTTTCACGGCTAAATCTCTTTGGTATGCGATTTTGATTAAATTAAGTGTGAAAGGTAGCTTGAAACCTGGATAGCATATAGGATACTACATATCCCGGGAAAAATTACGCGATAAAGACTATTCTCAAATTTAAATGTTCGAAGTTGCGGTCAACGCCAGTAACATACATTTATGTAACGTGGTTTCTAATATTTTAATGGCAGCTCTATCGGCATTCTAAATTTTAATTTTCTATTTTTTTTTAAATGAACCAAGTATAATTGAAATATGTTTCTTTACATAACTTTAAATATAAGAATAATTCCCCATTTTCATTTGATTTCGTAAGAGTCATGAGTCGTCTATGGTCGTAGTAGAAATATAATATGAAAATCGAAAGAATAAGTAGCACCGTCGAGGCTAAAGGGAGTAAGGTAAGCATAGCACAAGTACTACAAAGATTGCCAATTGATTTGCCAAAACTGGCGATAATAGTAATAGGAGATAGGACGAAATAATATTTTTAAGTAATCACGCAACAATTTCGTTGTCTTAAACACATCTTTGAGACATCTTTGAGATGATCACAAGAAAAAACAAAACATACTCTTAATCCCATAAGCTCTGGCTTTAGCTATACGCACAAGTCAAGTCATTCTCAATAGCAGACAATCGTAGTAAATCGTTTCGCCATCCATCTAGGTGGGTCTTGCTTCATTTTTCTCGCGTCACGATGAAAGTTTCCCGACATCCATAATGCAAACGTTGTCGGCGCGTCATCGCGGCATATTGCGCAGCCCGGCCGCCCGCGCTACGCGGCAAGGGTTAGGCTTAGATTAATGGTTTCACGTTTTGCATATATTGCCTCACTTCAGTGCCAGCCTATCTGCTGATACAAGGGCCTTTCAAGACTTTATAAAATATTATTTATTTCAAAGACAAATGTTACTTCTTTATTACATTTCTGCATCGTATAATAAAGAATATTTTCTAACTAATATATGAAAACTCAGCAACTGTATGTCTGTGGCCCAAAAACGCGAAAAACAGTTGATGGATTGACTTAAAATTTTGACAGGTCGTTCTGGTTTGTAACCTGACATAACTTTGGCAAAATTCTTCTAAGAGAGGCCATTACATGGCCAAAGAAGAAACCTCAGGTTCCCACGAGAATGATAAATATTTTCAAAAAAATACAGCATTAAGTATATGTAATTCTTTGTTGTATCATGGAAACCAAAAAGCATATAAAATTGCGAAGATATGATTGTTGTTGTCTGACAAATAATGTTCTCTCTGTTGTTATGATCAATGATTACAAACTTGTAACAAACTAATAACAGATTGAGCCGAGAACGAACCGTAGCTGGATTGAGCTTTTAAAGTTTGTGCTCTTAAACTACTATCATATTCATTATGAACAACAAACAAATTTAAAAAAAAAAAAACATCTTTTAAAAAAAATTATCTGCCTTTTAAAATAATACAAAATAATATTCTGAGCTAAACTTGTAGCTTATTAGTTTAAATGATATATTCTAATAAGCAGTTCTTATTGAGAAGGCGGAAAGCCGTGCGCGATATAACAGATATATAAGAAGCGACTTATCTTAACATCTATATCCTAATTAAATGTAATTGTAATGTCAAATAATACAACCACACTTAGCGCCGATATACAAAGAAAGTTATTTTGTATTCTTTTTTAGGGCGGTTAAATTTAAAAATAAAATGTTTTTAAAAAATTACGGTTTCTTGTCTTAAAATGAATGGAATGACATTAGTTTAGATATATGTGCAAAACTAAGATAGGATATAAATGTGTGTAAGATAGAATATACAGATAAAACGTAAAAGTTAGGCTTTTACGTCGTACGTACGTTAGATTACGTAAATCTATTTTGGTGTAATAAATACTTAGCCGATAAATTCTTCATACACACATGTATGACTCTTCGCAAAAGATATAAAAAGCTTATAAGCGTAGTGCACATTGCCAATATATTTTATATTTGCAAATAAACATGTGGGTAAATTTACGTAATGGTAGCAGTAAAACACGAACATTTGGATGTTGGCGTAAAATTGTACCGGCGGCGAACTCTAGGTAATCGTAAAAATAAGGATAATGGAATGTCTGCCATTCGTTCGTTTATTGTAAATTCCATTATATTTGATTTAATTTATCTATAATGCCTTTTCATTTCATTTGGTCATCGCATAAAAGCATTAAATTTATCTAGAACATAAAAACTATGATTCTATTTTTGACTATGTTTGTTTTGTAACAAATAAAGAGAGACTTCAAATTTTGTTTATGTAGAAAGTCATTATCGCAGTGGCCTGAAAGATTTTTTTTTCGGGTAAGTACTTCAATTATTATTTAGTAGAGTCATTTTATTTTTTCAAATAATGAAACCCGTTTAGCAATCGATACAGTAACTGAACAAAACAGACAAACATTACTATATATATGAATTATATAAATAAATGTCCAATTCAATTTTGACCAATGAACGGGCGACTTATTTATGACACTAGTCAGCAGTTCAGTTGTCGACATTTTACGACAGTTAAAATGACTATTAAGTGACAACAATTTGATAACAACTTCTTTGTTGTACAACAGTTTAACAGTGAAAGTGTTTATGTACTCTTTGGTAATAGAACATTATGTTTTTTTATAGAAAAGGTAGGCAAACGAGCAGGTGGTTCACGTGATGGTAAGTGATTACCGCCGCCCATGGACACCTGCAATACTGGAGGAAGAGCAGATGCGTTGCTGGCCTTTGAGAAAGGTATAGGCTTTTCTTGAAGGTCCCTAAGTCGTATCGGTCCGGAAAAACCGCTGACGGCTGCACATTCCATAAAGTGCAAGTGCGTCGCAGAAAATACCACAAAAACGCACTGTGGTAGAATGCCAAGCATCAAGGTGGTGTTGATGAAATTTTTGACTTCGCCTTAAGGTATGATGGTGAAATTCAGCGGCTGAGATTAATCAGAAAAATTCCTCGGAGCACTCCCCATAGTAGATCTTGTAAAAAATGCAAAGAGATGCAACATCTCTTCACAAAGCCAGGGGATCTAGCCGATCAGATAGAGTATGGTCATCGACGATTCGAGCCGCTCTTCGTTGGGTATGGTCAAATGAAAGGAGCTGACACTGGGGTGCCCCCGCCCACATGTGGAATATGTTTAACATTGGTTACTTACGCCTTATAAACTTTATTTATACCAAATTTCATATGTTTGTGTCAGCAATTTGTTAGAATAGGGTATTAAAATAAGTATGCCACAACTACAATTTAAGTAACAATTAAAGAAAATGTCACAGCAACAATCAAAAGTTAGTTGAGAAATCAGATTCCAAGAGATTTGAGTGCAATGTGGAATACCTACGAGGAGGGCTCCGATAAATAGGTTTTTGGAAATCTATGCAAAAGACAATTTCGGATTGGATTAAACAGTAAATAATTCTTAAACAAAACTTTACATTAAAAACTTATCCTCACAAAATATTCATAATGCTTAAAATGTCAGTTTGCTTTGATAACTTTTAGCCACCAGCCGCTTCATAATCTTTGCTAATTAGTGTTTGTTTGTAATCTTTAGTCAGAACATAAAACATAATTTAGAGCTTTCTTTAAAATTTTCAAAGACAGTAAAGTACGGCAGTGTCTATAAATTTGACCTTAATACAACGGCTACACCTCCATTCTAAGTTTCCCTGAAAACTTTGGTAAACAGTGGATAGAAAGAATTAAAATCAAGACAACTCTATTATTAGGTAATATACGATTAAGGTTGTATATCATTATTCATTTTATGTAAGTTCATAGCATAATTGAAGACTAATAATCAATAATTAACGTAACTTACATTTTTAAATTTTAATACACTCAACATCTCGTCAACAAATAAATAATTGTAAAACGAAAATATAAAAAATTCGGAATGTTTTATCTGAATATGTAAACAGTTTCTATTCCAAAAAAATTATATAAAAGTTGATTTTTCTTTGGGTATAGAGTTGTAACATTGTAGAAGTTACGATCGCAGCTCACGGCGCTGTTCAACTGTGAGATATTACCTTTTTTATGGCCTACTTCACCATACTATACTTTGCTAGGACAGAATAGATCACATGATGCGATAAAATATTGCCCCCGAAACTCGCTACAAATCGAATTAACCCGTCCACTTGCATGCAAAGGCGACATGAGAATAGAAATGGCGATATTGGTTTAGGACTCCAAAACTATTTGTGTTTTCCCGCTCCGTTACGCGTCATGTACAGAATCATGTGCGTTGTGTATGTAAATTTGTCGAGAAAGATTTGTTCGATACATTTGTTGTGCTTAGTGTTTAGGTATAATCTTTGAACGTTTAGGCATAAACTTTTCGATCTTTACTAGCTTATTACTTAAGAATATAATGTATACAACTAGTAAATTTTAGAAACTATTGAAGACTTTGTCCAAAACTACGAGGCTGAACTATCTATGTCTAAATTGCGAATGCTAGCCCATTCGACAACTGTGGCAAAATCGTCACTTGCTAGATGTACTATCTATTAGTAATGAAACACAATCTGAGAAACCTCAACCAACATAATTTAATATTCTTGTCGCAAATCTTAGAACAAAACATCTTAGTATCACCCAACTCTGAAATTCTTGTAATTGTGCTACAATTAATACACAAACTTGTAATTAATTTCCGCGTGAGTAACGGCCATAATCCGGGCTTACTCGAGATTACGTGAGAGATACCGCCTTAGGTGAATTATTGTGTTGCGTGGGCGTCGCAGGGAGAAGACGCCGCGCTTATGTGGGTGGCAGGAGGACTCTAGTGGTTCAATAGATAGCTAAAAATATCGATGCAACACATAAAGTAGCTCAGGGCCAATTTAAATGAATAAATCAATATATTTTACGCACAAATATCAACCATATTACTACAATTAGTATACTTAGAAAATGCACAGGACTGGACAGGTAAAGCCGAGTACTTATGTAGAATTTAAGGGTTAAGCTCTATTCCAAATTCAACAACAATCTAATCAGCTATTACAAGGTGCAATAGTATCAAGCTATCTTTCTAGCACATGCTCGTATTTAATTTAATAACATTGAATAATACGACACGGCAACGATATAATTCGTACATAAGTTTTTGTAAAACCCATTGATAAGAGCCTGCCCTGAACCTGGGGATCGAACTCGAGTGACTCGAAATTCCGGCCATACAACCACTCGGCTATCTTGACCTTAAATAATTTACCAAATAAAATAACATTAAAATTAATTATATAAATGTTATTTTATTTGGTAATGCCATTAGAATTATATTGGTCTTATTATTGGTCGAAATGCCATTTAAACATATAAATATTTTTATTTTAATGATATAAATGTATATATGTTTAAATGGCATCTCGCAGCCCTATTACTATGTACACAAGCACGACCCGCAAGACACAGGCTCGTACTCGCTGTCCTCCCCTTAAGATTCTCGCGAACGCCGCTGCCAATTAGGGGCGCAATCGCTCACGCGGCGAGGCTCTACCCTCGCACCCCGCCAGCTCTCCGCCCATCTACGCTACTCTTTGTTCCATGACCGTCGCAACCTCCCATTCCGAGGCTCGCTTGTAATGAAAACGATTTCAGGTCCTACCTATTGAGATGATAATAGTAATGTTGGTTTTAAAAGATGTTAAATGTTCAGCAGTTTTTTTATGGTAGGATATATCTAAAACAGAGCATCAAAGCTAATAAATAAAATAAATATCTTCATGCCATTCCAAATACAAGGGTAAACAGAGGTCTAGATAATTAAGTTGTTTTTGACTCACCTTCCACCGAAGACATTTTTGGGACAACGTGACAGGTTGTGCGGTTGTGTTAATTGTATAATAGTTATTTCTTGTATTAACGCAAATACTACACATTAAAAAAATGATTTTCGAGTCTCCCTCTGGGGGACTCCCGTGACCACTGATGCTGTAAAGCATCCGAAACGTCGGGAAATAAAAATAGTGTGTAAAAACTAATTAAAAACGCGATAAAATCCGAAAATCGTTTTATTTTAAATGTATAATAGTTTTTGAAAAACCCCTTTGGTACATTGGCCTTGGGGATCGAATTCTTGTCTCTTGACTCAAATTCCGGTCACCCAACCACTCGGCTAACGTGACTTTTATCGTAACTTTCAGCTTTATAGTTTTTTTTTCCTTTTATAGCTTTATTAAAGCTTAAATTTTAATCTTAACTGAATAAAACGACCCGATAGCCGAGTTTGTAATAATCCTGCCTTCGAAGCTAAGGGTTGCGGGTTCGAATCTCGCTACGGGCAAACATTTGTATGATGTATATGCATTTTTATAGACTAGTCATGAATATTTATTCACCACCTGTCACGAAGTCCCAAATTATTTCAAAAAAAAGCTTCGATAAAAAGTGAATCGAAAGGACTTCACTGCTTAGACCTCTGCATAGTATGGGAAATTGCGAAAAGATATAAAGAAAACTAGTTAATAATTGTTACTGACAATAATTTATAACCAGTTGATCAGAGGAGCTTTTTTCTGTCAAGATTTCCAATTATTGTTCACAACGGCTTTGAAAATTTGTGAAAAAAAAATTATATGTTAAAAGCAACGTCCTTAGTTTGTTTTTACGATAAAATTATTTCATACTTAATCTTACATTAAATTACCCTTTTTTTTCGAAGTTGTAGAAAATAATTTATTACCTTTTAGTTTGGTTAGTTACAAAAGCTTATTTCTTTAAAACTACAATTTTTATTTTGTTTTAGAATTTGACGACACCTCTAATCTTAAATATCCATATTGAAAAATAGAATTCCATTCAAATAGAAAAGAAAAATCACAAGAAAATGAATGTACCTAACATCCGTTCGTACGATTTCACAGATTCACATAATAAACGTTTCCACATTATACATAGATTCACACAATAAACATCAAACAGTCCTCTTTTAGTGTGGAAAAGTTTTGTGAAAATCTTGTCATTGTTTTTCAAGATCTTAACTAAGGAGTATATTTATTTTTTTGTATGTTACCTTTTAATGAAAGTCTAGAAGAAATTGGTTTAAGTATCGTACAATTAATTCTTAATCACAATTAATTCTTAAAGTATATAGCTGGCTAATCATAATTTATTTTATTTATTTATATTAAGTACATAAATGTTTTTTTAAATACACATATATAGATAGAATTATGTATAGATATAGACAACATCAGATTCATTGCTCCGATCCCAATGTAAGATGCTAAAGCTCTGTACACTGCACAAAATGTAGAAAAAGTGGTTTATCTACATTGACCCGAACGGGAATCAAACCTCGGGACCTCGAGATGGTGACGCCTTGAAAACCGGTGTTTAAGCTACTAGTCCACGGAGGTCGTCAAATGGTGATAGCATGTTGCCCAAAATAAGCTTCGGTGGAAGGTCGGTCAAAGGACTTAATTGTCTAGATCACTGCCTGTTCTAGGAAAATATATGAAAATAAAAAAATACAAGTAACTCTGCCTTTAAAGTAAAAGTTGCGGGTTCGAATCCCGCAAGGGGCAAACATTTGTCTGATGAACATAATTGCTCGCACTCGCGTCATTGATGTTTATATGTATTTATCTATGTAAATATTGTTTTATATATAACATAGATAGATAGGGACAACATCACATACAACGTATAATACAATGTATATGATGTTTCCACAAAGTAAGCGGCTTAGGCACCTGCATTATGGAGAAACAACCTCAAACACCCAAACCCGAGAAAATGTAGAAAGTGTTTTCTACATTGACCTGACCGGACATAACGGAAGACTGACGAGATGGAAGTCATCGAAATATATAAGCATGTAAGTATACTTTACTGTTAGCTTGAACATTAAGACAGCGATAGGCTTATCACCCGTCATGTTGGCCCAAATAAGTTTCGGTGGAGAGTGGTTTGAAAAGGTTTCATTGTCTAGATTTGCCTAACTTCCCCTACATAAAAATCTCCTACATACAAATTGCATAAAAGGATAAAAATAATAAATTATTAAAGTTTTTTGATTTTTAAACATGTAAGCTATTCAGGGTTTTTGTACAAATTAAAAAAATAAAAGAAACCCGCAGCGAGCTACGTTCGGAAGTGCGACCGCTGCCGTACCAAATTAGTTTTTAATTTTATCATTTATTTAATAAATAGTAACATTTTCATAGATGATGAATATTTAATAGATGTAAATGTCTATATATTATAAAAGTAGCCAGGGCTTCAATAAAAAGCAGCTATCGACAAATTTTTATAAATTACTTATCTCTGACGAGGTAACCAAACAGGTAGATGTAAGGTGTATTCAAATTCATCATTGTTTCATACACGCAAGTTTAGAAATCAGAGTACTCATGACTCTCCCCTCTTCGATCATTATATATTTTTATATGAGTAATTGAAGAAATTGTTTAGCAATAAACTATATTGATATGTCCACTCAAACACTTCAATACGCTTTACATAAATAACATGCATACATAGTGGCATCTTACTATCCACTGCGGGAGTTAGTCCTCTACCAAAATTGAAAGATTTTGCCAAGATTGGCATGCGGCTTGATTGAAAAACTAGACTTTGCGTCCTAGACGCTGCTGCCCTATAGCGAGCTGGATTATGGGTAGTGAACCAGATCTAAGAAAGGATATTAGAAAATTTTTTGTGGGAGGTGGTAGAATGAGGGTAAGATCGGATGAGCGATTTGAAGTTTGAAAGTTTTGAACGTTATGGTAAGGGATCGCGACTAGATAGAATTCAAGCTGAAATGATCAAGAATGGCGGAAGTCGGCTTTGGGACAGCTTTTATCTGTTATACAATTTATGCTGGCAGAAGGGTGAGATCCCACATGATTGGTGATCATTGTGCCGTTATATAAATGTTAAGGTTAACACCATGACTGCGCGTGCTACAAGTTGCAGTTTTGAAATTAAATTATACACGAAGGTTTTGACGCGTAGGATGCTAAAGAAATCGAAAAGATGTTATTGAGAGGTACATTGCGGATTTAGATCTGGAAAAAGATGCACGCATCAAGTGTTTTCTCTTCAATTGACCACGAAAAATTTTCTGACTGCGAATCAGAAGATTTTCTATGCTTCTGTGGATCTTGAAGACATTTGATATGGTAGTAAGGAATTAACGTCATTGTATTGTGACAGCAAGATCCTTTTGTGTCATACATATTTATCTTCCAAACGCTCGTAAAACAGGGTTATGCCATGTCTCCCTAGCTATTCATATTGTATCTCGATAGCTGTTTACAGAAGTTGAGAAATAGTTGTCTGGTTGCGAAATTGGGTGACATCAAAATATATTTCCATGTTGTATGTTAATGTTTATTGCACCATTAAAGGCAGAACTGAAGGCATTAGACACGTCTTGAAAAAGATATGTGAAATTGTAGGTCTCCGTTTAAATGCCAATGAAACTAATAATAAATAAATAAATAAATAAATATCTTCATGCAATTTCCAATACAGGGGTAGACAGAGGTCTAGTCTAGACAATTAAGTTCCTTCGACCCACCTTCCGCCGAAGATATTTTCGGGACAACGTGACAGGTGGTGAGCCCGTCGCCATCTTTATTTATTTATTTTATTTATTTACACTTTATTGCAAACCTCACAAAGAAAGTTATACAAAGGGCGGACTTAATGCCATTAGGCATTCTCTGCCAGTCAACCCGAGGCGTGGAGAAATATTGTTAAGGTGCTTTAAACTGGGTTACAGAAAAAGAAAATCAATATAGGACCTAACGAAAATAAAGATGCAATATAAAATACTAATACAACTAAAAAATAAATAATATAATATATATACATATACATACATACACACATATATACATATATATACATATACATACATACACACATATATACATAAATATACATATACATACATACATATATAAAACTTAAAAAACATTATTATGACTGTAATGACCAATCACTAATTCTAACTGACAGTTAAAAGGTGTTCACGTACAAGTCTTTTAAATATCGACTTATTGGTAACTTTTCTGATGTCTTCGGGCAAAGAATTCCAGAGCAGTGTAGCCTGAATGGTAAAGGAGTGACCAACAAAATTGGTAAAGTATTGCGGGATACTCATCTTGTAATTAGATGAAGACCGCAGGCACCGATCATGAATTGAGTTTTACTGAAACTGAAATTTATCCTTAAGATACGAAGTAAGTAGTATAATTTATGATTGAGAAAAGAACAAGCAGAATTCTAGAGTTTCGCCTTTGTTGAATAGTAAGCCATTTAAGACGAGAACGGTATTGTGAAATATGGTCATACTTACGAAGGTTGAAAATATATCTTATACAATTATTAACAAGGCGCTCTAGCTTGTTTAGAAGATCTTTGTTCAAATAACAGTAGCACACATCTGCATAATCAATGATTGGTAAAATGAGCGTCTGGACAAGCATAAGCTTAGTTTCCCATGGAAGAAGATTTTTGAGGCGATAGAGCACTCGTAGCGTGGCGGTTACTTTACGGCTAACTTCAGTTATGTGTTTTCCCCAGTTCAAGGTGTTATCGATATGTAGCCCAAGATTTTTAACAGAGCCCGAAAATGGAATCACTGCATCGTTATAACGTATGAAGGGTAGGTTTCCAACATCGACTTTAGCTAGCATTTTAGTACTACCAACCAGCAAAGATTGGCATTTTGTTGCATTCACAGATACTCCAAAGCGTAAGGACCAGTCTGATACTGCTTTCATACAGTTATTTAATTTATTAATTGCATCGTGGAGTTCTTCAATATCAGACTGTACATAAATCTGCAGGTCGTCTGCATACAGATGGTACGAACAATTAATATTAGAAGTGATAAAATTTATAAAAATTGAGAAGATAATGGGAGAAAGTATACCGCCTTGCGGAACGGCACAACCTAGTCCCGCCCATTGAGAGGTCTTTTGTCCCATATAGACCGATTGCTGACGTCCGCGAAGATAAGAAGAGAACCACTCCAATACCGTGGAAGCGAATTTAAAGTTAGAAAAAATTGCAAGAAGGATATCATGGTCGACTGTGTTAAAGCATTCGAAAAGTCCACTAGCACCATAACTGTGACTTTCTTCTTCTCCATACCCTCACGAATGTCATCTTAAGAAGTGCAGTTGTGGTACTGTGGCCAGGACGAAACCCAGACTGAAAGTTACTCAGTAGGTTATGTTCATATACAAATTTGGAAATTTGCTTATGTACACAGGCTTCCAAAATTTTAGAGAGAAATGGCAATATTGAAATAGGACGGAAATGATGAGGAAGTGTAGGATTAGGTACTTTAGGAGGTCGCACGAAAGCCTTTCTCCAAAGAGAGGGATATTGTCCAGAGTCTAGGGAGAAATTAATAATGTGAGTGATAGCAGGAAGTATAAATTCAAGGATGTTGGCTATCATAACCCTACTAACCTCATCGCATCCCACGGCCCTGGATTTTATTGCCAGTACTGCCTTACGTACCTCATCCTGCTTCACGGGAGAGAAATTAAAGACAGGGATGTGTGGAGACTGCATTGAAGCAATGTATGCTATGGTTTGTGCCCGAATGGTAGGGTCCATTGCAGTAGTAGCAGTAAAGTATAGACTCAAATCATCGTGGGAAAGAGAAGGACCATACTCCATGATAGGTGATTTACCTACGCCCATCGAATTGATAAATTTCCACACATCAGCTGGTGAAGAGTTAGTTATATTGTTTAGGAAGTATCGGCGTTTAGCAGTTCGTACCATCCGGTTACACCTGTTTCTAGCCATTTTAAAAGACAACCAGTTTTCTTCAATACGAAACCTCTTGAATCGCAAGAAAGTTCGGTTTCGCCTGTCCATTGCCCTCCGCACATCGTCAGTCATCCAGGGAGCTGGCAAACGTTTAACTCTGACCTTATTGACTGGGGCATGGGCATCATACAGACTAATTATCTCGCTATTTAGGGCATGTACCTTTTCATCGACCATGGAAGCAGCCGCCAGCGAGGCAAAATTAATTTGAGACGCATCACTGTGCAAATTATCCAAGTTTATCTTAGTAAAGTTACGGAAGTGTAAAAATGAAGTACCAGGTTTAGGCGGTCTAAGCTTATACGAAGCATAAATAAGGTCATGTCGGGAGAACTTGTTGAAGCTGACCATGTGCAACCACATGATCAGAAGAACTAGTAATAATGAGATCTAAAAGAGAGTCTTCAGTGTCGAAATTATGATGGGTAGCCCTTAAAGGTAAAATTCCAAGATTGACGGACTCTAAGATCGAGTGAAGTTTTTGTGTACGAGAAGAATTATTCAGAATATTAGTGTTGAAATCCCCCATGATTATGCTGTGTGTATACTTAGAACCTATGTTCTCGAGCCATTTCCAAATTTTTTATGTCCATGCCAAAGACATAATTTGTACATAAGTTTTTGAAAAACCCACAGGTACGAGCCTGCCGCCTGGGGATCGAACTCGGGTCTCTTGACTCGAAATTCCGACCACCCAACCACTCGGCTCTCTTACTAAAACTAATGTTCTGATATATGGAGAAGAGAATGAAGTGTGATATATAGGTAAGTCAGGAATGTCTAGAACAGGTGAATGAAATTATGAACTTGGATCTAAAGGCAATATATGGCGTTCCCTTTGTCGACCAAGAACGAAAGAATTAGATTCGCAATATGGCTGGTTTGAAAGATGTTACTAGAAATAAATAAATGATTGGTTGGTGAAGATCGAATGGTGAAGAAAACATGTACCACGAAAGTTTACATTAAAAGGCGTCGAGGTAAGCCGAGGCTATCTTTCGAAGACTATTGCAAGTGAGCAAATTGCCCGACAAGGGGAGTGTCAAGAGTACTGGAATCGGTACGTACATGTACGACAAAAATGATTAATATGAAAAAAGCGAAAGAAGTATGTAAGGATTGTGTCACGTAGCGATAGCTCTCTCTCTTGCTACCCCGTCAGGGAATATGCGTGAAGATATTTATTTATATGTTTTATTTATTTTATATCCTGCGGAGGTTTACAAGGGAGGTAAATTTATTTTAACTTTACGCGATTCCCCAATAGGCAGAGGGGGTAGGGCAGCCAGAGGTCTAAACAATGCGGTTCTTTCGACCCACTTTTCATCGAAGATCATGTGGAATAACGTGACAGTTGATGAGCCTATCGCCATCTTACTGCCCTGCGCCCTTGCGAACGGTATAGTATACTTACTTACATATATGTTTAAATAAATAAAAATTAATATTAACTTCCATTTCATATTCATCACACAAATGTTTGCCCCTAGCAGAAACGAAACACGCAACAATTATCTTTGAAAGCAGCGTCACTACGAACTAGGCTATCGGACTTTCGAGTATCGCAAAGGAAAATCGTAATTTTTAAAGTCCTATCATTTGAAAAACTGATGATGATGAAAACTGATGGTGTGATGACCTTAGTTATAAATGACTTTCACGCGGGCGTAGTAACGGCAGAAAGCTAGTGTGTAATATTATTGTACATCAAAGAAATAGTTATATTCTTTTATATTTTTTACACTCAATATGGTAGCAGAAGAGCTTCATTTTGGCAAGCAAATTATTATCCTTCTATTTTTTTTAATTTGTATTAAATTATGTCATTTTAGTTACAATTCGAATAAGTAATCAGACTACATAAAATTTCTTCTAAGAAATCATATTTCTTTAATGAAATTTAATTTACTACAGTCTATACGAGTATTTTTGGAGGCTCACTTTATGCCTTTTGGCATTCTCTACTAGTCAAGCCTGAGTAAAATAAAGAATAAATTGCAAGTTTCGTATCAGAAAAACGTATAAAAATGATGTTTATAAGTTGTCTTAATAAAATAACATTTAATACAATATATTCAAACATTTATTTAATATATAAATAAATAAATACTCTATTAAAATTTTTGTGAAGACCTAGAACCGTCTTTTGAGAGAATTGATTATGAGTTTTCTTGACATCATGAGGAATGGCGTTACAAAGGATCGTGGCATGAATAGTAAAAAAGTAACTAAAGAATCCAGTACTATTCCGTGGAATAACAATTTTGAGACAATTAAAAGAACGTGCCTACTCAATTAAGGGTAGGTTAAAGATATGCAAAACTAAGATAGTTCAGGTTCAACACGGTTTATTCTATTGTATTAGTTATTAAGTTAAGTTATTTAATGTTATAATGTGCATGTGTGTAATTTACTGAAAAAATAAAAATGAATGTGCTACTTAAATATATGAACTAGCTTTATAAAGCTACAACGCTACGAGCGTAGCTCTACAATACAAATACAACTCTATCGTAATTGCTCATGCAAACATATGTTCTTTAATTATTCACTAAATTCTATTATTAATATCAGAAACTTGTTATAAAAATACTAACTAAGAAAGACATTTTTTGTTTGGTATATTTTAATTTATTTAGGAATATATCTTAAATATATAAAATAATTGTGGCCATTTTACATAATTTATTCAATATTTATATTAAACTTAGAATAGCAATTGTCCAAAAATCTAAATAAATAGAGAAGTTATTTGATGTTGTTCCAAAACACTGGTTTTATTTACATATCAGTTGATTACTCTTATAAGCATGGTGTGTTTTTTTCTGATTCAATCTAACCTTTCGCTAAACTGAATCTAAAATCTTTGATAAAATTTGATACTGGAAAAACCAAAAGAATGCATTTTACTGATAGAGTTCATCAAGTTGTTGTTGTTTGAAAATTTACACAATTTGCTTCAAATTAATTTAAAGTAAATATACTGATGAAACTCATCTCTTATCGTTTATTGTAACAAAGCTACTTACGTTGTAAGTTCATAGACGGTGGAAATATATGATGGTTTCTGATTGCAGCATCCTGCGGTCGTGCACACTGCGGCGGCGGGGGCTGGTAACGCATGCCCTGGTAACGATAAGCGGCCTGCGACATCTGGCCGCAAGACGCGAGCTCGCCCCATGCCAGCTCGCCTCCACCAGAGCCCAAGCAGCCTCCGTCGAAGCCGCCGCCGGCGCCGCTTAAGTACCCGTACTCCATTCTTTCCGGCTATCTCACCGATACACTCGCTGACATGTGCCCACGCGTGGCATCAGCCAGCAACGGCACGGTCACGCCACCGATCGCGGACGGCTTCTTAGGGCTGCTAATCGTGACCTACACTCGCATAATTAAATGAGATGCGGTTGTATCGAATTACGCCGATTAGAGACGATATCGGAGTTTTTTACCGCAGAGGACCGTGCACTCGCCCCACTCGAAATCGAATGATAAGCCTAATTCAATAAGGGCAAGCCCGGAGGCCGGGGCGGGGCGCGCACCCCCGGGTAGGCCAATGGCCGCGAGCGCGCTGGGGCCCGCGCCCGCCATTGGACGTTCTTTCGCTCGCTCTCTCGCTCGGGGGTGCGTGTCACGACACTTGTCTACTTTTCTTTTCGCCGGCAGTTCCTTTGTCATTGTGGAAAATAAAAAAAAATTCTAATTAACGGTCCAGGTACCTGCTTAATGAATGGGTGTTCCACTTTAATTGAAATTACAACTGCATTTAATATGCACACATTTGACATTATGATGTTATTTTGGTAAAACATGCACTTTAAAGTTAGTCTTATGTTATAAAGTCTTATTTTAAGTATTGTTAACTAAACTACCTCATTCACAATTTGATATATATAAAATTAAATAATTGTGAAGTGTGAGCAGAACTCAGTAACCTAATCTGTGTTGTTTTTTATTTGTGGATCATACCACTGTTTAAAAAAAACTAGTATAAGTTTGTGACAGCTTACAAGACTTCAATGGGCGATTTCTTTCATTTCAATTCTCTTGTTGTATACGCTATGATGACCAAAACGATACTATAACTACTTTTAGTGTTTAACTTTAACAGTTTTCTAAGTAAGTTTATTATAAATGGAATGAAAAAAATTTGCTTGTTCCATTTTGTATGATCACATATTAAATATGTAAAAATATAACTAGTCACGATACCCGAGTGGTTGGATGATCGGAATTCGAGTCAAGTAGTAGGCTTGTACCAATAGGGTTTCCAAAACCTATATGATTTATATCGTTGGCTTGGATGTAAAGATGGTGACTGGCTCACCATCTGTCAAGTTATCCCAAAAATGTCTTCGGTTCTATTGGCAATGGCGTGAAAATATTTTTAGACTATACAAAACCATATATTAAATGTAGGAGTCAGTAAAGTTCTTTATACTTCGAAATTTTTAATTAAAAGAACTGTCAAAATGAATGCTCAAGCACTTTTAGAAACATATCCTAACTCTAATTATGTACTTTTTACCACGATAATGTTACAGTATGTAAGTATTATATATTCCAAATATTTTATTGCTAAGTAATACGCAATAAGCAAAATACGCAAAGGTTGTATGCGCGGCTTCGTATATACTTCATATCGAAGTATATGATTCAGTTTTAATTAAATTTCAATTTATTTTAATTTACTTTGAAAATTGGTTTAAATTATATCTTATTTATGTTTGATAATTTCAATTATAATCATTAATGATTATAATTAAAATATATGTGATAAATGAATTATTACCTCACTGTTGCAATGTGTACATCTATCTGAACCATCTTTTTTCATTTCATTCTCTACCTTATGCAGTAAATATATGTTTTCCTTTGTAAATATATGGTTCAATTTTTAATGTTATATGTTAATTAACTTAATTTAAGATGTTATATTAATGTTTGATACTAGTAATTTATTTTCATAACATTGAAAACAAATTATCTCCTTCCTTCTAAGGTTTATGACCTCTCTTATCATAATTCTGCAAAGTCACATTATTTTAAACAAAAATAAGTGTAGGTAATACTTACAAAAATCATATATCCTACAACATAAACAAGATAATTCTCATCAAAATAGTATCGCACGAGGCACCAACTGGGGGCGAATGCATAAAGGGTACGTGAGAAAACAGCGAGTATAATATTCACAATATCGGAATGACTGCGGCTCTCCCGCGGGAGTATGCGACGACGCTCCCGCACAAGCTTCGCTTCTCGCGATGTCGCATGCCTTATTTATTATTTATGTTCATTACACTGCAACACTCATTTTTTTTTGTTCTAATCAATTACAGTAACATACTTATTGTTTATTTATTAAGGAACGTGCGTAGGGAATTTGGTACGAAATGCATTCCCTAGCAATGCGTAAAACTGATTCAATACACGTTCGTTCGCACATTGTGACACGTTCAAATGTTTGATTGGTACCCAATACAGGGGTAGTAGGAAGTCTAGACAACTTAGGCCTTTTGAGCCACATCTCAACGGTTCTTATTTTGGGACAACGTGACAGGTTGTGATCCTGTCGCCGTCTTTGTTCAAGCTTAAGCCAACGATATTGATCGTACATAAGTTTTGAAACTCCAATTTCAAAATTGGTAAATTGGTACAAGCCAATCTCCTAGGGGTCGAATTCGGGTCTCTTGACTTGAATTCCGATCACCCAATGACGTTTTTGATGTTGAATGTCTTTTCTAGAAAGCCGTTATTACTTTCTTTTAGATTCATGAGTAGATCGTAGTTTTTATGGAGATTTAAATTTATTAGTTCGGAAATAAGTTCAAGGGCTACAAATTATATATAACCTGGATACAGGTCTAAAGTAATAATTTCATTTATTTCAGATAATTTTACGCTTAATACATTCAAACAATATTATAAAAAATTTCTATATATTTACAATATTTTTATAAGCTTCATTATATTACTTATGCTTGACGACCTACAGAAGTCGACTGCTGTCGGACATAGGCCTTCCTCCTGAGTAGAATTTGCCACCAGATTGGCAAACGCAATGCGATCGAAATACCGAACACTCATAAGATATTAAACGCTGCTGCTCCACAAGTCTGCTACCTTTTAATCAATGATTTCATAAGTACCTACCCATTATTATTTTCAAGGCTATTCCTTTCGTCATATATTATTATTTCGGAAACACTTACGCGTATACCACATGGTAATTCACGTTCAATGAAATCAAACAAATTTATTATTAAAAAGAATTGCGAATATCGTCTTGGATGTTGAAAGTTTCTCTGCAGTAGAGCTCACGAAACCTCCCGAAATTTTAAAAGCAAACTAAAACGCCATAAAACCGTGAACAATAATTTTATTCGCCTAAATGTAAGAAATCATTGTCTTGAACTCAACTTAAATCCAAATACCAGAACCACATAACCGGTGAAGCGCGTAGCAAGTCGTGTGTTCCGGAGGTATTTAACTTACTTAATGTCCTGCAAAACTCCACATCTGGACTTAAGCCTCATCGATAGGTAAGATTTTTTTTCATAATCGCCACGATTCGCATATGGCCAATCTTCTTCAAAATCAAATAATTATATCGGTGTAAGAATTTACCTCCACCTTCCCGTGGACATCGTATGAGACAATTGATGGAAAAACCTTGAAAATAGTACTGGCTACTACATAATGGTGGGAAAACTTTTTGAACAAATTCCAGACCAAAGCAATATGACAGACAGTAGTATCTAAGATGCGATGTTACCAGAACTGCTATTAATCCTCCAGTAAAGGACATAGGCCTCTCACTCCTTGAGGGAGAGGTTTATGTCCCTCACTGGAGTAAAGACGTTTTCAGCAATTTTTTTGTTACTTGACAATTGCTCGTCAAATCTCTATACCTAGTCAGGTCATAAATTCTGACACATGTTTAATATAAAATAATTGAAACAAGTTTATTCTTTATGTAACCATTTATATACCAAAATGAACTTAACAAAATATAGATTCTTATGACACTAAAGTTTATTCAAAATCCTCCGTGATTTTGAATACAGGCCATTAATCATAAATCAGCACGAACGAGGTCCATATGAATGACTCCAAATTGGTATGAGGCTTTGAGCATGCCTTTTCCTCCAAGTGTTGCCATATCTTGTAATCTAACGGATTCAAATCTGGACTAGAGTAGGGCCAGTCTTCGTGCCGGATGAAGTCGATTTCACGCGCCGCCAGCCAGTCTTGTGTGCTCTTCTGTCTATGAGCTGGCGCCGAATCTTGTTGGAATACCCAGAGCCTGTTATTGAACATGGTATGAGAAACAGGTTCCCAAGGTTCGTCAGGACTGTATTTTGATACACAACTGCATTCGTTTTATTCGTTTTTACACCTTTCTCACAAAATGTACCTCTGTTAAGCCCTAATAAGAAACTCCCAACCATACCATGAGCGAGGATGGGAAATGACCTCGTTGGACACGCGGAATACGGTTACTCACTTCTTCACTACTGTGTGCGTACACCTTATCATTTAGTTTGTTGTAGATCTCTTCTACGGTAAAAAAAAATCCATCCGAAAAAAGAATTTCCCAATATATTTTTCCCGCGTACCGCTTCAACAAAGCACGGCATCTCTTCAGTCTCAGATCCATTAGACGAGCATTAAAACGAAGTCCTGTTTTTCTTCGATATGCCCGAAGCCCTAAGTCTTCATTTAACACCCTGTTCACCGTGGTTCTGCTTAACCCCATCTGAAGGGCCAACAGTTTCTGCTTACGTTTGGGATTTCTTTGAAATCGCGCCTTCACAGCTTTTATCACTGCATGAATCCTAACAGACCGAGGGCAACCACTCCTTGACCTGTCATCTATACTAGAATCTTCATTGTATCGTTTGATGGTACGATAAACGAATCTTTTGGTTATATTAAAATTTTCCAGTTTGTCAAAAATTTGATTTGGCGCGTAACAGCAACGATGCAACGCAATAACTGCAACACGGTCTTCTTTAAGCGTCCATTCCATATTTAAAAATGAATAAAATTCTAAAAAGTATACAGTTTTATTTTCATGAACAATTCTAAATTCTAGTTCAATAAACTTTTTGTGGCCAGCATTCTAAAAGAAAAGCTTTTACTGTGTGACAATAATTATGACCTGACTGTGTATACATCATATATACAACAAACATTTGAAATCAACATTCTTCAAGTGTAACAGAAACAAAAACTGTTTTCTAAAGTTTCGATTTATAAATTTTTGGCGTAATAAAAATGTTTAATTCACACATGTATTTTGTGTATATATACACATATACAAATATATGTATGTATATTTATATATATGTATTTAATATATACATATTAAGAGAACATAAAAAGTTACACATATATATTTAATAAAGCACCAAGAACAGATTTTTAGCGACTACATAGTTTCTACGTTAAAAAGCTAAGAAACAGACATACTTGTCGAATCTTTAAAGGTTGTTTTACTATGGAACCCTACATACACTTTGCAACAAATGCCTCATTCACTACAGTATCTGGTAGCACGAAAACAAGTCGCCACCGTGAAATATGAGTTCACTTAGCAACCTGCAATCAAACATCAGAGCTTTGTAGTTCTCGAGTCTCGCTTCCTTTTTTCTGAGAGCTTAGCGACTTTTCTCTTGATTAAATATTTACACGTTGATAATTTTTGTTTCGAAAATAGAAATGTAAATAAAGTTGTGTCTGCTTTTAGTAGATCAAATTTACCATGTAATTCTAAGAAAAAACCTCAGCATTGTTTGATTTAATTTTTTATGTATTTTATTATTTGATCTTTGCAAAAATACTTTTCCTCAACATAAAATCAATATCAAGAATAATATGATTAGTTAATGATTACAGTCAAGGTTTGATGCTATTTTCTCGTACTCGTGTCCGTAACGTCAACAACGAGAATGCTTTGTTTTTCTTTTGTATGCCATTTACTTTTTCATGTGTAAAAATTATTACCGAGTTTCGCCTTTGTTTTACCAGCCTGTAGGTGTCAATGGACGGTCTATAGGATGAAGTGAAAAAAAATATATTGATGCCATTCCCAATACAGGGGTAGAGATCTAGTCTATACATTTAAGTCCCTTCGAGTCACCCTCCACCGAAGATATTTTCGGGACAACATGTAACCCTACATAAGTTTTTGAAAAAAGCTGATGGTACTAGCCGGCCACCTGGGGATCGAACTCGGGTCTCCTGACTGACGTTTTACCACCCTGTAGGTGTCTACGGAAGGTCTAAGATTAAGTTCTATTCCATAAGCTGGATTTGCAGTAATCGCTTCGTTTGGCAAATAGATTGGCGCTCGCAATACCAGATATCTCGCACCCTAGACGCACCAGATATCTTGCGGCTTGTTAACTTGCGTGCTAAGACAATTTGGATTGGACAATTTTCCGAGATAGTAACACCCTCATCTGTCGGTGGCTTTTTTGACATTCAGTGTTAGTTCCTTTAATTGCCTCTTCGAACACCCATGGGAAGTAAGAGGGTTCTACGCCGACAAAGTTTGATATTAAAAGTTTTGAAATTTTAGCAAAAGAGGTAAACTTACAAACACTCGGAATTTTAAGAGCACAAATAGTGTTAACTAAGTTGTGAAGTCATAAAATATACTATTCCTTTCAGACAGATAATTAATCATGAAAAATTTGTAATCAGGTGACCATAACTCGAAAAGGTAGTTTGTATTATTACTACCTTATTATTTATTATTAGTTAGGTTTATTTTTTAAAAATAATCCTGCAATTTATCTCAGTTTGGTTTAATGATACCTTTTTTAAACGTTATTATTCATTAAGGTAACATCTAGTAACGCCATATTTTAAAACATTTTTAGAATAGAGAATCTATCGGATTCTTCGGTTACTTTTGTCAAGGTACTCTCTCCAAAAACTTAAAGCTTACAACATGATAAAATGTTCTATCTATGATTTAGATTTAAAAAAGAGGACTAAAAACAAATAGAAATAGATTTTTAATGCAACAATGGCTGGGGTTATTCATTAAGTTAATAATTTCTTTATTCTGTAAGTAATTTTTGAACTAATTGAGTTGCAACTACTCTGAATTTGGCTGCTAACTACTCTGAATGGCTAAGGTTTTGGAAATGGTAATATGTATAAATTTAATCGAGAGTTTTTAGTTAAGTTATAAATAAAACAATGACTGATATTGAGAGCATCAGGCGACTAAATGATTTCATGAGTCGCAAATTCTACACGAGATATTTTTATGATAGAATTTAAAAATTGACTTTTCTTTAAACGAATTCACTCTTATTAGATGAAATTCGTACATAAGTTTTTTGAAAAACTCATTGGTACTGCCACCTGGGGATCGAACTCGGGTCTCTCGACTCGAAATTCCGACCACCCAACAACTCGGCTACCGTGACTTCATCGTTGGCTTGGACATAAAGGCGGCAACGGGCTCACCACCTGTCACGTTGTCCCGAAAAATATCTTCGGTGGAAGGTGGGTCAAAGGGACTTAATTGTCTAGACTTGACCTCTGTCTACCCCTGTATTGGGAATTGCGTGAAGATATTTTATATTTTATTTTATTTTTTACTCTTATTAGATTACGAGTACTTTTAGATTTTTACTCCACCTTGAATTAATCTATTGCGTACTATAAAACATACGCGTCTATAACAGACGGCAGTATATTTTATATATATGGCATTTACTTAAAATTTTAACTTTAATGTTAAGCATTTTAATGAATATAAATTGGAACAGCTTTTCTGACCCCAAAGCATTAAAATAAATTTGTTTTGTTTAAAAAAAACTGGCTGCTATTAAAAGCAATCCGGTTATCAAAACAACGATTATGAAGTAATGCATCCTTGCAATTGTTCGCAAGTTGCATCGGAGAGGCACCTAATCTGATAATGCGGCGGTTATGGCGGCGTGCGTGTGCCAGTCTCCTCTCACCCCGGAATAATTCAATTTGCGCCCTTCACGAGGCCACATGCCGGGCGCATCGCGACTGGGGCCCACGCTCGTTCGCTGTTTTTAATTAACGAATATATAAGTAAACATTCTTTCACGTTTAGATGATTGTTATGGCGGTGCAATGTTATAAACCATAATTTCCTTTATTCATGCTGTTGCTTCAAGGAATTTTAAAGTGTTTGCATGTACTTGAACGTATTTCTTTGTATTGAAAAATATAATGTATACTATCGTGCTTTTTTAATTTTAAGTCATGTCCCTGGTACATATTTAATAGCTGACCCGGCTAACGTTGTCTTGGCATATAATGTTTAATATTATTACAAAAAAGGGGTTGGTGATAGAAGGGCAAAAATTTAGGAAAAAATTTTTAGAATTAAAAAGGTTTTTATTTGATACAGCATTCAAAAATACATAAAATTTTTAATGCAAGAAAGCATTTTTGAATGAAGAAGAGCACGCAAAACATTTTGTCTAAAAATAAAAAAAATTAAAGGGTTGATCACCCTTAATATGTAGAGGTATGAAAAATTGATGTTGACCGATCAGACCTAACCAATATGCACACAAAATTTTATAAAAATCGAACGTTGTGCTCGTATCTTAGATAGATTGTAAATATGCATGATTACAAATGTATCTGTACTGTGGACTTTGGGATTTAATGATGCGCGTGATTCTTATTAAATATGCACTTTTATACAGAAAAAAAGCAAAAATCCTTTTAATGGGAAAAAAGGCATTAAGAAGCGGAACCTCATAAAGCATATATAAGTTTTTACGGCTTGAAAACTGAAGGTAATGAGCCATAAAAACTAAGCTTATAGTAATAGACACGTCCTCTGCCTGGGTGTTGTCAGGGTCGATAGGACCACTCTTATATATAGGGAGAAGCCTCGGAAACTGAAACCAAATCATTTCCTCATCCATCCCTCAACTTTTACCACATTCTGCATATGCAGAATCTCATATGCTCGGCCGATATACAGTCTCAATGAAAGTATATATAAAATGGGTTAAAATTAAAAAACTGTCTAGACTTCTACATCTCGTTCGTTTTTGTACTAGTTCTGAAGAACGTCTTAACTTCTTTTTTATAAATAATGTAATTTATTAAATTGTTATTTTCAAATTGAATTGAGCAATAGAATAAAATAATTTCATTAAATTTCTTATAGGGCAACTCTAAATAATTATTATAGACATGTAGGTATATATAGTATGTATAGTAATTTTAACCACATACTATTTATATATTGGTATTTGAAAGGAACGAAGAAAGAAGGAAGTGTGAAATGTGGGTTAATCAGGAATGTCTAGAACAGATGAATGAAATTGTACACTTGGGGTGCGCGTTTAGCCGAGGTGGAAGATGTGATTTAGATGTGGACAGGCGTATGGCTGCCGAAACCAAACCGTGCCTTGACTGCGTTAGTCAAAAAGCAAGGCAATGCTGGTACCTTCTTTGTTATATGGCAGTGAAACATGGGTATGCCAGATGAAGCATAAAAGCAAGTTGAATGCAGTGGAGATGTGGTCTCTTCGTAAAATGTTCGGCGTTACCTTGGCCGACGGAAAACGTAACGAAGAGATTAGCAATATGGCAGGTTTGAAAGATGACCTTATCACTAAAATTGATAAGGACGTGCTTCGATGGTTTAGGCACGTTTAGCGAATGAGTGAAGACCGAATGGTGAAGAAAATATACAGCGCAAAAGTTGATATTAAAAGGTGTCGAGGTAGGCCGAGACTAACTTTCGAAGACCACGTGAGCAAACTGCTCGAAGAGGGGAGGGTAAAGAGAACTCAGATACCTAAACGAGCATGTATGAAGAAAATGATGAATCTGAAAGAAGCGAAAGAGGTATATAAGGATCGTGACACTTGATGATCTGTTCTCTCTGGCTACCCCGTCAGGGACTGTGCGTAATGAAAATAAATGAAAAAAAAATAAATTCACCACATACCTGCGATAAAGAAAAATAAGTGATGTTTGTTTTTCTCGTTATAGTTAATATTAATATAATTATAATATTATAATCTCTGTAATTTTTTATTGTAAACCTTTGATAAGGCTATAAAGGGAAAACAGCTCAGATATTCACTAAAAATAATTAAAAAGTAAAATTAGTAACCGTGAATTCGAATTGATTTAAGATAAAGAACTTTTCTTTGTATAATTACATATTAAAAACTTTTCGTGGATAGAATGTACATTGTACCTAAGAAACTATTGAATAAATAAAAAAGTGACGTAAGAGACCACAGATCCATTATTTAATATTGTAAAGACAAATATTTTTTCATTAAATAATTATTCTTAACAATCACATTTTACTGCATTTTCTTGTGTGTACAAAAGTTTCTTAAAATAACATGGCTCAGACTTGCAACATTTTTATGTGTTTCAGTTTTATTCTATTCTATCCCAGTTTAGTGCTTCTAACAGCAGAAGATTAAAACGTTTAAAAGAATTAATAAAAATGAAGGGTTCCAAAAAAGTTTGCGTTATTCCGTAAAGAGGTTGGTTCAGCTTGTGATGTCTGTGCAAGATCATACGCACACACATCACAAGCTGAACTCAGCGTCATTTTCAGCTTAAAGTTTAAGTGACGACCTCCGTGGTCAAGTGGCGAACTCACTGGTTTTCATGGAGTCGCCAGCTCTGAGGTGGAAAGATTGTATTGTCGAATGATTACATTATATTAAGATTAGATAAGATTAGTATAAAGATAAGAAATGACAAGTGGCTACGGGCTCATCTCTAGGTGAAATGTGGGTCGGAAGGATTTTATTGTCCCAGTAAAAGTTGCGTAAAGAAAAAAAAGGTAACAAAGTGAATATAAAGAATATGAGATTTGAGAATCCACTGCTGGACAGTGAACAAAGATGACGCTCTTTTCGCAAATAAGAGCTCACCTATCTAAGTTTGTATAGACTTTTGACTGCCGCCAAGTGAAGTGAAGACAGAGCGTTGCGGGCTGCGGGGCGGGGAAACAACCAGACAGAGTTGCACCTGAGCCCATGATTGATGACGATCCCGCCATCGTTATGATTGCAAGCAGAAGGCACGGGACACTTCACCATGAGAGTGTTACTTTGAACTTACTTAAAAAAGAATATTAGAACTTCTACAAAATAAAAAATTTAATTATTTTTTAAGAAACCAATTTAATCACTTCATAGAATAAAAGAAGTATCGACAAACACTCTTGACTGGCGCTTCCGAACCGGACACATGCCATCGAACAGTTTTAGGTCTTTAATGGGTTTTAATGGGTTTTAATGGGTTTGAAAAACTCATAGACGAGACTTTTCTCGTCTATGAGTTTTTCAGAGTGTAATCAAATTGAAGACCTCTAGTTTTTGCTAAAATGTTTCCGGAATGTAACCGTAAAAACCTTTGAATGTAGTTGTGGTTTCATGAGATGGACTTATGTAACAGCTTTTAGCCTCCCCGTTATCGAAAAATGCTGAACTGCTTTAATGTATTTATTTAATTAGGCGTCACAGCCACAGTAGTCGAGTCTTAGGTGATCGGAATTCGATTCATGAGACCCGAGTTTGATTCTCAGGTGGTATACTCGTACCAATGGGTTTTTTAAAAAACTTATGTACGATTTATATCAATGACTTGAACTTAAAGACGGCGATCGGCTCACCACCTGTCACTTTGTCCCAAAAATACCTTCGGTAGAACTAGGTTCGAAAGGACCAAATTGTCCTTCTAGTCCTGTGTCTACCCTTGTATTGGGAATGGCGTGGAGATATTTTTTTATTTAATTAGGACCAACAAAATATACAGGAAATTGTTTTTTAAATTCAGAATTTATGTAAATTTTTAAATTATAGGTAAAGTCAGAGTTTTATAGATAAACGTTAAAAGAATATACTTAGAATAATAATTTTAAAAAAACATTATAATATATACTCGCCCTGTGTATCATTCTATTTTAATACAGATATAAATTGGTCAACAGTTTCAACATCACAGGATTGAAATTCATGGAGTCCTTATAAGTCAAACAAGTCGAGTAAATAAACAGACCTTCGTCTATATTTACTATGTGCAGTTCCGATAGCTCTTTATATCTAACGTCAGATCACTGAAGGGGAAGATCGGTCGTGAAGCGAGCGGACCTCAGTCTTAGGCAAGTCCTGCCGCGCTGCTTGTCAAAGTGGCCGCCGGCTTGTTTGCACAACTAATGAGCGGATCCCTGGAGACGTCGTGTTTGCCCCCAAACGCCCCCAACGCCCCTGGCGTTCCTAGCTTTTTCGTATGTTCGAGTTTGTTGAACACCCCCCTCGCCCGACGACCTCGCTGTGCCGCGGTCTCTGTTTGCTCCCCACTCTATGTCGTATCGGACTTTCAAGTGCAAATTGGAAAATTGTAGACAAACCTTACAAACCGCCAGAACTGATCGGTTAAAACTTAAATATCTATAGGAAACCGTAAGCAACAAAATCGGAGAGTTGGAATGTAGGCTTCTATGTTTTTTCTCTCCGTTTTAATCGTCTTACTTTGCTAAACAATTTTTTTATACTTTTTCGAAGCTATGCAACAGTTGCATTAATTTTATGCAATCACTTTCGAACCGAAAATAACTTCAATAGCATTTTCATTTTTAATCCCCTTAAAAATTTCAAGAAATTAATATCTTTAACATAACTTATTATCTGTGACAAATTCACGAATGAGCGTTTTCAAATTAAATAAAAAGTGTAAGTCAACTCGTACATTAAATAAAACCTAACCATTCACTTAGTAGTGCTTGCAATATCGGACCGAAATACATCATTTAATGATGTCAGCGTATGCTTAAACCTTTCATCCATTTTTGAGCCTCCGAATCATGACACGTTTACTTAAAAAAACTTACTTAAAAATATTCTAGGTGTTCATCACACACACACACAGCTAAGCGTGACAAATACTTCCAACTCTCTCACAGCTATGTGCTGAGTATTCGTCAAACACGCCACGTTACAAACAGCTGATGATGATGAACGATAGCTAATTTCCCTCATATTTTTAAACGACTTGAATGGTACGAGCACGAGTATAAAAAAATTATATGCGGTAAATTTATTTTCTACTCAGAAGTCGACTGCTTAAGTAAACAAAAAAGAACTCGTATTCTTATTCGAAACTTGCAATAAAGTCAGGATAGCCGAGTGGTTGGACGATCGAAATTCGAGTCAAGAGACCCGAGTTCGACCCCGGGTGGTGGGCTCATACCAATAGGCTTTTTCAAACCTTAATTACGTCTTAAACCTTACGTTACAAACCTTATTTATGTCGTTGGCTTAGACATAAAAACGGCGACGGTATCGCCACCTATCACTTTATTCCAAAAATGTATTCGGTGAAAGGTGGGTCGAATGGACTTAATTGTCTAGACCTCTTGTACTGGAATATTACTAGACAGTATTGGAAATGGCATATCTTCATGCCATTTCCAATACTTTATTACCAATACCAATACTATTTCCAATACTTTATTATTTTAACTCGTCCAATTCTAATTCAATTCTAATTAGCGATACAAAAAATATGATAATGAAATGATACAAAAAAAAATAATAAAATATATAAAAATAATTCACGCCTATCACCTATCAAGAAAAATAGGAATTACGGATATCCATTTGACAGGACTCTTTAATAGATCGAATGTGACTCTATCTAATAATAATAATTAAAATGTTATCTACATATATATTTTACCGTGAGAACTGCCATCTATTAGCTTTAGCATTAAACATATTTTAGATTAGCGCCCTCTGACGAAGGCATAACATTCTGTTGACAATTCTTCGAGTGGTATCTCGAGCGAGTTTTAATTTTATATATTGCGACCACTAGATGGAGAAATTCTTCGTTTACAAAGAAAAAACTGTAAGCTAACAACAGATGTCAGCACTGATGGTGGTTATAGTATAGTAGTATAGTAATATCGCGATGTATAATAATTATTTTATATTGCGTGCATTAAAATTTTCACTCCAAATAAATATAAGTGACGAAATAAGTATTAGTGTTGTTCAGTTTTTTTTTCTTCTATTTTGGTGAATTGTCATTATAAAATAAAAAGTAATAATATCTAAATATATAATATAAAAATCTATTTCAATATAATAAATAAAAATTGTATTATATTAAAAAAAACTGTATTTATAAATTATTAAAGTAATACAATGGAGAGTTGCTTCCGTGATATCTTTATGCAGGTTTGTAAGGAGCGTAGTTGTAAAGTTTTTATTACTTTTTTAACAATAAAAAAATACTTTCCAACTTTTGAGGCTGTCTGAATTCACATAACAAAGACAAAAAATTAAAGGGATGAACTTACCTATCACATTCTTAAATGAAATACTTAACCACGTGCTAGCACACGTGCAGGCGTCGAGGATACGAAAAAAGTAACAAAAAAAACTGCTACCATTCAAAAATCCTACACTATAAATCTTATTTTATCACTTTCTATAAGTATTGGTCTTTTTGGCAACAGACTTTTCATAGAAGATTCTATGTTCTCATGTATCGTACGTCGGCAATTAACTAACTTTGCGAATTTTTTGTAATTTCTTACATCTATATATAATAGATAGTATATAGAAACCTCAATAATGATAGCCTTTAAATTAGATAGAACTATTTATCATTCATATTTTACAGTTCTAACAACGTAACTAGGTGAAACAGTTTGACATTATCATTTCTTCTGCCTGGCTCACCTCCTTTCACGTTGTCCCGAAAATATCTTCGGCGGACGGTGGGTCCAAGGGACTTAATTGTTTTTTTATAGGGAAGGGAGGCAAACGAGCAGGTGGCTCACGTGATGGTAAGTGATTACCGCCGCCCATGAACATCCGCAATACCAGAGGCAAAGCAGATGCGTTGCCGGCCTTTGAGAAAGGTATAGGCCCTTTTCTTGAAGGTCCCTAAAGTCGTGTTGGTCCGGAAAAACCGCTGACGGCAGCACATTCCATAAAGTGTAATTGCGTGGCCGAAAATTCCGCGAAAAACGCACTGTGGTGGAATGCCAAGCATCAAGACAGTGTTGATAGAATTTTTTACTATGCCGTAGGTTCGATGGTGAAATTCAGCGGCTGGGATTAATCCGAACAATTCCTCGGAGCACTCCCCGTAGTAAATCTTGTCGTGTCAAAGAGATGCAACATCTCTTCGCAATGCCAGGGGATCTAGTCTATCAGATTGAACATGGTCGTCGACGATTCGAGCCGCTCTTCGTTGGATACGGTCAAATGGAAGGAGCTGACACTGGGATGCCCCCGCCCAGAGATGAGAACAGTACTCCATGTGCGGCCAAACCTGCGCCTTATGAAGTTGCAAGCGGTGGGCCGGCCAATTTTGCCTTCCCTTTCAAGTGACCTTTATTTTTGATAACTTTGTAAAGTAGTTTATTTTTTTATTTTGATCAATAAAAAAATCATAATAAAAATGTATACCCGAATAATTATTTTCTTTATACCTCGATTAGAACTTAAAATTTATATTTTTATAATAAGGAACTTCGTTCCTATCCGGTGCCCCACTACACCTTTTTTTGCTCTAAATTAATTAAGGTATCTTATTTTTTAGATCTTTCGATCTGAATCTCTGTAGAACACTTCCGGTATGAAAGGTACTCTATTTGTCTATTTGAACCTACGTAACCAAGCTTAACTCGGAATCAAGTGTTTGAATCGTGGGTGATGAAATAACTATTAACGATCTAATTTTCTAGACCTCTGTCTCCCCAATATTGGGACTACGCGTGAAGATATTTTTATTATTGTTAGTCAAGTTGGGGTAGGTAAATGTAACTGTGAACTTGTACGTAGGTTAAGTAAAGTCTGCTATACATAGAAAATGCTTAAATATTTGTTAAAGATTCTTTCGAAAAGATAAGATATCAAGTTTCAATTATATTATAAATATGATAAAACTATTAAGAGCTATTAAATAGGGTTAACTCAACGAATCTTCTGTACGATGATGTTGCTGGACTGTTTTTTTATGTCTTTAAGAGAGGATCTTAAAAGAATCAACAGTTATTGTAACAGGCTGTTTTATTTACTATTTATTATTTAAATATCAAGAACTCTTACAATCATTTATTTATCGACATAAGAATGTACATTCGTTTATCGATACTCATTTTTAATCTACCACCGTTTCGTAATGAGGTTGCTCTAAATGAGCAGAAACAGGCGAGAGAAGAAACTCCGTAGGTATCCTCTTATTTGGTCAATATTTTTTTACAATATAATGTATTATACAAATTTGATGTGATATTTTCTAAAAATAGCTTGGGAGCGATCACCTCATTCCCCGGAGTTACTGTCATTAATATATTCATTTATATTATAATAACCCTTCTTATAAAGCTTTTCTTTAATAAATTTCTTAAACCTGTTAATAGACAGGCTTTGCACTTTGTACATAAACTCTGTGGAAGTCCAGCATGGCATACGCTTCTCCCCTAAAGAAAAAATATCTTCACGCTATTACTACTTTTTCACGGATGATGGGGGTGACAGAGGTCCAGTCAACCTTTTGACCCCACTTTCACCGAAGACATTTTTTGGCACAACGTGACAGATCCTGTCGCCTTGTTTACGTCCAACAGTGGAAACGGTATAAATCGTACATAAGTTTTGAAAAAAAAAACTCATTGGCTTCAAACAGATTAATTCCGATCTCGCATCCAGACTCTCTCTAAGTTGACCCTCCCATATTCATAACTGCTACGCTTTTCAAGCGAATTGGCGACCGCAGTACCAGACATCTTGCACCTTCGATGCTGCTGCTCACCATCGGTCTGCTGGTCTGGTAATAATTATGTAAAAAAAAATATATAATAACAAAAACACAATATTTATGTTACACTGAATATTTTCGAAATTTCTAAATACTATCAAATAATTTCTTTTAATAAAAGTAATTTCTTTATGCTTTGTAATGAAAAAAAATAGACAATAATAGAACCATGCGCTCATGAGTCATAATTGTACTACGATTACTTCACCCAAACCCATTTGCTTTGAATTTTAAGTATGGGAAAGTTCCGAAAAGATTTATTACAAAGCTCATAAACACTAATTTGAAATATGAGATAAACATCGTGTTTGTAAATCACTAAAAGCTTTAAACTACCGTTATTGTAGTGCTCTTGTACATTTTAGTTTTGTTTTTGAAATTTTACATTATTTTGACCCTTAATTGCATTTGCACTATTTATACTGTTTCAACTTTCAAACATAGTAAGATATAATCAATCAATTGCGTTTTTATAAACGTGTAATATAGATTTGTTAGCAAGCGTACAAGTGATGTGCTGACAAAGGGAATACTTCTCCTAAAAGGTAAATTGCAGCACATCCACACTGCTATCCATGAGAAAATCATTTAAAAAAGTAAACCTCGTAAATATTAAAACACAAGAAATACTTCATATCTTTTTTTATTTTGTTTTATAAATTTTACAAAATTTCCACCAAAATCGTACATTTATTTCAACCCAATGGGTAGACTATATATTAGTCTTAACAACTAACAAAATAACACCAAAATTTTTGGATGATCTTTGACAAAAAAAAATGTGAAAACCATTAATGGACGAGAGTAATCGCGAAAATTAAGTAACTTCTGAACTATTTTCTGTTCTATAATTACATGAGAAACCCAATCAACTTACTAAATATGAACCGCCGCAAAATGTGATATTTTTCCTATGACTTTTTGATATAAAATAAATAAATAAATGTCTTCACGCCATTCCCAATACAGGGGTAAACATAGGTCTAGACAATTAAACCCTTTCGACCCATCTTCCACCGATGGCATTTTTGGGACAATGTGACAGGTGGTGGGCCCGTCGCCATATTTATGTCCAAGCCTACGATATAAATCATACATAAGTTTTTGAAAAACCCATTAGTACGAGCCTCGGGAATCGATCTTCGGTCTCTTGACTCGAGTTCCGATGACCCAACCACTAGGCTATTGTGACTTCTATCGTGATATGAAATAAAGGTTATAAGTGGTTTTATAATGAAAGATAATACTATTTTAATATCAATTTCGTTATGACTGTTGCCTACATTGTGCTTTCAAAGAATTTTAGGGAAAGTCAAAAAGCTCGTCCATTAATTGTTTTAATTACTTTAATTATGGCCCGTAACGCCTTCCGATGCGGCTCAGTACCTACCTTCTTAAATTTGAAATGCATTGCCGAGTTGAATGTTACTAAAATAGAATTACCAATAAAACACTTTATTCTAGGTTGCAACACTTGCTTTATATTCCTCCTCTTTAACCACGTATCTTGAAAAACCGATTTAACTTTTCGGCCAAGAGACAGAATCTAAAGCAAATTTATGCATTTTATGTAAACTAAGTACACCTCTATCAACTAATACTTATTGCTACGTTTGGTCGAAAACAGGAATGTGTAAAACATGTGACTAGAATTTACTAAAACTTAACATCGACCTAAATAAATATTACATATCTCAACATTTTCACTCGAAATTCGTAAAACTAAATACATATTCACTGTACAGTACAATTTATCTTGAACATGTTACAAAGTGAGATCTTATGAATACGACGACACAATACACGCCCATTCAAACCACAAACGATTTCAGTTTTCACTTATAAATATATTAGAATACCAATAGGTACAAACATTTACGTTTATTTACAGCATAAACTTGAAAATCTTTTCGAATTCGGCTATAAAGAAATTTGCAGTCGATTACAATAGTATTAACCGGATATTGTAAAATTATTTAAACACATCTTCCACGTTGAAATATAACTTAATAAATTAGTTTTAACTATTTGGAATCTACGGAGATCAAATTTTCAGGAATGATCTACAGTTTAACATCAAACTGAAACAAGCTATTATACTAAATTAACAAATACGTATTTAATAAATAACGTTAATCTATTCTAAGACAATATTTTTACATAAATAATTTGAGATCATTGTACAATTCTACTAAACCGCGTGAGAGGAAATATAGCAAAAAAAAATACTTCTCAGATTCTTTCTGGTAGAACCAGGTGTGCGACAAAAAAACATGACCGCGGACAATGCGATCAGATTTATTTCTTTACTGCCGGTGAGATCAATTTATTTCATGTACGTTTAGAAGAAGAATCAATATTAATATAACACAGAGATTACGTACGTTATCCTGAGACTCTGTCAAGTTATTGAGATACATAGCTAACGATTCAAGTATAGCTTTTAACGTTGCTTTAAAAAAGTAATTCAAGCAAAATATCTGAACTTTCTTTCGCCAAACTAAATAGTTCCCAATCTTAATACAAACTCTAAACACGAGCTATGTTTATCGTGTCATTTCATTAATATACAATCATCAAAATAATCCAATATTTGGTTTCAAAATCTGTCGATGTAAAAGCTTGTCTTTCTAAAAGTGTGCAATATCAAAAGTGCACATCCTGGACATCTGTAGGTGTATCGGGCAACTGAGTCTGTTCGGGAGTATTTTGTTTAATGGGCTGTATGTGTCTTGTCCTTGGCTCTTGAGGCTGGGTTTCTCTCGCAAGGACTCGCTCCACGTGCCTCGCCACCAGCTCGGCGGCCGCAGCCGGCGCTCGGGTCATCGCACACAGGTCGTTTACTGACATACGCACCCTCAAACCACGAGCCGCGGCCGTTATGCATGCGGCAGCAATTAACGAAGGCGGTACTAACAGGAACTCCGTTTCTGTTGACAAATACACACACTATTAAAAAAAATATGTAATAAAAATATATTCATTGAATGGTTTATGATTATATATCCACCATGTCGTACCACGTGCTGACATTTTCCGATTTGAACGGAAATTTTAGAGATACAGCCTGCCAATATATAATGCTTAAGAAAGGCTACTCAAATACTTATTATTTGAGATAAGATCCTAGTAAGAGTCCTCCACGCTTATAATTTGTATTGGAGGATTTCACGCATTGATTGAATATTTTTAATATTATTCCTCAGACTTGCGGAATTCGTCATGATGTTTCTCTTCAGCGTAAATCATGACAAAATAAAAGTTCAAAAATTTAGTACCGTCGGATATAGGGATAGAGTTGAACTCAAAAGAAAGCTCAAATGAACGTCGTAATCTATAGTCATAATGTAAAAATTTAAACGAGGTAAGACACTTTTGATGATATTATTGTTAACTAATATTCATTCTTAGCGCTATAGTTATCACTGTACTCATAAATACTGAGAGTTCGATAATGCTAAAACAATTCACATTAAACAAGTTGAATTCCAAATGGTTTCACGATGGCTGCGCTACCTGCGCTCGGCGCATCTGTTGCGAGATCATTATAACGGACAGGTGGCGTAAGCACCTTGCATCCTTTCGTCCTTGCGTCCATCTCGCGGTCACCTACTATTCGAACTTGTAATTAAACCATACTTATAAAACTTGAACCATATTTATTTATATATTATTTACCATTAATCGTAAAACATACCGGTGCAGAGAGACATGACAATGAGAGAAAGATAGAAACATTGAAGCTGTATACGTCACGATCGTAAATAGCTTAAGCCAGAAAAATTGATAAAGAAAATATTTAATAACTTAAAAACAAAATTAAAAGTAGTTATTATATACCTGGAAAATAATAAAATATAGAAATAACATAGGATAAATAAATCAGACTTTCTATAATATGAGTATATAAACACGCAGCGTTAATTAAATCAGATTAAGTGAAGTTTATATATCTTCATGTTGATGTTATTTAGTTTAACTATGACCGCTTTTAAATGGTTATATATACCTAAGTATAAAATCTATCACAGTTCCGTATATACTAAACTATACATACTAGCACTATATATACTAAATCTTATATATTATACTAAATCTTATTCTGATTTACGTAAATTTATTGGACTTTGCAAATCACAAGGAAGGACTGATGTTAATAGAACGTCGCGTTACATTTTGCACAATACAAGTCGCTCATTGTTGTTTGAGAATAAGGAAGGCAAGGAACTTGGCAGCTGCCGGCGTTGTGCATGCTGTCCCCGTCTGCATCTTTGTACGTACCTACCTCGGGACAATGGAACGAGAATAATGGTAATTTACATCTTAAGTCTTTTAGCCAAGGGCGCAGCTGCGATTTTGCGACCGCCGTAAGCCCCTGTTATGATATTAGATTTGTAAACATTTACGTTTTATGCAATACTTTCAAATAATAACGCAATACAAAATTCTGATGTTTAGATAAAATGGCAAACGTTACCTAAAATCTTGATTTCCGTTTCATTGCAAAAAAAAATCTTCTTAAATAACTCTGACAATTTATTTAATAGATTTGGGGTTGTTACGAGGAAGAGGAATCTTTAGCTACCATTAAAAAAATCCAAAATTGAAAAATATCAATTAAACGACTATTATGCTACGGTCGATTACAATTAAAATTAAACCTAAAGCACCACCTTGGTCATTGATCTATACATTCACCTCAATCCAACGACGAATGTAGTGAAGCGAATCGTCTTGGCTAACACGCGTTGGGTGTACCTTAAGGCAGGCCAAGACGGCAGATGTGCCAACACCTGGTGCGACCCTTCCGCGGCCTTACCAGTGGGGTCACTGCCCACCTACACCCTTCCTCAGTGCCATGCCCTTATTAGTTGTTCGATGCCTTATACTTTACTTCACGCAAGAAATACGTTTTTAAGAAAAAAAAAACAATATTGCAACACGCGAATGCTTCGTAACATTGATTAGAAAAACTGTTTACTGCAAAGCTTGCCTACGTCGGATTCATAGGATAATCGTTAAAACGAAAGCTTCTATAATGGTAGTTTATTGTAACGTATTTCTACAGTGACTAGGTAACCGTAAATAGCAAAAAGAAGCGTTATGAATGTTAATTCAATTATCATTTCCTTAATTATATATTTTAATTTTTTCTTCCTAGATAATTTTATGTTTTTCGTCCTATCAAAATTATAATATTTAAACATTAACGATTAATAATATAATAATAATTTGTATGATTTTATATAAGAAACGATTTATTTAAAATATTTATTATTTTTTTATTTTTTTTAGTATAATTTGTTTGAGAAAAATATTTGTGTGATTAATATGAATGTTCTGTACACGAATCGTATGTGTATGTATATTTATCTGTTTAAATATATCTGGGTAAGTATTACACCGTTCGTTTGGACACTAAAACGGCGACAACTTCACTACCTGTCACGCTGTCCCAAATTAGCTTTGATGAATGGCTAATGGGTCGAAGGGACTTATTAGACCTCTGTCTACCCCAAAATCTGGGATCTGGAATCCCAAAATTCGGGAAGATACAAAAATATATGTATGACTTCTATAGCTCACGGCGGCAACGGGCTCACCACCTGTCACCTTGTCCCTAAAATATCTTCGGTGGATGGTGGGTCGAAGGGACTTATTGTCTAGACTAGACCTCTGTCTACCCCTGTATTGGGAATTGCGTGAAGATATTTATTTATTTATTTTTATTATTACTTCTATAGCTATAATCCAAGCCTAAATTGTAAAACTCGCCTACTTCTATATTATTTTATCATAGTGCATTACAATCACTATAATATCTTAAAAGCGCTTCTACAATAAGAAATTAATGTTATTTAATTCTATAAACATAAATGTTAATCAAATCAGCTCATTAAAAATCAAAAACGACCGAACACCATATCAGGCATAATCTGTACCAACGCGGGCATCGAAGCGGCGCGGTCGGTTGAGCAACAGGTTGACCGACAGTTGGGTCCAACATCTGCTGGTGGCACGCGCGAACAGCTCAACAACCTAAGACTACACCCCCGCGTCTTGCCCTTCTAATTGCCGAAGCAAATGTAACTTTAACGTAACTACTCTAACAGACATCAGGAACCGTTAAGTTCCGTTTGACAAACCTGTCTCACCCCACACGAGAACCAAAAATAGATAGGCGAAAGTGCAAGGGTTGCAAATAGTTTAAATCATGGTCTGCAAATGCAAGACCGGTTGTAATTGTATACGACACATCCCTTGTCACATTTCTAAGTCTTCGGTGGGATTGAAGCACTACCATAATATAAGACAAAAAATCACAACGGACTTCTTGTGTTTCATTGACGTATTTTTTGTTCCAGGGCATTAAGCTACGTTAGTACGTTGTAATTCAATGTTCAAGGATCTTCCTTAAAAAAATATTTACTGGAATTTCGTGTGATTATACCGGGGACGAAACCGCATACCATTTTAGTATTTTAACTAATAGTAAGTTACATTAACCAAAAATTTCCTATATCTATGAAACAACTAAGTAAATATATACTACAAATACATGCATGCGAGTGTTTTAATGCACCGCTACTCGAATTCGATTATGAAGTCTCTGACAAATATTATTCTTATGCGCTTCTTATCCTTCGCTGGATAAAATAATTCTTGTCATTATAATTATTCTAGGACGAAATAAATTGCGGAAGATCGATGTTTGCAGTTGCGAAGATTGCTTAAGGTAACGGCGCTATTGAGATCAATAAAAGATGAGCTAAATATCGAGTAATATAGCATAGGGTCGGAACACCAGGTGCGGACCGAGACGGCTCCTTTGTAGGGTGCCTTTTGTCGCGCGGCTCGACACTCCGAAACTTAACAATGGCCGCGGGACGTCTTCGCGTATTGTCGCCGACTCAGCTGTCGCGGTCGCCCCAGTCTGATCACCTTCGTCTACCCGTCCTGTAAGTCACCGCGACCATGACACTGTTTCATGGAGCTGAGGTTATGTGAGTATAGTATGTACGTTACTTACGCTAAGAACCACCAAGTATTATTCGTTATATGACTTTAAATAACGTACTCATTATAAAAAAAGTATTGTAATCGTACATTGGTTATTATTAATTACAAAAAAAAAGTTGAAAGAAAAGGGAGTAATGACTATATAAACCGATTCTTATCCATTATTCAAAGATCATGCACGTAACATGGCTTTATACCTATTAATAACAATATAATTATATATCAAAAAACTGTAAATTAAACCCTTTTGCTAAGATCAAAAGGTCCAGGGGTCAAGGAGTGTTATTAACCTGTTAACACCTCCGGTAATACATGATCGGTTACCGGCAATTATGCTACTTCCGGCCGTCGTTACCGACACAGATTAAGGAGGCACAACATACGAAATATTTCTTTACAAAAATCACTCCTTGCAATATGAGTAACAAAAGTATTATTCAATATTGATATCATTTGAATTGTTATTCTAAATCTTAATAAAAAAATACTATATGAATGGAATAATGACAATAAATGCATAGAAGTGAAGTGACTCGGCCTTCCCCAAAAAACTATAACAAATCAATAATCAATAACTAATCTGAAAAACACATAAGACATGGTGCTTATTTTATTGGAACTATTTATTAATAAAATATTTTTCGTCGTCAATCAGAAGTGAGATCCGGCCTGTTTGTTACTCTATACTTTATACAAACATCCAGAAAATAATATACTCTTATCTTCATACGAAATTTCGTGCTCAGCACATTAGGTAATATTTATTTTCTTTTCTTAATATTAGGTATTAAGAAAAAGACCGAAAATCGGTAAAAAAAAAACAAGCGTAGTCTGTCTGTGTGTGTCATCTGGTGTCTAGCACCAGACACTATCCGAATAAACGCAATAGGTATTTTGCTGCAACGAATAAGCAAATCTACGCAAGAAAAACGGATTTATTTGTAACTTACATACTTTACGGATTGTGCAATCCCACTGCAAAATAGTCTATATTTTGCAGTGGGATTGCACAATCCCACTGCATCATCCCATACATAAAAATATGCAATAATTTCCACAGGGCTATTAAAGTAGGTATTATGTCGTATTTTAGACGCTACTCTCCGTAACTTAATTCTATACTCTAAAACTGCTAAACACACTAAGTCCACTTAATTTTGGTCCGATAATTTTAGGAATATGATAAATATGTTATATACTATCACACAAAAGAGGTTTATTTTGCCAATTGCTATTTTAAATTTACAATGTTGTATGAAAAAAAAATAAAAGAAAATAATTAAATATCTTCATGCCATTACAGGAGTAGACAGAGGTCTCGACAATTAAGTCTTTTCGACCCACCTTCCACCGAAGATATTTTTGGAAGTTTTCACTAAATAAAAAATTGGGCCCAACATATTTTTCAAAGCTGAACGGAAATGTTTCTCAGAAAATTTAATTACTAGTTTGCGAATGATATCTTTATTAATACGGAAGCAATCTTGGAAAAAATGAAAATGGAATTGTTTTACTTATACAATTAGACGCTAACTTTCTGTTCGATCGAAAAGCAATGTAACTACTACATAAATAATATTAAATAGTAAATAATAATAAATAATAAATATCTTCACGCAATTCCTAGACCTCTGTCTACCCAATAAAGGACAGAGGTAGGTAGGTAGTCTAGGAAATTTAGTCCTGTTGACCCACTTTCCACCAGAGACATTATTCCCGATAATGTCTCTGGTGGAAGGTGGGTCGTGGGTCATGGGTCAACGTGATAGTTGGTAAGCCCGTCGCCGTTTTTATGTCCAAGCCAACGATATAATTCGTACATAAGTTTTTGAAAAACCTATTGGTACGAGCGTGATCGGGATCGAACTCTGGTCTGGTGGCTCGAAATTCTGACTACCCAACCACTATCGTGAAATATAAATATAATATTAAATAGGATGATAAAATTTCAAATAAAGCTGCTAATTGTTAAATTACAAACTTATAATTCCTGCTTTAGACCATAAAAAATTAAAGTGCGTTTCTATAAATCAGCAAAATAACTGCATTTTACACAACGGGAGCGCTTGTTGGACAAGGGTCAGTGGCATGGCATGGGGTGCGACACAAGGTGTGCAATATCAGTGCTCCATGACATGTGCGTTCCGATACACGCACCGGCCCTCCGCCCCAAATGCTCTTACAGCAAGCGCACGCACTCGGATCGCATAAACAAAGGGAGGAACACATTTGGCGATAAAAATACCGGTTCACTTTGTAGACGCGTTTGGTTTACACCTCCCTATTACAAATATTTATTGACCCGTAAAACAAAAAATAATATAAAAATGTAACTACGAAAAGTTCCAATCCTCCTAAACTATACTATATCTCCTTCTATCTGTAATCCTTCTAAACTATAGTTATCACGTCTGCAAGATACAGCTAGCCTATTGTCACTTCAGCTAGCTGATCTTTATAGTTATGTCGGTAAGCTTAGTATTATTGCGAATATGTATGTACATAGCAGATATAACAAAACACTGAGCCATCCTTTTCCAGACCTTTTAACACACACTTTTCATACACAATACTACATTGCTGAGGTATACCAGATCTGAACAAGACCCATTTTCTGCTTTGAAATAATAAATAATAAATAAATAAATATCTTCACGCAATTCCCAATACAGGGGTAGACAGAGGTCTAGTCTAGAAAATTAAGTCTCTTCGACCCACATTCCACCGAAGATATTTTCGGGACAACGTGGTGAGCGACAGGTTGTGAGCCCGTCGCCGCCTTTATGTCCAAGCCAACGATGTAATTCCTACATAAGTTTTTGAAAAACCCATTGGTACGAGCCTGCCACCTGGGGATCGAACTCGGGTCTCTCGACTCGAAATTCCGACCACCCAACCACTCGGCTATCGTGACTTCTAATATTTCCTTTCCAATTTTAGTTAAATATTATTAAGAGAAATCATATATATTGTTATTTTTCATTCCTTTGTGTACCCACAACCCCACGAATATTCGAAGTAATTATAAAGTACGTAATTCCTATGAGTAAAAGATAATTAACGCAATTCAGAACTAAACCTTCGGCTTTCAACCCGCATATTGCTTAAAACGTTTAGATTTATGTGTGGCTGCGTTCAACGTAGAACAAAAGACCTTAACGAAAATTAAGTTACTCGGTTAGTAATTAATAATTTTTTGACTGATAGCATTAATTATGAATTAAACATAGTAATTTAGATATTTAAAATAAAAAAGACAAAAAAACACTTTACATCTTGCCGTTTCTTTAAAAAAAAAACTAGTTTGTCAGTAAAGAAGTACAAACTGAATGGGAAACCTATGCACAATTGTGGGGCTTTAATTAGACTCCAAAATATGCGAAATGTTTAATAATCGGCCTTGTAGATTGTGAATGAATCCAAAATACAAACGCCACAAAAAAATTCATGGATTATCGTAAATTGAGTGACTGAAATACATATGAAAAACTAACAATAATTGTTTAGTGATATGCATAAACACACACAATGTCCGAAAAAGTTGATTCCAAAAGAATAAGACTTTTAATTTTAGATTTTTATCATGATTGGAAATTTATTTACTATTTCCAATCATGATGGTCGAACATTTTATTACCGTACATTTTATACGGTAAAAAAATGTTCGACCAGCATGAATAAATGTTCGAAATTATTTATCAAGATTTGGGTCTAAAATATGTGGGCCACATTAATTGTTACATACTTGCCGTGGAATTTAACCAAGGTTGCTCAATTTCTAAACCAACCATGTTAGCATAGCTGTGCCCCTGAGTTCCGGTTTATTTATTTGTAATAGGAAAATGAAAACATTTTTGGTAGACGTTATGTACATAAGGTGTTAATACAAAAGTTGTTCAAATATAGCAATATTGTTGTTATTTATCATATTTAGAATGTATAGTGCAATAGTTAAAAATAAGAGTTCGTGGTGACCAAAACTAGCGTTAGGAGACCATTTTGGCAAATTGCCCGAATAGGTAAGTATCAACGTTACTTGGATACTTAGATGTGCGGGTATAAAGAAAAAAGAGGTATGTAAAGACCTTGCCGTGGAACTTGGCAATCTGTTACCTTCGAAGCTAAGGATTGCGTATTCGAAACCCACTAACGAAAAAAAATTTTTGATTTAATTTCAATAGAAACATATACATATATTGCTTGGATACTAATACCGAAAATAATGTTATTGTCTTTCTACCCCAATATTGGGAAAATAACAAAAAATTTAAACAAATGAAATATAAATCGTAATTTTGTATCAGTTTTAATATGTCTTTTTAGTACTTATTAATTTTAAAGAAAACTATAATAATTTTTACTATTTACTATTAAAAAAATACAAAGAATGCTAACAGTAGTAGTAATAAAGTGGCCTCAAATTAGTATAAAGCTTGTTTAAAAAAGCAGCGGTGATCTTCCGTTGGGACCCTATAGGGATGTCACGATACAGATTTCTTGGATTATTTCTCTTAATTATTCTTTCAATTAGAATCCTAGGCCGGCACCAATATAATAATAATAACATGTTCCAACGAGGTATGGAGTCCGGCAATACACTTCCATGAGCAGCGCGGTGAACGCCAGCTCTAATCGCTTTCAAAGATTTGAGAGCGATTCGTCACGATAGCCGAGTGGTTGGGTAGTCGGAATTTCGAATCAAGAGACCCGAGATCAATCCCCAGGCGGCAGGCTCGTACCAATGTTTTTTTTCAATAACTTATGTGCTAATTATATCGTCGGCTTGGACGCTAAGACGGCGACGTGCTCACCACCTTCACGTTGTCCCATGCTTCGGTGGAAGGTGGGTCGAAGAGACTTAACTGCCTAAACTAGATCTCTGTCTACCCCTTATATACGAATTATGTCGTCCGCTTGAACTCTAAGACGGCGACGTACTCACCACCTATCACGTTATCGGTGGAGGGTCAAAGGGGCTTAACTATCTAGACCAGAATAGACCTCTGTCTACCCCTGTATTGGGAATGGTGTGAAGATAAAGGTTTGAGGAGAGAAGACTTTTGTTCAGCGTCGAGCATTTAAAGATTGATTCTTTACCTCACTTTTCTCGTAAAATAAATTAAGGAAATATCACCTTTATTTGTAAATTAATTAAAATAAAATAGTTTAAAGAATATTTATAATATTTAAGTTTTTCAACATCTTACCAGTATAGCAGACAGAGGTGAGTGTGAGAGCGTGAGTCCGGACTAGGGCGTTTTGTCTGCCCCACGGCACACGCGCCAGGAATGGATCCACGAAGTCAAAAGCCGTGGCAATGGATAACTGCCAGTTGAGTCGTTGCAAAAGCATAACTTCCCATTGCTGCAACAAAGCAAATTCATGCTATTATAGAAATATCTTCGAGTAAATATTATAACATCTTATATATAAAGTTCATTAGGGTGCAGTTGTTTTATACAAAGAACAAAACAAGCGTGTGTATAAATGAATTATAAATTAGGACGTATTTAATATTTTAGAGGGTATTAATAAATATATACATATGCGTACAAGTGGATAAACCCATACGTTGCTCGATCTCATTAGCACACAAAAGGAAACGAGGCTGTCGGGAATGAAAGTGAAATTTCTACCTTCTTACCTTACTTGAGTACTGTGACTTAGTGTTATGCCTTTATGATCAGTAAATTATATTTAGAACGAAAAAAATATCTTCACGCCATTCCCAATAGAGAGGTAGACAGAGGTATAGATATATAAGCCCTTTCGACCCACCTTCCACCGAAAACATTTTTGGGACTACGTGACAGGTGGTGAGCCCGTCACCATATTTATGTCCAAATCAACGATATAAATCGCACAAAAGTTTTTGAAAAAACCCATTGGGACGAGCCTGCCACCTGCGGATCGAACTCGGATCTCTTGACTTGAAACTCCATCACCCAACCAACCAACTGAGATATGGTGACTTGTATGTTGCAATCAACATTCATAAAACTATAGATAAACGAAAACATCGTTTATTTCAGAATGAACAAATCCCGTTTCGTGGCAGTTGTATCGAAACCGTCATACTTGACGGAGAAAACCGCAGAAAATAGCAAAACTTCAGAAATAAAAAGGGACAAGTCAAGGATCCGATACTTCTTTATATTCGAAGGAGGATCGCATGTTTAAATTGCAAGGGTGAAAGACTACAGTAATGAGAATAATGAGAACCCTTTTAGAAACGATTCTACAATTAATTAATGTAATGTATTTCCTCAAAATAACGTCTAATGATATTATTCTGTTAATGAATAAGATTTTAAGTAATTAGGTACCTTAAAACATCAAAGTATTTTCTTATGTTCAGTTATTTGTAAACAACATTTCTCGATATCATAGAAATTAGTTAATTACTTAATTTAATTATGATACTCTGATGAGGACTAATTCAAATGAAAATAATATTGTTATTAAAATGCTGTGTTCGAAGTTCACTAAACTCATCGATGATAATAATATATTACTTGTTCAGATAACAAATATCCACCGAGAGCTTCATAAAAATAGATATATTTGTTTTTTACATCGTCTGTTATCGGTAAGATCCCTCAGATGTTTTAAAGTATTAATGATAATACACGAGGCTTTATGTATCTTTTCTTATAATGAACTGGAAGAAAAAGTCAAAACATATCTTACAAACATTTAAGGTTGATAAACTTTTGAATTATTGACTGTGAGAAACTTTTGAGCAAACAGTTGGTAATGTTTATTTTCACGCACGACGTACTACGATAAAAATTTAAGGTAGCCAAGGTGAAGTATGGGAAATGGTGATGTATGCCATGTGACGTCATTAAGTATGCGCGTCGCACGCATATCAAGATCATCGGACGAATTAATTGCAAGGAAGGATGTCCCGTAATGCCATAAGGTACGAACAAACCCACCTCGAACCGAAGGTTTCCCACGTTCTATATATATCAACTCTATGAATACATACATATTTCTGCGGGTACTGCTACTGGTATACTTTACTTATCAGTAAATGTCTCACTTGGAATTGTAATCTCGTATGGTAAGTTATTGTAATTTAGTTTATCAGGTAACAAATTAAAATTAAGGGATGCATATAATTATTTGAGTAATGTATCAAATTTGTAAATAACGAAGCAAGGGCTTTAGAACGGTGGCGTGTGAATCTAGCTGTACGTCAAAAACTCACGGGCATTATCGAGTAATTGATACAATCACACCTGTCTCCTCGGTATACGAATACCAACCTGCAGTCACACAATATGACAATTACGACGTGAAAAATTTTAATTCTGAACAATTCCATAGGGTGTGACAGCAAATCGATTACAATGTGACTTCACACTCTTGCGTGTTTAAAATTTCACCGCAAAAACACTTAGTAAAATTGTGTCTACTAATAAGTTATAAACTTGGAAATATATACAAAATTATATCGAAAATAGCTCGCTAGTTACTTAGGCAATTTTGAACTAAATAATTGACTGGGCAAAAAAACGTCATTAGCGAATAACGAAATATGTCATGAATAAACTATGAATTATAATGATGCGTTAGCTTTTTAAGCATAGACAGAAAATATAATGTGAAATAAAGATGAAAATTTTCTTTGTATTAACTTTTTAAACTGTTTAAAAATTAATTTTAAACGAATTACTTATAAATGTTTGCCTTTCTTCAGCTGTAAATCATGCGCGGCATATATTTTTTATGAGACAATAGGTAAGAAATGCTTGAAGTGGTGTGATATTAGGAAGCGTCTTATCGTATGTATCTGTGTATACCCACATTTCCGACGGAAGCGAGCGACCACGCTATTCAATAGCAGAGTTCGTCACAGACTGCAGCTACTTACAAGGAGGGCGACAAATTGTTAGTTGCCCGAAGATTGTGTAAGTCGCGGAAGAAGTAATTACCGGAAACTCACAGGCGACTTTAAGGAAGTGGGCAATATAATGCAGTCTCTTTGTGGGGTGGAGGAATGACATTTGACTCTGCTAATCGAGTTCAACCATAACAAAATCATAACAAAGCCTTGCGGTCGCAACAGGATGTAAGGTGTAGGACAGCAATTAAGATCCTAACTTTAGATTTAAATTAAGACAAAGCAATACGATCAAATATTAATTAGCTGTAGTATTGAATTATACATTAGAATACAAACAAGAAGCAATTGTCATACACCATTCCAAATACATGCATTGCAGCTTAATTCTAGTGGTTAACAGAAATACTACTGATGATATTTGGCCTTGCTAGTATTCCATAAAATAAATCTGAGTTTCAAATGAACAGACCAGAGTACAATGCTAGGAAAAAGGGTCGTTCCTATTAATTTTTAGAACAACTTTTTTGGCTTAGACACTAAGACGGCGACAAGCTCACACTCTGACACTTAGTTTGAATCGAACCCATCAGTAGTGTTTAGGCCACTCAGTCACGAAGGTTATAAAATTTGGAATAAAAATAGAAGTATAGGGCTCTGACATTATTACCTACGAACACAATAACTTAGGTCTAGACATTTAAGTCGTTTCGACCCACCTTCCCCGAAGATATTTTTGATACAACGTGGTGAGCCCGTTGCCATTTTAATATCCAAGCCAACGATATAATTCGTACATAAGATTTTGATAAAACCCATTGGAATGAGCCTGTCACCTGGGATCGAACTCGGGCGGGGTCGGAATTAGAGTCAAGAGACTCTAATTCCGACCACCCAACCACTCAGCTATCGTGACATACTTGAAAAAAATAAGTAAAGCTTATTATAAAAGCAATATATAAAGCTTACCCTGACTTCATTCGGGTGGACAGAGTTATCTGTATATGCGCAGAGCAAATCCACAGACAGTGGGTGGCACTGACGGAACTTAGAGGCCAACAGCATCGCGGTAACGGCAAGGAGCTGCAACTGCTGACGTGAGATAGCACGCTGCGCCAGGAATCGGTCCATGTAACTCACTGCCAGAGGAAACACTTGCTCCTCACATTGCTGTTCTTCGCAGACCTGAGTTGAAAAGCAACGAAACAGTTATGTACTGACCTTTCGAGAATATAAATATTATCATAAAAAAGAGAAATTTATAAAAGTCAACATATTTTTATATATTTATTTATTGCTACACTTATGTTAAGCTACACAAGTTACATCTCAATTAACTAGTTAAGTTTTACTTTACAGTTGCAGGACACCTGTGACACATTTTGTTAAAGAAAACTACATATTATTGTGTTAACTACATATTACTACATGTTATCTTTATATTGTTTATAAAAAAACTAGCTGCCCCGCGGCTTTACCCGTGGTTGAACAATTAACGCAGAACCCTAATTATTTTTCTAAAATAATAGTATTCTAAGTTACTCTTTATAACATCCGGTCTACCCGTTTTAGATATTAGCCTGAACACACACAATAAAAATTATTATTTTATATAGGTGTATAGATGTACTGGAATTATATACATAGACATGTACATAGATAGGAACAACATCACATACATTGCTCTGATCCCAAAGTAAACAGCTTAAACACTTACACACCCGAGAAAAAATAGAAAAATTGTTTTGCTGTATTGACCTGACCCGGAATCGAACCCGGGTCACCATGAAAACTGGTGTGTGCGCCACTCGTCCACGGAGATCGTCTTTCTTTAATTGTTTTTATAGTTTCTGTATTACATTTTCAAAACACAGTGCAACATTTAATGATAATAGAGATCTATATACACTTTTAACACTTTTTATATACATTTTTATGAAGTAGGGTACAATGTACTACTTTGGTGACTTAGGTAGATAATTAAATTTTCTGAATTATATAATCAGATTAATTTACCTCCCGAAGCTGTTATTGTTTTGACATACTTCAATGTAAATAAACATGGTTGAAGGTATATTTGGAAAAAAAATTATTGAAATAAATGCAATACGTGTTTATTTACGGATTTTATTTTGCTTAAATTTAAGGAATAGTTAATTATAATATAACGATAGCTTAGAAATATATACAAGAACTACAAAGCGCATCTTTTACAGGTCATTGACATTAAATTAATCAGCTGTTGAAGATTGTAAGGTTGTAAAAAACCTTGTTAGAAAATTTCTGAACCATATTTTTTACTTAAAGAATAAAAATTTGTGTACATAAATAATATTAAGGTATAGAAAGATTAGTTTACCTCCAACATCCAAGTTGTGACGACCTTCCTCATAAATGGCTGAATGTCAATTTGAACATTTTGAAAATAATCTGTATGCAATGCATGCGATCGCTCCAACGTTAGCAGATTTAGCAGCAGCCGAGGATCACGGTCCAAAGCGCGATCGGGGCCAGCAACGCACATGTCCACCGTTCTCCCGTTGTCGCTGCTCTGATTACCGGAATTTTGAAGGTTCTCGCCACAAGACAAATCCATTTTGATCCACAAAATACACTTAAGCCACAAACGTATAGTTTCAATAAGGTCCCACAAATACCAATTATGCAAACCTCGCACAATTTAAGTAACCTTATTTCTTTACGTAAGTTTATTTTTTAAGTTTTCGAAACACCGTAAAAGCGCACTGCCGCCTCGAGAGCGGCTGACAAGCAACTACGACTTTAGTCTGAAGCTATTTGGTTGTATCGGAACTTACCTCGCGCACACATCACGCTACACACATTTGTAGCCCCTCCCTTGTCCCTTAGAGATAGGACAACCACATTATAAAGTTGTAAATGCAGGACGGTACGTATAAGGTTAATAATAATGTTTTTGCCATTTTTGCGCGGAAACAGATGATAATAATTTGAACAATAACACACGTCTTTCAAAACCAAAATAGAATTCCCTGTGTCTTGGTAGCTGGATGGTGATAAGATAGTCATATCAACTTAGATACCTATAAATGACGACATAGATGTATTCATCGTATAGTACATTGCATCCTTGCTGCGTTGGTGCCGAAGGTGGTAACTAATGGAATAACTTTAAAATGACAATTTCTACCAACAGATTGCGGGATAACGTCCTTTAAGAATACCAAATCAAAATTAAGCATACTCTACTGGTATAACCGTCTAAAGTAATAAAATGAACTGTAGAGAACATGGTATCCCTACTTAGGGTTCCTTTTGTTCAAGTTCTATAGACTACTCGTATAGAGGTGGTAGATATGAAGTGGAAAAAAAACGGTCAAGTGTGAGTTGGATTAGTGCAACGGGAATTTTTCAACAGTAAAAATATACTGTAGGACCTTTACTGTGTCCTCTAATTCAACCAATTTACTTACGAAAAACCTCAAATAAGAGATCCCTTCCAGCGATTGTAGTAGACCAAAAAAACACGAATCTCATGATTCGCGGTAGAAGATAATAATAATAGAATATTATGCCAATATAAATGAGTTTTCTTTCATTTCGTAATAAATATACAATACAAATAAAAGCTAGAGGAAAGCGTCTATGAGGCAAGGCCAAAGTCTACAACTGATCTGTCAGCATATATATATATACATATATATATATATATATATATATATATATATATATATATATATATATATATATATATATATATATATATATATATATATATATATATATATATATATATATATATATATATATATATATATATATATATATATATATATATATATATATATACATATATATATATATATATATATATATATATATATATATATATATATATACACATTTTATATATCAAATATCCTTCAAAATCTTAGGACTTACTTACTTACTTATCTTCACGCACAATCCAAATAGACAGCCAAAGAGACACATCGCCAAGTGTCACGATCCCTACATACCTCTTTCGCTTCTTTCAGATTCATCATCTTCTCCACACATGCACGTCTAGGTCTACTACTCTTGACCCTCCCCTCTTCGAGTAATTTGCTCACATGGTCTTCGAAAGTTAGTCTCGGTCTACCTCGACACCTTTTAATATGACTTTCGCGCTATATATTTTCTTCACCATTCAGTCTTCACTCATTCGCTCAACTTGCCCAAACCATCGAAACACGCCCTTATCAATTTTTGTGACAAGGTCATCTTTCAAGTCAGTTACATAACTAGACAAACTGGTGACCTTTACGGAAAATAATTCTCAAGTGGAAGATTCACAATATCACGACCTCCGTGAACGAGTGGCGTGAACACCGGTTTTCAAGGTGTCGCCATCTAGAGGTCCCGGGTTCGCTTCCCGGACGGGTCAATGTAGAAAAACTACTTTTTCTACATTTTCTCGGGTCTGGGTGTTTGTGGTGTCTTCGGTGTTTCTGATTCCCGTACCTCAAGTGCTTTAGCATCTTACATTGGTATCGGAGCAACGTATGTGATGTTGTCCCTATCTATATATGTATTATTTATTTATTTATTTATTACTATCATTAATATGTCTTCATCCATGTGTTCGTATTGTACGACAGAGAATTAAAAACGATTAAGAATACCTTTAAATGTACCTTTGAAGGAATAACAAATAAGAAGCTTAGCAAAATAACTCATTACGAACCCTAAAAATTTACTAACTTCTTATTTAGTTTATTATTGAATTGTAAGTATATTTATTTTTGCATTTATTTAGATAATTCAGTTGCCTTTTAAATACTAAATACCACTGCTTAAAATAAATGCTGACATACTTTGTTATATATGGTAAGTAATTAAGAGATTTAGAATACGATAATACTTTCTTTCCATTTTAGATAGATAGATAGATAGATAATTCTTTATTGTACATAGTCTTATAGAATTAATTGTTACAATTTCGGAAACCTTAAAACTACAAACGGTGGTCATATCGCTTTAAGCGATTTCTGCCTGACAAACCGGGTATTAAAGTTTTATTAGCTCTATTAAATAGGATAGGTGCAATTTTAATACAACAAATATTTAACAATTAAAAATATTTCATTAATTGACTATGTAATATATAGTTTTTCATTTTAGACAAAGTTATTTTAAATTTAAGTAATTGTAATAATTTGTAATATATACTTAAAACACGTTTTTTTAAATTCTAGTAAGCACAATTTATTATTCAATTTTTACATAATATTAAAGTCAAATTTTTACAATATGTTAACGTAACAATTGTACAAACGTAATAACAACACATTAAAATTTTAATTCCAACAATGGGAGGTATTTAATTCGGAGGGCGATCGAAAGGTAGCAAGAGGGCTGAGGGCAGCTGCGCGTGCGCAGGCCGGGTGCGTGGCACAACGCAAGCCGGTTGACATTTCATTGTAAATCCCAACACACCTGATCTTGAAAACTAGTGATTATTACAACTCCATTCTCTTTCCAGATTTCCATTGTAAGTACTCGCGTGCTCAAAGCGTGCTCTTTTTATAATTCAAATAGGTTACTTGCGCATTGTTACTAACAACTGGCATTGTACTGCATTGTTTGTAACTGGTCGAGTCTTGACCAATAAGATGAATAACCTGAACATAGGATTTAAAATTCATCGGTATTTTATGACAGGCATTGCCTACACAATATTATCGCTATCATGCAGGCATCTTGTTATTCTTTTTTAATAAATTTGTTCCTATAGAAAGGTATATATTTCGCTACAGCCTTCCAATCAGTAAGGTATATCATACCCAAAAATCCAGTGATGCTATATGCTACCAACGATGGAATAAAAGATTGGAGCTGTTGTGTTGTTCGTTTACCTAAAGCCATTTTAAAATATTTAAATACTTATCTTTTAAATTTAGGCTTTTAGGCTTTTAAATTTTTCTGTCCCTGACATAACTTTGACGGAATTCCTATGTTTTAATTTGGGTAAGACAAATGTGAACATGAAGTTTCGCATACGATATTTGCTGTGAAAACAAACAGTACTAATAAAAAGTTTGTATATATTTAAGTAAAGAGGTCATTTACCTCTCGTCTACTTCTCAATTTTCAAATTATCATCTCATTATATTTCCAGACCGAAAACGAAACGAAGAGATTCGCAATATCTGATCACTACTAAAATGGATATGTTCTAAACTTAAATATATTTAGAACGCTTTCTCCTAATTAATGAAGACCAAAAGGGTGAAGAAAAAAGAGACCAAGGTAGGGGCTCACACAAACTTTCGAAGACCATGTGCTTACATTGTCTTCGAAAGTTTACATTGTAGAGGGAAGAGTTCAAGATTACCTCAATACCTAGACTCTTGTATCTAATGAAAATTATGAATTCGAAACAAGCGAAAGAGCTCTGACTTCCTAGCCAAGGATTACGCATAAAGATAGGAATAATAATATTGTTGTTCCCTAAGTATACAAAAACTGATATACGGGTATGCTAGTGATATTATATATGCGAAAGTAAGTTGATTTGTAACGTTGTAACGCTTAAACCTCTAAACCGATTTTAAACACTCTTAACAATAGCTTGCTACAGTCAGTAACACAGATTATATTTATTTAATTAGAGATTCCTATGAAAATAAACTAAGAAAATAACTAGACAAATTTTTAATGCTTTACATTAAAAATTTGTCTATAAAAGCATTGAGTTGAGTACATCAGTACATAGTAATCCAATGTATAAAAGTCATTATTTGACATGCATTACTATTTTGTTATTTATTAGAAAGTTTAGTTTATTATGATCATGGATTTGGCAAGTCACGATCCTTATATACCTCTTTCGCTTCTTTCAAATTCATCACTTTCTACATACACGTACATCGAATACCTAGATATTCGAGTACTCTTAACCGTGCCATCTTCGAGCAATTTGCTCACATGGTCATCGAAAGTTAGTCTCAGTCTACCTCGATCCCTTTAATGTTATCACTTATTCGCTCAACATTCCCACCTTTAAAACAAGCCCTTATCCATTATAGTGATAAAAATATCTTTCAAAAGTGTTATACTGCTCTCTTTATTTACTAATCGGTCGGCCAATTTGGTATACATATTTATATTCTATAGAAATTGCTTTTAAGCTTCTTCTGGCAGACTCAGGTTTCGCTGCTGTATAACAAAGTCGATAGTTAGAAGACAAGCCGCGGGTATAAGCAAGTATACTATAAATACACATATCATTAACAAAGTATTTTTGAAGTGAAACTTCTTTAGAATCGTTGTGATTTCAAACCGGATGCAACGGAAAAAACGACAGGTAAGAGACACAGATATAAGAATGAGGCAGTAATATGCATACTATTTTACAAATAAACTTTGTAATTATCTTACCCTTGTTTTATCTCATTATCTTGTCAATTTACTGAAGTTTCACATCTATCGTGTGTGAATCGCACACATAATTTTTTTTTAACTTTAACTGTTTTAAGTTAAACGTTACATTCAATATTTTTAATTTCAAGATTGAAATGAATGGGGATGAGGTGAAAAGCAATGGAAGGGACGAAAAGCAACCGTGTGTTTCAGTAAAGTGTAGACTTTACTGACGAAGTGTTGGCACCATTGAGGGGTAATACATACTTAAATATCACGCTCTTGAAATAGGCAAATATCACATCCGTCCATTTCCTACTTGATATACTTCTCTCCCTTCGTCAAGTTAAACGCGCCAACCATGTAAACGTTTTTAGTTTATTTAACATTAACTAGTTAAACCATTGATATTAAACTAATTATAGTTTATTTAATGTTATAAATCATTTATTTTTGTTCGGTCCTCTCCAAGATGGAGTGAATGCATCCTGGCGGTTCAGGTTGGTTTTTCCATAATCTTTGAGAAAGGTAAAAAAAAGCATATTTTTTTTAGGCTTTAAAAAAGAATAAGAAATTTATTATATATTAATTTAACGTGCGATTACGTTTCATAAATGAAAATCCTAATCATTGAGATATCTACTACACATTTGAACTTTGTATTATATTTAAGTACTAACTTTTAAGTTGTATGAATATGAAATTATGAAGTATCAACTAATTTACTAAAATTGTACAGCAATATTTCATCATGTTCATCGTGACACCGAATGTTGTCATTAAATTACGGCCGCCACAACGTAACCACTAATTATAAAGTTATCAATTTCCCAACCCATTCCCATCTCGCATTATTTATTTAAGTGAACCAGAACTAAATAAATTTTAATTGAACCTGTATTGTTTACTCCCGAAGTTGATTCCCACATTTTCATGCATTCATTTTCCGGTTTGAGTTCATAGTAACTATTAATTTAAAGTTTTCTTAGGCTTAAACTAGTTTACAACTTCGTAGATACTGCAAAGATGATAAGACCATAGTCGTTAAGCAAGAAATATAAATATAAAATGAATATATTCACGCAATTCCCAATACAGAGGTAGACAGAGGTCTAGTCTAGACAATGAAGTCCCTTCGACCCACCTTCCACCGAAGATATTTTGGGATGACGTGACAGGTGGTGAGCCCGTCGCCATCTTTATGTCCAATCCAACGATATGAATCGTACATAGGTTTTTTAAAAAAACCCATTGGCCACCCACCTGGGGATCGAACTCGGGTCGCTCGACTAAATTCCGATCACCCAACCACTCGGCTATCGTGACTTTTAAGCAAGAAAATTATTAATACTGAGAACCGGTGTCAGGATCAGAGAAATTCTTGTTTCTGTATTTCGATTTTTACTGAGTCCTGTCCATTTCACGGTCTTATAAAGAAAATTAGGTACGTCGATCAAATCAAATAAAAAACAGTATCTCCATTTTTCGAAATAGGAACCTAGTTTTCACTTAAGAAAAGTCATTTAAATCTACAACCGTATCGGAATGGCGTTTCTCCGACGGAGAAGAAATCAGCGAAAGAACCTCCGCGAGTATCCACTTTTTGGAAAATTTTTAAAACATTTTGCAATCAGAAGCCGTTATGAAGGAATTAAAGAAAACATACATATGAACTGGTGAACTCCATTCCAAAGATGCAAAATTAAAAAATTATATAAATGGGTAGAAAGCGACAAAGTCATTTATCACCTATTTTATCATTTATTTTATAACTAACGACCAAGATCACAATTGGAACCAATTCGCAATGCGACCTATCAGGTCCAAATGCAATTTCTTTATATTTTCTTATATTTTACACCTTCCTTGTACTTTTAATATTTTAAAAGCAAAATTAGGCCGATTTGGTTCAATCTGTGTGTGACTTTTCTTCTTTACAACAAAGTGATTATATTCTCTTTGATACCGATGGCAATCTGATGAATCGATTCAAAAATAAATCGATTTCACGGATTTTTTTAAGTGAAATTTCTTATGCGACTTCCAACAAGGTCGCGTCATCCATTTAACGCTACCATGGAGGGGGTATGAAAGCACTGTTGCGTTAAACGTAGATGAGGACATAGAAAGAGACAGAGCGAGAGTGAATGCGTAGTACTCGAAAGCATGTTCGTAGTGTACCTGTTACAGGCCAGTTCGTCTTAAAGAGACAATATCATTTCACTAAAACTCAATTTCAACCCCTTCCTATTATCATTTCACCCCGCACAATTTTTTTTTTCATTGACACCGTGCACAATTTTTTTTTTTTGCCTCTGCTTTTATAATGTAAATATTAAATCGATACAAGGGAAATAAAAAAGATACCACAATATTTTAAAATCAACTAATAATTTAATTCAATGAAATGGAAATTAAATTAGATGGAAAATATTACCATAACAAGAATAAAACAAGACATTTATCTTCAAAATTTACATGTTACATTAAAAATTTATAAATAAAAAAAATTATATAGAGTCACGATAGCCGAGTGGTTGCGTGGTCGGAATTTCGAGTCAATAGACCCGAGTTCGATCCCCAGTTGGTAGGCTCGTACCAATGGGTTTTTCAAAAACTTATGTACGAATATCGTTGGCTTGGACATAAAGGCGGCGACGGGCTCACCACCTGTCACGTTGTCCCGAAAATATCTTCGGTGAAAGGTGGGTCGAAGTGACTTAATTGTCTAGACTCGACCTCTGTCTACCCCTGTATTGGGAATTACGTGAAGATATTATATTTAAAAATTTATAATACATATAATATAATATCGTCGCGCCATTTCCAATACAGGGGTAGACAGAGATCTAGACTTTCAAATAATTTCGACCCATCTTCCACCAAAGACATTTTTAGGATAATAACACAGTTACAGGTAAGCCTGTCGCTGTCTTTATGTTCAAGCCAACTATATAAACTATACTTTAGTTTTAAAAACATTGGTATGTACCTGCATCAGGGGATCGAACTTGGATCTCTTGACTCCGATACCCAACCACTCTTTTTGTTACTTATTATTTACTAAAGAAACACTACATAAACAAAACTACATAAACAATACACTAAAATCAATATTTATTTTGCCAATCACTATATATTATATGAGTAAATAAGTAAATAATTGTTTTTTTTTCTTTACATGTGTTATGTTACTCAACATGTGAAAAGAAAAATGGACAGTAAATTAGTTTTTAAATAAAATGATTTTCGGATTTTATCGCGTTTTTAATTAGTTTTTACAAACTATTTAATTTCCCGATGTTTCGTTGTACGTGCGGATATGTAGTATTCGCGTAAATACAAGAAATAAAGTATTTGTTTCGTTTAAGTTCGGCTCCTCTACTCTACATTTACTCCATGTTGAATACACTGAACTAACCGTAAATAATTGTATGATTTTTATCATAACAGAAAAAATCGAATGTGGTGAAATATCTATTCAGTACTTTATATCGAATAAAAATCGATCTTTATTCGTCTTAGTGATATCGGTTCTTCGATTTCAGATCAACATCCCTAGAGTTGTCCAAAACTTATCGTGTTTGATTTGAAAATCATTTTGTTTTGTCCGAAATTTATAATACAACGAAAAAATCAAAGAATGGCTTCAGAAAAAGACCCACTTGTAAGTGAACGTTCCGGTACGGTTCGAGAAGTTGGAAATCATGCTATTTGGAGTTTATCGTCTTGCAAACCAGGTCTTAAATGTTAATACTAGTCTAGTACTATGTAATTATTATATCGTTTTCTTTTAATTTTGTTAGTATCTACTTTGTTTTTAGGGTTCGGCATTGATCAATTAAGAGACGATTGTATGGACACTTATTGGCAATCTGATGGTCAATTACCACATCTAGTGAACATACAATTTCAGAGAAAAACCATGGTTTCCCACATATACATCTATACAGATTACAAGCTAGATGAAAGTTATACTCCAAGTAGAATATCTATTAGAGCTGGAACTCATTTCAACGATTTGCAGGAAATAGAAGTTATTGAATTAATTGAACCAAGTGGTAAGATTGGAAAGTATATATGTGTGGTTGTAAATATTGATATGTATTGATTGTTTGGTGATTATATATTTATATATAAATAAAAATCAGTTTCCTAATATGTGCCTAATCATTGCTGAATAGCTATTTTATTGTCAAGATAATGTTTATATGTAAGAAATTTTTAAAGGAACCATTGATGATTGTTTCAGGTTGGGAAATGATACCAATAAAGGATATTCATGACAGACCAATCAGAACATACATGATTCAAATAGCTGTATTAAGCAATCACCAAAATGGAAGAGATACACATATGAGACAAATTAAAATCCACTCTCCTTGTGAACCAACATCTTTTGATTTAAATAAATTGAGGAACTTCTCTACAGTACAATTTCAGCAATATGCAACTATAAGATAGAATGCTTAAGTTATATCCTCATTCAATAATAAATAAAAAGGATTTTTTAATTATATTACATAATTTATTTGTATCAGAATGAACATTTATTCAGACTCTTCACTTTCTTCACTAGCCGCTTGAAGCCATTCAAAAAATTTCACTAATGATGCTTGATTAACAAGTGGACTTTCATTTTCCTTCAAGTCATCATACCACTCCACCAAGGAATCTTCATCAACTACATCAACCTCATATAACAGATGGACAATTTGGCCAGCTTTACCTTCCAGCCATTCACACTTTAAACAACTTTCCTGTAAACAGAGAATACTGAAATTATTTGTGTCAGTTTATTACTTCAACTAGCACTGCAGTACTCTTAAAGTTTTAATTATCATTATATAATTATATTCTAAAATTTAAACTAAACAATATATGTAATGGCCATAACTACATTAAAAAACTACATAAAAAACAAATATTTTAATAATCCAAAGAAAAAAATGGCAGTAAAACATACAAAGCTAATTTATTTGTATTAGCTATGTCAGCTACTTGAGATATTTAATTTAAATAATCTTAAGCATTCATGAGATTAGACAAACTGAATTACAATCGCAATTTCAAATTATCCCTCATATTAAGTAGTGGATAACTAGAAAAGCAACAATAAAATTAACTTACTTCAACAGCTCGCAAGCAATCCATTATTGAAGACTTAGTCTTAATGTAGTTAGACAAAATTGGTCGAAAAAATTTTAGTACGTCTTTAACAGTAATTAGCACACTTTTACTGTCTATTAACATAGGCATACTAAGCATAGCTCTGATTACAAAGAAATTTACTTCATGTAATTGAATATTGTAAGCATATCGGGATGAGTTGATTTCCAAGATCAAGTAATCACATTTCAGTTTTTCTTCATAACCTCTTGCTAGACTGTCAATAACCTCTTGTAAGAATACTGAAAAAGAAATGATGAATGTAAGCTAACATGACATTTTGCTTCTTAGTAATTTAAAAATTATTAATGGCAATCTCTGCCATTCCACTTATTTATCATATAGCTCTGGAGTCACATAAATTATTAGTAAAATAATTGTTTATTCTCTTGTCTATAACAGAACAGAAAATTGCTATTTCAGAGTGAAAAAATGGTTACACTCACAGCATCAATACAATCCAAAATCTATTGTCTCATAAATCTCCAAATTATACATACATCCATGTGGTAAATATTTGTCTAAATTTTATATAATATTTTGTTATGATTTCAATCCCTACAATTTAGAATAAATGGACATGATGTAAATGATCTTTGGAAATCCTATTATTAAGTTTAACACATGAATGACATTGAACTCACTGTTAGTATCTTCTGGTATAGGAGACTCTGGTAAGGAAGATTGAGCACTACTATCTGATGAGTAACAAGATTCATTATCACTCCAGGCTTTATCAAAGCCTACATATTCATCATCTCCACTGCCTTCTGATTCATTTTCCCACTCTGTTCCACTTTCTGAGGCTGACTTAACAAAAGCCTTTTCTGTAAAAATAATAAAATATAGGAATTTTTTCATATCTTACCACTATTCTCGGGACAATCTAGTCTAATTGCAAAAAATATCTTACCACTATTATCGTCTGTTCTACATTCAATTACAGCACCTTTTAATTTGCTGCCTTCTTTTATATTTACACTTTCGGCAATAATGGTTCCATTTTCTATAACCGAATTTGATTCCACAGTGCAGTTGTTGTCAATAAAAGAATTGATGATTTTACAGTTATCCTTAATGATTACATTATCCATTATATGGCTACCAACTAAAGTTACATTATTTCCAATTTCACAGTTATTACCAATTACTGTTTTCGACACTGTGGTGTTATCACAAATATGTGTGTCAGTTCCTATCAATACATCTTCAACAAGTGTACAGGATCTAAAATTACAAATTGAATTGTAATTTAATATTAGAATATGTTGTTCATAGTGCCTCTTATCACAACAAGAATAAGCTATTAATACTGCTGGACATTCAGCTCACCTGCTCAATTTAGAACTTGTTTTCCGAAAATTATGGTTACCCATAAACACATAATTATTCTGATAGAATGAACCAGTTTCAATAGACAATGGATGCACCCAATAATGTAATATATCCCAGCTAAAATTATATAGGCATAAATAGTCAAAATTAGTCAAGATCATAAAGTTAAATTTTTTCTCACAGTGACCTACCACACTATTTGATATGTTTTCCAGTTAGTTATAGCAGCAGCATATTGAGTATCTTTTAATATTTTATAATATAGAGAGCTTGCCAATATTTCTTCATTTATTAATATTCCATTAACAAAATCATCCCTTGTTTGAAAATCAAAATTGTCAGCAAAAAGGGGCAGAACTGAAGGTGAGCATAGTGCAATATTCGCATCAACTAGATTGTGGTGCAATTTTACTTCAGAATGGCTCAAAATACTATCCTGAAAATAAAACCATGTAACTAAAATAATAACTATTAATCTTAAATAAAAAAATAAATCTTACCAGTGACAATTGGAAAGTATTTTCATTAAATTTTGTTTTGTATTTTTCATGAATCAACACTTTTTTTGTGTTACCATCAGCTGCCAAAAACAGAGGTTTATCATTTTTTATTAATGGGTGTTCCTGTGATACTTTTTTGTATACTAAAGTCATAGCAGCATCTTTATCCTTTTTACAGGTAAGTCTGACAAAAAGCAAGGGATGAAATCACTATTAAACATAGTTAAAATAAGTATTGTACAGAAAACTGTTTAATAAATCTTATCATCATTAAATATTTATTATCATTTATGAGGTTTTTGACAGATGTTAGTATTATTATTTATCCGATCTCCTCTGAATAATTGTGTTTGTTTATTTTTGTTTTATTAAAATTTGATTTCTTAGTCAACAACAAGACATATCTAATGGTAATCCCTGAGAAAAGTAGCCTGCATGATGAGTAACACATAAATATATTTGATACAATTAGACAAACTCTTGGGACTAAGACAAAAGATATCACACTTATAAATTTCTGACTATATATGCAAATCAGCAGCAACAGGAAGAACAGAAAGCAACTTCCTCCTAGCACAAAATTTTTTATGGCGAAAGATAATGTAATCTATAATATAAAATAAATATATACATATACAATCTATAATATAAAATGAAAAATCAAATGCAGCAGCTTAGTTAAAAAAATATCAAATGTCTATCTTGTATGTAGGGATCTGGGTAAAAAATTTTGAACAGTAGTTTCAGTTATAGATATACATATATTATTTTTTATAATCCAATAGTTTTGGTTATGGACCAAAACTCTATATTTGCAAGGGTTTTAAGAGACTAAAACTTTCCTGGCTGGGATTGTAAATACTTCTCGAGATATATTATTACAAATTTATCCCTTATAATAAGAACAGTTACAGAATTTCAAAAGAATAAGATCATGTTAATAACCCAATCAACAAATTTTAATGTGAAGCAGTTTCTGTCAGTAAAAATTTTAAGGACCATACAGAAGCCACACAAAGTACAAGGAAACTACAAATATAAAAAGAAAATTACTTGTGTTCTTCAAGTAAAGAGGCAAAGTTAATGTTAGTAATGCTATTGATGCCCATTAATACAAAATATCCTCTGACAAGGCTAGCAGCATCTATTTCTCTCATAACATCTCCCATAGTTTGACAAGTTTCTGACATCAAAATCTGGACATCCATACTCAAGCTCCAAGGAACTTTTTCTTTAATGCTTTTTCTGTAAAAAAATTAAATGTGTAAAATATATTGTTAAGTATATTTTCTAGTAGTAGTTAGAAATGACAAAGTGAAAGTTGTGTCTTGTGACAATTTCATGGTATATAGATCCAAAGTATAGGTGATGTTCATCAACAGGCTTTTCCCAATACTAGGGGAGACAGATATCTAGACAATTAAATTCAACCCACATTTCACCAAAGATTATTTCAGACAATATGACAGATGGTGAGCCTTTTGTTTCCGTTGATAATTTTTTGTTTGTACTAAAGAGCTTTCAGTATTTATAAACAAACAAGATAAGGAGCGACATCTCTTAAAATATTCAAATTACTAAATATTTAGTAATCTGAATACTTTAAGAGGTATCTTCTATCTTTCTATGAACTATCTTAGAGGAAATTCTTGAAAACCTAGTGAGGACATGGAAATTTTATTACTTACTTGATACATTCTTTAATTTTGGCTCCATCCTGACAGCAAAATAAGATCGTTTCACCGACCCCACCTAGCGCTAATGATTCTAGAACATAATCCATGAGCGGCACTCCAGAAACTGAAAATAATGCCTACACAGCAGGTATCAAAAATAGAAAACTTTTACAATTCCAGCTCCACAATTTTATCAATATTATTTTATTATTTTCATTAAAAAAATCTTACCATTGGTTTTGTTTTATTTATCGGAGCAAAATTATTGTTAAATATATCCATAATAACCACAGCTTGGACTATATTTTCTTTGCCCGACTCCATTCTAAACAAATTTTATATTAGAACCTGACTTTACAAGTAAAAGCAAAATGATTTATATATTGTATATTCTTGCAATTTATTATTTTAAATCATTTATTTATATTACGTTTAGGTTAGGTTTCGTAAGCTCCACATAACATATTATTTTGGTTTTAGTGTTGCTTTTCGATAGTCCGCTTTTAGATAATACGTATATAACTGAATCCGCTATCGATAGACACCGATTGTTTATCGATATCATCATTACGTACTGGCGCTCACGAGTACGAGTAATGAATAATGTACAAAAAAATTTGAACATACGATACCTTTTACATTCATTTTGAGTCGAATTCGCCAAAGAAAATATCGAAAAAGATATGGATTTGAAAAAAATTACTATTGCAAGTACTAGGTCAGTAAACGTACATCCGCAAACTCGCAGAATTCGTGAACATTTGAATTAAAATTATAAAAATTGAATAAATAAAAAAATTATAAAAAATTATTGCCAATTATCATAATGGCAATAATTTTAAGGCTAATTTCTAAGCCAGGCCCATTTTAATACATTAAAAGGCTATTTTCAAAGAAAAAGCCCGTTCTGCCAAATAACGGTTTTTTTACATTTCTAAATGAATCTTTTTTAGCCATGGTAGTACATTCTTTCGATGCGAACAAAAAATTAATGTAAGGGAAATTCTCTCTCCTCCGAAAACTAGCTGGGAAAGTCGCTTCTACTTTCTGTCAAGAGATAGTCTCTAAAGCAGTGGTGGGCAAACTTTATTAATGTCGCGTCACAAAGTTTCAGAAATTTTAGAGGAGGACCAGAATTAAAGAAAAAAAATGCATTTTGTGTTAAAGCTTTTAATCATAATATTATAAAAATATAATAGCATTACACACAAATATTGCAAAATTCCTTTAACCTAAATAATAATTAAATTAACTTTGTATTCAAAGGCTCTTCCTTGTTAAGCGTGTGAGACATATGGAATTGCTTCTGATTTTCTATAATACATATTTTCTAAAGCAGGTTCCAACTGTTCCTGGTGTATTTACGAAACAACTTTCAGCAGTGTGAAACGGTCTTCATCAGTCAATCGGTTTCTGATTGAGTTTTTCCGCAATTTCAAGGTTGAAAAAGTCTGTTCGCACACATTCATGCATCTGTTATTCTTCTAAGTAGAATCAAATTTTTCTTCTCGACCGTCAAAACGCAATTATAACGGACTATATACTATCCTTGTCGATGGAAACTCGGTGGGCCGTATGGTGGGATGTAAATACTTCCGCCGATAGGACTTGGCCCGCGAGCCATACTTTGCCCATCACTGCTCTAAACTAAAAGTTTTCGCTTCTGACGCGTAGAGTTCTACTCACATTTTTGTTGCCCTTCGGAATAGGTTTAGTAAAAAAAAATATTTTAATTATACCAATAACTACAACAACTGTGACTTCACTGTTCACTGCAGTTTTAAAAAAATGTCTATATATGGAAGGGCATATTCCCAAATTAATTTCATTGCCACCTAATAAGGATCTGGTGAACAGAATCTCAAGCAATTCCTCCAACTTTATATGCAATATGTATACACATAGTTACATAATTGCCTGCAAGAGTCCGCTCGCGGTCATATACTTCTTCCGTGAGGGAAGATTTGTAATAATCGGCATGGTAGGCAAGCGGATTGGCAATTCCGGTACCAGACAACTAACACCTTTGACACTAATCGCGAATGAGGGTCGAACCTCACGAATTTCATCATAGAGAGTAACCCGGTCCTGATCAAATTCTGCATAACAATACCTAACGATGCTCAAGTAAAGTGCTTCCTTCAAAAACAAATTATGAAGACGAGTTATGTGTCAATGAACTGTAAAATCATAAAAAATCTTTTTGCGTTAATCTAATTTTTGCTACGGACGATGAACTTTAAATTGTGAATAAAAACAATTGACAAGGCATTTTTTTTAATGAAACATTCTATATTGAAACATTTATTATTACCCCGAAGTGCAGAACTTTCAGTGTGTACTAATAATGTAAAATGTACCTTAGGTGTTCGGCAGAGGGTAGTTTTTTTATTAAATTAATTAAAACTTTTATTATTCGATTTCGTTGTATACATATAATTTTATCTATACGTAAAGCCGTAGGCACAAACCTGAAAATGTAAAATTTAAATAATCATTTCACGTTACTAGCTGTATAAAATTATCATTTATCACAACTCGAAATTAAATTTTTATTAGTAAACACCAATATTTCCAGGGTTTTGGTTACTAGGGTTTACGTATTTAGAAATATGTAATGTGTAAATATGTTAAGAAATACGTGGCAGGTATAAAGCTGGGCCAGAAAATGTTTACTCTTTTCGTTACCAAGGCAATATCGATTAACTACATTCACATTTTCCTATTAAGGAAAACTTAACTCATTATCTTGGATGTGTAGTGAGGCCTCCCATGCCATTTTAAAAAAGGAGTAAAATGGATTACGATTTAACAAGAATTGACTATATAATTTGCGGAATAACTTATCCTGATACATTAAAAGTTTTGCCCAATTCTGGTCTCAAAACCCAACAAAAGGTAGATTAGTATGAAATTAATGTGAAATAAAAAAAAAACTTAATTTTTAATTTACACAAGTTTCTTCTGTGATTCAGTTTGCTGTTGGAGATAAAAATGGTGTATTACAATGTCTGTGTATAAAAGACGAGGAACCAATAGTTCAGTTCAAAAGCTTACCTGGAAAACCTATTACTTCATTGCAGGTCGCGTCTACTAATGGTATATTTTTATTTACAATAATTGCCAATACTTGTTGTAGACAATATTAGTTTTTTGCCCTTTGGGCCTATATTATATCGGATTATTTAGAACAACTTGGCAAGGGCTGTGCCGTTTTACACTCTTTATTAATTTTTGACTTTTCAGACTTGTTATATGATATATCAGACACGTGATTTTTCAAACGTGTAACAAATTTTCTTGAGATTTGATTTATCAACATTTCTATTAATATCAGTATCAGTGCAATTTTTTTGACAATATATAATTTTTCTTATAGTTAAAAATATTTTATAACTACTTAGTACATAAAAAAATTTAACTTATTTATTTAAAACACTACTCCCTACCTCCCTAACTGTAAGTATAATAAGTCCGATTTATAGTCACTTAAATAGTTACAACCTAGTCTGCTGCCCGAAATTTTGTAATTTTTCTTATATTTAGTACCAGTTTTCCACCTACGACCCGCTTAGACGGGTACATGCATTTGTAAAAGGGGTAATCTGAAATTGAAATTATCACTTCCAGAAGTACAACTTAAAAACTGACTGTTTTCCAATACAAACTTTCTTTACCCCCGTATACAGAGATAATTTTTAATTCTAATCAGGTGTCGCTATACTAATTTTCATACTACTGGGTCAAAAAATTACATGGTTCGCCACAAAATTTCCTAAAATACATTTGTTAGCAGACATTTGTTTTCTCCATGCAAAATATATAAGATAGAGCAATATTTCTATCTAAAATTTATCCATTAAGGACCGAAAAACAGGGTGCTTCCGAAGTCTCCATCTAACAAATAACCCCTAAGGTTTGTTGTCCATATCCAAGAACTAAAATTAACGAGAAAGGCCTTGAAAATTACAAACGCGTAAATGTTGCGATAACAATACAAAATATCCAATCAAACTTAAGTCGATGGGTGATAGACATGTAGGGGCTGAGGTGCGCAATTAAGTGGATGCGTTTGAAAATACCCTTTCTATTGTTTTTACAGGAAATCAAGTAGATAAGATTTTTGCTGCATCAGGCAACGAAGTCAAGGGCTACACAAGGAAAGGAAAGGTTTTTTTAACCATAGAAACCTCTGTATCAGAAACAATTACATCAATGTAAATATTATAGTTATATTTCCTATTTCAATTATTACCTAACCGAATTTTATGTTTTCATTTATGAGAGCCCTAAAATTATTGTTTTTTTGGACCCTCTATGTAATAACACCTTGAACCTAAATCAACAATTATAAATAAATAACGAAAATAGAAGTTACAAAATAAAATAGGTATATATAAGTATGCATTTTCTTGCTTAGCACACTCATTATTTTCTGAGAAACTGCAACCGCGCGAATTAGACTAGGTCGCTGGTAATGTTCCCCGAACTGGTTCCCGCCTGGTGCAAAACACTAATGTTAGTTATACTAAATAAACAAATATATTAGACTCTAACCTATTAAACGATTTAACAAACGCTCCTATACACTTTCACGTTTATATGTGTATGAGTAAATCCCGACCGGATATCTATCGGTTCTGTGTGGTAACGGCGTAAGAATATGGCCACTCCCTTTTTTTCCGTGGATGTCGTAAGTGGCGACTAAGGGAAACAGCCTAGATTATTGTTATGGCAACCGATAGATGGCGGGATAACCATCTCTAAAAATATCGGACCAAAATTATCACACCGAAGATGGGCATCAGCGTCTGAGGTGCGAGTGGCCTAGTACTGAGATCGCCAATCCGCTTGTCAAGCGTGGCGATTGTGGCAAATCCTCCATATGTGATAGGCCCGTGGACTTTAACAGACCGATATGTAAATCCTGACTATTAGTTATATTTACTTATTGATGTTTTAATACATTCAAAATAATACCTCAGGTGCATTTTGGGGAATGACTTAATATTAAGCAGCGGTCGCACAGTAACTTACTACAGGGATTTACGTGAAATTTACTCATATTCTTGTGAAGACCGAGTGCTTGACATTTCTGCGTTCGCTACTCCAAACGTAAGTTCAACCAAAAAATACAAATTTGTAATTATAAACTTTAGTATTAATTAATAAAACGAAATAATTGATGTAACGCACCAAAAATAGAAGAATTTAATCTTAATTTAAATGGTTTATAATGTCCTATTTAAAAAGAAATGTGAAATGAAATGAAAATAGCTTTCCTTTCTTGTCTATATCTATGGTAGTTTGATGCCACTCTTACTCGTTTAGAACTCTTCTAGTCCGTTAAAGATTTGCAGAAACTCCCTGTTCCGTGAAAGGAGCAGAGTCAGTACGATTATAATCAGAAAGACATTCCATCTCTGTCACCTGGATTTATAATTGTAATCAATCAGCAACATATTTATAATCTTTTGCCGAGGTTGTTTACTGATTTCTATACGATTTGCAATAATACAGAAGTACATATTATATAGATAGATAGATATAGATAGGGACGACACATCACACATGCATAGGCTCCGATTTCAAAGGCTAAGATGCTAAAGCCCTTGTGGTATGGGTATCGGAAACAACGAAGGCACCACAAACACCCAGACCCGAGAAAATGTAGAAAAAATGGTTTTTCTACATTGACCCGACCGGCCATCGAACCCGAGACCTCGAGATGGCGACACCTTGAAAATCGGTGTTTACGCCACTCGTCCACGGAAGTCGTCTCCTCCTATCTAACAATAGACCCTAGAAAGCAGTAGCAAGATCAGGTTAACTACCAGTTCGCTTCGCAGCTAAAAACAATAAGATTACAAGCCCTATACCGATACCTATTTAAGTCGCTATCACATGGCGAATATAAGTGTATATATTTTTGATATATATACAGAGTACTCGAGTTCGTCTTCTCGTACTCATTGCAAACAAAGGAGCTGTGATTATAGAGAACGGTGAGCTTCTTGCAAAAGCTCATATACAATCTGGTCCATCACGTCTCTTCGTTCCACCAATACAGCGTTCAGCAGACTTGTGCGTTTTTTATGGTGCCGTCGACGGTTCAATTGGTCTTATTCAGTATGAGTAAGTATTGTCATATGTCACTGTCATTTTACTTGGAAGTCATAACATATATGTTCAAAGTAGAACTAAACCTCACTTTTTCTAGAAATTATTATAAGTAAGAGTTATTATTAGCTTTAATCAGAAAATTTTGTATTTATTCCTGTGGCAAAATAGTAATACATAAATAAATATCTTCACGCAATTCCCAATACAGGGGTAGACAGAGGTCAAGTCTAGACAATTAAGTCCCTTTGACCCACCTTCCACCGAAGATATTTTCGGGACAACGTGACAGGTGGTGAGCCCGTCGCCGCCTTTATGTCCAAGAAATGACGATGAAATTCGTACATAAGTTTTGAAAAACTCATTGGTACTGCCACCTGGGGATCGAACTCGGGTCTCTCGACTCGACATTCCGACCACCCAAAATCTCGGCTATCGTGGCTCTGGCAAAATAGTGCAGTGTAGAAATCTCCCGGATATCCAAATTAATTAAAAAATCTGACGCTGCGTATCTTTACAAACCATTCTAGTTATTTTATATTACCTCTGCAATCAGTGGAATATTTTAAATACCGTCCAAGAACCACAGACATTGCATTTATAAGTACATAGTGCCATTTGGTTTATATAATATTTAATAGTATTTTAGAACATATTTATTCCAAGGATATTTTTCTACCATATTTAATTGAAGCCATTTTAACAGAACAGAGTTGTCAAGTAAATGCCTTGTTGAGGGTCGAGGTCTGGGATCAATTGTTTGCATCGGTTGGTACTTCAGCAACGGCTGTGGGCATTTGGCCGTAGGGCGACATGATGGCTCTGTTCAGCTTTATCTTGTTAATTTGGACAACATTAGCGATAAACCACGATTAAAGTATACTTACGTAAGTATTTTATCAATTTTAATGGTATTATCGTCATAAGTTTAAGGGTGGTCGTTAGGATTACTGCACTTTAGCATATTTTTAACAACAAATACCGCCAATAGGGTCTTTAAAGTACAAAGAGCACGACTAAAAACTTCCATTACCAACTTATGATTTACACTCAGAAAGCACCCATTTTAAAAGATAAGAGTCAATAGAAAGACTTGATTGAAAGTTAATTAATTTGAAGTAGTTAATTTCCTATGGAAAAAAAATATAACAACATACATCCTATGGAAAAAATATAATATAGGGACATAACAATGCTGAACTGCCTTGTAATAGAATGTCCAATGTATTTCCAATACCTAGACCGCGAATCAAACAAATTATGGGTCATGCTAATTGTTACTCGATACCGACAAAAGGGAAACCATTAAAAATATCAAAATTCGATTCTATTAAATATTTTGACTTCAATCAATCATTTAAATCAACGATGTTAAATTACACTTGTTTGATTTTAAGCTTGTATTTTTAACATTTTATACTTAGAATTTAAATTTACAGAAACAAACTTTTATTTAAATTGAAAAAATATTAAAGCCCAATCCAATTCTTGTGGCTTACCAAGAACGCTGGCTGCATTTCTACGTTAAATGGCATGATAACTTTTGAATAAGAAAAGACGAATAGAAACCTGACTGGTTACGACCAGTTGCGGATACACTTTGACATATATATTTTTTTCAGTTTTGTGGTGAACCAGTGACATCAGTATGTGGACGTTGCGTGGGTACTGAGGAAAGCGAATTAATGGTGTCCACATACTCAGGCAGGATATTTTCTTTACGATCGCAGCGATTGATACCTGGCGGAGTTGCATTAGGCAATATGACACCGGATGCTCTAAATACGAGGCGAAATAAGCTTGAGTATGTCTAACTATCATTCATTTTTCTTTAGTATAACGTCTTCTTTTGTCGAGAGAGAATAGATCTAATTTTAATATGAAAATTTATTTGAAACTTTGTATGTTTTAGATATAATAAACAATTTTTGGAAATTAGATATCTTTAAAATGTGCCTATTATTTTTCCACATTTATAGAACAGAAGTAGCAAGGTTAGAAAAACAGACCGCAAATGAACGTGAAAAGTATCAACGAAATACACGTTCCTTGCAAGCTGGAATGTCTACACCGCCCTTATTGGATGTGCAGCACGAGGTAGGTAATAGAAAAATAATTTATATGTGACTCTGAATTAATGCATTCATAAGGGCGAGAGGTTGTGAAGGTACCAAAACCTCTCGCCTTTTCCTGCCTGTGAACTAGCCAAATGTATGATGACCTATGTAGTGTTAAGTTTCTCTGGTTTCGTATATAAAAGAATACATATATAGACATATAATTACATAAATATATAGACAATTAAGTACTTTCACCGAAGACATTTTGTAATTTTTACGGTTTATATCGTGACATTGCGATAGCCGACTAGTTCGGTGATCGGAAATCGAATCAAAAGACCGGAGTTCGATCCGCAGATGCCAGGCTCGTACCATTGGTTTTTTTTTTACAAAATTTGTAAGATTTATATCGTTGAAATGGATAGAAAGACAGCGTCGTGCTTACCACCTGTCAAGTTGTCCCAAAAATGTCTTCGGTGGATGGTGGATCGAAAGGACTTAATTGTCTAGACCTCTATCTACCCCTGTATTGGGAATGGCGGAAGATATTTTAATCTGGTTTCATAATTTTGTTAATAATCAGTTGACAGGAGCAATGCTCAATGGCTGGCAAGAGGTTGTTATCACTGCCGGTGTTCCTTTGGACATGCTGTTTATATATTGCAACAAGCGATTGGATGTACAGACTGACAATGCCGCCGTTTTAAGCGTCTGCCCTCCACAGGTAATCAGAACTTGAATTTGAAGAAAAAATTTATTTTCTTCGAGCATTTCTCATAATATTGAGAAATGATGGATAAAATTTTTTCTTTCTTTCATTATTTTAGTCTACCTATTTATGGGTTTTTCTCCTAGGTATATGCACTGCACCATAACCTGATACTTGAAATCATATTTTCTTTTCCTTTCCTGAAAAGGTTGCGGAAGAAGGAAGAAGGAAGGAAGAATTAGCTTCTTAGATACAATTTTTTTCTTTATCTATATAGTCTTGGGTGTTGATTCATACGCAATACTAGCGTTGTCAAAGGCCTAGAAAAGTTTAGTCCTTTAAGCCCACAATTAATCGAAGCATATTTGAGATAATATGGCAGATGCTGAGCTTGACTCCGTATTAGTGTCTAAGACAACGACACAAATTATAAATGTTTCGAAAAAACTCCTACGAGCACCTAACTACACAGCTATCGTGGCGAAGGTCTAAATTTATAATTACTTTTATATCATATCCGAAGATAAATAAAGAGTTTCATAAAGATGTTACATAGTTATGTAACAAATATGCATACGAAGTCATGCCACATAAATTGCTGTGTGATTACAACGTAAGAATATATCACCCCGCCAGTCGCATAAAGGTTATTAAGGTAAAATTCTTGGGTAAAATTCTTTGGACGATTGGCTACCGACAGATGGCGGTTTCATCATTTCAAAAAATAGTAAAAAGTAGACCAGTGAGGGAAGATGAATTTAAAGTGCGAGGTATCTGGTATAGTGATTGTCAATCCGCTTTCAAAGCGTGGCGTGATAAACACTCACTCAGTTCTGCAGTGGACTTTGTAGGCCGTTATTTATGTGTATACATGTTTATGTCCTGTCCTCAGGGCAGAACATCGGAAATACTAGCAACAGTGAGATGTCAAGCTGGGACGAGACGTATTTGGCTGCAAATGCGCGCTGATTCTGATAATTCTGGAAAAGATTTAATTGAGGCTACACGAGCTCTTGTATACGTCCTGCCAGCGAGCGCACCGAGGGTTGCTCGATTAATAAAACTTGTGCTGCCAGCCTTGCCGCAATATTCTCAACACGAAGACGTCGACTTTCATAATGACAGGTACATTTTTATGAATTATTAACAGCCGTCCCAAACAGCCCAGCCCTTTCATGGTAGAGAACGCATAATTTTGCAATCATGTCGGTAAAAATTTTCGTCGTCGTTACCGTCGTAACGGTAACCAAAGAAAATCTTAAAATTTCTAACTGCAATTCAAGTCAATTAGCTAGCTCAGTTTGGTGATGGTGGTAAATCCTTCCTATTCATGTAAAATAGGCCGTTATGACCATTTTGCAGTTCTATAGGAAATACCGTCCGCTTTTCGTTAAAGTTTCCTGTATAAATACCATCATCCAGTTTTTGGTGGTGGCAAACAAGCTATCAGTCCATATAAAATACCTAATAAATAATTACCTACACCCTCGTTGACTTAGGCCATCACCAGGTGCTTTTTATGCAGTGCCAGCCTTTAAGAAAGGCAGATCGTCTTCGCTACATATTAAGTCCACGATAAATAAAAAGAAAGTAACATACGTTTTATGTATATGTCAACTTCTTCGCACATGCGTACAAAAAAAGTATGGACCGGAATCTATTTCTGATATCACCTATATTATATACATATGCACATATGGTCCTTTATCCTGCGTGGCATAGCACTCATGTCTTCTACAATTGTAGCTGTTGAAGGTCCTCCTTCAAGCAGATCATCACTGAGACTACTAAGCCCGCCCCTAACCTCATTAAATCAATTGTAAGCAATGATGCGAGACGGAGATTCATCTTCGGGGAATCGTCTGTGTTGGTGATTAAGTCTGCAAAGAATGTTGCAATAAATCTTGGACCAAAAAGAACCATGAATTGCAAAATTGGCGCCAATTCACATAAACAAAAGACAAAGGAACGAAATTAATGTGACAAATATCTCGTTACGTTACTAAAGAGTTCGTTAATAGAAATTTAAAAGAATTTCTCATTGTCAATGTATCTAACTGGCTCATTACGAGATATTTAAAACTATATACCCGATTGAATTGAAATTTAGCAGAATTCAGGTAATATTGTGAGGTAGCTAGAGAGCCTTCCGATATAATTTTTTCATATATCATCGACATTTTTGACGATGTACATAACACGGTAGTTGGTAATTAGGCTGTTGCCATTCATATATTTCTACTCGCAAGTGAAGTCGCCGGCGGAAAGTATCACATATTAATAAAAACCAATTTCGTTGCTAAAAATTATTGAATCATAATAATTATTGATAATCTGTAGAGTGTGGTGTGAATTACGAGTGTCCGGTGCATTTTCTGTGCCTGAAATGTCGTCGTGGCTGTGTGAAGCGTTGCCAGGCGAAATGCCAAGACCAGCTGCTAACATTTCTTTCGCACGAATACATTCTCTTTTGAAGACAATACTCTTATGTCAGTATCAGTAAGTATCTAATAGTTGAGATATCCTCTTTTTTCACTGTCTTTGGATTACTGTATAAGACCCTGAAGGACCTGAGAATCGAACTAGGTCTTTCAAATACTAAAGCGAGCGCTCTGAATACTAGTCTACCATGGTTCAAAATTAAAGTATATTAGAGACTTGATTTAACAAAAGATAAAATGGTAACTACTAAACTTGATATTCTTTCAGACGAGAGAGAGACAGAGAGAGAGAAAGTCACGATAGCCGAGTGGTAGGTCGGAATTTCGAGTCTAGAGACCCGAGTTCGATCCCTAGGTTCGTACCAATGGATTTTTCAGAAACCTATGTACGAATTATATCGTTGGCTTGGACATAAAAACGGCGACGGGCTCACCACCTGTCACGTTGTCCCGAAAATATCTTCGATGGAAGGTGGGTCGAAGGGACTTAATTGTCTAGACTAGACCTCTGTCTACTTCTGTATTGGGAATTGCGTGAAGATATTTATATATTTATTTTCAGACGAGGTTTTGCTTCATTTAAATCTGACAATATTTCAACAATCGCAATCTTAAAAGATGTTTTGTCGAACTGTTCTATGAAGAGGGCTATTCGCATTGACATATCGTGTGGTAAGATATTAATTTAATGTAACAAGGTCTAAGTTTTGGTTTATAACTTTTAAGTTTCAATCCCATTTCCCCTACTTATGTACGATTAGTGACAACCAAAGGCTCTCTCACTAACACGCCTTTTATTGTATTATTCATCCCTCCACTACGTAGAATAAAACGTTCATAAAATAAAAAGACGTGGCGCGAAGTGTAACTTGAATAATTATGTACAACGTACTTAATTTTATCCATTAAGATTTGTATTATATTGACGTACTGTTTTCTGGGTTTATTCATGAGATTAGTTTTTTGAAATTAACATCCAATATATTTGACGTTAACTTTAAAGTCACGATAGCCGAGTGGTTGGGTGGTTGGAATTCCGAAGAGACCCGAGTTCGATATCCAGGTGGCAGGCTCGTACCAATAGGTTTTTCAAAAACTTATATACGAATTACATCGTTGGCATGGACATAAAGATGGCGACGGGCTCACCACCTGTCACGTTGTCCCGAAAATATCTTCGGTGGAAGGTCGAAGAGACTTAAATGTCTGGACTTGGCCTCTGTCTACCCCTGTATTGGGAATTGCGTGAAGATATTTGTTTATTATAACTTTAAAGTGAACCATTAAGTTCTACTGATTTTATAACCGTCAATTTGCACAGTTTCTTCTCTTAGTTATAAGTTTCAAATAATAAACATCAAATGATACGAGACTATATTTATTTTATTCAAAATACAGATGTTCCGCAAGTTTCCTGCAAAATGTTATTTAAATTCTTGAAGGATGATTTTATTAGAGAATATCAAAGAAAGAAAGACAACGTCTTAAAAGAAGCCATTAAGTAAGTAAAAGTATAATTACTGCAAGTTTCACATATATGAATGTGACCAATTTAAATTCCAAGTAACAGAAAAGGTAAGTCAACAAAACAGCGGTGTGAGTCTACGTTTTCTTTTGCTATTCTATGTGTGATTAAGTCTTATCTTTCAAAGGATATTATAATTATGCTAATTTATTACCAAAGGGTAAACAGGAATAATAGTGATATAAGTTTTTCCTTTCCTTAAATTACATTTAAGTCTGGTTTACAGTTACAACATTATTTCCATCGTTAACCGTCGTTACTCTAAACGGCTCTCATGCTTATCTTCTTCTTCAGAGTGAGTAACCTAGACCTCCTTACTAGTTGTTGAGATCCTTTTTCATCCGACAGAGATCTTAAATCCAACGAAAGGAAAATGAGAAGAAATATTTCTTTCAGAAATTCTCATCTTCCTTTCAAACTAATAGCTGTCATACGGAAAGGTGCATAAAAATTATTATTAACTATGTTGCCGTTTTATTTTTATGTATTTAAAAATTGTCAAAGTTATCTGTAATATGTTATATTTAAGATAAGGAATATAGAAATGAATATTTTATTCTGTTTATTTCAGAGCACTCGATTTTGATGTAAATATAAATAATAATGAGACCCCGCCCACACTATGCGAAGATTATCAACGCATTTGGAAAACTAATTTTGAAGATGGTGATAATAAACTAAGATTCGATGACTTAGTTGGTAAGACATTTTTGAATAGAAAATGATCACTAGAAATACCTCTATTTTAGTTTTTTTTTTCTATCGGTTTAGTGACAAAAGAACCTTACAATCCACTTGATGGTAAGTGGTTGTAGCAGCCCAAAGTACCATTTCAAAAGATAGTTGGGGATGGGTTTTCAGCCCCGAAGACTAAAATGGAATACCATTCTGATGGAATGGTATTCCATTTTAGTCCTCAAAGGCGTTCCATCTAAGTCCGTACAATCTTAGCCTATAATTATACTGTCAATCTTAAAACATAACACACAGCTATTTGGCGACATAAATAGGTAAATGTGAAGTACTAACCCAGAAGACTCCTAGAAAAAAGAAGTATACCACAAACCACTTCAAACATTTTAGAAGTGTATTAGTTTTTATTTTAAAATTTAATAAGAAACCAATGTATAGTTCTATATCAGCGTACAAATACTAAAATCTATCCACGGCTTTGTTCGCATGGTCATAAATTATGATCGGTTTCAGACATCGATTTTTGATCCCAGATTTTCGTGTTTTTAATTCGATATTTTAGAAGAGATTGATCCAAACATCGCCGCTAATATTATAGAGCGATCGAAAATCTTTTTATCAATTCAATATATTACTCATATCAATTCTTAAATAACATGTTCTTACAATAAAAAGCGTATTTTTTGGTCTGAATGAATGTTTTGCCTTTTCGTAGTATAGTCAAGGTAACCGAGTGGTTGGGTAACCGGAATTCGAGCCTGGAGACCTGAGTTCTACCCGCAAGGCGTTTACATCGTTGACTTGGACATAATGAAGGCGACGGGCTCACCACCTGTCATATTGTCCCAAAAATGTCTTCCGTGGAAAGTAGGTGGAAAGGAATTAATTGTCTAGACCTCTGTCTACTCCTATATTTGGAATGGTGTACAGATACTTTAGATGTATCCGGATGTTCCGAAGATTCACGTAGAACCTAACAAATTTTTATCGGTTGTTAATAAACAATCTTATTTTTCAGCAACTGTGGAACAGTGGTATTCCGACTGGTATAAATTATCTTTATATGGTACCGATTATAATAGTCGGAAATTACGACTTAAATCTGCGTTACAAAATTGTGATGTGGAGGAAATTGAATTTATACTTGCAAACGTGGATACACTTTCGCAAAATGATGAGCAAACGTGAAATATATATAAAAAATATTGACATTTTTATTATCTTGAAAACTCGAAATCGGTATATTATTTTTCCTTTCATACTACTGGTATTCCAGTTTGTATACTAGTAATTAAATCAAGTTGGAAGATTTAAAAACATGTCACTCATTCCAAAAATCAAATCTGCTACAATTGCCACGCTTACCAAGTGTATTTATGATCGTAATACCAGACATCTCGCACCTTAGACGCCGCTTCAAGTATGTGAAGCGATATCTTCACCAAAGATAAACATAAAAGGATTTTGATTATTTTGCTCATTGCTTAAACGAATAATATTTCTCTTTTGGAAAATATTCCAGCCTATAGAGAGCGGAAAAATAGATGGTTGCTGAAAAGTAATTAAAATTGTTTAAAATTAAAAACTTTATTTCAATTTTAATGTTAGTGACTATACAAATTACTCAAACATACATGAAAGAACACATAAAAATTTTTTTAATCTATCTTGAATACCTAATCATATTATGGTATCAGCTTCCCGGCATTTTAAAAGTAAACGGTAGGGGATATGCTTTTAATAATTTTTGGTCATAGTGATATACAGCATGTTCATCGCTAAAATTGCCACGCTTGCCAAGTGTATTTATGATCGCAATACCAGACATCTCGCACCTTAGACCCTGCTTCAAGTATGTGAAGAAATATCTTCACCAAAGAGGAAACACCTAACGTATACCGTACGTATACGTAAGGACGGGTGATGACGGGGTTGCTCGGTGCACCGCATGTTGGCAGGGCTACGAAAACACTTCCGCACACCTCCGCGTCCAATATATAAAAGGAATTTGATTATTTTGTTCATTGCATAAACGAACGATATTTATCTTTTGGAAAATATTCCATCCTATAGAGCGGAAAAATACATGGTTGCTGAACAAAAGTAATTGAAATTCTTTGAAATTAAAAACTTAATTTAAATTTTTATGTTAGAAACTATACAAATTACTCAAACATACATGAAAGAACACATCACCATTTTCTTAATTTATCTTGAATCCCTAATCATATTATGGTATCAGCTTCCCGGCATTTTAAAAGTAAACGGTAGGGGATATGTTTTTAATAATTTTTGGTCATAGTGATATACAGCATGTTCATCGCTACATAATCTGTTCATCTTGGTAATATGATGCGACAATTCGTTAATAGATGTCATCTGTTCTGATAAATACACAGAAGTAATAAAATCTGCACATTGGAAGTCCTTCACATTTTCAGCTACTGTTACAATGTTTTCTAATAACTGTCAAAGAAAAATTTATAGTTATTTTCGTGTTAGTACAAAAACAAAAATGAAAGCTTACATCTATCAATTATAGTATTATTTAGTGGTAATAATATGGCCAAGCTCACAAGGTGTCAAACATTGGGCGTCGAATCCTAGTCTCTGGTCCCTTTAATTGTTTCTGCGAATGGGCTACTACCAGTTACCTGATACTCCATAAAAGACCGCTCCAATGCAGAAATTAACCCTGAAAAGAAATTCTGAAAACGTTTTTCCACAAATCTGCTACAATTCTCCACCTATTTTTTCCCTATCGCTTAAAATTTACCCCAATGTCCTTCCGAGAGATTTTGTCTAGTTGATTTCCATTTACAAATAACATGCTTTATTATGTATGGATAATATCGGAAGATGATTCACTGATTGTTATAGATGAAACGCAATACAACCAGCCAGACCTGACAGACAATAAATTCACCTCAAATGAGATTCAAACCGTTTATGAAAAATCAGGTAATAACCATCAACCTAACGTAGTCGTAGATAAAATTTATGGTTCAGATACGATCACATACTACAGCGATGGATAGATAAAACTTTATTTCTATAAAACAAAGTTCTCAAACTATAAAATGAGAATATTTACCTGAGTTACAGTTTTTTCCATTTCCAAGCTTTGTTTAAAGGCATCATGCAAAGTTAACTGTGTGTTAACTTTAGGTGCTTGTAGACCACATATTACTATCGCTCCTCCTCTTATCAACTGATATTCAATAAGCCCCTTCATGTGTTCAAGTTCTTCGTTATACATTTTCATGAAGTAACCACCGGCCCCTGGTCGCGATACGGATGGATGCAAGAAAGTTGTTGCCATGGCCAAGTAATCTTGTGCAGCTTGCTGCTCTGCTTGAATTTGCCGATTTATAACTTCTTCAACTTTAGAATCATATTTGTGTTGATAATATAAATTTCTTTTTATTTGGCGGTCAATAAATACTCTCGTTCTAACACTAAGAATTTTTAGCATAGTATGCACAAAAATATAAATATTCTATATCACAAAAATGTTTGAAAAATATTGTGAATTTATAAGAAAAAAATCATTAAAAATTTATGTCATACTCACTTCATGTATGTCAAAGATATACTAGAATCATTCCCTAGACTTTATAAATATAAATGTCAAATTATATTTTAATTGTCCAACGCCAGATGCTAATCGATATAAGTAACATAATCCATAGATTGTCATTTTCTAATCTACTACCGTTTCGTAATGATGATCCTCTAAAGGAGAAAAAACAGGCAAAAGAAACTCCGTATGTATTCTTTATATATTATAAATAAAGTATGTTCAAGCATAGTCCGTAACCAAGTGGCTAGATAAATCAGATTGCCAAGATTCTCGATCCATACATGCTTCTTTCGCTACTTTAATATTTATCAATTTTCTTAGTACACGCATATCTAAATATTCGAGTACTCTTTACCCTTCCCACTTCGAGCAATTTGCTCACATCCTTTCCTAAGTCCAAAGTTAGTCTCTGCCTTTTTTTAACGGGAAAATACCTAACGTATACTTGGCCCCGCGGGGTAAGGACGGGTGATGACGGGCTCGCTCGGTGTACCGCATGTTGGCAGGTCTACGGAAACGCTTCCGCACACATCCGCGATCCCACCCGCGCTGGCTGTCCAAAACACCCGCTCAGGCCCTCCGGCTCGCCCAAGACAAGCCAGGAGGTGGACGCGACAGTGTACCGGCGTGTCTACCTCCTAGGCCTCCAAACCCACGTGGGTGTCGAACCCCCAATACTGCTACCCGGAACACCAGTCCACTCGTCAGCACGTGGCGGATCGGAACTATGGTCCCGCCGTAGACCAAATTTCGTCCACGGAGTGCAGGGAGAGCGGCGCCTCGTCACTACAACAGCCACACAGCATCAGCGGTGCGACTCGCCAAAGTCATGGTGGATAGGGAGTATGGAGAAACGTAATACTAAAACTCCTCTTCCACTGCGACTCTACCTCGGCTGTGGAGGGCACGGAGAGTGGTGCGAAGGCAACGACGCAAACTCCCTCCACAGTCCACCAACACGCATCCGAAGTGGGCTGATCAAGCCCACTTGGAGCGGCCACTTCGGGCCGGCCATGAGGGTTCCCATTGGGTCGCCGAGAACTTCAATAATGAATCTCAAATAACTCTACGAAACCGTCATTATCTAAAATTTCAGGACTAGTTCGGCCATTAATTCTGTTACAAATGGAAATGCATTTTGTTTAATGAGGTAATGTAATATTATTAAAATATATACCTACTTATTTATTAGTCTCTCCAAAAAATAAAAAAATATATTCTATTCGAAACGGCCACCTTTAGCTTTACACGGGCCTTTAATCTGTTTGGCCACGAATCTGAGATTTACGCACTGTTTTTAAGGGAAATTTCGCCACTGCTTGCACCAATGATTTTTTTAGGGGACTCTTTGTTGCCGTGTCCTTTACAGCCGGCCATGTCCTTTAAGAGCGGCAATAGCCTAATCGTTTAGGGTGCGGACTGCGAAACATGACGTCGCAGGTTCGGGCCCCGACATTCGACTATTGACGTAAACCAACTCCTGACACAATAATTGCAGCTTAATTGGAGTGGTTAACAGGAATACTAGTAATGTTATTCGGCATTGCTAGTATTCTTTAAAAAAAACTGACCATAATTTAAAGTCTAAAGGGTAGAGGTCTGGGTTACATGAGGGCCAATCTTCAGCTCTTACAAAGTCCGGAACGATTGAAACTAACGGGCTGGGCTTGGGTAGTACATGTCTGGTGACCAGGTGCGAGACCTGCTGGAAAGTCCATACCATATTTTTAAAAAGTACCGAGAAGAGGTGCCGAGTAAGTGCTAAGAGGTTTGACAACATGATCCAAGATACATATTGATACACTTTGGCTGAAGTTTTCACAAAAATATAGTTTTGTGACTCCTTGAGAACACCCTCCCCACCAAACCATCTCTGACGCGTGATGATGACTACATTGTATCTTTCCGACCACTTGAGCAGCTTCCTTGGCGTACACTTTATCATGCTTATCGTAGTGTTCTACAACCGTGAAAATTCGTCGGTAAAGAGGATACTTCTGTGCCTTTCAAGTGCGTATCGAGATAGAAGTCGTTTAGATCGTTCCTCTCTTTTTAATTGTAAAGATTGATTTAGAGCATGTCCTATATATCGACATTAAGAACCGAGCTTCAGTTCTTGGGAATCTTCATTTTTCGGGATAACATCTTTTCATTCCTAATGGGGTTTCGACAAATTCTGGCTATAACAGCATTAACAGCCTTTGTAGTTCTAACAGCATGCCGTGCGCCGATCTTTTCTGGTCTTCGACAGAGAAAATGTAGTTGTATCTGTTGATAGTACGATATACGAACATACGGCTGATACCAAGCTTTTGAAGTGTCTGAAATATGACCAATGGCTCCATACCCACTACAATCACTTCTATCCTATTTTTTTTAACTACGCATTCCGCACAAAAGAATATGTGAAATGGCGCAAAATCGAAAGAAGTTTTTAAAATAATGTATTTAAAGTTCTTATAGATAATTACCTCAACCATTCCGCATGCAAATATAAAAAAAGGTATATGTTACCTGGTATATAATATATGTGTTATAAATTCAAAGTAATTAAAAAGTTGAATAGAATAGAATAACTTTATTTGCGCATAAACAACAGCATTTTACAAAAAAAAAAACAGTTCAACTTACTTAAACACTACATTACACAGGTTATTTCATAAATAAAAAATAAAAATTTTAATTTTGACAAGCCGTACATTTTATACTGCAGCATATACACAAAAAGGCCCTCACTCAGCATTAGCTGCAAATACAGCACTGAGTTTCAAATATTCACACTTCACACTTGAAAAAAAAGGAGTTTTTATGTAACAGTGTTTATGGCCAGACTAGTTATACCTATATCTTGAATGTATATATAAACATTATCCTTGAATGATGAAATAATAAAAAGAGGTTGGTGAAGTTGGAGATCTGGATGGTGACAACCAGAACTAAATGCATAAAGTACTAGTAACATTGAACAATCATCATGGTCATAAGGTTAGGCCTCTCTCAACCATTTCCAAACATTGATACTGAACAGTCCTGTGCCATCTATATCCATCGACTCCACCCAAAATATTGTATAGGGGGTCTTACTACACTGAGTTTGTCTTTATTAGGTTGCTACTTGAGAATATTAATATCCCAGACAGTAATTTCAATGCCTTTTATCATCAAATAACTATCTACATGGCAGGTTCTGTTGGCAAATTATTAATAAAGGAGTGCAGTGGATTTGATCATCAGCTAAGATTGTCATGAGATGCTAACAACTGTAATTTGAATGTAGTCACATTAGCTTACTTGAAACTGGCTGTGTCTGTTGTCCGACTTGTACATGAATAAATGGATGAGTTGAATTATAGCAATATAATAACTTTAATCACAATTACTAGAGAATCTATAAGAGTAAATCTTTTCCATTATATAGAGAAACAATTCAGCTTTTTTAGGTGTTTCAGAGGTTTTGGAGACTATTTGGTAAAAATAGCCCCGGCAGTCCTGGTAACCCAAAACAGTCAACCAATTTCGTACATCCAAATATAGGTGGCAAAATAGCAATCAGCTGCACAGTACCACATAAAACTCAGACCCAAGAAAATGTAGGATATGTGCTTTTTCTCTGGAAAATAATCCCGTTCTTATTTAATACCATATTGAAGTCCATGACAGGATAAAAGTCACTTAAGAACTGTCAATGATCACCATACTAAGTAGATTAGTGATCACTGTATTGGATGTGTTTGACACTACTACACAATCACACATAGATATTTAAGATTAAAAGATATTTTTGGCTTTTCCCTAGTGGTGCCTATAAGGTTGTCTTATACAGATACCACATAACTTCACCTGGTTCCACCACAAAATAATTTATGCTCATCTGAATTTTGTGTAATTATTTGCATAATAAAAGATTAAATGATTATATTTCATTTATTTACAATATTCTTTAAGCTAGTTACAACTACATAGTTACAGCTACATACAAGTTATTTTTGAAAAGGATAATAATCTAAGCCCGAGTTATATTTAAATTTATAAGTAAAGCGATTTACTTGGGTCTTTCCTACTTCTATCATCTTTTGAACTTCTTCACGGTACGACGGTGGAAGTAATTCCTCTTCTAAGGTACACGAGTGATCACAATCGTTATGGGCCTTGTAAACCCGCTGCCGTATAATATCCACATCCCTGCTATATTCTTCTTTTAGATCTGACACAGCTTGGGTAGCTGTATCAATTTTAAAAACAAAATAGTTTGCCTCTCGATGAACTAAGCCGTGAGCACTAGTTTTATAAGGCATTGCCCGAAATCCCAAGTTTTCAATACTCCTGATAATACCACCTCGGTTGAAAATTGCATGCGATACGCGCTTAAGTGTAGTTTTCAATTCAGACTTAGGCATAGTCCGTAACATTAGAGCTAGCTCATAAGACGGCATTATAATTTTTGATTAAATTTCAAAATACAAATTTGATAAAAAACAAAACGCCAAATTCAAAGAGTACATTAGAGGTTATTTTGTATATTTCAGTAAAGATGTGACGTATGTACTGGAACAGGTTTTTGGCGTTTGCATACTTAGTACAGACTATAGCTTTCGTTGCTTCTCAAGTATTTAGAAGTATCAACGACGCGACTAAAAAAGTGTTAGTCAATACACTCAGTGTCGGATACGAGGAGCGGAACTCAAGTCGCATTCGATCTATGTGTTAATTTCTATGCATTCACGATCGACCGTAAGTAAGCGTGTAATATGTAAGGTAAGCGTATAATGCCGTCTAGAAGTTTTTGCTAAGACGTCTCAGTATCGAGTACTGAAATCAATGCGTTCTAGTATCTAGAAGTATCGACTACGCGTGTATTCACACAAACTTAATAATTTACCGAAAATAGGAGACGTGGACCGAAATGCGAGCGGCGTTTTCAAGAACACGTTCGATCTAAATGTATATATGTAATGTGATAATAAAACTTATTGATTAATAAAAAAAATGAATTGAAAACATTTAAATATGTCTGCTTTTATAAAAAAAATTTCCTGAAAAAATTCCCTAAATGAGGGAAGTTTTCCGATTCAAATTAATATTCTTTAATTTGTTTCAAGTTTGAATTAAATTTAAATACAATTAGTTAATTATGTCATAAACTAATAAAGTTTATAATTCGCTATATGAAATTAATGAGAAATAAAACAACTGCTATGAGTAAAATTCACAATGTTAAGATGAGGATATATCATAAGTTAACCAGTTCTTAAAACGCATACTTCTAAATACTCGTGTAACAGGTTTGTGGAATAAGTATTTTGGTGCACTCGTGCTTGCAAGACTCAGTACGTCTCACCACTATATTTCAATAAATACAAAGGCTCGGTCCTATACGGCAAGTTCTCCTTAGACGAAGCTGTAAAGGCCTCCGGGCCAACAGCATCCCGTGGATGGTTTTAGTCGGTATGCTTCTCCTTCTGAGATTCGAGCCCGACACTGTTCGTTTCGGTGGCCTCCCGGCCAAGGGACGTTCGTGCATAAAACATTTCCTCCATGGTTATCAAAAAAAAAAATATACGGCAAGAGAATCAAACAATTTGCCAAGCTGGAACCGACATCACTACTTAGTGTACAATTTACGAAAATAAAATTTTCTGTGAAATAAACTAATCTTGCTCTTTTCAGTTCCTTTTTTATTGTGGCCACAGGCACATTATAATTACACATAGAGTACATTACTGATATTAACTATGCGGCACAGGTCTGAGAATGCCAGATACTGTATGATTTTGTCCATAGACAATTGACATCATTGACATGATATGGCTGCGGCGTATCTTCGCTGTTGTCCTGGGTATAATACAAATATGTTATGAAAATATAATTGAATAAATTTTACGACATGAGTACATACACTAAATTTGTTGCTGATTATTGCAAAACTTGGGAGAAAACAGGAAAAGAACAGTTGTAAGTATTGTTTATAAATATCTGGAAATTTACGTGTTTCGGAGTACGCCACATGTGGAAAAAATGTTCATTATAATGTTTAGATACATGAAGATGATTATTATACTTTCAAATGATCAATGTAAGAAGTAGTTTGTTAAACGAATTTCATAGTAAGGTGAAGGCCTTACATAATTTTAATACTATCACCGATATTCTGATACTCTAATGGTTTGTTATGAATACAAAGTGGTCATTATCATAAGCGTTCGTTTTCGTTAATTTGTTGCAAATTCGTTTGGAACAGCTTTCCCGTTTTATTCCTGTTCAAAAAGCTGTGAATTGCATCTTTTCAATATAAACTTTAGTGCAAAAGTTAACCTGAATGTTGACCCTTAATATTCAAAAACAGTCTGTAATAAGAAGTATAAAAAAACAGTCATAACAGCAGCCCATGACCATCTGAAAACAATATCTTATTCATTAAGTTATACACAGTGCCTAGATGGCAATCTGAGGGAGAGGCTTTGTTCAGCATAGGACTTTTGATTGGATATGATGTGTTACATCACCCCTGACCTACACTTTTCAAACAGATACTTAACAGTAGTTAGTCTATATCCTACTAGAAATGGATAAGAATAATGTAAATACCCTGACTATTTATTAGTAGAGGAGTCCTAATACATAAAAATCAAAAATGAAGTTAATTATTACTGGTGCTATGATTTGGTGAATTTATTACTTCAATAAATTTGTAGTAGGTAATACATATTTGTACACCATAAAAATCCATAAACTGAAACAATGGCTTGAACAATTGAATAGTTAATAGGGCATTAATAATGCCCTATTAATGAAAAGTTATTAACAAATAAGAATGAGGTGAGAAAAAGGAATACAAATTTTGTACATTGGGAAAAAATTGAAATAGAACATTTTCAGAAAGTCTACAACATAAGTTAGCAAATTTTCCTAATATAGATACAATAATCACATTGAAATTCAGAAGTTTTTCTCATAAATCTTTAATAACTTTTATACTTACAAAAAAAATTGTAATGACTATTGGGTCAACAATCATTTAAATTTTTTTTATTTTCAGTTTAAAAACAGTGACACAGTTCATTAAGGATGAAGGAAAAAGTCCATTGTTTAGTAAATCAGGAAAGTTGTCAGGTTTATCACAAATCATATATGATTTATTACTTTGTGGACTCCGTGGGAACTTGAAAAAGGATGCCATTATTTCTGTGCTTCATGATATTACTGTGAGATCATTACTTATATATATATATTTTTACTGCTCAGTCACTTGTTTTTCAACACTACAATATTTTCAGGCTTTACATGCAGATATACCATCAATTATCTTAGATGTTACATGTATACTAGATGCGGAAACATGTATTGATGTGCAGAGTGAAGAGAACAAATTTTTGCTACATCATCAGGGAATTAGAGTCCTTCATATCAGACAAATTACTAAAAGAGCGTTTAGAAATTGACACTTTGCAAGATGTTGGTACATTGAAAAACAAAAATTTTTATACAAAATTCATCAAAATCAAAACGAAACTTTAGTAAGTATTATCATTAAAGCATACTATTACATGTATACAAATAAATTGTTGCAATATATAGTGCCTCATAAACTTTATGAATTCAATTTAATGGAATGAATATAAAATTTTATAACTCCTCATTACAGTTACAAACAACGTAAATTCAATTTATTTAGGGAAGAAAGTGAGGGTTACGCTAAATTAATTGTGGAACTAAATCAAGATATATCAGAAGACACTGAATGGAAGACTTTACTAGAAATCATTCAATCCCTTATAGGTAAATTGCCATAATTTTGTTTTTATTATTCTATTTTCATCGTTTAATAATTTAAATATTGCAGGTTGTTTTAACTTGGATCCTAATAGAGTTCTAGACATAATATTAGAATCATTTGAAGCTCGCCCATATCTAGATAATTTGTTTATAGCCTTAATTAAAAATTATATGGGTGACCCGCAAGTGATATCAGAAGTATTGGGCTTTAAACTTGGAAATATGGAGGTATTAGAAAATTACAAAGAACCACCTCCTTTAATGACTGTTATAGCACTACTATTACAACATCATGTTATCTGTCTGGATGATATCTACCCCTGGGTAAGTGAAAATTTATAGCCATTTCAATAATTTTTTAAATTTATTAAATTGTAATAATTTAAAATTTATGTATACTGCAGTTGCGTCCAGATGACACGATAATGGCCAAAGAAGCAGAAAAAGAAGTGAGATCAGTTCAGGATTACATTCGTAAGCTTAACATTGTTTCCACTAAGGGCCCACAACCCAATGGATCAACTGAGTTTGTTGAAGAAAAAGCTGATCCCCAAGTAAATATAATTATATATGAGTTTTTATAAAGTTATTATTTTACTATATATTTGTACTATTTTCTACATTAATTACAGGCTGCTACTTTACAGCTTAAGTAAAACAATTATTTCTGCTAAATTATTTAAGTTGTATGACTGTTTAAATAATCGTAAAATTTCATTCATTCATTTATTTTAAAATTTAAAATAAATGATGTCTTTGTATTTCTATATAACATATAAAGAAAGTGGTAATTTAATTTTTTTTAAAATCCCTGTAGCCATAAATATTAGAAAAATAAAGAATGTCAAAAAAAAATTATATCCACATTGGACATATATATTTTGTATAAAAATTCCATTTTCCTTCCCATGGCTTTAGGACTGTTTTATTTTAAACTTATAATTGTTGAAGTTTTTCTGTCTGAATGTTTCTTCTGTCTTGATGCATTAAGTATTTATAGGGCATGCACAAAATTTTATATAGTTTATACTCTGCAAAATATACCCAAAACATTCTTAAGTAAATGTTCATAACTGCTGATTATTAAACATATGTCATTGGTAACAGGATTACTGGAGTAACCAGAAGCTGGTGTTAAGTGAAGCATTGCTGAAAGTGACGGCGTGGCAAGAGTTTGCTGCATTATCAGCGCGACTTCCCACAACAAGTATGGCTGCACGTCCCGCCACAGCTCTATGCGCCATGTTACATGCCCTCATTGAGCCTCTTTATAGAGTGTAAGTGGATCCTGTGTGTTTTAAAATTTTCTTTAACAAATGAAGAAAATAAAGTTCATTTGTTGAGGTCTTAGTTAACAGGTACACAGGTACATAGATGCATAAGTTTAACTGATAACTCCTCTTATTTCTATGGTTAGGAAAATTTACTAATATATCCCAATACTCGTTGATCAAATAATAAATATCTTCACGCAATTCCCAATAAAGGGGTAGACAGGTCTAGTCAAGACAATTAAGTCCCTTCGACCCACCTTCCACCGAAGATATTTTCGGGATATCGTGACAGGTGGTGAGCCCGTCGACGTCTTTATGTCCAAGCCAACGATGTAATTCGTACATAGGTTTAAGAAAAACTCATTGGTACGAGCCTGCCACCTGGGGATCGAACTCGGGTCTCTTGACTCCGAAATTCCGACCACCCAACCACTCGGCTATCGTGACTTAATACAAGTTAATGCTGAATTTTAATTTATTACAGCCGTTGTCGTGTTGCTCCAAAAATTATTGGTAAACCAGTGCCTCCTTTAAAATCAAATTTGGCTCCCGCTGCTTGCAAAACTTTTGAGGATATGAAGGAAACAGTCATTCCAGCACTAATATTGTTGGGGCCTTCCCTACATCATGATCCTGTTCTAATGTATAAGGTATGTTATAATTAAAAAATACATTTAAACCATGTCAATTAATAGCTTTAAAAAAATCGGGGTGATTTTTGTTTTGATTATAGATAATTCGTATATTTCGGACGGCACGGTTATTAGAAGAAGACAAATTATATCACGAAGCGCTAACCGTGCTTGATGCTGCCATCCTGCCAGCGCTTACTCTTATGGAAGGAAACTGTTGTATGGCTGAGGAAGTGTATACATTGCTCAAGTTATATCCATATCAATACAGGTAATTTTTAAATACTGAAGTTTATAGGTAATGTCATTTTAATTCAGAATTTCCGGTAGATTTCTTGAGAGTTGAATGTAAAACTAAATTGTGCGGCGATACCTAGGCTGACCTAAAACGAAACGATAACAGTTGCAATATAGCAGGTTTATTACTAAAATGGATTAAGTATGAGTAAAGGCGGAATGGTGACGAAAATATACAGCGTGAAAGTTAACAATAAGAGGATTAGAGGTTGGCTGAGACTAACTTTTTAAGATCATATGGAGGTGGGGAAGGTCAACAGTATTTAGACATATAGACATGTGTATGAAGAAAATTATGAATTTAAAAGAAGGGAAATGGACATATAAGGATTAGAAATACTTGGTGATTTGTGATCTCTGGCTACTTTGTCAGTATTCAAATATAATAATCTTCATTATTTTGGTGGCAGGATATGGAACTTTCTCAATATTTTTTTTTTAATAAATTAGTCCTCAGTTCTCTTTTTGTAACTGATACAACTGTATCTTTTTGTGTAACTTTTTGTGCCTCATACACTGTGTAAATACAACACATGTGCTGGTGTACATGTTACATTAGATTAGATGAGCTGATTTCCGCAATTCCACGTCCGAGCGCGTATTTTGCGTATGGGCAGGATTGTCTAAGCTTACTCGAGCCATCTCAACTCTTCAAGGTATCCCTTAAAGTTACTGGTAAACTCGGGGAGAGATCTCAGGGACCGAGATGATTGGCCCTGTATCCCGCGACCGTTGGACACCTGGGCCTCCATGCACTCTCGGCACAAAGGACTGTCAGTAACACCTAAATTAAACATATGTTTGTTTAATTTACCGTGACCAGTTAATGCACTAGTTAAGTTCCGAATTTGGGGCTTATTCAGACGAGTTGCTAAAATGCTCCTGTTTTAGCAACTCGACTATTGATTGGCGGTAGTGCTTCTTTAGCCTGCCTGCACTCTGGGTGGCTTACCCAGAGCCGTGCATGTGCACATGTTATTTAAATCAGAAATTAAATTAGTTATTTGCTAAAAGAAATAGCGAAACCACTTTATTAAGAGCAAGCTATACCCCATTGTTTTACAATTGAAAATAAATTTTATTATTATGCCAGAAACCTTAAATACAAATATTAACACAAACCTTGAGAGTGGACAGCCTGCAAATGTTATTAGTAAACAAAAGAAGAGTATGATTATTCATGTTTTTACGAGTATTTTTATATCTATAAATAAATAAATATCTTCACGCAATTCTCAATACAGGGGTAGACAGAGGCCTAGTCTAGACAATTAAGTCCCTTCGACCCACCTTCCACCGAAGATATTTTCGGGACAACGTAACAGTCTTTTTGTCCAAGCCAACGATATGATTTGTACATAAGTTTTTGAAAAACCCATTGGTACGAGCCCGCCAACTGGGAATCGAACTCGGGTCTATTGGCTCGAAATTCCGTCCAACCAACCACTCGGCTATCGTGAATATTATATCTATGTGACAGAATAACCTAAAAAAAGTACTTTCATTTGTTTCATACAAGTTCTGGCAGATATAAACAATTGATGCTCTATCATTCACATGCTAAATGATTTTTGAGTAGATTCATTATGTTTTACTGTATGTGTGACATAATTTTTGTCATAAACCGAGTAAAAAATAGGAATTTGTCAAATTCTTATTTTTTACTTTACATTTTTCATGCAAAGTGCATGCATGATTTTGTCAAAATTTTAACATAATTTTTTTATGAAACATCAAAAAGTTGAATATTATTCAACGAATATATATTATTACATTTAATTTAGGTATTGTTTATACTCCCGCTGGAAGAATGAATCTGGTGAGAGGATACCGGCACTAATGCGCGTTCGTGGCAATTCTTTGCAAAGAATTAAACATATAATGAAACGTGTATCCAAAGAGAATATAAAGCCTCAAGGACGCTTAATAGGGAAATTGTCGCACGCCGCGCCAGCTTTTTTGTTTGACTACATGCTATTACAGGTAATTAATTACATTTAAGAGTTTTTGAAATGGAAATATCAATTTTTCTTGGTCATTTCCATAGAGCAGAGCATTAATTTTGTAAAGTTAATTATTAAAAAGAATATTTTTTATCTTTATTGCATAAACACGACACATAGCACAAAGTCATATTATCTCAAATATGCACTAGCGAAGTGGGTCAAAAGGGCTATATTATCAAGAATAATGACTACCCCAGTATCGGGAAATATGTGATGTGATGACCTAATAGCCATTTTTATCCTGCCTTGAAACAAAGGAGGGTTTGAATCCTGCTATGGGTACACATTTGTGAGATGAACATTCATGTTTATTCTCAAGTCTGGGATGTTAATAAATTAATCCTCAGTTCTCTTTTTGTAACTGATACAACTGTATCTTTTTGTGTAACTTTTTGTGCCTCATACACTGTGTAAATACAACACATGTGCTGGTGTACATGTTACATTAGATTAGATGAGCTGATTTCCGCAATTCCACGTCCGAGCGCGTATTTTGCGTATGGGCAGGATTGTCTAAGCTTACTCGAGCCATCTCAACTCTTCAAGGTATCCCTTAAAGTTACTGGTAAACTCGGGGAGAGATCTCAGGGACCGAGATGATTGGCCCTGTATCCCGCGACCGTTGGACACCTGGGCCTCCATGCACTCTCGGCACAAAGGACTGTCAGTAACACCTAAATTAAACATATGTTTGTTAAATTTACCGTGACCAGTTAATGCACTAGTTACGTTCCGAATTTGGGGCTTATTCAGACGAGTTGCTAAAATGCTCCTGTTTTAGCAACTCGACTATTGATTGGCGGTAGTGCTTCTTTAGCCTGCCTGCACTCTGGGTGGCTTACCCAGAGCCGTGCATGTGCACATGTTATTTAAATCAGAAATTAAATTAGTTATTTGCTAAAAGAAATAGCGAAACCACTTTATTAAGAGCAAGCTATACCCCATTGTTTTACAATTGAAAATAAATTTTATTATTATGCCAGAAACCTTAAATACAAATATTAACACAAACCTTAAGAGTGGACAGCCTGCAAATGTTATTAGTAAACAAAAGAAGAGTATGATTATTCATGTTTTACGAGTATTTTTATATCTATAAATAAATAAATATCTTCACGCAATTCTCAATACAGGGGTAGACAGAGGCCTAGTCTAGACAATTAAGTCCCTTCGACCCACATTCCACCGAAGATATTTTCGGGACAACGTAACAGTCTTTTGTCCAAGCCAACGATATGATTCGTACATAAGTTTTGAAAACCCATTGGTACGAGCCCGCCAACTGGGAATCGAACTCGGGTCTATTGGCTCGAAATTCCGTCCACCCAACCACTCGGCTATCGTGAATATTATATCTATGTGACAGAATAACCTAAAAAAAGTACTTTCATTTGTTTCATACAAGTTCTGGCAGATATGAACAATTGATGCTCTATCATTCACATGCTAAATGATTTTTGAGTAGATTCATTATGTTTTACTGTATGTGTGACATAATTTTTGTCATAAACCGAGTAAAAAATAGGAATTTGTCAAATTCTTATTTTTTACTTTACATTTTTCATGCAAAGTGCATGCATGATTTTGTCAAAATTTTAACATAATTTTTTTATGAAACATCAAAAAGTTGAATATTATTCAACGAATATATATTATTACATTTAATTTTTAGGTATTGTTTATACTCCCGCTGGAAGAATGAATCTGGTGAGAGGATACCGGCACTAATGCGCGTTCGTGGCAATTCTTTGCAAAGAATTAAACATATAATGAAACGTGTATCCAAAGAGAATATAAAGCCTCAAGGACGCTTAATAGGGAAATTGTCGCACGCCGCGCCAGCTTTTTTGTTTGACTACATGCTATTACAGGTAATTAATTACATTTAAGAGTTTTTGAAATGGAAATATCAATTTTTCTTGGTCATTTCCATAGAGCAGAGCATTAATTTTGTAAAGTTAATTATTAAAAGAATATTTTTTTTAATAAATTAATCCTCAGTTCTCTTTTTGTAACTGATACAACTGTATCTTTTTGTGTAACTTTTTGTGCCTCATACACTGTGTAAATACAACACATGTGCTGGTGTACATGTTACATTAGATTAGATGAGCTGATTTCCGCAATTCCACGTCCGAGCGCGTATTTTGCGTATGGGCAGGATTGTCTAAGCTTACTCGAGCCATCTCAACTCTTCAAGGTATCCCTTAAAGTTACTGGTAAACTCGGGGAGAGATCTCAGGGACCGAGATGATTGGCCCTGTATCCCGCGACCGTTGGACACCTGGGCCTCCATGCACTCTCGGCACAAAGGACTGTCAGTAACACCTAAATTAAACATATGTTTGTTAAATTTACCGTGACCAGTTAATGCACTAGTTACGTTCCGAATTTGGGGCTTATTCAGACGAGTTGCTAAAATGCTCCTGTTTTAGCAACTCGACTATTGATTGGCGGTAGTGCTTCTTTAGCCTGCCTGCACTCTGGGTGGCTTACCCAGAGCCGTGCATGTGCACATGTTATTTAAATCAGAAATTAAATTAGTTATTTGCTAAAAGAAATAGCGAAACCACTTTATTAAGAGCAAGCTATACCCCATTGTTTTACAATTGAAAATAAATTTTATTATTATGCCAGAAACCTTAAATACAAATATTAACACAAACCTTGAGAGTGGACAGCCTGCAAATGTTATTAGTAAACAAAAGAAGAGTATGATTATTCATGTTTTACGAGTATTTTTATATCTATAAATAAATAAATATCTTCACGCAATTCTCAATACAGGGGATAAAGTAAAAGTTTTATCCATTTACTTTTGTTACTGCAACTGACACATTGCTTCCATTTTGTATACAGTCAAGATCTTCTAATACTAAAAGAAATAGTACAAAAGATGGCTGGTATAGAAGCAGCTGAGGAAATGACAGCCGAACAATTAGACGCGATGGCTGGGGGTGAACTACTAAAAGGCGAGGTAATGTATAAATATAAAATATCTTCACGCAAGTCCCAATACAGGGGTAGACAGAGGTCAAGTCTAGACAATTAAGACCCTTTGACCCACTTTCCACCGAAGATATTTTCGGGACGTGACAGGTGGTGAGCCCGTCGCCGTCTTTATGTCCAAGCCAACGATGAAATTTGTACATAAGTTTTTGGAAAAACTCATTGGTACTGCCACCTGGGGATCGAACTCGGGTCTCTCGACTCGAAATTCCGACCACCCAACCACTCGGTTATCGAGGTAATGTATAAATATAAAATATCTTCACGCAAGTCCCAATACAGGGGTAGACAGAGGTCAAGTCTAGACAATTAAGGCCCTTTGACCCACTTTCCACCGAAGATATTTTCGGGACGTGACAGGTGGTGAGCCCGTCGCCGTCTTTATGTCCAAGCCAACGATGAAATTTGTACATAAGTTTTTGGAAAAACTCATTGGTACTGCCACCTGGGGATCGAACTCGGGTCTCTCGACTCGAAATTCCGACCACCCAACCACTCGGTTATCGAGGTAATGTATAAAGTAAAATAGAAGTTTGTTGTTTGTAACTATTTAGAGCATCATTTGCCGATAATTATATAGTCACGATAGCCGAGTGGTTGGCTGGTCGGGATTTCGAGTCGAGAGACCCGAGTTCGATGCCCAGGTGGCAGGCTCGTACCAATGGGTTTTTCAAAAACCTATGTACGAATAACATCGTTGGCTGGGACATGAAGACGGCGACGGGGTCACCACCTGTCACGTTGTCTCGAAAATATCTTCGGTGGAAGGTGGGTTGAAGGGACTTAATTGTCTTGACTAGACTAGACTCTGTCTACCCCGGTATTGGGAATTGCTTGAAGATATTTATTTATTTATCATTTGCCGAAGTTAATTTAACCATCGCACAATTTCTTTCAAGGCTGGATATTTCTCTCAAGTACGTAATACAAGAAGATCGTCAGCTAGATTGAAAGAAGCAGTTGTCGGAAATAATTTAGACATAGCATTATGCATATTATCTGCTCAACAACGTCATTGCTGTGTGTGGAAAGGTAAGTTGTTTTTGTAACATCCTATATATTAAATAACTAAGGGAATAATTGGTAGTGCTACATGAACTTTCAATGAAAATTCCGTGAAAAGTAAAAACTGTGTGAAAAGTAAAGACTAATTGCAAATAACTTCAATTTAAAAGCTTTAATTTGAATGTTTACAGAATATGAAGATGAGGTTTCATCTGCCAGTGAACCACCCGGGTCACAATTAAAAGTAGTGGGTCGGCTGGCAGATCAATGCCAGGATGCTTTGATTCAGTTAGGCACATTCCTTGCATCCTCTCATACACCCGATGAATATGCTGCAAGACTGCCTCCATTGCAGGTAACAACCTTTTTATAAGACAATGCTTCTATGACCTTTGATTATTCCTTATTACACTTCATCATGCATATTTTAATATTTAATGAAAATTTGAATCTTATACACTAGTTAGCCGAGTGGTTGGGTGGTTGGAATATCGAGTCAAGACACCCGAGTTCGATGCCCAGGTGGCAGGCTCGTACCAATGGGTATTTCAAAATCTTATGTACGAATTATATCGTTGGCTTGGACATAAAGACGGTGACGGGCTCACCACCTGTCACGTTGTCCCGAAAATATCTTCAGTGGAAGGTATGTAGAAGGGACTTAATTGTCTTGACTAGACAAGACTCTGTCTACCCCGGTATTGGGAATTGCTTGAAGATATTTATTTATTTATCATTTGCCGAAGTTAATTTAACCATCGCACAATTTCTTTCAAGGCTGGATATTTCTCTCAAGTACGTAATACAAGAAGATCGTCAGCTAGATTGAAAGAAGCAGTTGTCGGAAATAATTTAGACATAGCATTATGCATATTATCTGCTCAACAACGTCATTGCTGTGTGTGGAAGGGTAAGTTGTTTTTGTAACATCCTATATATTAAATAAATAAGGGAATAATTGGTAGTGCTACATGAACTTTCAATGAAAATTCCGTGAAAAGTAAAAACTGTGTGAAAAGTAAAGACTAATTGCAAAAAACTTCAATTTAAAAGCTTTAATTTGAATGTTTACAGAATATGAAGATGAGGTTTCATCTGCCAGTGAACCACCCGGGTCACAATTAAAAGTAGTGGGTCGGCTGGCAGATCAATGCCAGGATGCTTTGATTCAGTTAGGCACATTCCTTGCATCCTCTCATACACCCGATGAATATGCTGCAAGACTGCCTCCATTGCAGGTAACAACTTTTTTATAAGACAATGCTTCTATGACCTTCGATTATTCCTTATTACACTTCATCATGCATATTTTAATATTTAATGAAAATTTGAATCTTATACACTAGTTAGCCGAGTGGTTGGGTGGTTGGAATATCGAGTCAAGTCACCCGAGTTCGATGCCCAGGTGGCAGGCTCGTACCAATGGGTATTTCAAAATCTTATGTACGAATTATATCGTTGGCTTGGACATAAAGACGGTGACGGGATCACCACCTGTCACGTTGTCCCGAAAATATCTTCAGTGGAAGGTAAGTAGAAGGGACTTAATTGTCTAAACTAGTAGTTCTGTTGGGAATTGCGTGAATATATTTATATTTAATAATTAGTTTTAGAAAAGGTTTTGTCGTCCCTGTATTAATATAATAATTATTATATCAAAGTACTTTGAAGTATAGTCATTATTTAAATTGTTCACATAGGAACTGCTTCGAGATTACCATGTTGACGCTGACGTAGCGTTTTTCCTCCACCGTCCAGTACTAGCACAGAAAATAGCAGCGAAGGCAGATTTATTACGAAAAAGTTCCGACAGTAAAACAGAATCGTTGGACAAGAGTATAGAGAAGTATTGTTCAGCATCTAAAGAAGTTTTGGAGCCGTTAGTGACATCTATAACGCCATTGTTACCCTCCAAAGTTTGGAAGGACATATCGCCCGAATTCTATGTGTCATTCTGGTAAGTTTCTTTTTTAAGAGTTTCCTTTGAGTCATCTAAAAAAATATTAGTGAGTGTCAAATAGGCATGAAGTCAACTTATTAGGTATTTCTCTTTAATTTAAAATGTCTTTTTTTTAACTAAGTTTTTTACAAATATTTTCTTGTTAAGAGTTCTTTTTTTTGTAGAATGTTCTTAAAGAGATACAAAGTTATAAAGTAAAGTGCTTTTAGTTTCATATTAAACTCACTTAAAACTTGTCTTGACTGACTTCATTTTGAAATACATATGTATTATTTTCTAGTTAGAAATAAACATATCAGCTCATATAGTGGCGTTTTGCAAAATTATAATACTTTTTTATTTATATCGAACTGCAGTGTTTTCTTTTTGCGCTTACAAAAAATAAAAAAAAAATGTTTTTGCAGGTCATTATCCATGTATGACCTCAAAGTGCCTGAAGAAAGTTACGACCGCGAAATTGAGCGGTTAAAAACTGCCGCCTCCAATGTTGCCAAAGATTCATCTCAGGGTACAAAAGGCAAGAAAGAACAGGACCGCTTTAATACTCTTATAGACAAATTGCAGGTTTGATTATGGTTCATTTATTTCGAGAAGAGGGATGTTTGCTCTAAACGCAATAAAAAAACTAATAAATAACATTTCTGGAGTAGTGGTAGCTTTACTAAAATTGTCAATAGCAATTCTTAGTACTAAAATATCACGGTGTTTCACAAGTTTTTGAATAACCCATTGGTGTTATGTGAGTCGAGTTTCCTCGAACGCGAAATTCTCTCGTCTCGAAATTCCGACCCACCCAACAACTCGGCTATCGTGACTACACGTACACGTTGTAATTCACAATTATCACTATTAACCATTTCACGGGCATAAAATTAAAAAAAAAATAATTTGGCTCGTACTCGTCTTTATTGCATAAGACTTACATGCATACTTAAATTTCTAGTGTTTATTAGGAAGTAAAGAGTATCTAGTGTAATATTTTTTTTTTACTCCGTCCGCGCGCCGCAGGAGGAGCGGCGGCGGGTATACAGGGGGTATTGGGAATAGCGTGAAGATATTTTTTTTGTTTTTTTACTCCGTCCGCGCGCCGCAGGACGAGCGGCGGCGGGTACGCAGGTGGTATTGGGAATAGCGTGAAGATATTTTTTTGTTTTGTTTTTCTACTCGGTCCGCGCGCCGCAGGAGGAGCGGCGGCGGTACGCAGGGGGTATTGGGAATAGCGTGAAGATATTTTTTTTTTTTTGTTTTGTTTTTCATTTCGGTCCGCGCGCGCCGCAGGAGGAGCGGCGGCAGGTACGCAGGGGGTATTGGGAATAGCGGAAGATATTTTTTTGTTTTTACTCCGTCCGCGCGCCGCAGGACGAGCGGCGGCGGGTACGCAGGGGGGTATTGGGAATAGCGTGAAGATATTTTTTGTTTTGTTTTTCATTGGTCCGCGCGCCGCAGGAGCGGCGGCGGGTACGCAGGGGGTATTGGGAATAGCGTGAAGATATTTTTTTTTGTTTTGTTTTTCATTGGTCCGCGCGCCGCAGGACGAGCGGAGGCGGGTACGCAGGTGGTATTGGGAATAGCGTGAAGATATTTTTTTGTTTTGTTTTTCTACTCGGTCCGCGCGCCGCAGGAGGAGCGGCGGCGGGTACGCAGGGGGTATTGGGAATAGCGGAAGATATTTTTTGTTTTGTTTTTCATTTCGGTCCGCGCGCCGCAGGAGGAGCGGCGGCGGGTACGCAGGGGGTATTAGAATAGCGTGAAGATATTTTTTGTTTTGTTTTTCTACTCGGTCCGCGCGCCGCAGGAGGAGCGGCGGCGGGTACGCAGGGGGTATTGGGAATAGCGTGAAGATATTTTTTTGTTTTGTTTTTCTACTCGGTCCGCGCGCCGCAGGAGGAGCGGCGGCGGGTACGCAGGGGGGTATTGGGAATAGCGTGAAGATATTTTTTTTGTTTTGTTTTTCTACTCGGTCCGCGCGCCGCAGGACGAGCGGCGGCGGGTACGCAGGGGGTATTGGGAATAGCGTGAAGATATTTTTTGTTTTGTTTTTCTACTCGGTCCGCGCGCCGCAGGAAGAGCGGCGGCGGGTACGCAGGGGGGTATTGGGAATAGCGTGAAGATATTTTTTTTGTTTTGTATTTCTACTCGGTCCGCGCGCCGCAGGAGGAGCGGCGGCGGCAGCGCGAGCACGTGGCGCGCGTGTCCGCGCGGCTCGCGCGCGAGTGCGCCGGCTGGTTCCGCGCGCGCGCCGCCAAGTCCGCGAAGAACGAGACCGTCACGCGGCTCATGCAGCTCTGCCTGTTCCCGCGCTGCGTGGCCACCGCCGCGGACGCGCTCTACTGCGCCCAGTTCGTGCGCACCGTGCACGCGCTCCGCACGCCCAACTTCTCCACGCTGCTCTGCTACGATCGGGTCAGTTGGCGTCTCCTTCAACTCCACTTTGGGGTGATTGGGTCGGTCTCGAACATTCTCTGTTGGCGTCTCCTTCAACTCCCCACCGTCCACCGAAGACGTTTTCGGGACGACGTGACAGGTGGTGAGCCGACGATATCAATTCGTATATAAGTTTTTTAGAAAAACCCATCGGTACGGCCACTTGAGGATCGAACTCGGGTCTTCTTGACTCGAAATTCCAACCACCCAACCACTCGGCTATCGTGACTTTGGGTGTTGTGATTTAGTGCTGTTTGAAAGTGATGGGAGTTGTTTGAAGGATATTTGACTTGAGTAGAAACCTGTCAAGGACTATGATGGATTTCATAGATTAAATTCTTTTTCTGTTCACATTATACGGCCTCTTTTAGAAGCATTCTGACAATGTCGTGTCAGTTATGGCAGTGACACGATAGATTAAATAACAAAAATAGATTATAATTAAACATGTCAAATTTTAACAGAATACGTAACTACTCACTTACGGCGAATAAAGGTCCACAGCAGGTCAGGCCTCTCTCATAAAGAGCATTTATCGTAATGCCACGCTTGGCATGTAGATTGGCGATCTCATTAGTAGATACTTTGCATCGTAGACGCTGCTGCCAGTCAATCGGTCTGCTTTGGTTTGGTCTGACATTTAACGAGATGGTTATTCCGTCGTTTGTCATTTGTTATTGCGATTTTTATTCTCCCTTAGTCGTTCTTATGACACCCACAGGAAAAATGTGTGTCGTGTGGTTGCCAATACCACATGGTGATCAGCTTTGTACAAATACATTAAAAAGGAAGTTTTTAATTATTCATTACTGCAAACTCGACCTCTTTTTAGCTATTCTATAATACTGTTACGTGTATATGTATGGGGAAAAAGAAATCTGTGATTTAATTAAAATAATGTGGTGGCACGTAAATTAATTTCACGCAACTTACTAAAATTGCAAGTACCCTCAGATACTTTGCAGTATTTTTTTTACATTTTCACTAAATTTCCCATACATAACGTTTTTCCGTGACACTTTCCATCGAAGATCCACTAGGTTTAGACAATGAAGTCCTTCCACACTCTCCTTGTAGCTCAGTGTAAAAAAGATAGAGACAAGATAGAGAGAGAGAGCTAAAGACAGCTATGTTGATTTCGCAGCTGTTCTGCGACTTTTAGCTTAGTGTAAAAAAGATATTGACTTTGATATATGGCAGCGAAACCTGGGTATGCCAGAAGAAGCATAAAAGCAGGTTGAATGCAGTGGAGATGCGATCTCTTCGTAAAATGTGCGGCCTTACCATGGCCGACCGAAAGCGAAACGAAGAGATTCGCAATATGGCAGGTTTGAAAGATGACCTTGTCACAAAAATGGATAAGGGCGTGCTTCGATGGTTTGGGCACGTTGAGCGAATGAGTGAAGACCGCATGGTGAAGAAAATATTTAGCGCGAAAGTTAATATTAAAAGGTGTCGAGGTAGACCGAGACTAACTTTCGAAGACCATGTGAGCAAATTGCTCGAAGAGGGGAGGGTCAAGAGTACTCGGATACCTAGACGTGCATGTGTGAAGAAGATGATGAATCTGAAAGAAGCGAAAGAAGTATGTAGGGATCGTGACACTTGGCGATCTGTTCTCTCTGGCTGGTTTCATCAGGGATTGTGCGTGAAGATAAATAAAATAAATACTAAAAAAGATAAAGACACTATAGAGAGAGAGAGCTAGAGAGAGCTGTGTTGTCTCCGCAGCTGTCTGCGACTTTTAGCTTAGTTTAAAAAAGACAGAGACACGATAGAGAGAGACAGATAGAGCCGTGTTGCCTCCCGCAGCTGTTCTGCGACTTTTACCCTAGTGTAAAAAAGATAGAGACACGATAGAGAGAGACAGATAGAGCCGTGTTGCCTCCCGCAGCTGTTCTGCGACTTTTAGCTTAGTGTAAAAAAGATAGAGACACGATAGAGAGAGACAGATAGAGCCGTGTTGCCTCCCGCAGCTGTTCTGCGACTTTTAGCTTAGTGTAAAAAAGATAGAGACATAATAGAGAGAAAGAAAGAGAGAGACAGAGCCGTGTTGCCTCCCGCAGCTGTTCTGCGACTTTTAGCTTAGTGTAAAAAAGATAGAGACATAATAGAGAGAAAGAAAGAGAGAGATAGAGCCGTGTTGCCTCCCGCAGCTGTTCTGCGACATCACGTACTCGGTGATGTCGTGCACGGAGGCGGAGGCGGCGCGCTACGGCGCCTTCCTGCGCGCTGTGCTCGGCACCGCGATGCGCTGGCACGCGGACCGCGCGGCCTTCCAGCGCGAGTGCGCGCACTACCCGGGCTTCGTCACCAAGTACCGCGTCTCCAATCAGTTCTCCGAGGCGAACGACCACGTCGGCTACGAGAACTACCGGTGACTATACACCTACACACCTGCCCTATACCTATACCTTTACACCATAACGGTAAACAGCTATTCCCAATGCAGTGGTGTAGTCTAGACAATTAAGTCCCTTTGATCCCCCCTCCACCGAAGATATTTTCGGGAGAACGTGACAGGTGGTTAGTCCGTCGCCGTCTTTGTGTCCAAGCCAACGATATTGGTACATAAGTTTTTGAAAAACCCATTGGTACGAGCCTGCCACTTGGGGATCGAACTCGGGTCTCCTGACTCGAAATTCCGACCACCCAACCATTCGGCTATCGTGACTTCTAAACAGCAAGACACATATAGGCCTTATATTTCTCTCGTTGGGGAAAGTTTGCCGCTCTAACTGGCGTTCTTGCTCTTGTTTGGTTGGTTGATTTGTAACCAGAAATGAAGATTTCTTATGAAGCTTTCGCAAACGGAGTTAAAATCGTAACACCAGACTCCTCGTTCTTTACACTCATACACACTACAGCTCGATATTGGTATGTTTATAGAAGAGAGAGGCAAACGAGCAGGTGGCTCACGTGATGGTAAGTGATTACCGCCTCCCATGAACTCCCGCAGTATCAGAGGCCTTACAGTGCCCCCCCCTCCCACCAGAATTGGGGCGGGGGGGAGCCTCCGGTTACCTGCACTCACCAGACGAAACGCAGAAGTTTGTTAGACTTCTACTTCACGCTGGTATTCTGTGAGGTCGTGGTACTTCCCCGGTCGAGCGCGCCCATTCATGCAACAACAAAAGCTGATGCGTGGCTCTACCACTGTTACCATGTGAGGCAAGAGATTTGGCTCGCTGGCAAGTGCGTCGTGAGGTCGCAGTTTCAAATACTGCCCATGTCCGTTGATTATTCAAATCTGTAATTTGTTATATTACTTCTAATTTTTTATTATTAATGGCAGGTATGATTAATTAAATTACAAATATGCATAATATAAATAATAAACTAAACATTGTTCTGCCATGACTTCATTTTGCAGGCATGTTTGTCACAAGTGGCACTACAAAATTACCAAAGCAATGGTCGTGTGCTTGGATTCCGGAGACTACGTGCAAATACGCAATGCGCTGATAGTACTAATTCGGGTGTTGCCTCATTTTCCTGTGTTAGAGAAATTAGCACAGATAATAGAGCGAAAAGTTGAAAAGGCAAGTTTATATCATAAGATTTTATAAAACATAAAATATCATGAACCATAATTATTTTATAGTGTGCTTTAAAATGAATCACATTAATTGAAGAATGAAATCACATTGTTCCATCTAGGTGAAAGAGGAAGAAAAGACGCAGCGTCAAGATTTATATGCGCTTGCAACAGGATACAGTGGACAGTTGCGAAATAAAGTACCCAACTTGATGAGAGAATGTGATTTCCACCAGGTACGTTACATACCTAAGTTACATAACTAAAAAAAACTTTGTTCACAATTTCAATACTAAATTAAATAATTAAAATAAAAGTCAGACCGAATTAAAACGATATTTAATAATATGCTTATATTTCTTAGAAACCTGTACAGAGATTTCTACAAGAAAACAGTCTCTCATATAAGGAAGAGTTAAAAAAACTATAGCAAGTTATCGATTGCAGTACCATACACCTCGCCTGCTTAGGCGAAGCAGCCCATCATCGATCTGCTTAATTGTTCTCTGTTATTTTATCTTCACGTCATTCAAGGGTAGACAGAGGTCTAGCCAATTAAATCCATTCGACCCTCCTTTTGTCCCAGAAATGTCTTCAGTATTTTATGAATTGATTATTCCACATCTCTCGGTAGCTATTACGATTTTAAAGACTTTATGACCTATTTCCTTTAGATGGGTGACCAGCACAAAGTCGCCGCTGCTGCCTCAGCCCCATCCGCTTCTGCTAAAGAAGAGAGCACTGCAGTCAAGCAGGAAACCGAACCCAGCACTTCGCCACAACCAATCGGTATGTTTTTTTGTCATTTTGCATGCTATGTTGCAAACATTGAGATTATCTAGAACATTTATTATTTTATTACTCATGGTAGTAAATTTAGATTCAGTACTACTAAAATTATATGTTTTAACATTTTATGTATTTTTTACTATTGTAAAAACTGTTGCACTGTTAATGTAACGCAGCAATTCAATACTGTTGTTATATATCCAGTTGCCTTATTCATTCCGCATAAAGCTTCATTAATTACTGATGAACATGATGATATTAGCCTACTTTATTAATCTGCCTTTGTAGATAAGAACATTTAAAACCATTTGTGTGCTAAATATTAATGTACTCCAGTCAACGATTATATGTGTACATAAAAACTATTGGTATATAGTACCGTCAGTTTGGAAATTGAGACGGCGACAGGCCCATCACCTGTGCCCGAATCCCAAATATGCTTCGCTAAGAAGCAGGTAGAAGAGGACTACATGTCTATCTGACCTCTGACTTCACCAGTATGGAAAATAAGAGAAGATATTTTATTATGTTTCTAGCAGATACGGATAAAAAAGATTCAAGAAACAGCGACAGACGTCGGGAGGAGTCTGATCGTGGTGACAAAGACCCCAAGCGTGAAACTAGATCGTGAGTATATTACATTAATGGTGTCTGCATAACCACTGCAATGAAAGTCACATTTTTATATGATTAGGGTAAAAACGAGCTAAATCTAACTGTCAATGTAACCATATTCTTAATAGTATCTGCTATGTCAATTGTAAACTGTCTACCCTATATTTTGTAGATCGAACATAAGTTTTCAAATAACTCATTGGTACGAGCCTACCTAAACTACTAAATCTAAACAGAATATTTCATATTTATATAAAAAGTCGCGATAGCTCAGTGATTGGGTGATCGGAATTCGAGTTAAGAGACCCAAGTTCGATCCCCCGGCGGTAGGATCGTAGTAGGGCGGTAGGTTTTTACAAAACTTGGAGCTTGGATATAAAAACGGCGTCGAACTTACCACCTGCCACATAGCCCCAAAAATGTCATCTGTGGAACTTGTGGTTCGAAAATACTTAATTGTCTAGACCTCTGTCTTACTTACTATTGGGGATGGCGTGAAGATTTTTTTATAGTAAACATATTAGTTTAATGAAATTTTTTTAGTAACTGCTTTTGCGTATTCACAATAAAAAATTTACACATTTACATTCACAATAAAAAATAATCGTTTTTGTTTGAATTTATCATTCGTCTAAATTTTGTTTCCAGGTCTCTGAAAGAAAGAAATAAAGAAGAAGTACGAATTAAGGAGTCGCCCAGAGATCGTTCACATAGAGTAAGCGCTACACAAGACCTGCACAAAAATTGTCATGGATTGATTGTACTGTGGATGACTAAACATTAAACGTTATTTATTTCTCTCAGGAGGAGCGTTACTTGGAATCTGTGTCCCCGCCGCATGACCATCGCCATCCCTCTGATGATATCGATCGTGGTATGTAATCTTTTTAAGATTAATTTGAGTCCATGATATCACATTAAATAAATTTTTTGTTAAAATAATACATTGCTTGAAATAATTTTAATTAAAAAAGTGCAACAGTGGTTCTACACGCATCAGCTTTTGTTGTTGCATGAATGGGCCGGCTCGACCGGGGAAGTACCACGAATTCACAGAATACCGGCGTGAAGTAGAAGTCTAACAAACTTCTGCGTTTCGTCTGGTGAGTGCAGGTAACCGGAGGCCCCTCTCCCTCCCCCAATTCTGGGAGGGGGGGGGGGCACTCTACGGCCGGCAACGCGTCTGCTATGCTTCTGGTATTGCGGGTGTTCATCACTTACCATCACATGTGCCACCTGCTCGTTTGCCTCCCTTTTCTATAAAAAAATATGTCTTTGGTTACACTACAAATACTTAAGTCCATAAATAGTTTCATAACTATCTAAAGTGTCTAACATCATTTATTTTTTTTAAATTGACACGTCATCCTCATTGCATGTGACGTCCATGTTTTGTTAAAACATAAAATGTACAGTACCTTCAAACATTTTGCAAGGTGCAATGAAGTATAAATAAACATTACTTATATATTACAGATGTGAAGCGTCGTAAAGTAGAAAGCAGCAGCAATGGCAAGGTGAGTATTGTATTGATAAGCCGACCTTGCATCGCGCTAGCACCGGACTGACGCTTGGGCTGGACCACGACGCCATCTACAATCTAACTAACGTCTAAATCGAAATGTGTGAATCAGTGCTTCGGATCATCGGACTTTAAAGACTGACCAGTGTGAGAAGACATTAAAACCAAATATAATAATATAAACAACAATATAAAAGAATTATAAGAATATAGAAGATTTTAATTATAAAAATATTGATTTCCAAATCTTGGAACCGTTAATCAGAAGAAGTTTTATGAGAAGATGGATATCGTCTGATTATTGAAGTTTCTGGGATATATGAGATTTAGCAAAACATTTATATTGATAAAAAAAACTTATTATATGACAGTGAAGATAAAGACGAGAGGCAGTGTATATGAATTTCGTGTTCATCAATTTTCAATTTGAAGAAGCAGATAAGGAAAAAAATATATTATAACCACAATAGAACATATTCAATGTATAATTTTTTCTCAGCAATTGAACTACTACCGAAAGACCACAAAACACAGACATATTATGGAGAAAGCATATGCAATATATGCTTTATAAATATGTAACAACACACTTCTTCCCGCGAATTATTGTAATGGAACTAAATTTGAATCTTTGTCAACAATGTCGGATAAAAAGAAGATAGAAAGACATGCTTACAATTCCTGCAGTATGAAAAATAATTAAGAAGACGAACATATCAAGATTTTCATCATTTTCATTGAAGAGTAGATTCACTAAGAAGATTGTTGCGGTGAAGAGTTCAACGTAAAAGTTATAGGACCTTTTAAAATGTAAAAAATCAATATTGTGAGTCGTAAGTCCAACAGCCCAGTCCGGTCGACAATTGGTAAGGTTCGCATTTTAGTCGTATTAATGAGTTTGAAGTGTCAATAGATTAAGGCATTGCAAAATAAAAAAAAAACGCAAAATTTAAACAAAATGGGATTTGGAGCAAAACTTGAACGATAACCAATAACAGAAAACTATATCAATCAAAGGATGTGGCGAGGCTTGGATTGCAGAAACCGAAGATGTACATCAGACAAACGCCAATCATGTGACACATGAACCAAACAAAAATCAAGTGTGCATAAATTTTTGATTAAGGAATTACACAACACAAGGATGAAGTACGTTGTCTTAAGAAGAATCGTCTTAGAAGAACGAGAGGAAGGAAGTCTGAGAATAAAGACAATAAATATTTAATTACCAATGACTTTTTAAATAATAAAAACTACCAAAGTCGGAAATGTCTTAATACATTGTCACTTTTAACTCATTAATTATAAAGTAACATTGTTTTTTAAATACTGGATGGAAAATTAATGCAAATATGATATTATATTTCTTTCATGATAAATAATGTGTGATTTCTGCATGAGCAGGGTAGCAAAGATATCGAAGACCGTTCCCCAGAGAAGGAAAAGAGAAAATCTAAAGTTAGAGGCGATGATCGTAAAGAACGTAAGATGAGCCGCAAACGGGTAAGCATATTGAAATATTTTTTGAATATGATATTCTATACGAATAATTCCATCACTGACAGTGTTGTTAATTTTGCTTTAAACATTCTTATTGTTTAACGAGGTCAATTATCCGTTCAACTCCGAATACGTTTAATAGATATTACTTATGCGATCCACAAAACGTCAAACTTTATTAGCGTACAGATGTGAAAATGGGGCAATTCTACGTTATCTTAACTTTTATCCACGACTCTGCTTGCTGTGCGTGGCGAGTATTGCTGGCTCCAGAAAACGTCTTCTAAGTTATCACTGTTTCTTCGTATTTAGAATATCTCGTGAAACAGCATTAAAATTTTATAAGAAACAAATAGACAATGTATTGTGTATAATAAATATAAAACACTTTTATAGGACCGAGTTGAAGAATCGGCGCTTTTAGAACAAAAAAGACGACGTGAAGAACAAAAAGGTTTGTTGTTTGAACATGTGCCCTTGGAGAGAACAAATATTTTCTCATAAGTATTATTGTACAGTAATACTTATTAAACTTACATATAAAAAACAGGACTCCTAAAAAATTTGGGTTCAATATTAGAAGTAAGATGTATAGAATTATATATTTATTACTATAGGACATGTGCTACATCGATATTAAAAGTCGTGCTGAGTGTTTAAATTTATATAGCTGAAGCTCATTCGTTGAGTTTTCTAAGATCAAAACAAACTATGCACTGGATTGGAGCTGGAGAAATAGCTCGTTTTGCATTTATAAATATTGCACATGCATGTGGAACAAATGCGTAAAACAAAGAGTGATAATTAGGAGACTGCTAATGCTTGCTGACAAACCTGTGTATCAATGTTTTTCATTTAAAAATGAGCGACTATATGACAGACAGACAGACGGGGATAATTTTATATTATTTTCATAAAAATACATCACTAACGGTATATAAATAGAAATATAAAGGTAAATAAGGTTTTATAAATTGCTGTGGTAACCATTGTTATTGTTTGGTAAATAGTGTATTCCTTTTAAATACTAAAAATATACATTAATTTTAAACAACAGATTGAGCCATAGCATAGCATTTAGCTAATAATAAAGTTTGTATCACTTTGTCTTTTTCTGATCAGCCTCTAAAAATCCAGCTGAAAACAGATCCAAATATGCCACAGAGTTGTCTCACTTTTCGGATTATTATTCATTCTGTAATATATAGTTTTATATCTATGTATATTTAATTTTATACTTATTTTTACTATCAACAGAATGAGACAGAAACCTGACATTTTATATATGTGTTATATCATATACATATGCATTATTCATATCAATATACATAAAACTAATTAATTAATTAATGTTTTCAGTTTAGAAAGTTTTCTTAGTTTATCTAAATAGAAGATATTTTTAAAAAAAAATCATTATATAAAAAAATATTAAAGCGTGGCGTATGGTCTAGTTAAGCAAAGTTTGAACACTACCAGCTCTCATTTATTAATAGTATAAGATAGAAAGTAAGTTTCACTATTGTAGTCGTTAAATAAATGTAACGATAATTATTCAGGTCCTGGCCACATTTAACAAAACGTGTGAGTTTTATGTATATATTAATGTCACACCTTTATTATCTCAATGTTCATCCTTGTCTCATAAAATGTTTTTTGCAGCAGTGGTGAAAATGGGAAATCATCAGAATGGCTCACAGGAGGATCATCATTATGATAAGTATCATAAAAGAGTAAGTAATACAAACGTTTCATATTTTATTTCTTACAACTAGTATGAAACTTTTAATTTCATGGAACTATTAAATATTATTAACATATTCCATCTCGTTTATTAAATAAAAATCAAATAATAAAAAAACCGAATACATAACCGAACGAAAATAAAAAAGATATAAGACGAATTTTCATTCCTATGTCGGTGTATAAATTATTTGATTTTGTCTAGTATTTTTGAAATAAAAATGGTTATCCTGCCATCTGTCGATCAACTGCATTTTCAAAGCTTTTCCTTTAGCCATGCCCTTGAGTTAAGATGACATGACAACCGCAGTTGGCAAGAATGTGAAACACTTAGTCTACAGCACAAATCGCGCTTTGATGAGTGGTATGCGATCGATCGATCAGGCGATGCGAGAGATCACTCTCTTACCTTCTTTCCCTTCTTTAAAAAAAGCAAAGTTCTTACTTATACTTTCTAACTTATATATCATATTAATGATATCAATTAACCATTAATTACAGGAAAAGTCACCATTCCGAGATCGTTCTCATGAGGAACCAAGAGACAAACAATATCCTTTTGAAATATGCCAATGACTTTATGTTGCTACTTTTGTATTGTTTATTTTACATACAGTTTTTAGGCTATTCACCTCTTAAAGTTGATTCGTTTATATTCATATTTATGTTACTTCATTGCGTCATCGGTTTGTATTAATTTTATGTTTCTCTATATTATATTAAATGGGATATTCATCAAGCTAGAATCGTTTGAATATATAAAACATAAAAAAAAATAAAAATTAAAATATTTTCAAGTAATTCCAAATACAGGGGTAGACAGAGGTCAAGTCTAGACAATTAAGTCCCTTTGACCTACCTTCCACCGAAGATTTTTTCGGGACAACGTGACAGGTGGTGAGCCTGTCGCCGTCTTTATGTCCAAGCCAATGATAAAATTCTTATGTAAGTTTTTTGAAAAACCCATTTGTACCGGCCTGCCACCGGGGATCGAACTCGGGTCTCTTGACTCGAAATTCCGACCACCCAACCACTCGGCTATCGTGACTGACCAAAATATTTTTTTAAATATTGTCTGTCTGTCTGTGTCTCTGGGTTTCAAGGTGTCGCCATCTCGAGGTCCCGGGTTCTATGGCCAGTCGGGTCAATACAAAAAAAACACTTTTTCTACATTTTCTCGGGTCTGGATGTTTGTGGTGCCTTCGTTGTTTCCTATTCCCATAACTCAAGTGCTTAAGAATCTTACATTGGGATCGGAGCAAAGTATGTGACGATGTCCCTATCTATATGTATCTATTTATATTTATTTATTTATTTACTATTATTGTTAATTTGATATTTAGTACTACCTATGAACACAGCATAGTGTCATTACCAAGCGTTTATTATATTTTTGTACATAATTACAGTGTATATGTAAACATATTTCCTTAATAAGAAATACCAGACGATCAAATGAGTCAAAGTTAAGAAGATAGAACGAAGATGCTGATGAAAGAAAGAATTGTCTTCGGCGTGGCGGAGACTACATGCAAGAATTTTGTATGTTTGAAATAGGATTATTCTATACATAAGAAATAAATTTTGTGCTCTAAGTGTATTTGGTGTTGTTATTTACTAGCAAATCATTGAGAAGTTACTGTATATAATTCCTTATTTAAAATCTGTGCCCATCTATTGCCCAATTTGTCGACCCAACCCTGTGACTAAACTGAACTTATACTATATAACAACTTGTATTATATACACATATATTATATGACATTATTATGGAGTTTACACTATGAGAAAAAAAATCAATTCGATTTAATTTCTAAATATTTCTGTTTCAGTTCTATTTTGGAAATTAAATATAAATAAAAACCGGCCGTATTATAATTATTTGGTATATTTATTTCAGGAGTTCCAGATATGTTATACTCCATGTTCCAAATAAACGACATGCAGCTTTCTCCGCGTTCTTGCAGGGCGCTAAACGTCTCATCCTCGACTCTTGTAATTCTGAGAGGCAATACGCCTTTTCCTCGGAAGAGGCTGTTAGAGCGGCATGTTGAGAATATCTCTCCTGTCGCTGCAACAAATGCGCCGAAACACAGCATTGTCTATCCCTTCAGCCTTGAAATTGCAAGTGGTATTTATCCATCGAAGGGCTCAGGAAAGGGTTTCTCCTGTCTGTTGGACAGGACAGCGGTAATACCAAATTTCTTACCAAACCAAAATTCCAAATACCAAAATTCCATTCTTCTGCGAATCCCACCGCAGCTGTTGTACTTTCCAGCCTCACAATGCATAAATCAGGTTCAACAAGCCCACTGGTAACGGCCTCATCCGGACAACTGTCCGCGATTCCCATTAAGTTACCGCCACAGTATGGGTTCGATTTATACATCTTTTTTTAATCTTCCCACCTTTCCGTAAGTCGTCGAAATCTTTCATGTCCTTTTGAACCTATGTTTTGGCGAATAACTTGTAAAACTACGTAATGGGTTGGGTTCTTTTGGCATTATAGTATGTATGAACTTGTAATAAAATCTCTTTGGCTATACTATTTGTATCTCCCCAGTTTTCGTATCATTATAAGTTTAAATTTTAATGGTTTCAAATTCAAAATAGGAAAAATTTTTGTTTATTTTTCGTATTGTCAAGATGAGTGAATCTAAAATTCGATACATTTTAAAATTTTACAAAAAAGGTAAAAATGCAAAGCACGCCGCGAAAAAAATTTACGATGTTTATTGACCTAGTGCAGTCTCTGTGAGAGTAGCACGAATTTGGTTTCAGCTTTTTCAATCCGGAAATTTTGAAGTCAATGATGCACGTCGCTCTGGTCGCCCTACGGATAAAATGGATGCCATTTTTGAAAAAGTGTAGCAAGATAACTGAAGAACTGAGAATTGACCACAAAACAGTTTAGGCGTATTTGAAAAATACTGGGTACACAAAAAACCTCGATATTTAGGTACCTCACGAGGTCACTGAAAGAAACCTAATGAACCGTATATAATATATAATCATTTGTGATTCTTTATTACGACGTAATGAAACCGAACTATTTTTGAGAAGCTGATAACTGGTGATGAAAAGTTGTTCACGTACGACAAGAGTGCGGAAAAGGTCGTGGTCAAACGCCGGTCAGGCTGATGCTGTGTGTGTGGTGGGATTGGAAGGGCATTATGCATTATGAGCTGTGACCACAAGGCAGGACCATCGATTCTGAACTCTACTGCGAACAACTGATGAGATTAAAGCAAGAAGTTAAGAGAAAGCGGCCGGAATTATTCAACAGAAGGGGTGTGGTTTTTCAGCATGATAACGCTAGACCTGACACATCTTTAGCCACTCAGCAAAAATTAAGAGAGCTTGGCTGGGAGGTGTTAATGCGTCCGCCGTATAGTCCTGACCTGACCTTCAGATTTGCACCTTTTTCGGTCTCTTCAAAATTCTTTATGTAGTGTCAGGATAACATCACGAGAGGAATTTCAAAAAAAATTGTCGCGATATTTTGATCAGAAGTCCCAAAATTTCTATAGCAATGGGATCATATCCTTACCTACAAGATGGCAAAAAATTATCGAACAAAATGGTACCTACATACTTGAGTTAAACGTAAATAAACTGTATTAAAAAATGTAAATTGTGAAACGTGTGAAAAATGTAAAACAAATGCGAAAAAAAACGTGAAGTAAATATTTTGCTGGAGTAAATAATAATAGTTGTATGTAATAAAGTCAAGATAGCCGAGTGGTTGGGTGGTCGGAATTTCGAGTCAAGAGACCCGAGTTCGATCACCAAGTGGCAGGCTCGTACCAAAGGGTTTTTCAAAAACTTATGTAGTAATTATATCGTTGACTTGGACATAAAGACGGCGACGGGCTCACCACCTGTCACGTTATTCCAAAAATATCTTCGGTGAAAGGTGGGTGAAAGGGACTTAAATTGTCTAGTCTAAACCTCTGTCTACCCCTATATTGGGACTTGCGTGAATACATTTATATCATGAAGAAGTATCAATAACGCAGTATTAGTAATGTTGTTGGCTCGTGCTGGCTAAGGCTGAAGGGGGAATCTCCAGCAGCCTGTCTATTTTCTGTAGTGGAACTGACGTGATTAAAAATCAGAGTTCAGAATCGACGGTCCTGCCTGGTGGTAACAGCTCATAATGAATAATGCCCTTCCAATCCCACTACACACACAGTATCACCTTGTTACGAGTTAACCCGGGTTTCGTCACAGTCTGTGAAGCCTGACCTGCCTTTGACCACGACCTTTTTCGCACGTTCTTGTCGTACGTGATTCACTTTTCATCACCAGTTATCAGCTTCTTCAGGTCTCACTAGGTCGTAACAAAGAATCACAAATGAGTACAGGATTCATTTGGTTTCTTTTAGTGAGTTCGTGAGGTACCCAAATATCGAGCTTTTTGTGTAACCTTTTTTTTTCAAATGCAACGAAAACCTGTTGTGGTCAATTCCCAGTTCTTGAGCTATGTCATAACTACTGACATGCCGATCTCACTCCACTTTTTCTAAAATGGCATCCATTTTATCCGTCATATGCCCACCAGAGCGACGTGCATCTTTGATATCAATATTCCCGGATTGAAAAGCCCTTAAATCAAATTTGTGCTACTCTTACAGACACTGCACTAGGTTCATAAATATCACAAATTTTTTTCGCGGTTAGCTCTGCATTTTTACCTTTTTTGTACGAAAATTTTAAAATGTATCGAATTTCTTCATTAGATACACTCATTTAAACAGTACGAAAAATAAATAAAAATCACGTTTTCCTAATTTGATTTTCGAATTATTTTCTTTAAAATTTAAACCTATAATGATACCAAAACCAGCCAGATACAAATAGTAGAGAGTAACCAAAGAGATTTTATTATAAGTTCGTACATACTATAATAAGATTACAATAGGTAATCTGTATTATGTGTCAACTGTCAAACACTGTTTAAACATACTTATTTGTAAAGATTTAACTTGATTAAACGTTTTGTTGGATAATTAAAGTAGCTTTTTGTCGTATTAATTCACGTGGTAAGATATTCTATAAAAATGGTTGTTCGCAACATATTTAATTCTCATTTTTTTTGCTAACCATTTGTAATTGTCCGCCATTTTGAGCTTCTTGTTCGCATAAGTTATTTAAAATTATTTATAATTATTAGATATAGGTTAAAATTCTACTACTGCTACTTTATTAGGTTAAATATCCTTGTGTAAAATGGCTTCTAACAAATATTTTTATTGTTGAAAATACTAAGTTGAAACTCAAGTAATTGCTTTTTACGTAACATGTCAGAAATATTACGTTTTCTAAAAGGGACAAAATCTAGGAATTAATATATTTACGTTGACCCTCGCAGGTTTTATTGTCTATGGTACCGGATTTTTTGTGTCTATGAATATTATTGAAACGTATCCTTTTTTGAGTGAATATTGTATATAGTGAGTTTCTTTATGTAAATATTTCAAATAAACTTTAAGAACAGTCCTAATATTAAAATATTTTTAAGTGCGATATCAATTTTACTAAAATCATCAAAATGCAATTAGATTAAAGAAATGATGACGTATGAACTGAGGAATTATTGTCGGCCATTTTGAATTTAGCCAATCCATGCGGTGGATGGAAAATAAAATGTAATTTTCTTTTCAAGTGTCATATAAGTGCATTTATCTTAAATTTACGTTATGTTACGTGTTTTACTTGTTAAGTTTAAATGGGCAAAACATTAAGGTGATATATAAAAAAAAAAATAAGAAAACCACGTCTTGCTAACATTAACCGAGTTACGCGCCGTTAAAGGTATTTTGGTATATGGTATTTTAACCATATAATAAACTTTCATTAATAGAAGTGTATTATAAGTGCTAAGGTAAATTTTGATACAATAGTTTTAGTAATCCTATGAATTGTGTGTAACTATTGATACAATAGTTACACACAATTCATAGGATTGCTTAAACCGAACGTTTGGAAATGCGTATTGCGTATGGCAACACAACAATTACATACATTTCCGTAATACGTGGTTGTCACATATTTATAATTAATAGCACATGCTGGTTTAAATTTAATTAAATTAAAGTAAATGTGTTACTATAATTGAGACATGTAGATGGATTATAAACAAGTTATAAAGTCGGGGGGTTCTACAGGCGTGATGTCGATAGATTAATAAGGTTATCAGAAGATGTCAATCAGATTCGGCCATTTGTATTATATTTTCATATTATTTAAACCTTGAAATAAAGTATAAGAATAAAGTTGTCTTACAAAAGTGAATATTTAGTACAGTAATGATTAAATTTTGTGTAATAAATAATGTTGAGTTTTACAATGGTTGGTATTCTATCGGGTTTTAATTTCTCAAATCTCAGTCAAATTTTTTAGATAGTGTTGCCAAGTTATGTGATAAATCATTTATATTATAAAACAAAAAAATCTAATCCACCCTTTTTAACTTCGTTGGTCTTTGTTGGTCATTGCAGAAAGACGTGTATGCTATCTGAAGACGGGGCGGGTAGCTAGTATTATATATAAAGTAATAATAATATTATATCAATATATGCATTTTTATTAAAATATATTAGTAAAACTCAAATATTTATGTTCATTTCAGATATCAGAGATAATGGAAGATGATAATAAAAAAGTGTTTGAGGCAAGCATTGAAAGAAATTCGTGCACTTTAAATAACGATCTCTACGATATAATTTCAAGAGAAGTCCTCAAACCAATAACCTTAAATAGTGAGACTCAAGATAGTTGTAATTTTCAACCAACGATAGGCAAAGTTTATGCAACAAAGAAAAAAAGTAAGCTGAAGGTGAATACAGTTAGAGATATACGAAATGAGTACGAAAAAGATATTTTTGAAACTTTACCAAGTGAATTAGAACGACAACAAAAAAATTTATTTCGAAAAATAAGGGGTGGATATGCTAAAGATGAAAATACAAAAAAAATGGCATTGAGCTTATTGAACTCAAATAAACCAATTTCTAGGTCTTCTTGGCAAATGTTAATGAATATCAATCCTAAAGGCCATAGTCATTCTTCTCAATTTGTTTTATGGAATGGCAAGTGCATTCAAGTCAATGGAAGCAGAGGTGGTAAAAATAAGTTTATTTGTAATTATGATATATACAAAGGTAAAGAATTTTTAAATCCAATATCATTGATAAAATATGAAGCTCCTACACCAAAGAGAGGATTATTACGTGATTCTTTAAATATACGTTTTAAGCCCGGACCATTAAGGAAAAAAAAAGAACTTGATTATTCTTACCAGAAATATCATGTCGGTGGTGTGAAAATAGTAGATTTACCGAAACCTGGTTTAGAGATTCAACCATTATATGGAACGCCACTAGAACCAACAATTACAACTTTCTTAAAAAATCTACAAAATGAAGATGGTACAATATCTGATAAATGGGCCGAGTTTGCAGTATCAATGCTGGGTAATGTTACCAATGGTAAAGTTCAAATTGGGAGTAATGAATGTATAACTTTTAACTTGAATTACAAATGTAATCAGAAACAAATTATAATGCGAAACGATTTTGATAGAATTCCTGAAATGACGGCTTTGGATAGTTTAAGCAGTTGTAATAATTCTCTATGTGTTACTACTGACGAATCTTTTTTAATGTCTGAAGTACAAAATATCCTTGACAGTATGTTAGGCTCAGTGGAAATTAGCTTGAAACAAGACATTATGTATTCTGGTGCTGATGATCCAAGGGATACTTTCATCAATGAAAGTCAAAATACCGGCATCCATATTAAAGAAAAGATAAAAAGAAAGTATTGTGAATTGGATAGACTTGATGTGACTGTCATAAGATTATCAGATAAGCGTCAGGGAAATGATTCGGAGCCGTGCCGCCAGTTATATTGCTCTTTAGGTTGTGTTTGTGATTCCTTAAAGTGTGCATATAACCTAAAAGAACATTGTGGTCGTATAGAATGTATGTTCGCTTGTAAGTGTGATTTTTCAAATTATAAAATATCAGATTCTTTAGAAGGAGACTGCTCTGAATTTTTGCCCGGTTTAGTATTTTTAGACAAAAAAATTAATGATAGTTTATCAAGAGAAGAACAAAAATTTCATCAAACTGTTATTGTGACTGATGAAAAAAGTATTTTATTAAAGTCAAAAAGAAGAAACTTGAAAACTTCAAAAAAATATGCCGACTTCTATAGCAGCATGCGTTTACGAACTGAAAACAAACTACAACCAGTATTAACCGTTATAGATACAAAATTACAATGTGACAATATTGAACCTTGGTGTATGGTACATAGCTTGTATAAATGTTTCTGTGAAGGTAAATTTACTCAAAGTATTACTTATGATTTACCTAATAGCGAAATGCGCATGAAATATGGATTGTCGTGTGTCGATAGTAATATAAAAGTTCCTTTAGTTGAAGAAGTCGTTAAAATGGAAATTGATGCTAAGAATATTAATTCAGACAAACATGGAAAGACCGATAAGAATAAAAATGATATATCCGATGACCTAAGTGCATTAATTAAAACTGAATTAGATATTAAGACCACTAATCCTGATAAATATGATAAATCTGATAAAAATAAATATGATTCACATAATTCGTCAAATTTCATTTGTGCTAGAGTTTTGCCATACGAAGGAAGAAAATTTAGCGATGGTTACTACTTTCGGACAAACGAAAAGATTCTGCATATGGAAAAGAATGATGAAAAACTTCACGCTAAAATGTTAAATCTTATGGCACAGACGAATGACAATGAACAAAACGCTGAAAGTAAACCTAACAACATTGGAAAACAAAGTAATGTTGTTGATGTTGCAAATGTTCCCTTTGAGCTGGATGAATTATTAAATAATATCCTTCAGGAACAAGAAAAGCTAATGGAGGAAACTATTTCTTCAGAATCAGAGGAGTTGATTGCAAAGACGGTAGAAGAATTAAAAACTAAACGATTACCAAATAAAACAAAATTAGTAGAATGGCTTGAGTGTACCTATAAGAAATATAAAGAACGCGTTGAAAATGGTAATTGGAAAACTTTGTTAAGCCCTCCGCGGATGGGAAAAGTAGCGCTTTATCCATGGGATTTTATATTAAGTAGATACCAAGAAAGAAAGAATTTGTTTTTTATTACCGTACAAAAACCGTTTCGTATATTTATGGCTGTTGACGCACGAAATCCAATTTTTGAGCGTTGTATCAATATTCGTCTTATTCCGCAGTCCGATATTCTGGAGTATCCAGTAATGGTTCGTAATTTAATTTGTAACGCTAAAGACATGAAAGAGAATTTTTGCATATTATGTGGATTAACACATTGCTGGGAACTAATTGGTTCTGTGACAAAATTAAATGAAAACGTATCAAATACACCTGAGGAGAATACTGCAGCAGAATATTCTTTGAACGACAAAAACTTACAAAATGATTTAAACGATATCTCAAGTAATATTAGTAGTGATGGTGAAAGTAATTGCAATCACCAAGAATCGAAATGGTTTATTATGACGGTAGAAGATGATTTCAGTGAAATTCAGTTTTATAAGAAGGGTTTCTTTGTTAAGTATGAAAGCATATTAAAGGCAATACAAGTAGCAAGGAAGGTTGGAAAAACTGTGCGATTGTCGTCGCAAAGATGTAACGATGGAAGTGGTATTCCGCAGTTTGGTATATATGCGACTCCTAATAATAAGGAACATTCTGTATTTATAGGACCATACGAAAAAGACGAATCTTTGGGTGTGGAGACTATTAAAAATTCTAATGAAGTGTTAGAAAAAAACAAAACACGAGGAATATGGATTAATATAAATAAAGTTGATAATTCAAAAGTAATCGATAATCCACTTTCTTTTATTCCTCTAAAGAAGGATTGGCATAGTATAGTAACTCTAGAAAATGATTCCGATTCTGATATTAATAAAAGCAAAGAATGTTTATCGTCATCCGAAACCATGGATTTAAGCGATGAATCTATAAGTCCCGTCAAAAACTCGGATAAAAGTTTGAAAACTGTGAAAGTAGTTAAACCAATTAAAATACGTAAAACAAATGGATTTTATCAATTAGCTTCAAATAGTTTATTAAAGAAATTTTCATTTAAAAAATGTGCATTAAATAATGACTTATCAGAAAATAGAGACAAGCCAGGTTCTAGTTCTTATCTGTCTAATACAGTGCTAAGGTCAAGTATACCAATGAAATTTCCACAATGTGGGAACTCTGAATTACAGAATAAAACTTTTAACAAGCCGGTGGCTGAAATAGCACCACAAATAAAGATAACTGACATCGCTGCCTTATGTAATACAACTTCTAGTACTCAGTCAAAACCTGGTAAAAATCAGTCTCAGGGGGGCATGTTTATACTAAAACCAGAGGAAATCAATGAAAGACTAGCGAATAATTTCTTTCATGTTTTGCAACCACTGGAGAATAACAATGTTAAAGCGGATGCAGATTTATCTAGTGAAGCTTCCACGTTGGATCTTGAGAAATTTCTTGATTCTTCAGTAGAATGTTCGGCACCTGTTTCTGAAGTTTATTTAATTTCGGACGATGAAGATATTGCTATTGCTAGCGTTTGGAGGAATGTGTGGATTTCTTGCAAAAATATAAAAGGCCTTGGGTGGATAGCAGGCAGACAAAATAATGAAAATAAATTAAGCTTTGAATTTCCGGGCTTCACATATACTGACTTTTATGACCAAAAGGAAGCATTTAACAAAATAAATCAGTACGTATAATTTTTCATAGGCTTACTAATTACTAGTTAGTAGTAGTAGTAGTAATAGTAAACGTATACTTACCTATATATGAGGTCCATCCACGAGGTTGGCTCTAAAGGTCGAAATCTCCAAAACGAAAACATTGAAACCTAAAAACGTAACGTGCTTTCTTTTGCGACACCAGCTCTGTACACATCATTATCCTTTGAGTTGTTTCTGCCGTTCTGGTGTCACGGTAGAACTGGTACTCCTAAATATACCGATGTTTATAATTATGTAAGTTACCAATGTCACATGACATAACTTTGAAGTTATTGAAATTCTTGGGTTTTATCTGGACCTTTCTTTTCATTTAACACCCTGCAACGTCATTTTACCATTTCCGCTTTTACCCTTAAACGACAACTATGTAAGGGCGTGGGTAAAAGGATCACCAAACTTCGTATCAGAATATAATAAGAATATAAAATACAGAGGTCTATACTTTTCATACAACTTTTAATTACAATGAATATAATAAATGATATATGTGAACTCATTATATTAAACAAACTAGGATTCCTGTTATGTTGGTAATTGAACAATGATAACATAAAGATCCATAAGTAGTAATTGTTATATATATTAAACATCCTTGGCATCTAGTAAAGGCATTCATGTTAATATCAGTACTCATAAGAATGGGAAAATTAATGTTTTCGGCATTCGAAACTGCAACCCCTGCTTCATAGGCAGAGTTGCTACCAAATAGGCTACCAGAACATTATATAGTGGGTACATTTTTATAGATAAACAGTTAAATTTACTTTCTTTTAAATGTAATAGGTATCTAGGTATCTTTTAAATGTTGGTAATTGCACTATTGTTACCAAAGTAAATGTTTTGATTCCATGTCGAAATAAAAGTTTTCATAGGGGCTTATAGATAGATATGTACGAATAGGTATAAAATTGGCGGCTCTTTAATTAAAACTTCAAATATAAATGTAAAATATATAAATTTAATGAATTTAATATTTCAGAGTCTTTTCTAGAAAGGTTTGTGTGCCGAAAAATATAACAATGCAATGGCAAGTCATAGAGTCAGAAAAGGATTTGGGATCAGAACATAAATTAGAATCAGAAGATTTACACTCAGATTTTGTAAGTATATCATGTGCAGTGTAAACATTATAGCTGTTCAGTTACGGAAGAGCTTAATAGGGGTTAAATAGGGTTTCCTTCCTTTCCGTAGAAAGAGGCGACTAAAGCGAAAGCCGAGAATTCCGTAAATCCCATCGAATATAGCCAACTCCTATTGAGTTGAACATCACAATGAATTAAATAGATGTGACAGGCAGCAGTCTTAGGTTTTAGGCATTTTAGATACTGCTATCGCCAATCCCATCCAAGATTGGTGATTATACTGTCTTTATTGCGGGCGATATCTATCGTCAGCAGTTTACAGGCTGTTATGTATGTATAAATCAATTCAAAAAAATCAAAATTCAAATGAATCCTAATTAACGCTACTAACGATTTCGAGATTTATTGGAACTAAACTATTGTATTGTATGTACGGGATGGAAGAGTGAATATTAAAAGGTGTGTCGAGGTAGACCGAGACTAACTTTCGAAGACCATGTGAGCAAATTGCTCGAAACGGGGAGGGTCAAGAGTACTCGGATACCTAGACGTGCATGTATGAAGATGATGAATCTGAAAGAAGCGAAAGAAGTATGTAGGGATCGTGACACTTGGCGATCTGTTCTCTCTGACTACTCCGTCAGAGATTGTGCGTGAAGATAAGTAAGTAAGTAAACTATTGTACTCTGTGAATATTTGCATTTCTCAGAATCTGAATATATTTTAAGGTACTGACAAGACACGGCTTAATAAATAAGAACAATTTATTATTTGACGGTGAAATGAGTTTTACTGATGATACCGAAGTCGCATTACCAAGTCCTGCGGCTGCTTCCGCGCCGCCATCACCAACTGTACGAAATTTGGAAGACGATATTACTAGCAAACAGGTACAGTAGTGTATTATGTTTGTAATATTATGTTCCCTTTCGGAATTTAAATTATTTTCTACAAAACGCTTTGTATGACTTCCGATTGGTGTCTGTTATTTCCCTGCGATGTTATTATAAATGTATTCCACTGTGCGAGGTAACAGTCTGATCAGTATTGGAATTTCTTGCCACAAAAAGTTTCTACGAAATGTTTGCTACAGGCATTGACTAACCCTCAATCCCGGACATTCAGCCGGCACTGGCTGAATTTATTGGGTATCGTCACGTCGCTTTGGTACAAATGATAATTCCAAATATTCTTAACAATGAAATTTGTATATTTTTGGGATCTCTAAATTTATAGATTCATTATTAAACAAATTAGAAAAGTCATTTCAAAAGTCAACATGGAAGGGATTCGAATCCGTGATCTCCGCCGTGCCTAGGCGATGAGCTTATCTTAACGTAGCAGAAACTGTCAGGCTCATCACTTGCCAAATAAGCTTTGGTGAAAAGTCCTAGTATGAATAAAAAAAATAATAGATACTGTAAGACTGTAAGTCACGATAGCCGAGTGGATGGGTGGTCGGAATTTCGAGTCGAGAGACCCGAGTTCGATCCTAGGCAGGCTCGTACCAATGGGTTTTTTCAAAACCTATGTACGATTCATATCGCTGGCTTGGACATAAAGATGACGACGGGCTCACCATCTGTCACGTTGTCCCGAAAATATCTTCGGTGGAAGGTGGGTTAAAGGAACTTAATTGTCTAGACTAGACCTCTGTCTACCCTGTATTGGGAATTGCGTGAAGATATTTATTTACATTTAGATACTGTAAAACATAGATAATGTAAAAGTTTTGTATACGTTTAGTAGATTGTTTATGATCTTTATTTTTTTTTTTCAGGAAGTTGAAATGTTAGACTTATGTGACTCAAACTGAAGTACTGGTCGATGATTATGCATTGCGGATGATGCAAAGATACACGTGAAATTAACATTTCTGCTCTACTTAAAAACCTTCGAACTTTGTTTTCATGGCGCAATGTGACATCTAAATTACGCAGTCATTGTAATAATTGGATTTCAACGTCTATCAAAGCCCATGTGTATAGCATAAAATCGAACTATTTCACACACTGAATGTAGATACCCTTCGATTCGAAGACAAATAGAGATAAAGATAAAATTAAAATAAATGTTCATCTCATTTGCTTTTAGTTCAGTATTCTATTCTTTACGTATAATATAAAAATATTTATGTAATACTTTTTAAGCCGGTTGCGCGTTTACATATCTATTTTTATAGTGATTCAATTCCATTGCCTGCGAGTTGTCTGATGTTACCATCTCTAATCTGGCTGTTAAGCATAGTAATAATGGCAAATCGTCCTTTCAGGAGAGCCCTGTGTACTACAGACATACCAAAAATTATGTATCCCAGCAAATTAGCTTTAATTGCTTTAAAACTTTGATTTACGGTCCGGTGTACATAAGTATAATCTTATAATGTTATAAGGGTTGCCATTTATTTATATCAAATAACAAATTGAACCCATCATGGAACGAATGGAGAGGAGGGGTTAAGATGGAAATAAAAAAAATATGGTTTTAATTAATGTTATAAATTTAGCCAGTTATCAGGTCATTTGACCTTTCATTAGTTAAAAAAATTGATTATTATACTTAGTATCTAAGTCAGAACAGTGAGTTTTAGTTCAACAAATTTTAATAGCCCAGAAATGAGCGTGTTATTTTTATTTAATATCTTTTTCGTTTTTTACAGTTAGTATATTTATCATAGTAATACCACAAAAATATTTATATATATAACTTGCTTTAATACTATATACTTTTATAGCCATATGTTGCGAAGCTATCAACACATCAAAAATAATAAAGCTTCTTCGGCAACCCTAATATTACAAACTTTTTTTTTAAAGAATACTAGCAATGCCGAATAACATTACTAGTATTCCTGTTAACCACTCCAATTAAGCTGCAATGCTTGTGGCTGGAGTTGGTTTCCGTCAATAGTCGAAAGGCGGGGCCCGAACCTGCGACGTCATGTTTCGCAGTCCGCACCCTAAACCATTAGGCTATTGCCGCTCTTTAAACTCGAAGTACCGAGTTGGAAATTGTATGAGTGTGATATAGTAAATGTCAAATATGTGTGTGAGTACGTTTCTGAAAAGACGTGTTTTTCTTTTATGTCTAGTTGTTACTAAGAATTTATTTTTACCTGTGTATCTTTTAAGCAGACTGAAGTATGTTCTTACTTAAGTATTTGTCAAAAGTCTGTAACGTAGTCAGTATATAAATTTCTGTGATATTACTTTAATGTAACGTATGAGACGCAAGACTTGATGTCCAATGTTAATTTAGCTCAGAGAGTTATTGTTACTTTTATGATAAGAAAATCGCAGATAAACCAATGGGTTTTTCTAAAAACTAAGTACAAATGATATCGTTGGCTTAGACATAAAGACGGCGACGGGCTTACCACCTGTCACCTTGTCCCGAAAATATCTTCGGTGGAAGGTGGGTCGAAAGGACTTAACGGGTCGAAAGGATCTAGACTAGACCTCTGTCTACGCCTGTATTGGGAATTGCGTGAAGATATGTTTTTTTAATTTTTTAAACAAAACCAAGTGATCGCAGGCGCTTTTGTTATATCTTAGAAAACAATTTCAAAATTGTGTAGAGGTCCTTATTGAATCAATCATTCCTATGTGAATATCTCTGAATTTTTAATATGCTAGTTAGTATTTAGTAATTATTTTTCTGTGTTAAACGGCTAGTGACGAATTAAACATACTTAATTTACGATTTTCAAAAAATTGTTGATTTGGAAAAATTACGAGAATATGTACTTTAATACTTCTAAAAGACTTGCAGTTAATAGCAAAAACAAAAAAAAACTTTTAAGGACTTCTTTGCTTAAAGTTTTTTGAAAGTGGAAATCTTGGTGCATTCGTTTTAGAAGTCGTCGAAATTTCCTTTTAGTTTACTTTGGCTTGTGTAAACTTGTAAAATATTTTTTCATCGCTTTTTTTTGTCGATGTGTAAGCATTTCATATACTGCAAGGCAATCAAAGTTTCTTATAAAAACCTTATGTAATCAACCTTGTCCAAACGCTTTATCTATGAAGTAATTTTGCAGTATAAGAAGTATTTTAAATTTTTTTTCTGATTTTTGTAAAGATTCTACATTAAAGAAGTTTGATTTTTAACTTGTTAATTCTAAGATTCCGATATTTAGTTATCCTTTTAAAATAAATTTTATTGTTAAACTGCCCGTTTTGTTTATTTTCAAACGATTAAACGAAACGATTATTGTTTTTTGAAAATAGAAAGTGTTTTCGATAATTACAGGTTTTTAGATTTTTCTTTTTTAATATCATCACGTGTTCTCAATATTTGGTCCAAGGCCAGACAACTTAGTATCGTCAACCCTTTCCCAGGTTTTCCACCGGAGTATATTTGGGGCAACGTGACAGAGAGAGAGCTTGGGATCATCTTGGTATTCGAGCCAACAATACGAAAAGGATATATGTTACGAAAAAATTGTTATGAGATTTCTTCCTGGTGATCTCATGTTTTCTGATTCAAATACCGATTAGCCAATCACTGGTCTATCTTTAAATATTAATGAAATTAAACTTATGTTAATGATCTGATAATGATGATGATTATAGGAGTTGCGTGAAGATATTTCTTTTATTTTATTGAAATCCCTTTTTTAATGTTGCAGTTGCTTACTATAAAGTCTGGCACAACGGCTTACGGTGTACAGTCTAATCAAATCAAATCATTTATTTATCGATATAAGTAATATACATCCATCTATCATCACTTGATAATCTACCACCGTTTCGTAATGAAGTTACTCTAACGTAGAAGAAACATGCAAAAGAACCTCCATGGGTATACACTTTTTTTCCTTTTTTTCACAAAGGAAATACAAAGTTCAACATTAATTTAATCAGAAATAGTCTAGGAGCGATCAACTCATTCATTTCCAGGGGTTATTCTGTATTCTATTAGTATCATATATTCATTTATATTGTAATAACCCTTTTTGTACAGTTTTTCTTTCATAATTACGTTGAACCTGTGTTTAGATATTCTTTTAGTTAATTGACTCAGGCGTTACTTTGCGGAAATTCATTGTAAAGTTGTTATTGCAAAAGTTACTTCGCAAAACTCCACATGCAAATATAAAAAGGCATATGTTACCTGGTCCGAAGTGAAGAAGAGCAAGCAGATGCGTGCACTTTTTTTTGCAGATACTACTACTTCTAAATTTGGATCAAAGTGAGCTAAAGTTGGAGCCACTACTAATTTATTCTTTATATATCAATAGCATTTAAGGCTTTATCTTGATGCACACTCCACTTAAATAAATTATCCTATTTTAAAAGTGAGTAGAGTCAGAGTCTTTAAAAGTAGCTCGTGATCGGAAACACTGAAGGTACTATGAACAAGCGCATCCGAGAAAATGTAGAAAAAATGGTTTTCTACATTGACCTGTCCGGGAATCGAACTCAGGACCTGTCAGCTGGCGACACCTTGGAAACCAATGTGACCGTTTCTCGTTAGTTGTCACAGAGGTTGTTGTCGAGAAGTCCTTACTTCTCGACAACAACCTCTGTGTCAAGGTGTTCAAATCAAATCAAATCATTTATTCATCGATATAAGAACATACATTCGTTTATAGATACTCATTTTAATCTACCACCGTTTCGTTATGAGGTACCTCTAACGGAGAAGAAACAGGCGAAAGAAACTCCGTAGGTATCCTCTTTTTTGGTCAATATTTTTAACAATATAATACATTATACAAATGTAATGTGATATTTCCTAGAAATAGCTTGGGAGCGATCACCTCATTCCCAGGGGTTACTGTCACTAATATATTCATTTATAATACCCCTTCCTATAAACATAATAACCCTTCCTATAAAGCTTTTCTTTAATAAATTCCTTAACCTGTTAATAGACAGGCTTTGCACATTTACTGGGACTTGTTGTAGAAGCGTATACATCGCCCTAAGAACGAGTTACTTACTCTATGGTGTCTAGTAACAGGTGTTATAGTTATAACCGGAGTTATAGTAGCTTGTGTTTGTTCCTAGTATTTACATTATGTACATCAGAAGTCTTGCTAAAAGTATTAATATTTTTATGCACATACATTAAATTTTCATATATGTATTGAGAGGCCAGTGTTAAAATATTAATTTCTTAAAAATTTTTTTTAAATTTCTATGAGTCCAGAGCTCGGGAATTTAGACAATATACAGCTCGTATGGCCCTCTTTTGTAAAACAAATACTGTTTCTACGTCAGCTGCATGACCCCATAGCAGAATACCATATGACATTATGCTATGGAAGTAACTAAAATAAACAAATCTAGCCGTTTGTACATCAGTTAAGAGCCTTATTTTTCTTACAGCATATGCTGCAGAGCTTAACCTACTCGCAAGTTGGGATTTATGGGGGCCCCATTGAGCCTCGCATCAAGTGTTATTCCAAGAAAAACAGCTGTGTCCTCAAAGCTCAACTCTTCCCCATTTATTAGTACATTGGTATCACCCAAATGTTTAACATTAGGTGTTGAAAATTTTATACATTTAGTCTTACAAATAAGACTTAATTAGGTAAAGAGCCGTATTTCTGATACCGTAATGGTGTAATTTACTGACAATTATTTCATGATGAACGCAATCAAAAGCCTTAGAGAGATCACAAAGGACACCCAAAGCATCCTGTGTTCTCTCCCAAGCATCACATATATACTTAATTAGCTCAACACCAGTATCGGTTGTTGAGCGACCCTTGTAAAATCAAACTGATTGCAGTGTAATTGTTTGTTTAAATTAAAATATCTTAACAGTTGAGCAAGAACAATTTTTTCAAAAATTTTACTAAGTGTTGGTAGTACCGAAATTGGTCTAAAGTTAGTGGGGTCCGAAGTACTACCAGATTTAAATAAAGGTATTACTTTACTTTGCTTCATAAGGTCAGGAAATACACCAGACTCTACACTTCTATTAAATATTATGGACTAATGAGGTGCAATCAAATCTATTATAGAAGCAATCACTTCAACGGACATTCCCCATAGATCCGCCGTTTTCTTACATTCAAAAGTGTTGAACATTCTCACAATATCTTTTGAACTTACAGCCTCAAACCTTTAAGGTTGAAGTGCAAGCTCTTACATTTTCCTTCAGTAACGTCTCAGCAACAACAAAAGAAGAATTCAGCGTCTGTGTAGTCAAAATTGGAATTTCACTAAAAAAAGTCTCAAAAACTTTAGCTACCTCATGATTAGTATTTATAACTTATATAGTTCTATATAGTTCAACATCCCGTCACCCGTGAGAAAGAGAGGTTATAAGTAGGTGTAACCGTAGTCGCATCATGACCTTCGGTCTTCAGATTCAATCCGTTAGAATGAAAGCCGCCATAACAATTCACCATCCGGTTTAGTGTATACCTTGATAGATATACCCTCAGCTAAATTATGCTCCCTTTAAAACAAATGTACACGGTACATGGTTGTACACTTAAAACATGCTTTCAACTAGGTACAGAAGCTAGGCTACATCCGACAGTATGAAGACTTTTAGCTACCTACCAGAGAAATTCCCATTTAACCCAGTTACAAGTATTGTATAAAATGCCTTTCTTCGTCAAACAACGCTAGTGTTACTTTACTTGAAGAACTTGGCTCAACAGCACATGAACAGTATTGGTTAAGAATTAGAAAAGCTTTGCTTTTGACTACATATAAGGAATGTAAATTGTATAATGTACACTCTTCAAATCCATTAGAAATGTTTAAGTTAAATATTTGGGTAAGCGGAGTAAATGTAAATAAGGTCATAGAAACTAATGTAGATTGTGTAAAAGAATCTAAAAGAAATCACGAAATCAATTCTCTTAAATTTAATATAATCAAATAACTTAATCGTAAATATTCATTCCCAATCTGTTCACGGACGGGTCTAAAATTAAAGGTGGTTTCGGAGCTGCTTTTTATAATGTAAAAGGAAATGTATCACAAAAATTTAAGGTAAACACAAAAGTGTCCTAAAAAATGTGACTATGGAACTCATTGCAATCTATCAAGCGCTTAACTTTATTACTGGTCAAATGGGCCAAAATTTTGTAGGAAAGCAAAAGTGCCTTACATATAGCTCGATGCGCCTCTGATTTTAGCAGAGGTGTACCGATAGCTTACGCCATTTTAAAAATAATACACGATTTCAATAATCACAATATGAAGAGGTAGTAGTAAAAAGGGTGATGCATGGTGGAATGACGAAGTGAAAGAAGCTGTAAATAAGAAGAAGAAAGCATGGTTAGACTACTTGGCCTCTAGTAATGATAAGGATATGAGAGAGAAGAGGAAAGAAAGATATAAGCTCCAGAAAGTTCACACGAAAGCATTGATTGAGGAAGTGCGTGAAAGGAGTAGAATGGAAGCGGACGAAAGGTTGTCGCACAACTTCAAGGAAAACTCCAAACTCTTCTGGGAAGAGGTTGGAAGGACCCGGAGTGGTGCGACAGCCTTAAGAATGAATAAAGTGCTTTCGGGAACCAATGACGTCCTCTCAGAAAAATCGGACGTCATGTTCGGATCCGGGGGTGACGTCGTGATTGGTACGCCAGACTCGGACCTCGATGACACTGAGGTCATCAGTATGAAAGAGATTGAATGTGCGATTAGAAGTTTGAAATGTGGTAAGGCTGCGGGACTAGACAGAGTTACTGCTGAAATGGTCAAGTATGGTGGGCCACGCGTCTGGGACAGCTTTCATCTGCTGTGCAATTTGTGCTGGCGAACGGGGGCTGTTCCGGATGATTGGCGATCCGCGGTCATTGTGCCTTTATATAAAGGTAAAGGTTCACATTATGACTGCGGGTGCTATCGGGCGATCAGCTTGACCAGTTTAGCAAGTAAAGTTTACTCGAAGGTTTTGACACGTAGGATGCAAGATAAATCGGAAAGATTTCTATGGGAGGCACAATGCGGATTTAGACCTGGAAGAGGATGCACGGATCAAATGTTTTCTCTCCGCATGATCACGGAGAAGCTTCTGGCTGCTAACCAGAAGATTTTCTGTGCTTTTGTGGATCTTGAGAAAGCATTTGATAAGGTTGTAAGGAAGAAAATGTGGGAACTGTTGCCGGGGTATGGTGTGGATGGTCGATTGCTAAGGGCTGTGCAGTCACTTTACTGTGACTGTAAAGCCTGTGTGCGGGTAGGGCATGACCTGTCACCCATGTTTAGCGTCCAAACGGGCGTAAAACAGGGTTGTGTTATGTCTTCCTGGCTATTCATACTGTATCTCGACAGCTGTTTACAGAAGCTGAAAGATAGCTGTTTGGGTGTGAAATTGGGTGACATAAAAGTAAATTGTCTGCTTTATGCTGATGATGCAGTGCTTATAGCACCATCAGAGGCAGAACTGCAGGCATTAGTCACGTGTATGAAATAAGAATGTGAAATTAATGGTCTCCGTTTGAATGCTAATAAAACTAAGGTTCTGGTATTTGAAAGGGACGAAGAAAGAACGAAGTGCGAAATTTGGGTAAATCAGGAATGTCTAGAACAGGTGAATGAAATTGTATACTTGGGGAGTGTGTTTAGCTGGGATGGAAGATGTGATTTAGATGTGGACAGGCGTGTCGCTGCCGGGAACAAAGTCAATGGTGCCCTGACTGTGTTAATCAAAAGGCAAGGCGTTGTGAAAAGTGCACGCCTTGTAATACATAACGCAGTGTTGGTACCGACTTTGTTATATGGCAGCGAAACCTGGGTATGCCAGAAGAAGCATTAAAGCAGGTTGAGTGCAGTGGAGATGCGATCTCTTTAAGTAAAATGTGCGGCCTTACCATGGCCGACCGAAAGCGAAACGAAGAGATTCGCAATATGGCAGGTTTGAAAGATGACCTTGTCTCAAAAATGGATAAGGGCGTGCTTCGATGGTTTGGGCACGTTGAGCGAATGAGTGAAGACCGAATGGTGAAGAAAATATATAGCGTGAAAGTTAATATTAAAAGGTGTCGAGGTAGACCGAGACTAACTTTCGAAGACCATGTGAGCAAATTGCTCGAAGAGAGGAGGGTCAAGAGTAGTCGGATACCTAGACGTGCATGTATGAAGAAGATGATGAATCTGAAAGAAGCGAAAGAAGTATGTAGGGATCGTGACACTTGGCGATCTGTTCTCTCTGGCTACCCCGTCAGGGATTGTGCGTGAAGATAAATAAATATATATAATAAACAATATAAACCTGAAGCTGCAATGGGTTCCATCTCATATAAGTATAAAGAGCAACGAAGAGGCTGACAAATTGGCTAAGTTAGCGGTGACTGAAGGTGAGAATTTTTTCACACTATTCTGAAATACTTTATAAATTCAAAATTAAATATTATGCCAAATTTATATATAAGAATATTTTGATGAAAGGAGCAGACAAAAGGGTATACGGTATAAAATAATCAAGTGTAAGCCTCCTCGATTACCTTGGTTTGCAGAATCCTAAATGAGTAGACCATTTATTGTAACGGCAAATAGGTAACGTTCAGGACACTTCCCTTCAAATAAATTTGCTTACCTGATGGGAAAAATTATAAATAAATAAATATAAATAAATATCTTCACGCAATTATCAATACAGGGGTAGACAGAGGTCTAGTCTAGACAATTAAGTCCCTTCGACCCACCTTCCACCGAAGATATTTTCGGGACAACGTGAAAGGTGGTGAGCCTGTCGCCGTCTCAATGTCCAAGCCAACGATAAATTCGTACATAAGTTTTTGAAAAAACCCATTGGTACGAGCCTGCCATCTGGGGATCGAACTCGGGTCTCTTGACTCGAAATTCCGACTACGCAACCACTTGGCTATGTGGTTTAGTGGTAGATGTACATCAAATATTTGCGGAGTGTGTGAAACACGAGAGTAAGAGTGAATCATTGATGCAGACATAATATAAATAGAGTGGACGTTGGAAGAGTTCAGGCGATATTAGCTGAACCAAACTCTGTATCAGCGAAAAGCATATTTACCATGGTCATGCAGAATAAATGATTTAATCTCTCGATTGTGGCATTCAGTTTTTATAAATGAATGTTGATTCAAAACTTTATATCAGGGTATGATGGGGCTGGCATATTCAAATAGAATAAAAGCCCCTAAATAAATAAAGAAAAAAAAAAACCCAGTAGCGGCCATCAGTTAACGTCAGTTTTATGTGTATGTTTAATTTTTCTGTGTTTATCTAAAAATTATTGTTGAAAGTGAAACTCATGCCATTTATGGATCACTAATAGTGAGAGGTAGGTACGTATTGCCGTGTGTATATGAATTATATATACATAATGTATGTGAATGAAACAAAAGTAATTTTGTAAATATAATGTATTTCAAAATAAATATTGAAAGGTTTGTATATTTAAAATAAAACGCTAAATGTACTTACTATTCCTAAGCTATGTTTTAAACAAAGTTGCTATACAATTTGGGAACCCTGATATTTTTGTTTTTAAAATTTATATTTCAAAAGTAGCCTTCGTCTGCAAATTAAAGTTAAAAATGTGTTTAACAAACAAAGTAATACACGACTACGTTTATAATCTACACATTGGCCACGTTCACACGTCACATATTTATTCTTAGGAGTCGAAGTTAGGTTTGAAGTAGTCCTTGATTTAAATTTATTAGTATTCATAATAAAACCCAAACAAGTACAAATTAAACATTTAAAATATGTCTTAATTCAGTGTTATTTATTAGCAAGTAAAGGAAACTGGACAGATCCAATGTGTTTGTGCACTAAAAGCAGGATTCTAATCTCTTCTTCTATAACTTACTAACAGGTTCTTCTTCTTTCCAGACTATCAAGAGTCCACTGATGAACATAGGCTAGCCCCAGAATTCGCCACAAAGAACGGTCTTCCGCCACCTGCATCCATTGACTCCCCGCGACATTTGCAGGTCGTCAATCCATCTTGTGAGGGGTCGTCCTACACTGCGTTTGCCTAAACGAGGTTGCCACTCGAGAACCTTTTTTCCCCAACGGTTATCAGTTCGTCGAGCTATGTGACCAGCCCTTTTTCACTTCAGCGCGCTGATCCTTACTGCTATGTCAGTTACCTTAGTTCTGCTGCGGAGTTTAGTGGCTACTAATTCTCGTAGTGATTGTTTAATTAAGTTACGTTATATATTTTTACCTGTGTAATGGTAGGTCATCAGAAAATCTATAAAAACGAATACTAATTTTAATTACACGTACTTTAGTTATATGAAGTACTAATACAATGTAAAGTAACACATTAAAATATCAGACATCACATGATTAGTACTTGGATTGTAAATGAAATAGCAATAAAATATATAGCAGGGGTAGTAATAATAAAGAGTTTGGGGATTTCATTACGAGCGACTGAACCTTAAATAAGATATTAAATTAAATAATTTTATTTCTACATTTATTTTCTGAGATTATAAATATTGATAAACTGAGGACATTGTAGGTCTATTGTTCAGGTACGCAGGATATATAATATATATATATATATATGTATATATATATATATATATATATATATATATATATATATATATATATATATATATATATATATATACATATATATATATATATATATATATATATAAATATATATATATATATATATATAAATATATATATATATATATATATATATATATATATATATATATATATATATATATATATATATATATATATATATATATATATATATATACATATATATATATATATATATATATATATATATATATATATAGATATATATAAAGCCACATAACATGTTGAAAAAATCTTAATAATCCATAAAGTTGTAACACGTTCATTTATTATGTGGATTGTGAGTACGTAAATACATTATTAAATACTATTCTACTGGTTAAATATCAAAACAATACATGGAGTATTCATTAGTGCAAAAATATTATATTAGATATTTCTCAAAAGCATACTTTGTTAAAATTTTTAATGCAATCTTTGCAACCATCATCATTATTATATTTATTTCATCTGGTAGGAAATAACCGCGCGGGTTTTACAAACTTCTATCGATGTATTATTTACAAACACTTTCCTATTCATCTCACAATTCTTTCTGGTTATTGACTAAATATATATTGTTATTATTATAGTGATTATTTTTTTTACAAATATCTCAATATAATTTATTGTATTATGCACCTGAAAATTGCTTATGAAATATAAATGATTGAATTCTTTCATTCTATGTCTTCTGCCATTTTCTAGATCCACTAAATTTTATTTTGAAATATAACAGCTGCAATATTAAACGTGTTTAATATTTATGACTTTTTTAACATATTTTCTGTTTAGAACATAATGTTATCATCGTTGTTGTACATTTGATCTTTCTACTACGCCAAATGTATATTCAATGATAAACCCAACAAATTCCGATTGATATAAGTATGCTAAATATAAGCTAAGTACACATTTGTACTGTGCTAATTAGTATATTATGTTTTAGTCTAATTGTTTTGATTAGTTATGCTCGACAGAGGGACGGCGAGCGTTATTCCTCTGCGGTATTATGAATTCTGCGTGACGCGGAGCGTTGAAAGGGTTGGTTGGAGCAAATGGAGTGTTGATAGATGATTGACGTTGTGTTGGCGGAGGTCGACGGACCGGACTTGTTGACCTGAATAACAAACACATATTATAATTTGAACAATTATAGCATTTAATTTCATGTTCAACTGTTGTGTAACAATTCATAAAACAGAAGGTTAGGCAGATGTTTAGTATGAAATTAATTACACAATCTTAAGATTTCTTAATTAAAATTCTTTCAGTTCATATATATATTGCTCAATTTGCTCAAACAATACATATAATAAAATGTATCAGCAAAATTGTCAAGATTGGGTCCTAATTTATAAATAAATGATAAATAGACTCAACATTGCATACATGACTGATATTCCAAATTAGCTAAAATGACCTTTTTTTTTATAATTAAATAACACTTTTCTGATTAAATAACACTTGTGTTATTTAATCAGAAACAACGAAGGTATAAACACGAAGGTACAAATACTCAGACCATAGAAAATGTAGAAAACGTGTTTTCTACATTGACCCGACCGGGAATACAACCTGGGATTACCTGACCTGGGACCGGGAATACAGATTGGCGACACCATGAAAACGGGTGTGAACGCCATATGTACATGGAGGTCGTCGGAAGAAATATTAACTTATTACAAAATAAATTCAGTTGTCTTCTTTCTGTAGTCCAGAATTACTGTGAAGTGTTGAGAATACGTAATACGTACTAAATTGTACGTACTTAGGAACTGTATTGAGATCAGCGGCGGCGGAAAGCTGGCGGGGTGGCAGAGCCGGTGGTGGACCTGAAGGTCTCGCGGCCGCTCCACTGACCCGCGGAGGCACCTGGTACAATGACATTCATAAATAAATACATAGATACATATATAGGGACAACAAGACCTACCTTGCTCTGATTCTAATGTAAGTAGCTAATGCGCTGGTGGTTTGCAATAGGAAACAACGAAGACGCCACTAAAACTTAGATCTGAGACAATGCAGAAAGGGTGGTTTTTCTGAATTGACCCATCCGGGAATAGAAACCGGGGCCTCAGAGCCTTGACAATCAATGTGTACGTCATAAGTTGGGGTGGTTTGAGGTCCATAATACGTTCACCGTGAGTCCAGTGATAATTTATGACGTAACAATTGGCTAACTTTGCATTGCTGTAGTGTGGAAATAACTGAAGTAGCAGTTTGTAAAGCTAAAGTTTGCAATGGAAATAATTTTACTGCTTAAATAGAAAACTGTGTCAACTTTCATTTTTTTGAATTATAGAGGATGTCACAAATTCACCTGTTTCTTCGTCGTTTAAGGTAACTTATTATGAAAGGGTGATTAAAATTACTGTAGTCATATGTAGAATAATGTTGGTTTCATATTTCGTTGAATTAATTATTTGATTTCATTCGGACACTTTCTAAGACCAATGAACGACGAAAGGTCCACTGGATGATTTGGCTTTTACGGATTTTTATTTGTAGTTCTGGAGATCGGTAGGGGGATATAAATTATTGTTTATTTCAGAGATTTTAAAGATCCCGCAGGCATTGTAATTTACTGGACAGAAGTCGCGAGCATAATTAAGTCTTACACAAGTTTCAAATATTACATTTTATGGGGACTGAACTCCAGTATTTGCCTGGTGGTCATTCGTCACTAATTTTATTAACTTACATAATTATAATAAAAAAAACTCTACATAGACGAAGAGAACCGTGTTTTGGTGTTTGAAGTGTAATGTCACTTACTAAGGGTGGTTCTTGGGAACGGTATGATGACACCTGAGATTGTGCCCGCGCCAGTCTTTGCTGTATTGGCGCAGGCGGGGGAGGGCGGCGAGGGGGGAGGCTTTCAGTTCTATGCGCCGCTGGCTTTTCTTGTTCTCGCTGCTTATCAATACTACTTCGTCTCTCCGTATCCCACGTTGTTCTTTCCGGACTACCAAACTCACGATCCGTCTGAGGTGGAACAGAACGTGTTCTGTCATCGCGTTGTCTTTCAGGGCTACTTCGAGGTTGTTCTAAATGCTGATTATGAAGTACTCCTTGGTATTTTCGATCTGGCAGCGTCCGCTGTCTTTCCGGGGTTAGCTTTACTTCACTTTCGATAATACTTTTGCTTTTCGTGTACGTCGCTTTAGCTTCTACACGGTTTTCCGATCTCTCAATCTAAAGTCAAAACATTTACATGTCATACTCTAGCATATGGTGTATAGTCACTAGCCTAAGACTAATAACTAGAAGCTTTTTAATATCTTCGTAGGAGATTAATGGAATAATAAACGTAATGGAGTTTCCGTAGGAGAATAACGGAAATTAAATGTCTGATAATAGCTAATAATAATGAAATCAAACAACTTACTTACATATCAACATTTCTAAATTACAGAGATTATAAAAACCATGCAACTTCTCAGTTAAATAAAGAAATTCATAAGTGAGAATCTCAAAATAGAATTTGATTAATAATAAAAACAGTGTCTTTCTGATCAGGTAACCGCTAGATGGTTTTGAATAAGATGAAACTTACAAAGTCGAGCGAAGTATATAATATTTCTAAATATTCAATATGATTTTAACAGAATACCTACTGAACTATACTACACATAATGAAACATAGCATTACTTCAAGAATAGCGTATTTATGTTGCACTATACAATTAATGATTCCAAAGTGAATTATCATTTTTAACAATCGGTTAATTATATTCGTGACTTATAAGCTTACATGTATACTTGACCGAGGAGTAGGCGATGCAGTCTCGGAACTCGGATCCGACGTTGAACTCTTTCGCGTGGTTACTTGTGTAACTGTAGCTTCGGTTTTGGTGACAGTCGATGCCGGCATAGTTGTTTGTTTGTGCTCGGGGGTGGTTGGTGGTAGCCTTGCCGCTTGCTCCAGTATCGCCTTCTTTTGTTCCTGGCCCGCAGCGAAGTAGGAGAATACGCAAAGCACCGCGTAGCAAATCTGATCAGCCTGAGAAGAACATATATTGGCATAGATTTTTCATGGTACAGTGCGTTAGAATTTTAAAATTTAAAGTCAATCGAATGACTTAATTAACGGTATTATTAATTAAATCATTCATCATTCATTCAAGTCAGGTATATTATTTTCAAGGACTTCATTTAATGAATTTTAATGTGTAATATGAAGCTTAAGCTAAAGGTTATAAGCGTTTTTTTTTAATAAAATAATTAAATATCAACATTAGCAAAGATTTTTAATTTATTGTATATAATTGGTATTTAATTGAACTAGAAACATTTTATATCAACCATTATAATATAAAATTGCATAAAACTCGTTTTTAAAAGTCAACCTGCCCACATTCATGTTCATAATTCCAATGAGAAATTTGTTGAAAGGACTTATCGTCTAGACCTTCGTGTACTCTTGCATTTCTCTGTATTTCTGATTAACATTGGCCACTTGTAGTTGACGTAATGTGAGCTTTTGCAAACTATTTTGTGTCCCGCATTCATTTTCGTTTCAGCATCAGAAAAAAAATTATCATGAACGTCAGTGTCCATTATGGTTTTAAGGCTTTTTTCCAAATAACGCGTTAACCTTGTCTTCAATCGTCCTTTACAACTCGTGAAAAGGAACGTGGCAAAAAATTCGAGCTAACAAAGATGCGTAAAAATGTTAAAAAAATAATCTTACATCACATCTGTAAATTTTAATGAAATCTATATAAAAACAAGTAAAAAAACAAGCAAAGCATGTAAAAATACGTGCAAAAATAAATTATATAGTGGATTTACATACATCAGAGTGCGTTATGAAACATAACGTGAATAATTCGTGTCGATTCCATCACTCTCGATAACGATATAGTACCGAGAAAGCCATATGGAGAAGAAACGATGCAGATCAAGCACTACTTTCTCTGCCTATAACATAAAACACAGGGTGGTGAAAGAAAGGAGAAACGAAAAATAAACACTGGGATGCAGAGAAATATACACTTATATACTTGCCATTATTGACTTGTATTTTCTTTGTACTATCTGTCTTGTTTTTGGATCTGAAACACAGTTTAGAAGTTAGTATATAATGAAAGTATTTTTTTAAGTATCTTTAGGCCCGCGGCTCTTCAGACCAGGCGCCCGGTCTGGAGAGCCGATTGCACTAGTGCGGCGTTTAAAATATGTAATTCAGTGTCCAACTACCGCATAATATATAAAATTATAATATATCATATTGTGTGGTTGCAGCATTAGAATATGTCATCCCTTTTATTCCCGTGGATTTATAGGCACAGGCCACTGACATTTTGAAAGCTTATTGTCGAAAGGGGAGGCCCTTTCGACAATAAGTTTTTAAAATATCACTGGCTAGCATCCATTGGCAGGATAACTATATTAGAAATTATATATAAATAGCAGAGTGAATTTAGCAGACCTATAACTATCATCAGCATCTAAGGTGCAAAATGCCTGGTCACGAAACGTAGTGATTATGGAAAACCCTACCTTATCGAAGAGGCCTATGTTTTCCAAAAGACTTTTACAGGCCGTTATTATGCTATGACCGAATCTATTTTTTTAATAAATTTTCTGTGTTCATATATGTGTTTCTAATTGCAATAATATTTAGAAAATATGTACTTACTAAATTCTTCTAAAACAAAGATGCCGCCATTTTGTGTGAAGCATTTTCGAATGTGATCGAGTCGAACGAAAAACTGCAACACAAATTAACTGGTATAGGATTTGACATTTGTTTTAGAAAGTTTTCATCATAATACATGAAAAAAGTGAACAATGCCAATTTACATTAGCAACACCAACTACTTGTGACAATAGTTTAAAAAAATAGGCAATTGTTTATTTTGTAATTATTTTTGGATTCGTCTATTGTGAAAAATGCAAGCAATATTCGGGAGAATAAAATGAATTATGTACTTTCATGTCGTAATTATTTCTATTTCAAGTAATATGTTTTTTTCATTTAATATGTGTTAATGTTTTTTTTTATAATTCATACCTTAATAGATTTTAAGGTTTTGATACTCATTGAAATACTAAAAATAAATTTATGGAAAGAGCTAAGAGATAAATTTTATGGCATTATTCACAGCATACTTTTGAAAATTAAACAAAAGTGAACATGCTAAATCATGCATTCATGCGACAGGAGCTATGAACAATGTTATGAGATGACGGGCCCTCCATTCACTAACATTATAATTTATTTTGGAAAAAAATTCCGGATCACATTTGGCAAATGGCAAAATGGTAATTCGCAGATAATATGTATTTTGTTAGTGTATCGAAGACCTCGTATAAATCAACGAAGTTTGTTCTCGAATACGTCATTCAGCGGTTGAACCCATACGTTGCGAATGAAGATTTTGATAAAATAAATAATATTGTAAGGGCAAAAGTGCTAGGCGGTGGGTATTGGAGAAAATGGCGTTGGTGGTCTGGTGGAGTGCGAGGTCAGGGAGAGCGCGCGGGGAGTGGATGGCAGCGCAAACGGGAGTGGTGGTAGGTTTGTGGTAATAGGATGCGGAGGGCACCGCGCGGCAGAGCCCGGAGCCGCGCCAGAACTTGTGAGATGGCGTATGCTCTACGACTGACCTCGTGACTCGCGTCCGTTAAGCTGGTATCGCTAGTGGCGCTCGCTCGGGTTTCGGGTGTTAAGGGACCAACGGACTAGAATCTCGACATATTTTGCGAGAACGAAAGAACTAGACCGCTCGCCGGCCGATCCGTGATTCTTATGCAAGCTGTCGGGTGCGATAATGAACAAATAATAAACAAAGGGCGTCTAAGTGCATGCACGACCGCGCATCGGCGCTCGCCGCACTCGGGAGTACTAATACAACGCTAACAACGGCTAAAAACAATCGGTAAGCCTCAAAACTACAAGTAAAGCCCTACGACCTCGAACGATCATTTCTAATTGCACACGTTAAGGTGACCGTGAATGTGATCATAAAAGTTGTAAAGGTCGTGTCGATCATCGTAAGAGCCAGCCATTACTAGGTTATGAACCACTGAGTACCTCGAAATCCTTTAGCGCAGCGGCGCGTGTTCGGCGTGTCCGGAAAGGGTAGAACAGACAAAAACAAGATAATTAGTAGAGGGCGGCCGAGCGCGTGTCAAGGACCATCTCAAAAGTTCCTACGAGCGGCCGGCGGCGCTCGGACACCGGCGCCCTCTGCGCACTCCAGCGGAATACGAATATTGCAGACAAATAGCACATGCAAAATTATATGGAGTATACTTAAATAAGATGGACAACGGATAACCTTAAGATTTAAAAAAAAAAACTATCTATTACATCAAATTAGTATTAGAGAAAGATAGGGCAAAATACGATATAGTTCCGACATAAGCTTATCGATTAAATAAAAGAAAAAGAAAAATCGCCCGTTATTAAAACAATATAGAATAGTATATAGATATGGAATTGAAGAAGTAACTGGATATTTTTATATATATATAAAAATAATGAATTAAATAAAAAATTTATCAATGTCCAAATAGGAAAGTTTGAGTGGTCCTTGCCTCGGGATAATATTTAGATGAAATTAATACTGGGAGTATCGACAACTAACTCTTGAATGACACAATTGTTGAACTCAGCTAGAAACAAATATAAATGTTTGTTCTCATACCCCAAAGTTTATTCTTCCAATTAAACTTTTATTATTGAAGCACTGAAAGTTTGGGGCTTATAATGCACCGGCACAATACTTAGACACTGAAGCATTGACTAAATGGGATGCAGTCCCATTGTCATAGATTGTCACACAATCTGTTCGACATTCTATATGATGTGCCTTTCATTGTATATGTAGTTTTCTATAAAACTAAGCATAAACACTGACATATACCTTACCTGGTACCTTTCCTTCTATGATAATACCAAAACTGCGGTTTCTTACTAGGTCTCACTGATAATTGATCTAGCGATCTGTGATTGTTTTGGTATATGACTGCAAATACATACAAAAAGCTGACAAAAATTATCAAAGAATATAAATTTGCACCTTACCTTGCTGTGGTGAAAAAGTAGCCCGACCCCTTCCATGCACACCTAAAAATTATTTCTTAATGTTAAAATATTTATTTTTTTATTAAAATTAATTATTATTAAAATATATAATTTTTAACATATTGAATTCATGATTAAATGCTTAACGTAATCAATTTTTAGTAGCGCAATCTATCCCACGAAGCTTTTGCAAACGACTGATAACGTGAAATCCATCCAAATGTAGTTTTGCTGTGTAGTATTGTGAGAAGCTTTTATTGAAATTTTCGAATTTTTCTGGAAAAGCTTATAAAATTTTGTATGCCATTATTATTTGCAGGTGACGAGCAGCAGCGCAATGTTCTTGAGGTAGATTCTGTAGCTATTTATTTTGATATGATTCTTTCAGACATGTTTCGCATGTTTCAAAAATGTAGAAGTTCTATACACCTCTTCTTCCCCGAAAACGAATTCTTCTACACACAAACAAAAGTTCTATTAAGTTAATAGAACTTTTGTTGTGTTGTCTTAAACTGAAGTCACAAGATAAAAGGTAAAGAAAAATAAACTGTAGGTTTTTTATAATTTTATGTAGAAAACTATGCTGCCCTATTTTTCTCTCTGAGAGAGCGGTAACGAGAGAATAATGTTTTATTTTTAACAAGCTGAATGGCAATGCCAAATACATTACTAGTATTTCTATTACCATTCCAATTAAGCTTTAATGTTTGAGTCTGGAGTGGTTCACGACAATAGTCGGATGGCAGACTCGATCCTGCGAAGGTATATTTTGCAGCTAAATTTAATTGAAGCTAAATTTTATTTATTTATTATAAATTTTATTTATTTATTAGGCTATTTCCAATTAAAATGAACTTAAAGCTATTGTTGTTTGATTGATTTTACCTGAATTAGGCCACCCTCGCCAGTAGCGCAGTCCTGAATGGGGAATTCACCACCCAGTTCGGCAGCATCCTGGCGTCGTCCACTTTTTTCCATCGCCTCTTTGATGCAGTAATACAGCGCTTTGCACTAATATAAAAACAGAGTTGCCAAAAAATTACTCTTGAAGAAAACATTTACACTTGAAGGAATAGGTACAACAACAATCAGTTGTTAAATTTAATAGCCCAAGAAAACATGGTAATAATATAATCTTAATTGTATTTGCATATCATTGGTATGTTTAATAATGAAAAGTACTATTGTGTAGAAAGTATACATATTCCTCCTTTTAGTGTTATATTCAGTGAAAAGTTCATAAATTTAAAAAATATTTAAAATGTCAACGAACCTTCTTTGTATAGTATTTGTGAAGCTGCGTCTGACCGCCGTTCTTCCTCCAAAGACACAGTACTCGAATTTTAGGGCTGTATGTCATATTGACTAATCTCTCATACCACCACCGCTCAACAATAGTACCTGGAAGTTAACGCAATATAATTATAATAATATAATAATACTAACAATGTACTTTACTGTACACCAAAGTACAAAAAATATATTCGTCAAATGTTAGATAGCAGAAGGTGAGTTTATTGCTTTACTTTAAAAGATAATAAAGAAAGATAAACACTAACATTTAAAGTAATAAGTAAACATACCTTCTGTGAGAGATCATTAGGATAAGAGAGAAATCGTGATGAAGAGGATCTAGAGATATAGATATTGTTTTTAACAGAGTTTGGGTTTATAGGAAGTTTAATGTAAATATGAATTTCAAAGCCTAAGCCAGCACATAAAGATTTATGTAAAGAATTAGCGTTCGCTCGTGTAGTTTATTAATTAACCATTCTCTAAAATATGCATTAGGTTGTCATAAAAATGCGGAGGCACCTTGAGTGGAGCGCAGCACGAGCCCGTCGTCGCGCACCTCCATGAAGCGCAGTTCACCGGCGGCGTCGCCCTCGTGCACCGTAAACGACGCCCGTCGCAGCTGTCGCGAGCCGAGCGGCTTCAGTTCAATGTCGTTGCCGTGCTGCATGCGTACGGAACGATAATATACAGACTGCTTCTACCGTGATAATCACGATGGCTTAAATGGCTAGAAGAAATCGTTAAGACACGATTCTTTGGGTCGAATGCAAGCCGAAGAAATATGATGTTATGGTGTTTCTTCGTGTTTTGCCAGCGTAAGAGTTAACATATCACTCCACACTCAAACATATCTCTTGAAAAGGCTGTCTAGATTTCGAATATATTCCCGAAACATATCATTCCCGATACAGGGTTATATTACCCGATACAGGTTTAGACAATTAAGTCCTTTCGACCCAACTTCCACCGAAGACATTTTTTGGGACAACGCGACAGGTGGTGAATCCGTCGCTGTCCCTTCTTTATGTTTAAGCCAACGATATAAATCATATATGGGTTTTTGAAAAACCCATCGGTACAAGCACTTAGAATCGAACTCGGGTTACGAGAAACTCGTGACGCATTGGTCTCAGTAAGTGTTTATGTTACTAACACTATGCACAACTCATATTACTCACCAGGTTATGGACGACATCTAGAAGGTGGTTCACCTCCTGACTGTAAATAAGCCCTATATGACTTTTGGCGAGTAATCGTCGCACTTTATTTCGTATTATATCGGCTTCTACACCAAATAACACCATAGCCGCGGTTAAGTTGTACAGCGCTGTCGATAGCAATCTATCCTCTTCATGTTCTAAGCGTTTTCTTTCCGTCTCACTCAGACACTTGTAGCGCTCCATCATTTCATTGGCACCTTGGTCCATACCAATCATATCTCTCTCTTGACTTACAGCATCTAAGAACGCATCCTCCCAGAATTGCATTTGGTCCCACAAGTTGGATCTCTCTTTGCCTACGTATAATACACATTTTTTATTAATATATAGTTAATTGACTCAGGCGTTACTTTGCGGGAATTCATTGTAAAGTTGTTATTGAAAAAATTACTTCGCAACCCTCCCTCCGCATGCAAATATTAAAGGTATATGTTACCTGGTCCGAAGAGAAGAAGAGCTCTTCTTCTCTTCGAACCAGGTAACATATACCTTTTTATATTTGCATGCGGAGGGTTGCGAAGTAATTTTTTCAATAACAACTTTATTAATATATATTTTAAAAATAACTCCATATTAATATCTTCACGCCATTCCCAACACAGGGATGGACAGAGGTCTAGTCTAGACAAGTCCCTCCGACCCACCTTCCACTGAAGATATTTTGGGACAACGTGACAGGGAGTGAGCCCGTCGCCGATTTTATGTCCAAGCCAACGATATGGATCGTACATAGGTTTTTGAAAAAAACCCATTGGTACGAGCCTTCTACCTGGGGATCGAATCCGGGTCTCTCGACTCGAATTCCGATCACCAAACCACTCGGCTATCGTGGCTATTTTCCACTTCATAGTTCATTAATATTATATCATTTACACAAAAAAGCTCATAGGATGTTTACGATTATGTACGATTTATATCTTTGGCTTAGACATACAGACGGCGACGGGCTCACTCACAAGGTGGGTCGGAAGAACTTAATTGTCTAGACCTCTGTCTACCCCTGTATTGGAAATGGCAAGAAGAAATTGTTTTCCCATGAACATTAAATATTTTGAATATGTTAAGATAGGTTTACCTATTAATCCCTGATAAAGGTAAGTTCTCGCTGTATCAGGTGAAGTGAGAGGTGATGTGGTAGGAACTCCCACGGGTGGGCGATAAGCGCTTGCCGACGACTTTGTGGAGAAAACGCTTGCTGCACGCGGTTTGGTTCCAGTCAAACTTCCCCTTCCCGCTTGCTAAAAGATTTTAATTTTCATTAATTAAATTCAATTAATTATTTATTTTATTTTATGCTGAAATGAATTTATTTCAATGTTGATCTGATCATTAGTAACGTTCTACGTAATTACGAAATAAGGCTTAATCAATAAACTATTTGACGTTAATTTAATTGATAAAACATTTTTTAATGTAATTTGTCTAGATCGTGCAAGTAACAAAAATTTTGTTACAAAACAATTTGATTTTGTCAATTTTATTATGATTTGATTTTTAAGCATGCTGTTAAATCTGTGTGTTAAGAAAAATGCATTGATTTGATAGCATAATAGAATAGGCTTCTTTGTCTATTACGACTTAATTTATTAAGAAATGAAGAAATAATGTTAACTTAATGCCTACGTTAAATCTAATTGTTTTTCAGTATTGATGGTTGTAATAAAATAAATAAATATCTTCACGCAATTCCCAATACAGGGGTAGACAGAGGTCTAGTCTAGACAATTAAGTCCCTTCGACCCACCTTCCACCGAAGATATGTTCGGGACAACGTGACAGGTGGTGAGCCCGTCGCCGTCTTTATGCCCGACCCAACGATATAATTCGTACATAAGTTTTTATGAAAAACCCATAGGTACTAGCTAGCCATCTGGGGATCGAACTTGGATCTCTCGATTCGAAATTCCGATCACCCAACCACTCGGCTATCGTGACTTCCGTTAAATATTGTAAATATAATTAATATTGTTAATATGCGTTGGTAGTTTTCAATACGAAAGCAACTATTTGCAGTGAGCATTTTTTAAACTAAAATGTAACATTACTATATTAATATAATTTTTTCTTTGACAAATAATTACAAAGCATTAATGAAAAAAGCACAGTTTATGTAAAATAAATACATATTCCATTACACAAAGTAGAAAATTATACCTAAAATAAAACATGTTTATTATATTAAAACATCTGTTTTTCGTCCGTACGGAAATTTTTTTGCGCAGGTGTGTGTGTAAGAAGATGAAAAGAAAATATTTATGAGTTATAGACGTATAATAATCAAAATCAAGTTCATGAGATACTTTCCACAGCTAACTTCTTACCTTATTATTATGTTCTACTCCGCTAAAGAGTTTTAGTTCAAATAAATGGGCTTAAACCCAATCTTAAAAAAATTCTGTAACTATAAGAAGTATGAAAATGATGGTCGTATTGATAAATTATGTATGTAGTTAAAATACACGCAAATAAAGCAGGATTTTTAATAACTACCTGTAGTACTGACAAAGGTCATTGCATTATTTGTTTTTTTCTTTTTATTTCTAAGTCATTCTAAGCTATTATTGCTACTAGCATCAGGATCGAAGGATTATTATTTACAATGCAATTTGCATTGCAATGCAATTGCAATGAGCTAGGACTAATGGGCTAACAAAAACAATGTTGACTGTGTCTAAGGACATGTTGTAGGATTATGATAGTCAAAAAATTTTCTCTAGCTAATTTCAAAAACTACTTATTACATAGATGGGTTTATTAATTTATATAAAAATGAATTTGAGCTATATAAAAATGACAGATTTGCTAGAGTATCTACTTACTTACCTAAGGAATATAATTTAAAATTGGTTTTATTTTAAGATCCAAAAAAGACCCAAAAAAAGAATAAGGATTAAATTGGTTTTTCCCTTTTGCAATTTAACAACAATATTTAATGCAATTTTTGTTTAATGGCAAACTACTTAGCATGCACTACTGCTAGTGGTGTCTACATACAAATGTCTTCGAGATAACAGCTACTAGGACTTACATTGACGAACATGATGTCAGTATCAGAAAGGTTGGATTTAAAGGAGGCGCGGTGGTCGAGGAGATTGGCTCGGTTGGTAGTGATGGAACCGCTCTCGTCGGCCGAGCAGTCCGACGATTGTGCCGCCTGCCCCACACATATACAATACCAACTATACCAATTTTAACCAACTAACTATCCTAGTACTGACTCTTATATACTATATATAAATTCAAGATTTCCAAACATATTTATTAATCATCATAAGGTCAAATGTCATTTATAGAAATCTATGTGGATAATGGACTCCATTAACTATCAATAAAAAGTCTCACTAAAATTTATAATTTGCAGAAAGTAAATAAAAAAAATATTTAGGAATAATTCATTAAAATTATGACAAATTATGTTAAATTAATTAAAATTGTTTCTTAATGCTTCTTTAATGTTCAGAATAATAAATTTTAACGGTTGTTTTATGATATATAGGTACATTGGTATAGTGGTTGCGGCTAGTGTGCATAACTTACAATATACATATTTTATGAGGATGGGGCACAAGATAGAAAATTGTGTTGTAACGACACATAAAATGTTACAAATTTCTTAACTTAAAAACAGGGAATACATAAGACTATACATAAAGCAATAGAAAATGAAAAACTATAAGTAAGAACTTGACACATAATCGTCGAAGTTGAATGTGAATAATCAATAAGACGTGGCAATTGTCTTGTACACGACCTAGTATAATATACAAATACAATGTGTAAAAGTTCTTACTTTAATTTGTTTATCTTTATCATAGGTAATAACGAAGCCTTTTAGGCATGCCAAGAAAGATAGCGAAGTATTGTTTCCTTAAAAATACCATCGGTAAAATTTCGCAAAATTCCAGGAGTCAACATGCAACAGTTTTACAACATTCATCCACTTCCATTTAGACAAGCAAGTGCAAATCTCATACTTACGTCTGAATCGAATGAAGTTAATTTACTGAAGAGAAGGTTTCTCTTTTGATTTAACATGTCTTTAAACATTTCGGTTGTACTCTGAGCTTCATTTGAGTCCATTTCGGGATAGTTTAGTGCTGGTACATCTTAAATGAAATATAGATAATTTAATTATGCCTAGAATTAAAATATTGATTGTTTGTAGATAAAAGCTTTAAGCTTTTCTCGAGAAAGTTTGAGAAATCTGTAAAAGGTTCGGTAGATATGAAACCTTTGATATTATAAATTTTGTCAGTTCTTTATTAATTATAATTTATAAACTGTCATGATCATTGTGTCGCATATTAGGGTTATAATTGGTTTTTTCTTTTCCACCAGAACCTATTTGAGATAAGGTGACGTGACGAGCCTGTCGTTTTAATTCCCAGCCAATAGATACCAAATGTAGCAATGGTTTTACTAACTTTTCATTATGTTATATAACATTCAGTAAACTTATTGTTATAAGCACGAAAAATTTACTTGAATCCTCCGATTTAAAAGAATCCTTTGTTAAATAGTCTATCGAAGCTATGCATGCATTGCATAAGTATTAATTGAAGAATTATTTATGCCTAGACATGGAAATAGTCTTCAACTCCAAAGTTTTCAACTTAACTTTTAATCGATTTTTTTTAAATGAAAATTACCTAACGTAAGGTACTTGTATTATTAACACGAACCTGTTTGAGAGCTTTTCCTTGACGATGGTGACGAGGATGGAGTATCGTCGTGACGTGCGTAGTGCTCAGACAGTGCGGATCCCCCCATCCCACCGTGCTCGAGCCCCGCGACTTCCTTGCTCCAATAATGTGTATGCGCCATCTCCGTCAATTGGAACACTGACGCCATGCCACCCAAACCAAAGTTAGAGTACGTGTGCTCTAATCCATGGACGACGGCTTGTAATACTTTCAGCATACCTTTCCATACAGGTTTGCTGACGAACTGAAAGACGGCGTAATTATTGATATTGCCACAAGTACATTGACTCAAAAGGGATCTCAAAAAGAAAATTTTATTTCTATTTTGTTAATGTTTTCAAAAATTCTTTCATGCATTCTATCGATCCTGACGGCGATATTTTAATAAATATGATGTTCTGTCGCTAAGTAATTAGTATATATAAATCTAAATGGGAACTTTCACTAAAGGCATTTCGGCAACCCAAATTATAAACATAAAATATATTACGACCACAAAATTGTGACTAAAGTTGTTTTGTTTATTAAATTAAAAAATATGTTCTTTCGGACAAAATCTGTTTTTAAATATCGGTCTATTAGTATTAGTTACTAATGAAAATAATCTATACTTGGAGCTAACACTTGGTTATCAGTCATTCGTCGTTTTTATTTGTTGGTTTTCAATGATTTATGTATATACATTTAGTTATCAAATTATTTAGTTTTCATTCTTCATTTCCGATTAATTTCTGATAATTTAATTTGTAATACATGTAAACTATAATAAAATTTCCATTTAACTTTATGGTCAACAAAAATTATTTTTGGAGACATTATTAGCAGAACATAACTAAGATTGCTAATATACTATAAGTATGTTTATACAATATGCTATATATTCTTGATCTAAGTTAAATTATTTCAACACTTCGTATAATACGAATTATTTAAATAATATAATTGTGTTAAATAACAACCACATAAGGTTGCGGCCTAATTAAAAATTCAAAAGAATGAAATGCGGTTTCTTCGTTTTTCTTCTCACATACTGATGTAGAATCATTTTATTACAAAACTACACAATGCAATTCACTCTTTTCAATGAGCTCCATGTACCATACCAGTCAATTAGTATTATGTTTATTGCCTATGACTTAGAAATATAAAACACTTATATAAATTATTAGTATAAAAATCAATGTTTTTAGGCGTCTACTTTGAAAATATTTGAAGAAAATTCAAAAACCTTACCACATCGTCAACTTTGTCATTGGGAGTAGCTTTTCGATTGAAATTCCTGTTAAGTTTACTGAGGACCATGTTCCTATAAGACTCGTCTTCCATTAATTTCTTCAAGCGATTTAATTTTAACCAACCCACACCTTCTCCTTCAAGGACGTGCTGTATAAGCTATTAAAAAAAAGAAAAAAAAATCCGTTTGTAAAATAGTCTCACATACAGAATTCGTTCAAATTATGATAAAGGTAAGAAGTCAATCAATTACCCCACCTATCTAAGATGCATAGTCGATTTTGCAACACTTGTAAGAAAAAAGAATTTGCTATTTCTTAACCAAACGACGAATGTTAATAGATTTTAAATCCCTTTCAATTTGCTTATTTTCGGCTGAGTTGTGGAAAAAGGTGTGTTCGAAAAGAAACACTTAGTATATTAACTCATGCATACGTATGTCATAAGAATATGCTGCCTCTTTCTTCCCATGGATGTCGTAAGATCCGAACACGGGAAACTGTATTGAGTACCGTTTCTAAAACAAAAATCAGACCCGTGAAGAGCAGCAGCGTTTAAGAATCGTTTCCAAGGTTGGCGATTGTAACATATCTTCCTTATGGGAGGGACGAGCAGTGGACTTTCACTGTACGTTATGTATATAAATACATATATGGTCTGAATTACAGGGCGTAGCGAAACCTCTTCATTGACTTATATCATCGCATCTGTGCGCATGTCATGTGTGTGTGCCTGTGTGCGTAAACTTACGTCGTTAAGGAACGCCATCTGTGCGCGCATGTCATGTGTGGGCCTGTGTGCGTAAACTTACGTCGTTAAGGAACGCCATCTGTGCGCGCATGTCATGTGTGTGCCTGTGTGCGTAAACTTACGTCGTTAAGGAACGCTATCTGTGCGCGCATGTCATGTGTGTGTCTGTGTGCGTAAACTTACGTCGTTAAGGAACGCCATCTGTGCGCGCATGTCATGTGTGTGCCTGTGTGCGTAAACTTACGTCGTTAAGGAACGCCAGCTGTGCGCGCATGTCATGTGTGTGTCTGTGTGCGTAAACTTACGTCGTTAAGGAACGCCATCTGTGCGCGCATGTCATGTGTGTGTCTGTGCGTAAACTTACGTCGTTAAGGAACGCCATCTGTGCGCGCATGTCATGCGCTGTGTGCATACATGTAAATAAACTTACGTCGTTAAGGAACGCCTGGTTCTCTGTATTGGCGGAGGTCCGCACGCTGTGGGGCGGCGGCTGCGGCGTGGGCGACGCGTGTCGGATGAGCGGCGAGCGCTGCACCAGGCCGCGCGCACCCTGCGAGAACGGACCGAATGTTGCCAGCGGAGCCCCGGGGCTGCCGCCCGTCGCGCTGGGACTCCTCCCCGCTTCCGGTTTAGCTTGCTTGCCTGTCGAATATTTTTAAATACAGATGTGAAGGAGCTTCACGAGAATGAAGAAGACTATGGATGCTACCTCAAAACCATTGAAGAAGGTTGTAGATGTGTTGTTAGACCTCTTTCTAATTACTTGAATGTTAATTATTAAAGTCACGATAACCGAATGGTTGGGTGGTCGGAATTTCGAGTCAATAGACCCGAGTTCGATCCCCAGATGGTAGGCTCGTACCAATGGGTTTTTCAAAAACTTATGTACGAATATCGTTGGCTTAGACATAAAGACGGCGACGGGCTCACCACCTGTCACGTTGTCCCGAAAATATCTTCGGTGGAAGGTGGGTCGAAGGGACTTAATTGTCTAGACTCGACCTCTGTCTACCCCTGTATTGGGAATTGTGTGAAGATATTTATTTATTTATTTAATTATTATAATGACGATATTACATATATTACAAATCTAATCATTTCTGTAACTATATATTTGACGACCTCCGTGGAATGGTGTCTTTTATGGTGTCTCGAGCTCTGTAATCCCGTGTTCAATTCCCAGACGGGTCTAGGCAGAAAACCACTTTTGCTACATTGTCTATGTTTTAGTGGTGCTTCCTTCGTCATTTCTGATTCCATAACACAAATGCTTTAGCTATTTACTTTGTGATCAGAGAAATGAATGTGATGTTGTCACTATCTATGTATTTATTTAATAAAAAAACATCGCTCTAAATAGGCTCTAAACAACTATGTAGAATTACCTCTTTCGATCTATCCTAATGACACATAGATAGGTGGAGTTTTCATTTCTGTCCTGTAGACTACCTTACTAAGATGGGCACTACATCTGCTACTTCGTAACGATATCAAGAAATAGACAATGTATTGGTTTATGGATGCACCTTTGGAACCGAAGAAGTCGCTGAACATGCTGGAGGTGGAAGCGGCGAGGCCGTTGAGGTCAGAGCTAATGTTGGAGAAGAAATCGCGATGTGTCGTTGTCAGCAAGTTCGTGGTTTGTAGTGCAGTGGAGTCCCGTCTCGCATTTGTCGCCCCAACCGCCTCCTGACTCTCAGTCTGTACATAAAAATGAAATAAAACATTCCATCTCAATCCAACACTTAACTATCTTGTAAAATTAAAAAAAAATATAACAAGTACCTTAATTAATAGTCCCTTCTTGGCTGCCGCCTCTTTAGCGCTTTTAGTTAGGTCTCCAAATGTGGATTTACTAACATACGTCAAATCTTCAAAAGTGTTTTTGCTTACTGCCGTAGCGGTCTTGCTAGCTTCTAGTGCTGATTTAGATGCCTCTTGTACACTCTTAGAAGCCTCTTCCGCAGCTTTCTTTGCGTGATGAGTTAGCTGTTATTAAAATGGTAATCAATATCCGTAATGCAGAACTTTGTCATGTTATATATATATATATATATATATATATATATATATATATATATATATATATATATATATATATATATATATATATATATATATATATATATATATATATATATATATATATATATATATATATATATATATATACATATATAAAAATAAAATATAAATATCTTCACGCAATTCCCAATACAGGGGTAGACAGAGGTCAAGTCTAGACAATTAAGTCCCTTTGACCCACTTCCACCGAAGATATTTTCGGGACAACGTGACAGGTGGTGAGCCCGTCGCCGCCTTTATGTCCAAGCCAACGATGAAATTCATACGTTTTTGAAAAACTCATTGGTACTGCCACCTGGGGATCGAACTCGGGTCTCTCGACTCGAAATTCCGACCACCCAACAACTCGGCTATCGTGACTATATATATATATATATATATATATATATATATATATATATATATATATATATATATATATATATATATATATATATATATACTAGCTGACCCAGCAAACGTTGTTTTGCCATTAAAAACAGGATCGTTGATCGTAGGATGGTGAGAATTAAGGGTTTTATGTAATTTTTAATGATATCATAAAAATAATATTTAAAAATAAAAAAAATTAGGGATGGACTACCCTTAACATTTAGGGGGGTGAAAAATAGATGTTGTCCGATTCTCAGACCTACCCAATATGCATACAAAATTTCATGAGAATCGGTTGAGCCGTTTCGGAGGAGTAAGGTAACTAACATTGTGACACGGGAATTTTATATATAAGAAAAACTTTTAAAGGTGAGTAATGTTTAGTTTACGAAGTCCCAGTGTCGATTTATTTCATATAAAGATGATGTTCTTTACACAAGCTTCTTTGTTATTGCAGGCATTTAGAAATAATAACTGTACTGACAATTCAAAGACTACATTGTTAGAGAACCTATCCAGAATTTAGGAGAAAAATAACGAAATTACCAAATAATCGTAGTTGTAGATCTAAATAATATTGTGCTAGCCGCAGGTTGTGGTACATCAAATAGAATATGCAGTATGAATATTTTATTATTATCGGTTTCATAAAAATTGTCAAATATAAATATATATTCTGTTTGATGGTCCAGTAAAATGGCTCTTGTATAGTACCTACGAATGCCAGTAGCATGTACATAGCAAAAGATGCAAAGTGATATGGTTTGCGTTGATAATGATAACATGTTAGTTTTATTTTACATCAGTTTACATCAGTTATGTAGAGATGTGCTGGTTACGCAGACAATATCAATGAAGCAATATTGTATGTGAGGTTTAAGAATGAAAAAATGTGTCTCGTGTTAATAATTTGTGTTATCTAAAAAAGCTTTCTATAGCTATGGCTTTTAATGTCATTAATACATAAACACATTTTATGTGAGGATCTACTTTGGCAAAATAAAACTCAGTTTCTAATATGTTATGACATAAATTTGCTTAATAAAATGCACTGCACTCTTTAACACGCCATAATAAGATATACCTGTTGGAAAGGTGCAAACATTTTCTTATCATCTCCTTGTGCCACTTTTCCTTTCTTCGTTTTATATAAAAAAATAAAACAATATTGCAGTTACAACAACGTTTAAAATTGTGGACATGTATTTGCGGACAATTGTTCAGTCATTGTTTTTAGAGAGAAATTTTCATCAACATAAATTTATAAAAACTATAATAAATTTAACATATAATTTCACTAAAAATATACCAAGTATTAAAGTTATCGATGTGAAATTAAATTACGTATTTGTTACATTATATATTGTATTATACCTTGTCCATGTGAGCTAATAAACCCTCTTGACTGCTTTGTCTTGTGGTTTCCCGAACTAACTCCTTTGCTTGTGCAGCAAATTGTTCAAGGAGAGATGTTTGTGATGCTTGCCTCGATACGCCGCTTGAGTTCTAAATTAAAATAAGATATTTGTAAATAATGATTTCTTGTATTTACGCGAATACTAAACATTTAATATAAAAGGATTATCAAAGGATTTTTTCATGTTTCTATTTAGTTTTTAAACTTTTTAACTTATCGATGTTTCGGCTGCTGTACAACATCCGTGGTCACGAGGAGAAGGAACGTCCTGCTGTCATTGTTAGTTTCAGTTACCTTCAATTTTTATTTATAAAATTAGATCCGATTCACACAGAACGCGCTCTCTGTGTCTTGAGGTTTTGCAGAGGTATGATCTTGGACCTAATTTTATTTACGGAACTGAATCGAAAGCCCCCCAGAAAGTGGGTGCCCCCACACATCTTGTCTATTGAAATCGCTTGAAATCTATTGAAAATGCTTTTTGTTAATTTCAAAAGGCTTACGGATTATCCTACGGTCCTCCCTAGGATCCCTAGGATAGTCCTCCCTGCTATTCTTTGGATGAAATTTTTATCATCAATATCTTTTCCATCAAAAGTATAAAAGTAATAAGAATTTAAAATAATCGCATTTTAACTATTACGAAACCTCTTTTAATTGCATGGATTGTTAATTAATTTCTTAATTTGTTTTATAGAAAGCTGTACTTAATGCCAAGAAGCATTCTTTATCAGTCTACCATTTAGTTGAGCTGAGAAGTTATAAATAATTTAAAATGTGTAAAAAGGTAGTATAACTTTTATTATTTAGGGCGCGGATTGCAAAACAACATCCCGGGTTAGTTGCATTGCAGCTTAGTTGCTGTCCTTAACAGGAATATTAGAAATATTATTGGGCATTGTTAGTTTTTTTTTAATATATTTATCGGCGCCACAAATAATGAATAAGAGTTAAAATACCTTAACGTGGGCGTGTGGATGTGAGTGCGAAAGGGAGTAATGTGAAGGTGTGACGGCGCGGTCGGAGTCACTGGTGCTTCCGCTGTCGGCGGCGCGCTGTCTGCTCACCACGGTCTTCGGCGTCGTGGTCGAGTTTGAATCCGATTCACGACCGAAGCTACCACTATCCGTGTCCTATTTATAGACATTTATAAAAAGTATAGTTTATTCGCGGCGACATACACACATTAAAAATGTCGCTGCAGCGATAAGACTTTGCTGACACCTACGAGGGTGCTTTTATATGTGTCGGAAAGTTTTCTCCATTGCAAAGGCATTCGTTTCGCACTATTGACTTTACTTAATTTGGAAGAAAGAGAAAAGAAGAGATAAAGGGAGAGGAAGTAAGGAAAATGGATAACTTATCAAACAAGGAAAATCTGTTCAAATCATACTGGAAGAGGTATCATCCCTTTACGGGTCTCTTAAAAGTAACATAAGGTATGTTAGTGGTACAGCCTTATTAGGTAAGGCAGAATACATAGATGTGATATATGATTCCAAATATCAATGGAAGATTTTCATTGGAATTGAATGGAGAAATGTCCCGAAAATATCTTCGCTGGAAGGTGGGTCAAACGGATTTAATTGTCTGACCTCTGTATTGGTAAATGCGTGAAAATATTTATTTATTTATATTAATAATATTATTTTATAAAAATATTATTTTAATGAAATAAATAAAAATACTCACACTTTTCTTCACAGGTGGTGGTCGTGTGCTCGCCATTTCTGGCTTTTCATCCGCTTGCACCTCGTCATCCGACATCTCACTATGGTCAGAACTTGAAGCAGAAGGTGACGGTGACGTGGATGCCCGACCTTCGTCCTTGGTTTCATTTTCATCGCCAAACATGAGCGACGACGGAGGGCTATACACCTAACACCAAAACGATACTATTACGTAGTTAAAGAAAAATAACAACGTGCTATACTGGCTACTCATGTTATATCACATTTATTTGATTTGGAAGAGAATTCTTACGATTATATAAACACTCGTAAGAATAAAGGATATATAGTAGACCTGTAAAGAAGACTGTTCACTTACTGTCTTTGGATCTAATGACGAAGACAATGTCATAGGCACTTGTACTACGGCATTATATGTCTCTCCAATAACGTGATGTTGATGAGGGTTTCCACCTGAAACACATACAGTAGCATTAAAATTCAACCACGACTCATTATTTTTATATCTCATTTGAGTGTGATAAACTTTCATTTAGATTAGGGATCTCAAGTTGAAAAAGAGTATTCCTGCGGGCGGGGGCATTAGCCGTATATTTCCAACTTAACAATTTGATAAATCCAAAAAATAATAATTGTACCTGGCGATAAATCTGAAGAAGCCATCTCAGATACAAAGTCGCTAAGAGATGAGTAGGAAGAACTTGTACTTTCAGCTGCTTCGGAATCTGACCCACTTTCATCTATGAGTAAAAATGATAACCGGTTTAGAAAAGTTAAAATAAGTTTTGAATTGATCTATAAATACGAAACAGAATTTCAAATTTCGTATGTAACCAATGGTGCATTCGAAAGTAGTTTTTTTTTTATTATAAACACAATTTAAGACTGCTATTAAGTATCTGAAACTTAAAATTCTCGTTATTTACTTTTCTTCTACTTTTCTACTTCTACTTTTTGCATGCGGAGTGTTGCGAAGTAACTTTTTCAATAACAACTTTACAATGAATTTCCACAAAGTAACGCCTGAGTCAATTGACTAATTTAAAAACAATGTTTAAATATTTAAATAATTTTAAGTTTAAACAGTTCTAACCAGTAGGTTGATTGTCATGGCGCTGGAGTTGCCTCAATGCACCGTTTAATGAACTTCCATCATCCCACACGGCGAATCGAATTGGTTGAAGCTGATCTGCGAACCACTTGGGCTTATCACCTATTTGTCGTGGGTCAAAAACGCCCGTCTGGACACGAAGGAAAGCCACGTTGCATGGCGTCAGAGACCATTCCGCTAGAAACTCTACTGCCTGCAAAAATTGTAGATATATATGTCGAGGAAATATAGGCGTTAGTCAACCTACGAAAGTTGTGTTGGTGTCATGCCAGATGAATGTTTTATATCTTTTTTGAAGACTGTAACAAATATTACTAAAATTTTCACCAAAACGATAAATAAACTGAAAATATTTATGCTTGTTTTATTGAACTATTACGAGCCTTATTGACTCCCATATATATCTTACTGCCGCCCTACATACATATAAACACTGCAAAATAATAAATTTTTTACAATGTTTTTTAAAACATTTCGATAACATGTGTAGTCTGTTAAACTGCACAGAAGCAGCGTAACGCCCCGATCCCTAAATCTCTTCCTAATATTAGAAAAAGGCCTATAATTATGCCTAATCTTTTATCTATTTTTGCCTTTTTATCTAATTTCATAAATCTTATTTAATATTCGTACTTACATTTTAGTATTATAGTATGTATGTACGTACCTGTGTTCTTGCAAATTTATTAAGAAAAGAACTGGTCCTAGGGCGCGATCTTAAGAAGCTGTTTATTTGAAATGCGACAACAGGACGCGGGTACAAACGTAGAGTTCTTGTGTGTTCCATAAAGTTTGCTAAAACGTTTTGAGAGTTGAAGAAGCGAACCTGCAAAAATTCAAAGTCAAAAAAATTTGTACAATATTAACCGTAGAGCTTTGAATAAAAAAACTCGGGTGATACATGACATCAACCGCTTGAGGCTTAAATATTAAAATTTAAATTCGATATCATGCGGTGATTGTAGAAAGCCCTCATTACTATGTCTTGCAGTGGACTTCTACAAGATGTTATAAAGTAAAAGAGAACATGCAGAGTAAATAATAATGATGAAATGTGAAATAATGCTGACACATAAGAGTAGAACTGTATACGCCCCTTTAGGGCGTTGTTAAATAAAAGAAACTTTGGTAAACTGAACGTACCATAGCTACTCTAGTAGCAATGTCGACTGAATCGACATCATTGCCATAAATGAGAGGGTTAAAAGGTTGCTGTGGAGTGTGGGGCGAGTGTGGGGAGGCGAGGGAGTGCCTCTGGGGAGTGGTGCCCGCGCTGCCCACTGACACCCGGCGACTCTCCGGAGTACTATGTGCCGTGCTTTGAGGTGCGCTATGTGATCCCGTCTCGCGGTACAATGGCTGTTGCACTCTGTGAATATAATTCGAACATTGTACATTTGATGTTTATTACAATACCAACAATCGGGGTTAAAAATTAAATCAGTTTTAAAAGGACAAACAAATTTTTTTAATGATTTGAATTGCCCATTAATAATCAAGTCATTTATTTATTGAAATAAGAATATACATTCGTTTATCGATAGTATTTTTTTAATCTACTACCGTTACGTAATGAGGTTCCTCTAACGGGAAAGAAACAGGTGAAAGAAACTTCTTAACTTAATGTTTTCTTATATCTTATGGAAATGTAAATAAAAGGAAAGATAATTTTTTTCATAATCAATTTTGCTTTCGTCGATATTTCGTTCGCTAATATTTTACAATTATTTATATTATAGAATATACATAAAAATATATAGAAGTCTAAAAACGTTACCATATAATTTTCCAAAAAAATTTTTGCAATTTAAAAGTAACGCTTACAGCACTTGTTCCTCAGTTCTGATGATTTATTCTTATATTAAGTTAAACCCATATTGTCTATAGAAAATCTTTATATAATCATATATTTTATATTTTAAATAACCATATATTTTACATAAAACAACACCCACGCCGCATACAAGCAAGGCTTTGTGTCCTTGCTTGTATGAGGCTGTCCAAGCCATCGATATAAATCATAGATAAATCTTTTAAAAGAACAATCCAATCAAACTTTTGTTAATTATAACTTTAAAATGTAGCTTTATGTCTTACTTGAGTGTAGCTCCACCAACACTGTCTCTTCTAGACGGCATTAAAGGTGCTGTCGTCTGCTCCATTGAACTATTTGTAAGACTATTCAAAGCCTGATAAAGATAAACAAAAAAGTAAGTAAGAAGTCACTTCATTGAAAATAATAGACCTTAAAAATTCGATTAAGTTTTAGCAAACCTGATTACGTATACACAACATTTCTTGAAATCTATTTGAAAGTTGTCAATTATATAACTTTTTTTATTAACAATTATCTAAGAGAAAAAAGCACAGCATAGCTTACAAGCTTGGAAAAATTCAAAAAAGGTGTTTGATGCATATGGCGTTATGAAGCAATGAGTTATAAGATCCTGGTAGATTCCTCTAACATCCTACCCTTACTTAAAAGCTTTGCAAGAAAGTCTTTTTTAATTTCAACTAGAGCACATCCAGTAATATCAAGCGTTGATATCCGCAAATATACTCATATATAAATTACTAAATAAGCTAGAGAATAGATGCAATTCAAGACAGTATCAGCATGTAAACAGTAGTATAATACTACAATTTAAATCAATGGTTCAAAATTACCAAGGAAATACATTCACAAAGTTTGCAATTTGAAAGTCCAATAATTAAAGAACTAGAGTTTTTACATTAAACATTGCAATTGAAACAGTAACTTAAGTCATGCTCCATTTTAAAAAAGCCATCCCATGATTGATTAAACCTTTGTTCCCACATAACTTCTTAAGCCTATATTGTTAAGCTAAAACAAAAAAATTATCATGCTAAACAGTGACTGAAACTGTGTTTAAAATCATGAAAAGAATATACTAGACAGATGAATAACAAAAGGGTTATTTTCACATGAATTTACAAGGTTTGTAACACTGATTTCAGTCGGGAAGTAATTAGGATATGCCTCCTCTTAGAATACGTGTTATCGTAAAGGTAGAATAGATTTAACTTAGTTGATATGAGTGTGTTTCTAAAAGGTTAGCATAAGTGTTCTAAGTGTGCTATAATGGAAACCAAAAATATAAGAACAAGTAAAAGTGTGCAATGTAAAATTAGAAATAATATTTACACCAGCTCCAGAGATTCCCATGAGATGCACGGCCTATTGCGAAAGGAAAAGTGAGCTAGAGGTTAGTAGATTTAGGGTACCTAGATGAATATCATAAAAAGTTGAAGATGAATAATAGAAAGTGTATAAAGTAATTAAAATTAACCTTGTGCAAATTGAATGTCATTTTATCTTCGTTAAGTAATATTAGTAGCATTATTATGATACTTATGAAGAAAAATAAATGTGAATATAATTTGGTAAATTAAAAAAAAATATTGTCTTTTTTGGAAAATATTTCTTTAAACTAACAAGTATTGTAATGATTTAATTTAATGATCCAATAAGTAATGATTAGAAACGTGAAAACTAAAATTTGATGGCATAGAAATAATTGCAGCATAGCGACACCGACATTGCGCTAATAGGTGCATGTGTAAAGAAAGTACATTGTGGTCATAGAAGTCGAAATCATTCATTGCTCTAGAATTTAATTTAACTTGTGAACTGACCTGTTTTAAATGACTCTTCAGAACCGAACTCTCCGGTTCAGGCAAAGCAGGGAGATCTTGGTCAGTACCGGTGGGACAAATCAACTTCGTAGAGTCCAAGTCTACTAGCCAGATGTCATCTGGTAACCTAAGGCCAATCAATGAGTTTACTTATTTATTTTATGTACACACATTGGGAGAAGTTTGCTTTCGAAGTTATATAGTTATTTCGATTGTTGACGTTAAATAATCCTATAAATTACATTACACATTAACTAATTATTATTTCAAATTACATCTAAATTTAATTTAATTATATATTATAAGTTTTATGTGTAATATCCGATATGTATTATTTTATAAAATAATAACATTTTTGTAAATAAAAGAAATAAATAAATATCTTCACGCAATTCCAAATATAGGGGTAGACAGAGGTCTAGTCTAGACCTCTGTCTAGACTAGACCTTTTACACACCTTTCACCGAAGATATTTTCAGGACAACAGGACAGGTGGTGAGCCCGTCGCCGTCTTTATGTCCACGCCGACGATATAATGCGTACATAAGTTTGTTGAAGAATCCATTGGTATGAGACTGCCACCTGGGGATCCAACTTGCGTCTCTTGACTCGAAATTCTGACCACCCAACCACTCGGTTATCGTAACATTTTTGTATAAGTTGTTTTTTCAGTTTGATTTTAAATTCGTTTTCCTTGTTATTATTTTATTGATTCTGGTATATTATTAATTATGGCCCGGCTATATACATTTCAAGTTCTGGTTAATGTAGTCTTAATTTATTTTTAAAGCGTTATAACTTAAATATTGATATTAAATTGATATCTTATAATATATTTAGTTTCTGAGTGATGAAATTTCGTTTATCAAACGAATAAGATACATAATACAAATATTACAAAAAAGGAATTAGTACACTACACTATAATAATATTTTAGTACATAATGAAATTTTTTTATACGTAGTAGTCATCAAAAATTTAGATGAATGTGTGATGTAAAATACTATTTTATTCCAAAGCAGTTGTATCACATTGCAAAAATATTTTGATATAAAAATACTTATACATAAAGCAAAAACTTACCTAAAATTTTTCTTGTAAGTGAGAAATGTGGCCGGAATTCCTATTAGAAATGGCGTAGGAGCTAACAGCAGCTGTTCAGCGCAGCTCATACAGCTTGGAAGTAGCGGTATTGCCGGAAACATGTACTCGAGAGGATACAGCATCGCGACTAGTGCCATAACTGACATTGAGAGGGCGTTGTAGTCGCGCGACTGCACTACCACTTTGTTTTCCATCAAGATTAACGTGAGCACTTTGAGGCAAGTGTCGACCCCTTAAAAGTATAAAAATATGGTATCTATGTTCATGAGAAAAATACATAATCTTATTTTTAAAATGTATAAAACTACTAATTAACTGGTCGTAGTAAGCTAGTAGTCATTGCTGCCTTTCTCAAAAAAGATGTAAAGTACTAACTTGCAGTTTTGGCAATCTATTTTTTCCTATACTTCCTATCACTTATATAATATACCTATATCATATAAAATGTACATAGTACCTAATTATGTGCAAGGCAGCCCCAATACGCGCACGCACACATACACGCGGAAACGTACGGCGCCAGTACAAACCCATGGCGGGAATAACCGTTTCCAAAAGTACCAGTTTATGTTTCGACAGAATGATGAGTAATGTCGTCAGTAAGAAACATATATAGATAGAGGCAACGTCGCGTACATTGCTTTGATCACAAAGCAGTACCTAAAGCACTTATGTTATAGGATTGGAAGTAACGAAGGTACCATAAACTCCCAGATCCGAGAAAATGTAGAAAAAGTGTTTTCTACATTGACTCATCCGGAAATTGAAACCAGGGTCTAAGAGCTGGCGACACCATGAAACCCGTGTGTACGCTACTCGTCCACGGAAGCGTCATAATGCAAAGATAGGATCAAAAATATAAACAGTATACTGCTGCTAAGGTCAGTTTGCACTTAAATTTTTACATAAGTATTAACGGCATATATGACATAGGTTAACTTCATTTATTTTTTAGTATTTAGCGTGATGGTTAATCTGCTATCTTTCGGTAGCTTCGTAATTTTTAAACTCTTGCACTTAGGCAAATCCAACTTGTCACCCCATTAATGTAAGTAATCATACCCATTTTAATATTAATCTAAATTGTAAATACAGATAATATTTTGCATATTTTTACCTAAAAGTTCCAAAGGTAGATGCAGTGGAAAGTCAACTAGTGAAAATCGCGTATGGTCGGGTAACGCGAAGAGCAATGGCGCATGAGCGGTCGGAGACAGCACTTCCAGCTCAACGCGGGTCTTGCCTGGCACCGGTACGGGCGCTGACAGCAAACGAAGAATCCATGTCTCTATCTCTTTCACGTCATGTAGAACTATCGTTGGTGTGTTTTCGTAGGCCTGACCGGTTAGGACCGACCACACTGTATCCCTGTGTGCATATTATGGCCATCTTGAATATGATTTTTAATTAAAATACCATTGGGTATACATTCTCACAGTTCGTAATATTGTATTGATAAATTACAATTCAGTATTACGTACTGTGAGATATGCCATCGCAGTTATTAGAAATAGAAATAAGAGTAGCATAGCGGTAAACTTAGTAACAAATTAATTTATCGCTATGGTATAGATAACACAATATTTTTCGCTTAGTTTAACCCAATATTTTTGCAGATGTCCTTGGGCTTCAGTAATATTCATATTTTCATTCCAACGAAATAAAAAAAAATAATAGATGAATCTAGACTTCCATATAGAACAAAAGCTACATTCTTACCTAAATATTTGTCTCGACGCACCAACACGTCGTGGACTGGAAGACTCGTTGCAGGCATCTATTAATTTTTTAAGGATAAATAGGCACTCTCGGAATGTGGAAAAGAAGGGATGATGTGACAATAGGCAAAGTGATGTGAGTGAGTGGTTCCGTATTCTCTGCAAAAAAATTACAATAAATGTGGTTACCATCTCGTATAAAATAAAAATGAAACATTCTAGACAAAATCACAATGATCATCTATAACACGTTCATAGAAAATCATTATGTAAGGTAGTACACCTTACATAATGATTGTCTATGAACGTCATTGCACAAAATTTACACTAAAATAAACAACTTGAGAAAGTGCTTCCGAACACATATGTGCACTATACCTACGATAGCTTTTATTGGCATTTATAGTGTTGTCATTATATATTCTTTCAATGGGAATACGCTGAAAAACGACCTAGATGGTGATTGGTTATTGCAGCCTTTAACACCCTCCTACCATTTCCAAAGAAGTATTTATAATTGCGCTGTCACCTCCGAAAAAAAAGATAGAGAGCTGAAGATTCATAGTCCGTGATTACACTCCCCCTCTCTCAGTACCCTTCAAAACGAAACAGAATGGTGGTTACACTCCTATTGACAGGGAGAAATAGGCAACTGTGATACTGATGACTCCTGGGCAAAGAAGATCTACCACTTTTAAAGACGGTAAGGACAATGTTTTTTTGTTAAATGTAAAACTTTACCCCATAACGTGCAGTGTAGATATGTACGTTAGAATTAACCACTTTGTTTCTTCCTGTGGGCATCGTATGAGGTGACTGTAGGAAATAAACCTTATAAAGGACTATGGTTACTGAAAGATAGCGGAAAACCATTCAATAAGTATAGGACCATAATTAAGGAAAACATTAACGGGCTACAGAATCTACAGTTGCAGATGCTAGCGTGGCCATTATGATAAACCCCTCTTTACAGGTGAAGACTATGGCTGAAAATTTTACAATCCATTAGTAAATCAGTCATTAAGTGATCGTATAAAAAATATACCTGTCGTTTCCGGCTAGCGCGAGGGCTGGGTGAGTGGGAACCTCCGCTCTCGGAGTCCGGTGCGGGCGCTAACCGGGGAGCCAGCGTGGCGCTGCAGTCGCGCTCTGAGTCGCTTGGTGCTACGTTGCTGCTCCTATAGTCACTGGAACATTCGCTACGCCTTAGTCTAAGGCGGGTCTTACAGATGTTGTTGTCTTTTTTAAAGGTATGTAAATCGAGTTAACAGTTAAAATAATGGTTAGTGACTACTGCAGCTCATAAATTTACAAAAGTAAAACAGATTACTGAATGTTTTCAGACTCTGTAACTAAGATGGGACGCCTCTTAGCCTGTAATTAACTTGGCGCGCTGTATCCTTAAAATTGTTTAGAACATAATAGTCACACTGCTATATAGCGGGAGATATAGGCAAGAGTGTGGTATTGACTCGGACAACCCTTAGAGAGGAAAAAGGCCGCCTTCATATACTACTATATGAAAGTACTATAAATAAACATATAATTTTTAGAGTGGTAGAGCCACATCAGCTTTTGTTGTTGCATGAATGGGCCGGCTCGACCGGGGTACCACGACCTCACAGAATACCGGCGTAAAGTAGAAGTCTAACTTCTGCTTTTCGTCTGGTGAGTACAGGTAACCGGTAGTCCACACACCCCCGTCCCCCAATTCTGGGAAGGGGGGGGGGGACTCTAAGGGAGGCAACGCATCTGCTATGCCTCTGGTATTGCGGGTGTTCATGGGCGGCGGTAATCACTTACAATCAGGTGAGCCACCTGATGGTAAGTGATTACATGCCACCTGCCGCACCTGCTCGTTTGCTTCCCTTTTCTATAAAAAAATAGAAAAAAAAACTATAACGGCATGCATGTGAATACAAAAACCTATGAAAAAAAATTAAGGTAGCAGCTTATGAAGGCCTTCTCTCAAATTACCGTTTGAAAAAGGTTAAGACCGTAGGATTTCCGCCACACTCTTCTAAACGGTTTGGCGAAAATCCCACATCTTCAAAATAATATTTTTATTACTGTTAGTCCTCAGAAATGCGGGTTTTCTTAAATTCAGGAAAATTAGTTAATAGCAGTTAAATTAATTAGTCATAATTTTAGAGGTCGGCTTGTTATCGAAAATGGGACTGTCATGAGGAACGAAAGTTTGAAGCCAAGACTAAATTGTCTAAACCTCGGGACTGAGGACTAGACTAGTATTGGGAAATATAGAGATTGGGAAATATGAAAAATAGAGAATCTGAATACATAATAAATAAATAAATATTTTCACGCTATTCCTAATACAGGGGTAGACACAGGTCTAGTCTAGACAATTAAGTCCCTTCGACCCACCTTCCACCGAAGATATTTTCGGGACAACGTGACAGTTGGTGAGCCCGTCGCCGTCTTTATGCCCAAGCCAACGATGTAACTCGTATATAAGTTTTTGAAAAACTCATTGGTACTGCCACCTGGGGATCGAACTCGGGTCTCTTGACTCGAAGTTCCGACCACCCAACCACCCGGCTATCGTGACATATTACATGATATAATGGGTGTTCACCTGGAGAAGGCGGAGTCGGAGCTCTTCTCCATAGACTTTCGCCAAGATTCTCGGCGCAATACGCTACGGTCGCGAGGACCAGGTGGCGGTGCCCGTTCCACTGCTCGGTAGAAATTGACGCACACCCCGTAACGCGTTTTGCCTGATACACAGATTGACTTTGATGACTTACACATACACATACATAAACATACTAACGATACAAAAACAAATGAAGAAGAGCTTTTAAAAATACGTAGTTGTACGATTTGTTGTATGCCGCAAAATATGCAAAAAGAACTCGGTTTTGACAACAAAATGAAAACCTTCCATTATAAGTAGAAAGTAGTTACAAATAGAATAACAGGTTCGGTTTTTTTTTAACTAGATGTGATTCACAGACTTGTATCAAATAAAGTAAAAGTATCATACAACCATAGTAGTAGTATATATATAGTAGTAGTATATAAAACATACCGGAATCTTTATCAGTGAGAGTGAACACAAAAGACGCGGTGTCCCTCGTAGCCACGTGTGCGATCTGACGGCGGGGTCCCACCGACACACAACCCTCTGGTTGACAGAAGTACACCATGTCCAGCGGCAGCGGGAAGTCATCGTGATTGGTTAGAGGGTAGCGTCTAAGAAGTTCGGGAGCCTGTGGATAAGGAAATTCAATACTTACAAAAATGCAAAGAAATAAAAAAATGAGACATAGAGAGAGAGAGAGAGAGAGAGAGAGAGAGAGATGTCCTATAGTAGACTTTTAGAGGACGAGTAATTAAATGAATTAAAAAAATATTGGATTATATTTTAATAGGTTAGTTATTATTTATTATTTAAGTAATACATGGAAAGACGTCAGGATGTTTTCAGGAAACAAAGAATTTATTTTAGGAAAATAAATAACGGTTAATACCCTTTTCTATTTTAAGTTTGATTTAACTAAATTTCTGCCAACGATAATTTAAACAATGTTAATAAAAAATAACTATGTATTATAAGCACAGTATAATGGACAATCAAAATTAAAGCTACTCGTAATAATAATAAAAAAAATACCTGAACTGGAGCTAGCCCTTTTCCAGAAGTGTAGGGCCTTGCGCCTACTATAGTCAGATAATCCACCAGCCTCGGACACAAGTGTTGCTTCTGCATGTCCATACTCTTGATATGCTCAATATATAATACCTTAAATCACTTAACATGAGCTTGTTTGAACCCATTATAATTTAACTTAATATTGCTTGTCATAATTATCACTTTTTATTTACACCTACAAAGAAAAGATTAGTTTTTAAAGTCGAGCCCATTAATAATTTTATACCATCTTCACGCATTTCTCAATAAAGGGGTAGCCAGATGTAGAGACAATTTAGTCCATTCGATTTGCAAATTCGGTTAAATAACCGAAGTTGATTTCGGGACATCGTGACAGGTTTCAATATTTTGTAGATATTAAGAAATTGCTTAAAAATATATTACTTGAATCGTAGCTGAAATCGGAGTTTAGATCTTTTTATATTTTACTGTTTCATCAATAAGCCTACTTTTCAAGTAAAAAAGTTTCAAAAATTATATGTTTCTATTTATACGATAAGCAACTGTTAGCCACCCTATGAATAAATCACTTAAAATCATTTCACCGGATATTCATTCAATTAATCGATCCTGTTCAATTCAAGTTGATTTTAATAGTTAAATTAGTTGCTTGGGCCTATTACTATCCCCCGAACGGAATCCCGTCTTATCGTGGAGGTGTGGCCCAGTAACTGTGGCTTCGACATCCACGGTGCACCAAGAGGCACCTACATGGCCGGAACTACAAATTTAGACTTGCGCGGTATGGCCGGCCTCGGGTGGCAGCTCCAAGTGGGCTTGGTCAGGCCACTTCAGATACGGGTTGATGGAGGAAGAGTTCGCGTCTTTGGCTTCGCAACATTCTCTTTGCCCTCCACAGCCGAGGCGGGATGGGGCGATGGCGGAACACCATAAGGTTTTATTCGGTGATGCGTGCCCGACATCACCTGTCCCCCAACATTGCTCCCGCAAGATTGATGATAAAATGATTACGTCATTCTCACAACTTGTGAATAGCATATTTCGATTCATATTTATAACCATTCTTTATTAGATTACGACCACGCATTATATTGAAATTCCTGCAGGATCCTATAATTTCTTGGAATAAAGAAGCAGCTTATGTCCCTCTTAAAAAAACCGTGCATTTTTTTTTCTTGAAAGTTCTTTCTACGGAATTTAAGAATAAACTTTACGCTTAATTTCTTCCTTTTATGATACTCAATCGATTATGAATTATGACGCGTGAAGATAAATTATAAAATCATTATTGTATGTCCATCATACAATAATGATTTTATACATATATTGTCCATCATTATATTTTCTAAACTTAACAGTTTAGAAAATATAATGATGGACAAACAATAACCGCGATTCTTAATAAAGCTTGGCTTTGTTACGAAATAAAATATACGTGTAGTTACGAAGTAAACCCCAAGTAATAACTTGTACAATTTATTAGATTATTTATCTAAGATTAACTAGGTCATCGATCACCAAGGAATAAACATATTTATGTTCAATATACTCATAATGTACTCCTAGGTCCTTGACCTATTTCACGCCTTGACCCAATTGAAGCTATTGCAGTTTTCGTCAGGATCAGGATAATGCCGTAGATGGCGCTCTAAAACATTTATTGACTATAAAATCTCGTAAAGGTAGCCTGAAAGAGCTACTGTAAAAATGTAATTACCTACTGAAATGACCGGAATGAGGTCAGATTTTATGGTTTATTAAAGATTTATTAAAGGAAGCTTTATTAAAGATTTTTATTGCATAATTCTGGCGTAGCCATGGTATAAAAAATGTAAATTACGTTTAATAATAATGTAATGATGTTGACGACCCGATTGCCGAGTTAGTATCCTGATTAGTAGTTAGTAAGCTACAGGTTGCGGGTTCGAATCCCGCTAGGGGCAAACAATTATATGATGAATATCAATGTTTGTACTTTAATCATGGACGTTAATACGATAAATAATTATCTATGTAGATAGATTTGAATGTATAAATATATTGTATCAGTTCAGCTTGGATATTAAGACAGCGATAGGCTCATCACCTTTCACGTTGTCCCATATAGGCTTCGGTTAAAATTGGGTTGAGAGGACACGTCTAGACCTCTGCCTACCCCAGTCTGTCATATCGTGTGAAGATATAAAAATGTATGGTCTTTATATCACTCTTTTGGGCATTACATTTTATGTTTCAAATCTTTGCGCGTTTTCTAGTAGCCTGTGTGAGATTTTTCATCTTTTGTCATCTTAGTGTCAAGTTATCGAAATAAATCCTATATGATTTATTTGTTGATGTTTCACAATAACTCATTGTAACGAGCCTGCTTCCTGAGGATGGAACTCGGGGTCTCTTAATTCTAATTTCAAACACCCAACCTCACGGCAATTGTCAGTTTTATACATTTTACTATTTTTATTGAATTTAATTTTTAATCTATCGATAGGAGTTATTAACGTGGTCATACTTTAAATATATGTATGTAATAAGTATATTTTAAAAGAAAAAAAAAACTTGTGCTATCTATAATAGACAAGTTCGTAGGTCTTGTTAATACAAACAAATGTTCAGATGATGATATCGTTTCATGCAGTGTTATAGAATCAGTCAGGGAATCATGATTTTTTTGTGACAACGTGATTTTGTTTGCTACACAAGCGTTCCATACAAATTATGTGCTGTTGTAATCGGCGTAACCTCGCTCGAATTGGCTTCCTACAACGTTTTTAACCACTTCGCATTTTTTATACAGCAATTCTATTCAATTATGGATATATCAGTTTTACCCGACTAAAAATGTGAGCCATTTTCAAAAACTTTGAAAATATATACAATAAGAACTTAAAAATTATTACGTCCCTTTGTTCTCTTTAAACGATTTTTAACCTTCATACAATTTTACGTACTTTCGTTCTCCTTCTTTAAGTTTTTTAAGTTTTTTCGTGGGTCGAACTTTCACAGAAACCCATTTGGGACAAAGTGACAGGCAACTGTTAGCTTCAAAGGCGTGGTCTACTAACAAGTTGGCTATCGAGTCTTAAAAAGAACTTGTAATTTGCAATAATAAAATATATATTTACAGGACGTTATGATATGATGAATAAATATGACTTAAATTTCATAAAAAACGCTTAAGTAATTTCGGAGATTAGCGTAAACGAACGTCATGAAACGGGATTTATTATAAAAAATATATTAAGGTCATAACGTATAACATAAAAAACAGAGTGCGAGATATCTTTTGTAGTCACCTATTAAAATGATTTATTTAATTTTGCTTTTTCTACATAGGCCGCTAACTTTATACCACCAAACGAGAATTCGATGCAGGGAAAGCTCCTTCAAAAATTAAACACAACAGCTATACGAAAATTTAATGTACATGTTATTGTTATAATTTCAGTATCAACATAATCAAGTTAGTATGACTACCACGAAAGCAATATCATTGTAGTTGACATTCGAATTGTCCTTGAGTATCGTTAGTTGCGGACGTCATGTCTACGTTATCTTATAACGTCATAACGTGGGCGAGTAAAATTTGCATCAATGGTTAAAAAATTTAAAAACGATTAGTTAATTACATCAACAAAATTAGTTGCTTAATACTTTTAAACTAAAAAAAACTAAACCCTAATAGATTTTTTTATGTATAAAAAATATAGCGTCTCATATTCCCACTCATTCTCTGTTCATACAGTAAAATTGTGGAATGCTCTTCCTCAAAATATTCGAGAATGCAAAACTATTTCACTTTCCAAAAAACAGTCAAAGAGCACTATATGTCCTAGAATAGTTTTCTGGTTATAATGTTATGTGTAATGAGTCTTAAGTATAATTATATATATGTTTGTAGGTGTTTGAGTATATTCTATATGTATTTTTGTATATGTGTGTATGTATATATTATTCTAAGTATTATCTATATTAGTATTATATTTGTACGCGCGAAATCTACCTTTTTATTTATTCATACTCCAATCTCAGGTCTGCTGGAAGAAATGTCATAAGAAATAAGCAGTACCTTTGTACAAACTTTTCCTCTTATTATATTTCTTCTTTCATTAATGTTGTGTGTACATAAATTGTTAAATAAATAAATAACCTGTTCAGTCTGAGTATTTATTAATAGTCCTAACATGTATTGCATTTTTTTTATTTTGATAAATTTGATAACTTATAAATTTGAGTTTTGAATGGGTTTATGGATGGTGGTATAGATGCAGGTTCAGTCAGTATTTTACTGCAATGTATTGCAGGATAACTTTTTAAACTCCTAAATAATTTACAGTTATATATAAGTTCTCAGTAGAATTGAGTAGAATAGAATAGAAGAGAGAAAAAATATCTAGCACAGATAGTTCGTAAGTGTTAAGCAAGATATTTTTTTAAATAAATAAAGTCATATTAAGCCGAAAAGAATCCCCCGAGAATCTCCCATTCTATTTTTAGCATCGTTTAAGAAGTAGTTATTCGTAAAATTATCATTTACATAGACCGACAATAAAGTTATCCTTATTTATGTAGATTACTGTTATTCGATTTTGAGTATAATAATATCCCATACCAGTAGTTTTAAGAAATTAAGGATTAAGAGATACAAATGATACGGGCGGGATATGAATTTCCGACCTCCACCATAATGCAGTTTGTTGACCTAAAGCTTTTATTATGAATTGTCGGAATTCTGTGAGCGAGGAAAGCGTCATCGATAAATCCAAGGTTATTTAGAATTCGACCTTACGTGACACTGTGTTATTTAATGAATACTACGAATCCATTACAGTCTTAATTAACGATTGTTGTTAAATTATACGTTAACAAGTTATGACAGTTTATTACGTTTTCATTCCCTTAGCTCCATTACATGCCCACACAAAGTAATAAAATTAATCTAATCCTGTGAAAGAGTAGGTAACTAAACTCTGACCAAGTGAAACACTAAAGCAATATTTCAGAAGACCGCTTGCTGTTCTAACTCTAGCATACATTGACACAAGACAAATGGTAGTCTCGTCAGATGGCTAATGTATTGCAAAGAAAACGCGCAGGAAACTAATGAACTTCCGTTGGCGGGTTCCGGTTTTCCAATTTTACTACAAAAAATAAATAATTTACTTGCAAAAAAATATTAAACATTTCGAAAAAGTACAGTACCCGTAGTAGAATTTTCCATTGAAAGAAACGAGTTTAGACTACGTCAACATACTTAGAGCAATTTTTGATCTGTGAATCTTAAAGTTCCAAACATAAATGTGCACATTGGCTAGGATTGGTCGTACCTGATGAGAAAAAAAAATATCTTATTAAATACAAAATATCTCCTAAAAGACCTCTATCTATGTTCCAACATAATATGTAAATTGTGTTCCACTTTAGTTAATCGCACTAACATTATGGTGGTACCGTAGTTCCCTTCCATTACACACCGATAAGACCAGATAAGACATGTAGTGTAAAAATTCAGTTTAAAAATTGTTTTATTTTTAATACATAAAATGATATAATATTATTCTTTTGTGTCTTATAGAACCAGAACGACTTAATTTTTCTATATAAATACTTTAAATATTCAAATTCAAATTTAAATTATTTTCAAATTAATTTAAAATATGTTTGCGGTTTTGTAGAATGGATGGCCTTAAGAAATAATACCGGTCAAGGTCACTGAAACTTTCAAATAGAGGGATGCCACGTTATTAACCTCGGGTGTTCTTATGTAATTATAAGTGTGATATCGATATCTTTATAATGATTTAAAAATAGATCTTTACAAATCAAACATAAATTTACATAATATGGGCAATATACTTTATAGTAGTAGAAAATTTTCATTTATGATGTTTAAGCTAATTGTTTCAAGTTTATTAAGAAACGTCAGGCTAATATTTATTACAATATTAGCAATATGACGCATATCACTGAACTTACACTTTGGAAATTAATGCTAGAAAATTAAATCGACCGTCTGTTTAAAAAAAACTTGTACTTTACACGTAGCCACGTAACTTTCAAATTATACTTACTTTTATATCGACGTGACGGCTTGCATCGCGAACAGTTCTACATTATTTGCCCGTCACACGCAAATGCGATATTACTTCGTGTGAATTGAATGTTAGTACGAGATGTCGCGTAGTAGTGCATATCGCAAGGCAGCAGTGCCCGGAGTGACATGCGCGACCGCTCACGTTCAATAACGCGCGCAGACGCGCCGCCCTCGGGCCGAAGCCTCTACGTAGTATAGCTACAATACGTAGACGTACTACGAGTAGAAATACTATCACTAGCCATACATTACATATATGTAATTGAAAATTGTTCCATCACCAAAGTAATTTTTTTAACACGCTTTTATTATGTTGATTACATCCAGGCTAATAAAAGCGTGTTAAAATGTGTATTTGCTTGTATGTATCGAAATCTTTTAATGTTATTTTTACCTCCTCCGCGGACAAAAACATTTTTTAAAAAATATGAAAATTGTTCAAAAAAGGTCATTTATTTATTATTATTTTTTGAATTTATAAAAAATATTTTCTGCTTTTTAGGCACACCACCTGTCACGTTGTCCCAAAAATTCATCATCACGAAATTTTTGAATGTAATTTTTACCTCTTCCGCGGACAAAAACATTTTTACAAAATATCAAAATTGTTCAAAAGAGGTCATTTATTTATTATTATTCCTTTTTGAATTTATAAATATTTTCTGATTTTTCTGATTTTTGGGACAACGGCACACCACCTGTCAGGTGGTGTGCCGTTGTCCCAAAAATTCGGTGAAAGGTCGAAAGGACTAAATTGTCTAGACCTGCCTACCCCGTTATTGGAAATGGTGTAATGATAATTTTCTTTTTTTGAAAAGCGTATATTTTGGTTTTTAAAACTATAATTTATTATTAGTGTTAAAGTTTTTATTGGTTGTATAAAGTTGTATTAAAACGTATTTGCGTTCAAGTTACTAAAATTACACTAATAGCAGTTACGTAAGTGAATTAGAACTAGTTACTATAGTAAGAGTAATAATTAACCCTGGACTTTTTTAAACTTTCTTACTACTTTCCGCACAATAGTAACTAAATTTTTTCTGCTTTAGTTTATTAAATTATTTTATTTTATTCAATTGCATACATATATTATGAATGTACGTACGTACGTACTTAGCTATAGCACATACAGAGATGACCATGAAATTTACATTCAGTTAATCACTGCGGAGATATTCTATGTTTACTAACTCCATTCATAACTTTTCGCAGAGAATTTTCCCTAATTAATAATCTCTGTAAAATACTCGGTATTTAAATATTCACCACTCTCACTCGATCTCTGACATACGTTTTGAAAATCACTTGGTTATCTTTTCGCACAAATTATTAAATCTTCAAAGAACTTTTTATATCGCTGATTAAATTATCGAATGTTTAGTGACCATAACTCAGATTTTTTTGGTCATTTTTGCTGCAGACATGCACTCATATATTATAGAGAAGTTCATCCTCACCTATTTTTTGTACGGATTGAATATTAATTACTTAATTTTCTCGTAAAACCGTGAATCTTTTCTCTCGTCACCTTTGAAGTTACTTCCCTTTGACGATTCCCGAAGACAAAAAAGTTGTAAATTGCACCACCAACTTTGTGTCACTGTCATATCGCTTCAAGGCTTTGGTTGCCCAGAAGAAATTGCGATGTAGCGATAACACCGTTAAATTAAAATCAGTCCTAAATTTTATCTTTTACTCTTTTAGTCTATATTGTTGTTTACAATAAAGTATATTCATTTATTCGTTCAAACTGGCCTACCCTACCTAGCCTCCGTGCCCAACAATGCGAGATATAGTCGTGGTGAAAGAGTTTTGGCATTGCTTCCCATGTTTCGCGATTTTTGCAAACGACCGTACCATTGATTCCTGTGATGTGCAACTGCCTTTTGTTTATGTATAATATATTATTTCACTTTATAGGACTAGTGATACATACTGGAAACCTGAAGTTGTTGACCAATATATAAACGTCGGAACAAATTGTCATATGCCATCGGCCTCCGTGGACGAGTGGCGTACTCCGGGTTCGATGCCCGATCCCGTTCGGTCCGATCAAGAAAAAAACTACTACTTTTCTAAACTGTCTCGGGTTTAGAGGTTTGTGGTTGGCCCAGAGGTCAATTGACAAATCGTACAGGGCTGAGCAGCGTTCGGGAAATTATGCAACATTTCAAAAGACCAGTGAGTGATCATCTATTCAACCGAGGTGTGAACTTTCATGGCTGGCCGTATTAAGAAGCAGAAAGTTGCTCAGACTGCTATGGAAAGGGTTATGCTTGGTGTTTCTTTTCGTGATAGAACTGACAAGAATCCGCAGCAGAACTAAAGTAACCGAGATAGCCATTAGGGTCAGCACGATGGGTTAAAAGGATTCTGAACTAGCAACCACGTGTAGACAAAACGGAAACAACTCCCACAAGATAGACGGCCTGCAAAATATTAAGACTAGTTGATGATCGCAGGTGACTGAGGAACGAATCTAAGATACGCCACTAAGAAGGAGGTCTATTTTCTGCATAGGAATCTTATAGGATGTAAAATATAGTATATGTACAGTGAAATAAAAAAAAAAGTGAAACAATTATTTAAAAAAATTTATTACATAAATAGTATAAAACTGAAACCATATAAACATTTAAATTAGGCATGTGATATATCTATTTTCCAGTATCTTCCTTGAGTGAAACCGTTCTATTGAAGACCATCTGCAAAGAAAACTATATTAGTAACTCAACATTATTACAATTTTCACAAGGATCTCTAATTTTATTGATAAGGGACTTGACGGGAAGCTTAACTAAATATCTTCACGTCATTCCCAATACAGGTCAACAGAGGTCTAATCAATTAACAGTGGTAGAGCCACGCATCAGCTTTTGTTGTTGCATGAATGGGCCGGCTCGACCGGGGAGGTAACACGACCTCACAGAATACCGACCTCGGTACCCGGAGGCCCACTCACCCCCCAATTCTAGGGGGGGGGGCACTCTAAGGCCGGCAACGCTTCTGCTATTCCTCTGGTATTGCGGGTGTTCATGGGCGGCGGTAATCACTTACCATCACGTGAGCCACCTGCTCGTTTGCCTCCCTTTTTCAGAAAAAAAAAACGCAAAAGTATTTTTGACCCACCTTCCACCGGAAGAAATTTTTTTGGACAACGTGACAGGTGGTGTACCCGTCGCCGTCTTTATTTATTTCGAAGTCATCGATATAATCGTACTTTTTTGAAAAAACCCATTGGTACGAGCCGTGGGGATCGAACTCGGGTCTCTAACTCTGACTCTAATTCCGATCACTCAACCACACGGCTATCGTGACTCACAATTAAAGATTTCAATATTTAATTGTTAGTATTACATTCTCACATATACATAGATAATATATCTATTTATTTATGTATTATTCTTACACCGATACTGCACGGCATGTTGGATAGCTGTATTCAGTAACAGACACTTCATTAACCATAATGATATAAAATGAAAATAAAACTTACTTTTTCCGAAGTGGTATCGGGGTCCACTGAGAAGAATCCAATGCGCTCGAATTGGAACTTATCGTACACCTTAGCAACTTTTATAGACTGGTCTGCGTAGGCCTCTACCACCTTCAATGTGTCGGCGCGGCAGTCCGACAGGAACCCGCCCGGGACTTCATTTTGGTCCTCGGGATTTTTGTGTTTAAATCTAAAAACATAAAGTATTTAGCTGTTATTTATTTTCGATATTTTATTGAGTTCTCATGTGTATAGTGAGACTTGAACCTGCAATCTGTTGTTTCGAAAGCAGGGTCGCTACCAAGAAGGCAAAAGAGTCATTAACTTGGATAGTAATTTTGCAATGTGCTCCTTACTATGAATATTAGAGTTTAAGTTACATACAATGTATCTAATGTGATGATAGCCGAGTGGTTGGGTGGTCGGAATTTCGAGTCATGAGACCCAAGTTCGATCCCCAGGTGGCAGACTCGTACCTATGAGTTTTTAAAAAACTTATTTTATTTATTTTACCTCTGTCTACCCCTGTATTGGGAATTCCGTGAAGATATTTTTTTATCTAATGTAACATTATTTTTAATATAGATATAAATTAAATTAAATACATGTAAGCTGTATTACTGTAATGTTATTATAGAAAATAATTGTGTTACATTTGTTCGTATAGCTAAGAGTTTCTTAATGGTTGTGTACAGACTTTTGGGTACGAGATTACAAAACGCAGAAGGGAGTTCCTTATCATAGAATGTTATTTTTAATTACACATCAATACCCATCTACTAATCAAGTTTATTTAACCGACGGTAAGCTTACTTAGGTCAGTTAAACATTGGTCAGGTGACGCTTGGTCAGGCCGCGCCATTACTCTTCCCATGGGTGTCTTAATACATAAACAGGACAGTTTTTAAAATCTCCCATAACGGATGGGATAATCATCTTGTAAATATTAGGACAAAATTAGTCATACCGACGCAGGTACTCCATTAATACTGCGATCGCTAAACTGAACATGGACATTAAGTGATAGTTTTTGTTGTAACTTCGACTGTTCGGATTTTATGACACAAGTGCATTAGCTATTTACTTTGAGATCAGAGTAATGTATCTGATATTGTTCCTATCTACGTATATATTCATTTTATGGCTATTCCTCCATATTGGAAAGGCCTGTGTACGTTCTGAAGCGAAAAACCTTCAATAATTGTTACTTACAGGGGTTCATAGAGTCGTACTTCAACAGCGACAGGATCTGACACCCAATGGATGAAAGCCTTCGGTTTATCCGCGGTTGCGACAGTCTCACCTTCACATTCAACTGCGACAACCTTACCACTGTTGTCCTTAATCACTTTGGATACCTGTTGGTGAAACAAAATAACACTTTATAAATAGCACAAAATGATGGTAACACTTGAATTAGATGTAATTTGAATCTGTATTAAAATCTTCACGCCATTCCCAATACAGGGGTAGACAAAGGTCTTGGCAATTAAATCTTTTTAGATCCACCTTTCTCCGAAGACATTTTTTGGGACGTGACATATTGTGAGCCCGTCTCGACATTAATCGTAAATGAGTTTTTGAAAAAACTCACGGGTACAGCCCTGGGGATCGAACTCGGGTCTCTTGACTCGAATTCCGATCACCCAATCACTCGGCTATTGTGACTTATCATTAATTGGATTCAATGAATATTTAATTGAATTGATACAGTTGAAAACTTAACAACATGAAGATTTTGTTTTCTTTCGTCAGTTTCCTTGTCTGTCAGATTAACTGACATACTTGCCACGTTTAACTAAGAGTTAATACTATATCGACTCAAACATTGTTTAATTTATGTGATTATATTAAAGAGAAAAATGTTTTAAATTTCAACTGACACGGGCGGGATTCGAACCCGCGACCACTGCCGATCCGTGACCCCCGTTATATTGTTTAACTGTTTATAAAATATTTTTAGTTTGTTGGTTTCATATTAAAACGGAATAGTCAAAATTTGGAATATTTACCTTTATAACATACTCGGAGTGTCGCAGCCCCACACACTGCGTGGGCGTGAGACGTCTGTAACCTTTCTCGGGTTGCTCCTTGAAGTCACTCGATTCGATGTAGAGCACTTTGTTGAAGGACACTTTGTGAGAGCCTTTCTCAGGCTCGTTAGGGAAATCTGGCACCGTATATACCGTCGGTCCAGTGGACGAGTAATTTGTTATTGTAAGTTTCAGAGGCTCCAAGACGACCATCGTTCTAAAATAAAATTTTTGTTTTCCGTCTTAATTTGTTAGTTGCCTTTCAAATGTCACTTTGTCGCAAAAAAATGTCTTCGGTGAAAGAGTCGAAAAGACTTAGTCTAAACTTGTCTACCCCAATATTGGAAATGCGTGGGGATATTTTTTTACGACCGCTAAATTGCTTGCCAAGAGTGACAATTGCGACAGATTTTTCTTACAGTAAATACCTACTTTCTGCAGTAGACTTTTACGGACAGTTACCTATGTTTAAGTACATTTGTTCATACATTCTATATAAAAACGAATTTACTCAAATAATTTAAAAAGTGATATCAAGTCGTAATCAATTAATAATTAAATATCTAATTTTCAAATAAAAAAAATTGGAGAATGTAACAGACGGCGCGCCTGCAACCGTCGAAGCCAACGACACAAATTAAAATTTTCGAAAAACTCTTTGGTACGAGCCCAATTTGTCTGTGGTCTTGTGTTGTTGACAAGAGACGTCCCCATATAACGATCAGTTTTACACAATTTTACATATTCCTCCGACTGTCTAATTGCTTTTCCAACTTCAACTCGTTCTTTTCTGTTCCTGTCTCTGGGACTTTACCTCGGCGCGGTCGCGTTGAGCACATCTCTGACTGCAGCATCCAGCATGGTGGGGTCCACTGCTCCCACGGCTCCCGTCACTCCCAGCCCGGCGCAGAAGGAGTTCACGGCGGACGAAGGTATGCCACGGCGGCGCAACGCCGTCAGAGTGTACAGTCGCGGGTCGTCCCAATCTCGATAAAAACATATGCAATACCAAATTAAGTGATCGAAACCTATTGCAATAAAATTAATAATTCTTAAGTGGGTATGTAATTTTTATTTGTCAAGTACCAAAACTTTAATTGGTAAAATCTTACGTGTGATAATTAATTAGTGTGACAAGTGAATGATCTTAAAACTGCATAACTTACGACACTGTTTTAAGCATTTTGGATTAAATTATTGCAAGGTTGCAATAATTTAATCCAATGTTGCAATGAGACCCAAATGATGAGATGAGAACAATAACAAATTAATAACATTAGATAGTGGTTGGTTACAATATATAAATTAAAGGTTATCTGAAAAAGTAAATATATTTATAAAACATAAACATCTTTACACAATTCCCAATACAGGAGTAGACAGAGATTAAGTCTAGACAATTAAGTCCCTTTGGCCCACCTTCCACCGAAGATATTTTCGGGACGACGTGACAAGTGGTGAGCCCGTCGCCGTCTTTATGTCCAAGCCAACGATATAATTCGTATATAAGTTTTTGAAAAACCCATTGGTCGAGCCTGAACTCGGGTCTCGTGACTCTTGAAATTTCGACCACCCAACCACTCCACTATCGTAACTTCTAATATATTTACCATTAACGATTCCTTCGTCAATCAGCTTGGCTATTTTCCGTTTAGACACAACGGTGTAATTTACATTAAGCCGACCGTATTCCCATTGCACTGGGCAATATATATCCAATGCATTGCACAGCCAGTAGTATGATGATCTGAAAATAATATAAAAATACTTGTACAAAAATGTTTGTTTCTTCTTCTTTTTTTTTAGTTTGTGATCAGTTTAGAATTTATACACTATTAATTAAAAAAAAAGTGCTTACATATTTTATTATAAATAGTATTAGTGAATAAGATTTAATAAAAACTCTCATACGATTTTCCCCATTGTAACCCACCCAAGAAAGTAGTTTAAAATATTTTAAATTAAAAATGGATAAATGTTAATTGTAATCAACAATCTACATAGCAATTTTTCTAGTAAAAAGTCACGATAGCCGTGTGGTTGGGTGGGCGGAATTTCGGGTCGAGAGACCCGAGTTCGATCCCAAGGTGGCAGGCTCGTACCAATGGGTTTTTTAAAAACTTATGTACGAATTACATCGTTGGCTTGGACATAAAGGCGGCGACGGGCTCGCCACCTGTCACGTTGTCCCGAAAATATAATAAAGGGACTTAAATGTCTAGACTAGACCTCGGTCTACCCCTGTATTGGGAATTGCGTGAAGATTTTTTTTTTTTAGAAGAAGAAGAAAGCTGACACATTGGACCGAATAAAAAATGTGTTTGAAAAGCCATGAATTATCAGAAGCGTACGTCTTGCCTGTCTAGCTGTGAACTAAAGACCTTGTGTGAACGTAAGGTTACAAAACTTACCTTCTCGATTGAAACTCTTTGGTGCATAGTGAATGTGTAATGTGCTCAATACTGTCACAGAGACAATGGGTGTAATCGTAAGTGGGGTATATACACCACTTATTGCCAGTGCGATGGTGAGGTTTGAATTTAATTCTATAAGCAACTGGATCTTGTTTGCCCTCTTCTAGGGTTATTTTCATTCGTAAGGTCGCATCGCCTTCATCAATTTTCCCATTTTTCATGTCCTAAAATTACATCACACAATGTTATATACGAGATTATTTGAGAATGTTTCTTCTTTAAGACAAGTTTTAAAAAAATTCTTCCCTACTCCATACACTTGCATATTTTACTGCAAAATTAAGTTAATTTTTCGGACAAAACTCATTTCTCTGGAAGATTCCATGCATTCGACTGTTTTAAAACGTCCAAATATTAAGTAGTTTTTTAATTCCATAATCTTGACGTATCATTATGGCTTCAGAATATACCACCCCCCTTCTTTCTTTCCGTGGGAAAATAAGGGAAAAGCATTGAAAATGCAATCGGCTACGGAGAGATCGATAGGGTAACGAACCTCGAAAATTAGTGCGAGGTATCGAGTACTGTGATCGGCAACCGGCTTTTTAAGCGTGGCGAATATGGCAGTCGCCAACAGTTTAACAAATTACACCATAAGAATATTGTCCGACAGTATGGCGGTATTGCAAGCCCTAAATAGTAATGTTATGACTTCCGGGCTTATCTACGAATGCTACCACAGATTAAAATAGGTACATAGATTCAACAACGTAATCCTTCAAAGGATAAAGTGTCACAGCTGCTCTAGAGGAAACGATGCGGCGGATGAACAGGATAGAGGTGGATTTAGTAGGTAGCCGGTGGCACCGGAACCCATCATCCAACTATCTTTCGATCCCAGGTACGTAACCGCACTAGGCAACAATATGAACGCCTCTGGGTAAGCCACTCAGAATGTAGGCAGGCTAAAGAAGCTCCTTTAGCCTGCCTACCGATAATTAATAGTCGAGTAACTAAAATGCTGCGTCTGTGTGCCTTAACTGGTCATGTTTTATTTAATCTGTTCAATTTAGGTGTTACTGACAGCCCTCTTTCCCGAGCGTGCATGGATCATCTTGGTGCGCCGAAACCTCTCCCCGTGGTTACTGGTACCTTAAGGAACTGCTAGAATTCCTCGAGAAGTTGGGTTGGTTCGAGTAAGCTTAGACATTCCTGCCCATACGCAAAATACGCGCTCAGACGTGGAGTTTCAGAAATCAGCCCGTCTAATCTAATCTATATGTTGGCTTTAAGTCACCTAAATAGAATGAACTTAACAGTCTGTCAAAGGTTCACTGCAAGTCAGCAAGATGCCTCTACCTTAATTGATAGTCAAAATCAACACTCTTTGGGTTGAAAGTCGTAGAGTATATATTGTAGATTCAAGATGCCATGTTTAGAGGTCTACTTGTCGCATATTCATCGGTGGTGGCGTGTATTACCTGGTAACGAGTGTAGTGCCATGTAGTGGTTGTGGTGGTACATTAAGTAGAATGAATGTACGCATCTGTGGGTGGGAGCGTGGGGCTCCTCATCTCTTTGAACCAGGTAACATATTATTTATTTTTAGATGCGTAATTGTGCAATATAATTTTATAATAAACATCCCTATAATGCCTGATTCTATTAACTATCATATGTACCTTTAGCTTTGTATACTTATATGATGTCAGACTCAAAGAATAGTCAATACAGTCAACGATCAGATCAGTCATAGGTTTTGAAATTAATAAAATTTCAAAACCATAGTCATGTGGACTATGTTCTAATAAAATGATTATGTATCAGGTAAATACAATTTCTATCTAAATAGAATTCTTATAAAAGTAAACATCTCTGTAACACAATAAGAACGAAATTTAAAGCAGATTTATATGGTGTTTAACAAATTTTAATCAATGTACCTCAAAAAGCTGTAAGCTTTCCTCGACAGGCCTGTTTCTCCATGGTGAAGGCGGTGGATTGAACCCTTTGATTTCTTCTGACTTTTGATGGCACACATAAGCAAGATCTTTTTTAATTAGCTTCACTGCCCATTCATAAAGCTGATCAAAGTAGTCAGATGAATGAGTGATTTTATAGGGTTTATATCCTATGAATAAATTAAAAGTGGCATTTAGAAACAAGATATTACAAAATATAATAGTGAGCAATTATATAAGAATCAATATAGCAAAACATAAAATAGTGTATTCAATAATTTACCTAACCATTCAACCATATCCTTGATTCCAACAAAGAATTTTTCTTCCTCCTTCTCAGGATTTGTATCATCATACCTCAAGAAACACAAGCCATCATGTGCAGCTGCATAACCAAAGTTTATGTTAATTGCTTTAGCATGCCCTATGTGAAGGATTCCATTTGGTTCTGGTGGAAATCTTGTTCGTACCTTTCCAGAAGTTATCTTTAAATGTTCTTCTAGTAGCCTCTTAGTGTTCGGAGTGACAATGTAGCCATCGGATTTGTAATTCTCTCCAGGAGCATGAAAAGGCAATTTTCTCATGATGTCCAACATAGAAATTGCACCTCCAGAAGACATAGTTGATTCACTGTCAACTTTTTGTTTAACATCTGCGAAAAGCATTAACAACAACATACATATAATATCTAACATATTATTTGCAAGTCTGTAATGTTAGTGTTAAAATTACTTAAATGATTTAATTTAATTTAAATTTCTATATTTAGACAATGACAGTAAAAGGCAGTATGGCTAACAAATTTATTTGTGTGATAAACCTAAAACAATATATATTTAATATTGATTCAGGATTTTTTACATTGGAAATGTATGTTACTACACAGATGCAAAAATACAATGTGCAAACAAAACTACAGGCAGAATTCAGTACCTCCTTCCATAAATACTTCCTTCCATTAATTGAAAGTGTTTGTGAGAAACTTTTTACCTATAATCAATAAAGTTATAGGTATTATAATTATAAACCAATTGAACATTTTTGATATATCAAACCTTGTTGTTCATCTTTTTTGTTCTTCTTTCCAGAATCTCCACCTTTTGGCTTTTTCTCAGTTTTGGGAATTGGAGCTAAATCTGCTTCCGTTTTGGGGCCCAACAAATCTAATATCTGAAATAGATTAATTATAACTTTCAGCAATAAAAAGTGTGTTGTGTTCGGGTCTTGGAGACAACAGTTTCCAGGTCTTGGAGACAAAAGTCTTCAGGTCTTGGAGACAACAGTCTCTTATGTTGACAAGTTAATTACTATGTGTTAACTTATTTAAAAGCCTGTAAAGCCCAACAATGCCTATTTGTAATAATCACATTTATGGTCAATTATCATATCAGACAGGTTGTAACTTAGACACCGTTACTCATCACCGGTCCATTTAATTTTGATTCACTGATAATTTAAGTCTTTTTTTTCCTCCATATTTTTCTCTTACAAAACCCACAGTAAGAAAGATGGTAGTTATTTTAAAGGAAATAATGATTAATGTTGATATTTTTCACAAGAGCTACAAAGGGGCTTAAGCAAATCAATCCTTGTTGTAGTGATAATAAGATCTCAGTTAAAGAATAAAACTTAGTAACACATTTTTAGACAATTTTCTGCAACGAAAAAATAGTGATAGTCACAGACTCAAAAATATGACAAAAAAATTGAAAAAATATAGGGAAGATACAATAATAAAAAATAATCTTCACCCCATTTCTGATACAGGTCTCAACAAATAAGTCTTTTCGACCCACCTTCAACTGAAGAAATTTTTTGGAAACATGTGACAGGTGGTGAGCCCGTTGCTACCTAAAAAGACAAAATTCCAAGACAACAATATATAAATCGTACATAAGGCTATCAAGCTACCTATCATGACCATTTTACAATCAAAAGAGTAGCCAATCTATTTTGTAATATACAATCCTTTACGACAGTCAGCCAGTTTTTGTGACTCACAATATTATTCCAAATTTCAAATGACACTATATCACAAACATTCTAAGTAAATATTTACACACATTTTTTAGAAAAACCAACTACTTAACCCTACTACAACTATAATTTTTTTTATTAGTGAAATGTTTCTTCATTTGTAAACAAAATATATATAAAAGTCCAAAATAAGAAATACCTGTATGTCTACTTCATTTTTAATAGCTTTTCCATCAGCCCAGTATAATTCAGCTCTCACTGCTTGCATTATAATACCAGAGTTAAAGCGATATCTTTTTTCTAATAGCTCTTGTTTATATTTCGCCATATGCTTTTCAACAGCTTGCTCTATTTGCTCTGGAGTTATATTGATACCAACACCGCAAGCTGCTTCAAACTTACTGATATCAACCACTGTTTCATTTACTGAACTTAAAAGATATTCAAGAGCTGCATCAATTCGAAGAGTTGAGTCAAGCCTGCCATCAGCTATGTACTTGCATACAAAAGGAAGTTTATCTGCCACTTGCGGTTTGATTTTGGTTGCCAGATGGTAAAGCAACATCCCTGTACCAGCTGGTGCATTCTGAAGATCAACCTGTAATGTTTTATAGCATAAAAGAAAAAAAAATATTAATGTTATGAAATTGTTACATTTGACTTTTTTTATAGATATGTACTAGAGATTCTGCTTTTTCACTAACCTCATTTAATGCAGCAAGTAAGACTTTAGTAACATTGACATTTTTTATGGTTTCTTTCGCTTTTTGCTCACTCAAGCCTAATAATTTTAGTTTTTCTATCATTTCTTCTTGAGACATTATGACTGTTGTCACTAGACCTATATAATTCTATATCTTAATTATTAATACAGTTCCTGAATTAACCGGGTTCTCTTGAAGAGGTTAGGCCTGCGACGTATTTGACAGCTGTGACGTGACAGTTGTCTTTCCTACTTTGGCGTTGACAGTTGATACTATGACATATCATGATCATCATCATCATCATCATTATGTCAGCCTATCCGAAGTCCACTGCTGTATATAGGCCTCCCCCAAAGATTGAAGACCATATAGAGAGGGCCTGTGGCATCTGCATCCATCGACTCCCCGCAACATTATGCAGGTCGTCGCTTCATCGTGTGGCGGGTCGCCTTACACTGCGTTTGCCTGTACAAGGTTGCAACTCGAGACATAAAAAAAACTCTCCTATTGTAGTTGAAATTAAGTCTAGTTATTTAACATCAAGCATAAAAGTAATCTATGTTTCAAACATCTTGGACTCAAAACTAAAGAAGACCTCCCCATGTACGTAACCGAGCACCTAACATCCAAAGGTGGGCGATTTTAATTTTTAGCACGAAAACTTATCAAATAAAAAAAATCAAATTTTATTGGACTGGTTACGGAAAGATTTAAGAGAGAATGAACACTCACCAATAATTATGGTTACAAACGAGAGTCAAATACATTAACTTTTAACTGGCCAACACAAAGATTAATTAGACTAATCATATTCACATTCAACAATCAAAGGTATAATCACCCATGATTTATCTTAAGATTTCTTTGTTACAAGTTTTTATTATTATTTTCTATAAATTATTATCCTTAAAGTGTACATTATGCCATTTAACTCTTTTTAGCATTGTTAATTGCATATAATATTGTTAATTATTTTAACGCATCCCTTCGTATCACAAGTATTTCAACGTCAAACAAAAATTCTTAAACATAACTACTTCAATACGACTCTTACCGTTTCAACCTCTGTTCATAAGCTTTTTTCAGCTACTTCACAAAACATTAAAAAATGCGAATAATTGTGATGAGCGTTCATCTTATAAGATAATTAAAAAAATTACCTTACAGTAATATCACAAAATATACGCAGTTTATATAGTAATTTTTATGTCTTTCTTTTGACCCCGACTTTTCTGAAACTGAATGCAGACTTAATTCAAACAAAACTTTACCACAACCTGATAATAGTTACTCCTTCTCCACAACATGTCAACTAAACCAAAACGATGGAGCAGTTGCCTATATTAAAAAGTCTCTACAACATAAAGTTAAGGAAATTAGACTTACTCATGCTTCATGTCTTCAGCTACTTAATAATATTATACTCTGTATTTAGCGCTCTCCATCAAACACAAATACTAATTCATTCGTAATTACTAATACTAATTAATTCATTCGTAGACGTGCTTTGTTTACACCTAAATACGTTATCTACACAGAATACCTACTAGAGAAAAAAACTGTTTTAGATAATTTCATGCTCAAGATTAATAAAAATAAATACTCCGCCTTTATTGCAGTGTTGCATACCACGATTACTGATCATTTTACCACTCTACTTATTTTATCTAAGTCTATGTCTAAAAGTCCTGTATCTAAAACAAAATCTAACAGATTATTCAATGGCCCGTCAAGATCTGCAACAAAAAATCTCTCTGAATTACTGTTTTATAATGATTCATACACAGTAAGAAACCGTTTTATCACTGATCTTACTGTGCCCATATATGCCAAAACAAAATAATTCATATACCAAAAAGTCAACGGAACATAAAACCTTGGATTACTCCTGGAATTTTACGCTGCATTAGAAATCGGAACAATTTACAAAATAAACTACGGAAAGAAAACCATAATGATATATTAAAAATAACTTATACTAGAAACTGACGTCGGAACTATAAAAAAATTTCGGTACTTCCAGCTATTTACAAAATATTAGAAAAACTAATTAATTTGAGACTAATAACTTTACCTAAAAAAATATAAAACTCTACACAATTTGGCTTTATACAGGGCAAATCCACTGGAGATGCAGTGAGTTATCTCTGTAAAATTGTGACTGAATAGGTTGACAAGGGAAATAAATGCTCGTCGATTTTTTTATAGAAAAGAGAGGCAAACGAGCAGGTGGCTCACGTGATGGTAAGTGATTACCGCCGCCCATGAACACCCGCAATACCAGAGGCATAGCAGATGCGTTGCCGGCCTTAGAGTGCCCCCCCCCCCCCCAGAATTGGGAAGAGGGGTGTGTGGGCCTCCGGTTACCTGCACTCACCAGACGAAACGCAGAAGTTTGTTAGACTTCTACTTTACGCCGGTATTCTGTGAGGTCGTGGTACTTCCCCTGTCGAGCCGGCCCATTCATGCAACAACAAAAGCTGATGCGTGGCTCTACCACTGTTTGGATGTTTTTGGATAATTACCATCGATGTTTTTGGACCTCACTAAAGCTTTCTACGCGGTCTCCTTTCCTATTCTTGTACACAAATTAGAAAAAATTGGGATAAGGTCTACTGCACTATCTCTTTTTAGAAATTATCTTTCTGGTGGGTCCTGCAGGTTAGTTTGAATCAACATACCAGCGATGACGTCACAGTTTCATACTGCTTCCCTCAGGATAGTGTATACGGCCCTACTCTTTTTTTAAATATATATTAGTGATCTCTGTGGTATGAAAATTGAAAATTCCCACATTTTGTACTATGCTGACGACACAGCTATTGTTTTTTTTTTTTCAGGAAAAAACTTGTCTGCAGTTAAAAAAAGCAGAAGAAGGTTTGAGATTACTAGCTGAATGATTAAAGTATAATCGCTTAACGTTAAACACTCCCAAAACGAATTATATTTGTTACACTATTCAAAAACATACACAACTTGGACTAGCTTTTATACTTAAAATACAATCCTGTGATTTAAACTTGAGATCAAGTAACTGTGATTGTCCTACCATTAACTAAATAAATAAATAAATATTTTCACGCAATTGGGCCACTTGAGGATCGAACTCTGGTCTCCTGACTCGAAATTCCGACCTATACTATTAACAAAACTTTTAAACTTATAACTTGGGGGTAATGATTGATCAGATGCTGTCTTGGAATCCACACCTTGATCAAGTCACTAACAGAATAAGGAAGCTGATATGGATATTCAAGTCCTTAAGATATGTGGTACCTGGTAAGAATTTGATCCATAAAAAATTCTCTAGGAATATTATGAGGGAAATCTATTCAGCGTTGGCACAATCTATTTTAATTTATTGCATCTAAGTTTGGAGAGGAGCTGGCAACATAAAAATGTTAGGGTTGGAACGTTAAAAGTAATTACTTTAAACAAAGAAGATTGCAGATGAACTTAAGATTTCCGTCAGTAATGTTCTATCAGTAAAAAAGTTGTACATTCTTTTTACTGTATTGAGAAAACACAAAAATATAACATACGATGACAGCATAAAACAAAATAATAGGAACGCTATTTTTAGACTGGAGAGGACAAATACTGAATTTGCTAATAAAGAATATAAAAATCGATCAGGATATCCATATAATAAAATAAACAATAAGCTAGACATCTACAGCAAAACACTAAGAGATTGCAATAAAGTATTGACTAATTTTTTAATGATTGATTTTTAAAGTATAATGAAACAGAGTCCTTATTACATAAAATAAAACACACTTGTTCATACCCCATTTCCAATTTTTTTATAAAATACACTCACTAGTACAAAAGTGTGTAATACTTCTATACAAACGAACACGAACACTATATAGATACAATTACTTTTATAATATAACTACTTAAGAATGGTTATAATATGTTAATATTGAAGTTTAAAATGTTTTCTTTATTTTTCTTTTCATTTAATAAGCTTAGTAAATAATTATAAATTTTAATTATTATATCCTCATAAGCTATAAAGAGCGTAGCCACCTGTCATAGGCATTTTTTGCTTACTGGGCGGTTTCAATCACTGTAGTTGAAATTTAAAGTAATAGAATTATTATTTTTGCAGTATTTATTTTATTTTCTAGTCTGGAAAGGTTTATATAAATATAAAAATTAAAATACATTAAATAAAATACAATAAAATAAATAAAATATAAAATAAATACGTAATAAATACTAATACATAAATGTAATAAATAAATATTAAGACCCTACCAGACGGAAGCCCTCGACAGGAGAGACCAGACGGCCGAGGGTTAGGGCGACAGGAGTCCCAGTCACCTCAGATATTCAGACAGGCTGACTGGGATTAACCCATTCGCAGAAACAACTACAGGAATAATTTCAATGGGGAGGTATTCCCCACATTTCGGTCACCTCGTGAGCCAGGTCCAGAAATTTCGTCATCATTTTTGTTCTGTCCCAGTAAATTTTTATGTCACTATTTTCTAATACTGTACTTGGGATATTTATAGTACGGTACCTTTTCATTGATAAATGTGTGTCTATAAGCTAAATTTTAAAAAAGTCACGATAGGCGTGTGATTGGGTGGTCGGAATTCCGAGTCTAGAGACCCGAGTTCGATCCCCAGGTGGCAGTACCAATGAGTTTTTCAAAAACTTATATACGAATTACATCGTTGGCTTGGACATAAAGACGGCGAAGTGCTCACCACCTGTTACGTTGTCCCGAAAATATCTTCGGTGGAAGGTGGATCAAAGGGACTTAACTGTCGAGACTAGACCTCTGTCTACCCCTGTATTGCGAATTGCGTGAACAAATTTATTTATTTACTTAAGTTAAATTTTGGTGGACTATAGAGGCTACTTGGTTGTATCTGTATTTGTAATCAGTTTGAACGATAGCTTTACAGCCACCGGTGATATGCTGGATAGTTTCTGAGTTGCTGTGACAGCGCCTACATAAATCTGTCGGAATGTTAGGGATGCACAAAATGTACTTCTGATAAATCCTCGTGTTTATGATTTGGTCCTGGATGGCAATCATAAAAGCCTCCGTTTCCGGGAAGAGTTCACCTCGGAGTAGCCATGCGTAGTAGCGTCTTTGTCAACATGAGGTTGGCATAAATCAGCTCGGTGTCTCCCGTGCAGAGATTTCAGTGATCAAGCTTCTATTTTGTTTTGAGGGGTTGCTATATATTCGTTGTGTTGCTTGATTGCATTAGACAAGTTGAGTTGTGTTGTTTTGCTAGGCCAGTAATGCATTTATATAGTTGAGATTGTGTGGATTTATAGAAAAAATATTGGCGGAGTGATGTTATTTGACTGTTGTATAGGTTTTTGATGTCAATTAGACCTATTTCCCCTTCCGTGCGTGGTAGTATGAGACGTTGTGTGCATTATTTAGGATGATGTTTTCTGTGTGTGTTCATGTGAGAGTTGACCGTGCGTTGAAGATTTTTCAAGTCAGTTTGTGACCAGTTTATGGTATATTATTATAAAGCTTAAATTAAAGTAGGGGTATATAACCTAGTGATTACAATATACTATTTGTTAGGGATGGAGTTATCTACTTGATGACAATAAATGAATCGGTGTTGTAATATTACGTCAGGTTTATAGTAAGCTTGCTTTTTAATTTTTACGTTTATGTCGCTGTTTTGTTTGGTTCAATTTAATGAAGTAGGGGGTCAAAAAAAGAGTGCTCGTTGTGGCCACTGCCGGTCTTTCTACTCAGTCTGACTGCAATTCTACTCAGCTGTACACCCGTGCCAAGGGTTAGGACCGTCTCCCCCGCTTCTTCCCAAGATGACGCATACTAACCCATATAACAACTCGTTGGTATGGAAGATAATGAGCAAGACGGTAATGGGGACCCGTCACGCATAGCCTGACATGCTGACACCGTGAATCAAAAGAAACCGATAGGCTAGCCGGACTTCGCGGAAAATGGCCGATCTCAGGTGGCCACTCCAAGTCGGGAGGAGTGACCTAAATGTGGTTAGCGGGAGAGCCAAAGATCCTCCGCAGGAGACGAGTGGTCTGGTGATCGGTCAAGCACGCGTCTTGAGTGCCTACGTGTGTTTGTAGACCCAGGAGGTCTGTGTTCTGGTGCGGCTAGCCAGGAGGTAGAAGGAGAGGATGTATTTTCTCCAGAGGAGGGGCTGCCCATTGCGGCGAGCACAGATAGGGTCGCAGATGTGTGCGAAAGCGTTCCCGTGTCAAAATGCGGGGATGGCGGAACACCGTAGGGTTTTAGTAGGTGCGAGCCCGATATCACCATGTGGTTGTTAAAATTTTGCAGCACTGATTTGTCATCCATGTGGTTGACAAATCAATGCTCCCAATCGGATTCCTACAGCTAAAGGTTACTTGATGGTAAAGCATGTAGCCAGTAACTGAATTCCTTTGTCGAAACACTGGAAAAGCGGGCGTGGTCTGTGACACAGTGAAAATTGTTCATTAAGCATGTCTGTATTTTCTGAACCAACGGGATATCCCACCGTTATTGGGAGTTAGGTTCCATTGGAATAACATTTTCATGCTGTACTTAAGCGAAATGAATACTTAAATTTAGGAACAACAACTCAAAACTTTAAAATAGTAGGCGCAATATGAAAATAAAGAATAAACAATTTAGTAACATGTTCCAAAAATTGATCTAATTTTATTTTTAAAATAGGGTTTATATTTTCCATAAATAACGCCGCTCGGTACCTCCTGTAGAGAGAATCGTAAAGGTAAAAACCAGTTTCCAACCTGCTGATAGTTTTAAAAATAACAATGACCTTATTTCCAAATTCCCATATAATTTACTTTTATTTTTCGTCTTTAAACGCTGAAAGTCTTTTTACTAATGTACCAAGAAATTTCGCGTATACTCGCAGATCATTTCACTTAATGTCGTCTACACCCCGGGGAAGCTAATGACTTACTTTATTTGATTTCTGTCTGCTTGAAACAAAATTATTTCCGGTTCGATAACCGATTTTACTTCCAAAAAGAACGTTTGGCAATGCCTCAATTGATAATGCCTTGTTTAATAGGCTGTTATCTGGTGTAGTAACCCCACTATTATTTTACTGAATTCTCCGACCACCACTACAAAAGTTGTGGTAGAGGATTCAGTGGAATTAGTTAATGCGTCTATGAGAGAGGGTGGTGCACTCTTCGGACCAGGTAACATACACCAATAATATAATGTAGTAAAATTGTGCAATGTTATTTTATAAATAATTCTTTCTATGTTATATTTTTTATGTAATGAGTTATTATGAATATACGCAAAGTGACGCCTGAGTTTAAAAATTTCATTCGTAATGATTATAATAAAATTATTAAATATTCATTATTAAGTTGCAGTGCATATTTTATGGTAATACTTAATTAAAATATCCTCTGTGTGAGTGTGTAATGACGTGTGTTCTTACTTATTGTTATTGTTGTACGCCCGTAAAAGTCCAATGCAAGACTAGGGCCCTACATAGGCTTGATATAATTTACCACGCTTGCTAAGCGAATTGGTCATCACAATTCCAAACGCCTTGCATCTGCAATCAAACGTTGCAGGTCTACAAAATTTTGAGTAAAAACAAATGCATAATACGGATAAGATATCTTAATTTAATGGCATTAAATCTAATTAAAATTCAATAACAAAATTTTTAAATTGTAAGTAAAAATTTTCAAGTAGTGTTAATTTTATAATGTAAATATTGTTCTCAAATAAATAAATAAAAAATAATATCTTCGTTTTCGTCTTTTCTTAATAAATGTACCCCAGTATGCGTTTTTCAGTATAAATAACTAAGTTCGTGAATTATCATCATAACGGCTTGAAAAAGGCAATTGCAGGACAGGCCTCTTTATAAAGCATATAAATCACCACGCTTAGTAAGCGGATTGGCGATCGCAGTACGATACCTCGACCTTAAGAAGCTGGTGTCTGTCGCCAGGTCGCCGAATGTTTGTCTGGTATATATCGAGATGTTTATATGTCGACATTCAATTGCAAGGTTTTCACTTGATTATCTGCTTACGACATCCACGGGAAAGGGACCATTCCCTTCACTTGAATATGTTTTAACGTCGTAGCCACACGACTGTAAAAATATATGTTCACGTCATTCCTAATACAGGGTAGGTAGAGGACGGAGGAGGGAGAGACAATTATGTCCTTTCGACCCACCTTTCCCCTTCTTATCGGAATTCGAACCTTTTACTCGAATTTTGATCACGTAACCACTCGGCTATTGTAACTTTTTTTAAAATGCATGCGAAAGTGTGGCGGTCAGATTATAGCATTTACACAGCTACACAGCTAATAAAATTTGATGGGGATATAGTGTACAACAAGGATGGATATAAAGTTTTTTTAAATAAATTACTTGTCAGAGAAAACATTCCGGGAAAAAGCCTTAAAATACCATGTGTACGAAGTAGAGGGTAATTAATAATATTCCCGTTAATTACAGTACTTTAAAATAAGAATGTGTGTGTAATCATGTGTTCTAGTAGATTTAAAAAATGTAAATATTAAATACTTTACGCACCCCTTTCAGGTGTCATGTACCTACTTCTGAGTGAAGATTTTTATATAAATTGACAGCAGATTATGTTAATCGCGTTAAGCTCAGTCGCAGGAAGTAAGTAACTGACGGCCCAATGATCCGTGTTTAATTCCATTTACTCAGTCATCTCTTGTTTATCTGTGTCACTATTATCATAACTATTTATAAATGATAATATAATATATAAAATAATAATGGGCTTTAATTAAAATTGAAGCTGAAAAAAAATAAATTATTAATTCGATATAAAAACGGGACTCAAATGGATTTACGAGTATATTATATCAACGTCAATAGGAATCAAAGTGCACTAAGAAAGCAAATTCTCGATCAATCTCGAAAATTCAAGTTCGAGCCAAGAGACAAGAACTCCATGCCCTTGTGGAAGGTTCGTACCAATCGGTATTTTTACAATGTTTACCGAACAAAATTTATGTACAATTTACTTCGATGGCTTGGACATAAAGACAGGAGAAACGCTTACTCTACCTGTTTCGTTGTGCCAAAAAATATTTTCGGTGGAAGGCGGGTCGAAGGGACATAATTGTCTAGACTAGACCTCTGTCTACCGCTGTATTGGGAATGGCGTGAAGATATTTTTTTAAGTGAACGACCCGATGGCTTGCTGGTCTTCAAAGTGAAGAGTTATGTATTCGGATCCTGCTCGAGGCAAATTTTATCTTATTATATTTGAATAGCTGTACCCGAGTCGTGAATGTTGAGAACTATTTACATGTACATGTTATGTAATATACACCCAACAACAAACGAGCATATTTATAAATAATATATTTTCATTATATGTTATTTTACAACTATTATATAATTCTCCTAAATATTACACACGTGCGACACTTTGACCTTATAATATAAGGGCCCTGTTATGTTATTCGACATTTCGATACAAAAATAATCTTTTCATTGTAAACCATTCTGTCAGCAAAAGTGTTGCGCGTTATTATAGTCCAGATTACCTTAATTGAACGCTAATAAAATTAAAGGTACATATAAGTATTGTTTTATATTATATATTATCACGCACAATCCCTGACTGACCCTGATTGAAATTAACGTTAAAAATAAGTCTACTTTTCAGTGTTTCTTACATACAGTGTACTCGTTTAAATAAATAAAACAAATAAATATCTTCTCGCAAAGTCCCCGCCGGGGTAGCTAGAAAACAGATCACCAAGTGTTACGATCAATGAATTTACTCCATTTACTTTTCTAGGTTTATAAGTTAATCATTTAATAAATATTGTATTCACCTGTTAACGGTTAAAGCAGAAAGATCTTATAAGTGAAGGTTGAGATATTTATGTTAGAGAATCGACAATTTCTCTATATTTTCCCGTGGATATGTAAATGTGAATGCCGTCCGTGTGGTAACGGCGTAAGAATATTGCCACTCTATTTCTTCTCGAGGATGTCGTAAGAGGCGACTAAGGAAAACAGCCTTGAATATCGTTATAGAAACCGATAGATGGCGGGATGACCATCTCTAAAAATATCAGACGAAAATAATTGACCGACGTTGGACAGCAGCGTCTGAGGTGCGAATGGTCTGGTACTGCGATCGCCGATCCGCTTACCAAACGTGTCGATTATGGCAAATCCTACTCAATGGGAGAGGCCTATGTCCTGCAGTGGACTTTAACAGGCCGATGTGTATATATGTATATAAGTAAATGTAATTTAATTACGATTGAAGAACACTTATTAGACAATTAGTTCCGTACGTTACGTGTATTATTAGTTTTAGTTGAAAAGCTGATAAAATAAAATGTTAAAGGAAATTCAGTAGTCTATTGCAAATTAGTTACACATAGTTCTGAATTACAACAAGTAAGGCGATTGACTATCGCTCAAATTTGAACGGGTAATTTGAGTGATGTGGTAAATATGAGGAACTATTAACGATTCGGAAGCCGCTATGTATGGATACATAGTTAGACCCAAAGCTTCACGTGGAGCACATAGTTCCAAAAAGCACCTCATAGTCTTCATAAAGCGTTTGCACATCACTATGTGTTATCAAAATTAAACGAAGCGTGGGACTAAAACACCTGATAACTCTCATGTACATGTACGTATATTTAGTATTTCATAACAAGCCGCACCCGTCGATCATAACGCCTTGTTTGGGAGAGCTTTATGATATGTTGTAAACGAAGCTCGTTACCGTTTATTTCAGGACTTATCTCAAATAATTGGAATGCCAGTCGCTTTATCAATTAGCTGATGAGGATTATATAAGGTAGGTATTTTAAGTATATTTACTACGTTTTTAACTTTTATTAGCTTGATATGTATGTATCTGTATCGAGCTATCTTTGAATGTGATTTTTATCCGCGTTAGAAACCTCGCATGAAATTGAAACTTACCAATCGCATACTTATAAAGGACCGATAACAATTCAATAATTTGATGAATTCGTCCGTAATATAACAAAATAGTTTTAGAAAACTAACTGTTGTCACCAACCGAACTAACAAAATTGAAAATAATTTCCTATAACTTCGAGTAATTAAGCAAAAAATAATGTTATTGGAAAAAGTGCATGGTGGTAGATGTCCTCGTAATATTCGAACATCTCTTCGACCATCACGTAGACTGGTCCAACTGTATGTGCCCGGTAGCACATCAAATTATAGATACAATTCTTATTTAATAAGAGCGAGCGAGTGTTGCAAAGACTTGGAGATGAATATAATATTGATTTATGTAAAATAACTTTCAGTCAACTTAAACGTCTACTTGAGATTTTGATGAGTTTTTAATAAAAATTATATAGAGTCATAACATTTTGTTTAAGTTACTTTCTTGGATTAACATGGATGTTATATGATTTACGTGTTTCCTTTTTAGTCACTTTACTTCAGTTATAAATGGAACCTTTTATATGACCTACTTGTGCATATTCTTCTGTTGATTTATTCTGTAACTAGCTATAAGTTTACCGAAAATTAAATAAATAAAACAAATAAATATCTTCTCGCAAAGTCCCCGCCGGGGTAGCTAGAAAACAGATCACCAAGTGTTACGATCAATGAATTTACTCCATTTACTTTTCTAGGTTTATAAGTTAATCATTTAATAAATATTGTATTCACCTGTTAACGGTTAAAGCAGAAAGATCTTATAAGTAAAGGTTGAGATATTTATGTTAGAGAATCGACAATTTCTCTATATTTTCCCGTGGATATGTAAATGTGAATGCCGTCCGTGTGGTAACGGCGTAAGAATATTGCCACTCTATTTCTTCTCGAGGATGTCGTAAGAGGCGACTAAGAAAGCAAATTCTCGATCAATCTCGAAAATTCAAGTTCGAGCCAAGAGACAAGAACTCCATGCCCTTGTGGAAGGTTCGTACCAATCGGTATTTTACAATGTTTACTGAACAAAATTTATGTACAATTTACTTCGATGGCTTGGACATAAAGACAGGAGAAACGCTTACTCTACCTGTTTCGTTGTGCCAAAAAATATTTTCGTTGGAAGGCGGGTCGAAGGGACATAATTGTCTAGACTAGACCTCTGTCTACCGCTGTATTGGGAATGGCGTGAAGATATTTTTTTAAGTGAACGACCCGATGGCTTGCTGGTCTTCAAAGTGAAGAGTTATGTATTCGGATCCTGCTCGAGGCAAATTTTATCTTATTATATTTGAATAGCTGTACCCGAGTCGTGAATGTTGAGAACTATTTACATGTACATGTTATGTAAAATAACTTTCAGTCAACTTAAACGTCTACTTGAGATTTTGATGAGTTTTAATATAAATTATATAGAGTCATAACATTTTGTTTAAGTTACTTTCTTGGATTAACATGGATGTTATATGATTTACGTGTTTCCTTTTTAGTCACTTTACTTCAGTTAGTTATAAATGGAACCTTTTATATGACCTACTTGTGCATATTCTTCTGTTGATTTATTCTGTAACTAGCTATAAGTTTACCGAAAATTAAATAAATAAATATCTATTTATTTATTTTATTTATTAAATATCTTTACGCAATTGCCAATACAAGGGTAGACAGAGATATAGTCTAGACAATTAGTTCCGTACGTTACGTGTATTATTAGTTTTAGTTGAAAAGCTGATAAAATAAAATGTTAAAGGAAATTCAGTAGTCTATTGCAAATTAGTTACACATAGTTCTGAATTACAACAAGTAAGGCGATTGACTATCGCTCAAATTTGAACGGGTAATTTGAGTGATGTGGTAAATATGAGGAACTATTAACGATTCGGAAGCCGCTATGTATGGATACATAGTTAGACCCAAAGCTTCACGTGGAGCACATAGTTCCAAAAAGCACCTCATAGTCTTCATAAAATGTTTGCACATCACTATGTGTTATCAAAATTAAACGAAGCGTGGGACTAAAACACCTGATAACTCTCATGTACATGTACGTATATTTAGTATTTCATAACAAGCCGCACCCGTCGATCATAACGCCTTGTTTGGGAGAGCTTTATGATATGTTGTAAACGAAGCTCGTTACCGTTTATTTCAGGACTTATCTCAAATAATTGGAATGCCAGTCGCTTTATCAATTAGCTGATGAGGATTATATAAGGTAGGTATTTTAAGTATATTTACTACGTTTTTAACTTTTATTAGCTTGATATGTATGTATCTGTATCGAGCTATCTTTGAATGTGATTTTTATCCGCGTTAGAAACCTCGCATGAAATTGAAACTTACCAATCGCATACTTATAAAGGACCGATAACAATTCAATAATTTGATGAATTCGTCCGTAATATAACAAAATAGTTTTAGAAAACTAACTGTTGTCACCAACCGAACTAACAAAATTGAAAATAATTTCCTATAACTTCGAGTAATTAAGCAAAAAATAATGTTATTGGAAAAAGTGCATGGTGGTAGATGTCCTCGTAATATTCGAACATCTCTTCGACCATCACGTAGACTGGTCCAACTGTATGTGCCCGGTAGCACATCAAATTATAGATACAATTCTTATTTAATAATAGCGAGCGAGTGTTGCAACGACTTGGAGATGAATATAATATTGATTTATGTAAAATAACTTTCAGTCAACTTAAACGTCTACTTGAGATTTTGATGAGTTTTTAATAAAAATTATATAGAGTCATAAAATTTTGTTTAAGTTACTTTCTTGGATTAACATGGATGTTATATGATTTACGTGTTTCCTTTTTAGTCACTTTACTTCAGTTAGTTATAAATGGAACCTTTTATATGACCTACTTGTGCATATTCTTCTGTTGATTTATTCTGTAACTAGCTATAAGTTTACCGAAAATTAAATAAATAAATAGTGTATTTCTTCAACAATACTTTGATTCGCATGCAAAGTAAGATCATGAACTCTACTTTGACGCTAAGTAACTATAAATTCCCTTTGTTAGCAAAAATGTCCAAGGCTATACTAAGCCCTCCCCAATACTTGGCTGGAACCCGTTTCAGGGGAATCATTTCATACCCTAGATGCTGCTGCCTCTTCTCAAGATTTAAGCAATTGCCATTTTAAGGTCTGTTTTAAGTTTCCTTACGTTATACTTACATTCACTGCGTCAATTTTTATAAAATTAGGTATCTACGCAGATTGTTTATAACCCTGCCAAACTTACCTAGAAGATTTGATGTATATTACTTTAAATGATATACTCATTTAAATTAATATACGTCGAAAAATACATAACTCTAATAATAAACTCTAAATAAAATAAATAAATATCTATTTATTTATTTTATTTATTAAATATCTTTACGCAATTGCCAATACAAGGGTAGACAGAGATATAGTCTAGACAATTTAGTTTTTTTTTTAAAAAAGTAAGGCATACGAGCTGGTGGTTCACGTGATGTTAAGTGACTACCGCCGCTCATGAACACCCACAATACCAGAGGCATAGCAGATGCGTTACCGGCCTTAGAGTGCCCCCCTCCCCCCAGAATTGGGGGAGGGGGTGGTGTGGGACTCCGGTTACCTGCACTCACCAGACGAAACGCAGAAGTTTGTTAAACTTCTACTTCACGCCGGTATTCTGTGACTTTGTGGTACTTCCCCGGTCGAGCCGGCCCATTCATGCAACAACAAAAGCTGATGCGTTAGTTCCTTTGACCCACCTTCCACCGAAGATATTTTCGGGACAACGTGACAGGTGGTGAGCCCGTCGCCGTCTTTATGTCCAAGCCAACGTTATAATTCGTACATACGTTTTTGAAAAACCCATTGGTACGAGCCAGATATCTGGGGGATCGAACTCTGGTCTCTTGACTCGAAATTCCGACCTACCCTACTACTACTCCGCTATCGTGACTTTTTTTGAAAAAAAGTCACCGTTTTAATTTTAATTATTATTTATTTTATCTTCCATCATTCGACCCACATTTCAATGAATTTCATTTTAGTACGTGGCAGACGATGAGACTATCGCCGTCTTAGAGTCTGCTGGTAAGTCGATCATACAATTTGTAAGTACGATGTTTCGAAAATAGAAAAATCTTTCCTCCTGGAAACTGAACCTATGTCTCTGGATTGGAATTCGATACCCCAATGGCTTTTATGATTGTTTGAATGTTTTATGTCGTTTCAATAATTATGTTAGAAAAGACTTCATAAATCTGAAGCTTATTTTAAGTTAGCACTGAATGGATAAATAGTTTTAAGTAAAGGTTTTGTAAAAGTTCATAGTATAGGTGAAAGTTTAAAAGTCCCGAGATATACACTTTTATAGACGGTTAGTGCGCTGCCACTTAATCCGTTTAGACTAACGAAGCGCTCGTGGAATACGGGTCATTTACTTTACTCGATCTCATTTTTATTTTTTATCACTACCCAGCTTTCTATTAGAGTGAACTAAGTTTTGAACTTTCAGTTCACCTCATGATAACTGTGTGAAAATAGTCCACTGCAGTGTAGTATTTTTCCAGTCAATATCCGAACCATCCGTCTAGACATAACGATTTTCAAGGTTATATTCCTAGACATAGTTAGCTTAATGACTCCCACGAGTACTGACTGAGTCGCACTGGCAATACGATGCGACTGATATTTTTTTAATGGGAAAAGATGGAAAATGCAATTGATTCCAATGCTCTAATGCTAATGTATTAGTTGCATTAGTATTACTAACAGAAATGCGGATGTCAAGACATCTTTAAAAAGGAATGAAAAGGTACAGGAGACCAGGGAGTGGAGAGGTATGGAGTTGGGCGTACTTTACTCACCGGATGAACCACAGAAGCACAAATGTGTCTATTTCACGCCGAAATTGCGGAGCTCTGAAGAACCTTTCAATAGCACCAGCTGCTACATAAACATCTCATTCTTAATGTCAATATCTAGCTAGGTTCAGAAACTGCCTTGGATGATGGGTAGCTGTGTGTATCTCCACGATTAGCTTTCATGTTATTTAATAATATTCCTAATACGTATGAGTAATTGTAAGTGCTTTCCAATTTTATCATTAAATATATTTTATTTGGAGCCAGTGAAGTAGAATATAAAACTTGTTTTAAAATCAAACTGGCTGTCTCTATTTTGGTATAATCTATTACGTAAATATTAAATACAAATTCAATAAAAGAAAATACACGACTTTTATGACTCGGGTTTTATCGATTTTATAAAGATGGGTAAAACACTTTGAATGAAGTTATATATTTTGTAGCCTTAAAGAAAAGAATTTCCATTGTAGCTACAATTAGTAGACATTGTTAAACATAATAATGTATTGGCTTTTCACGTACCTTCAACATCTCTCTACTTTGATTTATTTCAATTTTGATTAAGTACTTGGTATATAAGTATTTGGATATCTTAACTTTACTTTTTTATCTTCACGCATATTTTTAATACCCCAGTATTGGTAATACAGACAGAGGACAGAGGTTTTGCTAATTAGTTGCTTTCGACCCACCATTCACCGGAATCTGTTAACTTATAAAATATTATTAAAAGTGCTCTGAAAGAGTTAGTCAAAAGGAAAAGTGTAGTGAAAATTGCATGTTTTTCGATATATGCACTGTACTTTGTTATATGGCAGGCGAAACTAAGGTCTAAGGACATTAAGACGGCAACCGGCTCACCATCTGTCCCACAAATATCTTCGGTGGAAAATGGGTCGAAAAGACGTGGGCTCTTATTGGGAATGTCGTGAAGATATTTTTTAAACTAAGGTCTGCCAGAAGAGTGATAAAAGTGTAACTGTATGCAGTAAAAATGCTACCTTAGCTTAACAACTAAGAAAGTTTTTATTTGCTTTTCAGTGTTATTTTTAAAGCAGTAATTTTTTTTTAATATTTCTAAATTTTATGTTTTGATCCCATAGCATCGCGTGTGAACTATTCACCATTTTTTGCTGCTGACTTTACATTTAACAAAACAAACAATTTGAGGCGGCAGATTTTGTAAAGTTTTACCTCTTCTCATAATCCATATATGGTGAAACATACACCGCCACGAATGCCACACACATAGTTACAGTCAATTAATTCTCTCTTAAATTTTATACGTACTGAAATACTAGTAGGGGCCAATAAGTAACCAAAGTAGGTGTTGCACGGTACTCTTCCCTTCTGTAAGTATTACAATAAAATCAACAGGCCTATTAACTTCACTAAAGACTTCTTAGATCGCTATAAAATTTCACAATCATAAATGAAACACTGTTTTTAGTATCTTAAATTTAACATTAACAGACTTTATGGAAAGTGTATTTTCGAGTATGAATTGAATAAAGAAGCAACAAAACGAGATGTATGTAATTCGTTTATAATGTCATCGCTTCCGAGACGCGCCGAGCACCTCTCTTCCCTAGAATCCCGATCTGATATCACAACTCTCTCTCTCTGTACTCACTGGGAGACCGTCATTCGCGGAGTAAGAACGCGTGGTTGCGCTTGTGCGTCTAGCTTTAGCTCAAGTTTTACTTTTTAATAAATAATATACGTAAAAATTTTTAAGCTCTATTGGTGAAATTTTTATATTTATCGTGTTAAAACATTATGTTTCTAGGGGAAAAAAGTAAATTAAAATTTTTCGATTTACGGAAAATTCTGAAGAAAAAACAAAGTGATGTTGATAAATGCCGGAGCAAAAGCTTATTTAAAAACTTCGTAAGTACCATATTTGCCATGTGTGTTATAGAACAATTTAGTTTTAGATAATCGTTTGTTTACATTATCAAGAACATAACATTTCATAATGTAAATAATTTAAAATGCCACCACATGTACACCATATGGTATGTTTTTCGTTTATGTTATTTCAAACAAATGGCTATTTAATGTTACTCATTAAAATGTTTCATTGTGAAGTTTTGTCATTTGTTTCTTAAAATTATTTATTTTATTTTTAACAGATAAAATAAATTATTTAGCTATTAAATAAATATGTGAAAAAAAAACCACAGAACCAAAACGAAAGTTACTATTGGTGTATAATTTTTTTGTTTTAGTTTTATATACTATTTCTAAATCTTTATGATATATTAGACTTTATTAAGATATAATAAAATACTTTACTTATAGCTCCATGATGTGTTATTTGATTGTTGACACCATTTGTTTAGTGCAATGAGCTCTCGGTCGGAATATTAGATTAGTTATTGGAAATAAAACGGTTCAGCTTATAAATGCAAAAATTTTCACTCAGTCAAAGTAATCATCATAACAACTTATGTTGAAGTCATCATAAGAAATGTATCTTCTTAACATATAAAAATAAATATACCAATCATTTCCTAACAATATAATAAGTAATAAATTAAAATTACTGACGCGTGATATCGACTTAAGCCGATCGGCTTAAGAACATACCTTTATTGCTTGGATGTTGCCAAAGGCAACTCATTAGAGAGTCTTCAAAATAGCATTATAGACTGATAGTGGGGTAACCATCTCGATATTAAAAACTGAAAAGGCGGCTGATGGACAGCAATGTCTAAGGTACAAGTTGCATGGTACTGCGATGGGAAATCACCTATTAAGCATACCTTCTTTTCAAGGATTGCCTCATAGTAAATTATACCCTATAGTAAATCTTTATTGGCTGTTATGTGTGTATGTAACTCAAAAATCTGTTATAATCTAAATTTTATTTCGCCATCCAATTAAGCTAAAATACATGATTGCTATAATAAATAACATAGTCACGATAGCCGAATGGTTGAGTGGTCGGAATTTCAAGTCAAGAGACCCGTGTTCGGTTCCAAAGTGGCAGGCTTGTTCCAATGGGTTTTTCAAAAACGTATGCACGAATTATATCGTTGGCTTGGACATAAAGACGGCGACGGGCTCACCACCTGTCACGTTGTCACGATATCTTCAGTGGAAGGTTGGTCGAAGGGACTTAATTGTCTAAGCTAGACCTCTGTCTACCCTTGAATTGGGGATTGCATGAAGATATTATTATTTTTATTATTATTGATAATTGCTCACTCTATATAGCATTCAAATAAATTTTATATATTTTAATCAATTTCATACACACAACAAAGCAAAAGATTGTCAATATGGTAAAATAATTTTACACATCAAATATGTACATAAACAGTAACATCAGAAATGTTCATCGATAATTTTTGAGATCTTTGCGACAAGCCATTATAAAATCGTTTTCATTAACGTCACGGTAATGGCTATGGTATAATTATAAATTTCACTTAAGCTCTAGAGAAAATATTTTCAATATATTCATAAATTAAATTCCCTTTATGAAATATATACGACATTTTAATTACAATATTTGTTTGGTTTTTATTACATAAAACAACAAAACAAAATTACGTGATCTTCGTTTATGATAGTACGTACGTAAAGTATCTCTTTATTGTGCACGTATGAATGTTAGAATCGAAATGAAAAAACACTAATTTCCATTGAGTACGGCTGCTATAAGAGATTACCTGAGTATTTGTTTGTGTGAAAGTCATGTCGTTGTAGTAAGTACAATGGATTCAAACAATTCCAAACGAATTTAATAATTATATAAAAATTATATGATGAGTCATGCTAGCTGAGTAGTTGGGTGATCGGAATTTCAAGTCAAGGGACCCGAGTTCGATCCCCAGGTGGCAGGCTCGTACCAATGGGTTTTTCAAAAACTTATGTACGAATTATATCGTTGTCTTGGACATGAAGACGGTGACGGACTCACCCCCTGTCACATTGTCCCGAAAATCTTCGGTGGAATGTGGGTCAAAGGGACTTAATTGTCTACACTGGACCTCTGTCTACTCCTGTATTGGGAATTGCGTGAAGATATTTATATATATTTATTTAGGAAGTACAGTAAAAATAGTTTGCCACCGATTTGTTTCTGTTTCATATCATATTTGCCAAGGTGCTTATCTTCCTGTGGATTTCGTAAGAGGCGTTTAATAAAAATTTATAAAATGCATCTTGAAAAATACTCAACGTAAGTTCAGCAGACCGGTCTAAGTAGTGAGGTGTCCATAAAGCTATTGTCAATCCGCTAGATTAGCGCGGCGATTATAGCTATGGAGATGCTTATGTTCTGCGGTGGACTTTTACAGGCATGATAATAATGATGGTGATGATTATTCTGTAAGCTGATGGTATCCAATGTTATTACCAAGGCATAGCTTTACCTTAGCTTAGTTTTCTCGTACGACACCAACAAGGAGGTTTCTCAATCACAATGCTGTTCCTAAAGGGCGACAACGTACCTATGTTGATACGGAAGTTCTTGAGTAACGGTACTCATCAGGTAATGTTTGTTTGCCCACTTTTCAAAACGTGAAATCGTTTGATGCTACGTTAGCCATTTTGTCTGTCAAAAGCGTAGCACTTATGACATAATATATTCATAACTTCAAAGAGCCCTTCGTCTAATAGCACACTATTTAGGAGTATTTTTTTTCTGCCAGTTAAATTTCTTTACGAAACTGTGGCAATTAAAATATGTGTGGCACTTAAATAAATGTAATCGATAGAAAAATGTATCGCAGGTCGATATTTCTGGTCTGGGTGTTTGTGATTCCTTCGTTATTTCTGATTCCAAAACGCAAGTGGTTTGGCTGCTTACTTTATTTATTATATTAGGAGAAGTAAAGACATAAAAGTAGTCTACTTTTATGTATTTAGTTTTTGGTCAGGTTTCAAGACATTTTACCAAAATCGGTTTTGTGGTTTATCCATTACAGCATAACAGACAGACAGAGCAACGTAGTTAACATTCGCATTTATAAGGTTGAGATATAATTGTAAGTTAAGTTACGATATTGTTCTGTGTAAGTTCATCTGTGGTTAATATATACTTCGAGTTGTTGACGAGGACCTTATTTGTCAGCGTCTAATGATACAATTTAACTAATAATTCATAATATTCCCTATGGGCGGGCACTATTGCTATGAACAAAGCAATAGTGCCAGAATTTTTACCATCAGAATGTTTTTTAGGCAAATTCTGCGTATATTGTTAGGTATTTCCAATTATAATACAATAAAAACCTTGAAATTACAATCAAAAATTCTCTTTCAGTTGATTTGCAACTAATTAAGTTCAATGCAAAAAACGAAAAATAATGGCTACATTAGTTACCATGAGCACTACTACATCACCTAAAACCTCACTCGCTAAATTGGTGATGTATCCTAAACAGAAGCCATTCAAGATCATGGTATTGGGTCAATCTGGAGTGGGGAAATCAGGTAAATTAACAGCCATTGAGTTTCTCGTTTAATAATAGTAACTAGAATTAAAAAGAACTAACTCAAACTAGAATTAAAACAAAAGATACGTTTGACGACCATAGACGAGTGGTGTGTACACCGAGGTATTGCCAGCTCTGAGATCCCGGGTTCCATTCCCGGACGGGTCAATGTTGAAAACCCCTTTTTCTTCATAGTTTCAGGTATATCAGGGATATCTTTGTTGTTTCTAATTCCATAACACGAGTGCTTTGGTTACATACTTTGGGATCAGAGCAATGTATGACATGTTGTCCCTATCTATGTATGTATGTAAATAAAAGTTATAATATTTTAATGAACATATAGTTCACAGATTGGAAAAACACCTTAATATGCCATTACGTTAACAATTAACATAATAAACGTGAGTTCTCATAGATTAACCATAGCTATGCATAATTGACATGTGTTCATGATATATTCCACTATCTTGTTATCAGATAAGGGAGCTCTTTCATTTCATCTATAATTTACATTCCACGTACAATTAATATATCGTTGTTGTTATTACAACATATTTATAACTTCAGATATAATAACTTTTTGACAAAAAGCAGCGTAGTCGAAATTAATACTAATACTCCAATTAAAAAAAAACATTTTCTTTTCGCACAAAGGCAATATGCAGTTATTTACGGCGCCGTACTCAGATATTGCTTCCAGAAAGTTATCTGCAGACAATTTCAACTCACCAGTTGGACTTCATTTTACTAATAGCTCTCTTGAGTTTGTATTCGTATATATTATTTCTTTAAATTCATTTTACACTTCGAGTTTTGCATAGTTTAATTAAATTATGTATACATTCCTCCGTTCTAACTTTGAATAGAAAGTAGTATTTGTTTTGGTAAGAGCATAAGAAATAAATAAGAACTACGTATTTATCAAGTAAATTTCAGCCATTGTCACACCTGTGTTTCGTTTTAAGTGATTCAAGAAATCCGACCCAGGAGTTAGGTAATTGAGTTTTTTCAAAACTTATGTACGGTTTGTTTCGTGGCTTTGGATAAAGAGACGGTGACAGGTTCACCACCTGTCACGCTGTCCAAAATAAGCTCCAACCGGAAAAAAATTCTTTCAGTCGTGCTCGTTTTAGTGGCCTATAAGACGACACAGGAACCTGTATCACATAATAAATTAATAACAGTTACTGTGAATTGATATGTGCTTAGCGCCGATGAGAACGATTCCAACGCTAATCTGTACTTAACCAAAAAATATGTAAAATAAAATTGTTTTTACCAAGCTGAGTATATAGCTGTGTAACAGCGTCATTGAAACGCAACATGTGTTGCGTTTGCATGACGCTATTTTAGTATTTTAATTAGCGGGAAGTGTCGTCTTTCTTTTCGTTCCTGTTTTTGCGTGTGGTAACGGCGTAAGAATATTGCTGCTCCCGCTCCGTGGATGTCGTAAGAGGCGAGTAAGTGAAACAGCCAGGAATATCGTTATGGCAACCGATAGATGGCGGGATAACCATTTCTAAAAATAATCAGACCCAAGATGGGCAGCAGCGAGTGGTCTGGTACTGCGATCGCCAATCCGCTCGCCAGGCGTGGCTATTATGGCAAATCCTCCCTAAGGGAGACGCCTATATCCTGCTGTGGACTTTAACAGGCCGATATGTGTGTATGTACATATGTCCTTTCTTTTCGTCCTTACTAAAGATCAACTACTTTAATATTGTAAGTAGTTTGTAGTGTGTGTAGTGTAGTGTTTTTTACCTGGAATCTGAGTTATTAAATTAGTTATAAATTAAATAATGTTAATAAGTCATTTAAATTAACATCTTCTATGTAATAATTACTGTAAAAACTATCTATCTAATATATGAAAATCTAATAATTAAAAAGAAGTTTGTTTCCAAACTTCTCCGATATGGCTAGACCTATTTTTATGAAATTTTGTGTGCTTATGGGGTAGTTCAGAACTTGTCTAAATGTTAAGGCAATCAAGGTCCGCGGGGACAGCCAGTGCATATATACAATAACTTCTTATTTGATTTAAGTTAAGAGGCCCGAGTTCGCCAGGTAGCAGGTTCGTACCAATGGGTTGTTTCAAAAACTTAAGTAAAAATTTTATTGTTGGTTTGGACATGAAGACGGCGACGGGCTCACCACCTTCACGTCCACCACCACCACTTCACGTTGGCCCGAAAATATCTGCGGTGGAATGTGGGTCGAAGGGACTTAATTGTCTAGACTAGACCTCTGTCTACCCCGTATTGGAAATTGCATGAAGATATATTATTATATTATTATTATTATTTTAGACTTTAGGCACCAGGTCAGACACCAGTGACCAGATGTCGATGGCATGGCTTGACCCGTGATTACACAGTCGATCTGATGTTATGAAAAACGCAGAAATTGTTTTTTGTATCAATAATAATCATAATAATAATCAAAAAAAGTCACGATAGCCGAGTTGTTGGGTGGCCGAAATTTGGAGTCGAGAGACCCGAGTTCGATCCCCAGGTGGCAGTACCAATGAGTTTTTCAAAAACTTATGTACGAATATCGTTGGCTTGGACATAAAGGCGGCGACGGGCTCACCACCTGTCACGTTGTCCCGAAAATATCTTCGGTGGAAGGTGGGTCGAAAGGACTTAATTGTCTAGACTTTACCTCTGTCTACCCCTGTATTGGAAATTGCGTGAAGATATTTTTTTTTATTTTTAATAATAATCATTGAATAAAAATTTTAAAATCAGTTATTTTTTTCCTGCAATGTACCATTTATGTTTATATCAGTCATGCTTCAAGAAATGTCATAAATAACTATGTGTCCCTTCAGTGTTTGCGATAGAAACTTAATTAAACAAATTAACTGGTACAGGGATAAAAAGGCTGTGATAAAAATTCATAACAGTTTGTGCCATTTGAATACGTTAAATTACATGTCCATCAAAACCCTATAAATTAACATTGATCGATGTGCGTTTCATGACAGAATTTAATAACTTTTTCAAAACATAATATTTTACTGAAAAGTCAGACACTAAATGAATATTTAAGAAATTAAAATTATAAAAAAAAAATTAAACGCAACTTAATGCCTATTCATAACAAAGAAACATTATTAGATACCTCTTAACTTTCTTGACAAAATATCTATGCCGAAGACTTGATTTTAATGAGTGATAAAGAGCAATTAACACCTCGAAACTGACTTTCATTGCAGGAAAGGAAATGGCAAGTTCTTACATTAATGCCACGGGGTAATGATTAAAGAAAACTTTTTTATAACCAAATTAGCTACTCATCATTTCTCATTTACGTTACACTTATTTGTTTAAAATAATTATAAAAATGTTTATAGAAAGAAAGAAAATAATCTTGCAAAATTCCACATGCGAAAACAATTAACGCAATATGTCCGTTATCAAGAGAAGACTGTCGAATCCTAGAAATCGAACGAATATTTTTGGGACAACGTAACAGATGATGAACTCGTTGCCGTCCAATGTCCAAGCCAAAGATATAAATCGTACTTGAGTTTTTGAAAAACCCCATTTTTACGAGCCTAACACCTGATGATAGAACTCGGGTCTCGTGACTTGAATTTCACTCCTCCCAACCACTCGGCTATGGTGACTTATACATAATATCTGATTTATAGTAACTTTACTTGTTATTTATGTTTCCATAATACCATATTGGATACATTGACCCATTTTGTGGTGAAAAGTCGAGTAAATAAACGATGTTTTACTACTGTCAAAATGAGGTTACAACGTAAATATCGATTTCTTAAAATCGAACATTCCATGAGTTATTCATATGATCGGATAACATAAAAACCGTGTCAAATACGTCCATAAACTTCAATTAAATTCTCGACTAAGTTATTTAAAAGTGAATAATTATATGTTTATTTGGAAAATACATTATACATAACTCGGTTTGGTATTTTATGGTTACTTTTAACGTTTGGTATTAGGAATATATAGTAAATAAATTGTTAAAAATAGATACATAATACTGTGAACGATGTTGGCCTCTGCAAAAAATGGTATGCTATAACCGCCTTGCTTATCAAGCTGATTGGCGATTGCAACAAAATATTTGGTGTTAAAAATATTGACAGCCAGTTTTTGTATTTAGATACCTGTTTATCTACATAGGGCTTATTAACAATATTAATAAAAGGAATTGCATTCCTCCTTATTGAATTTGCAGACCAGAATTTTTTGTCCTATAAAATATGCCTATTATGTAGCCAATGTAATATGTCACTGGTTTAGTAGTGGAGTGTTATTATATTAGTGAAAAAAAAAATATATTTTTTAAAATTTCAAATGGCACGGGCGGGGTTCGAACCCGCGACCTCTGCCGAACCGTGGCAACGCTTAGGGTGTTTGCTGACGTAGTGTTTTTAGACAGAGTCTGTCTAATCACAGATTACTTAAAAATAACTCAATGTATACATGAATAATGCTAAAACACGAGCTGTTTTTTAAAGCGAAAAAAAAAAGTCACGATAGCCGAGTGGTCGGAATTTCGAGTCAAGAGACCCGAGTTCTATACCCAGGTGGCAGACTCGTACCAATGGGTTTTTGAAAAACTTATGTATATGAAGACGGCGACGGGCTCACCACCTGTCACGTTGTCCCTAAACTAGACTAGACTTAATTGTCTAGACTAGACCTCTATCTACCCCTGTATTGGGAATTGCGTGAAGATATTTATATACATAGCATGCAAGTAATATAGCTTCTATCGTTGTATTAATTAGATCAAGATTAAGTTTAATAAAAATAAATTAATGAATCCAATAGTAACAATAAAAGTAGTACAGAATGTAGGGAACCGAACAGCTTGTATGTAAATGTTCAACGATACGGTCATTAACAGATTTCGAACTCGACTGTCTCTCGTATTAGGCTTAATTCCTATGACTGCCCTAAGTAGATTTGGGTAGAGAAATCTGTTTTAAAATAAACTTGAATTTTTAAAAATGTGACTTAATTAAAAATAAAATCTGAAAACTTCTTTATGTTTCATTTCCATATTATATATATCATCGAAGAAGGCAACAAGCAATGGAAATTGCTCGTTTCCACCAGTGGAATAAAAATGGAACTACGGAAATAGCATTCGGATAAGAATTATTCAAAACGTATTAAATGCTCGTATAAAATAATATTGCATGCTTAAAATATTGCATACATACAAGATGAGGGATAAACGAAATATATATATATATATATATATATATATATATATATATATATATATATATATATATATATATATATATATATATATATATATATATATATATATATATATATATTCATGAATATATAATACATACTTAAATACATTGATGATTCCAGTACACACATTGATATTCATAACTCAAAATTTTTCTCCTAGCGGAATTCGAACCCATAATCCTTAGTTTCGAAAAAGTATTACTAACAACTCGGCTATCAGGTCGTCGATGGATATAAACGTATCGTACATGAATAAATATTTTAACGTATCTCGGCGCATCATAATTTATAGTTAATATAATTATTTATAGATATACAACGTCACTTTGATTAAAGCAATAATATTATACTTTTATTACTATTATTTGTTGGACTTTAGTGTTCGATATACTTATCGTATTTAAAGAATATATTATTGTATATACCCATGTGTTATGAAACTTGTTTCAGCGTTAGTAGTAAGATTCATTACAAGGCGTTTTATTGGCGAATACGATCCAAATTTAGAAAAGGTCTACGCTTTCCCAACTATAATAGATAACGAGATGGTTTATTTTGAAATACTCGATTCCGCTGGAGATCCTCATGTAAGTTAAAATATATAACTCTCGATGTGTGGAAATTTTGGGTAATATTTAATAGAGTTAATGACTGACTAGATATGGTCGGTTAGAATGTAGGAAAGTACATTTAAGTACTAACCGATCCTTTATAGTTAATAAATGATCGGTATACCTACTAATGTTAATATATTTACTTGTATTATTATTCAGATAATCTAATGCCAGAACTATAAAGTATAATAAGAAATTAGGGAGCTTCGTTTGACGGGTAGTCAATAGCCCAATACAAATCATCTTTGTAATGTTGCGCTAAATAGACATCCTGCGCTCTTATCTGCTATAGCACAAACAATATGTGAGTGATTTTACATACAACATTGTTAGTAATTTTTAGCGTGCATTCCTTAATTAACTAAAATGATAAAGCTATTTCCCTAAAGTCGAAGGTTAATATAAGAACAATTTACTTAATTTGAATATTTTCACTCCATAGCGGATAAGGTGCCTCATGAGTTTCGGTAAGCGTATGGTATATTACACAATCGATCAAACAACAAGAGCGTTGTCGTCATCACCCTCAAAGATGATTGAGCCCTTAATTTTTCTGGTCTTTTCTTTTAAGAGTAAAATACGACAGTAAATAATTTGAACTCCGTGGACGAGTAACGTACACGCCGGGTTTCATGGTGTCGGCAGCTCCGAGGTCCCGGGTTCGATTCCCGATAGAAAATACTTTATCTATATTTTCTCGGCTTCTGCTGATTTCATTATATAAGTGCTTAAGGGGTTTAGTTGGTGATCAAAGCAATGTATGTGATGTTGTTCATATCTATGTATACACTGTATGGAAAGTTAATTGCTTAACATTGTTAAGCAATTAACTTTCCATACAGTGCTTTCCATACATTGCTTAACATATACCCATCGAAGCAACTCCTAGAAAGACAATTAGATCTCTCCTGAAAAATAATTAGATACATGAGCGAATAGTTAATAATATACAACCAATGATCTCCGGTGTACTGTTAACATAGATAAAATATTGATAAAACATTTGACTCCTTTGATGTCTCTTACTTTAATTAAAATAGTTTAATTATGTTCCAGGAGAGTGAATATGCGAACTTGGAAAGCAACATCCGGTGGGCGGAGGCATTTATCTTGATGTATTCGGTCACGGATAAATGCTCTTTTGACGAGTGTCATCGCCTAAAGTTCCTCATAAATTATAATAAGAGACGGCGTCGGCTGTCATCTTCTACGAAGGTATTGATAATATTTAATTATGGACTGTATAAAAAAAGTATAACCTCTCAATAATCTTAATTAATTAATGGTAATTTTCGATACACTTTTGAATAGTTTAAGTAGAAATAAATTACCAATGACTAATACTAATACCTACTTCACTATATAGTAAAGGTGTAACGAAACATAGCTGCTATTTCGGAAAATAACAGACTCATGCGTGACTTAAACAGTTTAGATGCTGTTGGCCGTTGTTTTTGATACGACGATCGCATACCTAATTTAAGCTACCTAATTTATTGGACAAGTATAGCGTTTACACAAGTCGTTCATACGGGGGAGCCCTGTGCATTACAGTCGAATTTTACCATCAACTTTATATATGCGTTCAAACCGTGTTATTTTTCAGTCTTAGTCATAGTGTTCATCAAGCTGTCATGTTAATACATGTAATCTATGATGGAAAGTAAGCAGGAACGTAAATCTTTAATGTGCTTCCTATGAGTTGCACTTGCTGCGTTACAAATCGGTTTACTGTGATAAGAGCTTTCATACAATTTATCACATGACTAAGTTTTTCTTTCCTGGTATTAAGGAATATTAAAATATAAGGCAATTAAACAATCTAGGGCAACGATTTATGTCTGAAATGTATAAAGGTTTTATGTAAATATTTTGTAAATATCTAAAACTTTTTTTCTTTTTTTTAATTTTAACGATCATTTCCCAATCATTTTATTTACTCTCTAATGCAATTCCCAATATAGGAACAAGACAATTAAATCCCTTCGACCCACCTTCTACTGAAGATATTTTCGGCACAACGTGAGAAGAAGCGAGCCCGTCGCCGTCTTTATGTCCAGCCAACGATATAATTCGTATATAAGTTTTTGAAAAACCCATTGGTGCGAGCCTGCCACCTGGGGATCGAACTCGGGTCTCTTGACTCGAAATTCCGAACTCCCAACCACTCGGCTTCCTGACTTATTACTTTCTAACGATTAAAATTAAGACAGATATTTATACAGAGATAGATGCGCGGATGAAGCCGCGGTTAAAAGCTAGTATTTAGTATAGTAGTATAATATTTGCGCTCCGTTATATATGACTAAAAGATACCATAAGTGGGTTACAAATCCATTCGATTCCTTATTAAATATCTTATCTTACTAACATAAGATATTATTAATAAGATATTATTTTTGTATACTAAAAAGTGGTAGGCCAACGGTAAATATGCAGCAATAAATAAATATTTTTAAATATTTTTAACTATGCTTAGGAAAATTCGTAACTAAGTCTCATTTATTTTTCTATTTATATGTCAAATAGTCCTTTTCTTTTACGTCATAACAGATTGATCTTTGAAGAGAAACCATCACCGGTAAAGGCATTTTACGTGAAATTAATTAACGACTCCTTTGTGTTGTCTCGTGCCGCAGTCGCGGTTAAAACAGGTCTCAAGTTCCCGGTCCTCTTTAGTTTCGTTTGTGAAGCGCTATAATATCAAGCAAACAATAAAAGTATATTTTCTCAGAACTTTTGTAAACAAGACTTCAAAAAGAAATAATGAATTATAATGATTAATTAATTTTCTACTATGATACCTATTGTATATTTGTAAAAAAAAATCAACATTATTTTTTCGTTTTACTCTGCTATATTAAAAATATGTTTTAATAACTATAATACTTCAGGATGTTTATTTTTAGAATTTTTTAATTGTTGACTCTAATAGTAATAGTAAATAGTTGTTCGGCAATCTTTACAAAAAAAGAATATTAACGTTGCTGCAATAGACAAGCTTGTGTATATCAGTAATAATTAGAATATATATAACAACAATTAAAATTTATAAACTCTTGTAAAACTCAATAATTTAACAAAAATCAAAAAAAGCGTATATAAATACGTGTGTATTATTATAAATATTCATTCTATCAATAATATTACAACCCAATACTAAATTTATTATATGATATGGAAAAGTTGATTTTGTTAGAATCTATTAAATAACTATTTATCTATGTAGTATAATATCTATATACGTACGTATTATGTTGGTTTACGGCGATAGTCAGTCAACAGTCTTGTTGTCCCAAATACTAAAAAAAATTCTTCCTTTATACACATGCAATGCAAAGGTGTTTTAGCAAGGGTCATTAGATAATAACTCTTTATAGATTAATTACAATGAATCATTTCAAGGTAAAACTGCATATAGTTTGTTTGCGACTACGTAAGATATTTCTTTTATAAATGCAGAGCGTAAATATTGCTTTTCATTTGGAGGACGTTGAGTCAGTCAAAATAAACAAAACAATCAATCAGCAATGCACATCTTACGTAATTATTGCTTAGTATAAAAATATTAAATTATCTTTACGCCATTCCCAATACAGAGGTAGGCAGAGTTTAAGACAATTAAGTCCTTTCGACCCACCTTCCACCTAAGATATTTTTGGGACAACGTAACAACGCGACTCCACCTCAATGGTGGGCATGGAGTGCAGTGCGAAGGCAAGGATGCAAAGACTTCTGCAGATCTCACCAACACCCATCTGAAGCGGGCTTAACAAGCCCTCATCCTCTTCCTCGCCGAATTCGGGCCGGCCATGTGGGTTCCCCATGGTTCACTTGGGTGTTCAAGCCACGGTGGCTATGCCCTACCGCCACGACATAACGGAAATCCGTTCGGGGGAAAGGTGAACTCCTATATTACCATAATATTAATGATCAACTAAGTAATATAGAGAATAAAACGTATATGTGAAATCAATGATGAAAAATCAAATAAAAACTAATAAAATATCCTTATTTAAAAATTGTGTTCTTAATATTACTCCTAGAAGTACTGTGAATTGTATTGATGTGTGGTATCAGCTGTAAAATTCACAATACTACACTTTTTCCGATGGCAACGGGCTCTCCACCTGTCACGTTGTCCCGAAAATATCTTCGGTGGAAGGTGGGTCAAAGGGACTTAATTGTCTAGACAAGACCTCTGTCTACCCCTATATTGGGAATCGCGTGAAGATATTTATATATTATATATTCTCTCTTTTTCCGAGGGTGTTGAAAGAGTCGACTAAGCATTGCAGATGGCTATACCCGAAACCGATATATGGCGGGATAACCATCACAACAAAAAAAAAACTTTAAAGAAAAACTAAACACTTAAATTTAACAGACCTGTGACAGCAGCGTCTAAGATGTAATAGGTCTGGTACTGCGATTGCCAATCTGTTTGCCAATCGTGACGATTATTTATCCTCCTCACGGAGGATGGCTATGTACCGTAGTGGATTTTTTCTAGCCGTTATGCATGTATGTTTATAAGTATTTAGGTACGTCGTCAATGTAATAAATATTGCTATTATTTCATTACCAAGAGTGCCAGCAAACGGCGTGACGAGACATTCAAGGCTGTTTAAATAATGACATTAAAAGCTTTGGTCCACTGGGACCGAGGCAGTCTTTTCGCGGGACGATACTTGTGCCGATACATTAATTATATCTGTCTCTCGCTGGTGATAAGCTTATTTGTTAATTTGTTATTTTCTCGCGCAAAGGTTAAATCTAAACATTCAATGTACCATGGCAAGAAGATTAGGACTTGCGATATTTGTAATATTTGTATATAATTTTGTTTTTGTATTGATATAGTTTTGTCTCTGTAAATACATAATAAAAAACAAATATAAATGTAATAATATTATTTCAGGACAGCATATTAGAGACGCCAGTAGTACTGGTGGGTAATAAAACTGACCAGATGGGAGACCGGATGGTCAGTACAGAGGAAGGGCAGAGACGGAGCAAGGAGATAGGCTGCGTCTGTTTTCACGAGATCTCTGTCAGGGAGAGCATTGACCAGGTAAGCAGAAATAACTCGGCACTTTAAAACTGCACAAGTTCATTGCGTTTAGTTTCAACGGTTCAATGTAATGTGGGTTTTGAGCTTCACTTACTTATGCTGTTAGAACTGGATTAATTACTATTTGTCCCAGTAGATTTCATCATCTGTCTTAATTAGTATTTAGTTCGCGTTTACATTATAGAGAGATTAAATGCTAATAAAATTCTTTAATAAAAATTTAGACTAATATCTATTTGAAACGTTTATATTAATTTATTTTTGTTTTAAATGTATCCTAGCCGCTTCTAATTACTTTAAAAGCTCCAATAAATATGTACCCATGTAATATATACCTGCATTAAGTAAATTGTTTATGTAGATTTCAACCATTATACACATTTTTGTTTACCTTGTTTCTATTACTAAAATAGCTCATATTTTATTCATTGCACTTTTCCTTTGTTTTTGTTATACTAGTAACTAGTTGGTAAGCTTTTATGTTACCAAAGAATTTATGCTACCAAAATTACTTACAACTTTTACTATTTAAAATATAACATATAAACGTGACACTTGGCGAGATACGGAGAGATCAGACTCTCTGGTTACCCGATGCGTGAATATTGTTATATTTTATTTTATAACCTGATTGAATCGAACTTACAACAAGTTATTTTAAAAATATTGTTATAACGACGACGACATTGCTTGAAATTACATAAATAACTGTATGTATGTACGACTCTACATATGTTAAATTTGTGTATGCTTGTTCTCAAGCATACACTTCTTCTTTTGTTTTTAGTACCTTATTCTGTATTGTATTATTTTATAGGGGCGTATTCGCGCGTATACTGTATTTGATATATAACGATTATTCTTCTTGTAACCCCCTAAGGCTTGAGCGCTACGAAGATTCCATTTAGGAATGAGAGCCTTCTCCCACCGTCCTATTTACTTATTGTTAGAGCAGCGGACCACTGCCTCTCTCCTTTCATGTTCTTTATTGAATTAAAATATACATTTATACTTTGCCACACATTTTTCCCAAAGGGGATTTACTTTATTCCATTTGCAAATTGAAAAGCATTTAAGCACAGATTCGTCATCAAACAATTCGGGTGATTTCTTAGTACGTTGTTGTTGTTAAAGCATCCATTACGAATTCGTCCAGATATTTTATTTCACCAATTTGTTTAAAACTTTCAAAGTGTTCTTTTCTCTATATCTTTTTGACAATGTAGAATTGCGGTTCGATTAGGCTTATCAACAATGGTGGAACACGGTTTTTCATTTGAGGTTTTGACCACTTATTTAGAAGATTGTCCATTTAATTGGACGGAAGTTAGATGTTTATTTTTGGACGCAAATTTAAATTGTTATCATTATTACAGCATTAGCTAATAAAGACAGTGGCCTCGTACTTTTTGATTTTTTCATATTACTGATTTTTTTCAAGTACTCAGAAACCTCTTAATCGTCGTGTTGTCGAAAGCACTAAATTCTCTACCACAGTATTGTAAACAGCGATAAGATTTCAGAGTTGAGGAGTTATCTTAACATAAATATCTAATATTTCTATATTTAAGTATTTAAATGAGTGTCTTTCTGTATTTAAGTGGATTTTTATAAACAAACCCAAATTTGATGAACCATCAAGTAGAAAAACATGCGAAAATTTGCTTCCACACACCATCATCGCCATCAAAGCACCGCAGTAACGCGCCGCCTGACTGGCCCACATTAACAAAATTAATGGTTATAGACACGAATATGAAAAATAGCATTTATGTCATTGGTACCAAATCACGTTGGTCAGCAGTGTCCTAAGTAGTAATTTGGGGTGAACGAACCTCGTTAATTTTGTCGCGTAAAATTTATGTCCCTGTAAGGTCAGATATCTATCAAATTAACTTTGCTAATGTTAGCTGAAATTACTACATTGAAACCTAATTACAATCATATATATTTGTTTGACTACATATTTGTTCCATTTGCCGTAGAGACAATCGGTCCGTGGGGTCCCCGCGCGATGCAGTTTCTAAAGGAATTGTATCCACGACTTATCGTTGCCGCTGGTGACAAGAGGGCTGGTTCTTTTCTCGCTCAACGGTTAAGTTTAGCCATTCAACGTGGAAATGCAGCCAGTGTTCTTGGTACCATGCCACGAGGAGTAGGGCTCTACGATTATAATAGTTTTTATTTAATAAGTATTGTAAATATTAACATAATTTTTTCTGTAAATAAACTATTATATCCCAATTACAATCATGATAATATGCCAAATCTGAAGTACATGGAATGTCGATATGCTTGCTGTGCTTGCCTGATGCTCATTACCGATAATTAATGTAAATCCGTAATACCTAATTATATAGTAGGTTGATCATATATTATTCTGTGGCTGATTATGTTCAGAGGTTAATTATGTTACAAATTATTATTATGACAAATACTTTTCTCCTGATATTGCTCATTAGAGTCCAATCTTTATTGCCATTGAATAAAAGAAATTTAAGCATTTTTTAACTAAGTCAACTTATAGCAGCAGTCTAATGAAGGCAAAATAAAAGTTTTTAATTTTTTTCATATCTTCACGACATACAGGGGTAGACAGAGGTACAATTAAGTTCTTTCGACCCACCTTCCACTGATTATATTTTCTGGGCTACGTGACAGGTGGTGAGCCCGTCGCCCTCTATATGTCCAAGCCAACGATATAATTCGTACATAAGTTTTTAAAAAACCTATTGGTACGAGCCTGCCACCTGGCGATCGAACCCGGGTCTCTCGACTCGAATTCCAATCACCCAACCACTCGGCTATCGTGACTATAATAAAATAATAATAAAACTGAATCTTAAATTACAAAATAAATTTTTAAAAGAGTGATTAGTAATTTGTTATAAAATTACTAACTACTCACTACTACTACTAAATTTACCTAATTTAGATAAAATCTAAAGCGATGAAAAATAGAAATCTAAAATTATACCTAACCTCGAAAACCTACGCTCTGTACAGTAATGCCTCGTTTCTACATAAACAAGATTTAAAGAGACATTAAGAAGACTCCGCTGAGATAAACCAAAGATAGTTAGATGTAAAAATGTACTTGTTCGTGGAAGAAAGTTTAAAAATAAAAGAAGTCTCGATCGGATCTTGTTGAGATCGGAACTCGTGTCGAGAGACCCGAGTGCTGGTCAGTAATTAGTATGAGCTTGCCACCAGAGTTCGGGTCCCATGACTCGAATTCAGATCTCCCAACCATTCGGCTATCGTTACTATTAGGGATATATAAGATAGAATGTCATTTAGTAGAGTAGGATAAAAAATAAAAGAGATGATGACTTCAAATGGTTTTCAACCACTAGTTACTAGGGCTTTTGCATGTTATACACATTCATTAACATTATCACGATCACTGATATCACGATAGCCGAGTGGTTGGGTGGTCGGAATTTCGGATCAAGAGACTCGAGTTCGATCCCCAGGTGGCAGACTCGTACCAATGGGTTTTTTTGAAAACTTATGTACGAATTATTTCGTTGGCTTGGACGTAAAGACGGCGACGGGCTCACCACGTTGTCACGTTGTCCCAAAAAAATTTTCGGTGAAAGGTGGGTCGAAGGGACATAATTGTCTAGACTAGACCTCTGTCTACCCCTGTATTGGGAATTGCGTGAAGATATATTATTTTATTTTATTTTTTATTTTATATGGTATATTGTCCAAGCCAACGAAATAATTCGTACATAAGTTTTCAAAAAAACCCATTGGTACGGTTTTATATGGTTTATTTTTTATTTTGTATGGTATGAGTGTCCTGAGTTTTCCTCAGAGTATTATCGTATTTACCACGTACTATGTTTGTATATACTAACGTTTTTCTACAGTAAAATGGCAATTAAAAAAAATCTGTAAAATGGAGATTTATCAAAGATGCAGGATTGCTGTACAGTGTACACAAACCTACGAGGTTGTCACGTAGCAATCTAACTATGTACCAGCATAGTCGATTTATTTCCGGAGTGCTGTTGACAGAGCTTATCCCGATATTGATTGCTAGATTATAATTATGAGAATAGCTTTGGTAATGGTGTTGTATATGATTTACGGTTAATTTAAAATTTCTCTTTCTATTCTTTCCCTTAGACGTACTTTTCACCTAAGGCCATTTCAGGCACGTTGCCTCAAATAGCCTTAGGTGAAATGTACATCTAAGGTTGTTGTAAGCAGCCTTTATGTCCAATTCCGTCTTTAATTTCGCTTCGGTGAATAGTGGGTCAAAAACACTTTATTGTTTACACCTCTCTCTACCCTGTATTGGGAAATTGCGCAAAGATGTAAAAAATATATTTACATAGATATTTGATAACCTCTGTGGCCAAGTGTGCCTGTAGTCGGAATGCGAGTCAAGAGATCTAAGTTTTACGTCCTGGTGGTGGGTTCGTACCGATGGATTTTTTTAAAAACTTATTTACGATTTATATCAATGGCTTATACATAAAGACGGCGACAAATCAATTAATTTTCTAAAAAAAATGTCTTTGGTGAAAGGTGAGTTGACAAACTTAAATGTCTAGACCTATGTCTACCCGAGTATTGGGAATGCCGTGAAGATATTTTTTAAACATTCATATAAACCTACACATCTCCAACAGAAACTCATACATATATTGGCCCCTGGCGGTATCCGGAAACCTTATATTTATATTACGCCAATTTTATTTATACTTTATGTATTACATTTTTCGATTTTACAATTTATGGACGATGGACGATCAAGCTTTGCTCAGTATATTTTGTCAATAGTTAATGATTTTTTAATACATGATGACAACGACATATAATGTATATAAATACAAAAATGATGTGTCAGATGGTACCTAATAGTAATAAAAACAAAGGAAACGTATATTTGGGCAAAAGTCATTAAATGTCATTACATGTAAAAAGTCATTACTTTATGTTCCGATGATTTAATTTTAAATAAAAATTTACAACCGTAATAACAGGAACCAAATTAACCACGACTGTTATCTCAGTTTGGCACTGATTTACATTGATACCAGTGTTATCGCCTTTCTTAGACGATAGTTGTTGCTCTAAAACATAAGCATTAATAATAACAGGTCAAGTCGTGTAACCCCATATATAATTCAAATTATTATTAAAGCTTAGAAATTGTACTAAAGTATAATAGTGTAAAAGTAAAAATATGTGACAGGAATTAAAACCCATTCTAAAGTTAAAACGTCAATACCTCACATAAATCATAATAAATATTATGATATTGAGAAAGCTTCTGAATATGTCAATATGTCAACTTTCAATTTGATGTTTTATAGCTGAAATGTACCTCGTATTACTGTAATATTATTTAATTTATTATATTAATTATATTTAATTATACAAATTGTGTAATGCAATGTCAATATTTGTATTTTAGGATATTTGTTTCAGTTTTACGACTAAATGATTGTAGAAGAATTTAGATGAAAATAGATCTGATCTAGAATGTTAATACATGGGTTACTTTTATTTTTTTGGTGTAGTACTGGGAGCCTCAAACATAAGCATCTTTTTATTTCTATTTCATCTAATCTAATTCTTTGTCATAATGAAACGCTGTTGGTATATTAAAAATAAGGGTGGATAAAGTGTTTCTTACGTTCCGATGATTTGATTTTAATAAAGCCATTTCTTCATAAAGTGTGTCAATAATTGCAATTTTGTAAAATAGTTAACCTTTGTAATAAAACAGTAATTTTAATTTTTAATACTGTGAGAAAGGAATTCTTTCGGGGCACTGCAGTTAACTACTTGAATAAAGAGGATAAACAACAATGTAAAAGAATCGAAATATATTTTATTAAACTACAACGTCATGAAAAATATAAACTAAGACACGAATGGAACTATGCCTTGAGTAAACACGGTTATATTTAGAATCTGCGCTGGACTTAGTGGTTAGAAACAATTTAATGATTTTTTTTGAAGGACGTCACTTCTTTAGAAAGAATTATTTAGAAATAATTCTTTGTAATCGATGTCTGCATATTCAATTTAATAATCTATGGATAATCTAAATCATATTAAGTTAAAAATTGGAAGAAGCGGAATTCGTAAACAAGTATTATATGAAAAAGACGGATATCGAATGTACAATAATTTAACTTCGTAATAACAGCCAATTTGTTTTGAGAACTGATCGTGACATGTTCGATTTGTCCCGGATTAGGAAGGAGTTCCGCATTGAGATTAAATTTCGAGAAATTTGCTGAAAAACGATGCCTATTAATTTTAAGATCTTTCTGATAAATTCTTACTACAGAAGCTATGTGTGTCGCTCTTTTCACTTCCAAAGAGTGATTCATAATATATCTTCATTTATTCATAATATATCTATACATTATGGCCTGAGAAGTTCATCGCAGACCTCTCGCGTATGTGGTCATTACCATGCTTGGTAAAGGGCTAGCCCTTTAACAATACCCACTATAACCATCAAAGTCACGATATCCGAGTGGTTTGGTGAATGAAATTTGAGTCTAGAGACCCGAGCTCCATCCCCTGGTGCTTTGCGACTCGTACCAAAGGTACGAATTTTTGTCAACAACTTATTTATATGGTTGGATAAAGATTTATATCGTTGGCTTGGAATTAAGACGGCGACGGACTCACCACCTGTCAAAAATGTCTTCGATAGCAGATGGGTCGAATTGTCTAGACTAAACTTCTGTCTACACCTGTATTGGGAATGGTGTGAAGATATTTTTTTTTTCACTATAGCCTATTGTTTATTAAACATTATAATTTTTTATGTTATGCAATGAACAATTCTAGGTGTGGAGTGTATTTCGCGACGCTCGCCGGTTTTGGCGCGTAGGCAACAAATGGTCATGGAGTCGCGGTGACTCTCACGTGCAGCCCACCAGCATGAGCCGCCCGCTGTCCCGTGCTGCTTCTGATTCAGCACCAGAGCCACCGTCTGCACCATTCTGTGAGTGCAATTTTTAATAATATTATTACACTATTGTGCGAATGATGTTTTTTAGCGATAGTTCGATTCAGTCTTTAAAATCTGATGTTATTTATATCTTGTATCGATTTAAGAATTTACGAACATGTTACTTCCTGTGGATGTCGTAATAGACGACTAACACATTTCTTACGTTCGTACGCCGTGGCGACGGATCTTGTCCGGATGCCGGGATATCCATTTAAAAGTCATCAATTCAAACAAGAAAACGACGGGTACCAACTTTAATGACGAATTCTATTTCTACATATATTCTAGGAACTTTATTAAACTTATAATTAAAAAAAAAACGATAGCCGAGTTGTTGGGTGGTCGGAATTTCGATTGAAGACACCCGAGTCGATCTCCAGGTGGCAGGCTCGTACCAATGGGGTTTTCAAAAACTTATGTACTAATTGTATCGTTCGCTTGGACATAAAGATGGCGACGGGTTCACCACCTGTCACGTTGTCCCGTAAAATAAACTTTTAAGAAAACAATTCCCGTAATGCACACTGTCTTTCCAATTATTAGCATATAACATAAAATAATATAAGAGACAGCGCGATACCTACTTACTGTATGTTAGGTTTGTGGCAGCAAATTATTTACTCGTCACGGTACTTGGTTAATTTAATAAACCGTTTCAAAGACGCATAACATATATGCTATATTTTTGATAAATAGTTATATAATATTTAACCTACTATCCAAGAATACGTCGTCAGTGTCTTGCCATGATATTCAGAAATATTAAAAGTAGAAAATATGTTTTATTTTGTTTAATATAAAGAAAATTACTATAATTTCATATATAAGCATGAAATTGTTACTTTCAGATAAAACTATTTTACAATCGAACACTAAAGATAACAATACACTTAATAAAGTAATTTTTATCTGCAATCTTCCAGGTCGCCGCTGGACAGAGGTGGAATTAGACGAAGAAGACGAAGTACGTGTGGTGCGTAGTGATTCCAACTCATCTTCAGGTTTATCGGAGGGTGCGGAGGAGTTCCGTGCCCGTGCTAGTACCGACTCCAGGCTTCCACCGAGACCCGCTCGACCCAGACACCCCGTACCCTCGCGGGCAATGCTAGCCCCCGTTAGACGAATGAGTGTTTCTATGAAGGGTAACAATGCTAGTACTTACTGATCTTTTTCTACTCACTAGACATTTTCTACATGTTTATAAGAATCATGTAACAATGTTTAAGTTGTTATTATATAATATTTTCGTATTCTATTTACTATTTATTAGAACGGAAATCTTTACAACTTTGCTCAAATAAGTTCCACGAGGTACATGTGCACCAAATTGTAGAGAAAAATCAAGAATTCCAAGAAATTGAATTTTTACTATAAAATAATTTAATGTATCTAGTACGTCAAAAATTATTAATTAATGCACGCAATTCCCAATACAGGAGTAGACGAAATTCCGACCACCCAACCACTCGGCTATCGTGACTGTATAAATGATAACAATATTAATTAATTAAATGATAAATTTAAAGCTCACATGAGCGATGCTCTTTTTCGAACTACTGTCTTTGTAGAAAGACTTCGAAAATTTTTACTTGTACATTTTATATTCACACAAGTTGAAATTTTAAATCTGTTTTGTTTGCCTCTTTGGGGCTTTGGTGACTTCTGCCAAAATTTATACCAACTTTAAACTTTATATCCATAACAATTAAAATGTTCTAATCACTTGATTTTGTAAATTTATCATTTAGTCAATAACTTAAAGTTCAAAATGCCTAATAACAATAATTAATATTCTTCATAGAGTACATACAGGCTAAATTTTTAAAAAATAAGAAAAATCTATTAAGGTGTCTATCGTATATCTCATACTTTTTTCATATCTTCCGATTCCGTGACTGCACGGTCTTCTATGATGAATATATTAATATGTATAAATATCTTTACGCAATTCCCAATACAGGGGTAGACAGAGGTCTAGTCTAGACAATTAAGTCCCGTCGAAGATATTTTCAGGACAACGTTACAGGTGGTGAGGCCGTCGCCGTCTTTATTTCCTAACCAACGATATAATTCGTACATAAGTTTTTGGAAAATCCATTGGTACGAGCTTGCCATCGATCGGGATCGAACTCGGATCATGACACGAAATTCCGACCACCCAAGCCCACTCGGCTATCGTGACTTTATAATAAATGTATTGTTCAATATACTTCAGGGTATTTTATTCCATTAATTGTAACTTTGGTGTACCTCTGAACCTTATTTGGGAATATTTTAGGCGCTTTTTTTATCCTTTATTACAATTTTCCAAAACTATTTATGACGATAATCTGTTGTAAATATTTTAATTAAATTATTTATTTTATTTCCATTTTCTTTTAAGTCAAGTCTGTTTTGCATTTAAAAAATAATGTTATAATTAATATAATTTGTTCCACGTTCTTTTTAATGTGAATGTAGTAGGTATAAATATCCAACCTAAGTTTTAACTTTAAGCATAAATACAAAAAGACTAAAGAAATTTTATAAATATTTTAAGCACCAATTTATAATTCACGTTAAGAATTTATACATTTTCCTGGATTTGTGCATTTATGCCTACATGTTGTAAAAATTTAACATAGTGCAACTCGAGATACGATACATGCAAATGTGTATTCCAATAATACCAACTCCAAGTAATTGTAGTCTCCTTTCCATAAAATTAACAGTGGAAAAAATTTATCAAAGAATTTTTATTGAAATTTATTCACTATTCTTTAGGATTGTCATCTTTTCACATACTGAACTAAAATGTATTTATTTCAGTCACTAGCACTGAGACTGATTTCCACTTTAAGTCATAATACCGCACGACGATGTGTCTATGTCTATATTGTAGGTAATTAGAAAATAAGGCTATATTATTAGTGTTTATAATAGTATTAAAAGTTCTAGTCAATGTTGCCTTAATGTTTATTATTTTTACTTCAACATATTTATATTATTTTCTTTGCCCCCCAAAAGCGAAGTTCTTTTCGAGGTATAAAGAATATAATCATTCGGGTATACAGTTTTGTATGAAATAAATATAAAAAAATATCTTCACGCAATTCCCAATACAGGGGTAGACAGAGGTCTAGTCTAGACAATAAAGTCCCTTCGACCCACCTTCCACCGAAGATATTTTTGGGACAACGTGACAGGTGGTTAGCCCGTCGCCGTCTTCATGTCCAAGCCAACGATAATTCGTACGTAAGTTTTTTTGAAAAACCTATTGGTACGACCCAATACACATTTTTGTAATTATTAAAAATAAAAGAACTTTATTTTATTTACAATGATTTATAAATAGTAATAACCGTCATCACGTACACTATACAGTAGACACTGTATATCTATCATAAATAAATAATAATATCATATATAAATAATAAAAATCTTTTATTTCGGGAAAAAGTCTCCGCATCATCCCATAAGAAACTTAGATCCAAAAATAGGACACCAGAATCAAGCATTGCAGTGGCTGGCAGCAGCTACTGAGGTGTAACGTGTACTGCGGCCGCTAATCCGCTTGCTATGCGTTTCTGATAATTGTTCAAAATAAGGCAGCGGATGGCTATTACCGGTAGCGGATATCCACCATTTACGCATTAAGAAAGTTACAAGTAAATACTTTTATTTTAGAATCCGACATCCATCAGAGATTCCGATATTGGTGTTTCGACAGAGATTCGGACATTCATCAGACATTCGTTATTTCTACTCCTGTGTTGTAAAACTGTGTTGTACAACTAGTATTACAAATAAATAATTAAAAATATATGGGCCATTCGGTCACTTCTTTTAGTTTTTTACATTTTTACAACACACTTTTTCTGGTTCGATTTAGGGCCAGTGTTATTTCAGACCGGGACACACCTGTTATTGGTGTTCAATGGATGAAATTCTGCTACCTTTCTTATCTCGGAGATATAAATCTAAAAAATTCTGATTTTCAAGGTCACATACCTTGAAAATCAGAATGACCACTCATATACGGCAGGATTACCATAAGAAAAAGAATTTTTGCTACCGATTCTGCACTGTGTAATTTTAAACTGAAATAGTTGGATTACAACATGTGGTTGCTGTAATTTTAAAATTAAGATAGAGTTATGACTCAGGATGACTAAGGCCACACAAAAGATAAACTTTCCAAAAGATAAAAAAGGATCTGAAAACCAATTAGATAGTTTCGGCGTTCATCGTGAACAACAACAAGCAACAAGCAAATTATATATAATAGATGTATATAGATAGGGACAACATCACATACATAGTTCCGATCCCAGTGTAAGATACTAAAGCACTTGTAGTATGGAGATTGGAAACAACGAAGGCACCACAAACATGCCTATGTGAAAAAATAATTTAAAAAAATTATGTTCTTCGAAATCGATAAAAGTTATGCAATATATTACGTTTTTTAACTATAGATTCATTTGAAGTCAAAACACCATATTCATTTAGTAATTTTTCTACGCTAAAAACCATACTTCATAATTTATTTAATCCATTATTACAATATTATACTACAGTATAATATTGTAATAATATTGTAAGTACAATACTACAGGAAGAAATGATTGCTTTAAAAACTTTAAATAAATAAATTTTCCACATCTTGTAAATATCCTTTAGCTTTCTACGGAAAAAAATAACGAATCGGTACTTGACGTAAGTTAAGCAAAAATGGGTTATATTAATTTCTTCGGGATTCGAAAATCTTTCTTCTCTTTACTTTTGATACATTGTTTTCGTTAGGCATGAACCAACTGGCAGTAAAATTTCAAAAATATATATTCTAACGTTAATTCATATACTATATATGTAAGTGAATGTACAACGTACAAACACCGATAAGCAATTTAAATTTACAATTCGAATTGCACAAGCTCAAAGCTTTTTAACCGCTCAAAGCTTTTTAACCGTAACTTGCATTGGCATTGTAACATATAATGTTGACATAAAATCGTTGATTTTCTAAACGTTATATCTGTTGATAACTTCACGCTTCGTTTATAATGTAGTCATACCAATGCTTACCTATCAACTTTGTACAGAGGTAACTAGCGATATAACAGCGACACCAATGGAAAATTACTGATTTCCTTAAGGTCAAATGGCACACCGATTACATTTATCACAATTATGGCATTTGTATAAGATATTTATTGTAAATTATGATTGAGTAAGAAATGTACATAAGTAAATTTCTGTTTAACCTTTGTATGTAATTTTGTTTGTTAAAATGAATTTAATTATTAGCGCGCTCATTTAAGATAAGAACTTTTATGGAAGCTACCTTCATATTATTAATAATAATAACCGCCTTGTGTTCTATATTATGTGATATTGACTTTTGAAAATACACAACCACCACTTATATAACAGCTTCTCACCATGTATGATTAATAATCCACTAATTAATTTATTGTATGTATTTTTTGTAATTATTAAAAATAAAAGAACTTTATTTTATTTACAATGATTTATAAATAGTAATAACTGTCATCACGTACACTATACAGTAGACACTGTATATCTATCATAAATAAATAATAATAACCGCCTTGTGTTCTATATTATGTGATATTGACTTTTGAAAATACACAACCACCACTTATATAACAGCTTCTCACCATGTATGATTAATAATCCACTAATTAATTTATTGTAACCCGTTAATTTATTGTAACCCGTTAATTTATTGTAACCCGTTAATTTATTGTAACCCGTTAATTTATTGTAACCCGTTAATTTATTGTATGTATTTTTTGTAATTATTAAAAATAAAAGAACTTTATTTTATTTACAATGATTTATAAATAGTAATAACTGTCATCACGTACACTATACAGTAGACACTGTATATCTATCATAAATAAATAATAATATCATATATAAATAATAAAAATCTTTTATTTCGGGAAAAGTCTCCGCATCATCCCATAAGAAACTTAGATCCAAAATAGGACACCAGAATCAAGCATTGCAGTGGCTGGCAGCAGCTACTGAGGTGTAATGTGTACTGCGGCCGCTAATCCGCTTGCTATGCGTTTCTGATAATTGTTCAAAATAAGGCAGCGGATGGCTATTACCGGTAGCGGATATCCACCATTTACGCATTAAGAAAGTTACAAGTAAATACTTTTATTTTAGAATCCGACATCCATCAGAGATTCCGATATTGGTGTTTCGACAGAGATTCGACATTCATCAGACATTCGTTATTTCTACTCCTGTGTTGTAAAACTGTGTTGTACAACTAGTATTACAAATAAATAATTAAAATATATGGGCCATTCGGTCACTTCTTTTAGTTTTTTACATTTTTACAACACACTTTTTCTGGTTCGATTTAGGGCCAGTGTTATTTCAGACCGGGACACACCTGTTATTGGTGTTCAATGGATGAAATTCTGCTACCTTTCTTATCTCGGAGATATAAATCTAAAAATTCTGATTTTCAAGGTCACATACCTTGAAAATCAGAATGACCACCATATACGGCAGGATTACCATAAGAAAAGAATTTTTGCTACCGATTCTGCACTGTGTAATTTTAAACTGAAATAGTTGGATTACAACATGTGGTTGCTGTAATTTTAAAATTAAGATAGAGTTATGACTCAGGATGACTAAGGCCACACAAAAGATAAACTTTCCAAAAGATAAAAAAGGATCTGAAAATCAATTAGATAGTTTCGGCGTTCATCGTGAACAACAACAAGCAACAAGCAAATTATATATAATAGATGTATATAGATAGGGACAACATCACATACATAGTTCCGATCCCAGTGTAAGATGCTAAAGCACTTGTAGTATGGGGATTGGAAACAACGAAGGCACCACAAACATGCCTATGTGAAAAAATAATTTAAAAAAATTATGTTCTTCGAAATCGATAAAAGTTATGCAATATATTACGTTTTTTAACTATAGATTCATTTGAAGTCAAAACACCATATTCATTTAGTAATTTTTCTACGCTAAAAACCATACTTCATAATTTATTTAATCCATTATTACAATATTATAATACTACAGGAAGAAATGATTGCTTTAAAAACTTTAAATAAATAAATTTTCCACATCTTGTAAATATCCTTTAGCTTTCTACGGAAAAAAATAACGAATCGGTACTTGACGTAAGTTAAGCAAAAATGGGTTATATTAATTTCTTCGGGATTCGAAAATCTTTCTTCTCTTTACTTTTGATACATTGTTTTCGTTAGACATGAACCAACTGGCAGTAAAATGTCAAAAATATATATTCAAACGTTAATTCATATACTATATATGTAAGTGAATGTACAACGTACAAACACCGATAAGCAATTTAAATTTACAATTCGAATTGCACAAGCTCAAAGCTTTTTAACCGTAACTTGCATTGGCATTGTAACATATAATGTTGACATAAAATCGTTGATTTTCTAAACGTTATATCTGTTGATAACTTCACGCTTCGTTTATAATGTAGTCATACCAATGCTTACCTATCAACTTTGTACAGAGGTAACTAGCGATATAACAGCGACACCAATGGAAAATTACTGATTTCCTTAAGGTCAAATGGCACACCGATTACATTTATCACAATTATGGCATTTGTATAAGATATTTATTGTAAATTATGATTGAGTAAGAAATGTACATAAGTAAATTTCTGTTTAACCTTTGTATGTAATTTTGTTTGTTAAAATGAATTTAATTATTAGCGCGCGCTCATTTAAGATAAAAACTTTTTATGGAAGCTACCTTCATATTATTAATAATAATAACCGCCTTAAAAAATTTAATGGGCTACATGCTGGCCATGTGTGATATTGACTTTTTGAAAATACACAAAAACTGTCTGAGCTGTATGGTAGCGGGCATTCACTTGCATAAATATAGCATTCTCACTCATGTATGATTAATAATCCACTAATTAATTTATTGTAACCCGTTAATTTATTGTATGTATTTTTTGTAATTTTTCACATATAATCAATTAGTGGATTATTAATCGTACATGAGTGAGAATGCCATATTTATGCAAGTGAATGCCCGCTACCATACAGTTTTTGTGTATTTTCAAAAAGTCAATATCACACATGGCCAGCATGTAGCCCCGACTTAAACCACATTTATGCATGGGAACTCTGACGACGTGTAGTACGTCAGCGGAATGCGTCGCCATCCAGACTAGGTAAAAAAAGAAGCTCTAATAGAGGAATAGCAGAATATTAAGCAGCAGCTACTTTCTACTAAGTAATGGTAATGGCAGTCAGACTGAAATCAGTATAAAAGAGATTGAATGTGCGATTCTAAGTTTGAAATGTGGTAAGGCTGCGGGACTAAATAGAGTTACTGCTGAAATGGTCAAGTATAGTGGGGCTCGCGTCTGGGACAGCTTTCATCTGCTGTGCAATTTGTGATGGCGGACGGGTGGTGTCCCGGATGATTGGCGTTTGGTGGTCATTGTGCCTTTATGTAAAGGTTCACATTTTGAATATGGGTGCTATCAGGCGATCAGCTTGACTAGTTTAGCAAGTTAAGTTTTCTCGTAGGTTTCGCGTAGGATGCAAGAGAAATCGGAAAGATTTTTGTCGGAGGCACAAAGCGGATTTACACCTGGAAGAGTATGCATGGATCAAGTGTTTTCTTTGCGCATGATCACGGAAAAGCTTCTGGCTGCTAACCAGAAGATTTTCAGTGCTTTTGTGGATCTGGAGAAGGCATTTGATGAGGTAGTCAGAAAGAAAATGTGGGAACTGTTGCCAGGGTATGGTGGGGATGGCTCACGGCTAAGGGCTCTGCAGTAACTTAATTGCGACTGCAAAGCCTGTGTGCGGGTGCGGCATGAGCTGTTACCCACGTTTGGCGTCCAAACAGACGTAAAACTGGGTTGTGTCGTGTCCTTCTGGCTGTTAATATTGTATCAAAACAGCTGTTTATTAAAGTTGATAGATGGATAGTGAATAGAACTGAAGGCATTAGTCAAGTGTATGAAAGAGAAAGAGAAATACCGGTAATTCAGGAATGTCTAAAACAGGTGAATAAAATTGTATACTTGGCGTGCGCTTTTAGCCGGGATGAAAGATGTGATTTAGATATGGACAGGCGTGTAGCTGCCGGAAACAAAGTCAACGGTGCCCTGACTGCTTTAGTCAAAAGGCAAGACATAATGAAAAGTGCAGGCCTTGCAATACAAACGCAGTAATGGTACCGACTTTGTTATATAGCAACGAAACCTGGGTATGCCAGAGGTACCATATAAGCAAGTTGAATGCAGTGGAGATGCGTTCTTTTCGTAAAATGTGCGGCCTTACCTTGGCCGGAGGACCAGACACCCCCTCCCCCAATTCTGGGAGGGGGGCACTCTAAAGGCGACAACGCATCTGCAATGCATCTGGTAGTGCGGGTGTTCATACTTCATAAAGCTAGGCCAGGTACTTTTGAAGATATTGAAAATTTTGAAGATTCCTTGTTTCTAACACCACTACATGTATAATGATAATTTAGATTTTTTTTCATTGTTTATTAATAAACTTTTATCATACAAGATAACGAAAAATGTTTAATGTAATAGTAAAATATTTAAGGTAACCTAGATAATATCAAAGATCTTCGTCAACAGAAACAGTGCATTGTAAGTGAAACAGAATAAAGGCAAAGTGTCTCCACGCCTCCAGCCACTTTACAAATTTTTCGTTATAGTTTTGTGATGAACAAAGAACAGAACTAACGAGGTCGCGTATATTTTACAGGGTTTATCGATATTCATCGCACTGAATTTTCAGGATAGCAGCACTTTACAAGAATTGCAGCTCGCTTTCAGGAACGCATGAAATTTGTGTTGAGATTGATTTCCTGTTATTTATTCACCAGTTTTGCTACGAGAGGCCCACAAATAAGTTATTAAGAAGGTATCAACCATCTTGTGTAGCTAATAAGGTGGTTAACTACTTCCTTAGTTTGAAGTTATTTATATCAGTATCAAACTGATGCCAGATAACAGTCTTTACAATTGTTTTCAATTACAATTTCGGTTCGACAGGAGCAGAGAGCCAGTATAATATGTCCTAAATTGGCTCTATCTATCAAGTGATCTTAGTCGTCAATTGCAACAAAGAGAAGTAATTTGCCAATTTTATGGCCTAAAAGAGCCAGTTTGCACTCTTTTTTACTTAGGTGCGATGTCTCTGGTACTGCGACAGCCAATCCCTTTGCCAGGCATGGAGAGGTGGAGAGGGATATAACCAGCAGCAGTGAACATTATGGACAATATGATGATGTTTGTATACTTTATATTTAGTAACGTGTCCCACTTCCTACTAACTAATTAAAAAAAAATAAAAAATAATTCAAAATATGATTTTATTTTATTTAGAAATGGCATTTAATAATATCGGCCAAAAATTTGCTTTATCCGTACAGTAAATGATATTAAAAAGGTATAAAACGTATGATATTAATGTATACAGTCAACTGATCTCAGAGAATATGATTAATGCGAATCACTATTAAAGGTCAGCCTCGTAAAAACTTTGAAGAGTACTTCTGATGTAATATACTTCAATATGTAGGTTAGTAAAGCAGTGCAGCGGCGCACTTGCCCGGCCCTGTGTATCGGCCAATTCATGTTCACTAGCATCACCACATCTCCAAAATAAAAATTAGATGAACTGTAACCGCTATATTAGTAAATTTTGTCTGTGCTTTATCGTTGGCTTGGGCATAAAGACGGCAGCGGTCTATTTCCTACGGACGGTCTTATAAGTTGTAATACCCATACTCCTTTATGGGTATTACAACTTATAACTTCTATCTTTAAACGGCACTTGCATCTTTTCCGTGAGTTTTAAAATGATTTGCTATTTTTAAGTAAATCTCATCTTGTTTATCTTTCCTTCGCTTTTCCTTCGCCGTCTTCCACTTAAAATGTAAAATCTAATATTCGGTCACTCTTGTTCATTCTGGATTCGACTATGCACTCCTTTTATCTCGATGATAAAAATTTGTTAAACCAACTTGTTTTTCACAGTCTAGGGGACCAATAAATACAATCGCAAATAATAATAATAAATACAACAGCAAGAGAAACCGCTAATTTCTACCACTTACAAGTAGATTACATAAAATATCTCACTTTTACAAGAATATTTCACTTTTAAAATATCTCACATTTAAAAGTCACGATAGCCGAGTGGTTGGGTGGTCGGAATTTAGAGTCGAGAGACCCGAGTTCGTTCCCTAGGTGGCAGGCTCGTACCAATAGGTTTTTTTCAAAAACTTATGCACGAATTAAATCGTTGGCTTAGACATAAAGACGGCGACGGGCTCACCACCTGTCACGTTGTCCCGAAAATATCTTCGGTGAAAGGTGAGTCGAAGAAACTTAATTGTAGATCTTAGGGAATTGGGTGAAGATATTTTATTTCTTTTTTTTACAAGAATCCCGGTGGATTTTAGTCGTACTTTCTCTAAGCATCTTTTTGTAATATCTCATAAGAAAAATATCTTCACGCCATTCCCACTATTGGAGTAGACAGAGGTCTAGATAATTAAGTCCTTATAAATATTAATCTATTAACTCCCTATTTTATTGATATGTAGTTTAAAATTTACGTTTGCATTCCAATTCCTTACGCTTAAGTTGGGTTAGGTCCGAATATTTAATATATGATTTTTATCTATATTAAGTATGTACATTTACAGAAAAAAAAATCTTCTTGGCATTAGTTATGCACAATTAAAATGCTGTGGTGATTATTGATTTTTGTTATTGGACTATTGTCAAAAATTATAAACCAGGGAGAGAAACACTTTCAGGTTTATTTACGAAACATTAAAGTCATCAATGAACAGTCCTTGTAAGATCTAATCTTCTGGCGACCCTTTTCACGATGTTGTTACCATTTACAGCATTTGTTGTACGCCGGTATTCATAAGATAATATTCCAATTGTTCACAAATGCTCATCTCAATGTGCGACCTTGTATGAGTTGAAATATCTGTAACCAAGAAAAGTCCTCTTGTATATTTAAAAATAAATAAAAATATCTTCACGCCTTTCCCAATACAGGGGCAGACAGAAATCTAGTCCAGACAATTAAATCCCTTCGACTCACCTTCCACCGAAAGATATGTTGGGACAACGTGTCAGGTGGTGAACCATCTTTATGTCCAAGCCGATATGAATCGTACATTGGCACGAGCCTGCCACCCAGAGATCGAACTCGGGTCTCTCGATTCGAATTCCGATCACCCAACCACTCGGGTATCGTGACCTCTCTTCATATTAAAAGGCAAGTAATTAATTTTGAAATTATACATATTTACGATATTGTGTAAAGCGAATACGTATAAGTTTATAATGTTTTCTCATTTTTGCCACGTTGTAGTTTCATTTGAAATTATACATATTTACGATAATGTACATAGCGAATACGTATAAGTTTTTTAATATGTTTTCTCATTTTTGCCACGTTGTAGTTTCCCATAGTGATTCTAATATATTATCATGTATCAAATGAAAGGGGGTCATTGTAGAAGCGTGCTCGTCGCGACCCCTGCCAGCCCTTTTCAGGGCTGCAATTCTACACAGCTGCGCACCCATGCCAACGAGGGTTAGGGCGTCCCCCCAAGGCGACGCACACCAGTTCGTCCCCGTTGGTGTGAAATGCAGCGCGCAAAGCGGCGATGGGGACCGCCACCCGTCACGCACAGCCCGACACGGCGGAAGGTGGAGGACGGAGTGCAGAGTTGGCACGTGGAATGTTAGAGGAGGCATGAGAGATAAGACGAATGAGTTGATTGAAATAATGAAAGAAAGAGAATAAGATGTCGTGTGTTTGTCGGAGACCAAGCGGAAGGGCAGTGGTACTAAAGAGCTCCCTGGCGGGGCGTTAGCTCTATGGTCCGGAGTCCCGGAGAGCGAGAGCGCCTGCCAGGGAGTGGGGGTGCTGCTGTCGTCTCGGTTGGTCGATGTTATGACTGAATATAAGGTTGTGAACTCGAGACTTCTCTGGGTTCGCTTTAAATTGGGACTGACGAAGTTATTCCTTTTGGCTGTTTATGCGCCGGTGGCTTCATCGTCCAGAGCTGAGCTGGAGGAGTTTTGGGAGAATGTAAGAGAAGTTCTAGACTTGGTTAGAGGAAACGAAAGAATTGTTGTATGTGGTGATTTGAATGGATGGGTTGGTACCGCTCGGCCAGGGTACGAGTCGGTGCTTGGAATGTTTGGCGATAAAAGGGTTAACGATGCTGGCAAGCTCATACTGGCTATATGCAAGGAAAAGGGTCTTCTTGTGACAAACACTATGTTTAGTCACAAGAAAATCCATATGTATACTAGAACAAGAGAGAATGAGAGAAGTATGATCGATTTATTCCTGGTGGATGACCGACTGCGAAAACAGGTGATGGCTACGCGAGTGTTCCGGGGTGCTGACCTGGGAACGGATCACTATCTAGTGATTACTAGATTTAGGGGTCTGTTCCTGGGGGTGGGCGCCACCGGACGGCGATATCAGAACCACAGTCGGTCGGTAGCATCCGAAGCTGGAAGCTTCAGGAAGCGGACACTAGGGATAAATATCAAGCAAGGGTAGCCGAAAAGCTGGACAGCATTGGTGTTAGGAAAGAATGTGTGGAAGAAATATGGCAGAGCCTTAGAGATGGAATGGTTAGTGCAGCGGAAGACGTGTGTGGAACTGTGAAAAGAGGTAGTAGTAAAAAGGGTGATGTATGGTGGAATGACGAAGTGAAAGAAGCTGTAAATAAGAAGAAGAAAGCATGGTTAGACTTCTTGGCCTCTAGTAATGATAAGGATATGAGAGAGAAGAGGAAAGAAAGATATAAGCTCCAGAAAGTTCACACGAAAGCATTGATTGAGGAAGTGCGTGAAAGGAGTAGAATGGAAGCGGACGAAAGGTTGTCGCACAACTTCAAGGAGAACTCCAAACTCTTCTGGAAAGAGGTTGGAAGGACCCGGAGTGGTGCGACAGCCTTAAGAATGAATAAAGTGCTTTCGGGAACCAATGACGTCCTCTCAGAAAAATCGGACGTCATGCAGCGATGGAGCGAATTTTATAGAGAGATGTATGCGTGTGATGATCTTAGTGAGGATCCGGGGTGACGCCGTGACTGGTACGCCAGACTCGGACCTCGATGACGCTGAGGTCATCAGTATGAAAGAGATTGAATGTGCGATTAGAAGTTTGAAATGTGGTAAGGCTGCGGGACTAGACAGAGTTACTGCTGAAATGGTCAAGTATGGTGGGCCACGCGTCTGGGACAGCTTTCATCTGCTGTGCAATTTGTGCTGGCGAACGGGAGCTGTTCCGGATGGTTGGCGATCCGCGGTCATTGTGCCTTTGTATAAAGGTAAAGGTTCACATTATGACTGCGGGTGCTATCGGGCGATCAGCTTGACCAGTTTAGCAAGTAAAGTTTACTCGAAGGTTTTGACACGTAGGATGCAAGATAAATCGGAAAGATTTCTATGGGAGGCACAATGCGGATTTAGACCTGGAAGAGGATGCACGGATCAAATGTTTTCTCTCCGCATGATCGCGGAGAAGCTTCTGGCTGCTAACCAGAAGATTTTCTGTGCTTTTGTGGATCTTGAGAAAGCATTTGATAAGGTTGTAAGGAAGAAAATGTGGGAACTGTTGCCGGGGTATGGTGTGGATGGTCGATTGCTAAGGGCTGTGCAGTCACTTTACTGTGACTGTAAAGCCTGTGTGCGGGTAGGGCATGACCTGTCACCCATGTTTAGCGTCCAAACGGGCGTAAAATAGGGTTGTGTCATGTCTTCCTGGCTATTCATACTGTATCTCGACAGCTGTTTACAGAAGCTGAAAGATAGCTGTTTGGGTGTGAAATTGGGTGACATAAAAGTAAATTGTCTGCTTTATGCTGATGATGCAGTGCTTATAGCACTATCAGAGGCAGAACTGCAGGCATTAGTCACGTGTATGAAAGAAGAATGTGAAATTAATGGTCTCCGTTTGAATGCTAATAAAACTAAGGTTCTGGTATTTGAAAGGGACGAAGAAAGAACGAAGTGCGAAATTTGGGTAAATCAGGAATGTCTAGAACAGGTGAATGAAATTGTATACTTGGGGAGTGCGTTTAGCCGGGATGGAAGATGTGATTTAGATGTGGACAGGCGTGTCGCTGCCGGGAACAAAGTCAATAGTGCCCTGACTGCGTTAATCAAAAGGCAAGGCGTTGTGAAAAGTGCACGCCTTGCAATACATAACGCAGTGTTGGTACCGACTTTGTTATATGGCAGCGAAACCTGGGTATGCCAGAAGAAGCATAAAAGCAGGTTGAATGCAGTGGAGATGCGATCTCTTCGTAAAATGTGCGGCCTTACCATGGCCGACCGAAAGCGAAACGAAGAGATTGGCAATATGGCAGGTTTGAAAGATGACCTTGTCTCAAAAATGGATAAGGGCGTGCTTCGATGGTTTGGGCACGTTGAGCGAATGAGTGAAGACCGAATGGTGAAGAAAATATATAGCGCGAAAGTTAATATTAAAAGGTGTCAAGGTAGACCGAGATTAACTTTCGAAGACCATGTGAGCAAATTGCTCGAAGAGAGGAGGGTCAAGAGTACTCGGATACCTAGACGTGCATGTATGAAGAAGATGATGAATCTGAAAGAAGCGAAAGAAGTATGTAGGGATCGTGACACTTGGCGATCTGTTCTCTCTGGCTACCCCGTCAGGGATTGTGCGTGAAGATAAAAAAAAAATCAAATGAAAATCAGATAACCGAAAATCCACTCAAATTTGTGAATAAGTAGAATAAATTTCACGTTCTTCTTCGCAAAGTGGCATAACAGGGTGAAAATTATGTAATGCGCCACTACTCAATCCTGGCCACAGCTATCTAGTCATTCTCAAATGTTTTTTTTTATTATTATAAGGCTTTAAACATGGATTTACTAGCACATAATACATTACGATGATTCAATAATTTCACCATTTTGGATAGTGATGGTGATTTGGATAGATATAGTTAAAAGTGAAAAAATGACGTTTAGATAATGCACCGCCAATAACTCAATATAAAATCTGTAAGGATTTTATATATTTTACATTGACATGATGTACAACGACGTCCTCAGTTTTATACGTATTATCTATTAAAAAAGTCACGATAGCCGAGTGGTTAGTCGGTCGGAATTTCGAGTCAAGTTCCGTGTTCGTACCAATGGGTTTTTCTAAAACTTATGTACGAATTTATCGTTGGCTTGGACATCGAGGCGGCGACGGGTTCACCACCTGTCACGTTGTCCCGAAAATATCTTCGGCGGAAGGTGGGTCGAAGGGACTTAATTGTCTAGACTAGACCTCTGTCTACCCCTGTATTGGGAATTGCGTGAAGATATTTATTTATTTATTTATCTATTATTATCTATTAAAAAAAAGTCTTCAGATCGCATTATGGTTAGAAAATACATAAATACAAATACAAAATTTGAAGATTTAAAAAGATTAAGTAACTAGAACTTGATTTTATTTTATATTTTTTTAAAAATAAGCCCACAAAAGCAGTAAATAAAAAAGAAAACTGTAATTTTGGGAATTTTGAGATGATTTGCTATTGAGGGCCGGGCGGCCTTCTGGTTAGAGTAAGTAGTCGTGTCTAATAAACGAACTTTAAAAAATTATGAGTAGTCAAAAGTAATATTATTACGGGAAAAGTATGAAAGGTGAATAGTGTTGTCGATTATTTTATATTCCTATAAATTGGCTATAACTGTGTTATTTGTTTACTAGGGGCATGTGAGTGCATTGTGACCACTAGATTTATAGGTCGCAGCTACGGAAGATTAACGCAATGGGGTCGGTACGTCTAACTCACAACGCAGTCTATTACGATATAAATAGTTCGGGCTACACTCGAATTACGGCGTGCACTAGTGCAATTGTAACGCTGATAGCATTGCAGTTTGTCTATGCGGTAGCATGTACTTTATGGTGATTAAATTTTTGATCAATAATTTATAATAACTTTATTGAACGTGCACTAACCTATAAGAACTGAATAAATAATAAAAACTAAATAAGAAAACAATATAAACAAAGACATGGCTCCCATATATGAGAGCCTTGTCTTAGATTTTTCAATTATGACATCACCACCATCACTATAACCAATTAATTCGTTAATTTCAGTCAACTTTTGCTAGTTTTAGTTCCTTCCGAAGTATATTGCATCCTAGGCGTCAAAACCTACTGGGCCCTCACCTGTATGCCAGCATAACTTGCATAGCAGAAGGAAGCTGTCCCAAATGCTGTAACTCTATACAGTCTCGCCGTCATACTACATTCAAAACCTAATGATCTCAAAGTCCGAGGTGTCCGAGGTGATACTTCGCAAAGATTATCGCATGTTTACGTTCCTCTATGATATCACTCTATTGCCGCATGATTTCTGATTTTTCGGAGATGACTTATTCAGGTCCGGGAAGTCATTTGTTCATTCTTACACTTATCGCACTTTTGCCCTTCCAACCACTCACCAAAAAAGCCTGGAGCTAAAATTGTGCGCCAAACTTTCATCCGCTACCATTCTACACCTTTCACGCACTTTTACAATGAATGCTTTCGTATGAATCTTCTGCATTTCGGTCTTTCATCTCCTCTCATATCCTTATCCTCTCATATCCTTATCCAAGTAGTCTAACCATGCTTCCTTATTCTTCTCTACTGCTTGATATTCATCATTTGTGTCTGCATCGGTTTATAGTTGAGCGGATAGTAAATGCCTTACTGGTAGAAACAATATGAAATAATTTTGTTAATTCCTAAAAAAAAGATCAGATGTAGTGCGTCCATATGCCGCGATACTATATGGTGCCACCGCCGGAGCTGCCACCAACCTCGATTACAGATGCCGGATGCATAGGCTACTCGCGATGTTGCCGCAACATCCGCGTTGAAGGTTTCAACTGTTGATAAAAGGAAGGAGGCATATTTTATTGTATGCTCTCTGAATTACGCCTTTATTTGTGCGAATGTCAGCAACATGATTTACGTGCCACCAGGGTAAAGTTTTATAATTCGACCTAGGTGCCATAACAGAGGTGCCGGATTCTTCTCTCTGATGATAACTAAGGATCCAAGCTTCAAATAGTCGGAAGAGGAGTGCCACATAACTTTCTGCTGGAGAAGAGAGACGCATTCATTTGAAAAAGTGTTGCCAGAAGTGTTGCTTAAGTTTCTCAATCATATAATACCGTTGTAACAAGTTGATATTCGCATCACTAAGTTCTGGGGAGGAACTGATTAGAGTAAGCGTCCAAACAGGAAGTGGGAAGGCGAAAAGCACCAAGGATCAGAAAGATTTGAGGATAATGGAGTAAGGGTTCTAGAGTTTAAATAGCCTCTATCTGGATTAAGCATATGGACATCTCTTCATACGTTAAATGGGTCAATGTAAGAATACGCCTATATACATGATTCATAGACTTAACGATAGCCTTCCATAAGCCACCAAATTGGGGACTATACAGAGATATTGTATTAAATGAATTCTCTGATTCGCCAAATCGTTTTGTAAACCAATGAAGTAATTATCAAAAAATAACTCTGCAAATTAGTTACCAGCTCCGTCAAAGGTGGTACCATTGTCGGAGTAGACAATCTAAGGCTTATATCGACGTGATATAAATCGAAGTAGCGCAACTAAAAATGTTTCCTTCGTCAGATCAGTGACAAGTTCGAAGAATATATAAAATTTAACAAGCTTGCCTCCTCTACCTTTGCGGTCGACTATCAGCAATGGCCCGGTATAGTCAATGCCCGTATTAAAAAAAGGAAACTCCGAACGTGTTCTTTTAATGGTAAGTTAGCCATTGTTGGCTGACTATTGCTAGACTTAAATCTAAAGCATCGTATGCTAGCCAGGCCCGCCCCCCCCCCTCCCATGACCAATATATTTGTCTTACTTGTGATAAAAGCAATTGAGGTCCTGCATATAATAAATCAGTGTGAGTTTTGTGAAAGAAAATGTATGTAAGTGGATGTCTACCATCGTATAAATATTTATTATTTATATAAACTTTATTTGCACACATTATAAAAAAATGTACAAATGGCGGACTTAATGCCTAAAGGCATTCTCTACCAGTCTACCTTTGGTTTGTGCAGAAAATCAAGTGATGGGTGCAAAACTCATAATTAAAAAAATTTAAGATTTAAGGAAAAAAATCAAAATTAAAATATAATGATAGTATAAAAATAATACACATTTACATTACTACATACATGCATACAATAGTATTTCATACATATACACAAATACCCACAATAAATACATACATAGTAAATAAATATGATATTTTTAAATTATACATACTTGAGAATATAACAATTTCTGAAGATTTTTTTTTAATTTTTTATTATTATCAGAAACTACCACTGCTTCGTTAAGTAATATTCCCAGGTTAGTTTCCCAGGTTTAGTTTTTGCTTCTTATATATTGAACTTTACTTTAAATATTATGTTATCAGCCGCCTTCTCGTATTATATTATGGCAGTCTATAAATGGTTACAGTGAACTAAGCCTGTGTAAGTGTGTGTATGAAAGATATATGTTCACGCTATTCCCAATACAGGGGTAGACAGATGTCTAAACAGTTAAATCCATTCGACCTCCCACTACAGATAGTTTTTGGAACAACTTGACAGGTGTTGAGCCCGTCGCCGTCTTTGTGTCCAAGCCAACGATATAAATGCGTACGTAAGTTTTTGAGAAAACCCATTGGTCGAACTCTGGTCTCTTGACTCGAATTTCGATCACCCAACGATGACCGACTATAGATGTGGGACCAACGCTGTCTCAAGTCTGCGAAAAGACTCCTAAACCTTGTAATCATATACTGATCCTTTCTTAGGTCAAAACCCTGAACACCAGTGTGTCCATCACCTGTTTACGTAGTAGGTTATCCACCAGATTTACATCGATCATACTTAACTCAACCTTACTTTCTATCCTATACAAATGGTTTGGCTTGTGGTAAAATATCAAGTTTGCCACAGACAGACCTATTTCCTTGCATGTATTGCATCTTTCAACCTTTTCTCCTCATATATTCCAAGCAATATCTCATATACTGGTCGAGCCAATAAACAAATTCATCACATTCAATAATTATTTCGTTTTCTGTAACCAAGTCTAGAAATTCTCTAATATTCTCCCAAAACTCCTAAAAGTCACGATAGCCGAATAGTTGGGTGGTCGGAATTTCGAGTCAAGAGACCCGAGTTCGATCCCTAGGTGGCAGGCTCGTACCAATAGGTTTTTCAAAAACTTACGTACGACGTACGTATCGTTGACTTGGACATAAAGACGGCGACGGGCTCACCACCTGTCACGTTGTCCCGAAAAATATCTTCGGTGGAAGATGGGTCGAAGGGACTTAATTTCATATCATTTCATTTATTCAATAACAATTATACAATTGTGTCTGAATAATCACATTTATATAGCTACCACAGACATAATTTGATAGCTACTTAGAAGCTATACAAAAAAGTCACATGCTCAAAAAAACAGTTAAATAAATAAAAATGTCAAAAAAGAACAATAATTAAAATAAAATAACAATTACAATACTTAGTCAGTCTTATGTCAAATATCATTCAAAGAATAGAGGCATTTATCCAATAAGTAAATTTTTAGTTTATTTTTAAAGATACTTTTGCTGTCAATACGTCTAAATTTGATTGGTAACTTATTAAATAATCTGACCGCTTGCAACCGTGTACTTTGCTCTGAAATTTTTAATACAGGACAAAAACAGATATCGAAGTGTTTTCTTCTGATTTTTAATCTAATATCTTTCTCTTTTTTTTATTCATATTTACACCTGTGCTCTACAATATCAGAAAGAAGTATCATTACGTACAGACTAGGCACAGTTAGAATACTTAACCTGCTAAAATGTTCTTTACACGAATCTCATTGCGATATCCGTAACATGATTCGTATAGCTCGTTTCTGTAAAATTAAGGCTTTATTTATAAAAAAAATATAAAAAATCTTCTCGCAATTCCCAATACAGGGGTAGACAGAGGTCGAGTCTAGACAATTAAGTCCCTTGGACCCACCTTCCTCCGAAGATATTTTCGGGACAACGTTACAGGTGGTGAGCCCGTCGCCGTCTTTATGTCCAAGCCAACGATATTCGTACATACGTTTTTGAAAAACCCATTGGTACGAGCCTACCAACTGGGGATCGAACTCGGGTCTATTGACTCGAAATTCCGACCACCCAACCACTCGGCTATCGTGGCTTTATTTATGTTATAAATGTAAATATTGCCCCAGAATTTTATGCTACATCTTAACTTCGACTCAACAAGGGCATGATAGACAGTTTCTAACTGTTCGATAGAAATATCTCTCATAAACTCCTTAAAGCATAACAGGCGGAGCTAACACATCCTTCAAGGGCATTTAGTTCATGTTTCCAATTTAAGGCTTTATCAATGTGCACACCTAAAAATATCACACAACCTACCTGCTTAATATCCTCTCCATTTGAATTTATTTTAAGGTTAAAATCACCTTTGCTTGTGTTATTAAACAACATAATATTTGTTTTTAAAGAATTAACAGTCAGGTTATTTACTTCAAACCAAGTATTGTTTTTTTTAAATTTTCATATTTATTTTAATTTTAAAATCACATTACTTAAAAGGTAATCAATAGCCTCGCTTGTGCTTTTACCCTTTTGGAATCCAAATTGATTAACATACAAAACTTAGTGTTTATCCAAATGCATTATTATTCTGTTTTTAATAATCTTTTAAAAATTTGCCACAATACTGGTAGTAATGACACAGGTCTGTAATTTTAGGCACCTTTCTGCAACCCTTCTTGTAAATAGGCTTGTAATATTACCCTAGCAATTTTAAACTGATCGGGATATGTATTAGCTTCTATGCATTGATTATAAAATGACGACAACGTTGGAGCCAAGCAATTTTTATTTTCCTTTAGTTATAGGGATAGGAATTTCATCATACCCACATGACTTTATCGATTCCATACTTGAGATTATTTTTTTAAATCAATTGCATTTGTAGGCGTAAAATCTATTTCACTATCTACTCTTGGTGTATGCAGTTCTAGAATACTTATAGCAGTTAATGAATCATTATTAAATGATATTGAATGACATGATAATAAATGACATTTTATAATTAATTTACATTATTATAGTCACGATAGCCGAGTTGTTGGGTGGTCGGAATTTCGAGTCGAGAGACCCGAGTTCGACCCCCAGGTGGCAGTACCAATGAGTTTTTTAAAAACTTATGTACGAATTTCATCGTTGGCTTGGACATAAAGGCGGCGACGGGCTCACCACCTGTCACGTTGTCCCGAAAATATCTTCGGTGGAAGGTGGGTCAAAGGGACTTAATTGTCTAGACTTGACCTCTGTCTACCCCTATATTGGGAATTGCGTGAAGATATTTTATTTATTATTTACATTATTATTATATTATTTACAATAAATTAACATTTTTGCCACGGTCAAATGTTTCCAAAAATATGTTTACAATGTCTCTGGCGTCATCAATAATTTAATTATCAACGTTAAGCACTAAATTATCCATAGGGTTATATATCGTCTTGTTTCTATGTTTATTGACTATCTTCCAAATATTGTCTTTAATTAATGTTTTTGTGACACCAATTTTCTTAGCTTTATTTACTACAGTCCTGAAAATTCTTATATATTTATTTCGATATGTCAAAATGGAATTGTGACAATTGGATTTGTTTAGAATACATGAAAATCTCTTAATTTTGCTCGCTGTTTTTATGCCTATCGTAATTCGATTTATGTTGTAGTTTTTATTTAATTGAAACTTCCTTGACTTCTTTAAGAAACATTTTTTAAAAAATTGTCTAGACTAGACCTCTGTATCACCCCTGTATTGGGAATTGCGTGAAGATATTTACTTTTTTGATTATTATTTAAAACTCCTCTAGTTTTTCCTTGGGTGATAAGAATGCCGATGCATATCCGGCCGAACAGAATAACTTCGTCAGTCCTAATTTTTAAATTAGGACTGACGAAGTTATTCTGTTCGGCCGCTTATGCATCGGCCCTTATCGGCGCTTATGCCCTTTAGGCCAGTCCTCTTCCTTTACAGGCCAGTTAAAAGTATTCCTTCAAGCGACTGTTTCATGATAGGTAAAATATAAAACACCATTTAACATCTTAGTGTTGAATAAATCTAACAACAGTACAATAACAAGAAATGTGATGGAACGTCTCTTGTAACGTTAAGGATGCGCAGTTAACTCGTGATTAATGAATGTTTTATTGTACCTTCAAGCTAAACCACCCACGGACAGGGACAATAGTCGCGGCATCAAATTCAATCATGCTCTATTTTACATACATATATATTACACAATGAAAACGAGACTGCATTATATCATGCATTAACATAACATAAAAAAGATGATAACATTAAGTTATAAACCAAGAGTTGGCAGGTGGCAGGCTTATATTAAAGGGTTTTTTTTTTTTCAAAAACCTATGTACGATTTATATCGTTGGCTTGGGCATAAAGACGGGGCTCGTCTCCCCTCATCCCCGCTCACCACCTGTCACGTTGTGTAAAAATATCTTCGGTAGAAGGTGGGTCAAAGGGACTTAATTGTCTAGACCTCTGTCTGACCCTGTATATATAAAAATATAAACAATGAGACACACATTTCCTTTTATAATAGCACATATACGATACTATACAGTTCCCTTTTGAGTGATAAATTGCAGGTGATGCTAAAGAATAATTTCTAAATAATGTTAAACAACGGGAGCAAAAATAGAATTGTTATTATGCCATTAGATCTCCTGATTGAATGAATAAACTCTCTTGAATTGCAGGACTTGGTAATAAAACCAGAACGTAAGCTTTCTCAGTGAACGTTTATTTAAATGTATATCTTAAAGCATCAATAGTGTGGAAACGCAGTCGAAGCTATGAATAAAGATCTTTGTAGCAGTAGTTGTTAATGCAATAAATTATATTTTGCAAGTGGGCAAGCGCTTCGTGCTATTTACAGATTTCTTGTTTAAGTAGACCGTAGGGTGAAACATGTACACGTCCACTGTTTGTAAGTCGTAAAATCCACTTCTTGGAGCTTAAATTATTACTATTATCCTGTAACATTTACAATGCAATACCGGGAAGTTCAGAGTAGGGGTGAAAATAGTTGACGCGTCTCGACAAACATCAACTTTGTAAGTAATTATAGAGGATTTCACAAAAGAAGATAACAAAGGAGCTAAATTGGATGAAAAAAGACGCTAAATTTATTCCAAAAAATAAGGTCACTAAAGATTTTACAAGAAAAAGAAGGAAAAGAGAAGAAAAGAAGAGAGATTTGTACTATATTAGTATAGTATAATATGTTACGCTATTTAAAAGCAATCTAACACAGGCATAAAAAAACATATTTATGTTTGAATCAGAAACAACGACCCGGCCGTGCATCGTGCCCGGGACCTCGGAGCTGGCGATTCCAAGAAAACCGTCGCGTAGATCAATCGTTTAGTGGAGGAAATGGGCCTCTTATGTATGGGGACTCATAATCGAAAAACTTGCACCGTTGCCACTGCTGCCCGTTACCTATCGAAGTTTAGTCGGGCATGAGCGGCCATAAAAATGTTAAGGCTTTTCTCTTAATACCCTCTCACAACACCCACGGTAAAAAAGAAAGTGGACTCACCACCTGTGTCTCGAAAATATCTTCGGTGGAAGGAGGATCAAAGGGACTTAACTGTGTAGAATAGACCTCTTGCTACCCCTGTATTGGGAATGGCGTGAAGATATTTTTTTTACCCATTTGGCTGGATTTGACACAGGTTGGATTTGAGCCTTTCGCTATTCAGTGACGCCAACAAGCATATTGATTTTTAAATATCTCATTCAGTTTTCTACTGTAGTAAATATTTTATACTGTAGGTATTTAAACATACATATATAGCAAAGGGATAACATCACTTAAGTTGCTTAATCCATTAGTGAGTAGCTGAAGCACTTGTGTTATGGAATCAGAAACAACGAAGACACCACAAAATCCCAAACCCACAAAATAGTAATACATATATCGTGTAATTAATTAATAATTTGTTTGGTCTTTTTATGGTGACAAAACATATCCGCTTATTCTAAGCTAAACTTTTTACTTATTATTTTAAATACAATCAATCTTCTAATTGGCACCACTTTTGATAAGTTTGAAGTCGATGATGACAAATTAGGACTATTTGGAATCTTGCAAATTTTTTAACATTTACAATTAGTAAAGTAACAGCCCACAACATGACAAAAGGCCTTCTCTTTAACATTTGAGAGATATAAGAACATGAAAACCTATATGAAGTCCTATATGACTTCTTAAAACACAGCCATTGCAGAGTGCAGTGAAGTTCAGTTCTAGAATCAACTAGCTTCTTAAAAGAGCTACACAAAATGTTTATAAAATTTAAGAAGTTTTAATGATTTTACTTGGCGACAATAGGACCAATTTAGACCCTTTAAAAACCTTTTTCAGAATCGGTTGATTTACGATGAAGTTCTAAAAGAACATAACCATAGAAAGGCTGAAATAATTACAACATTGTGCCACAAAATTTAATTTGAATAAAGTAAAAATAGTTTATCAGTATATTAATTACAATATTATCAGTCTGACATGGCTTAGTTTGCGAGAATGTTTAAGATGAGTCTAGGGCGCAGACAGTAAATATGCTTATTTCTAATGAGTGATACATCACATGTCAGACGGCGACCACAAATAGCTATTTCTATCACTTAGTTGCATTTAATGAGGCGTTGTTTATAACATATTAATAGAGAAACAAAACAAACGCCGATATCTGTCCTTGTCACATTCTAGATTGTTAACATCAATCAAATTCATTTTAGTTTCTATTCTGTAAATAGATTACTGCTGTACCAATTTGTAACAACAAAATTAGGGCAATGGTTTATTAAGATAAGAGACGTTATAACGTCTTGAAGGTTCGGGTCGCCGCTTGAGGTTTGATTCCAGTCGCATCTCACATATGCTTATTGTAAGAAAGTGTTAATCACTTAGCATTCAAGACCATTTGACTACCCTTGATATATTATCTAAACACAATAAAAATATATTGTGGTGGTGGCATCAAGGGCAATAGAACTCCAGTTTCGCAAAAAGATCCTTTAATAATCGGTATATTACAATGATATGATTATAATAGCTTTGACTTTTATCAATATTCACAAGGTTGAACGATAAACTCCACAAAGACGGAATTTAAACAAATGAAAATATTCAACGAAAGCAAGCTAATCAACAAAGCTAGTGCCGGATCAAGTGTAAGTAAGTTACTCTGAAGTACAGGGAATACTCCTTCTTAAAAAAAAGGGGAAAGATGATTCGTAAATTCATAAAAATATAGTAAATTATTAAACATGGGTTCATCCACAGGTCTGACTGTCTGTCATTAAATGCTTGATAATAATTGTGTGAGTCGAGAAGGATTGTGAAGCTTAACCAAAGATAACCAAGTAGTGTACGTTGTTACCTATAAGTTTCAAATTCACGTGTTTATTTGCAGACTAAGTTGTCACCCGTTCTAATGATTTAGTGTTAGTGAATTAGTCTCCTTATACAGACAACAAAATGTGACGTATCAATCTATCAAAGTTTCCCAAAATACCTATCTGTCGTGTCAAGATTATTGTGAAGTAGATTGAAGTAAACCTAAATAAATAAATATCTTCACTCAATTCCCAATACAGTAGTACAATACTTTAACCCACCTTCCACCGAAGACACTTTCGGGACAACGTGGACAGGTGGTGAGCCCGTCGCTGTCTTTATGTCCTAACGAACAATATAATTCGCACATAAGTTTTTTAAAAAAAAACCCTTTGGTCCCTCCAATTCCGACCACCCAACCACTCGGCTATCGTGACTTATGTATATTTAATAAATGTAAAACCTACATGACATGTAACTAAATTAAGGGTAATACCCATGTATTGCAATAATTTGAGTCAGACGATTACGAAATTAAATTTTATTAATTATACACCTTAACCGTTCTAATAAATTTCTCATAAATTAGAAAAGAAAGTAGTTTTGGAGTTCATCATGTTAAAACGAACTGCTAAAAGCGGCAGTGAGACTTTGTTTTATAATATCTTAACAAAATTTCGTGTCAAGGTAACCTCATTGAATTCAAAATGTTTATTAACGTTCAGCCGTACAAGTTTCCAATGAATAATTTTGAAATACTTAAAATTTTAAATGAAACAACAATTAATGTCTATTATGCTAAATGTTGTTTCAGTATAATTAAAAAAAGAGTAAAACATACAACGTAAATATGTATATGAATTAGTGTAAGTATTACGTCTAAACTTCTTCCGATAGATGAGCGCCTATTACAAAAAGGGAATTCGGAAAGACGGATTTCTATTTTACTACTACATTACTATTCTGAAAGTCCTTCTAAGTCTTACTATTCTGAAAGTCCTACGACTACGAAAACTGAAAGTCTTACTATTCTGAAAGTCCTACGACTACGAAAACTGATTGTTAAAACACGATTTGGAAGAGTTTTATATCGAGGTGGATTGCAATTTACATCTGTACGAATAAATTTGGTCCATTCAATTAAGATGCAACTTCGCTGCATTTTCACTTTAAAAATCCTCTACCTCTTTTGCCTCTGCGGTTGACCATCACAATCATTCTGTAATCAGTCTGTGAAGATATTCGAAAAGTTAGACAATCATGAAGTCACGATAGCCGAGTGATTGGGTGGTCGGAATTTCAAGTCAAGAGACCCGAGTTTGATCCTCAGGTGGCAGTACCAATGAGTTTTTCAAAAACTTATGTACGAATTACATCGTTGGCTTGGACATAAAGACGGCGACGGGCTCACCACCTGTCACGTTGTCCCGAAAATATCTTCGGTGGAAGGGGGTCAAAGGGCCTTAATTGTCTAGACTAGACCTCTGTCTACCCCTGTATTGGGAATTGCGTGAAGATATTTATTTTATTTTTTAGACAATCATGGCTCTGCATTCCAACGGGATGGAGTTGTAAAAACGTTAAGAAAAAGATGCTCTATTAAGCCATTTGTACACGGTTCTAATTGCGCTCATTGGATTCATTATGACTCCCTGAATACAAAAATACATTAGGCAGATACGTTGCTCACTGATTTTTAGCTGTGCATTTTTTTAAAATTACATACTAATGTATAACACATTTCTCATAAATAACATAAAAACATTTCTCATATGTTTTGAAAATCGTTCCTACAGATTGCTTGTATATAATTATGTTCAATAGTATTCAGTAGATGTAGAACTTTATACTAGTACCATGGGGCGGGCGTCCTGTTGAAAAGAAATTATTCTGCCTTTGGAATATCTTTGAACTTCAGAGACCTTGATGTTTGCTTTATCGATTTTCTTATTCTTTTTATAACAAATAATAAAGCATAAAACACAGAATAACTTTTTTATCTAAACTTGTTACTTATTATAATAATAAAAACCCCCCTAAGACGATTACCTTGACGTTGTGGGGGGGGGGGGGGCTTACGAGAAGTAGACAAGGACGTCCGAATACCTAGACTGCACCCAATAATGCAATAATAGATATACAAAATTTACATAATTAACCTTAAAATTGCATTACGGCTTTCCCAAACTAACGATCCTCAACTTAACCCTTATGGAGCAATGTCAGAAAGAAAGTACAATTTTCGGCCGCTTCCCGGGGGTCGCCGAGGCACACCTGGAGCCGTTGCTGGGTGTTTCAGCGTGCGATCCGACAGCGACGGGGCGCCGTGCTCCCTTCGACAAGTTAACTACAGCCGAAACCAACCTATTATACTCCGGCTCTTCCGATTTTAAAGAACAATCGTTATTCTCTTCACTATTCAGCCGATAACACAACTAATTATTTAGATACACTACATAACAAAATTACTGAAATAAATCCCGATTTTAAAGTTACAAAACAACGACTTGGAGACCAACGAAGGGTTATAATACGAAAAAAGTTAATACGATAAACAGTCAATAATAATATTTATCGGTATAACATATTAAACACGGTCAGAACTAACCCACAATTCACACTATCTAACGATGAATCCTCTTACACACAACATACATTATCACAACCACAAAAAAGAATGAGATGGACCAACGAAAAAAATGAGGCAATAATCAGAATTTATTTGCAAGTTACAATTATAAAAGATTAGAAACAAATAGAACATCGTACAGAAAACAACTACATCAATAGTTCACAACATTATTTCCGTCTCTATCTCATCTTAGTGAACTAAGAATTGCTGACTAAAGAAGGTCGATAGTTCAAAACAAATTAATCGAAGAAAACAGATATCATGAAATAAAGCTGGAAGTAGTTGCTGAACTTAACACAGTTAATTATTATATAAACGACGAAACTACTTACGCGGCTGAAGTACAACATACAGAAAGTGAAATTTAGATTTCGAACCTGGGCGAGCAATACCACAAGCTAGTCCCTGATATTACCCAGCTATTTTTGCAAACACTTGCAAAAACTTTACACTCTTTAAAGACATAGAACCAACCAATAGACTTATATACCATAACAAAAACCTTCTAAAAAAACTTGCAAACATAGTATCTTGCATTGATTAAGTACATACATACCTCCGGAAAATATAAAGTATAATACAGAGTTCAATATGTAAAAAACTCTAATTTACTGTGCTGCCTGGGCCACAGCTACATCCAATGGAGCTAGACTTAGTATCACATTAGCTAGCAGCTCGTGGCAGAAACCGACAGAACCCAGGAAACCAAGCTGGCAAAGAAAGCTACAAAGTAAAATAGAGGACTTGTGTGCCATATTGTGTGCAATATAATTTTTTACAGTGGTAGAGCTTCGCATCAGCTTTTGCTTTTGCATGAATGGCCGGCTCGACCGTGGAAGTACCACGACCTCACAGAATACCGGCGTAAAGTAGAAGTCTAACAAACTTCTGCGTTTCGTCTGGTGAGTGCAGGTTACCGGTGGCCCACACACTCCCCTCCCCCAATTCTGGGTGAGCGGGGCACTCTAAAGGAGGCAACGCGTCTGCTATGCCTCTGGTATTGCGGGTGTTCATGGGCGGCGGTGATCGCTTACCATCACGTGAGCCACATGCTCGTTTGCCTCCCTTTTTTTATAAAAAAAAAGCAAGACTTATTCAATACATGAACAGAAATAGAAGCAGAAAGCTGTCAGAAAATATAATCAAAATTATAGAGAAATGTCAAGTACATTCAAGTCATGACACATTTTCTGGACACCTTAAAACAAAAACTTTCGGTATACTCTAGTCGTCTTAGTAGATACAAAACAGTTAAACTCCGTAAAAAACAAAATGTTCAAATTCGTAAGCAATGAAAAATAATTTTACCCCAAAATACAAAACCCAACTATTCACTCAACAAAATGTATGTAGCAGTGAAACATTTAATAATAGACCAGACCCTAATACTCTACATAGGTTCTGGGCAAACGTATAGGAAAGTTTGTTGGAACACAGCACACAAGCTTCGTGGGTTGAAACAGAAATAGAAACATTTCTGACATACAGAAAATGAGATATGTAGTCAATACGATAGAAATATTCCATAAAGTAATTCATACTGTACAATCTGATTACATTTATAGTGTATTAGTAGGATGTAATGTAGAAGGAACGACATACATACTCCCAAAAGCTTAAAAATATTCATTAAGTCCAGGAAATTACAGACCAATCACATGTTTACAAACTCTATATAAAATTCTTACTAGTTGCATCTCTGAATTAATTTGTTCCTGGAATAACAAATTTATCAAAACAATATTCTTAGTGATAAACAGAAAGGCTGCAAAAAGTTAAGCCACGGGTGAAAGAACAACCCCCAACGGTTACCGCCTTGTCGTGGCGGTGGGGTTAGTAATCGTGGCTCGAACACCAACGGTGAATCCAGAGCAACTAACTTTCCGGGTAACGTAACTAACTCTAACTTAGCCGGGTATGAGCCGAGATGGCCGCTCCAAGTGAGCTTGGGCAGCCCACTTCAGATGCGTGTTGATGGGTTGTGGAGGGAGTGTTTGCGTCGTTACCTTCGCACCGCTCTCCGTGCCCTCCACGGACGAGGTGGAGTCGCGGTGGAAGAGGAGTTTTGATATTGCATTCCGCCAAGGTCGCGCCGCTGATGCGGCTGATTTGGTGCCGCGGGGAGAGTGCCGGAATGCACCGCTCTCCCTGCCCTCCGCGGCCGAATGTGGTATGTGGCGGAGCCAAAGTCCAGATCCGCCGCGGGGTGTCGGGTGGGCTAGTGCATGGTTAAGCACCCGCCTTCCTTCCTTCAATCTTAAAAACATTTCATCATTTGGGTTAATTAATTGGAATAAAGCCGATCTTAAATCCCTTCAACTTACGGTTATTACAACTATGACCAAATTTCGGGAACGCCATCCCCGATGTTGTATCCAGAGGTTAAATCTGCCTAAAATTTAGGCCGAGTAAGCCAAAATTCCGAAAAAAGAGGGCATACTCGTATTATAGTACGGCTTATAGTGCTGTGGACGGACGAAAAAGAAATCTAATACCTGTTATGTAATATGCTTATGTAAACTACATTTTATGATTTATTATTCTCTGCCAATAGATGTAAATTTCGTACTCTTAAGCATGCAACGTATAATTGACCATGGAAGAAGCAAGAAGTTCGCAAATGATTACCAGCTCCTTTCAGCATTTGGCCCATTTATTGACATAGAGAACAATAATTTATGAAAAATTGCATCGAATACGCAGAATTGGAATAGTAATTTTTTTCTATTATTGCGATGCGGGAAATGAGCATCTTTTGACAATTCCAGTTATTATAGTCGCTTTCATTATATTTCTCACCAGTTCTGTAATGCGCAGCCTAGTACCGTAACGTGGTTTTTAGCCGTCTCAAAATTGTCAAATATCCTGAATTCTCCCACAGGTACAAAAAATCGAGATAAAAATATTCTGTGTTAAACTTGATCGAAATCTTTACGTGTGGCAAATTTCAGCTCGTTTCTTTCAGCCATTCAAGCGTGATTGAGGACCAAACATTCAAACATCCAAACCCAAAAACTTTCACTTTTATAATACTAGACAGATTAATCCATAATAGCATAGAAGTTTCAATACAGTTAAATTTGGTAAGTGAGATTACTATCGCTATTATTGAATTTATATGCGAAAAGTAGATACAAATTCAATAACAGTTATTTTATAAGGTATACTAAATTTACATTGTTTCACCTACCACGACCGACTGAATTCCAGGATCAACCAGTTGGCCACCCCTGATCTAGCGTATACTACTCATAATACACAGTATTTTGACGAAATTCAAAATTAAACTTCAACTGAAGCGTTCTTGTTTGCAACAAAGTTATTTTAAATATAAACGTGCTTCAGTCCTAGACTAGTCGTAAACTTGTACTTAAATATTATTATATTTGTATCCCAAATCATTAAACACACTAAAAGTACAACCTATGTAAGAAGTGATATTATGCTTTATATCACATTAGCAAGAAAACAATGTATAATTATTGTATTTATTAGTAACATTTTATTACTTTGCTGTAATTAGGCAATAAAAGTAGTTACAAATCAACGTAATTATTTGAGCATGTTTCTCAGAAACCTTTAGATACAACCATCCCATATTCGATCCATAACTTACATTTTTTGATAGCTGTACATCACAAAAGAAATGATGAAGAACATCACTAAAGAAGCATTCCGGGTCCGTTTTCAAAACTGGAAACACAGTAGTGATATGTGTATGCGTAAAACAGAAGAGTGCTTTAAATTTGTTTTAAACATTATGTATTTTTTGAGAAGACTCATAAGTAAACCATCTACGGAGTGAAGTGTTATTCATTACCAATAAGATCGCAATCTCACACTTCACTCTTTTTTGGTAGTTTTTCGAGATTCAAAGAGATCTGTACTGCAAATACCTCGATGCAGATGTGATCGTGTCTTAAGCTTTTTGACCGCAGATATCCTCTACAACGATTCCTGTGCAAGTTGAAAAGACAAGTAAAAGGCTATCCACTGCAGAAAAAAGGGTCTCGCTTATGGGAGAAGAGGGAAAGGATTTGCCACAATTGCCACGCTTGGCTAGCAGGTGGACGGCAGACACCTCACATCATAAATACTGCTGCTCATCACTGGTTCGATAAATTTTATTCTGTGATATTTTAAGATGGTTACTCCACCATCCGTCGATAGATAATTATATTTTCAGAGCTTTTCCCGTAGATGAATTTGACGAACCCACTGAAAGATAAATGTGGTATTATTCTTAGGCCGATATCAACGCGTTTGATGCGACACTTGCCAAAAGTTAAAAATCAGGTTGCACCAAGAATTTCTACTGCTATAAATTGATAATTTATGTTACTCTTCTTTTATCAAACCTTGTTGGCTCTCACACTGATTAAAAACGGCAAGACACCAGGTGAGGAGGGAGACTAGGCAGGGAGGTGCTATAGTTTAAGCGTGGGGAAGAAGCGTGGTTGTCCTGTAGTTCATATTCCACATACGTCAGACTTAATGGTAGTTGTGTCGAAATTAGGGCGGTTGGTGATTGGGTGGAAAATAGGATGACCCGACAAAATGCAGAGACGACGTGCCAAACATTGCGGAGAGTGCATTAATGCAGGTGGCTCGGGATCGTTCTTAATGAACATCTATGGGGGAGGCCTGGAGGAGGAAGAAGAATGGAAAAAGAAAAACCAACTCACAATTATTATTACTTTTATTCAAATTTGAGACACGCATGTCTCGGTAGTTTTATTAACCGTTTTATTAAGACTTTATCATATACAAAACTTTATTTTTATCTGATTATAATAACAAATTTGCCGTTCTTTTCGATAAATTTCTTACCATTTTTTAAATAGTAAAAATATCTTCACTCAATTCCCAATACAGGGGTAGACAGAGGTCAAGTCTAGACAATTAAGTCCCTTTGACCCACTTTCCACCGAAGATATTTTCGAGACAACGTGACAGGTGGTGAGCCCGTCACCGTCTTTATATCCAAGCCAACGATGAAATTCGTACATAAGTTTTTGAAAAACTCATTGGTACTGCCACCTGGGGATCGAACTGGGGTCTCTCGACTCGAAATTCCAATCACCCAACAACTCGGCTATCGTGACTTCAAACTTTTTAGTTACATAATTAGCTATTTAATTATGATTGTCCTTGATTTATATTAATCTAAAACCATCCAAAAAATCCGAACAAACCAGCACTGGTGAAAATCTAAGTGTTAACGGTTAACAAGGTTACGGTTATATGGTGTATGCTTTAACAGTTCCGACCAAGCTCTCTCAATTTTTGTCGAGTTGATCTTCCTCAATTTGCTGTTATAACGATGAAACCTTTTTATTATTTTCGAACATTTTGTTTCAATTATTGAGCTCCATCATCATCCACCATGGCAATAGAGATCAAAATTAATTGATATGTCCGATAGCAAAAGCTCATAAAAATCAAGGACAACCAGAGCGGACTAAAATCTTCCTCTTCGACATTCCCGAAACGGAAACACAATTCTTTATGACACTGTGTCCATAAAATTCATATCTTTTTAATAAATTTTCAAAATGTGTCGGATATCTTTGTTAAATGCTCATTAAAAAGAAAAGTGTCCTCAATACTTAACATACATACATAAATATATAACTCCCTATAATTGTCCAGTGATGGTCATTGGCCTTCCCATAATCCGTAAAACAGAAAAAAGACTAAAAAAAATTAAGCAAAATGGATAAGTGCTGTACAAATATTTTCGTTGTTATGGTATACGAAGAAGGGATAAAAGTATTCAAGGCTGTTAACTTTCCACGTCACAAAAAACGAATCTCTGCTACAATAATAATGATAAAATGGTACAGTTGAGTATATATAAATTCTATACAGAATTATAATATCTATACAGTTTTTAGCTAGAAACAAACCTATTGGCGCCAGACGCGCCACAACAGCTTTCAAACTTATCATCGAATTCAAGTGATTAATAGACACGCGCGATAACTTTGTGACTGCTACAGGCGTCAGATTCTGCATCTATTCCTATTGTATCAATACAAAAATAGTAATGCAGAATTCCTGTGACAGATAGCAGGAAAACAGTCACGCCCATGTCGGTCTCTCTACTTGTCACAGCTTAGTTTCCCCTGAACCTTGAGCAATGAACCCGATGGTTTTCTCAAATTCTATATGTATCGATTGGTCTAGTTATAAAACGATATATTTCAGAAGTAATGATAAGACGAATCTATGTGTACTTAAATATTGAAAAGATACTTTTATGGTGAAAATAATTGAAATAATCTGAGGTAAAAAATACAGAACTTAGAAGGCAATACTCTCATTTTCCTTTCATGTGCAATCAAACATAACTCTAGGGAGACCTGACCTTAGATCACAAAAACTTATTCTATATGTACGGCGCGGACCGCAGGCGACACACTTACAACGCAATTAATTCTCATTAACATACAGAGGGCTCTTTAACGTCAATAAATTGACATATTGTTTGTAAATAGAACGGCTATATTGAGCGCTACAAACTTCTGCAAAGAATATTATATTTATAGTCGGGAGTCAGTGACTTGCAGCCAACGTCTGGCACACGTCCATACAGTCAGTGAACCTACTGTGACGGGATATTCCATCCCCCTCTATTTACTAGACAAGACTCTCGACACCGATAACGACCGACTTATTTTACGACTACATACAATAGCATCGTATGATAATGTTGTGCAATAACATTGTGGTTTATAAGAAGCCCGTGATTTTCATGTAAACGTGATAATATTTTTATGTAAGTATCCACACTGTTTAAAGCATAATCAAACGAAACATGAAAGGCATGAGGATTGTACCACCTCCTCAAATTGTTCTAGACAGAAGTCCAGAAAATTATTGACATTGTTAATAAGAGGGTAATGTTTATAAAGGTTAAAGTGAATGGCCTGGTGTAACGAGTCGACGAATTTTGATAATTAGATTAAAAATATTCATATATATGTATGAACATCCAGTTGCAGTAGTCAGGAAAGTCCCGTATGACAAAACTAACCTAACTGCAGAAATTATTTTTGGAATAATAGCAGTCGACCTACCATCCCCACATGTCATTTACCACGTAAACCAGAACCTGATTTTATTTCTTTGGCTACTCGGTTGTGTCTATGCAGTCATTAAGAGTAAAGAAAGGATCAATTTCTCTCTCCTCTTTTCCAAAGTTTTCAGAAAGTGGAAAAATAAAGGTAATGTAAAGAAGCAGCTTTTAAAGGTTAAGGAGAATGTCCGCTACACACATAATCGTAGTGATATTTTTTGTTACATTTTAGACTTTCTAATTTCCTCACGCCTTGTTTTCTTGAGAACGACACATGGTGAGTTTAACCATCTCTAAATATACCTGACCAAAAAAAAATTAAAATATTTTCAAGTAATTCCAAATACAGGGGTAGACAGAGATCTAGTCTAGACAATGAAGTCCCTTCGACCCACCTTCCACTGAAGATATTTTCGGGACATCGTGACAGTTTGTGAGCCCGTCGCCGTCTTTATGTCCACGCCAACAATATAATTCGTAAATAAATAAATAAAGAAATAAATGAATATATAAATATAAATATCTTCACGCAATTCCCAATACAGGGGTAGACAGAGGTCTAGTCGAGACAATTAAGTCCCTTCGACCCACCTTCCACTGAAGATATTTTCGGGACAACGTGACAGATGGTGAGCCCGTCGTCGTCTTTATGTCCAAGCCAACAATATGAATCGTACATAGGTTTTGAAAAACTCATTGGTACGAGCCTGCCACCTGGGGATTGAACTCGGGTCTCTTGACACGAAATTCCGACCACCCTTCCACTCGGCTATCGTGACTTTTTCAACAGACCAAAACATTAAATTATGTAAGACCGCAGATAAGCAGCAGCGTCAGAGCTGCGAGTTGTCTGCTACTAAGATTGCTAATCCGCTTGCCAGCTAGCGTAGTCACTTGGCTTTGGCTAACCAGAGGTTTACGATTAATTATGTGTAAAATTAAGGAGAAGGTTTTAAAAATCTCTTATGTCATCTCTCATTGAAAGTCAAATGAAACAAATATAATAATTACAAATGGTCACATCTTGTTACTCATGTGCGTGCAATATAGATAATAGCAGTTAATTGCACGTAAAATGCGTGGGTATAGTTTATTGGCAATATCTCATTGACTTTACTTCAGACATTACATATATTTAAATATTTTACCTATAAAGTTTGACTCTACATGTGTTAAACCTTCACTGCTGACACATTTGTCATTGGCACTCGTATTGCAGCTTCGCAAGATTACGGCGTAGTCATCATCTGCTTCTACGTTTCTCCCGATGAGTAAGTTAACAGGTCCTTACGACTTGTCTCTCACCCTTCTCTTCTGCCACTTTCTAAAAGTTCGGAACCTGCAGCTTCACTAGTAGTTAGTTGGTAAGTCGTTAGGGACGCCTGGTGGAAATCTGGCTCGCAGATATAGGGTCTCGTAGTGCCGCGGAGTGACGCTGAAGCTGTACATGTGGTTTATCCTCGAGGTGATTGTCCATTATCCACGCCCTAACATATAAATAATTGTGTATTCTATTGGCCGGCCCTCCTGTGTTGCTAAAACACGTACTACGCAAATGTTGCATTTGTTAAACGTTAACGGGGCTGTCATGTCACTTTTCACCCCCCCCCCCCCCACCCCCAAAGAGTAGGTTCTTAATTCATTTAGCATTTTTATGTTTATTACCTCCGAGCTCAATCACATAAGTCAAATGACGGTTTTACAGTCACCAAATCAAAATCTGATACCAGGATCCCAAGTAAATCAAGGAAACTTTATAGGTATTTGGAGAACTAGAGACCAAAAATATCTTCGGTGAAAGGTGGGTTACTACTTAATTGTCTAGATCTCTGTCTACCCCTGTACTCTGTGAGGACTTGCAAATTGTTGCGGGAAGTGGATGAATGAAGGTGGCTGTCGACCATTCTTTATAGAAAAATTTTGAGGAAGACCTATGTTCAGCAATGGACTCTTAATAATAATATACTTTACACCTTACCTAACACCGAAAGAGATAAATACATAAAGATAAATATAAAAATACAAAGAGATAAATAATACAAAACATAAGTATCAAAATTTGGAATAAAAAAAGGCGACCCTATTGCTACATAGCAATTGAAATTATTGGGGCTGTAAAGAAGAAGGTATAGGCCGCGCTTAGTTTTTTTCACGTTTTGCGAAATTATAATTACTATAACATGCGTCTTGACGATGTATTACATAAACTTATAAAAAAATATCTTCACGCTATTACCAATACTAGGGTAGACAGACGTAATTAAATCCTTCGACCCGTCACAAACGAAGACATTTTTTGGGAACAACGTGACAGGTGGTGAGCCTGACGCCGTCTTTATGACCAAGCCGACGATATAAATCGTACATAAGTTTAAAAAAAACTCCTGGTTTTCGTGTTGAGATTCACCAACACTTGGCTATCGTGACCATTATAAACATAGAAAATCTAAAGTAAGAAAACTTATAGAGACAAAATTCATGCCACCCATATTTAATTTAATTGCAATAAATAACTGAAAATTAGGTATGCTGTACTCGTGTCATTGAAAGTTGAATATTCACCTCTGGCTAATATCCAACCCTATAATGGCTATACTACTATACTATAGATACCTCTTTTTTAAAATCATTCACTGAAAACGTTTAAAGAAACTTGTGATGGATAAAATTCAGGTAGTTTCCGATGCCCGATTAAAAATCTGTGCAACCTTTCATTTTAAATAGTTATAACAATGTGAAATAGGTTGTATAAAATGGTTGTACGAACCCGTCATACATATTTGATTTTTTATCATCGATGGTAATGACGAAATTACACGAATAAATCACGCGATGTTAGCCTCAGGCCCAACACACATCGAAAAGGAACACAAACCATAGATTTTTTAGGACACGCACACCTTTTTTCGTGGCAGTTTCTGATTTATTACGTTAATAAACATTTCGCAAAAGTTGGACTTGTTAAAATGTATTCTATAAAGTAAATAGAAGTCCACATTTCTATGACAGTTTAGGCTATGCGTTGATCAATTAGGTGGTAAGTCAAGACATTGTTTTTATATAAACAAATTCATAAATAAATAAACAAGCAGAAAAACGTAAGTAAGTCATAAAGACTTATGCCTTAATTGATTGATTTATTCCATTTCTATTATTAATAAATTTACAGAATTCCTACAACTTCGCACTGCTGCTATTGTCGTTGTTGTAGTTATTCGTGGTTGGTCTACTTGTGGTTCAAATGCACTGACTCAGACATATGCCAATTTAAATTTCAAAAAATATGTAAATAGATTCTAATCCAGTGATAAATAATTTAAAAGAATCTTAATACTAAAATAGAATAATAAAAGTAATCGCATCTAGTCTAACATTCATGGTTCACAAACCTTACACCTGTTAATATTGATCTCCTCTCTTTTCATTGCTCTATTTAATATAGCCTTTATAATTGTGGTTACACGGTATTGGCGTCAAATAAAGCAAAGATTTTATACTTTATGTTTAAAATAAGTTGGATACTGTTTAATTATTTTTCAAATATCCTTTGTTATCTTCAAGTGGGGTAGGCAGAGATCCAGACAAGGAAGTCCATTCGAGGCACTTTTCAACTAAGCTTATTTTGGAAAATGTGACAGGTGGTGAGCATATCGCCGAATGATATATATACATAAAAACGTGTAAAAAGCAACTGCAGGATTTTCCGTAAGGGAATTTTTACCACTGTCCCCACGCTTAAAAAGATCACAGTACCAGACGTCTTACACTTTAGGCACGGCTGCTAGTCACCAATCAACTAAATTTTGGTCTGGTATTTTTCGATATGTTTATCCCGCCATCGGTCTGTAGCCAGTGGTTTTTTCAAGGCTTAGTAGCTTACGATACTTATGACAAAAAAGGGTAGTATAATCTAACGCCATACATTACAAAAAAAAAATTGTGTCCGACTCCGTAAAATGCATTATATCTATAAGTAGATTTACCGATATTATTTTGATGTACTGCTGTTTCTGAATGAGGTTCCTCCATCAAAGTAGGAACAGTCATCTTTACTAGTTCAGTCATTCTTTATTTGACAAAATATATACAATATTGAACGTACTCGTAAAGTAATAAGAAATATTGCGATGAACTTATTCCTGGGGGTTACTACAAGCATTTATATTACAAGCCTTATTTTTAAATAACATAAATAGATATTTTCACGCCATTCCCAAAAAAGTGGTAGACAGAGACTAGTGTAGACAGAGGTCTAGTCTAGACAATTAAGTCCCTTCGACCCCCCTTCCACCGATGATATTTTCGGGACAACGTGACAGGTGGTGAGCCCGTCGCCGTCTTTATGTCCAAGCCAATGATATAATTCGTACATAAGTTTTTGAAAAACCCATTGGTACGTGCCTGCCACCTGGAGATCGAACTCGGGTCTCTTGACTCGATATTCCGCCCAACCCACCACTCGGCTGTAGATACTTTTTTTATTCAGATTTATTAATAAATTTCATTAACCTATTATTAGGCATGCATATTTAGTGGAATTTTGCTGTAGACACCAACGCATCACCCCAAAACTAGTAAGGGGGCGTCCATAAATTACGAGAGGTGTTTAAGGGGGGGAGTGGGTCGAGTCAAATCTCATCTAATCTTACGTTGGAGAGAGGAGGGGTCTCGGCAAATGTCACGCATTTTTTCTGATTAGAACAAAAAAAATTATACAGATGATTTTACTGAAAATCATATGGACATGTTGGTTCCAATAGTCTCTCTTGCTTCTTTCATTGCTCTATTTAGTATAGCCATTGTATTAATAATTCCTTGTATTAATAATCCATGATTCTCCATGGATTGAATTAGAGTATATAATCTTTTTTTAATCACAGTAGTTACGATTGAAGTATTCTATTGTTAAATTTTTATTACACTTATAATTAAACTCTCAGCAATGTTGATTACCAGTTTTAACTAGTCGTAAATAAAAGCACAAAGCATTTTTTTTTCTTTTTACAATAACTATCCAACGCGTTTACGTAAGAAACCCACATTTTGTAAAATCTCACGTGAGATTGGGGGATGGGGGATGGGGTTGAATAAAATCTCACGATATCTCACCAGGGGGGGAGGGAGATACAGAAAATTCAAAAAAACACCTCACGTAATTCATGGACGCCCCCTAATTGGAATCTAGTAACAGACATTATTTTGAAACTGATACACACGACTTCGCCTGCGCAAAATATATTATCTTACCTGTATTTTTATTCCGTTGCTCAGTTATATATATACATCGTGGCTTAAGAGAGAAAATAATAATAGATAAAGATAAATGCCATTAATAATTTGAGCCGCCTTTGTCTATTGTATTTCAAGGTACAACTGAACGGCATCAGGACTTTGGCCCTAACTTTATCATGCGACAGAAGTAAAAGAGACTCTCTTCTCCTACGCATGCAAGCTATACTGTTTACCCTACTACTCTGGAGCAAAAAAACACACTTGACGGAACATCATGAAAATCGTTGGCTTAGACATAAAAACGGCGACGGGCTCATGACGTTGTCCCGAGAATATCTTCAGTAGAAAGTGGGTCAAAGGGACTTAATTGTCTAGACTAGACCTCTGTCTACCTCTGTATTGAGAATTGCAAGAATATATTTATTATTTTATTTATTATTTAAACATATTATAAGCATAATAATAATATAATTCTATTAACTATATCTACAATAATCGTAGGGGCGATCCGCAAAAATCCTAGTATTAATAATGCTGTTTGTTTAATCTGCCGAATAGGCTAGTACGTATATCCCACGAGTTAGATTAGACCAGAACACCAGCCCTTATTCCAATAGCGCCTACGACCAGTCGTGATAATTCCTTAAAAAATCTCTAAGGCATATGGAACAATACTTATACATACACTTTTATAAAATTATTTGAATGTAAACATTTAGATTAAAGCAATTTATCTAATTTGTAGAGACAGATAATTATGCTTATTGCGTAGTTCCTAAAATAAATATCGTGATAGTTTATGTTGAGCAGTCCCTCTTGCGTCTGCCTGTGAAAGGCCAAGGCCAAAAAATCAAAATTGTCCAGCAAAATAATGACAGCACATATAATTAATTTGCTTAAATATTTTAAATTGCTAGTATGAACCATATCCCAAGTAAAAATATGTGATTATTTATCAAGATGTTATTCAAGCCCAATTTTATAAATTTCGTCGCCTTTAAATTTTCAGAACAATGTAAATAAATTTTCATATAAATTGATTTCTATTTTTTATTTATTAATGGAAATTACTAAGGTATTTTAAAAAATTGCATGAAGATATCAATTTTCCATATTCGCAGGAATAACTCGGTCCTGAAAATGAGAGCCTCATTCTAGTTTGTTGTGCCAACATAAAATCCCTTACGTTAATACAACTATGCCATGAACTGTACGAGACCTCTCTCTGCCATTTTCAAGACTTTCCCTTAGTCACCTCTTACGGGACAATACTTATACATATATTGTAGTGTGGTAGAAAAAATGGTGGAGTTTTCCCGAAAATGATGATAAAATATAAAACACTTTTTAAATACATTTTATTGAATGAGTTAAAAATACCAAAAAGAACTTCATTGGCAACAGGCACGAAACTTAAGAAATACAATACGGGTTTAGTAATGACTTGTTTTAACACGAAACATATCGTATTCGTCAACGTGAAACGCCTTTTGTCTTAAAACTAAATATTGTAATTAACAATCTGTTTTAATTACACAATTGTGTTCATGGTGTCTCTATCTAAAACTTCTGCGTTACTTATTCATAACAAATTTGTATAGAATTAGCACCTCCTCTGCATTTGATTCACTTTTCCGAATAACAAACAACGTTTGAATAATCACCTCAGCAGACAAGCATAAGCGTCTTCTCAACAGTATTAGATTTATTAAGGTCGTAGATATGACCATATTCTTTCTTTCTACATACTTGTCTGTGAACTCTATTTTTATTAAATTCTCTGTTAAGAAATCTTAGTTCTTTTTTATATCTTAGAAATTTCATTCAATGTCGCCGCTCTACTCAGGACAGTATACCTCGTTCCATGAACCTACCTACTTAGGATAAATAAAATACATAGGATTCACATTCCTTAACGTAATTCAGGATACTTTGACTGCTTTTACGGTATAAGCTGCACTAGTAAGGAACGAACACGAAGGACGTTCTTCATTTTAAAATTAAATCTACTACGAATAAATATTAGTTCAAGTGATTAGTTTGCGAATATTATCTTAGGAATAGGAAAATTCACAAAAAAATTCATGTAAGCGTTAATTAGTTGTATACTATAATTATTTGTTTATTTATGTTTAACTTAAAATATTATTTTGTATACAATTTGAATTAATAAAATATTTAAGAAACTTTTTAGCCGTAGGAAATTACCTAACGTATATCTGAGTCGGAGTGATGTCGGGCCTGCACCTAATAAATCTCTACAGTATTCCGCCATCGCTGTTGGCAGCGCCACGGGAACGCTTTCACTCTCAGCCGCAGGCCGCCATATGTAGCACATATGTAGCTTCTGGGAAAGGAGTTCATCCTCTCCTATCTCCCTTCTGTCTAGAAGCTCTGTGTTCCGAAGTGCAAACGTCTAGGTCAGAAAGCAATGCGTCTCCGGAAGGTATCCAACTTCCGGGATGCGGGATGGGTTGGTGCTCGATCAAGCATCCGCTTGATCGAGCACCAACCCATCTCGCGGTGGATTTGTACTTAGGCTCCGGCACCGACCACATTTCGGATGCAGAGGGCAGGGAAAGCGGTGCCTCGCACTACGCTCCCATTGCGGTCCCATCTCGTACGCATCAGCATAGGGAACAACCACCGGCAGCTGAAAAACGTGTTAGCCTAACACAAGGCTGTTTCAGTGCGTACAAAACGCAAATGACTTAGATTCGATCGCCGGGCCATTGCTACTAAAATTGTTAATAACAATATTAAGTCCTGCATTTTCTTAGAGCTTTGCGGCGGAGGTTAGTAATGTAAAGAAAAAAAACTACAAAAATATATACCTATAGTAAAATAATATAAAAATATGATCCGTATTCCGTGAAAAACGTGATCCTTCACTAGACCAAGGTGGCTCCTTTTTATATCTCCCTATTGCCGTATGATTACGACGTAGGAATATCTGCCCTCTGTCTTACCCTTGATGTCGTAAAAGGCGACTAAGGGAAAAAACTTTAAAATGCAATTCTACCTATATATACAGGATTAACCATCTTGAAACTATAGCAACAAAAAGCGAAATAAACAACTGTTACACTAAAGTTGGGTACTGTTAAGCGTTTTTTCTTTACATGCTCAAATTAAATGTTTATTGTTAAGTTAGGGTCCTACATTGCATAACCATTTGACAAAATAAACACAACTTCAATCACATCGACAGAGACATGAAAAGTGAATTGGTGGTCGGAATTTCGAGTCAAGAGGCCTCAAGTGGCCGCACCAATGGGTTTTTCTAAAAAACCTATGTACAAATTATATCGTTGGCTTGGACGGCTCACCACCTGTCACGTTGTCCCGAAAATATCTTCGGTGGAAGGTGGGTCAAAAGGACTTAAAATGTCTAGACTAGACCTCTGTCTTCGCCTGTATTGGGAATTGCGTGAAGATATTTAAATTTTATTTCTTTTTTATTTTAAAAATTCATGAGGCTAAATTAGTAGAAAATACTTGCTTTTAAATGTCTACTTCAAGACTTTTATGCTGTTATGGGCCTCTTTAGTCGTATAGCCCCTGAAATATTTCCTTTCTTCCTACGTATATCGGTGTCGGGCGAAACCTTGCGTTCGAGCGCCGAAAGCTTCACTGATCTGCTGAATTTTGATTTGATTGTTTACAAGATGCCAATAGCTAATGCATGTTCAATGTTATGGTATTTTTTGAGTTACGGAAAGCCTTAGTCGGCACTCACAACACTCACAGTATGAAAGGGGTTGATAAACTTTTACACACCAGGAAATTTTACTGTTTGGTATGAAAAGGGTAAAATTTCCGGGTAAAATTTCAATTAAATATTATTGATAATTTAAAAATGAGTCAGGAAAACTATAAATGTTTCCAAACAATTTTCTGGTAGATTTTCTAAATGTTTTAGATACCCAAAAAAGCAGCCACATCGAGTGATACTCCGTCATACATGGGACCATTTATTTTTATTTCTGTAGATGTAGAGGTTGGACAAATTCAATGTTACTCAAAACAGATTTCTTTCTTCTCTGCGCACTCTAAAATTAAACACAATTTTTAACGGTTTTTAAAAAATGCTCAGCGGAAAGTACTCGTAGGACCATTGTGAAACCAGGATTTACCATAATTGCAACCAGATCTATTAGATTTTGTCAGATGGTTTCCTGATGATTAAGTATTTATAAAATAATACAATATAATATATTATATAATATAATGGTTAAAAAGAATAGCAGAATATTTTAAGCTCTTAAAAATAAATATACAGTTGACGTATTCGTCTCAATGCCAGTTGCAGATGTAATATGCCAAATCACAATAAACTAAGAAAATCTGCACAGACTCCCAACGCAAGAAGTTGAAGATAGAAGTAGATAAGGCAGCCCTAGACCTAAAGACCATCAGCAAGTTAGGAAGCCAGATCAATGTAACCATCAGGGAAGAGCGGCGAGGCGCGGGGTGGGCTCGGCGCGTGGCGGGGCGTGCCGGCTGCGCGCGCGCCGCCCACCGCCGTTATAAGCGCGCGCAGAGTCCGCGCCGGCACAGCGTGACCAGCGCCTGAGAACGACGCTCTTGAGCGTGCGGTGCGACACGCTTGCGGCCCGATTCACTCCCGCGCCTTCACCACGCGATTATACCGCAAAGATACGCTTTTGTGAGTACTGTCGTCAGTCGCAACCGCAACTGAGGCTTGTAGTAGGCTGCCGATTTTCACGCAGGTAAGCATTTAATAATACTGTTATTATAATTTCATAATCAATTCAGTTTTTTTTAACAATATATATTGCGGATTATAAAGTCTATGTATAGACTTCTTGAACAATAAAATAGAGTGTTACTTAAATGTTTTTATGTTAAATGTAAATATGTTCAAGTCACGATAGCCGAGTGGTTGGGGGACCCGAGTTCGATCCCCAGGTGGTAGGCTCGTACCAATAGGTTTTTCAAAAAACTTATGTACGAATTATATCGTTGGCTTGGACATAAAGACGGCGACGGGCTCACCACCTGTCACGTTGCCAGAAAATATCTTCGATGGAGGGTACTAGATCTCTGTATACCCCTGTATTGGGAATTGCGTGAAGTTATTTATTTATTTATTATTATTCATAAAAAAAAATAAAGTCACGATAGCTGAGTGGTCGGAATTTCGAGTCAAGAGACCCGATTTCGATCCCCAGGTGGCAGGCTCGTTCCAATGGGTTTTAAAAAAAAAACTTATGTATGAAGTTTATCGTTGACTTGGACATAAAGTCGGCGACGGGCTCACCACCTATTACGTTGTCCCGAAAATGTCGAAGTGGTGGAGTACTTTTTACCCCTTTCCTCCAAAAATAAAATTCCTCAAAAATAATATTACTAAGGCCTTTAAAATTTATGTTATTTCTAAGCTTAATCTAAAATATCAATTATTCAGAATAGGTACTTAAATAAATTGTTAAAATTAGAAAACTAAAAATTTGACTGAAAGTAAAGAAGCATTTATAGCTTCTAAAATTATTGTTTTTTATGAAAGATTTACTAAAAATTTAAAAACTGTTTTAGTATAACTTAAAACATTTAATCATTTCTGTTTTCTCATCTGTATTTTCATCTCTATAAACAGATATAGCTACAATAACGCTCCAAACTTCAAAATTTAATATCTTTAAAGAAGTCAATAAATTAATGACAACTTCGGTATTGCAAGATTCTCCAGTATATATAAAATATACTTATAAAAGAATTGCAAATGAATGCAGTCGGTAAAAAATTCAATGAAAATTGTATGAATATCAAAGAACTAAGACGTAAACAAAGATCTAACGCTATCACGTAAAGATGGCATGACAACATACAAACCGTACCTACTTAGGTATTGCTTGTTAAACTCGTCAGGCATTAGAAACTCGATTGAAGATTCAAGGAACTAGCTACGGAATACGGACTGCAATTTATTTTCCCGCCAATTTTACGCTAACAGCTTGTTGTTTAAAACTCAACGATTGAAAAGTCGTCTTTTGTTTATTTTTACTTTTCCTTCATATTTGTCTATTCATAAATCTATGCAGATCTATCAATTTTATCTACTTGATTGCTCGCAGCTAGTTGACATAATTAACCTCATCGTTATCATAAGCACTTCGTTATTTTTTTGTCAATATGTACCAGATTTGACTTCAAGATTTAATAAAAAATCATATTATTTTTTTTAAAAACAGGTCACACTTTGTTAACTCATTGTAAATATAACCGATTGATAAGAAGCAACAAAACATTCTCATTCAGAAATACTACAAAATTTTCACAAAACAAATACGACCGCCGCAAATTTGAACGTAGCGGGGTCAACTTATGAAGTGGGGTCGGAAGCGTTCAGTGCACGGCCTCTACTCCGCTAGCGAATTCACCTGTCACCTTGTCTCGTGCCGGTTAAAGAGGTGTAAAACTGTAAAAATACTATAAAAATTTACAGTTTTATCACCTCTTTCGAGACCATAAGTACGATATTGAGCGTCGCCTTGAAGAAGGAATAAACTGTTTAGATCACATTTCCTGAACGAACGCAAATACACCAGAATGCACCATAAGGTACTCTCATATATGTTATCCTTAATATTGTGTGCTGTTTGCGCAAAGTTGTTGTCACAAAGGAAACACGATGTTTAAAATGTCCCCCTATTGTGATTTTTCCAGAAATAGCAACTTTTGGGAAACAAACGGCATGCTATATTATAAATTTAATTGAATTTATTTTAGGGGAGTCTATATCAAAAATCTAAAATTTCATAGGTAAAGTTACGGTAGTCATAGGTAAAGAAAGTAAATTTTCTTTGAATGTTACTAAGACAAACTTACATTAATTTCAACATAGGAAATTTTAGAAGTCATAGTATTTTACTATAATATTAATATTTGTTTATATAAAAAGATGGAATATGAAAGGTAATCGAGGAACTTCCGTGGTTCTTACTACAAAAAATATTGTTATTTCTCGATGCCGTGATGGTAAAAAAAATAGTCTTGAGAACTGATATGAATTTGAAGACACAGCTACTAAAAACAACTACATTCTCCTTTTCTGTGCCTTGAGGTAGAGATAGATAAAATTAGTATCTGAAGAAACCCCTCTGTTATAACATCTAGAAATATTGATCTTTGGTTATTTGCTGATACATTAGCCTGCACAAGAAACAAATAAGTCCTTGATTCTATTCGAATTGCAGTCATTGAACTCATAGTGGCTAGTTACTGGACTAGTATTTATAGCAAAAGGTGCATTATCAAAACTCTTCATCAAAATTCCCACACACAGATGTAAACCAGGAAGGAATGAAAGGATTTTTAAATATCCTACATTTTAATACATTCTAGATTATGATAAGAATATTCTAGATCATGATAAAAAATTCTTGATTAAAAATATGATCGTCCGACTTCATTTCTTGACAGACAACTTTATTGTCATTGATATGACTTAAAATTATTTGATCTTTGAGTTCTATGAACACGTGGGGAATACTATTAAAGTCTCTCGTAATAACAGATGGGTTAGTGACCAACAAGCGTCTGGCGTAGTGGTTCTCAATCCAAGGATAAAGCGGTTAACAAATTAGTCAAAACTTAAGATAATAATTAAAATATTAATTGAAATAATTCGGTGATTACATTGATAAACCGTAATCATACTTGTTTACAAAGAAAGAAATTATTTTTAGCGAACATAGTGAGTCAAATTTATATTTTTATTGCTGTAAATTGTTAATAAAAGTACAAGAATTACTAGAAATCCTTCAACCATTATCTACACTGTACATTTTTTATTTAGATTACAATTAATAGTAATGTTTAAATAATATGTTCGGAATTTCCCGAGAGGTTAAAATAGGCATAAAAGTTTTTATAATAAATCTTGAATTTTGAAGTTGTACATATGAGAGTGGGTAATAAAAGCTTAATTAGCTAATTAATTAAGCTTTTTTATTTTATGTAAGCGCGTGAAGCTTCAGGTTGAAAGCTAGTAAGATATTAGTCCACGACATCAAAAACAAGCTACTAACTTTATCTTCATAATGATCATCATAATGACCCATAAAATTGTGCAGTGCAGGTATCCCCTACGGGAGGGTTTGCCAAAAGGAGATTGGCGATTCGATACTAGATGTCTCGCACTTTAGACACTGTTGCCAGTCACCGATCTGTTGAATTTCGGTCTAGTACGTTTTGAGATGGATATCCCGCCGTCAATAGCCAATTACATTTGTAAGGTATTTCCCTTAGTCGCCTCTTACGTCACCCACGGGAAGAAAGGTATACTGTATCTTATAGTTTGTAATTCAGTTTTTCTTTATTCTTTTTTTTTTAATTGCATAAGAATTGAGTTGTGTTATTCGTAGAAGTAAACATGAAAATTATACTTCACACACCATTTGTATCAGTTTTTTATTTAATACATATACATATATAAATAATAATAAGAAGTCACGATAGCCGAGTGGTTGGGTGGTCGGAATTACGAGTTGAGAGACCCGAGTTCGATCCCCTGGTGGCAGTACCAATGAGTTTTTCAAAATTTTATGTACGAATTTCATCGTTGGCTTGGACATAAAGACGGCGACGGGCTCACCACCTACCACGTTGTCCCGAAAATATCTTCGGTGGAAGGTGAGTCAAAGGGACTTAATTGTCTAGACTTGACCTCTGTCTACCCCTGTATTGGGAATTGCGAGAAGATATATATTTATTTATTTTATTTATATATAGATAATATAGATTGATATTATATACAATATGTAGATAGGGACAACATCACATACATTGCTCCGATCCCAAAGTAAGATGCTAAAGCACTTGAGGTATGGGAATCGGAAACAACGAAGACACCACAAACACCCAGACCTGAGAAAATGTAGAAAAAGTGGTTTTTCTACATTGACCCGACCGAAAATCGAACCCGGGACCTCGAGAGAGGGAGGGAGTTTTATTTTTTTTTTCATATGGCGTGTCATTTGTAGAGCCACTTCGTATAAATGGTTATAACATGATCTATAGTCAATGCAAAGTGCCTTTCCTAATGTAACTGCGAGCTATATCGCAACCGTACGCCCCGAGGTTAGCTGTTCCTTATGGGTACATCCGCTTACTTTGCTCGGCGTTTAGAGAGAACGTAACAGTTTTCTAAATACAGCTTGCAGTCAAAGTTGAACCTGTAATCGGACATAAGCGAATACGTTCAGGTGTAGATTTATGTTCTGTGGCTCCTCTTGTCCTTGACAGTGACAGAGATGAAGAACCACCACAACAAAAGTTTGTTTAGCAGATTTAAGCCAATACTTACATCAACTCAAGGTTCTACCTGCAATCTACGTGATACTAACGTATTATTTGCAAATATTCTTTTCATAGCTTCACGAATTCGCAAAAGCATTTTTGAAAATGCATATAATGGCCCAGCTTTTAGAAAAGATTGAGGAACACTGGTTTAATATATCATTTTATGTGAGTGATTCGGTCTCTGTATCATCTGGAAGGAGACACTGGCCGCCCGCAAAACATCAATTGTGGATCCCGTCTATACGGACACTTGAGGCGTCAAACTTTTAATGAGAATACATTTGTCATGTTCCATCGTACTCGAACTATAACAATAAATTTGATAAATCTTATGCACATTACGTTCATGATAAATAATATTAGTTTATTATTTACTACTTATTTCAAAATATAAAGTTGGGGCTGTTTTTTCTTTGTATGTCTTTTTGAGGCAATCGCTGGCTGAGACCTATATTAGTCCGTCGACTTTTAATAAGCTATAAAGAAGAGGAAAATTAAAGTTTTTTAATGTCTAAAAAATAGGTTTTATTGTTTCTTTTTGTATGTTATATATATCTTAATCACTCATACCAATAGAACAAATTTTTCATACAGATTTTACCCATAACAGAATTCTAACCCGCAACTTAAGGCACTACAAAGTACCAACGTAACCTAGTAACTGGTGTCGCCGTCGGACTATAAAGTTTTTAAATGTCAGGTTATCTGCTTAATTAATGCAATTAAATTGCAACAGTTTATATGACAACAATGTTCAGTTTATATGACAACAATGTTCATAATCGCGACTTAGAAACATATAAAATAACATATAGCCGATGCTAATCAATGTTAATAACACATGCCTGGGTAAAACGTACAAGTCCTGTTGCTACGCGGCAACCGCTGATTACTAAATTGCTAAAGCCACTCGCATGTAACGACAGTTCTTAGATACACAAGTACATGCAAGTACCTCCACGATATAACGACACGTTAGACGCGTGCGTTCAAATTTCGCATTAGCCGACACACAAAATCAGTTGCGGGGGACATACGGCGAGGTGTCAAACGTGCATCGTGTATGTTGCAAGGCTGCAGAGCAAGTCGCCAAGAGATTCATGTAATTATTCAATCGAGTGCACAAGCACTTAAGCGCGGGGAGCCCTCAGACTCAACTAACGCACGCGCTCCACATGTGACCGATTGACTGCCCAGTGACGACACACTGGACTTACTCAATACACTCTCTGCTTCTAAAATACTTCACGGCAACACTATATAGATACTAGGTGACTGCATACAATGTGCACTCGCGATCGCGGCTTATAGAAATCTCAGCAGCTCGAATTGTTTTATATTCTATTCTAAAATATTTAAATAAGGGGATGCTCATAGTCTTTTTAGCGGTGACGGAAACGTAGAGCCTATTTTTTTAAATAGATATACCTAAGTACTCTAAATTAAAGTGATTTAAGTTAATCACTTTGTGTACTAGTTACTATGTATTAGAAGATTCTCCTTAATCTAACACACATTTTATGTTTTTCGTTACTCTCTAATTTTAACTTCGTTTTTTTCATTTTGTCTTTCAAAAGTTATTCTCGGCCTACTTCAACAGCTTTAATTTTTGCGTTGACCTAAGAATAAATAAATAAATATCTTCACGCAATCCCCAATACAGGGGTAAACAGAGATAATTAAGTCTAGTCCAGATAATTAAGTCCCTTTGACCCACCTTCCACCGAAGATATTTCCGGGACAAAGTGACAGGTGGTGAGTCCGTCGTTGTCTTTTTGTCCTATCCAACCATATAATTCTAACATAAGTTTTTTAAAAACCCATAGGTAGCTTGCCACCTGGGCATCATACTCGGGTCTCTTGACTCGAAATTCTGACCACCCAACCACTCGGCTATCGTGACTTCTGCGTTGACCTTATGGTAAAAAAATCGAGTTGAGTATAGGAAGGTAGCTTGCGAGTATTCTGGTGTCCACTTCCCTTTCAACAGTATCACAATGATCTTAATTTTCCCATTAATACACATTATGTTAGATTTTAACGTCATCTGTTATAAAATTAAGAGACAGTACATGGCATTGCATTCCAGTCCATTGCAAATGACAAACGTATTGCCATCACAGTAATATATTTACCCTCCAACGATTTTCCGGCATTAAAAATAAAAATGTAATATCTGTCACTTACTGAAACTGTATCCAATATTATATAAAAACAAATTATAATAGGGATCAGAATGCCATATCTGGCAATATCTGACAAGAGGCTAATAGGATGTCATCTTACATCTTATAAGAAATTAAATTAATTAATAACTTATCGCATTTGTATTGACTGCTTTTAATTAAACAAACAATTTCTAATGGCAGTCAATAATTAGATACAGAATTTGTAACAATTTATAAAGGCAAATACAATATTCTATTGACAAACTGTAAGATTCACAATTTAATTTAAACCTATTAGAGGACCTTTGCTGCTGCTCATTTTGAAAGTCATGTATGATGTTCAAAGCTAGCTTCCCTCTCTCACACCTATAGATATAAAAAGTTTAGAGGAAGAAATTACATTTGATTACAACTTGAAAAGTTAGGTGATTTAAATACTTTATGAAACATATGAGCATCAATACCTTAACCGGACAGTGTAAGGGACCGGACGGAGGGTGTCATAAGAGACGACTGAAGGAAAATGCTTAAATAAAGCAATGCCTACAGACTGGTAGCGGAATAACCATCTCCAAAAATATCAGATCAAAACTAAAGAGGTCGGTAACGGGCAGCAGGTCAACTGTACTCCAACAGCATTTGCGATCGCCCATCAACTTGATAAGCGGATACGATTATGACAAATCCTTCCTAAGGGTCTATGTCCTGCAATAGACTTTTACACGGCATTAAGTAAGTAAACAAATCGACTTGCTAGTATGGTCAGACGGCCTCGTAATTGCTTTCATAAATTCTTTTTATATGTAAACAAGTTATCGGAGACTGTTAAAACATCATACCTATTTTTAATTATAGCTAAACTAAGAATTAATAAATATTTTACCTTAGCGCGTCTTTAAGCCCTAATCTGAGTTTAAATTTATAAAGATTTAAACCCTGATCTTGATAAAAATCGCATTGTTATGAAACTAAACTCTTAAATTTTTGTAAGAGAAATATAATATCGTATTAGTTGTCATATTTTTTTTCTTTTAAAAAGATATTTTAATTTAACTTTGTTTATCATAGATAGCATCTTATATTTTTTTATTATTTAAAAAGTGTCGAAAAATAAGAAATAATTGCTTGATTGTTGGATTACTTATAAGCTACTACGCGTAAAATGACAATCGATATTGAAATTTATTTTTTGGATACAGCAACTCATCGGTAGTAGGAATTTTACTTGAAGGATATGTTTTCGCGGTTTATATTTTATAAATATATACTTGAACACTTTACTAACTTTCCTTATAATTAATAGCACACTTAACCACATCGCTGTGTCGGCAGCTTTATAGCAAATACTATTATAAATAGCGCACCCTACGCACCCATAACATTTACCACCCCTTTTCTTTCGAAGTAAGTCGCAACTGACTAAGGCTACTAACGGATGCAGGTTTAAACAGTTCGATAAATTACCAGAATAAAAGTAGGAAAACTTTTGATGGGTACTTTGGATGTCCTGCATTCATAATGCAGCTACTAATGCTGCATAAGCTTACTAATGGATTTGCCAATCCGATCGTCAAACATTCACCATTATACTCCACAGTTATTATAGTATGTTACCACCACAGAGAATAATGCTGAGTTTTGGGTTTAGTGCTACAAGTTCAAACTGGGAACGGTACAACACAATGTTCAAAAAAACTAATTCTTATATCAATAAAACGATTGTAAATTATTAATAAACATGTTAGTCTTCGTCTTTTAATCTTTAGAAGAGTCACTTTATTACTAATATTTACCCGTTATCACGAATACTAGTAACAAATTGAACGCTAATTTATCTTGAGACTGCTAGAAAAGACTTAATAAAATTTCTTATTTGCAATATGTGTAATCTTAACAATATTTCATAAACATTCATTATTATTTCATTTTTTAATTTAAGTCACGATAGCCAATAGTTGGGTGGTCGGAATTTCGAGTCAAGAGACCCGAGTTCGATCCCCTGGTGGCAGTACCAATGAGTTTTTCAAAAACTTATGTACGAATTTCATCGTTGGCTTGGACATAAAGACGGCGACGGGCTAACCACCTGTCACGTTGTCCCGAAAAATATCTTCGGTGGAAGGTGGTTCAAAGGGACTTAATTGTCTAGACTAGACCTCTGTCTACCCCTGTATTGGGAATTGCGTGAAGATATTTATTTATTTATTTATTTATTATTATGAATAAAAATTAAACGTTACCGATTTGCCTATTTAAAGTACAGACTGCAAACCAAACACATCAAATCTAATAAAATGCATTTAAAATGAAATAATTCAAGCGGTGCTGACGTTAAGTGCATTGCGCCTCTTACTCTTTGGTTGTCTATTTTTGCCTCCCTCGGACAATCCCGTCAATGCCCTCGCAATCAACTCAAGTGCGGCCTTCCGTTTACTATCCTTTACACTATCACCATCGTATACGCACAGTAGATCTTGTCGACGTGTCACTTTACATTCAATTGCTTTTGTTTAACGTCAGTCTTGATAAATTTAAAGATGCAGTGGTTAATGCTTGCGTTTAAATTATTTTTATCTACGATTAAGAATACAAAAGTTTTATAAATGAATAACATAAATGAAAATCAAAAGTTACAGATAAAATAAAAATCCATTAAATACCTATACTGAATACTAAATAACTAGTTTAATAAAAATTTTATGTAAATATTAAATATTCTCGCGTTGTTTTCAGTAACTAAGTTTATTTGGTCTAAAAATAAGAGACAAAGAATAAAATTAGCACACAGAGAACAAAACTAAATAAAAATAATTTTGCACCCACCCTAACTATTCTTGGAATGGCACTTAAGAAAAGGAAGGAGCTGATTTGCGTTTTTATGAATGAGGAGAGGATGATGAAGTCATCTTTGTTTGCCTCGTCATTTATTTAACCCTGTATCAATATATTTAACAAGGCTTTGTGTAGTAAAATCCCAACGTGATATTCATCAAACAGCGATTATGGTTTCTTTCTGAAGAATAATAATCATTTACATACGTAAACAATATGACAACGTGTAGGACATACGTCTCCTCCAAGTAAGTCCATAATCGCTATTCGAACGGACTGGCGGTGGCAGTATCAATCACTTTGCACCTAAGACGCTGCTACCCTTCCCCGTTCTACTTCATGGTGGTTTGAATTTTTTTAATGGATATTTCGCCATCCGTTTAGATTGCATTTTGATGCATTACCATAGTCGATAGTTAAAGTATATTAATATATAGTAAATTGTAATGAATTGATCCATAGACCACTTTGTTTATTTTAATATAGAAACTACAAGAATGCTCATATCAACCCTTGCATACCGTGATAGCATATGAGCTGATATGGTCAAATTAAATTAGTCCGGTCACTTTTGACTATGTTAAAAAGTCTAGGTTTTCAAACTTTAAGTTAAGACTATTTTAACAAATAAACATGAACAAGTAAAACATTTACGAAATTATAAAGTCGAAACAACTCTCCATCAAACATATCGAAGTCCATTCTTTTTATTGAAATCTGTTTATTGAAAAAGTAATTTGAAAACATTGAAATGGTTTCACTCAAGTTAGTTAAGGAAAGTGAATGCTTTCCTGTTTTGCTACAAAAATGCATTTCACGGTCTTAAATTACCATACTTAGGAAATGAAAAGTATCAGTATTTGGTTTCATAGGGCGTTGCTGATATCAAATTACAAGTGCCCTTGGCTATAAAAGCATCAGAATTCTCGAATTACTTGCATTCACTGTTCAGTTAGTGTTTAAAGATGGAATCGAGTAATGTTTAACAAGAGCATTCACAATAACATTTGCCGTTATAATCGAGTAATTTTATTAAATTTACTGATTTATGTCCTAATCAATTCCAAATAAGCAATTAAACTAACTCGTAACCAAATAAAACGTAAGATGAATGTTATATAGAAATTTTGCATCATATTCCTTGTCTTACCTTACCTTACCTTAATCTTTTATTGCAACAGTATTAACTTGTATTTTTATTTTCCTAAAATAAACCAAACCAAAGTTAGCATTGTTATTCCCATGTTTATTTTTTATATTCAATGTAATTTTTTTTATTGATGAGTTTGACAATCGTTCTATGAAATTTATCAGAGACACATAAAATACGAATTAAAATATCCTACATAATTATCACTTGTAATCCATTCATACTCAATGTTTGCATGGTACCTGTTCCATTTAATAATAATTTAATTGTTACAGTTAAAAGCATGCTGGTGTCGAAGACAGTGCAACTGTTGGTCCTGGCAGCGGCGGTGTTGTGGGGATCGCGGACGGACGCGGCCACCTCCGCTGTAAAGCTCTGTGGCCGGAAACTTGGCGAAATCATGAGCAGAGTCTGCCACGCTTACAACAGTCCGTCTTGGGATGTACCAACAGGTATGTAGTTTGATCGCCATATTCCTCAGGTTACCTGTGTCGACTTTTTTGGCATCCATCGTCGTTTCTTCTTCATCGCTGCATTCCTCAGGTTACCTATCTCGGCTTGTGGCTACTATTTATGACATCTATCCCTTCACGAATGCGAAACGACTCTTTTACATTTTGTATAATATTAAAAAAAAAGATAGACCAGAATCTGAAACCATAAGAATTTTAAATCAACCTCTGACAATCTCTGTTGTAATTCGAATACTATCATGACATCGCTTGTTATTTATTCTGTTTTAACTTTCTGTATAATATATTAAAAACAGTAAATAAGTAATAACCATAAGGTCTAAAGTGCAAAATGTCTGACAATAAAATCAATAATCTACTGCAACAGAATTAAATTAAATTAAAAATAAATATAACTTTATTGTACATCAAACATACAAATCACTGAAAAAAAAAAAACAAAAATATTCAACAGTACAATGGGCGGCTTTATCACTAAAAGTGATCTCTTCCAGGCACTTTGGATGGACAGGAATTATAGTATAATAAGACGGTGATGTACATATAAATAGATACATATAAAGAACTTACCTCATGACGGATATATATTAATGTAGAAGTCAAGCAAAGGTAAAGTTCTGAAAGACGATATAATTTTATATCAAGACTTTTTTTATTGAGTATTATAAATCATATATTATAAATCAGAACTTGTTCTATTTGTTCTAATCCTATTTTGGTATTATAAACAATGAAGCAATTTCAATTAACTGAAGGATACGATATAAAAACTAATAAAGGACCTATAATTTTTAACTTTTAAAATGTCAGTAATAATTGTTGGTAGATTATTTTGATATATGTTACTAGTTTATTATAAAATTCGCAATTATTCCTTAATCATTATACAAGATATTTAAATCTATAAATAAACTTCATTCATTATTTACAAGTTAAGCATTTAAATTTAATTAGGTAAATTAAATCATAATAGGTTTGTCCGTCGCATTTTATTGATACACAACATTTGTTGCCCGTTTTTATTATCTTCGCATTCAGCGACCTCTTGAGTGTTTACGTCTAATAATCACAGGAAAACAGATGGTTACTTAGGTATATGTCCTCTTATTTAATATGACCCCACATTCTGTCCTTATCTGTTTATCACGAAACTATTCCGTGATATATCTAATGTTTGGAGGTCGTTGTTTTAGGATAAATAGGCGAAATAAAACTGTATTGGTTTTCGACCTTCGGGAGACGAGCACATCGATGTTATCTCATAATTTTTTTTACACATCGTTATTATTTTATATTACTTAGAACGTCATTCCGGGTCTTGTAAAGTCTAGTAGAAGTGAAAAAAAGAATTTAAATAATTCAAAGTTTCGATGTTCCTTATCACGTTCGCAGTCATGCACCAATAGGTCTTTTCAAAACTTATGTACGATTTATATCGTTAGCTTGGACATAAGGACGGCGACAGGTTCACATTGTTCCAAAAAAATGTCTTTGGCGAAAGGTCGTGAAGGAGTGAGAATACATATGACATGTTTTATTATATTTTATTTCTTTAATTATAAACAGATATAACAGGTGTATTAATTTTAGATATGTGTATATTAATTTGTACTTCATATAATTTTTAAATAGTCTAAATCTTACATAACACGGCGTGCAAGAAATTTATTAAAAGAAGTCGAGGTTTATCTAAAAACTTCAAAAATCGTACAGGCATACTTCTCGCGGCATGATACCAGAATGCTGGCTGCATCTGCACGTTGAATGGTTAGATTTAACCGTTGAGCGAGCAAAGAACTAGCCCTCTTGTAAACAGCGGCTACGACCAGTCGTGGATACCATGCAGAAGCGTGAGGACGATTATATTAGCAAATATAAAGTCTCCCTTAAAAGACTCATATTCGCCAAATTACCCGATTCAGCTGGCTCTTATTGAATTACCCTTGGCCGCTAATGTTTCAACGCAAGTAGCATCCCACACAAGAGAAATTTTCCACAAGTAGCCAGAGGGAACAGATCGCAAAGTATCATGATCCTTACATACATTTCATACATTCTTCATACACGTCTATGTATCCGAGTATTCTTCACCCTCCCCTCTTCTAGAAATCTCTGCTCACATGATCGAAAATTAGGTTTTACTCGTTATTTTAGATATGTTCTATACACATGAGAACGCAATAAAATATTGAGTATTGATGTACTAAACGACTTTAACTTACATAAAAAATACATAACCAAAGCAACTTATATAATTGATAATGCTTAATAAATAATGAATAGAAGAAACGGCCTCCGAATTATGTACTTGAATAGATAATGTGAATTAACCTTAAAAAAGTTAAAGTTTTCTTCTTTATATTATTATATTATTAATTAATAAATAAATAAATATCTTCACGCAATTCCTAATACAGGGTCTAGTCTAGACAATTAAGTCCGTTTGACCCACCTTCCACCGAAGACATTTTCGGGACATCGTGACAGGTGGTGAGCCCGTCTCCGTCTTCATGTCCAAGCCAACGATATAATTTGTACATAAGTTTTTGAAAAACCCATTGGTACGAGCTTGCCACCTGGGATCTAACTCGGATCTCTCGACTGGAAATTTCGGCCACCCAACCACACGGCTATCGTGACAGATAATAAGATATTATATTATTAGGTAATGTTTAAACATTAATTATTTTAACATAAACAATGCTGTTTTACTAGTTTATTTATAAATGCCAGATTAATTTTATTTTCTTTATGTCTTCTCCCATTGAAATGGTTAACCAAATCAAATTTCTATTTATCGAGTGTCATTTATTTAATCTACCATTGTATCGTAATTAGGTTCCTGTAACGGAGAAGAAACAGGTGAAAGAAACTCCGCAGGTATCCCCTTGTTTGTCGTTTTTTTAAAAATCATAACAACAACAATACGAGTAAAAACATATTTAAAAAAACTACACTGTGTCGTGAATATATTTTTCTGTTATCCCGCGGGCCCTAAACGTTTTCGCACTTTCCTAACTAAGTATCTTAATGGATCTTTGATTATCCTGACTTTTAATATATATCATAAGACTTCACATCACAGCGTCCAACTTTTTTACGTTACTTATTAATCACAGACACATAATTATGAAGCAATTGAGATGCTAATTAAAAAGTCATTAAAGCCGGGATTAATGTGGCTCCTGACAGAATAAAAATACAGGTGCTCATTTTGCAGTGGTCGAGCAGCCAGCGGCGGTGGTCCGGCGCAGGCGGCAAACCGGTATCGCAGACGAGTGTTGCACGTACGGATGCACCTGGGAGCAGCTCAGCGAGTACTGTGCAGTCAGCGCCAAGTATGCATATACCTTTATATCCTATGTTGTTCTAAGTACAGACGCCATTTATATTTTAAAATAGCCCCCAACTTCATCACTATGCTCAAACATTTACGAGCAGTTAAAGAGTAAAAATTGTTTTGTTGAAATTGGTTGAAATTTTAACTTTTTTCTCTTTAATTTAACATAAAAGTTCAGCATAAATATGCTTTAAAAATTAATAAAATTGCATAGTAAAAATTTAAGTTGGTGTTATCGTATTCATAATTCCTAACTGAAAATTCAGGATTATCAAATTGTCACTTGCAGTTGAAATTTTAACTTTTATCTCTTTAATTTAATAACATAAAAGTTCAGCATAAATATGCTTTAAAATCAATAAAATTGCATAATAAATTTTTTTAACAAATAATATATAGAACCTGGGTGACCATGATTATCTTGATGAAAATAGATGTTACTATAATAGATTTTATCATGAAATATTTCCCAATACGTAATTAGTCGGAGGTCTAAAAATCTAATACTTTAGTTGTTTAGTAAAGATTACGTCGGGCATACTTGAGTCAAAGTAACAGGTGGTGATGACGAGCCTTTCCCAATGCAGGGGTAGAACAGAGGTTACAATTAAGTCCTTTCGACCCACCTTTCACCGAAAACTTTTTTGGGACACAGTGACGTTGAGTTTTGAAAAAACCCATTCGAACTCGCGTCTCTTGACCTGAATCTCGATCACCCAACTCGGCTAACATGACTTTTTTACGAAAATATAAATCGTATATCGAAAAAAGTTATGTATTTAGGTTGTTAATCGGAAACGAGCCTTCATCTTAAATTTCCGTGTTTGTAATGTTTGTTATAATTTAAAACATGTTGTTGGCATATAGGATAAAAAAAAAAAAAAAACATATTTTAATTGATTTATCGTACAAATTTTCTCATTTTATGAAACTAGTACTGAACTAAATAAACTTGGAATGTACGACATTGTCTAAACGCAAGATAAAGTCAAAATACTTAAATACGTATTATCGTTGGAGATACTAATATTTACTTTTGTTATACTAATAACACATGACACTTATAGACGCATGTATTTTTAATCAATTTAAAGGCTATCCATGGCAAAGTTCATAAAAAAATTTGATAATTATATTTATACTCCGGCCAAAGGTTAACCTTAAAGAAATTCTGCTCCATAAAGATATGTAATGGTAAACATCGCTGGTCTGGTTGAAAATAAACTACTCATTGAGTTTTTAAAAAGCCATTACATTTACTTTGTAAATCAACACACACATTTTATAATCATTCATTCAAAATTAAGGCAATCTAATTCCAAAAGGACATGGTGTCGTTCCAGAAATATGTTCTTTTGTGGAATAACTAAACATATTGGTTAACATAACATAAAGTTAGACAATGTAAATCTAGTAATAATAATTCTTCTATACAATGCAATTCGTATTATGTGGAAAGTTGGTAGTTATTAATAAATAAATAAACGAATATAAATATAAATATCTTCACGAAATTCCCAATATAGGGGTAGACAGAGGCCTAATCTAGACAAATAAGTCCGTTTGATCCACCTTCCACCGAAGATATTTTCCGGATAACATGACAGGTGGTGAGCCCGCCGCCGTCTTTATGTCCAAGACAACGATTCGTACATAAGTTTTTGAAGAACCCATTGGTACAAGCCTGCCACCTGGGGATCGAACTCGGATCTCTTGACTCGAAATTCCGACCACCCAACCACACGGCAATCGTTACTTAAATTAAAGAATGAAATTTTAAAAATTTTATCTGTCATGGGCGAGATTCGAACCCGCGACCTTTGCCGTACCGTGCAACTCTCTTAGCTCCGAGCCACCGTGTTCTACACGTATTAATTACAATATCAAATCTGCTTCATAATGTTCGTGGCTGTAAACCACGAAACATTAACACTTTATTGTAAATTTTTTTATTGATTTTAAAGCTTATAAATTATGCTGACCTTTTTGTTATAAAATTTGTGATATTTATTTTTTTCTTTAATTTAGTAACAAAAAACTAAGCATAAACAAACTTAAATGCTTTAAAATCAATAAAAATTGCACAATAAATTATATGGCGTCATCTTATTAATGTTTCGTTATTCGTTGTTCCTAGTTCGGAATCACCAATGGACTCCATGGAATCGCACATGATCGAGGACCGTTCGGCGGAGAGTGCTGCCGCGGCAGCTGTGGCATCGGAACGCGCGCCGACGGCGGTAGGCAGCGAAGTGGTCGTGGGGCAGCGCGTGGTGGGGCAGCGCGAGGTGGGGCGCGCACGGAGTCGCGGGTACGGGCGCGCGGGCGGGCGGCGCCGCTGCCGCTGCCGCGGCCGACGCTCGGGCCGGCGGCGCCCAACCCTCATGGGTAACATGGTGTGTCTGACATGCGCCACGCACTTGTTCTCTAGCATTTACACTAGTAAAACCCAACCAATAATGCCGGAAATATTCGTGATTTGGTAGAAACTAGAAATTATAATTCATGCATGAAAACCAACCAATAATGCCGGAAATATTGGTGATTTGTTAGAAACTAGAAATTATAATTTATGCATGAAAATTTATGTTCAGTAGCATTAATTCAACGGGAACTTCTAGTGTTCATTTGGTAAAGATGTGTTAGTGCCTTTATTTACTTACTTGTGATTATTTATTACCTTAATTTAGTGACCGTCATCACTACTACATCATTATCAAATTTGATGTGAATGGTTGGTTTTATTAGTTTTTTTTTCTTTACATATAAATCTTATAGTTAAAAGTAAGAAATTTAAACCTATTTTTTTTTACTTTCTTTTTTTTAATTTTTATGAATAAGCAAACAGGCGAACTTTTTCAAAAAGTAGATATGCCAAAATATTAAACAGAGAACAAGCGAGTGGTATCTAACCCTCATAATAATGCTTTTCGCATGTTCACTAACTTATGTCACCTAACATCTGTCATTCACTTGCATGGCACGATTTGAGCTGGTATTATATTTAGCTAACTTAGAGGTCAGTCCACTGTAGGACAGATCTCGCATAAGGAGGATTTGCAATAATCGCCTGGCTTTATAAGCGGATTCAAAATAAACCCGAATTAGATCTCTTACATCTGTTTTCGAAAAAAAATTATTTAGTGCAATACATTAGTACAAACCTTTCTCTAGGGGTCTACTGATTTGAATTCCGATCACCCAGCTACCCGGCTAAAGCGGTACTAATAAAATAAATATATAAATGACAGTAAATAATTATTATTAAAATAGATGTCCACCGATATTTGCAAAATTGTATTAAACTATACTGATGATCGTAGTAGCTTCTATATTGTTTCGAGTATACAAACAAACAAGAGATACCCTAATTACAAGACGTCGTTGATAACTTTCTCTACGCATTAGGGCAATGAACGCAAAGCAATGTTTCTATGTCATATCTATCAAATAAATTAGCAAGTTCAATGTGCGTATGGCAACATTAATGATTGAGCAAAATACTGCTGCGTAAATCCCATTCGCATTTCATATGATCCTATATATAAATCAGAATTTACATACCACTTTCAACACAGATAACTTTCACAGAAATCCAAACGCGTAAGATTTTTGTTCTGAGTATAAATAATACGAATAAATACATAGATACAGACAAGATCACATAAATTGCTCTGATCCCAAAATAAGGAGCGTAACTTGTGGTATGGAATCAGAAACAACGAAGGTACCACAAACATTCGAGCCCTAGAAAATGCAGAAAAAGTGTCTACATTGAGCCAACCGAGAATCGAACCCGGAATCTTAGAGCTGGCATGAACACCATGAAAATCGATTTCTAAATTCTTCAACAGGTAAGCAGTTTACAGTGTTCAAGCTACATATATAGCACATTACATGAAAATCGGTATGTCTGTTTAGCCACACAACAATTATTTATTACCAATACACAGTACAGAGTATTACCAATGTTTAAAAACACAATTTTCAATTAGAAAAAAAAGTGTTCCGAGGTCACTAAATCTGGCCATTACTAAAAAAAAGTAATACACAGGTGATTACAATAAAACATTTTTTTTTCCTTATCAGGACGTCGTAAAAAGTGCAGCGCGCGCTGCGCCCGTGGTGGGCACCGTGTCGCCCCTGCTGACGTGGGGCAGAACCCTCAACACTGATTTACCAACGATGGGCAACGACCGCTACGCATATGTAATTTATGCATAAATACAAAACTAACAAAACATTTTATTCAATCAGGTTAAGACAGCTATTAAAAGAAACTAATTAACTCTCAGTAATAAGTGGCAGCATGGCGGGCGTGACTAGTGTTAATTGAAAATAATATTTTTTAATTAGTGTCTACTTGATTTAACCAGGACGCAATTAGTTAAAATACATTTATGTTAAAGTGTGCCCTTATTTTTCTTGCAGTTTATGATCTTTAATTAAGTCAAAAAATTATATTTTAGTGACAATTTCATTCTCACGTTCACTTGCCTTTTTATGGTATCTCTTGTGTGTAGACTGTCTCGATGTTTTTGTCGAGAGACTCCTTAAGTTGTGCCGAAATATTATAACAACTAGTCAGTTAGAGCAAAACTACACTAATTTTTACTTTTCTTTTTATCTGCCTGTAAAATGTTACAGTTTCCACATTTCCCAGGGATTTCTATTAATCATCTGTGGTATTCATTTTCTGATAAATGGATATTATGCTGCCAATCAATCAACCCTAAACTGTCTCTCAGCAGAAGAAAAAATAACAATATTGTATGTATAATTTATCAAGAAGCAGATTTATAAAACAACCTCGCAATTTGGCAAGAACATTTGATTTTACGTCATAACCTCAGTACAAAAATTAAACTAAGTAGGTACCTAGATATTTTAAAAGTAATTATTATGTATTCCTAGCTCAATAATGCTATTTATTGTAATATTGAGTATGTCACTCACTTTCATTCTCACTCTCATTCAAATATTAATCAAGTCAGTGCTAACTGACAATATTTTATTCCAGATAATTGCTCTTCCATTATACGAATTACAATAAAAGTCCTTCTGAATTATAATTTTGGTAATTATTAAAAAAAATACACAACATATCACGGTTTAATAAATATAAATCCATTAAATATTCATAATAATGCTCGATAAGAATAAAAGTTTTATTTGACTCATTCATAACATTATTTTAGCATATGCCGTTGTTATATGGTTTAAAGTTATACCTGACTAAGTCGTCCATTAATTGATTTACAATGTATTTTAACTTAATTATTTTTATTGCGTCATAATACGAAATTTCCTTTAGTGTGCTTAGATCCTTACCATAAAAATAATTTTTATGTAATAAATATAAGGTAGAACCTATATCCTTCACTGTTTGCAGAATATTATTTTGATTGCAATTCATGATTTACTTAGCGGCATAGTTGAATAAATAATCTGTATTTATTTAGACAACATAGCCTACATTTTGCAAGAGTATATAAGAAACATTTAACTATCAACATGTAATAATAACATTCATCCATCATAATATTAAGCTCTCTGTAACTTTTTGTAAGTTTATATGTAACTTTATAATCTACCAAGTAAGTTTTAAAGATCTCTTAAGCATCTGTGATAATGTCAATTGATAAAAATAAAACATTAACTTATAAACTATTTAGTTATACCACATTTATTAGGATAAAAGTATTTCCTTGCCATGTTAGAAACTTTTAAGTTATTAATGTAGAAAAAGTGACTGAATTAATGGATGCTGTATTAAATCTTTCATTTCTTTCTTTTTGTTACTTTTATTTCAATTTCCTAATAAACTATAAATATTATAATCAAAGTACCTAAAGTAAATGCTGTATCACTTTTCATATAAGTAATACATACAGAGCAGTAATAATAAGCAATAATAGAAGAGTAAAAAAACTAAAATAATAAATTTTACAACTTACTATTTACCCTTCAATTTTAACTTAATATTTCACATGATATTCTAATAAATAAATAAAAATCTTCACGCAATTCCCAATACAGGGTAGACAGAGGTGTAGTCTAGACACTTAGTCCCTTCGACCCACCTTCCACTGAAGATATTTTCGGGACAACGATACAGGTGGTTAGCCCGTTGCCGTCTTTATGTCCAAGTCGACGATATAATTCATACATAAGTTTAAAATAAAACGATTTTCTGACTGACAGTCCCCCCCTGACCACGGATGCTGTAAAGCATCCGAAACGTCGGATGCTAATTAAAAACTAATTAAAAACGCGATAAATTCCGAAAATCGTTTTATTTTAAATGTGTAGTATTCGCGTAAATACAAGAAATGATTACCATACATCAGTTTTTGAAAAACCTATTGGTACGAGCCTGCCACCGGGGGTCGTACTCGGGTCTCTTGACTTAAAATTCCGACCACCCAACCACTCGGCTATCGTGACTTCGCATGATATTCTCGGAATGACAAACAATTAAGACTAAGAATTTTGGTTCAATGTCTTAACCAGTTTACCGTTGTATTCACATAAAAAATCAGTCAGAAAAATTAATAAAGATTTAGTAATAAAAATTTGCAAAGTTTAAATAGAAAATAATAGAGAACTTTTTTATAAAATAAAAGTACTAAAAAGTTACATGACTTTCTTAATTATCAACACAGGACTAATAATTGCAATAACTAATGACAGCAGGACATATATATATACATAGTCTCAAATCTAAACTAAGAAAACCAACTGATGAGCAATATTATACATTATAAGGACAAAAGTATTTATATGAGTACAGTAGTGATTAAATATTTATTTACAATTTAAAATATACAACCTACAATGATACAAGGAAATGCTGTACAAAAACTAAATGCTAAATGTTTATTTATTCGTTTCCACTTCCTCTTCTGAATCTTGTTGTGTTTCAATTTTAGTATATTTATGTTCAGGTACAGAAAATAAGTAGTTCTTATAAATTACATATTTTACAATCAAAATTGCTAATAAAAATACACCTAGTCATAGTGGACCTTTGTCATTATCTTTTTCATTATTGTTATGAGGTAAAGAAGTATTCCCTTCTTTAGTAGTCTTCCCTCTTAATGGAATTATCTGAAACCTCATACTGTTGCCTTTATTCCTTAGTTGAACCACTTTTCCTGCCGATTTAGTACTATTTTCTATTACTGAACATATTCTTTCCTGTAAAAAGAAAATGAATTTCATAAACATTTCAGTCCATTATTACAATAGGAACATTTAATATGGGAAAAAAATATTTTTATTAAATATAGTCACACTTCTGGGTAAAGATTTAAGAAAGATTCTAGGAAAGACATTCCAGGAAGTCTAAAGTTTGCAGTCACATGTTATTATAAAAATACACCAATTCCTTCCTTGGATAATCTGTGAGGCTATTGAAGTTAAATAAAATCCTAAACTCAACAGAGAAGGATGGGTTCTTCCACCTCCTTAGAATCTGGTTATAAATCAAACTATATCACACAACCATACAACTGCAAGATCTCAAGACATAGTGAGTTCATTCATCATAAATAAGATCAAAAATTAATAAATGACAATTGGTACTGTTAGTTTGGACATTAAGGCAGTGAAAGGTTCAACACCTACGACATTGTCCCAAACAAGCTTTGGTGAAAAATAGATTTAAAGGACTTCATTATGTAACATAAGCTAACTGAAATGATGTTGAATACCTTGATCTCTATGACTTATGTGAGTCGAGAAGTTTTGAGAAACTAAAATTTTAACTTAATAATAAAATAATATAGACAAAAATTTAGCTTCACACAGCTTCTCCCATGTGCTTTGATGGTGAAAAAAGTGGCCTATTCTTCCTAAATTTGAAGAAGGTATCAGGCTACCAAAAAAAAACTCTAATAGTTTCTTTAGAAAAAAACTAAAACAACTCTTTATTACTTATAACGTAAACTATAACAAACATCCATCCATCGGCACAAACTTTAACATTTATAATATTAGTAGGATTCTATGATGTACCACACCAAAAATAAGCAGACTGGGAATGGGTTGGAAAGTTTGTATTGCAATATTAAATTAAATAAAGTATATATTTAAACTCATAAAATAAGTTACCCCAGTGTCAGCTCCTTCCATTTGACTGTATCCAACGAAGAGCAGCTCAAATCGTCAACAACCATGTTTTATCTGATAGGCTAGATCCCCTGGCATTGGAGATGTTGCATTTTTTACAAGATTTACTACCGGGAGTGCTCCGAGGAATTGTTCGGATTAATCCCAGCCGCTGAATTTCGCCACTGTACCTTACGGCCTAGTCAAAAATTCCATCAACACCATCTTGATGCGAAGCATTCTACCACAGTGCATTTTTCGCAGAATTTTCTGCTACACACTTGCACTTTATGGAAACTACTGCCGTCAGCGGTTTCTCCAGACCCATGACTTAGGGACCTTCATGAAAAGAGCCTGTACCTTTCACACAGGCCGCCAACGCATCTGCTATGCCACTGGTATTGAGGACGTTAATGGGCGGCGGTAATCACTTACAGTCCATACCAATTATACATTGAATATAAGTATGAAAACTTAATACCTAATAATCAGCTAAAACTAAAAACGCCCATGTATGTTAGTATTAGCCTAAAGCTACATCATACCATATTTTGTGAAACCTCTTCATTGTCCCCACTTACGACAACTTTGACTTCATATTGTTTGTTTAAAATTTTCAGAATTTTCTTCACTCCTGTCATGAGATCATGTTCAGCAATTCGAGTGGACAATGACACAAGTTTTTGCCCTTTAAGAACTTCATTTTCTTTTAAAGATTGCTTTTCTTTTCGTTTAGAAAGTTCCTCTTCATGATATTGTGCATTAGTTAATAGCCTGCAAAACATAAATTAATTAAGAATCAATCTAAAATAAATTACTTAAAATAGTATAGTAATAGTATATTTCATTAGGGCCAAATCTCTTATTTCATCTAAGGTTTTTGCCATTGAATGACATGCCAAAAGTATATAAATATTTATTTAATTATTTCTATTATGAACCTACTAGAATCACTTGGGATAGTTATATAATAATTATAACCTATCTTTTAAAACCTATAGGTACAAGACAAATTTATATCGATTAAAGAGTATTTCATTAAAACCTTGTGTATTAAATAAAATAAAGAATTACAGTTATACTAGCTTTAGATGTCTCGCAGTTATATTGTCTTTAGAGGGTTCGTCACTTGGGATGTGAATATCAGCAAAACTTAAACATAATACAATCACAGTAGACGATACACAGGAAATAAATACTTCCTTACATTTATCCGTTAAAGCTCAAAAGGAAAGGAAGGTTCAAAAAGGAAAAACATTTCTGACAAATCATACTTATAAACAGGACGCCTTGTCTTAGTATCAGTGTCTTGAATTTTAACTAATTTTAATTCTCGTCTTTCGGATAAACTCTTAGCGTTCTTTAAATCAGTTATACAAACTGAATCATCAGTTCCGATTAACGTTATCCTATCTTCGAATATCTTTTTTTTAGGAACTTCTTTCCCGTCTGCTGTAATTCTTGTAGTTACAGTTCTACACTCCAACAAGCGACGTAAGTTACTTAAAGTTATTATTTTGTTCATATCTCAAAATAAACCAAACCTTTTGCTTTTATATAGGATTGGTAAAATAAAAATAACGTGCCATATACAATTATCACACAGCGATTATATTCTCACTTATTATCTTGACACTTATCTAATAGTTTCCATAGTAAAACATAGTAACACCATATATACTCTCTTTCTTCATAGATAATACTGGAAATGACAAGTATTTATCGAACCGGGTTTGTAAATCGGGGTTTACTTCGTAGTACGGCACCCAGGTACGGACAAGAAAAGCTTGCAAGTTGAAAGTATTTGCTATACCATCAGGCGCAGCAAGAGTAGGAAATTTTTTTTCCAATACGTTAGGATATGAATAATTTAGCATGAGCTGATGGTTTATCACGTTATCGTATCACTTTCAATGTATCACTGTAGCCTTTTCGCTTTTTACGTTTTTTTACGAACATGTCTTTTGAATCTTTTAGTCTTTAAATTGTCAATATTTTAAATGTAAGACATTTCACCTCAAACTAATTTTTTTCTCGGCGTCGCATGAGTCAATTTGCCTTAGATAAATACTTAACTACTCAGTGGTTGGGTGGTCGGAATTTCGAGTCAAGAGACTTGAGTTTGATCCCCAGGTGGCAGGCTCGTACCACTGGGTTTTTCAAAAACTTATGTACGAGTTATACCGTTGGCTTGGACATAAAGACGGCGTCGGGGTCACCACCTGTTACGTTGTCCCGAAAATATCTTCAGTAGAAGGTGGATCAAAGGGACTTCATTGTCACAGATATATATTATATAGGGGTAGACAGACTAAACCTCTGTCTACCCCTATATTAGGAATTGCGTAAAGATATTTATTTATTTATTTATTTATTTATTTATTTATTTATTTATTTATTTATTTATTTATTTATTTATTTATTTATTTATTTATTTATTTATTTATTTATTTATTTATTTATTTATTTATTTATTTATTTATTTATTTATTTATTTATTTATTTATTTATTTATTTATTTATTTATTTATTTATGTGTTTGATGTCACATAAAAATGCATTTTCGTACTTTTAAAATAATAAGTTGTTAAATTTATATTAATTAATTCGGTGATGAAGTCAATACCAATTCATCTGAGCAAGTTTAAACTTGACTCTTGATGCTACTTTCATGAGTCGGCAGTACTTTGACGCAGACATGATAAGCAAGCCTTGTTTCAGTTCGCGGCAACGTAGCGACCAGAGTCGAATGCGTTTTATTATACATATGATCTAGTAATATTATGTTATTATTACCATCATGGTTACCTGTAAAAGTAACTAGTAGTATTACTTGTACGGTAACTATTTTTACAGCACAGTTAATTGTAAGAAAACCCACTATCCCGTCTCTTCTCATGGTGTCATAAAAGTCAATAAAGGGATAATTTAAGTAGATGGACAGGAGCAACTTCCTGCATTACAATAAAAAAACTGCAGTTGGCAATCCGCTCTCCAGGTATGGCTACTTTGGCAAAAGACCTTATATAAGAGATTGATTGCTAAAATGGCTGCCAATGCCTTGCAGCGCCGCTAGTCCTGGAACGGTGGCGGCCATTGTAGGCAGGGTATCTAGAAAGTGATTCGAGTTGCGTAACTTATACTATGAATAACCAAACGTTTTTCGCTGACGGTAATACTGGTATACGCAACAACTTGAGCACACCCCGATGATGAAGTGAAAGGAATATGAGAAAATCTCTAGAGTTATGCTGGAGCCATGGTTTTAATGCAATACTAAAACCCACGGTATCGATAGGATACTTTAGCGCATAACTGGGCATGACAAAAGGTGATGAGCTGATAGTAAACAATTTTAGAATAGGGCTCCAGAACCCGAACACAACTAGCGATGTTCCACACAATCACCGTACTAAGTTTAAGACCGATAGCAGCGCAGTTATTTTCACTGGAGATGATATTTAGAGTGAGTTCGCGAGGTTTATGAACAGCTGCACACATTGTCGGTGAAACCACACTCTAGTGTCAGTAGCGACCCTAAGCTAAACTCATCCGATACTTTTTTCATTACATTCCGAACATAGGTCTGAGCGAGATCAGGATGGCTCTCAAACAGCGAAGCAAAAACAGTGAACTCGATGAAAACGGAATTACGGCTGAAGCGCTACTAAAAGCGGCTTAAGCGCCACTTAACCTGTGGAAAAGTACTCTCCGACTACGAAATATACATCAAAATAAGTTATATGTATTATATTATTACAATAATGAATTTTTAAACAGAAAAAATCGAAGGTCGATTTCCTTGGTTGAAATATCGATTTTCTGAATCGCTTCAGTGTTACCGATTACAATCGAATCTTCGATTGTTCGATCTTAGTTCTCATCCCCATTTGACGTAGAGTAAACAAATTCTGTTTCTGTTCTTTTTATTTTGACAGCGAGAGACGGCACAATGGTATTATTTTATTGTATAAAAATCGAAAGTTATTTTATTAATCAGCAGTTGAAAATTCTAGATTTATTAATATACGTTTATTTTGTTACAGTCGGCTCACAAGACATTCATTATTAAGCGTAAACTCGCTAAGAAACTAAAACAAAACAGGCCAATTCCACAATGGGTTAGAATGCGTACTGGAAATACTATTCGGTAAGTGGTATTAAAGATAGTATGAATCTATATAATTTTACTTCAATATTAGTATAACTTAAAGATACATAACATTGTTGTTAAGGATACATATATAATACATGTAGTTTACAAGAAAATTAAAATGTAGCGCTTTCTTAGAGTGTATTTTCCGTAGAACGTGAAGCTTTATAAGCAGGGTACTAAATATTGTTATAGGGAAGTTAAAAATTTTAGTTTGTTCTTTTTGACTATAGTCGTGTTACAATTGTCATACAATATTGTTACAGTATGGCAATTGGTACAGGGATGTATTATATTGTTATTATTTAACACGGCTATATTATAAAGTATTATGTACATGTACTTATTGGCATCATAATATCAATCAAGAAAACTGTACAAATGAGGGCTGGCTGTTGCCGCAATTCCAGAAACAAGTAATCCAGCTATTAATAATATAATAAATAGGAGCTGGGGTATCAAAAATACACTAATATCACAATGTTATTATTATTAATGGTTTTTATAATTTTTTAAAGTGAGTTTGTATATAAACAATATTTCCATGCCATTCCCAATACAGGGGTAGGCAGAGGTCTATTCCGATCACTCAACCATAGGCCTATTGTAATTCTTAATGTATGTAAAGCTTTATGTAATCTTATACATGTATATATATAAAGCTTTATCTAATGGAAGCTTTTAGTGTCTTAACAAGTTTAGATTTAGGATACTCAACAGATTTGCAATCTGATTTCCAGTCTTGTGGCCAGAATTAAATTCATATTCAATTTTTTTGTCTATATTTTTATGGCATATAAAAATATAACTAACAATATTATGTATATGTCCCAAAAATATCTTCGGTGGAAGGTGGGTCAAAGGGATTTAATTGTCTAGACTAGACCTCTGTCTACCCCTGTATTGGGAATTGCGTGAAGATATTTATTTATTTATTTAATGTTATGTATATAATTTTAATAAGCTAAGGGAAAAGTTGATGTCATGACAGGTCGGGCCTATATGTGGGTTTGCCATAACCACTATGCTTGGCAAGAGGATTGACTATCATTTACATTTGATGCTGCTGCCTGCACAACAGTCTACTGAATTTGGGCTTTGAATTTTTGTGTCTATCAATAGCTTATTGCATTATTAAGGCTCATCATCGCCTTTCAACCATAGGATGCAAGAGGATAATTTTTAATTATGCTATAACCACATTGCACAGTTTATTTTATAAATATAGCTGCAAAGATGCCAGGTAAGGTTCTCAGAAACAAACTAAAGGAAATGAAAATTTTACTTTTTATTTCAGGTACAATGCTAAGAGGCGCCACTGGAGAAGGACTAAACTCAAGCTGTAAACTGCTATTTATAACACTTTAAGCTGATTATAGTCTAAAAAACCAATTTTTATTTTATTTTTCTTAACCATTTTGCTACTATGCTAATGTCATTAGATCCTAATTAAAATTGTTTATTACCTATCTACTATATGAGTCCTAAACCGAGGGAAAGTATTTAAACCTAATAATATATTTTCCATTATCGCCACACTTGGGAAGCAAATTGGCAATACCAGACTCACCTGTCTGCTGAATTTTGGTCTGGTATTTTTAAGATCTCCCTATCTGTCGGTAGATATCGGCATTTCTATGGCTACATATAACAAAGAAGTCCCCTGTCTGTGTATTATATTAAACAAAAATAGTATGTATATTGATGAAATAGCACAAAAACCTACTTAATATGATTCTATAATCTCTGCAAAATCTCTGAAACAAATGCAGTTTTAATGATATATCTTCTCCAAGCTTCGCGTGGCATTATTTGTTACAAAAGTTCTGTTAAATTCGGAAGGGGGTTAAAAGGCTCCTTGTTTTCTATATTGCCTATATTTGAAAATCATAATTTGACCCAAAGAATTTGGATAAAACGCTACCCTGAAAAGATTGCAAGTTATTTACAGAATTACCTTTGAAACGTAATTGACGAAACACCTACAAATACATATAACTACCTACCTCCTTAAGTTAGCTAAAAACCGGTGTCATTATTGCTAGAAAACAAAAGCCAAAGAGGGATAAAAGCCCAGTGAAAAATATGAATTTAAAAGAAATCAAAGAGATATGCAAGGATCGTGATATTTCATCTCTATCTACACCGTCAGGAACTGAAGGTATTAAAAGAATGTTTCGTTTAAAAAAAAATAACTGAGAAAGGATTAAGTTCTAAATTACGAGTCTCAACTAATTTAGAGTAGCGGCTCAGTGTCCTCCGTCTTAATGGAAACATAATCTCGCTTGTCAAAATAAGCCGTGTATTGCAGTTTGCACCTTTAGAGTTATCATCGCGAAAACTGAACCACGCGTTGCTTCACTTGAACCATAATTAGACAACCTGTGTAAAATCGGTGGGTATCAGCTCCAAAGTACAACTAGGTAGGTCTTTATCACACTGCAACTTTGTTCCTTTTCTTATAGGAACAAAGTACCAGCTTTAATCTTGGGCATTACCATTAGGTCTGCCTGTTATCGGCAATGCTCGGACATCCACTACTACCAGATAGAACGACTTGCAATTATACCTAGATAACCTGACGAATTGCATTTATACCTAGATAACCTGTTTAGTAGGTGATCAATATTAAAGCGCATTTCGCTTTCTTTGGAGCAATGCATTGAAAACGGACGGATTATTTAAACATATTAGATTGATATGATCTTAAGATCTTGGTTTAATATGTGCACAGTTATTTTTATACCCACGGTACACTGGTTACTACTAAATTACAAACATCAAAATTAACGTTCACGTTACTGTCAACGTCAGTCTGTTACCAATAACCGATTGATACAGTTACAATATGAATATACACGGCCATAATTTTAGACTGCCGTCTTTATGGATCAAACATAGGTGTCATTTCTTAATGGTCGGATTTTAAACACGAAATAGTCTTTACATTTTGTAATATTATCTTCAGTTATATATGTAGTTTATCTTCACACAATTTCCCATAAACATTTTACCGGGGTAAGCAGAGGTCCTTTCGATCCATTTTTCACCGTAGCTTATTTTGGGATTTAAATGTTGATCTTCACGAGAGAAAATTATTAACTGATATTGATATAAATTTAAGAGTTTACTTGTAGTTGATAAAATATGTACATTGCCGGTCTACTAAGACGCCTGTTCCATTGAAACTGATTCCAGGCGGTTTGTTTGCAATCCTTCATTCTCTACACAATATTTACAGAAGCTTTTTAATTTTTAAGAAGTCACGATAGCCGAGTTGTTGGGTGGTCGGAATTTCGAGTCGAGAGACCAGAGTTCGATCCCCAGGTGGCAGTACCAATGAGTTTTTCAATAACTTACGTACGAATTTCATCGTTGGCTTGGACATAAAGGCGGCGACGGGCTCACCACCTGTCACGTTGTCCCGAAAATATCTTCGGTGGAAGGTGGGTCAAAGGGACTTAATTGTCTAGACTTGACCTCTGTCTACCCCTGTATTGGGAATTGCGTGAAGATATAAAAAAAATTTAATTTTTAGAACGGTAGATTGAATTCACAAAGATTTTTTTCGCGAAGTTTTCAGGCAACTTCTTTTACTATTATATCATCCCTGGTAAGGTAGTCGGATAGAACTGACCTCTTTCGTTTTAGATTCATTACTTTATAATCACATATCGGTTCACCATATTACTCTTGGATTTCCTCTTCATCGATCTGTTGATCACACCATCTACAAAAATTCGTTCCAGATTCTATTTATTTTATCGTTCACTTTAGTGCCGTATATTTTCTTCACCCATCAGTACTTTCTCCCACTTGCCCAAACCTTCGTAGCACATTTCTGTTAACTGTTTAGGTTCATCATGAAAATCTGACTTATGCCGATATGGCACCTACAATATTTTATATCACCTTAGGGCACAAAGAGCATAGCTTGCGTTCCGGCTAAAAACTCTCGAAGCACACAATATGTAATGTATAGTATCATAAGCTCTAGTTCATCGTATTGCATGCATCATAGACACGGCAGACATTTTCCCATCAAATCATTCCATTTCGAAAATACCTTTCAACTGCTAGTAACTAACTAGCTGTTTATATAATTGTTGCTCCATGCTTTTCAGATATAATAAGAATATCGTAAAATAATTTTGTGATATATATGTGATTTAATAATAATATACAATTTAAGCAATAAATGTAATCACGTAAATAGAATAAAAAGAAGTACCATTTTGATACTATTTTTTATTATCCAGTTTTTGTCTATGTACACATACTTCTTATAAATAATAACACATGATTTATGCTTATAATCTTATAAAAGTAATACATATGTTGTAAATTATCACAATTGATAATACTGATCTTAATCCCACGGGAATATAAAACTTTGTCAAATGGAATCTTGCTCAGATTTCTCCTTTTTCAATGCTTCAGACTGCATCAGTAATTCTTCTAATAATAAAACATTGTCTATCAGTTCCAGACTGCCATTAGGCTGAAACAGAAATAATAATTTATAATTGATGTCAAATTGATAAAGAAGAGGAAACTGGAAAATAAACGAGTTTTACTTAGTAAATTTTTACTCAAATCAATAACAATGAGCTGTTTTTTTTTATTTTCTTTTGATTTGTAGTCCAACCTTAGTATTTCGTGCTTGACAATTAAACTAGGGTTGATTTCAAACAAATTCAAATTGAATTTTATAGGCCTTCGCGTTTTATACTGTAAAAATTTTACATAATATAAAAAAAATGATTCTTGAATTTAAAGGAGAATTACGAAAATAAAAGACAACATTTCCTAAAAACATTCTGTGAAGAAAGTGTTCAGAAAAACGTGATTCTATCAGTTACCTGTTGTGAATGAAAGTGGACGAAGCGAAACAAGTATGTAAGGATCGTAGCAAGTGGAAAGAAGTGGTCTCTGCCTACCCCTACGGGAAAGAGGCGTGATTATATGTATTTATGTACCTGTTGTGCGCTAACAGAGCGGGCCATGAGTTTCTGCTGATACTTGTCGCGCCGCTCCTGATCCCGCGCGCTGCGAAGTCGGTCGAAGTCATCGATATCTGGATCTTCGCCATCGCCACCGTCCACTTCGTCCACTGGAATAATATAAATGTTAATATTGTGTGTATTGTGTAGATATGCCGCTATTCGACTATTGACGTAAACCAACTCCAGACTCAAGCATTGCAGCTTCATTGGACTGGTTAACAGGAATACCAGTAATGTTATTCGGCATTGCTAGTATTCTTTTAAAAAAAATATCTTCACGTAATTTCTCCAAACTGGGGTAGGCAGAGGTCTAGACAATGAAGTCCTTTCGACCTACTGTTTACTGAAGCTTTTTTGGGACGTGACTGGTGGTGAGCCATTGTATTGTTGTATTCTTTGAAGTCGGTAAAATAGAATTTAAAAATCTACACTTTAAAAGGTTCATAAAAAAGGTACGTTTCAAAGGTACAGTTCTTTAATGGGGAATGATTGTTTATTCACCCCCTAATTTTTTGACTCATCATTAATAGAATATTTAAAGTCGTACAGGACGTATATTAAAAAAGAATCTCTTCTATTATTCGGCCTCCTGCAACACTTATTTATTGCCAATAATCAAAGGTAAACTTCGAGGTATTCGCTTATGTGCCCTGAAAGTCCAATTATTACATTCGAGAATTCCATAGAAGATAGCCCTAAAGAAGAATGCTGCTTTTCACAGTTGTTCCGGCGAATACGAAAATATATATAGTGGAACGGGGACTACTTTGTGAAACAATAAAATGATTCTTGCAACTTTCTACATAGAGCCGTTTTATATTTTACTTTCAGTGCGAACATCGTACGACAAATATTTGGTTTCGATGTAACAATTTACAACCCCTTCCCTGGGAGGATACAGCTATAGTAGATACGTATGTCCGTGGAGTTTTACAGACAATAAAGAAAGATAAGTAAATTTTGATTAGATAACAGGAGCCGCTTTGATTAAATTAACAAGGTTATTTTTTAATTGTTAAGACCTTCGTGAGAGATTATTCATCAAATAATTAAAAATGGCTAAACTCACGTAAAAACAATCGGAGGTCTTTCATCAAATAAATCATGATGATGATCTTCGACAGGTCCGAAAGTAGTAGTTACCTACACCGATACTTGAGTTTAGTCGTTTTTATTATTTATTTTATTATTATTTTATTTATCTTCACGCACAATCCCTGACGGGGTAGCCAGAGAGAACAGATCGCCAAGTGTCACGATCCCTACATACTTCTTTCGCTTCTTTCAGATTCATCATCTTCTTCATACATGCACGTCTAGGTATCCGAGTACTCTTGACCCTCCTCTCTTCGAGCAATTTGCTCACATGGTCTTCGAAAGTTAATCTCGGTCTACCTCGATACCTTTTAATATTAACTTTCGCGCTATATATTTTCTTCACCATTCGGTCTTCACTTATTCGCTCAACGTGCCCAAACCATCGAAGCACGCCCTTATCCATTTTGAGACAAGGTCATCTTTCAAACCTGCCATATTGCGAATCTCTTCGTTTCGCTTTCGGTCGGCCATGGTAAGGCCGCACATTTTACGAAGAGATCGCATCTCCACTGCATTCAACCTGCTTTTATGCTTCTTCTGGCATACCCAGGTTTCGCTGCCATATAACAAAGTCGGTACCAACACTGCGTTATGTATTGCAAGGCGTGCACTTTTCACAACGCCATGCCTTTTGATTAACGCAGTCAGGGCACCATTGACTTTTTTCCCGGCAGCGACACGCCTGTCCACATCTAAATCACATCTTCAATCCCGGCTAAACGCACTCCCCAAGTATACAATTTCATTCACCTGTTCTAGACATTCCTGATTTACCCAAATTTCGCACTTCGTTCTTTCTTCGTCCCTTTCAAGTACCAGAACCTTAGTTTTATTAGCATTCAAACGGAGACCATTAATTTCACATTCTTCTTTCATACACGTGACTAATGCCTGCAGTTCTGCCTCTGATGGTGCTATAAGCACTGCATCATCAGCATAAAGCAGACAATTTACTTTTATGTCACCCAATTTCACACCCAAACAGCTATCTTTCAGCTTCTGTAAACAGCTATCGAGATACAGTATGAATAGCCAGGAAGACATGACACAACCCTGTTTTACGCCCGTTTGGACGCTAAACATGGGTGACAGGTCATGCCCTACCCGCACACAGGCTTTACAGTCACAGTAAAGTGACTGCACAGCCCTTAGCAATCGACCATCCACACCATACCCCGGCAACAGTTCCCACATTTTCTTCCTTATAACCTTATCAAATGCTTTCTCAAGATCCACAAAAGCACAGAAAATCTTCTGGTTAGCAGCCAGAAGCTTCTCCGTGATCATGCGGAGAGAAAACATTTGATCCGTGCATCCTCTTCCAGGTCTAAATCCGCATTGTGCCTCCCATAGAAATCTTTCCGATTTATCTTGCATCCTACGTGTCAAAACCTTCGAGTAAACTTTACTTGCTAAACTGGTCAAGCTGATCGCTCGATAGCACCCGCAGTCATAATGTGAACCTTTACCTTTATATAAAGGCACAATGACCGCGGATCGCCAATCATCCGGAACAGCCCCCGTTCGCCAGCACAAATTGCACAGCAGATGAAAGCTGTCCCAGACGCGTGGCCCACCATACTTGACCATTTCAGCAGTAACTCTGTCTAGTCCCGCAGCCTTACCACATTTCAAACTTCTAATCGCACATTCAATCTCTTTCATACTGATGACCTCAGTGTCATCGAGGTCCGAGTCTGGCGTACCAGTCACGGCGTCACTCCCGGATCCCTCACTAAGATACATATACTAAGATAAGATACACACGCATACATCTATCTATAAAATTCGCTCCATCGATGCATGACGTCCGATTTTTCTGAGAGGACGTCATTGGTTCCCGAAAGCACTTTATTCATTCTTAAGGCTGTCGCACCACTCCGGGTCCTTCCAACCTCTTTCCAGAAGAGTTTGGAGTTCTCCTTGAAGTTGTGCGACTTCCTCAATCAATGCTTTCGGGTGAACTTTCTGGAGCTTATATCTTTCTTTCCTCTTCTCTCTCATATCCTTATCATTACTAGAGGCCAAGTAGTCTAACCATGCTTTCTTCTTCTTATTTACAGCTTCTTTCACTTCGTCATTCCACCATGCATCACCCTTTTTACTACTACCTCTTTTTACAGTTCCACACACGTCTTCCGCTGCACTAACCATTCCATCTCTAAGGCTCTGCCATATTTCTTCCACACATTCTTTCCTAACACCAATGCTGTCCAGCTTTTCGGCTACCCTTGCTTGATATTTATTCCTAGTGTCCGCTTCCTGAAGCTTCCAGCTTCGGATGCTACCGACCGACTGTGGTTCTGGTATCGTTGTCCGGTGGCGCCAACCCGCAAACAGACCCTAAATCTAGTAATCACTAGATAGTGATCCGTTCCCAGGTCAGCACCTCGGAACACTCGCGTATCCATCACCTGTTTTCGCAGTCGGTCATCCACCAGGAATAAATCGATCATACTTCTCTCATTCTCTCTTGTTCTAGTATACATATGGATTTTCTTGTGACTAAACATAGTGTTTGTCACAAGAAGACCCTTTTCCTTGCATACAGCCAGTATAAGCTTGCCAGCATCGTTAACCCTTTTATCGCCAACATTCCAAGCACCGACTCGTACCATGGCCGAGCGGTACCAACCCATCCATTCAAATCACCACATACAACAATTCTTTCGTTTCCTCTAACCAAGTCTAAAACTTCTCTTACATTCTCCCAAAACTCCTCCAGCTCAGCTCTGGACGACGAAGCCACCGGCGCATAAACAGCCAAAAGGAATAATTTCGTCAGTCCCAATTTAAAGCGAACCCAGAGAAGTCTCGAGTTCACAACCTTATATTCAGTCATAACATCGACCAACCGAGACGACAGCAGCACCCCACTCCCTGGCAGGCGCTCTCGCTCTCAGGGACTCCGGACCATAGAGCTAACGCCCGCCAGGGAGCTCTTCAGTACCACTGCCCTTCCGCTTGGTCTCCGACAAACACACGACATCTAATTCTCTTTCTTTCATTATTTCAATCAACTCATTCGTCTTATCTCTCATGCCTCCTCTAACATTCCACGTGCCAACTCTGCACTCCGTCCTTCACCTTCCGCCGTGTCGGGCTGTGCGTGACGGTGGCGGTCCCCATCGCCGGTTTGCTCGCTGCATTCCACACCAACGGGGACGAACTGGTGTGCGTCGCCTTGGGGACGCCCTAACCCTCGTTGGCATGGGTGCGCAGCTGTAGAATTGCAGCCCTGAAAAGGGCTGGCAGGGGTCGCGACGAGCACGCTTCTACAATGACCCCTATATATCGTTTATATATATCGTTTTTATAATAATAAATAAATAAATATCTTCACGCAATTCCCAATACAGGGGTAGACAGAGGTCACATCTAGACAATTAAGTCCCTTTGACCCACCTTCCACCGAAGATATTTTCGGGACAACGTGACAGGTGGTGAGCCCGTCGCCGTCTTTATGTCCAAGCCAACGATGAAATTTGTACATAAGTTTTTGAAAAACTCATTGGTACTGCCACCAGCCGTTTTTACTTATTTGATTTATGTTGTTAATATTGCGAACCTACTCGGAGGCAATAGACTTATGCATATGCGGAACATGACTTTATTTAATGCGACCTAGTGTATCATTTACATTCATATACGTATGGTAAAGTCTACTGCAGTTCGTAGGCATCAACTGCATGGGAGGACTTAGCGAAATCGCGACGTATAAGGATTACTCACTGAGCGTCTGACTGCCGGCCGCGCTGAGCGAGGGCCCGACGTCACTGTCGAGGCGCGGTCGCTCGGGGCCCGGGAACGAGTTTTGCGCGCGCGGCGAGCTCGCCGCGTCCCCCGCGCCAGCCTCGCCGCCCCTCGCCTGCGCCCACTGACCCGGCGCGGACGACGACAGACGGGTGTCAGCTGCAATGTTGCCACACTTACATTACACACATGCCTAAGTAGCAAGTAATCTTCGATGAAGCTCAACTTTAAAGTGCATTGTTGAAACAGAATTACTGAAAATCATGACTTCGAGGTGTAGTTTTCCGGAAATTTTAAAATGCTTTCACGAGATTTTTTTTAAATATCTAAGTTACACAGAGTTCTAGACAATTTAGTCCATTTGAACTATTTTTTAGTCAAGGTGGTGAGCCTGTCGCCGTCACAAATTAAGATGCCATGTAGAGTTAAAAATGTGGCTACATAGTTTTTTTGTGTCAATCCGTTAAAAACAAACAAATTATCAAAGAAATAACTTTGATGAAGAAGCGATTTATTAACTAAGAAATCAACTGTTCAGGCCTTATATTTTTTTAGGCTAGAGAAGTTGCATTTCGCATGCTGGCGTATTTTATTGTTCTATGTTCTGATGTTTAACAAAAATTTACGTCTCATTACTGTTTTAAATAAAAAAACAAACAAATACACAAAATAACCTGATGTTAGCCATATTTATGAGAACTTTGCCATAAAGTTAGCAACAGCAGCTTGGTTCCTTCTAGTAGTGCTCTGGCGAGGGTTTGACTTTGTTTTATGATGTCTTAATGCCAACAAACAAAAATTTAGTATAAAATAAATAAAAAAATATTTCATTTCTAATAATCCAGAAATATAAAAAAAATCAACAGAAATAAATGAGAATCTACCGGATTTTATCAACTGCATCGCAAAATCTATTTCGTAACATTAACAATAAGGTAAAATGTAAAACAATATAAAGTGTTAAAAATATGATCAAATGCAATTGTTATATCGTTTTCATTAAAAAATTTAATTAATTAAATATCTTTACGCAATTCCCAATACAGGGGTAGGCAGAGGTCTAGTCTAGACAATTAAGTCCCTTCGACTCAACTTCCACCGAAGATATTTACGGGACAACGTGACAGGTGGTGAGCCTGTCGCCGTTTTTAGTTTCAAGTCAACGATGTAATTCGTACATAAGTTTTTGAAAAACCCATTGATACGAGCCTACCACCTGGGCATCGAACTCGGGTCTCTTAACTCGAAATTCCGACCACCCAACCACTCGGCTATTGTGACTTCTTCGTTCGTTCGTTTTTATCGTTATTATTTAATGTTATCTTATCATGAGTTGGCGTTCGTCAATTTGCAATGTATATAACTTTCCTTTGCTGCATTATTTAACAATATTCTAACTTGACATTGGCGGAATTAAAACAAGAGTGGCAATAAATCTAAGAAAGAAGAAGTAAAAAGGTACAAGTTTACTTTACATATTAGGTACTAGGTACTATGTAGTAGGTTATTATACATAGGCAATAATTAACTTTTTAATAAGGAAATATATATAGTACATATTTCAATACTGAATATTTAATTGTAAACCGATTCTGTAGAAACTTATGTATTTTTCCACATATTATATAACTCTTACGACACTGTGCCGTATGTCTCATAACGAACACAAAATGTGTTCTACTATTTTATTTATTCAGCTTAGGAATACCATCGAGTGTCTGGTAATGGCGTTGGAAGGCAGTGGAAGAAAATTGGAGGAAATTATGTGGAATCAGAGAACTGAATATAAACTTCTTACCATAACTTTGATTTTAGAAATATTTTCTGATGTTGTGTGATGGCTTGGACACTAAGACTTGGACTAAGACACCCCGTGTCATGTCATTGTAACAACTAAACGGTCTAAACCTCCGCGAGACCACTTTATGGTATAAGTCAGTTTATTTACATTTATTTAACTATTTAACAATTGTCTAGACCTCTGTCTACCCCTGTATTGAGAATGGCGTGAAGATATTTATATAATGAAGGTAGAATTCTTCTCTGCCCAGGAAATGTCTGGATTAGTATCAAATGTACCCATTTCTGAAGACAAATAACAGTGCCCAAAAAAATTTTGCCTTCTGATTCAAGTGGTACAAAGTGGCAATATAAATATGAACTGTGAGGTACTCCACCATGAGATACCTTCTGCCTTTATTCTTTGGTGAATCTCACCCTTTCATCACTACGCGAATTCTTAATACAATATATATTAAGTAACATTCTAAAATTAAAATTTTATCAAATCATTTATTTAAAGACATAAGAATATACATTCGTTTATCGATAATAATTTTTTAATCGTAATGATGTTCTTCGATTCGTAATGAGATTTCTCTCAAGGAGAGGAGAATATCCCCTTTTTATCAATATTTTATTATGACGATACAAATTTAAGATTACTTTTCTTCTAGAAATAGCTTAAGAGCGATCACCTCATTCCTGTAGGTTACTGTTATTAACGTATTCATTTATATTATTATTATAACCCTTTCTATAGTATTCTTTAATAAATTTCTTAAGCCCGTTAATAGTGTATGTACAAAACAATTCCTTACGATCTTATACACAACAACAATTAATGCACTTACTAGAGCTATGATTGGAGTTTCGTGACGGAACATTTACTGGGTCACTGGCTGTCGGCGGCCCTTGTGCGAATAAACTCATCGCTGTTGGTCTGTAATATAATACAAAAGATGAGATAATTATTGGGCGTCCTTGCGATTATAATTTACTTTATTGTGGCAGTGTCCTATCGTGCGCTCGACCATTACTTTGTGGTACGTTTAAGGAAAATGTCTAAAATATCTTATTTAATCTTATTGCTCTATTCTGGAAATGGAAAAACGAAGTCTTTGGTTCGGCGCCTTACCTATCTGTCTTCTAAATAGGCTAGTTATTTGGCAGCATTAAGGCTATGGTTAGGCGTACAGATAAATAGTTAACATGGCAAAGTGAATGCTTAAATGTTTTTACATCTTGAATAAAAAACTAAATTATTTCAAATTTTATATGAATAACTGCATCAGCTCATTCATCTTACTACTCTAGTAGCTCACTCATCCATCCTTTTTCTTAAACAAACAGAGAATAAGATGTTTTTGAAGGTTACCTATTTTCGTGTCTTGGTTTGCCCATACTGGTTATAGTCGCCTGTTCATCCACTTCCTCGATGACTTCATTTGCGATCTTCATGCTCCCACCCGCCGCCGACGGCTTGTTCAATGTCGGATTACTTGCGGATATTACAAAACGGGTCCCTGAAATTATCTTCATGTTTACCTAGGACATATGAGCTTTGTGATTCTATGCCAAGGACAAAGACTTCTACATGACCGCAGACATAAATTATAGAAGTTGTATGCATGAATATATATGCATTACACTCGACATATTTCTGTTAAAAATTACATCTAACAGATTACTTATTTTGTAATGACATGAAATGACACCCCATAGTTTATACTTAAAATGAAAAAAAATTCAATATCAATGAGTTTTTCAATATAACATGTAATAAGCATTTTAATAATTATTACATGTATTAGAATGCTAGATAAAAAGCAGGTAGCTCACAACGATAGCTTAAAATCTCATATAAAGAACCTTGCATTATCATTGTAACATCAAACACTGAACCTTGCGTTATCAGTGTTTGATGTTTTATACCTTTTCATGAGTTTATTTTCTATTACGATTTCAAGATAGTCATTAACCAGAAGACAATATAGTAATAGTAGAATTTCCTGTCACGTTACAAGTGACAGTTAGACAATTACTCAGATAAGTTAAACTGATTTTACTTATTTTTAAGTTTTGATTGAGCTAAAGTATGTTTAATATAAAATATGTAATCTATTCTAATCCCTCACATAAGAATTTAAACAGTTATTACTATACAAAGAAACCTACTCTATCGAGTTACGAGAATTAAATCTAGAAAGCAACTCGATGTCAGTTACTTCCGGTTTTAACACGTTTAAAACGTATTTTCGTTTTTTTAAAAAGCTTTATGTACTTCAGGGACATAAGTTTTTTGTTTTTATCTATATGCATACAATAAAAAATAAATTTCAATGAATTCTGAATGGGTTTCTTAATTGGACACTAATATGCACTAAAACAGCTAGGTGAACATTTCCTTAATTTTCACAGAATTTTTGAGGGCTGTGGGCCAGGTATTAGCGGTTACTTTTTGTACATATATTTTATCATTGGCTCATTGGCTTATTATTTAATTTGGTGATATATTTTAAAATTATTTTGTTGCTATGTGCTTTTTGGAATTTCCCTCGATGTCGCCCTCTTCTGACCTTACCTCCATCAGGTTGCGTCGACACCGGTGTCGAGGGTTGCTTTTGATCTTCTTTCGAGAATAACCTTTTCAGCATAGATGTCACAGAGTTAGCTCGGGTCATAGGAGTTTGTTGAAGTGAAGCCATGGAGTTACTTGACCCCATCGAATTCCTATCTTCTTTTTTGCCGCGCTTGCTGCCTCGAGAGGCAATAAAGTGAATTCCCGATACTGCATCGTCGTTCATCTGGAGTTGCTGCCATAGACAAATTATAGCTTATAGAAATGTACAAGGTCAAATTTTGACGGTCAAACATTTCAATTTTCACAAAGATTAATTAATAAGGTCATGGAAATTTTACATTAGATGTTAATGTGTTTTAAAGGAAAAAAGTAATATTAAAGAATATTTGCAAAGATAAAGGAATTATTTTTCCTTAATAGAGTTAGTATTAAATAAAATGCTTTTATCACTTATATTATTATAACTTGACAAACACATGAGCGAAGAGCTTAATATACAACAGCGTACGAGACCGCCTTTTCCCACAATTTGTAGCCAGTGTTTTGTTGTTACATATATCAACTCTGAACAATATATTTTTATGATATTTGCAATAACACTCGTTAAGAAACACTCAATTTCAGCAACAAAATCATTAGAAATCTCAGTCCACAAACATTAGTGACACAAAATATTAAGTATAAGAATGTTAGGGCAAACAATGTTAATAGTGAGTCTTACTAAGATAAAGATAGCAGTAAAAACACAAGGCAAGTAAATAAGCAAGTAGAATATTTGAGTAATAATTAAATAACATGATGTGAAAATATTTCATAAAATAAGTAATATAATATTAAATAATAATAGTTTAAAAAGTAAACATTTAATTAATGCATGTGAAAATTGCTATTTAATATAAATAATTATAAATAATCAACGATTTGTCAATGTTTTTATGTATTGGTTACTGACTGAGGTAATTAAGTGATTCCATATCCATAATCACACATTTGATGAGTTATTTACTATTTGGATGCAACAAGGGTTGCCAAATATTATCTTATCTGAAACATTATCTCGTTATCAAGTTATATACCTACATTACTGTACGTTTCAAAAATAACATTGGAGTGTGACATAATAAATGTATTATACCGCAATAATCACATTATTCCGTTATCATTACGTTTGACATATCAAATATTATAAAATTGATACGGATCTATTGCACAAGACAACAGGAAGAATCGTCATATTAGACTGTTTAGATTAATACAGTTAGATTAATATTCGAAACATATTGATTCCGAGAATTTTTACGATTCATTGAATTTTATCTTTATACCACTTTGAATAAGGAACAGTATAAATTATCTTGCATGATAATATTTTCATTGAGCCAAGATATTGTTATGCATAAATAGATGAATTAAATAATAAATCATAGAATAAAAGTCCTCAACCTTACTCGACATCCCATTCACCTATAGGCGTAGTAGTAACAGATCCACTTTATACTGGCAACCCTTTAAACCGTCACACTGCGAAGCTCCATACAGTTCTGAGCGTGCAGCATGCTTTAAAAATGGGCAAATCTAACCTCGGCCGGGGCGAACTTGTAACTCACGGTGTTGGAAGGGACCATCTCCTCGATTTTGACGCTAGACGGCGCCACTGTGACCATGCTACGTTGCCTCACAGGAACAGCTACACGAGCCGTAGACGGCTCTGGATGCTCCTCCCTCTGGTTCTCAGTAGCGATGGTGTACGGTAACTCGGATGGAAACACCTCGTCCCAGTATTGATCCTTGATTAGCTCCGGGTGCTCGTGATGCATTTCGTCGACGATCATGTATGAAACCTACAGAAATTACCAAGAGTTGGTGATAGCAAGAGGTGGACGAAAATCTTATATAATGTATACATATTTTTTAGGACACTGCAGCACCAGTTTTTAAAATAGTATGTGTCTGATACATTTTTTCAGTATGTTTTATAATTTATTTCCATATACGCAGTTTAAAATATCGTAAATGACAATTAAGTGCATTAGAATATGTAACAGAACTTGTAGAAGATATCAAAATCGTCTCTCCTCATACACGTTATATTTTTAAAGAATAATCACACATCATCAGGCCCAATTTATAATTACCGGTTTTGCAAATTAATGGCGATAAGAGTGGCGGATCTGCACGATCAATCGTCATATTAAATAATAATAAAGATATCTTCGGGTAATCATTCTAATAATGCATCAGATATCGTCTACTATTTAATATCAAATAAAATATCCTAATCATTAGAGAACTATATAAATGGCAAAAACGTTCGCAATTGTTTATCTCTGGTCTGTAATGATCCCTAAAACAAGTTATGTAATCGCCGAAGGGCCGCTTTAAAGTTGACTTGTGTACACTGCTTATACGTTTGACGAAGCAACTTACAGTTATATATGGTATCACATCATTAACTCTACTTACATCAAAGAAAGCTATTTACAGGCGTATCTATGGAAAGTATCTGCAAACATAGCGTGATGCACAGTTATTAATTTTACTGGCTTACTTTTTCTTTGAAATGTTTCCAATTAGTTTTACCGGAAAATTCAATCACTAAAAATGGTCTAGCCATTCAACGTGGAAATATATATATATATATATATATATATATATATATATATATATATATATATATATATATATATATATATATATATATATATATATATATATATATATATATATATATATATATATATATATATATATATATATATATATATAACTATTCATTCGTTATCCATGCAGGTATGTTGCGGAATTGTGCCTATCTTACCTGTAAACTTTGGCTGATGTCCAACATAAATAAATTAGTGGACAAAATTGCTTATAAAAATTTAGTTCGAGCAAGAAAAATACGATGTTTAAAAGTAGAAGGAAGAAGATATTTTACAGATGACCAGGATTACTTTACGCCAATTTGGAATGCAAATAAGCTACAAATTTATATCCTAAACATAGCGTGAAAGAAACCCATCATTGATACTTAATTCCTTTTTACTGCTTTAAAATAAAAAATAACAATTAAGTCGTTTCGACCTACTTTTCACTAATGATTATTTTGGGACAACGTGAACATGTGATTTAATACACACAACCGTTCATATTTTTAATTTAATAATTCTATCAGATCAAAAACCTAGATGCTTTGTACTACCTATTCGAGCTATTAAAAGATTTATACTTTCCGGAAAAATAAATGCTCTTAGAAAAAACTAATCTTCTTTCTTGTACTTTCAATCTTGTTATTAAAATAAATACCAAATCCATACAAACCTGTAAATCTCTATCGATCAACCAATTTACTTCGAAGTCATCATCATCTTCTCCGAAAGGATTAATTAAAGACTCCGCCACTTTGAGCCAGCCCATGTAGAAGAAGAATTCTAAAGTGGTAAATATAGGGAAATAAAGGTCTATATTACTTATATAGACGTCGCTATGTGCAGACTGTAGCTTGTTGTCCACCCACTGGCTACCCAATGCGGACGTTATGAAATATGAATAAACAGCTATCGTGACTACCTGAAAGAGAGCGTGAAATTATTGAACGGAAAATTTAAGAATTAGATATTTATCGGATAAATCATAAATAGGATTGTTTTTTGACCAGGAGAAGAACAATTCTTGAATATACACTATCTACTATTATACCTAACTTAAAAATAAAAATACTTTCTGGTTCGTAACTTAATTTTTTTTTTATGACGGCAGAAAATTGGTTTCACGTGCAGTAATAAATATCTGGGGTAAAAACTAGCAATGAAAAGTACAAAAATGCTTCAAATATGAAAAAATTATTAAGTACCAACTATGTTTTATTTCTACATGGATATTGATTTAATATGTTTACCATTTAAAGCATAAAGTTGGAAAATGATATGATCTTCCAGGTATTTCTTGCATGTATTTTTAATACATATTTATTGATTCTTGTCAGTTTAGCGAAAGCGATGTATAGATGAAAAAATCTATAATCAAAATTAAAAATAACTATTAAAAATAACTATTGCATTAAATAAAGTTAGCATTATCATTTAACAGAACTGTCTTTAACTTAATTTACTTCATTGTAAGCTAGTAATAAATAGAGCTAGCTAATAAATGAAAAAATCACTAAATAATATGAGTTTTATTTATACCTACAAAAATATACATTGTATTCTATATTACCTATACCTAAACAATGAAATACAACTTACATTAGTAACGAGCAGGGGTCATGACATTAAGGGGATCGATAGGAAATAGGAAGTGAACTACCATTACGCTTTGACGCTCGAAATCCGTAAAGCAGCGAGACTCGTAAAATATTTATTGTAAAATCAGGAATGCTAAAATGTATAAATAGGAACAACGACAAACAATGTTATGTCTTTCTCTGAAATAATAAACGTCACTTTGATATATATTTTATAAGTGTGAGCGGCGAGTGATGAAACAAAAGTGTCTTTCTCATTGCATAGATATATATTTTAGGTTTTTCCTTTAAACATATCTTACGATACTCACAGAAAGTAAGGATATAAGTTGCAAGGACTATCATAGTGGTGGATGTATAGTAGAGGCTATAGATAAAAAATTGTGCGTGGAGAGTCCCTCCGCGCGGAAGAAGTGAAACTTCGTAATGTGAAAATGAAAATAGGAAGGGGTAGAAATTGCGCACTCACTCTGTCTTTTTCTATTCCCCCCTCCACAGGAGCGTTGAACTTTTAACGCAACCATGTTTAGAGTCGCATAAGAAGTTTCAGTTCAATAATTTACACAAAAATTTACTAAGTGAATAATCAATTGATAGATAAGAAATGTTACCTGAGTGTAAACTAAAGGCACACTTATTGTATCGTAACTAAGCAGTAAACCAGCTTGTCCTCTAAATTTATTTAATTCGTCAATAATTGTTTTAACTGCGAAGTCGTCTCTTATCCTTCCTTCTTTTCGAGCTCTAGTCACTATACTTGTCGCCCATACAATGGGTAACCTAAAATTCACATAGAAACCTACTGATTAACTGTCGAAATCAGGTTATCTGTAATATTTGCCAAAGAACTCGCATGAATTCACACTCTTTCGCAACATCGTAGGAATGTCCACTTACCAAAAAATTACGGAAATATTTCATAACGTTGTTTTCATGGATTCTAAAGCGGTCATTGAGATAGCAATAATGTTAAAATATTTAACCTTTGTAACACTGGTTTGATTAGAGATATCAAATAAATAACACTACAGTGTTACATATTTTTTATAAACTTAAAAACCAAACTAAAACATTCCAGTTATAAAGACAAAAAACGGTGGAGTGATCATGCAACGGTTGTATGCTTGGATCTAACACGTATTACCCAAAATGCTAAACATTTAAACATTTTCCCAAACATTTAGCTACCTTATAAATTGGAAGAATATATGTAATGTATCTTGTATTTATCTGTGTTCTTGTTTAACTGTATGCATTAAATGAAATTCGTCCTCTGTCACATGTTTTGTTTCCCTCTTTATATAAGTACTATAACTAAAAATACTCGGTGGCAAACGGAAAAAGATAACATCAATAACGTACGGCAAAGTTAATTCAACACTGCACTTCTAGGTGTTTAAAGTAGGTCATGCAAAAAGATTGATTAATAAACAAAATCAAAGTAGCTTTAGCCTAGAGACTACTAAACATGTTTTCTGAACTGTTGGTACTTACTAGAAGGAGCATCAAGTGAACTAAGTCTTATTGTATAAAAACAAATTTTCTGTACTTTCTATGATAAGGAGAAAACTTGTAATACATTCTTCAATGCCTCACCGTCTGTACTTCCTAAATTTGATCCACCTAAATGTCAATTGTTCCCGTCACTAATACTAATTAATAAAAAGACATTTAAGAAGGAAGCAGCAATTTCTCTTCTTATTTTACTGCAGACCCAACATTTTTTTTAAGTCTTGGTCTTCAATGTCTTGATTGATACATTGAAAAAGAAAGTATAGAAATTATTATCAACAAAAATGTTTCAACAACAATTTAACAAAATAACTAATCCGTTACCGAAAGATTAATTTGACGTGCCTACAGTTTATCAATAATTAATATTATATTTAAAAAAATGCGTTAGATATGGCGTGTGGTTTTAGAAGGAATGCGTGATGTATAACAGTATGTAAAACTTACCAATGTTTAGAAGGCTTTGGAAATTTACTATTAAGATTGTCGAGTATACTTTTTTCGTTATCTAATAGAAGACCGGCTTCGACCAAATTATCTAATGTGGGGAACCGCTTCTTTACTCGAGGTGATATCATAGTTAACACCATAGTTAGGCAGAGACAGACGTATCTCAGAATTGTTCTTCGCATCAACCGCCCGCGTTCATCCTGTGTACAGAAACAGGGAAGGCGTTGCTAAGGTAAAATTAGGACTACAAATAATGTTTTCTATACACAAAATTATAAGATTTTAGGTGATATAGGAAACGGATATAGGATTTTAGGTTTTAGGCGAGTAATTATTGAAATATATATCACATTATCAGACACCGGGCATCTTGGAAACTACTGGCGGTCATCGACCAGTCATTTTTTCGACCAGTCAGTTTTATATACCGTTAGTAACACTAATCGGTTATAAATTTCAAGGATTTTCCATCAGCCGGCTCTTATTACAATGACAGGTAAATGGCCCCGAATGATGGTGATAGATACATAGGCCAATACTATACACCATTTTATAATACTTGTGGTTACTAAAAGTTATTAAGTCTTAGAGATTATAAGGTGCGGATGTAAAACATAGTTACGTAAAAGGAATAATAATTAAAACAAATTGTTGTCAGACAAAATAAATTATACTAATACATGTGCGATAAAACAAGTGACAAACATTGTGTGACACACACATACGCATGATGATGATCTCACCATCTCAAAGATATAACGTGACATTTTCCGCTTAGCGAGTGGAAGTTGATATGATTAGCGTCATAAAGACAATCACAATTAATAAAGACACAGAATAAACTTTGCAACAAACCAAACTAATTTATCAGAAATATAAAATTCTAAATATATGAAAGTACATAATATGTAAAATCTTAACCACGACTATCTACCATTCTTCATAGATAGCCTGCAGATAGACCTTCTCTAAAGATTGCAGACTCTCCCACAAAACAAAAAAAAGATTTCTAAATAATGACTCGATGCACCTACAACCACCAAGTCACTTGGTTAGTACTTCATTTTCTGGGAAGTAGTGCTACAGTGCGTTTTTCAGTATGAATTTACCATTCGAGAGATCGCCACTCTTTCTTTCTAAACGGTGGCTGTTCTACAAACACGATGTCGACTCATTATTACTTCATCAAGTTACTTTCAATCACGGTCCCAGTCCACTTTTTCGGCGTAGCACCGAAATAAAAAGGTTCGGAATGACTTTAAATTTTTTTTAAAGAAAAGGGAGGCTAACGAGCCCCATGTACACCCGAATTACCTGCGGCATAGCAGATGCATTGCCGGCCTTAGAGTGCCCCCCCCCCATCAGAATTGGGGACAGGGGGTGTGTGGACCTCCGGTTACCTGCACTCACCAGATGAAACACAGAAGTTTATTAGACTTCTACTTCACGCCGGTATTCTTTGAGGTCGTGGTTCTTCCCCGGTCGAGCCCGCCCATTCATGCAACAACAAAAGCTGATGCGTGGCTCTACCACTGTATATAAATATAGAACCTCGTCCTTTTTTCAGCTATTTAAGAGTTGTTTGATTCATGATATCCCGTACTTCAGTACGGTATATCATGTGTAACACTATCGATCACAGAGATATCACTGAACAACTAGCCCATCATAATAAAATAACGATCTTTTTTATAGAATCATACAGGTCCACATTCTTTAGTCTATTATAGAAAAATGAGAACTACTACTATACATTGTGCACATATAATGTATGAATAACGGAACATTTTCACTAAATACAAGTATATCAAAATGTTAATACGGAAGAACCTTCGTCGTATTTAAATAATATTATCTTATCAACTTAAATAAAATTTATCAAAGATAATTTAGGATTTAAAAAGAAAACCGGCAAATGCATTTCAGGTTTTAGATATAAACATAAACATTTTTAATGAAGCATATGGTTCAATTGATGGTAACATAAATTAAAATTTGATCACATAACCTATGAATTAAGAATTAAGAAACACTGCGGATTTTATTCTATTCTATATTACTTTATTTCGACGTTTATCACTATTTATGGAAAACTATTTTTGGAAATTACATCTTCTTTTTAGATGATCTATAATCACTAATTAAAATTCAATAACCTTTGATAGTTCATTGAGCAAAGTTATTACTTAATTAAAGGAAGGAGTGTTGTTATTATGTATATGACATAAATTCACGATAGCCGAGTGTTTGGGTGATCGGAATTCGAGTCAAGGGACCCGAGTTCGATGCCCAGGTGGAGGGCTCCTACCAATAGGTTTTTTCAAATACTTATGTATGATTATATCGTTGGCTTGGACATAAAGAGGACGACAGGTGGTGACCTGTCATGTTGTCCCAAAAAAGGAAACCACTTATTTGTCTAGACCTCTGTCTACTACCCTATTGGAAATGGCGTGAAGATATTTTTATGGTTTTAATATGTGACACAATATTTTCACAAAAATATGGAAAGGTTTTTAGTCAAATCTGTCACTTAAAGGAATATAAACGTCTGTAGAAAAAAAAACTCCGACAAAGGAGTATGGTCAAATAACGATGCTTCGGAGATACATACATAGTGACGAATACCCATCGCACATGTGTTATCTGTCCGTGACAACGTTTAGTATTAATCGTTTGAATAAACATTATAACATAGTTACGTAACATGGAACAGTTATCTGAACCTTTTTGTCTTCAAATCGGTATTACATTCTGAATTCCATACTACGATGCATGCACGAGTTAAGCAAATGTGAATTTAAAAATAACAGAAAACTAAACAGACGTTTACGTCAATCTATAGTAGGCCACGCTGGTTTAGAGGCAGATTATTCCGAATCTAACTTGATGAAATATGGGGTGACTAAATTTTTTTCCCAAAAGTATTCTGGAGCATTCTATGTCTACAAGGGGTATAATTTTTCATAAATTTATAGTGCGTCATTGAATATACTAATGATGTGATTAGCGCAGAGTCAGAGAAGCACTTAAATAAAGCTTTACACTAACAGGAGTATACTACTGAGTAATAGAGATTAATATCCCAAAGTACCACCTATGGGGACGTAATATTTCGTTCAAATTTATACTTGAATTACCATTTTATACACGTTAAGTCGTTTCCGAGAATCAACAAACAAAAGTTAAAAAAAAAATTAGATTAAAAACCTGTTTTGCTTATTCCTGTTTTGAATTCGGTATTAATTCGAATTACATGCGAATAAATCTTTTTGTGAAGCAATTTCAACAATGTGCTACTTTACAGAAAAACATATTTTTCAAATATTTAAGGATTTAAAAAGTATTACGTGAAATTTGTATAATTGCAGATGAAACCGAGGGACACAGACGCGCACTAGCAGTAATAACAAAAAATATTTATTTTCTTGTGTGACTTCGAAACTAATCTATCGTGGCAAAAGACACGAGTTGTAAACCAAAGCAGGCGAATAAAACCCCATGCAACTTTGCCTAAGCAAGTACCTTGAGGTACAGTGCATCAAATTATAGAGAAAAACTCAACTCATTTTACCACGATAAAATAAGTCACTATAAATAAGATAATATAAATGTTTTTGTTTCACGGAGTGCTGAAAGAAGCGGTGAGCAAGGTGTGATGCAGACGATTCGACCTTGAACGCTATTCTCTCTTACTCACTTAAGATAGTTATCTTCTCTTTCCCCCTTGTTGCGCATATTTAATTGTTCCCTTGTAGCGCACAGATAATAAAACAAAATATAATAAAATAGGAAAAAAAGAACTTAAATATGGACTGATTAGATAAATGAGTTAACATTGTATAGTACTGATTTCCGTAAGTCACTGGTTGGACACACTGAAAACCAGCGCCATAGCAAAACATGTCATGGTATTATGCTGTGTGCTCCAGTTACCAGGTGACGCTTTGACACATACCGATTATGGATATTTGTATTATATAGTTAATATTATTTGTAAATTATGTCTATATTTTTTCTTATTATATATTCTTTCTTTTATGTTTCTTTTGGTTATAATTTGAATTTGAAATAATAGTCAAAGCTTTATGCGAATAAACCTTTCTTTCTTTCTTGCTTTCCATGGATGCTCCATTATATTGGATTTTCTGATGGCCGTAGACAATGATAACACTCAATAATCTCTTAATTTGGTCACTTATCCTAACACCTGGAAGACAATCACCTGTCCCAAGAAGGTGTCAAGTTCTTGTTCATGGATATTTAATCATAAAAAAGGTAAAGATCGAAAATGTTTCGAGTAGGTTTTCGTACCTTTTACTCCGAATAACGGTATTCACTGAAGGAGCCTCGAAATAACCCGATGACGAAGTGATAACAATGTATGAAGATACCTCAAGAGCCATTCTGCAAAGAAGCCGCTACACGGCGGTACGTAAAATGGTGATGAGCTGATAGTGCGTATAATTTAAGTAGGGCATCGGAACCCAAGGGGCCAATAGCTGACCAAGTTCATGTAGAAATAAGACACTGCCTGTTGATTTTCTTTTCCAAAATAAAGTGGACCTGGATGAGCCCAGACGGTTTCACTAATGACATCTACTTCATTGTGACCACGTCGTCGTAGACAGTAATGTAAAGTAGATGTTCAGTAATGTCTCTCATTGATCTCAAAGAAAGAGGCGTACTAAAACTTAACATTGGGCTCTAGCGTCTTGTCTGATGGAGTCCATATTCTGACTATCGAATCCCTATGCAAAATGTCGAAAGCTTCCACCTCCAATCGTTTTGACTACCTATTCAATAGCGGTGTACTATGTCTCACACACTCGTCTTGGACACTATACGTGTAGTAATCGAAAAATTTTGCTGAATCCACACACAAAAGGTTAAAAATTTTTCTTATCTTGGTCTTAAACTCATGGAAGCACGTACCACAGACCACATACATACAATTGACCATATGCATACTCTTGGCCAGATAACACAGCGAAACTGAAGAGTACAATCTGCCTGTCTGTCGTATGTGGTTTATGAGAAAGCCAAAAAATTATTTTGATCGAAGTTCAGGTGATGCGTGCCACTTCGACAGTGTTGAGATGTTTATAATATGATGCTACGACCCAAACCAACTGGAAAAAGGTGTAAGACAGGGTCGCAGATGCCTTCTAGTAGGTGAAATGGAAAGGATATGGTAAAAACATCTATAGCGAAGACATCGCTAGAGAAGTTAAGCAAAAATACCATAAACCTTTTCGTCAAGGGTGCCAGATTCCATTCGGAAAGCCAGTAATGACTATAGATCTGAAACGTGGTTCTGCAGGTTACTGCAGGTCGAATGAAGAAGCTCTAAGTTTCTCAGCGGACTATGAAAAGGGCCATGCTCGGTGTTTCTCTGCTTTATAGAATCTGTAATGAAGATTTTTACAACAGAACCAGGACAACCGACGTAATCGAAATCTCAGCAAACTGAAGGGACAGGAGGCCGACCTGCTGAATATTCGATTTAGAAGTAGATGGATGAAGGTGACACAGCAACGTTCTATGTCGTAACGTTCTATCTAATCTTTGGGTGGGCTGTTACGAGGATAATAAATATAAAATGGCCTACTTTTCATAAAATTCAATTATATTTCCTCGGTTACGGTAAGCATCATTTATTTATTTTATTTCTATAGAGAAATAAAATAAATAAATGAGTAATAGTATATAGATACATCTCGATATCTTATTAGGGAAGATATTCTTTGGATAGCATTGTATTTTTCTCTGTGATTGCCTCGGTAGATTTTAGACGGGTATATTTACAATTTTTTCTGAATATAAATAAATAAAAAAAATATACTAAAAATTTAAATAAGACAACATATCAATTTGTTACAAAGTCGGTGACATTGTAAAAGTAAAGTATTAAGTATACAATATGATTAGCAAAATATAAGAAAAAATCATACTTGTCCATGAATAGTTGCAGATACAAACACTGCGATTGAATCAGGCCAGGGTATAGTGGTATACTGATTCCACCAGCGGTTCATTACCACCGTCACGTAAAACCCGAGAACAAAAGACAGCGGTATCACATTGCCGTGGAAACTGCAGTAGTTCACCACTCCTTCAAACATCCTGTTTAAATATGACATGACTGAACAGAGAATCATAAAAATTAATTTTAGTTTAATTACATATTACTGGCCACATAGAATGTGCTTGAATATATTTAAAAGATATAACGAAGTTGTTAATTTAAGATTACTGAATCGTCGTTAGGAGAGTGACCAAAATCTGAGACAGATTTACGAGTACAAGCATTTCGTTAAGAGTAAATGAGCCTATGAATAAATAAGAGAAAGAAGTTGGGGGGGTGATTACTTGTTATCATCGTTATTCAAAATTTTTTTAAATGCACATTGATAACAAATTTTACGTTTACGGGTAATCAATGAAATTAGAATATAAACATCCTTTTTTTTTCGGAATTATATTATTTATTACTTATTTTACTATTTATTTATTATAGTCTTTAGTTATTTATTTCATATCATAGTATAATATAATACTACAAGATTAAAATTGTAATGTGTTATTCTTTGGGTCGCATCTGCCATGTAATTTTCAACATGACGTGGTTTTTTAACTGTAAAGTATTTTTATTAATTACAATAGGTTTCCATATTAACAAAGATGAATGCATAAGTTTTATATTAGCAATTAGGGAATGATAGCATTATGCACTTGCCAGGTTACTCGTAGGTTACGTACGTATGTGCAATCAGGCAACTATATTGTTATAAGAGGCCAATGGCCATTACTATTACTTTATATATAAGAATAAATCACAGAAATAAATATACCAATTTAATACTAATAATGATAAAAGTTGACATCATAAAAATATTGTACTACACACTCACCTTTTAGAATGTTCATCTAACAGTAGTCGGTACGTTAAGTTGAGTGTGTAATATAAGAGTAAAAACACTAGTAAGTCCAGCCACACTAATTTGTATATACTGCCTCGCCATCTGAAAAAAGTTTGTATTTAGGGGCGATGTACAAATAATTTTTAAGTACATTAGATCATCTTGTTAATCGAAGATTAGTAAGAAGTCATTATGTAAACAAGCAACTGGGGGTTTGGTAAAATTTTATAAAATTAAAAATTATATTTATTTGATGAATACATAGCAACATAATAGTGTTTATAAATGTATGTATTTGAGAATTAAAATGCTCATTGACCACTATTTTGTATTATTACATAAAATAACATTAGCCTGGTTATTTTTTACCTACTAAGCCTCTAAATCTACCTCCCCCCCAAATAAGTCAAAATTTAGTGTCTGACTTCTCTAATATGAACGCGTGACGAATATTTCTAAGGAATTAAAATAACAGTGCAAAGAAAAAAACAACCTTCATAAGCCTCAATAGAACATTCATATATGTAGTTTTTTTTTGGAATGATGTGTACAATGTATGTCATATATATATATATATATATATATATATATATATATATATATATATATATATATATATATATATGACATCTTGTATACGTCTTGCAGAATATATAAAATTACAATAGTGTATTCCAAATGACATCATTTTGGTGCATATTTGGGCAATATTTTCAATCCAACTTTAAAGGTATATATACATATATATATATATATATATATATATATATATATATATATGGTAGAGTAGATCTCGCAAGAAAAATTCTCCAAACGCTGCCTGGTTGTCTCGAAGATTGTGAACAAGATTTGCGTTACGTTTAACTCGACGTGAATGCGATTCGAAGTCAATACGATAATACTTTGAGGGCATTGACAAAGGGAGGCCCATGCCAAGTAGTGGGTGAAGCTTAATGATGCTGATACCGAGTACGACAGATATTTTAATAATTTGGTGGAAACTAAGGCTCACTTTGTCTCTTATCATCAAATACCTATGTACCGGGTAGTATCTGCCAACAAATCGTTTATTGTCTAACTCCTAATCGGACAGGAGTACGAGTACTGCTTCTATCATCAGCTCTGAATCCTTCGGTCGCAAAACAGGTGAAATTTGCTTATAAAATTTAAGGAATTTTATTGATTTTCTTGCGAATTCATTCAGCGAGATGACATTGGGACCAAACCTTTAAAAATGAATTTTCAAAATCGATGTTCAAATGAGGTAAAAAATATTCAAATTGAAATGGCGAACTAGAAAGAACATAGAAAGAACAATAATTAAGAATGAAAGAAATTTAAGCAGAAGGCATGATTTTAACTTGTTTAATACAAGATGTGACTCGGCAAGGCGAATATTAAGCTGTGATGCTTCGTTTATTAACAACAATCTTAATAACAATCATTAACTATATTATGTCATGTGTAAACGTTTTTTTTATTAATACTTAGCATGGTTTATATTAATACTTTAGTTTTAGTCAAGCACGTGGTAAATTCGATTGGTAATGGTATGATGTAATAATTATTTTTAACTATCGCGGTGTTCCCTGTACTACTCGGATAAAGAATCAGTCTATGTACGTTCTTTACATAATAAGTATGCGTGAGGAATACGTTAACTAGTTTTCATTAAACTGTGTCAAGTACTTCATGTAGGTATAACGTATCTAGAATAAAATTAAGGTCAAGTCTTATTTTCAATGTATAATGTACAAATGTAAGCCATTAGGCTTCAGCATAATAGTATATGGTTATGGTGTGGATTGTCAAGCATGATAGTTCATGCCCGCCATTCAACTATTCTGGAGAACCGCTAGAAAATGCATCCACAATTCTTGTAATTGAAGCGGTAATTGTATTGGTTAAAATAAATAATAATTTTATTCAGCGATGCCAATATTCTTTCACGTAAAAATATCTATTTAATAAAACCAGTAAAATGTCTTTCAATTTGTAGTGAGATTCCATTCTCGTTAATTAATAACGGATTGAAATAGAAATTGTCGAAGTTTCCATTATTTTTCAATTTTCAAATATTTTTTGTCGTTTATTTCGATATCCATGGAAATAAGAGTTAATTTTTACGCCGAGACCAGAAGTATAAATAATATGTTTTATACCAAAGACAATTTGGTTAATTTTTTACATGAGTGACAGAGGATAACATAGACCAATAAAAGTTTGAATAAAGTCTAAAATATATTTTCTATAAATACACCTGAAGTATAACGTCGCGCAAAACTCCAAAACGTTTACTGGTCGTTTGCTTACAAATGTAATTATTTATATATACATCAGAAAGTAAGTATTTATAATTATGGAAATTGAATTATTTTTCAAAAAATATACCATAACCGTTGTTGTTTGACAAATCGTCGCCATCTATAAAGATTACTACAACTTTTACAAATATTAGTAATATACTAGGAAGTCATAGGAAGTGTTGTTTTTTTTAAATGAATTTTATTTAAAAATAGTCACGATAGCCGAGTGGTTGGGTGGTAGGAATTTCGAGTCAAGAGACCCGAGTTCGATCCGCAGATGGCAGGCTCGTACCAATGGGTTTTTCGAAAACTTATGTACGCATTACATCGTTGGCTTGGACGTGACCACCTGTCAAGTTGTCCCGAAAATATCATCGGTGGAAGGTGGGTCGAAGAGACTTAATTGTCTAGACTAAACCACTGCCTACCCCTGTTTTGGGGATTGCGTAAAGATATTTATTTTTTTATTTTTTTTCAGTAATATACTCGGGCATAACTAAGCGTGGCCTGGTTGAGCTCATTCCCTCATGACTTCGCTAAATCGATCGCTAATTTAATTAATTAACAAGATATACGTCTAGATATAGTAGGGACCCTAGAGACGACAAAAAGCTGCCTTTTCTCGCGACAAACTAAAAAATCTACATTACCCGTTGGCGTAAAACCTAGTAAACTATTCTCTGTGTTTTGTAACTACCTCTTCAGTGTTTTGTACCTAAATTTTTACTTGTACTTTTCACGAAAATAACGAACTGACAGCCATTTTATAAACAGTGCTTATGTTGGTAATAGGTCAATTGCAGTTGACCATGAGCAACAATAGGTACAAATTCAAAAGAAATAGGATATAAGATGTCTACTCTGAAAATTATGATGTTATATCTCAATCATTATACCTCCGAACGCATTTTTTTGTCATGGCGGTAGAGTAAATCTTGTGTACCCACGGCCAAACGAAAGAAATTTACTTCATCTAAAATTTTGAAGAATTAAGATAGAATAGTATATGATATTCATAGAAGTTGATAATCATTAATATAGACTTTATGACTATCATATTTATATTCATTAAGTCACGGCAGCCGAATGGTTGGGGGATTTCAAGTCAGGAGACCCGAGTTCGATCCCCAGATGGCCGGCCCGTACCAATGGGTTTATATAGTTGGCTTGGACTTAAAGACGGCGACGGGCTCACCACCTCTCACGTTGTCCCAGAAAATGTCTTCGGTGGAAGTTGAGTCGAAGGCACTTCATTGTCTAGACGAGACCTCTGTCTACCCCTGTACGTGTTGGGAATGGCGTGAAGATATTTCTTATAGAAGTTGCTAAAAGAACATTTACAAACTATTTTTAATAAGCAAGATTATTCGTGATAGAAGCAGATAAAGTAGGGGTTTTGTCGGTTAAGTAAAAATTATGCTTAGGTAATTATGGTTAAATATTTCAATGTGAATTAAAAGATTTTACGAAAAATGTTAACATATTAAACTGCGAAATAGTATTATTCAAAGTTAAGTATTGCTAATTTATAACCATAATGGCGTATGTATTCAGTGCAAAAATGGGAACCACAGGAAGGATATGACATCATTCTCTGCGAATCACGTCATGTTTTCATGTCTAAGCGCGGAGGCGACGACGCTTTATAGTTACACTTAGATTTAACTCTGCGTAGTTACATGTTACGTACATGACAATATAAGTATATTATTCTTACTTAGGGAATAATTTGTTTACTTATTTATATGTTTCATTGTCTTTTTAAGATTAAAAATAAGCTCAATGTAGCAATAAAGAAATTTCTTCGAGGGAACGTTGTAGGTACTGCTTAATTATTATTTAAACCTTGTTGAAATTAATACAAATAAATTTCATCTACGAATGTTTCGGTTAGTTCGTTCACCCTTTTCTGTGAAACAATCCGACGTTTAATGAACGAGGGGAATGAAAATTTAAATTTTAACGCTTATTATTTCACTTCCACGAATCGGTGTTTAAATTTTAACGCTTATTATTTCACTTCCACGGATCGGTGTTTAAATTATACCGGTGTAAGAAAAATATTTTCAGTGCGTTCTAGACCTTAATATGAAACAGATTTTAAATTTTAGAAAAGGAATTTAGGAGTAAATCATTAGCTGCTTCATTCATTAGTGCTGCATCACTGACAATCAATAAAACAATGACTTTAACGAATGAGACATTTGTGAAAATGAGCGATATCACGCAATATCAGAACTGAATGTGAAGGCCAAAGCCTAACGTTGACTCAGAACTACATAATTATTGACTAATATCAGCTATTCTTGGTGTTCTTATTTTTTTCAGAACTACTAAATAAAACGTAATGAGCTTCTTTTGTTTGTTGATTATTCGGTACTTTGGCATTCCTGCATTGCCAGGGTGACGTATGTCATTTCATTTCAAAAGAATATTAAACTGAAAGTATATTAAAGGTTGTATAAGGAAAGAGCAGAGAGCACAACAAAAAGTTTTGTTATAATAATTAAAACAGTCGCATGAGCCAGAATACGAATTAAACAAAACATACAATTTTTTACATATAATTTTTAATAATTATTAAAGATGAGAAAGCATTTAACATAAGAGCAGACGGACAGGAAGAATTAGAAATTTTTGACAGCTGAAAAAGCCATATTCAAACGTTATTATTTAAGTAGTATAATTATCAAGGGAATGTTTATATCTTTTATAACAGCAAAGAGCACGAGATACACAAGGACACTTTAAGTCACAAGTAGAAGAATTTCGAAAAATACGTTTCTTCGAATTATCAGTAACTTCAGTAATTATACAATGAATATTGGCCATGGTCTTAATATTGCAGTGTAGAAACAATTAATATGCTACATTGTCATTTGAGCTTGCAATTCCTTACTGTAACTAAACCTACTATATATACTCAGAAAGAATACTATAATACACTCAGAAAATCGAATTTACATTACTAATTTGGACCTACACTACAAGTACTAATTAATTGTGTAAATGTCTGATGTTAACATAGGTAAACGTACATAAACATAAAGGTTACAAAGAGTTTACTTCTATGTAGGTTACTCTTCAAAAATTTATTATTTATATACGTATAGGAATGTGGTGACGGCTTCAAATCCCGCTCTTGTAAGTTGAAAAACATAATTAAACATAACTTACATGCTTTAAAATCAATAAAATTGCAATAGTTAGCATTGTCTAATTAATATTTCCTGGCTACAAAGTCATGAATATTAAGCTGTAATTTGCAAAAAGAAACGATAGCTCGGAGGTAAGAGCGTTGCCACGGTAAAGGTCGCGGGTTCGAATTCCGCCTGTGTCAGTTGAAATTTTAAACATTACTCTCTTTTATTTAATGTGTTATTTATTATAAACTAGAAAAAAAAACTATTAAAATAGTCACGATAGAGTGGATGAATTTCGAGTCAAGAGACCCGAGTTCGATCCACAGGTGGCAGGCTCGTACCAATGGATTTTTCATAAACTTATGTACGAATTATATCGTTGGCTTGGACATAAAGATGGCGACGGGCTGTCACGTTGCCTCGAAAATATCTTCGGTGGAAGGTGGGTCAAAGGGACTTAATTGTCTAGACTAGTCTTCTGTCTACCCCAGTATTGTGAATTGTGTGAAGAAAAAAAATCACTTTTTAACAGACAACAGATTATTTATTTAAAGGTAAAGCAAGATTATTATGTACTATTGCTGAGCTAAAATTTTTCAGAAAGATCATATCATCTTTTGCATGAACCGCGTGGCGTGAAACATATTATGTACAAGAGCAAAAACACTGCCCACACTACTTACCATGCTAGGCTAGCTATGCAGTAGGCGGAGTGTATAGAAAAAGTTGAATGAAAACAAGATATTAAACAAGTTACTATCGGAAACTAGTGTTTTCTATGTTCTCAACTTTACATTTCATTATAACGTTTTTTTTATATTCGCCTCCGTTTCGTCGTTCTTAGTGTACCATAGAGTAAAAATATAACAAAAAAAAAAACACATCTAAATGTAAGGTTTCGGAGAGGATAATCGATTGTGTTAAAATCTGACACATTGCATGTGACTAATGATACTATACTACACTAACATTACGGAGACGGAGGGCAGTCGTGGTAATTCCTAAGCGTTTTCCTCATTTACTTACTAACTTATTCATGCTAATGAAAACTTTATAGAAAAACTATGCCATAGCCTCAACGTTTAAGCACCTCAACTCTTAGTAATACCAGGAGTAACATTTTCGACCTAATAGATTTTTTTATTGTGCACATTCACCAAACACGGACACGGTAGAACGTCCTCTTCTATATATGGGCATTCATTATCACGACCTGAAAGAGTCCACTGAAGGACAAAACCCTCTCCGTTATAGAAGATTTGGCTTATTCACACGCTTGTTAAAAGAAAAGAGCCGATACCTTTCTCAAAGGCCGGCAACGCTTCTGCTATGCCTCTGGTATTGCGGGTGTTCATGGGCGGCGGTAATCACTTACCATCACGTGAGCTACCTGCTCGTTTGCCTCCCTTTTCTATAAAAAAAAAAAGATTTACAACCGCAGTAACCTTCTCCTCCACCGCACCTAATACAGTACACGCTGCTGTCCGAAAAAAGATTTTTGAAGAAAAACTGTTATTCAGATAATATAAGTGAACTGCGTAAGCATACTCGTATATAGCAAATTTGGTGAATTATGATTGAAAAGGTTTAATAAAATAATCTTACAGCCGGTCTATGGTGAATGAGTGCCAATGCTAACCAAGATGACAGCTAACCAAGAGAAAAAGTGCCTGTAATTTGCCAATAACTTGTTTTAAATAGCAATAAAATTAAATGTGTAAAATTTTCAACACCCAATAATAAACACCTTGGTGGCACCCAAGTAATTATAAATAGGAAGAGTTAGACCAAATAGAAACGACTATTTATTTTTCTTACAATAACTCTTGATGCTAAGCTTAATTGGGGCCACCATACATCGAAACTCACAAGTAGATTAAGCACTGCAGCATATAAGGATATTAAGATGCCTTATTCATTTACAAATGGCTAGAATTGTTTAGTTTATTTTAGTTTTAGTTAGTTCAAATGGTTTTCGTAAGTTTGAATTTTTATAGGAAGGGAGGCAAACGAGCAGGTGGCTCACGTGATGGTAAGTGATTACCGCCGCCCATGAACATCCGCAATACCAGAGGCATAGCAGATGCGTTGCCGGCCTTTGAGAAAGGTATAAGCTCTGTTCTTGAAGGTCACTAAGTCGTATCGGTCCGGAAAAACCGCTGACGGCAGCACATTCCATAAAGTGCAAGTGCGTGGCAGAAAATTCCGCAAAAAACGCACTGTGGTGGAATGCCAAGCATCAAGATGGTGTTGATGGTATTTTTGACTATGCCGTAAGGTTCTATGGTGAAATTCAGCGGCTGGGATTAATCCGAACAATTCCTCAGAACACTCCCGTAGTAAATCTTGTAAAAATGCAAAGAGATGCAACATCTCTTCGCAATGCCAGGGATCTAGCCTAACAAAATCTCGACTTCAGACACAAGTTTGTTCCGGTACTCGTCGACGTTTTCCCGAGAAATATTGGCACGGCCGGTGTATAGGGCATCACCAGTACTGTCGTCTGCATAGCAATGAATATTACTAATTTGTATCAAATCATTGATATGCAGAAGAAACAGGGTTGGCGATAGCACACAGCCTTGTGGGACACCAGCGTTCACAGACTAGGAGTCCGTGCATGCACCGTCAACTACGACCTTGATGCTCCGGTCTGTGAGAAAACTAGTGACCCAATTGCAAAATTTCTCGGGAAGCCCATATGATGGAAGCTTCGAGAGAAGCGCTTTGTGCCACACCCGATCAAAGGCTTTTGCTATATCCAAGCTAACTACCAGGGCCTCCCCCTTGCTCTCTACTGCTTCCGCCCATCGATGAGTGAGGTACACAAGAAGATCACCCGCTGAGCCGCACTGGCGGTTGCTAATCAACTGGTGCTCCTCCAAGTACCTCAAGAGCTGGCAGTTTATAATGGACTCCATTATTTTGGAGAACAAGGAGGTAATAGCGATCGGTCTGTAGTTGCCCCAATCTGAGCGGTCGCCTTTCTTAGGGATCGGGTGCACCAAAGTTGTCTTCCATGTCATCGGGACGACGCCTTCAGAGTAGGAGTACCAAAAGACGCGTTAGAACCGGTGCCAACTCTGGAGCACACATCCTCAGCACAATAGGGGGGACACCATCGCGTAAAGCGTGGTAAGGGGTGCCGAAGGTTTTTTGCTTCGTTTGCCTCGGTCAGTGTGGGAACAGAGCGGAACTTGCCCCCCCCCCCCCCCCGAATTCGAGGGGCAGCCTGAGCATACACACTCAGGCAGCGATTGGTTGAGAGGGGATTCTCGCTGAAAAAGCCATATTCAAACGTTATTATTTAAGTAGTATAATTATCAAGGGAATGTTTATATCTTTTATAACAGCAAAGAGCACGAGATACACAAGGACACTTTAAGTCACAAGTAGAAGAATTTCGAAAAATACGTTTCTTCGAATTATCAGTAACTTCAGTAATTATACAATGAATATTGGCCATGGTCTTAATATTGCAGTGTAGAAACAATTAATATGCTACATTGTCATTTGAGCTTGCAATTCCTTACTGTAACTAAACCTACTATATATACTCAGAAAGAATACTATAATACACTCAGAAAATCGAATTTACATTACTAATTTGGACCTACACTACAAGTACTAATTAATTGTGTAAATGTCTGATGTTAACATAGGTAAACGTACATAAACATAAAGGTTACAAAGAGTTTACTTCTATGTAGGTTACTCTTCAAAAATTTATTATTTATATACGTATAGGAATGTGGTGACGGATTCAAATCCCGCTCTTGTAAGTTGAAAAACATAATTAAACATAACTTACATGCTTTAAAATCAATAAAATTGCATTAGTTGGCATTGTCTAATTAATATTTCCTGGCTACAAAGTCATGAATATTAAGCTGTAATTTGCAAAAAGAAACGATAGCTCGGAGGTAAGAGCGTTGCCACGGTAAAGGTCGCGGGTTCGAATTCCGCCTGTGTCAGTTGAAATTTTAAACATTACTCTCTTTTTATTTAATGTGTTATTTATTATAAACTAGAAAAAAACTATTAAAATAGTCACGATAGAGTGGATGAATTTCGAGTCAAGAGACCCGAGTTCGATCCACAGGTGGCAGGCTCGTACCAATGGATTTTCATAAACTTATGTACGAATTATATCGTTGGCTTGGACATAAAGATGGCGACAGGCTGTCACGTTGCCTCGAAAATATCTTCGGTGGAAGGTGGGTCAAAGGGACTTAATTGTCTAGACTAGTCTTCTGTCTACCCCAGTATTGGGAATTGTGTGAAGAAAAAAATCACTTTTAACAGCCAACAGATTATTTATTTAAAGGTAAAGCAAGATTATTATGTACTATTGCTGAGCTAAAGTTTTTCAGAAAGATCTAATCATCTTTTGCATGAACCGCGTGGCGTGAAACATATTATGTACAAGAGCAAAAACACTGCCCACACTACTTACCATGCTAGGCTAGCTATGCAGTAGGCGGAGTGTATAGAAAAAGTTGAATGAAAACAAGATATTAAACAAGTTACTATCGGAAACTAGTGGTTTTCTATGTTCTCAACTTTACATTTCATTATAACGTTTTTTTTTATATTCGCCTCCGTTTCGTCGTTCTTAGTGTACCATAGAGTAAAAATATAACAAAAAAAAAAACACATCTAAATGTAAGGTTTCGGAGAGGATAATCGATTGTGTTAAAATCTGACACATTGCATGTGACTAATGATACTATACTACACTAACATTACGGAGACGGAGGGCAGTCGTGGTAATTCCTAAGCGTTTTCCTCATTTACTTACTAACTTATTCATGCTAATGAAAACTTTATAGAAAAACTATGCCATAGCCTCAACGTTTAAGCACCTCAACTCTTAGTAATACCAGGAGTAACATTTTCGACCTAATAGATTTTTTATTGTGCACATTTACCAAACACGGACACGGTAGAACGTCCTCTTCTATATATGGGCATTCATTATCACGACCTGAAAGAGTCCACTGAAGGACAAAACCCTCTCCGTTATAGAAGATTTGGCTTATTCACACGCTTGTTAAAAGAAAAGAGCCGATATCTTTCTCAAAGGCCGGCAACGCTTCTGCTATGCCTCTGGTATTGCGGGTGTTCATGGGCGGCGGTAATCACTTACCATCACGTGAGCTACCTGCTCGTTTGCCTCCCTTTTCTATAAAAAAAAAAAGATTTACAACCGCAGTAACCTTCTCCTCCACCGCACCTAATACAGTACACGCTGCTGTCCGAAAAAAGATTTTTGAAGAAAAACTGTTATTCAGATAATATAAGTGAACTGCGTAAGCATACTCGTATATAGCAAATTTGGTGAATTATGATTGAAAAGGTTTAATAAAATAATCTTACAGCCGGTCTATGGTGAATGAGTGCCAATGCTAACCAAGATGACAGCTAACCAAGAGAGAAAAAGTGCCTGTAATTTGCCAATAACTTGTTTTTAAATAGCAATAAAATTAAATGTGTAAAATTTTCAACACCCAATAATAAACACCTTGGTGGCACCCAAGTAATTATAAATAGGAAGAGTTAGACCAAATAGAAACGACTATTTATTTTTCTTACAATAACTCTTGATGCTAAGCTTAATTGAGGCCACCATACATCGAAACTCGCAAGTAGATTAAGCACTGCAGCATATAAGGATATTAAGATGCCTTATTCATTTACAAATGGCTAGAATTGTTTAGTTTATTTTAGTTTTAGTTAGTTCAAATGGTTTTCGTAAGTTTGAATTTTTTTATAGGGAAGGGAGGCAAACGAGCAGGTGGCTCACGTGATGGTAAGTGATTACCGCCGCCCATGAACATCCGCAATACCAGAGGCATAGCAGATGCGTTGCCGGCATTTGAGAAAGGTATAAGCTCTGTTCTTGAAGGTCACTAAGTCGTATCGGTCCGGAAAAACCGCTGACGGCAGCACATTCCACATGCAAGTGCGTGGCAGAAAATTCCGCAAAAAACGCACTGTGGTGGAATGCCAAGCATCAAGATGGTGTTGATGGTATTTTTGACTATGCCGTAAGGTTCTATGGTGAAATTCAGCGGCTGGGATTAATCCGAACAATTCCTCAGAACACTCCCCGTAGTAAATCTTGTAAAAAATGCAAAGAGATGCAACATCTCTTCGCAATGCCAGGGGATCTAGCCTAACAAAATCTCGACTTCAGACACAAGTTTGTTCCGGTACTCGTCGACGTTTTCCCGAGAAATATTGGCACGGCCGGTGTATAGGGCATCACCAGTACTGTCGTCTGCATAGCAATGAATATTACTAATTTGTATCAAATCATTGATATGCAGAAGAAACAGGGTTGGCGATAGCACACAGCCTTGTGGGACACCAGCGTTCACAGACTTGGAGTCCGTGCATGCACCGTCAACTACAACCTTGATGCTCCGGTCTGTGAGAAAACTAGTGACCCAATTGCAAAATTTCGGAAGCCCATATGATGGAAGCTTCGAGAGAAGCGCTTTGTGCCACACCCGATCAAAGGCTTTTGCTATATCCAAGCTAACTACCAGGGCCTCCCCCTTGCTCTCTACTGCTTCCGCCCATCGATGAGTGAGGTACACAAGAAGATCACCCGCTGAGCCGCACTGGCGGTTGCTAATCAACTGGTGCTCCTCCAAGTACCTCAAGAGCTGGCAGTTTATAATGGACTCCATTATTTTGGAGAACAAGGAGGTAATAGCGATCGGTCTGTAGTTGCCCCAATCTGAGCGGTCGCCTTTCTTAGGGATCGGGTGCACCAAAGCTGTCTTCCATGTCATCGGGACGACGCCTTCAGAGTAGGAGTACCAAAAAAGACGCGTTAGAACCGGTGCCAACTCTGGAGCACACATCCTCAGCACAATAGGGGGGACACCATCGCGTAAAGCGTGGTAAGGGGTGCCGAAGGTTTTTTGCTTCGTTTGCCTCGGTCAGTGTGGGAACAGAGCGGAACTTTGCCCCAGATTCGAGGGGCAGCCTGAGCATACACACTCAGGCAGCGATTGGTTGAGAGGGGGATTCTCCAGTACCGATGGTGCTGGTACCCCACTGGGGTAGATTTTTTCATCCGCTACCATGTTTTGGGGGAGAGGGGTGTGTGGGCCTCCGGTTACCTGCACTCACCAGACGAAACGCAGAAGTTTGTTAAACTTCTACTTTACGCCGGTATTCTGTGAGGTCGTGGTACTTCCCCGGTCGAGCCGGCCCATGCATGCAACAGCAAAAGCTGATGTGAACTATGTCTGTCCAAGTATTTGAAAAATGCGTGAAAATAAAAAAAATATCTTGTGACAATCTGCGAGCTTACAAAATCTACTCATCATTTTCGAGTCGAGAGACACGAGTTCGATCCCCAGGTGGCAGTACCAATGAGTTTTTCAAAAACTTATGTACGAATTTCATTTCAGTTGGCTTGGACATAAAGACGGCGACGGGCTCACCACCTGTCACGTTGTCCCGAAAATATCTTCGGTGGAAGGTAGGTCAAAGGGACTTAATTGTCTAGACTTGACCTCTGTCTATCCCTGTATTGGGAATTGCGTCAAGATATTTTTTTTATTTATTAGTAGCTTTCCGCCTGCGACTTAACTGCGCCCACTATTGCGCCCGCTGGACGACTAGTATAAATGGCACTTATAAAGAAGATAATTCGAAGCTACATAAACAACTCATACGTACAATTATAAAAATGGTGATTCTCCTACTTGTTACTTGGCAATAAAAATTTAAATCTTATTGTACACAAGTGTGGTGCCTTTTTAATTTACGTTCTCGCGACAATTGGTTTAAAGTAACAGTTTTATCAAAACATTAACAAATGAACTCAATTTACTCAGGTAATATGGTTTTCTAAACGTCACCCTGTTTAACATTCAATAACTGTAACGTAAGTTAAGATTGCGTAACATAAGAGTTACCGTGTGGTTACGGCGTGGGAATATAACATCCCATTGCTTCCCGAGGATGTCGTTAGAGGCGACTTAAGTGTAAAAGTACTACGATCACCAATCTGCTTTCCAAGCTCGAAGATTATGGCAAACTCTTACGTTCGTTAGAGGCCCCTCTTGCAGAAGACTTTTAACACTTCATCATATTGCTTAAAATATCACAGTTAGATTTAGGCACTATATGGAGCAGTAATGTACAAAGAAATGTTATACACGCATACACATACAATCAGGTTTTGACAGCACTCGTAACTCTCAAATTATAATACCCAGTGTTCATTAGTGTTTAAGGTGTCAATGACACCATTTTTTTTCACCAGATTACACCAAACTATTTCTATTTGTACAAATACTTACAATAGAGGCATGTCTTTGCTTAGTCATCGTTTTTTTTTGTTCAATCAAATGAGTTTCCACTTCCGTGTTGCCGTGAACTTATCTCTGTATTAGAATGTATATAATATATAAATAGTTTAGCCCTAAATAATGTTACCTAAAAACTTTTCTTTTTTTCAACTTTTTAAATCATTTTGAATTTGAAACACGTATATTATTTTAAAAACTTCTTTCGATATTGCGCCACTTAACATATTTTTTTGTGTTCATTATGAAAGTACAATATGGAATGGGGTGTTAAAGAAAATAGGATCGCCATGCACAAAGTATGGAGCCGTAGGTCATATTCCAGACACTTCAAAACCTTGGTATCAGCCATATGTTTGTATATCGTACTATCAAGATATAACACTTGCTTTGTCAAACGCCAGAAAAAATCGGTGTGGCCGCGTGCTGTTAGAACTACAAAGGCTGTTAATGCTGTTAAAGCAAGAATTTCCCGAAACCCCATTAGGAAGCAAAAAAAACTTATCGCGATAAATGAAAATTCCCACCAGGACTCTGTCGGCGTATGATGAAACAAGAGCTGAAGCTCAGTGCTTATCGCCGATGTACAGGACATGCTCTAAATCAATCTTTATAATTAAAGAGAGTGGGTCAACGAAACGATTTCTGTCACGATACGCGGGTACAGACAGATCCTATTTACCAGTGAAAAAATGTTTACAATTGAAGAACACTACACTTAGCAAGATTATAAAGTGTACGCTCACAGTTCTAAAGAAGCTGCTCAAGTGTTTGGAAAGGTCCAACGTGGTCATCATCCTGCGTCAGTGATGTCTTGGTTGGGTGTGTCTTATCAAGGAGTCACAATACTAAATTTTTGTGAAAAAGAAGTAAAATTTCAGCGAAAGTGTATATTATTTTTGTTGTTTATCTTTGTTGTTAGTGTAATGGTCTACAAATAAACTATATTTAAAGAACATCATCAAAGGACTTGTTAAAATTCAAAACATTTGTAATAATTTTACATTTCTATAATTATTGTTGAATGTTGTTGATCAATGCCCCACTGAATATCATCAATAACTTTAAGAATAGCATAGTCAAAGTAAACATAGTCTAAGTGCTGGGTCATTTCTTATAAAATTGTTCAAACATGACTACTCATGTAGATGATGATAGATTAAATAGTGTAAGAAAAAATTAAAAAGAAACATCATCACATTGTTTTTTTTAATATATTTCAATGAATTGTAGTGATAAATGATATTAGATGATACATATTGGTATTAGTTAAGTAATCACAATATTTCACATACATTACATTATAAGAATGAAGTATAAAATATTTTTATATAATTAATTTATAAAAAAATAAAATAAAATCTTCACAATATTCCCAATATTGGGGTTAACAAAAAATATTTTTTTCCAATTGTTTATCTTAATAATGTTTAGTTATGATAATACGATAATAAAACAACTTTATGTTCATATACCATATATGAACATAAAGTTGTTAAAGTTGTTATTTATTATTATTATCTTGTTTTATTATTTTTATAAAATATTTATTTAGTTGTTTTTATTATTTTCGTATTTTTAGACTATATTTTGGAATATATCTTATATAATATAAGTTTCGAATATAACAAAAAAAAGTCATGATAGCCAAGCTGTTGGGTGGTCAGAGTTTCGAGTCGAGAGACCCGAGTTTGATCCCCAGGTGGCAGTACCAGTTTTTCAAAAACTTATGTACAAATATCATCGTTGGCTGGGACATAAAGGCGGCGACGGGCTCACCACCTGTCACGTTGTCCCGAAAATATCTTTGGTGGAAGGTGGGTCAAAGGGACTTAATTGTCTAGACTTGACCTCTGTCTACCCCTGTATTGGGAATTGCGTGAAGATATTATTATATATATATTTTTTTCGAATATAATATATTAACTATAGTAAGTCACGATAGCCGAGTTGTTGGGTGGTCGGAATTTCGAGTCGAGAGACCAGAGTTCGATCCCCAGGTGGCAGTACCAATGAGTTTTTCAAAAACTTATGTACGCATTTCATCGTTGGCTTGGACATAAAGGCGGCGACGGGCTCACCTCCTGTCACGTTGTCCCGAAAATATCTTCGGTGGAAGGTGGGTCAAAGGGACTTAATTGTCTAGACTTGACCTCTATCTACCCCTGTATTGGGAATTGCGTGAAGATATTTATTTATTTATTTATTTATATTTATTTATTTATTTTAACTATATTTGTACTTTGTACCATTGGCTTAGACAATGCTATGATGATAATAAGCTCATCACCTGTAACATTGTCCAAAATAAGCTTTGAGTAGGAATAACTTAACTGCCTAGACTATGGTCTATACCAGTATTAGTAAATAGTCTTTTAGTATTAGTACTGTTAATAATATACATTTTAAAATCAATTATGTTATTAGACATTTTGAATTTATTTTGCAGGATTTTCCATTACTTAACCATTGAATATTGTATGTATAATAATTACAAACTAATACGACAAGATGCAGTCTCCCTTATCAGATAAGATCTAACAACCATGTTCCATCATACAATTACAGTCTATTTTGGATATAGAATTATATAATAACTTACCTATATAATACTTTTAAAAAAGTTCCAAAGCCCCGACAAGTCGCAACTTCACCAGTATATGTTACAGTCATTTTTATATATTATTTTTCTTTGTACAAGTAACATAAATATGACAAATATTCCACGATCAGGTAACGATTTAAGAGAAATGATGTATTAAAGTATATTTAATTATCACATCAAAACACACTATTTACAATACAGCTTCCAAAACTCGTCGATAAATGCTCGTATACACTAATATTATTTAACCATGTAAAACAACATTAAATCACATAATTTTGTTCACATTTTATTTATAGGATTCCAATTATAAATTATATATACTAGCGGAACGTGTATAAAACCAAAAAGAGAATCAACTAATAACGGTTACTTCATTAAACTAAAATACTGATCCTATTTGCTAATAAATAAGCAGCCACTCAATATGAGCGAGCTGTTCTGTCTGTCACAGCTGATCATTTTGACATTCCCATCAGTGTAGCCAACTCTATACATCTGCGTTGCCACTTGCTAAAGTTGCCAAAAATAGTGTTAGAAAAAAGATTATCGAGATCTGTTCAATATTTTCCGATCTTCGATTATTTTAATCGGTTTCGAGAATCATATCGATCTAAGGATCAATGCAAATAGCGTAAATTCACCAAATGAAATAAAAACTGTCAGTAAAGTACTAATTGCAGCACAAACGCCACAAGTGGTGACCCGACGTGAAAGAAATGTGAACTTGATGATTATCGGAGAGTTCAATGAGAATATGGGACAGTCCTTGGATAAAACCCATTTTGCACAAATACGCAAATACTATTTATGTTAATCTGTACGATTAGAAAGACAGAAAGAAAGAAAGTCGTTTATTCGTGGACTGAATACAGCACGAAGACAATATAAAATAAAATAACGCAAGCTAAACTAAAACAACAAATATGACAATCCGTGCTGCAGCATACGACCACGAAATGGATCGAACTCAGTGGTAGCCGGGATAACCCGACACTGATTTTCAGTCCGACCCTTACCTTATGGGAACTCGGACAGCTTATCATAAGTATTTTTTATTATAAGTATTCATCAGCTACAATTATATACTAAAGCTATTTGTTCGTTGTTTTTAAATAAAGATTCAAATTTAATTCTATAGCTACTAATCGTTGCTGTTGCGTCCAATTAAATGTTATTAAGGTATATTATAAAAAACAATGTGAATAAAAAGAAAAAAGACAAAACAATAAAGGCAATAATTACCTTTTGCATACTTCTTAAACTATTACAATGCGGTTGTTATTTATTATATAGTACTTATTTGCTCATTATACAGTATACATTTAAACTTAATCTTAAAAGTAGTAAGCGACTTGAGAGCACGTAATGGAGGCGGCAGATTATTCCAACACTTCGTAGTATTGTACTTAAAGCTACCTCTAAATGCAGCTGTACGGTGAAAAGGATATATTAATTTATAAGTAGATGATCTAGTATTATATTTATTATTTTGATCTTTAGACCAAGTTAATTTATTGTAGAGATATATAGGCTCTTTATTTTTGATTACACCAAAGAAAAGGGTAGCAAAGTGAAGTCGACTGCGTTAATCCATCTTTAATACATTTGCATTATTGAGAAAAGGTATATTAAAACTAAAGCGTGCACAAGCATTTTGGACCCGTTGTATTGCCCGTTTGGTACGTGCTAATAAACGTGGTCCTATAAGTGCGTCTGCGTAATTAAATTTGGAGAGGACGAGTGATTACGAAATTTGTACAATAACTTCGCCTATAAAAACAATTGCGTGATATGTCTCTGATGTGCTTTTCAAATCGCAGTTTCTCATCCATGACAATTCCTAAATTTCTTGCTTCAGCGACGCGTACTACTATCTCATCGTTCATTACTATAGCAGTAAATCTACTACTAACCTTTTGAATTTGGGTAGGTGTCCCTAGGATCATGTATTTCGTTTTTTTCGGATTTAATACTAAGGCGTTACGCTCAGACCACAAGGATATACGATGAAGATCAGTGTTTAACTTCCCGACTGCAATGTTAGTTTCATTAGGCTTGAAGGAGATATATATTTGTAAGTCATCAGCATAACTGATGACGTCCGCGCTGTATAATATAAAAAGCAATGGGCCCAACACTGACCCTTGCGGGACTCCGCGTTCGACATGTAAGCTTTCAGAAATTATTTTATTTTTGCTATTTTGTTGCAGTTCGACTCGCTGTGAACGGTTTAGAAAATAACTATGAAACCATTGAACGGCATTTGTGCTTACTCCATAAAATGATAACTTAGAAAGAAGTAATGAAACATTAATTGTATCAAAAGCACGTGAAAAATCAAGCAAAGTTAGTATCGTAGCCTCTCCATTGCTTTGAGCAGTTAGTATGTCATCTACAACCTCGATAAGTGCAGTGGTAGTGCTGTGTCGTTTCCTAAAACCAGATTGTAGCGTAGGAAGAATATTATTTGATTCAAGGTATTCTCTTAATTGATTACAAACTACTTTTTCTATAACTTTTGAGAGGCAAGGTAAAATGCTTATTGGCCGCAAGTCAGACATTTAGCAGACATGTAACAGGGTTACTTTTTTTTGGTATCGGCTTCACGATTGCATTTTGCCAAAGATCTGGAAAGCTATTCGTTTCAAACTACTTGTTTATTATAGATGTTATTACAGTAACACTGTCCGAGGGTAATAACTTCAGCATATCTATAGAAATGCCATCACACCCGACAACGCTAGACAGCAAAGAATTTAATATCCTAGCCACCTCACTTTCTAAGATTCTTTTAAATTGAAATGAGATGTCAGACATGCGATGAAATTCAAGGAAAGTGAGATGGGACATAGAGACATCACTCCTTCCAGGGACATTGAGAAAATGCTTATTTATTATGTTTGCGTCGTTGAATTGGGAAGGTAGACAAGAATCATTGCTCTTTATACGAACATTCAGTTTTATATGTTTCCACATAATTTTTGGCAGTTTTATTTTTATTTTGATTACGCAAAGGATTAAGCCAATTTTTGAAAAAAATAACAAATTAAGAGAAAAAATTACTTTATAAAAAAATTATTTTCTTAATTTTTTTCTATGCTTCTGTACCAACGTTTATTAGTTACAGCTATTTAGTAATAAGTATGCCTTTTGTACTATTTTTTTATTCCTTGCACTTACAATTTTTTATCTTAAATAGTGGTGTACCATGAAGAATATATAAATAAATAAAAAATATATATAAAAATTATTATGATTCTACAATTTACGGGTATAAAAGGTCAGCGAATATTGTTCCGTCGCAATAAATTATGATACTACCATTACGCTTTGCACATTTAATGGGTCTAACAATGGAAACTAAATAACCAAAACAAAAGGTAGTCTATATTTACATTAACATCTATATAGTCGGAGAACTATCCAAAGGAAAAAATTATCGAAACATACGAAAAGACATCCGGAAAAATAAAAGAAACAATCATTAGATATATTTTAAATTTTCTCTATTTGTGAATTACTAGTGGTGATTACGAGGGGTCATTGTAGAAGCGTGCTTGTCGCGACCCCTGCCAGCCCTTTTCAGGGCTGCAATTCTACACGGCTGCGCACCCATGCCAACGAGGGTTAGGGCGTCCCCCCACGGCGACGCACACCAGTTCGTCCCCGTTGGTGTGGAATGCAGCAAGCAAAGCGACGATGGGGACCGTCACCCGTCACGCACAGCCCGACACGGCCGAAGGTGGAGGACGGAGTGCAGAGTTGGCACGTGGAATGTTAGAGGAGGCGTGAGAGATAAGACGAATGAGATGATTGAAATAATGAAAGAAAGAGAATTAGATGACGTGTGTTTGTCGGAGACCAAGCGGAAGGGCAGCGGTACTGAAGAGCTCCCTTGCGGAGCGTTAGCTCTATGGTCCGGAGTCCCGGAGAGCGAGAGCGCCTGCCAGGGAGTGGGGGTGCTGCTGTCGTCTCAGTTGGTCGATGTTATGACTGAATATAAGGTTGTGAACTCGAGACTTCTCTGGGTTCGCTTTAAATTGGGACTGACGAACTTATTCCTTTTCGCTGTTTATGCGCCGGTAGCTTCGTCGTCCAGAGCTGAGCTGGAGGAGTTTTGGGAGAATGTAAGAAAAGTTCTAGACTTGGTTAGAGGAAACGAAAGAATTGTTGTATGTGGTGATTTGAATGGATGGGTTGGTACCGCTTGGCCAGGGTACAAGTCGGTGCTTGGAATGTTTGGTGATAAAAGGGTTAACCATGCTGGCAAGCTAATACTGGCTGTATGCAAGGAAAAGGGTCTTCTTGTGACAAACACTATGTTTAGTCACAAGAAAATCCATATGTATACTAGAACAAGAGAGAATGAGAGAAGTATGATCGATTTATTCCTGGTGGATGACCGACTGCGAAAACAGGTGATGGCTACGCGAGTGTTCCGGGGTGCTGACCTGGGAACGGATCACTATCTAGTGATTACTAGATTTAGGGGTCTGTTCCTGGGGGTGGGCGCCACCGGACGGTGATATCAGAACCACAGTCGGTCGGTAGCATCCGAAGCTGGAAGCTTCAGGAAGCGGACACTAGGGATAAATATCAAGCAAGGGTAGCCGAAAAGCTGGACAGCATCGATGTCAGGAAAGAATGTGTGGAAGAAATATAGCAGAGCCTTAGAGATGGAATGGTTAGTGCAGCGGAAGACGTGTGTGGAACTGTGAAAAGAGGTAGTAGTAAAAATGGTGATGCATGATGGAATGACGAAGTGAAAGAAGCAGTAAATAAGAAGAAGAAAGCATGGTTAGACTACTTGGCCTCTAGTAATGATAAGGATATGAGAGAGAAGAGGAAAGAAAGATATAAGCTCCAGAAAAATCACACGAAAGCATTGATTGAGGAAGTGCGTGAAAGAAGTAAAATGGAAGCGGACGAAAGGTTGTTGCACAACTTCAAGGAGAATTCCAAACTCTTCTGGAAAGAGGTTGTAAGGACCCGGAGTGGTGCGACAGCCTTAAGAATGAATAAAGTGCTTTCGGGAACCAATGACGTTCTCTCAGAAAAATCGGACGTCATGCAGCGATGGAGCGAATTTTAAAGAGAGATGTATGCGTGTGATGATCTTAGTGAGGGATCCAGGGGTGACGCCGTGACTGGTACGCCAGACTCGGACCTCGATGACACTGAGGTCATCAGTATGAAAGAGATTGAATGTGCGATTAGAAGTTAGAAATGTGGTAAGGCTGCGGGACTAGACAGAGTTACTGCTGAAATTGTCAAGTATGGAGGGCCACGCGTCTGGGATAGCTTTCATCTGCTGTGCAATTTGTGCTGGCGAACGGGGGCTGTTCCGGATGATTGGCGATCCACGGTCATTGTGCCTTTATATAAAAGTAAAGGTTCACATTATGACTGCGGGTGCTATCGGGCGATCAGCTTGACCAGTTTAGCAAGTAAAGTTTACTCGAAGGTTTTGACACGTACGATGCAAGATAAATCGGAAAGATTTCTATGGGAGGCACAATGCGGATTTAGACCTGAAAAAGGATGCACGGATCAAATGTTTTCTCTCCGCATGAGCACGGAGAAGCTTCTGGCTGCTAACCAGAAGATTTTCTGTGCTTTTGTGGATCTTGAGAAAGCATTTGATAAGTTTGTAAGGAAGAAAATGTGGGAACTATTGCCGGGGTATGGTGTGAATGGTCGATTGCTAAGGGCTGTGCAGTTTACTGTGACTGTAAAGCCTGTGTGCGGGTAGGGCATGACCTGTCGCCCATGTTTAGCATCCAAACCGGCGTAAAACATGGTTGTGTCATGTCTTCCTGGCTGTTCATACTGTATCTCGACAGCTGTTTACAGAAGCTGAAAGATAGCTGTTTGGGTGTGAAATTGGGTGACATAAAAGTAAATTTTCTGCTATATGCTGATGATGCAGTGCTTATTGCACCATCAGAGGCAGAACTGCAGGCATAAGTCACGTGTATGAAAAGAAGAATGTGAAATTAATGGTCTCCGTTTGAATGCTAATAAAACTAAGGTTCTGGTATTTGAAAGGGACGAAGAAAGAACGAAGTGCGAAATTTGGGTAAATCAGGAATGTCTAGAACAGGTGAATGAAATTGTATACTTGGGGAGTGCGTTTAGCCGGGATGGAGCAAGGCAAGGTGTTGTGAAAAGTGCACGCATTGCTCGAAGAGGGGGAGGGTCAAGAGTACTCGGATACCTAGACGTGCATGTATGAAGAAGATGATGAATCTGAAAGAAGCGAAAGAAGTATGTAGGGATCGTGACACTTGGCGATCTGTTCTCTGGCTACCCCGTCAGGGATTGTGTTAATAGTGTCAATATTGATTTGAATAAAGTTATATATTTATGCGAAATAAATAAATATATATAAATATATATATATATATATATATATATATATATATATATATATATATATATATATATATATATATATATATATATATATAAATAAATATATATATATATATATATATATATATATATATATATATATATATATATATATATATATATATATATATATATATATATATATATATATATATATATATATATATATATATATATATATTTATTTATTTCGCATAAATATATAACTTTATTCAAAGTTAATTATGGCAATGGAAATTAACCGTGGCCGTTACTTATATCGTTGGCTTGGACATAAAGACGGCGACGGACTAGACTTCTGTCTACCCCTTATTAAAACTACCCCTATTTTTTAAATTAACCAGCAACGACCCAGTATTTTTTTATTTTCTTTTCAAAAAGCATAATTATGCTTACGTCACACTTTTTTTTATCTTCACGCACAATCCCTGACGGGGTAGCCAGAGAGAACAGATCGCCAAGTGTCACGATCCCTACATACTTCTTTCGCTTCTTTCAGATTCATCATCTTCTTCATACATGCACGTCTAGGTATCCGAGTACTCTTGACCCTCCCCTCTTCGAGCAATGCGTGCACTTTTCACAACACCTTGCCTTGCTCCATCCCGGCTAAACGCACTCCCCAAGTATACAATTTCATTCACCTGTTCTAGACATTCCTGATTTACCCAAATTTCGCACTTCGTTCTTTCTTCGTCCCTTTCAAATACCAGAACCTTAGTTTTATTAGCATTCAAACGGAGACCATTAATTTCACATTCTTCTTTCATACACGTGACTTATGCCTGCAGTTCTGCCTCTGATGGTGCAATAAGCACTGCATCATCAGCATATAGCAGAAAATTTACTTTTATGTCACCCAATTTCACACCCAAACAGCTATCTTTCAGCTTCTGTAAACAGCTGTCGAGATACAGTATGAACAGCCAGGAAGACATGACACAACCATGTTTTACGCCGGTTTGGATGCTAAACATGGGCGACAGGTCATGCCCTACCCGCACACAGGCTTTACAGTCACAGTAAACTGCACAGCCCTTAGCAATCGACCATTCACACCATACCCCGGCAATAGTTCCCACATTTTCTTCCTTACAACCTTATCAAATGCTTTCTCAAGACCACAAAAGCACAGAAAATCTTCTTACGGTCCACGGTTTATTTCCATTGCCATAATTAACTTTGAATAAAGTTATATATTTATGCGAAATAAATATATATATATATATATATATATATATATATATATATATATATATATATATATATATATATATATATATATATATATATATAATTAACCTCAATAAATACATTTGAATTTAAAAAAAAAGACAGCATGTTACAGATGAAGTTCATAATGAACTTCAACAAAATGTATTTAATTAAATTTACTTTCAACAAAATTAAAATAAAACATCTAATAAAACTATGGGTCTGGTATTTGAAAGGGACAAAGTGAGAACGAAGTGGTTAAATGGATAAATCAGAAATGCCGAGAACAGATAAATGAAAATGAACGCTTTAAGCCGGGATGGCAGGTATGATATTGATGTGGATAGGTATCACTGTCGGGAACAAAGTCAACAGTGCTCTGACTGCGTTAGTCAAAAGGCAAGTTGTGAAAAGTGCACGTCTTACGATACATAACTCAGTACTACTACCGACTTTATCATAGTAAGTATAATACTATGTATAGTAGTATGTCAATATTTAACCATTAACAAACAATTTACCTTGCATTGTTATCAGTTCTTGATAAATGAGCTTTCCAATTAATCCATCCTTTTTAAGGGGATGGAAATGGCATTCGAAGATTCCGTTACTTACATACAAAGCTAATAAAAGCGTGTTAAAAAGGGTTATTGTATAAATCTGTACCCCGCTTAGCATCTAGTAGAGATGAGATTGACAGTGTAAATTTTAAGTCAGTATCTATTCTAAAGTCGGTTATAGCGGAAGCGAAATTACTGAAAATGTCATCATAAATGTAGTTTTCAGGGATTTTCAGAGTACTTTTAGGAAAAAGATTTCCAATTTGAAATCCAAGATAGAAGATAGTGGAAATATTCTTTTTCCAATATCGTTACGACTGTGTCTCACCATACCCATCTAATTAAAAATAATTAATACCTAATAAAACTAATAAAATGTATTAAAATATCGGTTAAATAAAAAAGTACATTTATCGTACATGTAAATAAGTAATAATTGAAAGTTAAAATCCTACTCAGGAAATGCCACTTTTTTTTTATAGAATAAGGAGGCAAACGAGCAGGTGGCTCACGTGATCGTAAGTGATTACAGCCGCCCATGAACAACCGCAATACCAGAGGCATAGCAGATGCATTGCCGGCCTTAGAGTGCCCCCCCCCCATATTTGGGGGAGGGGGGTGTGTGGGTTACTTGCACTCACCAGACGAAACGCAGAAGTTTGTTAGACTTCTACTTCACGAAACTTCGGTCACAGTGGTACATATTGTGTTCTTCAACCCTCTATCTAAACTGGAAAATAAAAAAAAATTGATGCCATATCTTGTGATCATAATATATCTAAATGTCTCTTTTTGGTTTGAGGTTTTAATATTATATTATTGTGAGGTTGTGGGTGAGGTGAGGCTCAGTAAGGAGCTAATAGCTCCTTACTGAGCCTCACCATATGACGATTACCTTTAATGAATAATGAGACTCAAGTTCGATCCCCAGGTGGCAGGCTCGGACCTTTTTTTTCTTCAGAAAAACTTAAACAATACATATATACATATAATCACGCCTCTTTCTCGTAGGATAGGCAAAGACCACTTCTTTCCACTTGCTACGATTACATACTTATTTCGCTTCGTCCACTTTCAATGTTCCCTTCATACATGCTCTTCGGTTTGGGTACTCTTGACCTGGTTTTTTCAAGACGTCCCTAATTTTGTCTCGAAACTTCATACACTCTAAACTTTATACACTTATGTAATCGTACATAAAAATAGCTTATGTACCATTTATTTCGTTGGCTCAGACGTAAAGACTGCGAAGGGCCCACCACCAGTCACGTTGTTCCAATAATATCTACGCTGGAAGGTGGGTCGAAAGGCTTAATTGTCTAGACCTCTGTCTGCCCCTGTATTGGGAATGGCATAAAGATTATTTATTCATTATTTTTAATACTCTAGTTTTAAATACTGTGTTTCAGGAATTGACAGTATTTCTTCGTAGTATATGTAATTATCTTTATCTTTAGCAGGGAGCTAAAGATAAATGATAATTACATATAATTATACTCATTCTTCATTCATCTTTTTACCGGTCTATTTCTTTATCATACTATGCACTCCGGTTAAATAAACCAAAAAGTAGTGAAGCTATAATAATTCGCATAGAGGAAAAAGGTGCGAATGTCCGGGCACCACAAAAAATGAATGCTGTAAAGTTATCATCGATTCTGGACCTGAAAAAATATGTCTTACATTCTATTTACCCAGTTTTAAATTAAATATTCGTCTTCGTGGCTAGGGTCATATATCTGCTTCCTGAACAAGCCTTATAAATGGAAAGCGTTTAATAAAAACAACCTGTTTGGAAAAGATTCAAGATATTGTATTGCCAGTATTGTTCAAAACAGACACTCGAAATAAAAAAGGAACCTTCCAACCTCCGTTTCTGCTCATTGTATGTCGGGTTCAAATGAGGCTTGGTTATCAAAAGATTGGGGTTGGAAATATATCGGCAATACATACAACAGATACTTTATTTCCACCTAGGTTGGAAAAAATCCTCGAAAAAATCGACGAAACAAGGACGCGTCTACCTCTTTGGCCTCCATGGGCGACGAACTCCTCCGAGTCCACAACCCAGAGGCCATGGGGCCCAAGAAGGCGGGTGCTTGACCGAGCGGTGGTTCGGTGGCAGGGAGAACGATAGAGGAACTCCTCGCAATACCGACACTCATTTCCCACCGCGGCCCAACTCTACCGACTCCTGCTTGAGTCCCGAAGGATAGGGACCATGGCGAACCGCAATAACAATACTCCTCTTCCGCCGCCACTCCACGTCGGCTGTGGAGGGCAAGAAAAGCGGTGCCAAGGCATCGACGCCTCTACAGGGTATCAACACGCATTCGAAGTGGGCTGACGAAGCCCACTCGGAGTGGCCACCTCAGGTTGGCCACTCCTCGCGTAGTCAGGCCGGCCATGTAGGTTCCTTTTTGTACCATGGGTGTCCAAGCGGAAGTTACTATGTTCCACCGCCACGACAAGGCGGGAATCAGTTCGGGAGGGTTGTGATTTTTCCAAGTGTATCATTTACAATGGTCACTATTCTCATTGTTTTATTACCTTCTTTATTCATATGAACAATATTTAATAATTATTATCGTATGAATAGATTTAGCGCTTTTGCAATATAAATTTTATGTCTATATCAGCTGCATGCACCTACAGTAAATTGTCATATGACATTTCATTTTGAAAATAATTAAAATGAAAATTGTAGCCACTTATACATCAGTCAGATTTTTTACAGCACATGTTGCGGAGCTATTTGGCTAGTTTCGATATTTAAAAAAATATTTGTGGGATTCAAAGGGGGATAAAAATTTGTACAAGAAAATAGTCATTTTACATATGGTGCATAATAGGGCTTGTTAATTAGGCCTCTGATTCCCCCACCCGTGTAAAGTCGCGAATATGAAAAAAGTACAATGTGATCGTAGGCTTGGACATAAAGACGGCGACCGGCTCACCACCTGTCACGTTGTCCCGAATATATCTACGGTGGAAGGTGGGTCGAAGGAACTTAATTATCTAGACTAGACCTCTACCAATGTAGTGCGTGAAGATATTTTTTTTACTATATGATAAATAAAAAGGTGAATGGTTGTTACTCTAGCGCGCTAAAACGGCTGAATGGATTCGAATGCCACTAGGTTAACCCAATAAACCTTTTATAGAATACCTTTTGTCCCAAAAAATATATGGTTACACTGGGAGAGAAGTAAATCTGATTTCTATTTGCAGTATTGGTAGTCTGAAGAGAGATATAATAAGCTATTTTTTATGTGGATTTAAATGAGGAATTCAATATTCTGTACTTAAATTCGTGCCATTTACGCCAGCGCGAGTAAAATCTATATCTATTATTAAAACGTAATATGCTTGCATTCTCTTTGCCTATTATATACGAGTATAACTAGCGGACCCTACACACGTTCTTCCGCGGGATAAATGCTTAATATGGCTATAGAAAATAGGGGTTGTACGTAGGAGGGTAAAAATTTAGGGTTGTATGTATTTTTGAATGCTATATCATAAAAAAATAAAAACTAAAAATTTGTCTAAGAAATGACAAAAAAATTAAAGGGGGTGAACCACCCATAACATTTAGAGGCATTAAAAAAGAGGTATGAAGATGTAGACCGATTCTCACAACTACCCGATATCCACCCAAAATTTCATGAAAATCGGTCGAGCCATTTCGGAGGAGTTTGCCAACAAAGACAGCGACACAAGAATTTTATATATTAGATTCCCGTGTCACGTTGTTCCTTACGATGAACTCCGAAACTATCCAATCAAATTTCCAAATTTTTTTAGGTGTTGTATTGCAGGTGTGCCTAAGATCAGATAGTTTTTATAACGTATTTTTTAAGAACACCAAGACATGACAATGTTAGCCAGTGCCGCTAGTTTCTTATAAAAATTCTTGTCATATCTGTACATTGAAGATATTTGAGGGACTGGAATAGGTTACATGACTGCGTCCGAGTCTAAAACAAAAATTTTTAGAATTTTTGTCAGTTTGTTTAAGGTTACTATCAGTAACTGTCAGTACTAGGTTATGGTCAGTTTGTTAAATGCTAAAACCACTGTCCGAATTTTCGTTTACTGTCCATTGTTCAATGTTTTGTTACAACTTCAAAATTATGAAGGAATTATTCAAATCAGTTCAGTAAAACAAAAGATGCAGCTTGAGCTTTTTGTCTTTAAACCGTAGAAAGGTGAAGTTAAATTGGACCTTTATTTAATTTATTTTACGGCTTCGCCCTACGGCTACGCCCGCATCACATATTACATAAAGCATTTAAAAAAGAGGTAATCAGAAGTCTAAGCACACCAATTCCCCCAAGTATAACTTCATTTTTTTTTTGATAACCGTGGTGGAAATGTTTTATGCACGAACGTTCCTTGGCCGGGAGGCCACCGAAACGAACAGTGTCGGGCTCGAATCTCAGATGGAGAAGCATACCGACTAAAACCATCCACGGGATGCTGTTGGCCCGGAGGCCTTTACAGCTTTATCTAAAGAGACTTGCGAGGAGAGACTCGCAAGTTAGAAGTTGAAGACAATAATGGCTGATGTTGCGAAGCGCTGCGTCCCCTAGAACGAAAGAGAAGACTTACGACATGACGTATAACTTCAAATATTACCACTTTCCTTTATAAATTTGCGCCCCACTCTCTCGCTCGACGGCCAGTGTCTTGCGAAAATGCGCACGTGAACCCTAATATACCTATTTTGTTGCGAATTTATTATTATGTTATGATATCCGGAAAATATGGTGTTGATAAAAATCTATTATGTTGATAAAATGCCTTCGCAAATAATGTATTAATTTCGAATAAATTTGATTACCATAAAAAAAGGTTATTGTGAGTCAACATTAAAAGATATACTTATGCTGTCGCGGACATTTGATCAATTCCATCATACAAGATTTTTTCGTAATTTATACCGCTTACCCAGCGCGGAAGCTCTCAAAGAGGAAAAATTTTTCTCTCCCATTGGTCGCAGCGTAATGTTATAAAGCCTTTCTCGATAAATGAACTATCTAACACAAAAAAAAAAAAACAATTCAAACCAGTAGTACCTGAGATTAGCACGTTCAACTAATTTTACGGGACACGTCGACGAGTACCGGAACAAACTTGTGTCTGAAGTCGAGATTTTGTTCGACAAAATCTCGGACTGGGGCCGAATAAATTTAGTCCAGTTCAACACTAAAAAGACACAAGTTTGCGTGTTTACCGCTAAAAAGAAACTCTTCATCGTGTCACCTCGTTTTGAGAGCACTCCCCGAGTTGCCTCAGCCAGCATCGGAATCCTTGGCGTCCTAGCCTCTAGAAAGCTTGGCGTGCTCAGTAGAGCACGAGAGTACTTCATGCCGGCCCACCGCTTGCAACTTTATAAGGCGCAGCTTTAGCCGTACATGGAGTACTGTTCTCATCTTTGGCCGGGGGCACCCCAGTGGCAGCTCCTTCCATTTGACCGTATCCAACGAAGAGCGGCTCGAATCGTCTACGACCATACTCTATCCGATCGGCTAGATCCCCTGGCTTTGCGAAAAGATGTTGCATCTCTTTGCATTTTCTACAAGATTACTACGGGGGGAGCTCCGAGGAATTTTTCGGATTAATCCCAGCCGCTGAATTTCAGCATCGTACCTTACGGCATAGTCAAAAATTTCATCAACACCGCCTTGATGCTTGACATTCCACAACAGTGCGTTTTTGGCGGAATTTTCTGCCACGCTCTTGCACTTTATGGAATGTGCTGCCGTCAGCGGTTTTTCCGGACCGATACGACTTAGGGACATTCAAAAAAAGAGCCTATACCTTTCTCAAAGGTCGGCAACGCATCTGCTATTCCTCCGGTATTGCAGATGTTCATGGGCGGCGGTAATCACTTACCATCACGTGTGCCACCTGCTCGTTTGCCTCCCTTTTCTATATATATTAAAAAAAAAAACAAACAAACTCTTCAGCTTTATAATATTAGTTTAGATTATATGTATAAAGCTTTTTGCTTCTTCATTCAAAAGTCACGAATTCTAAGAGGAAAAGTTTTGAAAAATGCCAATTTACTTTCTATAATTTTTAAGCATAAACAGGTATATGATATTTCACGTTTTTAACTTTGTAAATGACGGGCTTCCACACAATCTTTCATATCTATTATATTCATATAATCTTACTTAATGAAGTCCTACAACATACTTGTAAAAGTCATAAATACAACACAAAAAACAGAGCATTTTTCTTTTTATTTTCGCCACTCCGAGTGGTTGCCAGCCTCGCACTGCACAATTAAAAATAAAATTAATTAATCAATCAATTCTCACGTTTTTCTAAAACTATTCATTTGTGGTTAGAACTCGGCTGCAACGCAAATGTCGCAAATTAGAAATGTAGTTGCAGGTGGTCCGGAACAACAAAATTTTGAAAGTTGTATATAAACGTCTAGGAACCTCTTATATAGAGTAATGAACTATTCTTTGGTTTCCTGCTAATAATTTCTTTTTAATTAATTAAATATATTTATTCATCAAAACTAAATGCAAAAAATGTTCATCATCGTATGTTAAATATCTTAGTGGCAGCAATATACTTACAAATAGGTAAGAGTTAAAACTTTTGATTACGTCTGTTTTTCTTGGAATAACTTTAGATGCAATGCTTCATATGGGCCTACATATATCTAAACTTCCAAAGACTAAACTCTGAGAAATATTTCAGTCTTTGGTGAATAAGATAATAACTTGAAGACACCAACTTCGGAAAACTCATAACTAGCATTAGGTAGAATCAGTGGTTTTGAGGTATAATTTTCGAAATCGGTTTACACCTAACGGAGTTATACGGTAACAAACTACAAAAATACAACCGAATTGACAACCTCCTTCTTATTTTTTTAAGTCTGTTAAAAAAATACATTGGCTGCAGATTCTTAAACCGACACCTGTGCCCTGTACAGGTATCGGCTTAAGAATATGTTACTAAAAGCAAATATCAATGGCTTTTTTTACATTCAGAAGCTTTGAAAATTGCACATTGACACCACATTGTCAATTTTCGTATGTTTTAAAAAAATAAACAAAACTATATTTGAAATCACTCACAACAACGTCTTTCATTTCATATGTCACGCGACTTATATGACATATATTTCATATGACGCGCGTTTGTTTTTGAAGTGAAACTTCTTTAGAATCGTTGTGACTTCAAACCGGATGCAACGGAAAAAACGACAGGTAAGAGACACAAATACAAAAATGTGTAGGATGAAGCTGGCAAAGAATGAGACAGAAATATACATACACTTTTATATTATCGGTCTCTCCTCTTTGTTCCATACTTTGTAGCGCCCCCACTCCCGTCTTCTAAGCATAGTCGCCTGTAATTAGTGAGCCAAAGCGAGAGAGCAAATGTCGCCGTGTATGTATATTGCACACTGTTTAATACTTGCTTGTATTTGAGCATTTAACGTGTGTTAGTATATGTGAAAAGTACGTGAGCAATACTACTTTACACTATTTGCGGCTGCGTATTAAAGCTTTTTAGTAGGATGTCAGCGTGGTGTGTTTGTGAGTACACATTTAACAGTGTGTTTGTGAGTATTTTTATATCTTGGTGTGCTAAATAATAAATTTTGTAAGATGCCGAAAACGAATGCCGAAATGTGTCGTCAATATCGTCGCAAAAAGAATCAAAATAAAATTAAAATAAAAAAAAAAAACAGGAAAAAGTTCAACAGAACGTAGTCGCGAGTTCCGTGCACGTAAAAAACAGTTATTGTACAATCAAAATAGATGTTCAAATATAAGTGTTAATGTGACTGATGTAATAAATGGTAAGTAAATATTTTTTAATCCTGTTTTAAGTATAAAGTAATATTTCAATGTTTTACAATCAATATATATATATATATATACTCAATACATCACGTGTATAACCTTATTTATTTTATTCTGTTTTAGACCACTCTCAGCAACAAAATAGCGTCCCAACGGAATATAATTTAGTAAATAATGATTGTAAGTACCAATAATTAATACTAACTTTCATCATTTAATTTTAAATAATTTAAAAAATGACATTAATATGGATTATGTAACATATGTTAAATAAAATATAAAATATCTTTTAAAATTAATCAAAATACTTTCATTTTTAAACAATGAAACTTTGTAATTATCCTACCCTTGTTATATATATTCATCTCATTCTTTTGTCGATTTACTGAAGTTTCACTTGTATCGTGTGTGAATCGTACACACACCTTTTTTTAATTTTCTATCTTGCCCCCAGAAATTACCACGATTTGCAGATTTCGTCCGTTTACTTCACACCTCTGCGTTTAGGTCACAGAAAATAATGTGACCAAATTTCAACTTGATCGGTCTAATCGATTCGGAATAAGACTGATGAACAAACACACGAGAATCCCATAAGGGTTCAGTTTCTTTATATTGCCGTACGGAACCCTAAATTACAAAGCCAGTTTCTACAAAATGCAACCCCTACAAACCTCATATTTCTGCCCTAGGTTTGTAACGTCGAATCATTTTAGTTAATCGCTTATAGAGGGCACCACTGCGAAATGAGGTATACAGTCTTTAACGTATCACGAAATGACACATCTTATTCTTAGTATCAGTGAATCTCTAGTGGATGTTTCAGTAACTATAAGGTAATTTTCTGTATCGTACAGTCGACCACATTAAGATATTATTTAATCGTAAGGCTTGATGTTATTCCAGAAAATGCAATCTTTTTCGTGATTTATTTATAACTTTGTGCTCATAACTTTGAAGATTTAATATGCCTCAGTGCTGTGCCGTTCCATTTTGTTCGGAAACTAGAGGTGGACATAAATTTCCACAAAACAAAGATAGGTTACAGGAATGGGTCAAAGCTATAGGCCGAAAAGGTTATATTCCTTCGAGACATGCTCGTATTTGCAAAAAACATTTTAACCCTAATGACTATGAATATCCTAAAGAATCTATGAAGGCAAATCGTAAGTAATTCATTTCTCTATTCAATCTAATAACGTCGTAATGCATTGAATATAATTATTGAAGACTTCTATAACGTAGTGATTATATTCTTTGGACATGACAGTAATAATGACAGTGACAGCTTGCTTTTTAAAATTGTAGTACAGGCAAAGTTTACATGTAGATAAAATTTGTTTTAATAGAAATAAGATACATAATTACAGTATGATAAAGACAAATATATATTATACCTTAATTGGTACTATCACTTACTACTCACTTCTACCCATCGTAACAAATCTTGCAGTAACAGCGTTATTCTCACTAACAGTGCGTTATTGTAGAAAAAGCTTTTGCTCTCCATAATCTTCTTTACAAACACACTCCGTTAACACATGGAGATTATTGAAAACACAAAAAGCTGAATTGCAGATATAGGGATGAAAAAAATTATTAAATCAGATTTAGTAGACCACTTGACGTTTTGAAGAATTATATCGTTGAGATTATTATCAAATGTGCAGCGGGGTTCAATATGATCATCACGTAATGTAATTGAAAAAAGCATACAGACAGAAATACTTATGTTTAAACTAAATTTGTTTTAATTTAAGTGATGAATATGTTTCATATCAATTTAAGTGATGAATATGTTTGATAGATGTGTATACGTATGTGATTATTAATCCATAAAAATATATGTTGTAACGAGACCTTGGACATAGGCTTTTCGGCTCTTCGTCTGTCACGGTTTCCTAAAATAAGCTTCAGTATAAAGTGGATCGAAAGGACTACATTGTCTAGACCTGTGCCTACTCCAGTGTAGAAATTGCAAGAAGAAATGAAGGTGATATGGAAAAAGGTTTTCTTGAAGGTTATTATTGTTGCATTCGATAGTTCTAATGAAACATTTATGTATTATGTAATTTATGAACTACTTTAATTCTACTTATTTCTTTATTTATATTACTTGCTCAAAAATAAGCCTTGTAATTAATAGATTAAAACATCAATTCACGGAAGATCAGCGTCGTGGCATTAAGGTAATGGAGAACTATTGATACCTTTTATTAAAGTACATTTTTCTGATCAAATAATTAAAAACGGGCTGATAATAATTGGTGTACGTACCGACTAGTTTCAGACCTATTGGAGGTCCTTCATCAGGGTGATTGGAATGAGTTCGAGTTATCTGAAAGCGGATTCCTCAGTCCCACGCACTTTTATTAATCGGACACTTCGAATCGGGCGATCCTCAATTCCTGTAGTCGGAATTGACACAAGTACAACATGTGTAAGAGTGCATTGGCTACAAATGGCGACAGAGTTACCATCTAGCAAACACAACAAGCAAACAGCGGCCTCAAATTTAGAGCGAGTCCCGACATACTTACCACATGTGCGAGGGTGACCCAAAAATTGGACACCTGTTAGGCTGTAGGTATAGCTTGAGGACAATTTTCCGTCCAATGAAACAATTAGAAGACCTCTACGATCGCCTAAGGATAGCCCTGGCGTCTACGAGATACTATACGATTGCGGCAAAAGTTACATCGAAGAAACGGGACGCGACATTAAGACTAGGCTCACCGAGTACATTTGTAGCGTGCGCAAAAAGGATAGCGACACATCAGCGGTTGCAGAGCATGTCCTCAATTCCGACGCCTCACATTATATTAGGTTCGACAAGTTGAAAGTGTTGGCCTGCGAAAAGAGTTGTGGCACAAAAGGCCTTCTTGGCTTCTTTTAACTTAATGATTTTTTTCACGTGAAGTCACGATAGCCGAGTTGTTGGGTGGTTGGAGTTTCGAGTCGAGAGATCCGAGTTCGATCCCCAGGTGGCAGTATCAATGAGTTTTTCAAAAACTTATGTACGAATTTCATCGTTGGCTCTCGTTTTTCTCGAAAATATCCGATCGGTACGACCTTTCACAAAGGCCTTTTTTCTCAAAAATACTAATATTTTCGTTTATTATTTTTTCCTTTATTAACAATTACTATTTACTTTTTAGTTCGATGCATCATTAAAGCAAGTTTTTTAGTTTTTTGAACTATGTTTTATTACTTTAAGAATAATGGTAAGTTTTTGGTATAGGTAATGGTATAAACAGTAAGAAGTCACCTTAGTTTTTCCTCTTTATGAATTAGAATTGTTGTAGTAGTCCGAACCTTTTTTTAGGCTTATACCAGACATTGGCTAGTTTTTTTTTCATTAAATCCACCTGGGCGAAAGCTAGTAGGAAATGTAACTTTTGCCCAAAAATAAAAAAAATAAAAGCGCCACTGACGTTTTCTACCATGGAATGTATTTACCGTTTGACATTTGATTAATTGTTTATGTTTATTATATAGTTTAGACACATTATATTTATTTGTAAAAAAAAATTAATGTGCACTGTAAATTAATTACGAATTTAAATTTGTGAATTAAAAATATTACATAAAGATAAAACTTACACGAATCTTCTCTTGATACATAAATTTGTGATTTACAATTACAAAATGCCCAAGTTTTGTATAATATGTAAAAAGAAATCTATTACTGGAGATAGTTCACGAAGTTTTCACAGGTTAGTATTAATTTTCTGTTATATTAATTTCCTGAAGACTACTGAAGGTTTTGTGTTACTTTACCAAGCACTTAACTATTATAGATAAAATATTTTTTTTAAGATGTTGCAATCAAAAGAGTGTTGTGAAATAAAATTTATGCACACTTTTGGGCACTTGGTATGCTACTTTCAAGTACACCATTGGTGACAAGTCACTTCAATTCTAAATGAAATTCCTGTTAAAACAAGTATTGCTAATTGTATTTAATGATCAAATAAACATTTATTTATATATAATTTGTCCTCATATCTATAATGTTTTGTTTGTACCATTTCATTTCCTTGTCTTTTAAACAGCATTAATCTTCATTTCAGATTTCCATCAAATACTGAAATGAGACAAATATGGATGAATTGTTTTGGTTTAAAGTCGGTAGCTAGGAGTGCATGTCTTTGTAGTGACCACTTTCATGTAAATACTTTCATAACCGAGCCTGGTGAACGAAAGAGATTAAAACCAGATGCTGTGCCCATTTCTAGAAATAATTTTGAATCAGTGCAGTTTGCTTACTTTAGCGACAATGAATCAGAATATAACTCAGGTATGTAGTTAAATTCAGAAAAAAAATATCTTCACGCTATTCCCAATACCGGGGTAGACAGAGGTTTAGTCTAGACAATTAAGTCCCTTAGACCCACCTTCTACTGCAGATATTTTGGGACCAAGCCTACGATCACATTGTACTTTATTCATTATCCCGGCTTTACACATGTGAACTATTAAATAAGTGATATTTGTAAAGAATCAGAAGCCTAATTTACAAGCCCCATTTTTTTTGTACCAACATTTTAAGCCCGTTTTAATCCCCCAAATATTTTTTTAATTATCAAAACTAGCCAAATAGCTCTGCAACATATGCTGTAAGTTAAAAAAATCTGACTGATGTATAAGTGGCTACTATGTTCATTTTAATTATTTTCAAAGTGAAATGTCATATGGCATTTTACTGTAGGTGCATGCAGCTGATGTAGAAATAAAATTTATATTGCATAAGAGCTATAGCTATTCATACGAAGATATTTTTGGGACAATGTGACAGGTGGTGAGCCCGTCACCGTCTTTATGTTCAAATCAATGATATAATGCCAGCAACCTGGGGATTGAACTGCACTTGGCTATTTTGATTCTTTTCTTCTCTTCTGTATAGTAAAATTTAACTTTGTATGTATTTTAGGATGCTGTTTCATAAAAAAATATAAACAAAAATTTTATTATTAAATAAAAATATTTTATTAAATAAAAAAAAAACCTTAACATTTGAGGTATGAAAAATCAATGTTGACCAATTCTCAGACCTACCAAAATACACACAAAATTCCATAAAATCGGTCTACCCATTTTGGAAGGTTTGGGCGATAAACACCACAACACAAGACATTTATATATTAGATGTTACTATGTACATTTTCACTCCAGATGTAAATATTAATATAGTTTGTTATTTATAAACCAATTTTTAACTGTGTATCTGTTGGGAGTTAATAGTAGTGAAATTGGACAAGAATTTGACTATTATTGCTTCCAAGGACTGCTGGCTAATAGCAATGAAAATCTTCAAATTATAAATGATGAATCATATATGCCACTATAATTCTCAGCATTGGGTGACCAAGCTTTGTTTCTAGATCTAGATACACAAAAAGTATCAAATTGTTTTAATACTTTCCAGATTTTCAATTACCAATGTCTAAGATTACCTCTTTTTAAGTACGGTTTGTGTGATTTCTAAGATAGAAATTATTTGGTTATAAATTATGTATTAAAACAATTTATGAAATCATTTAGGCGTATGTCAGGCCATTCTTCCCTACTGATATGGTTAACCCTTTAATAACATCAAAGCTATTGTTGCATAGATTATTGAACAAGCATTGGGAATCACCTAACTTTATTTATAACTTTAAATATTATTGTGATTTTGTTCATCCCATGCATTTGTTATTTATTTGTATTTTTGTAGAACACAATCATTTATCTTTCTTTCATCTGCCTGAAGTTATACTGCAAATCATGTGTGTATACACATACATACTAACATTATCATATTTATATTTTCCTGAAATCACCCTGCACCAAATACTACTTAGGGGGCGTCCATTTATTATGCGAGGTTTTCTAGGGGGGAGGGGATCAAGCTAAATCTTTCCTAATCTCACTTAGGGGGGGGGCCCTCCCCCCTCCTCTCCCCCTTTTTCCTCAATAATCCAACACATCGACAGTCCATATAGAAGTTTTAAAGACTCTCGGGGGTGATTGTTGAGTAAAATCTTATGGTATCTCATGTTACTCATTTTACTTTCACGCATATTCCCAATATAAGACCAGACAAAGGGTTTTCCATACATAAGATTAGATTTCACTAGGCGGTCTGGTCTAGTTCTGAGCGCGTATTTTACGTGTATTTACTAAGATTATTTGTGCCCCCTATATCCAAGGAAACAACCCCTTAAAGTCAGCAAACCGAGATGCTTAGCCCTGTATATTGAGACCATCATTAGCATGACGAGGGCGGCCGTTTCCTCGTCCTCCACTCACGCTGGGCACTGAGGGATGTCGGTAATACCTAAATTAAACAGATGCATGTTAAATATACCATAACCAGTTATGGCACTATTTATGTCCCAAATTTGAGTTTGTGTGACTCCAAATTTGTAGGAGCATTTTAGTTACAGAACTATTAATTAACTTTAATACCGCCAAGATCAGTATCTTGTCGTTAAATGGAAGATATTAATTAGGTTAAATAATATGGGCTGGTTTCCGCAACTCCAGGACTAAGCGCGTATTTTCCGTGTGGGTGGAAATGTCTAGGATTATTCGTGCTAACCCAACTCCACAAGGAAACCCCGCAACTTTTTATAGGACACCGAGGCCTGTCTGTAACACCCATATTGAACTGATGCTTTTTAAATAAACCGTGTCTAGTTAAGGCATTAGTCACATTCCGAATTTGGAGCTTTTGCAGATGCAGAAACATTTTGGTTAAACTACTGTTAACAGTTGGTTTTTTTATATCACAACGCACAGTCCCTGACGGGGTAGCCTGAGATAGCCAGAGATATACCATACCTCGAGGAACAGGGTAGAGCCCTGCTCCTCCTGGCGTGGTATACAATTAGTAGTTTTTAGTTTATAAGTATTGTTAATATTAACATAAATTTGTCACATTAAGCAAATAAATAACGTCTTACTGTGCCATACGCTTGGGTTACTTCTTCTAAGGCGTCGAAACTGATTTGTAAGTTCAGTTCCTGTGAGAAAGCGATTACAAAGCATAGGGTCACCAATTATCGAACTTCTCGTGCTGTTGTACACCTAGTTCTGCTTGTTCCAAGTCTACGTAGATTAGAGCCAGTTTCAGTCAGAGCCAGTTGAATAATAAATATTAAACACTATCAATATGGTTTATGGAAAAATATTTATTATTAAGGTTTATGCATAAATGATACATTAAAAACAAATTTTGCTTTTGTTTCTAATCTGTCATATAAGTGGGTATATAAGTGGTGGTGGACAAATGCAGAAATTTTGTAGTTCCATCTTCGAAAGTCTCCCTTTTTTCAAATTTGATTTTTTATTATGACAACCTTGTAGCAAATAAGATATTTTAATAGCTTTATTTAATAGTCTACTAAACACAATTGATTTAATTAAGCTAGCATTTTTAGTTTCCGAGATTTATAGGTTTTTTAAGTGACCCGGATTCATTGCTCTCGAGTGTATTATCGATATCACCATGTACTTAATAATTATTTCCATAATTCTACACAAAATCAAAATAATAATTATTTTTAACCGAGAAAAATCAAAAAATGAGGAGATTGTCACTTAGATTATAATATTTTTTTAGTTTGTTATCTCATAACTACATCATATTATAAACCGATCAAAAAAATTCGATTTTCGTTCGAAGGGTTGGTATACACCAAAGTTAATTCGATTGTCACAAAGAGAAGATCTGATGATGGGATCCCAAGGGAATAATTTTTGAGGAAGGCTTTTATTGAGAGTATTTAATCTCTTTAATTGTGTAATTTGCGTGCATGACACAGACTCCTGACCCCTGATGCATGACTCCTAGGGTCATGGTGGTTGCTGAGTAGATGATGTAACAGATATCCTTAGCCAACAGCCAGCTCCGTGCTCTGCGCGGCCAAGGAACGTCCACCGTGTTAACTTACGATATGTACGTACGTTACTTCAACGAAGTTAAATTCACGAGGAGGTTGTGTATTTTGCGGCAGGTTCAAAACCTCAGGTTCCGGAATATGTCAGGGTAACTTACTGAGCTACTTACTGTGACATACTTGGATTCACCTTAATACTTAATTCGTTAGTAGCTATCAGGTCGCGATAAGTAGCAAGTACAGGGGAAGATAGTTTACAATCAGGTAGAGCTAAGATATATGAAAACTAATAGACTGAATAAAAATAAAGAAAAAGAGGGGCGACAACACGCAACGTTGTGGTACGCAGCCATTTAGATAACACCGAGAGGATTATGTATCTTCTATACGAGTACGCTGTTGGCGTCCAAACAAGTAACTACGAAACCAGTGTTCAACGCGTTGCTAAAGTCAAGAAGCATGAGGATCACCTAGTCGAAAGCCAGAGTGATAACATTTTTTGAGATTGTTTTTGTTCAGAAATTTCCCAAGTTGCTGTTGGAAAAGACTAGGCTATTAGAAATGAAGGACAATATAGAGTAATCAGCTCAGGGCTAAGTAATAAAGGTTGGATTTTTTGGGTAATGGAGTAATTTGAGCGTCTTCCCAGAGTGTTGGAAAGGTACCAGAAATTAAAAAGTCATTGAAGATTTTAGTAATTATTGGAGTTAATAAATCAAAAATAGTGAGAATAATGTTCCTGCGAACATTGTTACTTCTAATAGCAGCCGAAGTAACAGTACAAAACATAATACACATGACACAAAATATGTTTATTGTGCCTTTACAATTAAGACTAAACCTTTATATTTATATGAAAAGATGGTCAAGCTGTACTAATTCTTTAAAAAAAACTCACAGATTTGTTCACTGTGTAACGATTTTCGTCTTATTATTAGCTACATCCAACGTCCGGTCTTCCACTGCGGCCTGGATGTCCTAAAGCCCACAACAAAAGCCATAAGGTTCTACCTTGGCTGTTGTGAGAGATAGCGCAATTGTATTTATAAAGTCACATCCCCTGAAAGTTCCTTTTAATGTGAGGAAAAGGATTTTTGAACAACACATGAGGAAAAGGATTCGTAAAAAAAATAAGGTAGTTCCGCATTAAGAGGAAGTAGAATCCTCATCAACCCTAGTCTCAAGTATCAACATAAATTAATTATATTATTTGATTGAATATGTGCATTATTGATACCTTAAAAGCAAAGTTGTAGTTTATGTTGAATATGTTGTTGTGTTACAGTATCCGTTTTAACAAACAATTGTCAAAACTTGTATTAACCCGAAACTAAAATTAATAAGATTTCTAAAAAAACTAGTATCGGTTTTATATTTGCCTTTATCGTACTGAGCCAAATTAATACATTATTACCCTGAATTCATTGATCTTGCGATTTTTATTAATTTAAGAATTCGCAATAATTTCAAATAAGCATCACACTTTTCAATTACAGCAATTCTTTTACTAAAGAAAACAGCAGTGCCTAGTAGATTTGTATGGACTGAAGGAAAGGATTTTTTTAGTGGTAAAAGTGAAATATGTCTTATAGAGTCCCTTCAAAATTTAAAAAAGTTGAAGAAAATAAAAAATTCAAAAATGAATCAAGAAGATGCAGCTAGTCCTAGAGATGGATCCATAGGTATTTATTTCATCAAAATGTTATCATCTCTTGTCGTGTAATGTCGACTTAAGAATTCCCAACTCACTTTCGTCCCGTGGGTCGATGATGATTCGACTACACTTAAAAACTTCTTATTTTTTCAGTTTTTTTAAACCATATTTAACGATTGAAAAAGAATTCCAGTGGTCCCAATTCAGTAGCTAGTGCATTAATCAAATTATTGATCAAGTCTGTTTTTTTTTTTAATAATTAATTGTCATTTTGTAATTTGCTCGCGTTCGGCCTGCAATTAGTAACATAAAATGAAAATATAAGGTTTAAATTATTTTTATTAAAAATTTAAATTATTTCAATTTAAAAAATATTTCATATTCAATACAATATCTAAATATCATCCGCAGAGATCGTGGTTCTCGGCGACTTCAACGCCCACCACGCCGAATAGCTGCAATCTCGAACCACTGATCATGCGGGGAGATCTGTTTTTGACTTTGCCTTAGCATATGATCTGACACAACTGGTTACTTCGCCAACGCGGGTTCCGGATGTCGAAGATCATACACCTTCCCTGCTGGATCTTCTGCTGACCTCTCATCCGGACGGCTATGTGGTCTCCGTCGATGCCCCTTTGGGTTCATCGGACCACTGCCTGATTCGGAGTAAAGTGTCTATCATGTACCTATTGCGGTCGCGACATGCAGGCCACCGCCGTGTGTGGCACTACAGGTCGGCAGATTGGGAAGGGATGCGATCTTTCTTTGCATCCTACCCATGGGGGCAGGTCTGCTTCTCGCTGGATAGTCCCGACGCCGTTGCAGATTCCGTCGTTGAAGTGGTGCTTCAAGGAATGGAACTGTTCGTTCCTTCCTCTGTGGTGCCCATCGGTAGCGCCTGCAGTGCTACCGCGCCTGGATTAATGCATTGGCGTCCCGGGATTCAAATACAAGCGTTTTTAAGAAGAAGTATAACTCTGCCGCCAGGTCCTTCAAAAGAGTAGTAGCTGCGGCGAAGTCCGAGCACATTGGCAGAATTGGCGAGAAATTGGTTCGTCTTCCTTCGGGAACTCGTGCGTTCTAGTCCCTCGCCAAGGCTGTCCAAGGGAATTTCAGTCAGCCATCACTACCATCTGTGCACAGAGAGGACAACTCGCTGGCCCATGACGCAAAAGAGAAAGCCGATCTTCTAGGTTCTCTTTTTCCTTCCAACTCGACTCTCGATGACAGGGGAACTCACCGCCGACCATTCCGTGCAGTGAGTGCTCTGTGCCGGACATCCGGTTTTTCCAGAGCTCAGTGAGAAAAGTCCTCCTCTCCCTGGACATCCAGAAGTCGAGTGGGTCCGATGGTATCCCCTATTTTGTGCTGAGGATATGTGCTCCAGAGTTGGCACCGGTTCTAACGCGTCTTTTTCGGTACTCCTACTCTGAAGGCGTCGTCCCGATGACATGGTAGACAGCTTTGGTGCACCCGATCCCTAAGAACAGCGACCGCTCAGATCCGGGAAACTACAGATCGATCGCTATCACCTCCTTGTTCGCCAAAATAATTGGAGTCCATTATAAACTGCCAGCTCTTGAGGTACTTAGAGGAGCACCAGTTGATCAGTGACCACCAGTACGGCTTCCGTCGGGGTCGCTCAGCTGGTGATCTTCTTGTGTACCTCACTCATCGATGGGCGGGGGCAGTAGAGAGCAAGGGGAAGGCCCTGGCAGTTAGCTTGGACATAGCAAAAGCCTTTGATCGGGTGTGCCACAAAGCGCTTCTCTCGAAGCATCCATCATGTGCGCTTCCCGAGAAATTTTGGAATTGGGTCACTAGTTTTCTCACAGACCGGAGCATCAAGGTCGTAGTTGACGGTGCATGCTTTGTGCTATCGCCAACCCTGTTTCTTCTGCATATCAATGATTTGTTACAAATTAGTAACATTCTTTGCTATGCAGACGACAATACTGGTGATGCCCTATACAACGGCCGTGCCATTATTTCTCGGGAACACGTCGACGAGTACCGGAACAAACTTGTGTCTGAAGTCGAGATTTTGTTAGACAAAATCTCGGATTGGAGTCGACTAAATTTAGTCCAGTTCAACCCTAAAAAGACACAAGTTTGCGCGTTTACCGCTAGAAAAAAAACCCTTCGACGTGTCACCTCATTTCGAGAGCACTCCCCTAGTTGTCTATCGATCCTCTGGCATTGCGAAGAGATGTTGCATATCTTTGCATTTTTTACAAGATTTACTAAGGGGAGTGCTCTGAGGAATTGTTCGGATTAATCCCAGCCGCTGAATTTCACCATAGTCAAAAATTACGGCATAGTCAAAAATTCCATCAACACCATCTTGATGCTTGGAATACCACCACAGTGCGTTTGTCGCGGAATTTTCTGCCACGCACTTGCACTTTATGGAATGTGCTGCCGTCAGCGGTTTTTCCGGACCGATAAGACTTAGGGACCTTCAAAAAAAGAGCCTATACCTTTCTCAAAGGCCGGCAACGCATCTGCTATGCCTCTGGTATTGCAGATGTTCATTGGAGGAGGTAATCACTTACCATCACGTGAGCCACCTGCTCGTTTGCCTCCCTTCCCTATAAAAAAAAAACAATGATATAGACATCTCTTAAATTTAAAGGGATGCCTATATCTTTATTTAGTACTCGAAAATTTATTATAGATGGTGCTGCAGAGTTGTAGCAATTAATTCCACTTTTATCGACTTTTTCTTGGTATAATGTCATTATATAATACAAAATTTTCAGGGTGTTCTTATACAAAATGTATGCCTCTCTAATATATATGCATGCTTTGGGAAGTATTCTTAATACTTTAAATAATGAAGGAAAACTATCCATGATGAATAAATATTGTATGTTATTCTAATGACAGTAATATATAAATATAAATGTTTCGATAATGAATATGTGGCGCCCAACATTTCTGTATTGCCAGTATTAGAATGAATTTCCGCAATTTTTCAATTAGTCAATGTTATTAAATTATTCGTGGACTGTTTTGATGCTTATTTTGGTATTTATTTTAATATCGCATAAAAATTTTTTGGGGTCTTAGATATTGAAAATAGGGTGCGTAGGACTCCACGCGTCAGAAGTGAAACTTTTTAGGTTAGAGTCGCCCTTGACAGAGAGAGAGAGAGAGAGTAAGCCGTAATTCCCCTCATGCCGTCACACTGCTCATTCCCATTTGACTAAAAAGGGATCGCTAAAAATACTGCTTAAGTCTTAAATAAAAATAATTATATATTTTTTTTTATTTATTATTTAATCTTTTTAATTTATCTCAAATATTGCTTACACCCCTAGTTTAATACTCACTGGTGCTTAGATCCTCAGGAACTTGGTTGCCATAAAGACATCGCTTTTTAGCGATAAGGCGGCCAATTGGAACGCTTCTAAATTTTTTCTAGGTAAATAGCTTTCTTTGATTTCTGTTTATTGGTGATTTTAATCATTCATTCATTCATTATATTTGAATGTACTAGTAAGAGAATTAGTGAATAGTTATGATGATATCATCATATTTTCCTAAAAGTCTCTATTCTCCCTCCATCACCGGAAAACAACTGCGATTAGTTGGTGGGGTTTTATTCTGTTGGGTATTTTGAAAATTTTTACGGCGGATAACCTTGTAGCCAACGCCATATATATTATGACTTCCACATTGAACTCGATTGTCAAAAAATTAAAATGGCCGAATTTGCCATTTGTTGCAGTATTTTTATGCATTTATAAATAGTAAAGATTTTAATGTTATTCTTTATACTTAGTACTTGTTAGATTAGTTTTCATAACCCGTGTAACATTTAGTGAAATTTACTTATTGTTCATTTGTCAGCCAATTCTACAATGAGCGAAACGACCAGTGAGATTTCTGCAGAGACTGAAAAGCCGGTTCAACATAATGATGAAGTTAAATTCCCGCCCTTCCCAGGTACGATAATATGATTAATCGATTAATTTCCGGATAAACATAGACCAATTACTATTCATTATAAATTATTAAATTTCAAACGTATATTTACATTCGCTACATTTTTCATAAGCTTCGTTCTCTTAAATTGTCTAAGTATTATGTATTGTTGTAAAAATAAGTAAGTATTGCAATTGTCTAGTATCGTTATTTAAGTGATTTTTTTTTGCTAAATATTAAATCTAATTAAAAAAAGTAAGAGACACAAACAAACAAGTATAGTAACATATAACAAATAGTATAGTTTGTGTGCATTTTCATAAATTGCTACTATGAATTGTGGTTCCCCTTTCTATCAATTATTTCTATTTTGTTAAATATTTACATACTTCTTTATTGCTTTTAATTTCTTAGACTTGCAGTTTTTGTCATGGTAAGACATTCAAATTTTCTTATTGTTCAACAAAACTTAGATTTTCTTTTGCCTTTGCCTAAGAATAGGAAAACAAGGTAAAATAGAAAAGTAAGTTAACTTTGATTTGTGTTACCAGATGGAATACATGTGTATAAGATTTTATGTTGATACTGTTGGGACCTGTAAATCTTAACTTGGCCCATCAATTAAGCAGAATCCTTCTACTTGTCACCACCACTGCAATGCTTGTATCATCCTGCCTTCACACATCACAATCCTTTTATATATTTTGTTATTTTTTTGTATTAAAGAAATTGTTTGGTTGCAGATCCTACAGATTATGATTTTGATGATGATATAACAGAAGAAGAAAGGAATCATTATAAGGAAAAATTTAAAGGTAAGTTCTGTTTAATAATCACTATTATGCTTATATCACTAAATAGGGGTTGTATAAGAGGATATGCAACTTTTATGACTCTTACTTACAAGATGGTCATCATCATTCCTGTATATTTGGGTGGATTTGCCTTAATTGCTGCTTGACCTCTCTTGAATTCATACAGTTCTTATATATTTGATTTATTTAATATAATGCTTGATAATCTTAAGCCCCTTGGCTTGGCAAGCAAATTGACAATCACAGAAAATCACTGGTCACTGGTATTTTTCCAAGGCTGTGGTATATTATTATTTTTATTAATCATTGATTTAAAATTTCACATTTAATTATTTATCTTTTTAATTTGTTTTGTAATAAATTAATGCATATTATTGACTCTTGTCTTGTCATATACATTAGTATTATTATTATGCCTGGTGCAGGAATGATGATCTCATATTGAAAAGGAAACTAGGGATTGATCACAAAATGTGATCTATCATCTACAGGTAGGATGTGGCTTTCACCACAATAATGTCAAACCAAATATTTAGCCCCAGAAGTTGGTTGGAAGTGTGAATGTAGTCATCTTACACTTGCCTTTCCCCTCAAATATTCTCCTGTTTTAGTCTCTTCAGAAATTTTTGAGGTGTTAGTCAATATCAAGATTTGACAGTTAAAACTACTTGTCATTAATTTTCCCAAAGCTTTACAGCAATGCGATTATAGCACTTCGTACATAAGGACAAAATGCATCGCCACTATTTTCCACTCATCTCCGTTTTTAGGCACATCTTGTTCTAGTTTCTCCCTGACCTGCAATCCCATATGATGCAATGAACCTCTCCGACAACAACCCTTTTCATTCCTTTCTATTTTTGTAACACTGCTATTTGGAATTGTTTCTTGAATAAATAATGTCACCCATCTTCACTTCACATGGTAAACAAGTGATTGGTTCCCAATGGTAATTTATAAGTTAATTTTTAAGTATATCATATTCACATAGAATGACAGACATAATAGATAGAATTTATTTATATTATGTAAGTGGTACATAGCTTTTTGGTATTTTAATTTCAGATCTGAATAGAATCAAAACTCAGAGATTACATTGCTCCGCTTGTGATCGACACTTAGGATGTGCAGCTCGTAATGAAACCGGATGCGTCCACACCCTATGCTCCGTACCCTTGTATGTCATACATGTCATACTTTTTACAATAGTGGGGAATTTGAAAAAGGTGATGATGGTTCGGAGCTATATTGTAGGTGGTGTGGACAAGGTGGTCAAGTTTACTGCTGTTCTGATTGCCCACATGTGTTTTGTGCGGTAGGTTATTGGTTTCATTTTTATCACTTGTAGATTTACAATTTTCTAATTTGTAATAAATAAATTGTTTTAACTGTAGAGATGTATCAAAAGAAACTTGGGATCACCAAAAATAAAAGAAATTGAACAAGCAGATGATTGGAAATGTTTCAAGTGCAACCCTAAATGCTTATGGGATCTCCGTGCTATCTGCTGGGCTGTTTTACGCTACTGTGATCAGAAAAACAAGTAATTTTTTCTATACATATGAAAAAAGAAGAACTAATTCTTTATTAAGTAGTTTTTATCTTTAAAATTTATTTTTTGTTTTTTGTCTCTTATATTAAAATATTATATTTTTAAAGATATTTTATACTAGTTTATATTTAATGATAATTGTTTATATTGACAATAACATAAACCAGTAGCACTTATTGGTGGAGTTGCCAAAACCATCCTGTCTAATCTAATTCTAATTGCATACCCCACTCATATCTGTTAGACCTTGTATTTAATTCTGATTTCATTTTAATTGAATTATATTTCAAACAATTATTTTCTAGTTTAGGAAGTTATGATCCTTAACTTACATTATTTATTATGTTACCAAATCCTAATATGTATATTATTAACAATGGTTTAATAGTGTGTTATATTTAAGAGGATTTTTTGGATATTTCAAATTATGAAATTAAGTTAAATAATATTATGTAGTCTAAATATAAAAAAAGTTATTAATTTATTGTGTATGGAATTAGAGGGCTTTTTGTCTGATTATTATTCTGAAATTAATATGTGTTTTATTTCGATGATAGAATTGCATACAACACTCAAGATCCTGAATTAAAAATTACATATCAAAAGGATTGTGCAGTAGATTATTCCGAATGTTGTAAAAATAAATTAAAGAAGAAAGAAAAGCCTGAAATAACAAAGAAGAGAGAGTCTGAGAGCCAAGAAGCCAAGCAAGCAAGTATAGCCAAGAAGACCACTGCATCAATAATTTCCAAAATATCTCCAGCGATTCAGGTAATGTTAAGCTTACCTCTTAATTGTGCACCTCTAAAAAGTTATGGTAGCATACATAAATCATCATTTAACACTCAAAATATGCAAAATCTATCTTTTTTGATGTTTATAAAATGTTAATGGAAGTTACATATTTATACTTCATAGAAAATATAAACATAAACTAAGAATGCAGTAATTTATAAGTGTTTTTTTTTTTTAGTTAAAATTTTAACAATTTTGGTAGACACCCATTTGCTCAGGCCACACGTGTTTTAGAATTTCAAACATGTCTTTGTTTTTGATCCATCCAGGTTTTATATCAGGTTCAGATATTTTTCGAATGATTATGATGATATTTTTATGATATTTTTGAAATTTCTATTTTTTGAATGCTCGATCTGGTTGCCATAAATCATCAGCACTCTACAATATAATATATATGTAAATGTGTATACATATATATGTATAAAAAATTAATTGTTTATCTTAGGTGAAGAAATTTGCAGCCATTAATCCTGATGACAGGCAAGAAAAAAAAGCACAGAAAAGGCCTGCTAGCCCAAGTCCAAAATCAAAACCAATATTAATAAAGAATTCAGTGGGATTATCTGGCTCAAACGTTTTGAACCCAATGAGTCTATCTAATCCACAACCTAAAAGAATGAAGGTAAGCTTAAGATTACATTAGATTTTGTTACATTTAGTGCTAGAAAAGATTATTTTATTTTTTTTTTATTTTATTTCCTGTTTTCAGATAACACCACCACCATTGATGAATAATGTGAGATTTGGCAATGACCAAAAACAGATTCCAATTTTAAATCCTCGCATTAGGCCCAAAGGGCTACCTATTCTTCCAGCTCAATATAATGGATTTACTAGCCAAAACCCTTTCAACAATATTATGGTTACAAATGATAACATTAATTTATCTTTGGATAACTTGACACAGGTAACAAGTATCAAAAATTACTACTTAACACCATTTATCTCTATTACATTTGTTTATATTTTGTATCAAATATGTTTGACACCATATACATAGCTGGTTACTTCTAACATTTAAGGATTTTATAAGCATATAAGTTAACAAAATTTTATGAAAATCATACATCTCGGGAGATTATACAAACAGACCATTGATAAGCTACTTCAAGGTCGAACTTAAGTATCTGAGCGATTGGATAGTTGACAAGCAACATGGAAAGTTATTACGACGTATTTTAACTTATTATTACATCGTAATTTAACTTATTATTAAACTTATGTAATAATAAGTTAATTTACACAACTTTCCAACTTATTACTAACTAGTAATCCCGCGGTTTACCACTTAACGCGGACTACTAATATTTTTCTGAATGAAAAGTAACCTAATTTACTCCTTATAACATCAGCTATCTACCAGTGAAAGTCCCGTCAAAATAGGTCTTGCCCTTTCAGAGATTAGCCAGAGCAAACAGACAGACAAAATTTATAAACCTTTTGTATATAATGTATTATATGTATATGGTAGTATATATATATATATATATATATATATATATATATATATATATATATAAATATATATATAAATATATATATATATATATATATATATATTTTATATATATATATATATATATATATATATCATGTATTTAGGTGTTTTCTTTTCTATTTTCTCCGCTTTTATTGTTTAGATAGTTTACTATATAGTATACTTTTATGTTTTAGAGTTATAAAACCTGTCTTTAGTCTACCTGTTCTGTTTCATTATATATCAGCATAAGGTATACATATCAGCGTAAGATATAGCTTGCAGCACTCTATTCAGTGTGTATACATGCTAACATAGGTTACTGTTTAAAAAAACAGGTTAAGTGAGGTATTTTCATTATCAAAAGCCTACTTACCTGTTCTATTGGTCAATCAGCAACATGTCTTCTTTAGGATATGTTTTGCAGTGGTCCTACTCTGAATAATTAAAAAAAATAAAACTTAATAACTTATGAAAAAATAATATTTAGTTTAAAGTTCCGATAACCAAGTGCTTGCTGCTTGACTCGGGTGATCAATGATTCGTGCCAAGAGAGAGGGTTGTACCAATGGATGTTTCAAAACTTATGTATGATTCATATTGTTGGTTTGAAGATAAAGGCAGCCAGCTCATCGACTGGCTCACCACCTGTCACTTTGCCAAAAAATGTGACCTAACAATCTCAAACCTCTGCCTACCCCAGCATTGGGAATAGCATATTTTTTTTAATAACTTACCAACGAATGGCATGGTATATGATATAAATGACGTACAGACTTCTACTGACTATAAGTAGACAAAATAAAATATGTACAAATAGTCTATAATTCCAATCATATGTATTTTAGGGCTTGGACATGACAGCTGTAGCAGCTATGTCCAACACTAGTCAAGATGATGATGTGGTTTGTACACCAGACCTACCTTTAGAACCACTGTGTGAGGTAATTTATTGCAATACATTTCTTAATTAAACATTTTTTTCTTAAGGTCTTTTCATTAAATTATTCCTCTGACAGGTGACAGAAGACAATGCAGATGATGATGTTCAGTGTATTACACCCGGACCAGTTGCGGCACCTAAAGTCAGTTCGGTACCGTCTCTTGTCCCACGGACTGGAAACGCATTACCAGATTTAACACCAGAAAATATTGTGCAGATGACTGAAAATGATGTTACTGTCAATGCAGTTACAGGAGGATTAAAATTCCGCGTAGACCCACAGACCCTGTCATCTAATAAAATGTATCGATTACCTGATGGCCGTATATTTGCAATTAATGCCAATTCCGCAATGCCAGGCGGATATTCCGCCACTATTGTGGCTGTCACTGAAAACAAGCAAGGTAAAAATGTGCCCAAAGGTGCAACATATGCAGCTAAACTTAGTTCAGTGTCGTCATCACAAGCTTCAACGCCACAGTCGACTCTAAAAACTTACGGAAATAAGCGACCAAAACGTAATCTTCAGAAATCGGCTAAAGTTAATAGAGGCACGGAGACCTCAACTCGAGAATGTGATTTGAATGTGCCTGTTGAATGGTATAGATATAATTTAATTGATGCAGTGGATGCTCTGGAATACTCGCTATCCAGGCTTCATAAATTGAAAAAGGAAGCAACGACTATGTTTTTAAGAACTCGGTCAATTAACGAAATGAAAAATTTGCATAAAACATTAGATCGACTGCTAAATACATCGGTGTGTAGGTTTAATGAAGTAAGGGAAAATATAAGTAAAGAAATTAAACAATATGTAGCAAAAAAAATGGGTGTAGCCAATAACACAAGTGAAGATGATGATGATGTTGAGATTTTACCTGAATCAGAAGACAATGATGATCCCATTTTTATAGATGAAAATTCCGTGGAATTGGAATCTAATGGTAATGAAAACCAAGAAGTTGATTTGACTGGCGCCACCAGTGAGCACAATAACAGTTCTGACAAATCGATAGAAATAAACAATAGCATTACTAATGACTCTTTACATGTGAATACTGATGACTTAAATAGTATTCGTACTGACATTACAATAAAGGACGTTAATGGTTTCAATGAGATTGAAGCTGGCCAAAATATTGAAAAAGATGAAAAGGCTCATGAAAATGGTAACACCGATACAGATACTAACTGTTTAAAAGATCAGACTCAGGACAAAGAAGAGGTTAAAAAAGATATTGAAAAGGAAGAGGCATTGAAAAATGAGACAAACAAAGATGAAAAAGACGATAAGCAAGACAAAACAGATGTCATTGACAAGGATCAACAGGATTGCGATAAAAATATTAAAGAAACGGAAACAAATGAACCTGCTGAAAGTATAGAAAAAAGTAATAGTCATGATGGTGCAATCAAAATCAAAACAGATGATGCAAATGTGGCGGTGCCAGACAGTGCAGAGTTAGTTCAGGACTCCTAAATATGTAAATAAGTCGTAGTGAGTATATTTCTTGTATGTTATAGATATGTTATCATAACATAATATAGCGTAGATTATTTAAGCTAAAATTATAATTATTAAGAAATCTGAAGCGTACTACTAAGCATTGACATAAATTTCAATATCCTTAACGTGAAAGTGTATTTAAATATTGATTTTGTTTCGCTACTTTCGACATTCTATTGTTTAAGTGATAATTTACAAAAAAACCTAGATTTCTTCTCTATTGTCTACAATTTAGGCTGTGTACTATTATTTTATGAAACTGCTGTAATGGATGTTTTTCTCAAACACAAGTACTTTTATTTTATGTTGAAGTTTTTGTTTATCTTGAATATATACATTAAAAATATAGATTTCGTACATGATATTTTTTTTATCTTTATCACTAGCTAGCTAAATGTATTTGTTAAGATATAAAATTAACTGTAAGTTTTAATTATTTCATGACAAATGATCAAATTATAAAAAGTGCACCCTCAAGGTAATTGGAAAATATTCGTTACACCGTGTAATTGTTTACAATGAGGTTTTTTTATAGAGGTTAGGTTGGACGACGTTTCTTTTAAAAAGTAAGGTAAACTTGTTTATTAACCTCAAGGTAATTGGAAAATATTCGTTACACCGTGTAATTGTTTACAATGAGGTTTTTTTTATAGAGGTTAGGTTGGACGACGTTTCTTTTAAAAAGTAAGGTAAACTTGTTTATTAACCTCACGGTAATTGGAAAATATTCGTTACACCGTGTAATTGTTTACAATGAGGTTTTTTTTTATAGAGGTTAGGTTGGACGACGTTTCTTTTAAAAAGTAAGGTAAACTTGTTTATTAACCTCAACATTACATAGATACCACACCATATACGATCCCTAGTAAAACGAAAATTTTCATCTAATAAATGACAACACACTGTTTATACATTTTTCTGGACAAAATAGAAATCAATATAAATAAACGATGAAGAGTCACGATAGCCGAGTGGTTGGGTGGTAAGAATTCGAGTCAAGAGACCCGAGTTCGAGGCTCGTACCAATAGGTTTTTCCAAAAACTTATGTACGATTTATATCGTTGGCTTGGACATAAAGACGGCGACGGGCTCACCACCTGTCACGTTGTCCCGAAAATATCTTCGGTGGAAGGTGTGCCAAAGGGACTCAATTGTCAAGACTAGACCTCTGTCTAACCCTGTATTGGGAATTGCGTGAATATATTTATTATTTATTTATTTTTATTTACTATAAATAAACAATATTCGCCCGACAAACATAGAAATTCAACATTGTGGTTATTTTTTAAAGAAAATGATATTTATTGTATTCTGTTTTCCAACGATGTTAGTTGTTATGATTTCCGTGATGGATTTTACTACATCATCAGTTAAATCACATTTTTTTGAGAAATTACACATTTAATTACGTTACGAGCATTTATTGTAGAATCACTTTACTTCATTCTTCCTCGCTTTGTTCTACTTCTTCAGTAGCAACTGGCAATATCGATGTGACAATTTCATCATCAACAAAGGTAACAAACTCTTCGTACTCAGTCTTTTGAAAGTTGAATTCTTTTTAAACTCCGGCCCAAGTCGTAACAAGTTCTACGAGTGGTAAAATATTTAACTTTAAATCCATTTTTCTTGAAGAAATATGTGATGGTATTTTCACAGTCTCGATTCGAAGCTTCATCTATTAATTGTGGTTGGTATTCAAGATCAGCGAGATTCTGTCTGGTAGCTTCCTTCTTTTAAAGCTTTGAAAGATAAGGCATCTTTATCATCTTTTAATGTCTAGTAACTAGTGCTTGAATTTTCGTTTTATATTCAGCTACAAACAAAAATGATTGGTGTATAAAAAATTTAAAGTATGTGAACCTTAAAATTAATTTAATGAGGTTGTTAAAATATGAATTCGTAAGGTAAATAATAGTTTTAGGAGATTTTGAAAAATTCGTTAAATAGAGGAATTCGTGTTAAATTGAGGTTATACTGTAATAGAAGTAACTACGGCTTAACTAAAAGTAAACCACGGGAAGATAGGGAAGATATTTGCCGGTACACGTGTGACATAGCATCAACTTTTTTTTGTTAAACTACTAAAAATAACTTATTTATAACTTTTTCATTTACGAACCAACAAATTTTAACACTATATGCTTAAATTTTTTTGCAAACCAAAACTCATAATTCAACTTACACCCAAAAACAAAAATTTATTTGTAGAAGTCTTATACGTTTTTATGATATTCCTGATAATTAACTTGGGGAAAAAAACTTCAACGGTGAACTTAAGAGGACTGTAATTTTATTGGGCGTTACATGGACAATGACTAAAGTCATTATCCATGACTTTACGACTTAATACCAATTGACATAAATCCAACCAAAAAAATTTTTTGACAATAAGTTAACAGATTCGCGCTACGCAAGATAACTTGTTTAACAATAAATTAATAGAGAAAGTTTAATTTTACTCAACATAAAAACTTATATCTCGTCCCGGGCTTATACACGAAAGTCGATTCATAAGGAGTAAACTCCAAAATTATGTAGTTTTTCTAGCAGTTTTCACTAGTTTGTATAGCCGTTAAATATATCCTACTATTTGTTGTCTATTTTCCTCGTAGATTTATCATTTGTAAATACATTTTCTGTATCTTTCTTGTCTTTAGATTTAAATTCATTTTATTTATCCTATGTACTTTATCATATAGTTTTCTATTTATATTTTTCTATTAGTATATACAGATCATACATGTATAGTTAGTATTTCTATTATTCTCCTACGAGGTAAGTCTATAACCAACATTGATTGGTAAGCAATACTTTTGGGGGTACAAAGGACTATCGTTAACTTTCTCTGAATTGTGAACAAACTGCGAAGTATTGAATTCCAATTCTATCGTTAATAATTCAATTCTATCGTGAAAAGTTATATAGGATCATACCAGTTTGTTTGTAGCTAATTGGTAAAATATGGGAAGTAAAGTAATGCTCAGTTTGTTGACCGTTTTTCAAGTAGTTCGGTGCTGGTAATTTGTAAAAATGTTACATCTATGTGCATTCTTATTCATAATTGGCATTTCATCTTGGGTATTTAATTATTTTATATTCTATAATATAGTTACGCCTATATCCCTTAACCATCTATATCCCTTGTCCATATTATAATGTGTTAATTTCTTGCAGTGTTAATGTTATTAATATTTGTGCACTTTCATATAAAAAGAGATTGTACTTATCTACACTATCTAATTTTTATAATTTTATATTCTGAGTAACTTTTTTTTTAAATTTATATTTGTGCCTTTTTAATAACACCGCAATTTCTGGCTATTAGCTTTTAAGGCAATAATCTTTTATAAGGGATCATTTATTACGTGTCTTTTTTGATTATCATTGTTACAATATTATGGAGATTTGGGAGGTAAATAGTCATTTCTGAGAATCTCTGTCTGATATGTACAAAGGTATACCTTGTTACGTATATAATGCAACAATTACGATTGTTGCCTCTTGGTACTTTATTATCAAAATGTGAATTTCTTAAAAATATGAAACAATGCATCGACTCATATTAACTTCATAATTTTATTATTTATTAATATTAGTCTCTTTACCTCTTTTCTATCTAGATTTTATTTTTTTACAAATAACTGTGCCACATTATGCTAATAAAAGCGAAATCAATCGGTACTAAAATTTGCTACATCAAAAATTGCTAAATTAGTACAACTGTGTGCATTGTTTTAAAAATGTTGTATTGATTTTATTTAAAAAAAGTATTTCAGATCCTTATTAAAATGTAATACTTTGCTCATCGCTTGATAACAATGGAGATGTTATTATTTGACACTGCAGCTTGAAAGACTAATTGTTTACCCCAGTCTTAAAAATACGTAACCTGATCGCACGTAATTTAACGTGGACTTTACCATACTTTTAGGTATCTAAATTAAAAAAAAGTCCTTATATATTCAAAACGTTAGTGTTTAAGGAAAATAGATTATTGTGCGCTTTTAACATGTTTGTGTGTGAACTAAAAGGATCACTTCCTGTATTAGCATTTAGAATATACATATTTTTCACATCGTATGAAGAAAAAATACAAGGTTACATGAGACAAGTGACATCGGCCTTCTTTATTTCTTTATGCCTGTTCCCAATAATCAATCAATCCCAGTAAACATGGATTGCGATTCCCGGTTTGGCCGTGGATGTCCTAAGAGTCAACTAAAGGGGAAACGTTGGACGTACCTACAGATGTCAGGATAGCCACCTCGAAAAATACTAGACATTGACCAGAAATTCAGTAGAGACAGGCTTCTAAGGTGCAAGGTATACGTGTCGTGTCGATTGTGCCAAATCCTCCATTACGGGAGAAGTCCTTGCAGTGATCTTTAACATGCCGTTTTTAAAAAAATATGAGGGTAGCCAGTACATAATAAATAAATAGGTAATAATTGTCTCATCAAAACTTCGTAAGAAACACGATGGGAATGTCAATCCGTAAGACAAGATTGCATAGTAGCAGACCAGAATGATATAAAGAACTCTCCTTCAATATCTTGTAGTTAATGTACATTAGCTCCAAAGCAGCCAACGATACTAATTTAATGTTTCCAGATCCTTAACCTTCTTTTAAGCAATACGGCATCGTTCCTAGGCTCAATAATTAATCTTCAATTAGCAATGCAGGATGAGATGATAACTCATTACGAACAAAGGAGGGCGCTACCATGCAACATCTCTTCTGACGCGATGTGCATATAATTTAAATCGGTTATATTTTGACATACAATTTAAAATTATTGGGACATTTATTATTCGGCGCTTCGTGGAATGCTGTTTTATTACTAGCCGAACAGGGGTAGACAGAGGTCTAGTCTAGACAATTAAGTCCCTTTGACCCACCTTCCTCCGAAGTTATTTTCGGAACAACGTGACAGGTGGTGACCGCCCGTCGCCGTCTTTATGTCCAAGTCAACGATATAATTCGTACATTAGTTTTTTGAAATCCCATTGGTACGATAGCCGATAAGTAATAGCCGAGTGGTTGGGTGGTCGGAATTTCGAGTCAAGAGACCCGAGTTCGATCCTCAAGTGGCCGTACCAATGGGTTTTTCTAAAAACCTATTCTTTTAATCTTTATTTAATATGAAACATATTTGCTTTACAAAGGCTGGAAACCTCCTTTAAGCATTCTAGCCTGTGTCAGGAGGTACCGCTCTTCCTTAAAAGTATCTTATATATATGAAGTAACATAAATTCTTAACAAGTAAACAAAAAACATAAGAGAAAACAAAAATGACAATATGTCAAAAAAAACAAACTATGAGCAGTGATCTTTAACATGCCGTTTTTAAAAAAAATATGAGGGTAGCCAGTACATAATTAATAAATAAATAGGTAATAATCGTTTAAATAAAACAAACAAACTATAAACAATATAATATTATTTATATATGTGAGGAGTGAGAGTGAAGCGAATGAATATGTGACGTTTTTTCAGTGCGGTGTTATGTTTTAAATAAAGATAACTTTACTATTTTTACGTGTATAATTTATTGATTCTCAACAATTAAAACCTTAATTTCTTCATGTTTTTTTTTCCTGCAGCCATTTAGGAATGATTTTTTTGAAAGAAAGAAATATTTTATTTGGCACAAGCAACATAAACAAGCGGATTACATAAAACACATTAACATTTGAGTAGACATAGAAAACAAAAAAATATAAAAAAATTATACATAGAAGTCATGAAACAAAGGACATTCACTCCTTGTTTTATAGGTATGGTACAATTAAATAAAAAATAAAAAAAAAAAAAACAAGTAACAAAAAAGCAATCAATAATATATAAAAAAATAATGATAAAGAACTACAGAATAAGGAGTAATGCATAAGGTGTATTACACAGATAATCCACCCGTCAATGCCGCTATGCTCCAAAAAGGAAAGCCACTCAGGATATGTTGGAATGTATCAGAAGTAGAACACCCCAACCCTGATTTTCAGTGGCACCCTTGTATATTCAAAATACATACACTGCTTCAATACATAACTTCAATAAATAACATTCACATACTCAAACAAACACACTTATATACATATATACATACATACACACACACACATACATACAAATACTTATATATACACATACATATACACATAAACACACACATATATATACACATACATATACACACGTCTTGCACATTCACTATGTTTTCCCAATTTATACCATTTAAAAGTTGGTGAAATTGTTCAGGATTAATATTTTTAATTGGTCTATAAAAAACAAGTCGCGGTGGACATTTGTGCGTAGTAAGATTGACTTCGCATGATATGAACGCATGATGGCTTAAATCAGGTATGTAATCTACTTCTACTTTGTTTATGGATACGTTAGAAAGTATTAGATCCAACAGTGTTTTGCAGTTACTTGTAAAATGCGTGGGTTCATTAACATATTGTTTAAGATTATTTATTGAAATGAATTCATCTAACATTTTAGTATTACGGTTGGATTTATCCAAATAGTTGATGTTAAAATCGCCAAGAAGTAGTAAATAATCATACGACGCGAACGTGTTTATTGTATCAGAAAGAGCATCAATAAAATTCTTCACTTGAAGCCAAGGTGGTCGGTACGCAGTGCCAATTATGACAATTTTACCATTAATTTTGGCACTTAGCCACATTTGTTCTACAGACTGCGATATGGGGTAGGGTAGATTACGTACTGGTAAACCGCGTCTAATGTAGAAACCTACACCGCCACCACGAGAACGAACTTCTGCCGGCCTAGGAGTATGTCGCAAGTGGTAACCAGGCACACAAGGTGCCCTTCCTTCTTCACCTGCCCTGAGCCAGGTTTCACTTAAAGCCAACAGGTCAACTCTCTGACGATCCATAGCTACCACGAACTCATCATGATGCGTACCGAGTGATCCGGGATTCAAAAAACCAACTTTTAATTTCTGCGGCCTAACCATCATTTAAGAAAAAGAATAAAAGACATCTTTGATTAAGGTTTAAATTAACTAAGTATTTATCATACACTGTAGCTACATATTGAGGTATTAAATTATATATACATAACATTATAGATATAGTTAGTGCTATGCAACAATAATACAAATAATAATATATGTCGTAGTCAATACTAAACTTACACAAATATATATATAATATATCTAGCTGTATTATGTTATGTAAATTTGATGCTGGCACGAGAGTGGTGATAACATAAACCCGAACGTTTTCATATTGAAATAATTGATTTAAAATTGCTATTTCAGGCATATTATACAAAGAATAATATACAGTTTCATTAATAACAGAAAGACAATAGGAACTATCAACAACTAAATTGAAAGCACAAAAAATAATACTATTTTGTTCACAATTCGAAGGTAATTGGCTCAGAAAATCATTAAAAGTAAACGGGCGCCTAATTGTTACAAAAGTATCTAAATATATATAAGACATACATAAATAAACTGAACAAAATACGACAAGAACATTGCAAGGTACAGCAGAACCTATTATCCTGATTATCAAATGTAAATTAAAAAAAAAATTATTATATGAAAGATAAATGCCCATAGTGATATATTTTAAAGAATGTTGTATAAAAAAGATCAAATTCATGAAGAACCAAAAACCTTTTCGATGTCAGAGACAGAATCGCGTTTTACAAATATAACACCGTTTTTTGTCCATGCATATCGCCAGTTGCATCGCCGCGCCTCCTGCCGAGCCCAATGGAAGAGGTGCCTGTTGGTATACGTCAGGCGTTCGTTAAGATAGAAGCGTGTCGGTTCTCCATTGATATTAAAACCTGATGTATCAGCGCCCCGACGCACGCGCGCCGCCCGCAGCAATTGGTCGCGGACAGAGCGCCGCGCCAGACGTACGACGGTGGCTCCAGGCCGCGGCGGTTCGCTATCCGAGCTGTGACGGTTTCGACGCATACCAGCACGTTCAACACTAACCACGTCACGTTCGTCCAGTTCTACATCCAATTTATTGGCGACGAGTGTCAAGAGGTGACCCGGGCTTTCTCCCTTCTGTTCAGGAATACCGGTGAGCTCTAGATCATTAGAAAGAGCCGCCTGTTCCTTTATGTTCAAATCGCGCTTTAAGTGTGCAATAATATCTACCAGTTCGTTATTATTGCATGACTTGTGCCCCTCCGTCGCTTGTTGTTCCAGAGTGGTAATTCGGGTTTCAACGCTGTCCAGTCTCGAATTAAACTGTGTCATGGTGGTGTTTAGTTTCGTAATTTCTTGCCGAAAGCTGACCATTTCTTCTGCCAGAGTCTTCAACTCAATTCTAAGGAGTTTAATTTCCTTAGCCAATAAACCTTCAATGGGGGGATTCATCTCTCGAGTCTACGGATGCCTCAGTACAATAGTCCGTTAACACAGGGCTTTGTCGCGGTATTTTGCAAGTTTTACATATCCATTTTGGGCTTATCCTTGATTCGGGGCTAATATTAATACACAGCCGATGGTAAGTCGACGTGCATTTTGAGCATTTAACGCCATCTGTCTGCGAAATAAATTTACCGCAGTGCCCACACTTATTTGCCATTATTAATCGATGTTGCTAATTGATAACGTATAAATAGTATTGAAAGTTGTTACTAGATGGCAGAAATATCAACACTGATTGCTCGGTTTGAATAATTAATAATTATGCTTAGTGGTATTTTTCAACATAAAACTTTATATAAAGACTGTAATGCACTTATTAGAAAAGTAATAAATAAAAACAGTGCTACAGTTTATCTTTTAAAGTAAATTTTAACATAATTAATGGGGGTACACTAAAACAGCTAATTTCACATCTGATTGTCACTGCGATTTTTAAAACTTAGTCTTATCCCACTATACTTGGTTAAATACTGCGAATAACACTTGTTCCACTTATCACTGTTATGGTTAATGGAAATAAACATTCACTTGTAAACAAAAACTTATTTAACTATTTATTAGACCCATATATGTAAGACCGATATTACTGCCCTCCGCGCACACTCACTCGTTAACTCTTATTATTGCAATTCTTTATCTAAAATATTATTTAATTGAGCAGATTGCTTGTTATATTGTCTGTTCGCAAATACGTTCTTAGTATTTGGAATTTGCACCACATGGTCTATTATCCGTTTAGTAACCGCTCTAGGGTAATAGTGTAGCGTTTTGTGCTTTTTTAATACAATATTATTGATATATAATTTCCTTACGCTCAAAAGTTTACTTAAATTATATAGTTGTTCAGTAGGAAATCTATTTCTCCTAAAGTACATCACTTTTATCAAGCAGCGTTGTGCACGCTCTACATTTAGAAACCTTGTTTTAGCTGCCCCACCCCAAGCAGTAATGCAGTAAATTAACATTGATTGTACGAGGGAAATGTATATTTCTTTAAGTAAATCTCTGGAAGAACCATAGACTGCTTTTGGTACCACGTATCTTAGCGATTTGAATATGCAAGTAAGTTTCCTAGTTCTCATAATAACTTGTAGAAACTTGGGGGTCATTGTAGAAGCGTGCTCGTCGCGTCCCCTGCCAGCCCTTTTTTCAGGGCTGCAATTCTACACAGCTGCGCACCCATGCCAACGAGGGTTAGGGCGTCCCCCGAAGGCGACGCACACCAGTTCGTCCCCGTTGGTGTGGAATGCAGCGAGCAAACCGGCGATGGGGACCGCCACCCGTCACGCACAGCCCGACATGGCGGAAGGTGGAGGACGGAGTGCAGAGTTGGCACGTGGAATGTTAGAGGAGGCATGAGAGATAAGACGAATGAGTTGATTGAAATATTGAAAGAAAGAGAATTAGATGTCGTGTGTTTGTCGGAGACCAAGCGGAAGGGCAGCGGTACTGAAGAGCTCCCTGGCGGGGCGTTAGCTCTATGGTCCGGAGTCCCGGAGAGCGAGAGCGCCTGCCAGGGAGTGGGGGTGCTGCTGTCGTCTCGGTTGGTCGACGTTATGACTGAATATAAGGTTGTGAACTCGAGACTTCTCTGGGTTCGCTTTAAATTGGGACTGACGAAGTTATTCCTTTTGGCTGTTTATGCGCCGGTAGCTTCGTCGTCCAGAGCTGAGCTGGAGGAGTTTTGGGAGAATGTAAGAGAAGTTCTAGACTTGGTTAGAGGAAACGAAATGAATTGAATGGACGGGTTGGTACCGCTCGGCCAGGGTACGAGTCGGTGCTTGGAATGTTTCGTGATAAAAGGGTTAACGATGCTGGCAAGCTTATACTGGCTGTATGCAAGGAAAAGGGTCTTCTTGTGACAAACACTATGTTTAGTCACAAGAAAATACATATCTCGTGACTCGAAATTCCAACCACCCAACCACTCGGCTATGGTGAATGTATTAATAAGGGTGTAGGTGCTCTATCCGATATATATCTATCTACGTAAATAATAAATAAATAAATATCTTACAGAAGAGTAAAAAAACTAAAATAATAAATTTTACAACTTATTATTTACCCTTCAATTTCAATTTTACCTTTCTAAAACCCAGACCCGAGACCGTGTAGAAAAAGTTGTTTTCTACATTGACTCGTCCAGTAATCGATATCTCAGAGCTGGCAACACAGAGGACACTTGATCACAGAGGTCGTAAACATTATATCTAATGTATACAAGTAGAGTCACGATAGCCGAGTTCGATTCCCAGGCGGTAGGCTCGTATCGACGGATATTTTCAAAAACTTATGTACGATTTATTTCGTTGGCTTGGACATAACGGCTCACTAACGGCCACGTTGTCCCATAAAATGTTTCCTGGGAAAGGTGGGTCGAAAAGACTTAATTATCTAGACCTCACTCTACTGTGGGTATTAGGAACGCCTGTAACGTTGCTCGCTCTAATATTTTTCTAACTGACAGACTGTTTATCACAGTATTGGGAAGATAGATGAAGATTTAAAAGAGGAAAGTAGAAGTGATTCGCGGACTTACACTCAGAGACGTATGACAGCTCGAGATTGCAGTCGTCCATCAAAGCATTGCTATGCTAAGTATTGGTCAGGTATTTTGGAACGAAGTTCCTTATGGGACGCTGCGGACGGGTACCCTAACCGGGAACAAACGCTTTACGGGCGTTTATTATTACGAAGAAGAAGAATATTACGAAGATTTTTATTATTTATGTATAGTCTTTGTATGATGGCTATACAGCGTCTTATGATTACTTCTACTGTTATCGTGATGACGGTTATTATTATATATAAATCATTGTAAATAAAATAAAGTGGATAACTTTGTAAAGTAATGTTTTTTTTATTTTTGTCAATAAAAAATCATAATAAAAAATGTATACCCGAATAATTATTTTCTTTTTACCTCGAATAGATATAAAAAATTAATATTTTTAAAATAGGGAACTTCGTTCCTATCCGGTTTCCCACGTGACCACACGTTTTTTTTTGTGAAATAACCAACGAACACGTATCATGCCTTAAGTGTTACTGATCCTTGCTGTCTGCTTGCTATACCAAAGGAGATGCAGGTATCTGACGTGGCATAAGGAATTTGGATGGAAAAAAGACGGATGTAAGCCTTCGGCTACGTCACTTACTGTAGGAAACGTAGTTCAAAGTACTTTTACTTCACACCCACAATTAGTCTCGCCTCTAGGCGGAACATTCGTTTAGCAGCCAGACGTTTTTGTTCTACCGCGTTCAAATGGTTAAGCTATCTGATAGCCTTTATTATTTTTAAGTGTTTTGTCTGAGATACCAGACCGGCCACAAGAAAAATGAGGAGATCTAATTCAGATAGCATATCGCAGAAGTGTATTTAAAAAAAAAAGAATTAAATAGTTCGAAATTTATTTAAAATAAAACTTACATTACATTAAATTATTCAAATGCAGAGTATGATATTCAGAAATGGGTCCAAACAAAAACTGATTTAATCAGACATAATCATAATAGCTTATATCACAATTCTGTACTTATAGAATTTAATTGTCAATATATCAAAACTTGATGCTTAAATTAATAACGGAATTGACCTTTTCTTGACCGTTCTTCGTGGTAGACTCTCATAGGAGAATATGTTCCATTTGTACCACCATTAGTATTCAATCCTGAAACAGAAAATAGTCATGAAGTATCGTTTTTTTTCATTGGGTATTAGAAAAGAGGTAAGAATACAAATATTTGGAGAACACAGTTAGTGTTCAACAAGTCTGGATGCTAAGGACAATGCAGGTTTGACATTTAAACAGACTATTATAATATCTTCGTGTTCAAACCCTGACGAAGTAGCCAAGGAAAACAGATCGCCATGAGTTATGCCGCTATTTTCATCATACACGCATCTCTAAGTATTTGCAATTCGAGCTCTTTGCTCTCATGATTAATTAATCCTTGTACCTAACTAAACTTACCAGCTACTGGGTACACATCAAGAATAAGACGAGATTATCTTCGTAACTGACCGGAATCCCAGTAGGTAGGGTTCAGTAAGGAGTCAAAAAAAAAAGAAAAATTTAAGAACTGTAAATATAAATAACCAGGCCAACATCACATTGCTGGTTCACTCTCCACTGTATGTCAAACCCTGTTTGACATACAGTGGAGAGTTTCTATGTTGGACCTTCCAACATAGAATCGCAATTCTGAACTGTACTAACGGGTAACGACAAGCATATTTCTACAGTATCTCACTTTCATAATACATTGGGTTTTATTTTTACCCTAACGGGGAAAAAACGTCCTTTACGACAGATTTTTATTATTTATATATAGTCTTTGTATGATGCAGTGTCTAATGTATAGTCTAAGTGATGACGGTTATTATTATTTATAAATCATTGTAAATAAAATAAAGTTGATAACTTTGTAAAGTAGTTTATTTTTATTTTATCAATAAAAAATGTACCGGAATAACTATTTTCTATATACCTCGAATAAATCTTATTATTTTTATAATAAGGAACTTAGTTCCTATCCGGTGTCCCACGACACCACACGTTTTTCTACGATGTTGAAATTAATATTTTTAAGAAATGTCGTTTTTCGGACATCGAAGTTTTTAAAGAACTGATAAAAAACAAAATTGAAGGAAATTTCGTGCTCCTTGGTTCATATTAAAAAAGTATTTTCATTTATGTATTTAATAAACAAGGTTTGTTGGTATTGGATTTGGAAATTTGTTGAGGCAATATTATTTGACATGCATAAGACGCGCACTATACACGTACTAACACATATTAAATCTCAAATCAAAATGTGCGTAAAAAGTGCTAATGATATGTTAAATCAAGTAATACCTTTATCGTTTAGATGTCCGTCGATGGTGCTGGCTTTAAAACAGATTGTATTCATTATAATATTATAAATTACGAAACATTTCTATGTACACAGTCAGGTCATAAGTATTGTCACACAGTAAAAACTTTTCTTTTAGAATGCTAGCCACAAAAAATTTATTGAATTCAAATTTCGAATTGTTCACGAAAATAAATTTACATACTTTTTAGAATTTTACTCATTTTCAAATATGGAGTGAACGCTTAAAGAAGACCGTGTTGCAGTTATTGCGTTGCATCGTTGCGGTTACGCGCCAATTCAAGTTTTTGGCATACTGAAAAATTTTAATATAATCAAAAGATTCGTTTATCGTACCATCAAACGATACAATAAAGACTCTAGTGTAGATGACAGGTCAAGAAGTGGTCGTCCTCGGTCTGTTAGGACTGTAAGCAGAAACTGTTGGCCCTTCAGATGGGGTTAAGCAGAACCACGGTGAAAAGGGTGTTAAATGATGACTTAGGGCTTCGGGCATATCGAAGAAAAACAGGACATTGTTTGAATGCTCGTCTAATGCACCTGAGACTGAAGAGATGCCGCGCTTTGTTTAAGCGGTACGCGGGAAAAAAATATCGGGAAATTCTTTTTTCGGTTAAAAAATTTTTTACCATAGAAGAGAGCTACAAGAAACAAAATGATAAGGTGTTCGCACACAGTAGTGAAGAAGCGAGCAACCGTATTCCGCGTGTCCAACGAGGTCATTTTCCATCCTCGCTCATGGTATGGTTGGGAGTTTCTTATTGGGGCTTAACAGAGGTATATTTTTGCGAGAAAGGTGTCAAAACGAATGCAGTTGTGTATCAAAATATAGTCCTGACGAACCTTTTGGAACCTGTTTCTCATACCATGTTCAATAACAGGCACTGGGTATTCCAACAAGATTCGGCGCCAGCTCATAGAGCGAAGAGCACACAAGGCTGGCTGGCGGCGCGTGAAATCGACTTCAACGGGCACGAAGACTGGCCCTCTTCCAGTCCAGATTTGAATCCGTTAGATTAAAAGATATGGCAACACTTGGAGGAAAAGGCGTGCTCAAAGGCTCATCCCAATTTGGAGTCACTCAAGACATCCTTGATTAAAGTAGCCGCCGATATTGACATGGACCTCGTTCGTGCTGCGATAGACGACTGGCCGGCACTGATTGAAGGCCTGTATTCAAAATCACGGAGGTCATTTTGAATCAACTTTAGTGTCATAAGAATCTGTTTTGTTAAATTCATTTTGGTATATAAATAGTTACATAATGAATAAACTTGTTTTAATTATTTTAGGTTAAACATGTGACAGAATTTATGACCTGACTAGGTATAGTTATAAATGCCGCCGCCTGCTGTATGTGTGCGAGTGCGGCGCGCGGTACCTTGCAGCAGCAGGTGGTAGAGCGCGGTACCTTGCAGCAGGTGCGGCGGCGGCGCCAGCAGCAGGTGGTAGAGCGCGGTACCTTGCAGCAGCAGGTGGTAGAGCGCGGTACCTTGCAGCAGCAGGTGGTAGAGCGCGGTACCTTGCAGCAGGTGCGGCGGCGGCGCCAGCAGCAGGTGGTAGAGCGCGGTACCTTGCAGCAGGTGCGGCGGCGGCGCCAGCAGCAGGTGGTAGAGCGCGGTACCTTGCAGCAGGTGCGGCGGCGGCGCCAGCAGCAGGTGGTAGAGCGCGAGGTAGAGCGCGGTACCTTGCAGCAGGTGCGGCGGCGGCGCCAGCAGCAGGTGGTAGAGCGCGGTACCTTGCAGCAGGTGCGGCGGCGGCGCCAGCAGCAGGTGGTAGGCGCGGTACCTTGCAGCAGGTGCGGCGGCGGCGCCAGCAGCAGGTGGTAGAGCGCGGTACCTTGCAGCAGGTGCGGCGGCGGCGCCAGCAGCAGGTGGTAGAGCGCGGTACCTTGCAGCAGGTGCGGCGGCGGCGCCAGCAGCAGGTGGTGAGAGCGCGGTACCTTGCAGCAGGTGCGGCGGCGGCGGCGCCAGCGGCAGGTGGTAGGCGCGGTACCTTGCAGCAGCAGGTGCGGCGGCGCCGGCGGCAGGTGGTGAGCGCGGTACCTTGCAACAGGTGCGGCGGCGCCAGCAACAGGTGGTAGAGCGAGGTAGAGCGCGCGGTACCTTGCAGCGGGTGCGGCGGCGCCAGCGGCAGGTGGTAGAGCGCGGTACCTTGCGGCAGGTGCGGCGGCGGCGCCAGCAGGTGGTAGGAGCGCGGTACCTTGCGGCAGGTGCGGCGGCGGCGCCAGCAGCAGCAGGTGGTAGAGCGCGGTACCTTGCGGCAGGTGCGGCGGCGGCGCCGGCGGCAGGTGGTAGAGCGCGCGGTACCTTGCGGCAGGTGCGGCGGCGGCGGCGCCGGCAGCAGGTGGTAGGCGCGGTACCTTGCAGCAGCAGGTGCGGCGGCGGCGCCGGCAGCAGGTGGTGGGCGCGGTACCTTGCAGCAGGTGCGGCGGCGGCGCCAGCAGCAGGTGGTAGAGCGCGGTACCTTGCAGCAGGTGCGGCGGCGGCGCGGCACGCAGGTGGTGAGAGCGCGGTACCCGCAGCGCGGCGCCAGCAGCAGCAGGTGGTAGAGCGCGAGGTAGAGCGCGGCCGCCAGCAGCGCCGCTGCTCCCAGCGCCCGGTACACAGCTCGTGCCGACTCCAGAGGTGCCTCCAACGTCACCATGCCACTTATTATAGCTCCAATGCATCGACCTGCCACATAGAGTATTAATCTACATAAATGTCGGGCACAATTAATCCTTTTAGAAACGTGACCATTCCCTTACACCTTAAAAAAAAATTACAAAAAAGTATCAGGTTATCTTATTTACACTCAAATATATAAGATTATGAGGAGAAATTCGCTCTTTGCCAGGAACAGAAAAAACGTTTTGCTAGCATTATTATCCGTAAGAAGCGAGGATTTCCAAGTAACTATGTTGATAGCATTAATCAAACCACGTTTACAAACGTCTTGAGTGAGGGAGCACAACAACTTTTGCCACTCAAAAGTATAAGAATCCTAGGAACCATTTGTGAAATAGGTTCTACAAAAATGTCTCTAACTAAATTTTTGTCAAGTTGTAACTAAAGATAGAGCTGGGCATTAAATCACTCAACCATCAATTGTTTGTCGGTCAAAAATTGCAAGAATATCTAAGAAGTTGGATTTGGAGGTAAAACGACACATTTGGAGGCAGAACTGAAGACATGTTCAAAATGAGACATTTAGAACCGAATCTGTACTTTATCTTCTCATTAGAACCATTACACAGCCCTCTGAAGTAATGAAACTATAGCTAAAAAAAAAATGTGAGCCGTCATGGGACGCCTGGCAGATGTGAAATATCGTGTGTGTACAAGTAATATGCATAAAAGATAATATTATTACAGGAATGAAAAAATGAAGTACTAACAAAATACTAATGAAAAAATGAAGTATTACGAATTTCTTACAGAAAATGGTAACTTTATTTAATATGCATTTATTTACATTTGATATAAAAATTCGATATTAATATCAAGTGGGCACAATTTAAATATTTTCTCTCTCTCTCTCTGTGACTTCAGTTATAGTTATATTCGATGTTTCCTCTGCCGCTATTACTGTTACGATTGGTCGATGATAACTAAACTACGTTACAAAAGTCCCGTAGTAGTAAAGTCCCGTTGTCCCGAAAATATCTTCGGTGGAAGGTGGGTCATAGGGACTTAATTGTCTAGACTTGACCTCTGTCTACCCCTGTATTGGGAATTGCGTGAAGATATTGATATATTTATTTATTACGTTACAAAAGTATTGGATGAAACATTATCAGAATAACTCACAATTACAGCATCTATAGTTGTTCCATATTTGGTAGTAGATTCTTTTGGATTGTTGTTGATTTGCAATTGAAATTCTTTTTGAAGAAATGTCATTAATGGCATTGATTCAGCTCTTGCAAATTTACATTAAAATCTCCAGCTAATTTTAATGGTATTTTCTATTTATTCGTTTTAAAATTTATTGAACCTTTTTGACTATAAGGAAATGACCTTTCATGTAAAAATGAAATCTTAATATAATTTACATAGTCACTAATATGAATAATATGAATATAATTAATTAAATATAAAAAAGGGATTTCAGTGTTTAATTATAAACCTTAATTCTCAGGTAATAGGGTGTAAAATAGTATACCTTTGTAGAGCCACGGCATGCGTCGCCACGCCAGAAATCGGTTTTACGTGCGGCTATAGATGTTTCATATCAATAAATGTAAGAAAACTATATCTTACAATAAGAAAACTATATCTTAACAGCTACAGTCATAAGAGAAGATTTTATATGGATTACAGAAAACCATTGCAAAAATGCATGTGGGTCACATAAGTAAAGTTTATATTAGACAAAAGGCCGCCATTCTACAAAACAAATAATGGGCGAACACCTAACGTCTGCCCCGCTACTTCTTCCTAACGAGATAGATTTTGCATGCCCTTTGCGAATTTTAGTTTATAAAGGAAGCAAGAACAAGAAAAGCTTACGTAACCATTTTTGTATGCATGTCTCATAAGGCCATACATTTGGAGTTAGTTGGAGGTCTTAACTCTGAGTCACTTATTTATTGACACATTTGAAAGATTTAAATCAAATCATTTATTTATTGATAAGTAATAAGCATTACTTAGATTCATTGCTACAATTACATTTATCGAAGGACATTTTTTAATCTACCACCGTTTCAGAATTAAGTCCTCTCCTCGCTCCTCTTTTTTGTAATTTATTTTTAATTATTACAATGTTGAACACAGAATAATCAGAAACAGCATGGGGACGCTCAACTCATTCCCAGGGGTAATTATACATCACATCTTAAACGTATTACAAGCAATTTGATAATCGGAGGAATCACGACTGTGCCAGATAGAGGCGTGTCTCGACTTTTCACAATCGTAACACATTCTTTAGTGCTAAAAATGATACCGAGGAAACAGACATCACGGAACCTTTTCACAGATTTTTTGGATGGCGAGGCAGGCACCTATTATCTCACCTATTACTCCAAGATGTAATCTCGACAATAGCTATATAATGCGTAATTTAACGGAGTGTTCTTGTGCTTGTGTGGGAGTGTTCTTGTACTAATATCTCTAAATTTACTATTACTGATTAATAACCAAATATACACATATATTTATAAATGAATAAATGGGCTTGAGTCAAATAATACAATTTTTAATCAACACTTCACCGACTTCTATTCCATCTGTTAGTAATGCTTATAAGAATATTTGATTTAAATTTATCAGTAACAAGGTTTGCTAGGAAAGATTACAAAGCTTACAACAGACAAAAGAAAAGAAAAAGCTTTTTCTTAACTGTTGTAGGCGTTTGTTAGAAAAGTTTATATTTTTAATTTCATTGAAAGTAATTCGTGGTTAGAATGTGGTTATATGTAGCTTAAGAAATTAGCATGCCCTTCTCCTCGTGAGTGTCGTAAAAGGCGACTAAAGGTCTTAAGGCAGATGGAGGTATAACCAGAGGGCTCTCTCCTACAGTGGACTTTACAAGCCGTTATGATGACGATGATGATGTCATAATATTACACTGTTGCGCATAAAACAATAGAATAACAAATAAATCAATATTTAAAAACCATTATCGATGGATCTAAGGTGAGACCGCCGCCATAGTACAGTGGAGGTTGCGGATTCGAATAGCAACACGATTGGTAAATGGCTTATACTGAAATGTCAATTTGTAACCTTACTGAATTGTGACCATAGGAATTTCCTTGAACTAACCGATGCAGAAGTGCGCGATGACGGGCAGCGCCTGCCCGGTCGTTGTGTACTTCCTGGGCACTAGGTGCCGGAAGTAGAGCATGGCGGTGACCCACACGAGACTCAAAGTGAACACCTCCAGTAGCTCACAGACAACTATCCATGCGTACGACGTACTGAATGCTAGGCCTGGAAATGTATAAGCAAATAGACGAAAATTAAAATATATCAATATCTTCACGCCTTTCCCAATATAGGGGTAGACATAGTGCCTAGGCCTGGAAATATATAAGTAATAAACAAAACTTAAAATATATCAATATATTTACGCCATGCCCAACACAGTGATAGACATAGTTCTAGACAATTAAGTCCTATCGACCCACCTTCCATCGAAGACATTTTTAGGGACAACGTGACAGGTGGTGAGCCCGTCGCTATTTTTATGTCCATGCCAAAGGTATACCTTAATCGTAAATAAGTTTTAAAAAAAAAAAACCTTAGCTATGAGCCTTGGGGATCGAACTCTGGTCTCTCGACTTGAATTCCGATCACTCAACTACTCGGCTATCGAGACTTTTTAAGCAAATATAAATAATTCTTTATATTTCATATATGTCCAGTGGACTGCTATTATTTCTTGAATGCATTTATCTGATACTTGATTTATCAAATAGCCTTCAGTGATGGATTCAAGGAGAGTGGATTTGAGATAGTGTAAGAACCCGCGTCTATTTCGGTAAAGGTATAGAATGCATTTAGGCTTGAAAAAAACTGCTTGTGACACTTTAGTGAGATCTGGAATGTATACGAAATCGTTCTGTTTTTTCACGTTGACATGATTTCTTTAAGAGTCTTGGCACTATTTGAAAACCATAGTTCATCCCATAAAATTTGGACAAAACTTAAAATAACCATCAGTGAAAGAAGAAACCCTAGGTAGAAGAGTTTAATCACTACGTTATACTTTAGGTGTATTCTTAATTTTTTGTAACTATTTCATAATAAAATGCCTGAAATTAAATTCTTTAATTTGAACAGTAATATAAAGTACCAGCCAGAGAAAGGATCGCTAGTACAGGCAAAGGACTATTTCCATACATAAGTGACCTCCATATATTGATTTACTTTACTGTAGGCATTTTTGATAAAGTTTTCTTTAAATATTGCTACATTGTACTTCATTATAAAATTTAATGCATTTACAAGTAAAAGATTTAATATTTTAACACACGTTAACGTCTCTTTTCATAAGCCCATTTCTTTAATAATGGCTTAATTCATTTCGTCAATTTTTGCAGTGTTACAACAACGTTTTGCTGTGTCTGAATGATTTAATTTTCACTATTTACTTTCTGTGACAGTGCAGGTTAAGGTTACTATTACACCAGCTTGAGATGAGCCGCACATATAATGTACATTTTTTTTAGTTTTGTCTCTCGAGAACAGCATCTTGCATTATAGCCGCTGCTGTCCAATTCTAAGTAGGAGATAGCGTTAGAATTTTTCCTTAAAAAGTGCTGCATTACAAAAATTTTACTGTGAAGACTCGTGATCCGTTTTCAGATCTGTCGAAGTTCGAATACTGGTTCCCGTGCACCTGAAATGCTAAATGCATTTATATTTTTATTAGTTGGAGATAAGCTTCGTACCTGTGTATCGGAGGGAATAGAATGTGAGGGCGCTGATGAAGAGGTTGGAGTGCCCGACGTAGTCGACGAGGGACTCTGCCCACCACAGCGCGGGCACGGCGGGCAGCGCGCCCGCCGTCAGCGTCAGCCCCACCTCCGACAGAGTGCCGTTCAGTTCGCGTATGGTCCTGCCAGTCACAGTATCCATGATAAATATCTTCACGCAATTCCCAATACAGGGGAGACAGAGGTCTAGTCTTGACAATCGAGTCCCTTTGGCCCACCTTCCACCGAAGATATTTTCGGGACAACATGACAGGTGGTGAGACCATCGCCGTCTTTATGTCCAAGCCAACGATATAATTCGTACATTAGTTTTTTGAAAAACCCTGCCTGCCACCTGGGGATCGAACTCGGGTCTCTTGAATCAAAATTCCGACCACTTAACCACTCGGCTATCGTGACTTTTTCTATTATCGTGACTTTTTGAGTATTCATGATTGTTGCATAATTCAAACTAATCTCGAAAGTCATCTCTCCCAAAACGATTTCTTTTGCAAATTTTTTTACTGTAGTAGTAGATCGATATGAAATTAACGATGGAAAAGGTTTCATTTGTCGCGAAAATGCAACACAGAAAAAAACAGCCTATACCGTAAAACACTGGGCAGTGTTTTACGGTATAGGCTGTTTTTTTTTCCAAAACGGCAGTTATGACTATACTTTTGAGACGTCAACGCTGTAATATTAATAGTGTAGAAACTTAAACTAAGCAGAGCAAATGGTTTTCGGCGTGTTGCGAGCACTGACCAGGGCAGGTAGGTGTCGAGTCCGGCCCACAGCGCGCCGAGCAGCGCGGCGAGCGCGAAAACCGCGGCGGTCTCCGCGCCGTAGCGCCGCGCCGCGCTCATGGGCACGGCCAGCACGCCCGTGGCCGTGTGCCACCACCACTCGGGCGTCGACAGCGGCATGCCCCTGCGTACGACAAGCTACCACCCCTCACACACTGCGCCCCCTCCGCTCACACAACGCGCAATGATATTTTTTTTATATAGAAACGCCAGGCGAACGAGCAGGTGGCTCACGTGATAAGTGATTACCGCCGCCCATGAACACCCGCAATACCAGAGGCATAGCAGATGCGTTGCCGACCTTAGAGTGCCTCCAGAATTGGGGAGACGGGTGTGTGGGCCACCGGTTACCTACACTCATCAGACGAAACGCAGGAGTTTGTTAGACTTCTACTTCACGCCGGTGTTCTGTGAGATCGTGGTACTTCCCCGGTCGAGCCGGCCCATTCATGCAACAACAAAAGCTGATGCGTGGCTATACCACTGTTAAATATTCTATTTATTATTACACTCACATTTGTTCCTGTGTATTACGCTAACATTCTCCTTTGTAATGACTTTATCGACTCTTTTTGTACTTTCTGACATCGTCATTATGTACTTAACAACAGATACGTTTGACTGAGTTCTAAAGCACAAAACAGTTGCGATCACAATATACAACAACATATAGATGTACATACGGACCTGAAAAATTTCACTGCATCCTATAGGCCTCTCTAGCAAGGAGGATTTGCCATCATCTCCATGCTTACCAATTAGATTGGTGATCGCAATACCAGATACCTCACATAATATTTTTCGAGATGGTTATCCCGCCATTCGAAACCAAATCTATTTTCAAACCGCTTTATTTATTTCCCCCATACAACACGGCAAGTGATGGTAGTTTTACGCAGCTTACATAGTCTTACCACACGAGTACATTAGACAGTGAAACAATTATTTATATTAACAAAACACGTCAAGTTACAAACCTGTCAATAAGCAGAATCAGAGCACCAATTAACATAAACAGAGCGTGCATAAGGAATGGCACCAGGTAAGGCGTATCGGGCATTTGCTCGGCCGCCAAGCCGGCGATTGGCGGGAAAATCGCCAGGCCGATAGTGCCAAATGCCAATTGGCGGCCAACGTCACCTCGTCCAAGCGACGTTTCTCTGGTCGCTATAACGCACGCGGCACCCAGCAATGCTAATCCCGCTGTTGGCCATATGTCTGCTATTGCTCTGCGAACCAAACATTAACATTTTCAATACATAATATGTATCTAAACAAATTGCTATTCTAGAAGGCTGTTCTTAATTAGTTATATATATAAAAAATGAACGTAAAATTAAAGGTCTCCTTTTATGTGGTGATAAAAGTAAGGTAAGCAAAAGAGGACTGTCTAGAAAAGATCAATAAAGTTGTATACTTGGCAAGCATTTTTAACAGGAGCAAAGGGTTTCATCAAGATGTAGAAAAGACTAGCTGCCGGTAACAAAGTCAATGCCTCTTCTAGTTAGAAGGCACGGCGTAGTCACAAGTGAGTACCGACTTTGTTATGTGGCTGTAAATATTGGATGGGTCAGAAAAGACTTTAAAGTAAATTTAATGCAGTCTAACTCGTTATCTTGTCAAAAGTGCAGTGTATGTATGGCCGAAATTGATACTTCAATTGAGTTTGAAAGAAGATGTTTTTAAATGAAAATGGATAAGATCGTGCCACTGCGTACAATAAGTTCAAATTATTGAGATTATTTGGAGACTCGGTCATGCGCATATGAAGAAAATCTGATTCAGTGAATCAAATTCATTTCTGGCGGGGAACATTGGAGTTGATGCACAATAAACAAATATATTGTTGTAATAAAATAGTTGAACATGGTGTAGTTTATGTGTAAAGTTAAGGAAAAAGATCTTATATATTTTACTTAGGCCTGTCTCACTTTGCACGCAGCGCAGGATAAACCAGCAGGAATAGGTGAACACGTGAAAATTACTTTCAAATTGGAACTATTTGCCGGCAGAAAAGGGATAAGAATGTGGATTACCACAATGCCGCTTCTAGTCTAGGCCATTAGGCCTACCTAACGGACGTCCAATTTAGACGTTCAGTTTGAGGAGGAATTTTGATCAAAATAACGGATATCCAGAAAGACTGTGTAACATATTTTGAATTATTATACTGTTGAAAGAAACGCACTCTCAATAAATATACTTGACAGCTTATACTTGTACCCTCGGTAATATAGTAATATAGCGTAACATTTACTAACCTCAGAACAAAATAGCTCCAAAATGTGTACGCAGGATCTCCAACAATCAAGCGGCATTCGGCATCAGACAGCACGCCGTCGGGTTCGTCGTAAGGATCCAGAACCTGGCAGCGCACGGCGGGTCGGCACGGTACATCCGTTGCATGAATTTCGGCTAAGCGATCAGCCGGCACCAGACATTGGAATGGACCGCCTGGTAAAATTTATAATAATATTTAAATATTATTATAAATTTACAAATAAATATATTATTTTACTGCTAGATACATTCGGAACGTAGTTAGGGTTCCAAGTAGCCGAATACCTTTTGTCGGCTGTCAAAAAGCAGCGACATCGGAACTTTTCATCACCCCCGAAAAAAATAAAACAATGAAATTAATTGTGTGTGATGTAACTTCCATCAATCATTCGATTAAGATCATTTTGAAAAGAGGTTATAACATAACAGTGTAAGAGCCACGCACCAGGTTTTGTTGTTGCATGAATGGGCCGGCTCGACCGGGGAAGTACCACGACCTCACAGAATACCGGCCTGAAGTCGAATTCTAACAAACTTCTGCGTTTCGTCTGGTGAGTGCAGGTAACCGGAAGCCCTTACACCCTTACCCTTCCCCAATTCGGGGGCACTCCAAGGCCGGCAACGCATCTGCTATGCCTCTGGTATTGCGGGTGTTCATGGGCGGTGGTAATCACTTACCATCACGTGAGCCACCTGCTCGTTTGCCACCCTTTGCTATAAAAGAATCTCTTTACAAACTTGCTCAGGTGTACTGTGCTCTTGACCAAGTTTCTTTAAAAGCTTTAAGGCCGAGGAGGACGCGGCTCCGAGAGAGTGAGAGAGAGAGAGAGAGCAATAGCCAGTTGTGTGTCTCACGGTAAGTGCACCACCGGTCGTCCGGCGCGCCGGTTTCCGTGCTGTTCTCGCGCGGCGGCGCGCCGAGCGCGAGCGGCACTCGCAGCCGGCGCGCGTGCCGCATGTACACGAGGCACTGCCCGTCCGCGCACAGGTGCGGCGGGTTCCGCTCGAACTCGTCGCCGTCCTCGCCGTCCTCCGTCGCCGCATCCGTCTGCGGCTGAGCCGCACGGGACGATTTTATTAGTGCACATTTATTTCTAAGTGTAAACTGTTCCTGTCGTGGCTCTAAGCTCTTTTCTTATATACGGAGTCTCTTCTCCGTTAGAAGAACTTCATAAAGTAACGTTGGTTACAAAATGAAGATCGACGGATGTAATGTGAATACCGATGAATAAATTAAACGGTCGCAAAAACATTATCTTTAAGTAAAATTTTTGTGGGAGTGCATATATTGCTCATTGTAATAAATATTTACACGCCATTCCCAATACTGAGGTAGACAGAGGCCTTGACAATTAAGTCGTTTCGACGCACTTTCTACCGAAGATATTTTTGGGACATATTGCTCATTCTTATGACAAATAAAAATGCAAATATTTCATAATTAATTGGTTAATATTTAGCGAAAAATTAATTTCATTAATTAAATTCAGCGACGTTTAACATTCGATCGTAACATGTATTGTGATTCATCGATAATCGATGAATGCTTAATTTTTTGCATTTAAACATTTAGCTGTAAATAGCAGTGTGAAACCGTGTTGATCTACATTTTTATTTACTCTTTATAATACTGGATAGCTATATTATAAAAAGTAAATAAAAATCTAAATTGCTGGTAATTGACTATAATTCTTTTAGCAATGCGTAAAAACACCTATTCTAATAATTGCGTTTTTATTTACTAGTTTCTTTTACTTTCTATGTAGTGTTTTCATAATATTTTTTAATTTAAATATTGAAATATTGTACAGACCATAGAGAACAAATTCATTAGAAACAGCAACTAAGTATTTAGTTGATATTCATAAAAGATTTGTATAGCATAGGTACCTGTGTTGCAATTTTACACAAAGAAATGTCCCTGGTGTTGTTGCTTATCGGTGAAAGCATTCTTTGCAATCGCCGTCGCGGTTCGGTTGCTTTGTTCAAATGTAGGCTACACCAGGTAGATAACATACAAATAGTGGTGTGCTTATTGAAATTAAAACATTTTACAATGCCTACAAGTTTTACAGCAACAAATCTTTTCAAATTTTCTGTTTAAATTGCACTTTTATGACACGAGAAGAAATTAACGATCCATACACTCCTAATTAAATTATATGGTATATATGAATAAAGATAATTACTGTGGCGTTAGCGACGCTGTTGTACATGGGGCTAAGCGTGGTAGTGGTGGATGTGGTCGTGAAGGGTTCCGTCAACCAAGTCAGGTTCTCGTCAGCGCAGCCATACTCGCACGCGCCCACTGCCAGCACGCCTTTCTGGTAAACGAACAATTCAAATCAAAAGATGACATTAGCCAGATAGAATATTTGCGAGAAAAGAAGCCTTAACCTTAAATATAATTATAACCTTAAACATATAATTATAACCTTAAGTTTAAATATAATCCTTTACCAAGAAAAAATAAAATATATCATCTATTATGCAATTTTATCGATTTTTAAAGCATATTTATGCTGAACTTTTGTGTTTTTAAATTAAGGAGAAAAAGTTAAAATTTCAACTGACACGGGCGGGATTCGAACCCGCGACCTTCGCCGATCCGTGGCGACGCTTACCTCCGAACAACGGTGTCTTATATCATCTATATTGTACTTCTAGCAGTGGATAATTTAAAGGTTGTGATCGTAGGTTATATAGGGTATTGAATAAATTCTTGACAGGAACTCCAGCTTTATTTTAAAAATAGAGCCACCATTTTAGAAAACAACTAACAAAAGACTCGTGACAGAAAACTTTTTAATACATGACTTTTACACAATAACTTATTCTTGTTAAGTCGATGACGGTGCATAGTAAAATCGGAGATGTATCAATAATGCAGCGATGTAATTACTAAGTAAATAAATAATATTAAAAACCTGCAAATCGTAGCAATGTCAGAGACAATATTCGCACGGTACCTACATTCACATATACAATAACGAGACAATACATTCTGTAATATACATATCAATGAAACAATAGATTCAGTAATTTTTATATGTAACAAACATTGATTTTCTGCATGGGCTGTAATTAGAAACAAAGTTGCATGCATTATATTTCGTTGAAAGCCGGATGTATACATTGTATGTACTTATTCACCAGTACCGTACAGTACCTTTTGGCCTGACCAGGTGTTGCAGCGCATGCCCTCTGTACACACCTCCTGCATAACGTATGCACCGTCGGCGTCACACATGAATAAAACTTGCGGCCGCCGTGCCTAATTAACAGAAAATACCAATGAGACACAATCCAAAAAGTTATTCAAAGATAATTATATTAGAACCCAATGAATCAACGACAGGCTCACCACAAGTCACGTTATTAAGAACAGGCTTTGGCTTAGGTTAGGAGGAATCGTGACACTTGGCGATCAGTTCGATTTCGCCTCCGGTACTTTGCGATAATATATGTATATACATTAATTTTGATGTATTTGGTTGTTAATATATAAAAACTAGCTTTCTGCTTGCAGCTTCATCCACAAGGACTACTTTAAATATAAATGTAAATAGGGTCATCGGAAACTCAAATACGAACTTCCAAAACAACTTTAAATATCCTTTTTCGCTGTCTCTTACTTATTGTCAATTTCCGTCCCAAATCTCGTCCTGATCTTCAAAAAGTTACGATAGCCGAGTGGTTGGGTGGTCGGAGTAAAGAGACCCGTGTTCGATCCCCAGGTGACAGGCTCATACCAATGGTAAACTTACGTACGAATTATATTGTTGGCTTGGACATAAATACGGCGACCGGCTCACCACCTGTCACGTTGTCCCGAAAATATCTTCGGTGGAATGTGAGTCAAAGGAACTTAATTATCTAAACTAGACCTCTGTCTACCCCTGTATTGATAATTGCGTGAAGATATTTAATTATTTTATGTTGGCTTCATACGATAAGAAGATTTACAAATTACATAATTGCTCTGTGTTAGTATGAATGGATGAACTTTCGCTTTGATATAAATAGATCCATTAATTTTTATATGTTCTTACATCGTGACGTTCAGTGTAAGGTACTGCCAGAAGTAAAGTGTAGAATATTGCACTCAATATGAGGCATATGGCGGTAACGATACGCAACAGACGTCCCGAACCACTTGGGACAGTACCACCACCAGTAGAGCCCCGTCCCACCGATAATCTGAAAATAAAATATTTTATGTATTACCATTGTACTAATGGTACTGCGATTGCAATTCAATATGCCTATGAATGTGCAAATATTTACTTTTTCAATAACCTTTCTGTAGTCATGAAGGATACAGTTCTGTACGAGAGCTGAACACAGGCCTCAAAAAAATTAAGTTATGACTGGTCCAAGCAAGACTGGTCGGAGGTAGCCATAGAGTTTTAGAACTTTTTTAAATTTTTACATTCCACAATTTTTCAAACCTTACATTACTTGAAATTTGCCCCGACTAACAAATTTCAGCTCCTATGTTTCCGGAGATCTCGTGATTTTGCCACATAATGTTCATAGAAAAAGTCACGATAGCCGAGTTGTTGGGTGGTCGGAATTTCGAGTCGAGAGACCCAAGTTCGATCCCCAGGTGGCAGTACCAATGAGTTTTTCAAAAACTTACGTACGAATTTCATCGTTGGCTTGGACATAAAGGCGGCGACTGGCTCACCACCTGTCACGTTGTCCCGAAAAATATCTTCGGTGGAAGGTGGGTCGAAGGGACTTAATTGTCTAGACTAGACCTCTGTCTACCCCTGTATTGGGAATTGCGTGAAGATATTTTTTATTTTTATAATGTTCATAGAAATTTCGTCGTAATCTTGTTTTTATTTCTTACTAGCTGCCCACCGAGGCTTTGCCCGCAGTTTAATACTTAACTCGGAACCCTAATTATGTTTCTAAAATAAAAGTAGCCTTAGTTACTTATAACATTAGCTATTTGTCAGTGAAAGTCCCGTTAAAATCGGTCTAACCGTTTCAGAGATTAGCCGGAACAAACAGACAGACAAACAGGCACAAAAATAAAAAAAATGTTATTTTGGTGTATGTACCATATATACTCATACACATGTAGTAAAAACAGTTATTTCATTATTGCAAACGGACACTCCAATTTAATTTATATGTATAGATTTAAGCTGTCAACAATAGTGATTACAATGCAACTGATTGTTTTTACAGCGGCGCCATGCTTAATGAATCAATCACATTAGTCACTATTAATTGTCATACCTACTAAAGATATAAATAATAATTATTTCCGCAAAATTCTAATATAATTCTAAATATGAATATCCATTTCGAATGGGCTGCTGTTAGTCATCTAGCCAATGAGTATTGATTATTAGTCATTACTATGTTATCTGAATGTTATTTGCCTATAGGTACTAAATAGTAAATACTAAATACTCAATATTAATAGTAATATAATATGATGATAGTGATAATAAGATATAAATAAAATGGTCATCTTATGCCGACGACCTTTTTTATCATGGCATTCGACTTTATTTTTGGCATATGACTGTCAGCATAAAAAATGTTAAAAAGCCGAATATTTGTACAAAATTAACCTTTAAAGGAATAGTTGTAATATGCTTTATTATTAAAAATTAATAAACATACCTATAATGTAAGTTATAATTCAGAAAACATTATTGGTTCAGAATACTTAAAAGTTCCAAAACTACCCCGAATTCATCCTCTCTAATTGGATGAGAAGCCCGGTCGATATTATTAGGGTGCAGTGGCAATTAAGGGGAAAAATACAGTTTTACATTAAAATCACGTATACCACGAAGCAAATTAAAGTAATGCACTTGTCAACAGTCACGATTGCCGAGATGTTGGGTGATCGAAATTCGAGTCAAGATACGCGAGTTCGATCCCCAAGGCTCCAATGGGTGTTTTCAAAAACGTATGTACGATTTATAACGTTGGCTTGGATATAAAGACGTCGACGGGCACACCACCTGTCACGTTGACCCAAATTGTCAGCGTTGGAAGGTGGGTCAAAGGGACTTAATTGTCTAGACTTCTGTCTTCCCCTGTGTTCGAAATGGCGTGAAGATATTTATTTTTGTATTAATTATTTACTTTTTATTATGCAATTTTATTGATTTTTAAAGCATATTTATGCTGTGCTATGCATATGTTCTCTTTAATTTAATAACATAATTATTTACTTGTCTATAAGAGGTCCCAGTATCGCCGGTCCGAGTAAAGCAACGCATGGTGCCACGGCAGATATGAGACGTGCTTCAGCTCGGTCCAGTCCGATAGCCAGCATGTGCAGCGGCAGGAACGGGAATATACATCCTATACCTGCAACAACCAATTCAATTTATGGTCATATCTTCCTTTGAATGTGCATGTATCGAGTTTCTGTATATATGGAGTGAACAATATTTTATTGACAGATACGAAATTATTTTAATATATACAAAACTTTTTAACTAAAAACGATTATAATCGTAAAGCCCTACTCCTCGTGGCATGGTACCAAGAACGCTGGCTGCATTTCCACATTGAATCGCTAGACTTAACCGTTGAGCGAGAAAAGAATCAGCCCTCTTGTCACCAGCGGCAACGACCAATCGCGGATACAACTTCTTTGCATCGCTCGGGGACCCCACAGACCGGTCGTCTCTACGGCAAATGGAACAAATATATAGTCTCCTTTCAAAGACTCATATTTACGTCATTTACCCGATTCAGCTGCCTCTGATGCCGCCTGGCCCATATCGAAGTACCCTTCATGTGAGAGGTCGCTATATATTTATATATTTTTATATATTCCATATGTGATATCCGAGTTGGGGTTGAACACCCCCGGCAAACAGAGAGACACACATATGACCATCATTACTTTGATCCAATATTGGGCTGATCAGAAGTCTAGACGATTTAATCCTTTCGACCTACACTTTACTTGAGTTTATTTAAAATAACGTGACAGATGGTGAACCTGTTGCAGTCTTAGTGTCCAATTCAAATTTACATATGGTATATAAGTTTCGAAATAAGAGTCTAATTTAGCCTGCAAGAAGTTTTTCACTCAGTTCAGTTTGTGTAATACGAGCTTCAAATATTGACTGAAGTAAGTAGCTATAGCTAGTAAGCTATAAAAATATTATTACAGATTTTGGTCAAATAAAGTGTTTTAAGAATAGAAATCTATAATTGAATATGTATGTTATATTTCTCAAGACTAATTCGTAATAAGAGTAACTCTCCTTTTGTACAATACAAAATCTCTGTAAATGCCCAAAAAAACTCTGTTAAGAATCCAATTTGAATGACTCGCTTTTGATATTTCCTTGTTAAAGTGCAAGTCAAAAGGTCGAAATAGCTTATTAAGAACTTAGTTTGAAAAATAAAACTGAAACTTAAATTAAAAAAAAAATGAATATCAACAATCAATAGTCTTATCATAAAATTACTATATGATACTTTTTTACTAATAATATTTGTTCGAACGGTGAAATTCTTTCGAACTGAAACAGGGCAATTTTAAATAGCATGCACTAATTACGAAACTGGAGCGAGTGTGATATATTTACGAGCATTGAAAATAGCCAAGAATATGAATCAGTTCATAAAAATTAAAAATCCAGATTGATGTTAATGATAAAGATCTGAGATATTGACCAAATTCGACATACATGTAGACTTCGCATTAAAATATCAGTTGAGTCGGGCCGAAAAGCAGCCGATAAGAGAATCTACCGTCATGGTCACCGTATTCTGCGTTTCGTATTGTAAAGATGAAAACAAAACGTAGCTTTAAGAATCTACATCAACATAACAGAACATCACCACAATAGAAGTTGTGTCTTAAGTATCACACTAAAATTAAAAAGTCTAGATATTGGTGAAGCCAATTGTCAAAAAGTTTTTAGACAGGAAGATGCCGTCAACAGGCACTGTTGGAGCCAGTCACGTGTACAAAAAGCAATTTTTTGGGCCTATGAATATTTCATGGCGTAAATATTCTCCTTAATCGTAAAGGAAAAACCTAAATTTATTAAAATAAACAAGCTGTGATAGCAGACAGGACATTAAAAACAGTGATCTCATAAGTTTCGTTATTAAGCGTATCCATAAAATCTACTTGAATTGCATAAAAGGTAAGTATTATAAGGAATTGTAAAAAAAGAGCAGAATTTATGTTGTTTGATTTGATGCAACGACTACAAGTCATTTATTTATATATGTGTGTTAAACGCGTAGTATCGAGACGTTGTATTCGGTGAATGCAAATATATTGGTGCAACAAAAACAGTTTATTTAGAATAATGTTATTCACTCCACGTGTTACGTATCCCCCTATCTATAGAATAAAACGACACAACAGAAACACCCGCATCTAATATAGAATATTTCATGACTTTAAGTTTGAGTTGGCTTCAACTGTTATTCTTTTTTGTATCGATTTGAATATTAATTTTTAAAGTTCCGTACTCGAAGGCAATAACAAGCAAAAGCGAATACTAATAATAATACAAAAGCGATTCATAATGTTGTTCAAAACGATGTGGAAAAAACAAATAAGTACATTGGGGTAAGGCCGAAGCATACTATACATAGAAAAATTACATAAAACTTTAATTTTGTTCAGATCGCACCATAACCGATCCGAAAACAAACAAACCCTGAGCACAGATCCGCATTGCAGTAACCGTGGTGAAGTTCGAGGGCAATGATCCTTAAATCATTCAATACTTGGAGACCGACGTCGCCCCTTAAAAGGAAGGTTGCTTTTCAAACGAATGCCACTTTGCGATTCTTCGGTACACACCGGTTTTGATACTGTACCACTTTTTTATTATTACCACAGCAAGTTCATAGCCAGTTTATGGAGGTGAGCTGTTCAATATAATTATGTCCCTTACATAACTATGCATTATAGATTGCAAAATGGAGGCAGAGTCACGAAAATCACTGTAAAGTTTATAATATTATTCTACGAATATTACATACCTTGTGTAACATACATTTGTTTTTAATTTTGTGGAAACTTACGAAGGAAGCTTTTGTCCTACAGTGGAATTTTATAAGCCGTTATGTATGGATGTATGTTTAATTATAATTAACATTATTACAAGACTGAAAACTAAGATTAACCTAAAAAAACTTACCAGAAAGGAAACAGAAGAGAACACATTTCAGCGTTATGAGATTCTTATTGACGAGTGGCTTCATTTTTCTTCTTTTTCGTTAAGCGGTATCAATGTTGCTCAGCTGTTACGCATCTTGTATCTAAAATATAAACCAAAGATGAATCTCTGGCAAAACTCTGGGCAAAGATAATATGTTGGCAGGTGCAATTGGGAAACAAATAAATTAATAAATAAATAATAATGTAATGTAAAAGAATAATATGTCATTTACAAACACACCACATAGACACAAACTTGTTTACGTTTAACGTTTCACGCATATGATTCAACACTGGTTCATCATCATAATTGACAAATTTAAATAAAAGATTAAATAAATATCTTCACGCAATTCCCAATACAGGGATAGACAGAGGTCTAGACAATTAAGTCGTTTCGACCCACCTTTCACCGAAGATATTTTTGGGACAACTTGACAGGTGGTGATCCTGTCGACGTCTTTATGTCCAAGTCCAAGCCCACGATATTATTCGTACATACGTTTTTGAAAAAACCCGTGGTTGCCTGCCACGTGGAGATCGAACTCGGGTCTCTTGACTCGGATTCCGACTACCCAACCTACTCAGCTATCGTGATTTTCAACAAATTTCGAAAAAGAAAATCTGAATATTAAATAAAACAAACGGCCGAATGAAGTTGCAAGTAACAGCACGGTATTCTTCAATAGATAAATGTTGGGTTGGAAGAAAACTTAAGATGAAGGTGAACTCTTTACCTAAATAGATAAGTATATTATTCGTCTTACTTATTTGATTCTGACAAAAAATACTAAAAACTAAAAGTCTTCTCCTTTAGTTTAGTAAACTAAAAGTTAACTCTTTACAATTAATTTCAATGAAAAAAATGTAAAAATTTTAATTAATATCTTCAAATATAAATACATTCTATCTTTCATATGGTGGCGATTTATTTATCATTTGTATGTTTGTAAATGTCTATTTTTTTATTATTGGATATTAAAGTTTGTTACAGTTATAAACTGATACTGACTTAATCAATTTCAGTCAACTATATTTTTTTTCTTCCAAATGTTATACTATACACTTTATTCAGACCATGTAGGCAAATAGCTCGTCCATAGAAAAGTACCAAGATATCTCGACTTCGCTAGAGCTAGTAAAAAGCGAAACAGATACATATAAAAATTGTGACACTAGGTGATGTTTTTCCTGGGCAATTCTGTTGGGGGTGATGAACGAACTTATAAAAAAAACGATAAATACTTTAACAAACAAAAAATATTCCCATGCTTTATTAAATAAAAAAAAACTTTTGTAAAAGGAGGCTCGAAAAGACTTTATTGTCTAGACCTGTCTACCCCAGCTCATGGGAAATAATGAAGATGAAAAAATATTCAAACTCAGTTTTCACTGTGGCTGCCAATTGGCCATAATGTCATTACTATTGCACGTCTTGAAGTAAAAAATTGGGGCCATGACCATTTTTCCAAGCGCCCACTTGCGCGTTAGTTAAAGTATCAGAAGGTTCGCAAGTTCTAAAATAGTTGACAAGAAATGACGTGAGCGCGTACAGTGATCTCATCCCATAGTGACACAGGCCGAGGGCAAACTTGCGAGAGGTCTAATTGAGGAGTCGTCGCCGCAGATATGAAATGAATTGATAAATCGAACTTAGTTTGTTTCATTGCTCCGGTGCTCAGCAAATATGTCGAAAGATTGATTCTCATGTCACTGTCTGCACACCGAACATTAATATTTCATAATCCCCAGTTTAACTTCTACTAAACAGTATTATTATTAGAAAAGAAAATACTAGCGTAGAAAGAAATATTTTTCGCCGTAGAGTACAAAGTATTTGCAGTAAACTTTATTACATAAGTTTTATTTATTACTAGAGATTGTATTAGACAGTAGTTATCATTTAAATAATTATAGTCAAAACAATACTACTTGAACAATCTTCTAAAACATAACTATCTCTACATTCTATAATTAATATAAATGAACTATCTTTAACTAGTCGTTGATGCAGGTCTCGAATGAGAACTAGCACCTTATCATTGGACAACTTAGTAGTTCTACGTAGTTAAACTAAACCTCATACCGTAAAAAGGTATCTGGGTATGTAATATAAATGGGTACCTGGTATGAAACGAATGGCGTATTAAAACGTTAAAAAAGCATTTTTAACGTTATTCGTTTGAAATTGGTTGCAGGTTTATGCACTACAATAATCATTTCTTATCAAATGGAACAACACTTTTTCTCCAGTAAGATACAAGTTAATAGGAATATTAGACGTAGTCTTATTTACATTTCGGGTCATTACAATGACGCGTGTGGCTGGTAGTCAGAAAGGTTTACCACTATCGAACGCAATCTGGGTTACCATATTGTAAACAAAGCCACTGTCTCGAACTTTCACGCAACCAGTTATGAGATATTCATAATATATTAAACCTATATATCGTGATACGATATACACGATATGTCTGTGTACATATTATTTGTTTACGGTGAATGGTAACAATAATTAGGTAAAATCATTCATAAATATTAAGTAGACTCCATGGACGTTTATATCTATTTATGAATATTTTTCATGAATGTTAATATATATGTATGTAAATATATATTATTTATTTATACTGTTAGTTTGAACATTATGACGGTGATAGGCTCATCACTGATGAGCCATCACTAGTCACATTGTTTCAACTAAGCTTCGGTGAACAATGTTGAAAGAATATTGTCTAGACTACCCAGTATGGGAAATTGCGGGGGTGTTTGTAAAAAAAAATTCTCTACATTTTCATAAGAATTGTATAACAAGTATATGTTGCCGAAACCTGCGGAACCGACACGTGCTTTTCCACTACTGGCCGAATGCTCTCAAACTTGCTCAGTTCTACATCCTACTTGGATATGGACAGCGTGGTATTTCCTGCGTTATAGAATCCTGAAGGAAGACATCCACAACAAAACCAAAGTACCAATCAATAGTTGCAGCACGCCGAACAGATAATGGACGAACTTTATACATCTGATGTAAATGACATGTGACATCTTTGACTTATTCAATAGCCGACAATTGTCAACCGTTGAGGAAATAGGTTTTCGAGTACCTGGAAACATAGAATACACCGACACTCCACAAGACGGAATAACGACCTGCACAACACTATGGGGATTCGATGGATGCCGATGGCTTAGAACCGTTTTTAACAGAAACTTGTTATCAAAAGAAGAGAATATCTTCTTGGTAAAATAAAATAATATTATTTTAATTATTATAATAGAATTTAATTAGATATTTTATTTTATCTTAATGCACTGTCCCTGAGGGGGTAGTCAGAGAGAATAGATCGCCATGTGTCATGTTCATAATTTTTTTCATACATGCACGTCTAGGTATCCGAGTACTCTTGACCCTGCCCTCTTCGAGCAGTTTGCTCACATGAGTCTTCTGATTCATCCTAACTATCAAATTTCACGCTTTATATTCTGTTCACCATTCGGTCTTCACCCATTCGCTCAACGTGCCTAAATCACGCCCTTATATACGCCTTATATATAAAATTATGATCACAAAACCACTCAGACAAGATTTGTTTTTTGTCCGTAAGTTTAGTGATCATAATTTTAATCATGTGACTCGAACCCTAGGAGAAAGAGCCATACTATCGAGGTTTTCAAAATTTACGTACGATTTGAATAGTTGTAGAGTCGACCGAACGGCGGCAAGCACCCCTCCAATCGCGTTGAGCTGGTTGTCCTAAAACAAGCTCCGGTGAAATATGGGTCGAAAGTACTATTGTTGTTTTGACAACCTTGCTATTGGAAGGTTTAAAACTGTCTCAATAATCGGAATTAATAACTTTTTTATCTTGAATTCTGAAAACTAAGTTGATTGGTGTCTAGTTTCCTTCCTTTTGTAATACTGTGACTGTTTACTTTTACTTGAAAAATAGTTAAAATTTGCCACTTAAAAGAAATCATTAATAAATTACTCGTTTCGATTTGACAATTAAAAATTACGGTTAATTGTGTAAGTAAATAGTTAATGTTTACTACCATATTAACAGTTTTCATAATATCACTGATATTCATGTTAATCATTCCAATTCAGCGTCAATACTTGTATGGAGTGAATTAACGTCGAATAATATAGCATACATAACACGAACCTGCGACGTCATTTATGTCAGCCCGCACCCTAACCTCATAAGCTATCGGCACATTACTTAATAAGTAATTAATCGGTCTGTAATTCATATTTATTTTCAGTAAAGATAACTACAAATAAAGTTGTAAAAACCTGTCTTTTGTTAATTTAGATAAACTGAACAGTTAAACTGGTCCGAACGAGAATCAAACCCGGGACCAGGATGTCTGGCGACAGCTTGAAAAATGTGTGCGCTATTAGACCACAAAGGTCGTCGATACTAGTATAATTTTAAACTTCACAACTTGAAAAACTTACTATAATTTTAGTATAATTTTAAACTTCACAACTTGAAAAACCTAGTATAATTTTAGTATAATTTTAAACTTCACAACTTGAAAAACATCCGACATGTGTAAATGACTTAGTTGCAGTCTCAGGTCATGGTTATTGGACGATTGTATCACGCAGAAAAAAAGATAATGCTCGCAGATTTTTATTGACCGTAGCATTAATTATTTAGAGAGAATTTTAAAATTATAATTTATCAAAATGATCCATGAGTTTGGGTAATGGAGCACGTATCGAGTAGATATTTTATTTACATATATTTATTTTTTAGTAAAAAAAACATTTGCAGGTAATAATTATATAGTCGACCATAATATAAGAAACCAATTTTGTTAATGTACAGTTTATACAGCAATGTTACGAAGATATAAAACATCATTATAGCTGGGTTGCATGTTTGCATGTCACTCGATAATAACAACTGTACAAAAGAAGCGGTCGTTATGGTTCGACCCAAAGGAGCTTTCGCAACATCAGACCAGTCATGTCTCTATTAATATGATTCAAAGAGACTACATTGACAAAAACCAGAATGTGCGAACATAATAAAATTACATTTCACATATTCTCATTTTGTCTAAGTTAAGGCTCTAAAAAAATGTTTATCACTTAATTTTCAAAAATTTACATTGAAACCAACATACATAGATACATACGTCACAGGAGCAACATCATATACATTGCTCTGATCCCAAAATAAGCAGATGTATCAATTAGAAACAACGAAGGTACGACTTATCTGGGTGTTTACCCAGACTCGAGAAAGTGTAGAAAAGCGTTTTCTACATTGACCGGGACTCGAACCCGGGACCACAGAGCTGGAGATACCATGAAAACCGGTGTGCACGCCACATTTTTCGGACATCACGGACGTAGTGTATCGATCATCGGTCGTCGAAGAAATATGTTTAATAAATTTATATTTTTTAATAGCCGAATAGGGAAGTGAACAAGCGACTTAAATGCCGGTAAGTTATTTTACCGACTGTTTACCAAGCGAAAACTCTACTATCGTTACACCATCAAAGGATTTGTAAGTACGCTGCCGGCCTTTAGGCAGAAAATGGAACGAGTAGAATAGACCGTCGGTTACCTCACTGATCAGATGAAATTCAAAGTACAAGATGCGTCTACTTCACACCAAAACTTCTTCTTGTCGGTCAAACGGACGTAGTCGTGAAGTAGACAAATCCGTTGCTTGCACTACCACATTTCACTTAAAAATATATATACATTTTATTACTGTACTGACTTATGCGGTCGTGTGGTTACGGCGTAAGTGTACCCGTGGGTGTCATAAGAGACGATTAAGGCAAGAAGTCCTTGGAAATACTATTAGTTACCGAGAGATGGCGGGATAATCATCTAGAACAATACCAGAGCAATATACAGCGTACCGGTGATGCAGCAGCGTCTAAAGTGGATCCGCGTGACGAATGAATGCATAAGACAAACCCACAATAAAAAGTCACGATAGCCGAGTGGTTGGGTGGTCCAGGTGGCAGGCTCTTACCAATGGGTTTTTTTTCCAAAATGTAATATGTATGTATAATGTACTATGTACGAATTATGTCGTTGGCTTGGACATTAAGACGGCGACGGGCTCACAACCTGTCACGTTGCCCCAAAAATATCTTCGGTGGGTCGAAACGACTTAATGGTCTAGACCTCAGTCTACCCCTGGATTGGGAATAGCGTGAAGATATATTTTTAAGACAACCTCTCGTACGCTAAATACCTATGTAATGGCCTTTGCAGGCCGTTATGTAATTATGCATGCATGTATAGTGTATATAACACAATCTATATATATCCATACATGTTTATTATTTATATACATGTACATATATATGTACATGACCCGGGTTTTACGACTCTACAGCCTAGTTGGTAGTGACCCCATTAAGTAGTAAATTTACTTTAACTTAGTATTATATGTGTGATTCCGACCAATCCAACGACCTAATAGTCCAGTTAGTAGTGAGGTCTTCGAAGGTAAGTGTTGCGGTAGTAAGTTGGTAATTTAGGTAGGTAAATTGGCAAACAATTGTGTAATCCAAACAGGCATCGGAGAAAGGTGGGTCGAAATAACTTAATCGTCTAGACCTCTGTCCACCCCCTTTGGTATTGAACAAATGTGTGAAGATATAAAAAATATCTGGTACAAGATGAAACGAACGATGCTTGTGTGGTAATCATGGATGTGTGAACTTCGCTACTAAGGCGTCGCACTAAACGTTTAATCAGATAAGTAGTCGACGGCGGATGTTAACATCAATAGTCGGCTACCGTAACAACTATAGTTAACAACAGTTGTAGACAAGCAAACTTTAATACAATGATCTTCCACACACTAATCACGAAATTCACCGGTTCTAAAGTAATATTTACTGTCTAGGTAAGTGGACAGTGATGTGAATATATAACCAAAATGTGTAGTATTAAAATTTCGTCTTATAACTTTAATACTTTTGAATTTTCAACTTACCACTCTACATAATATATTTATAAATATCCACAGAAACTTGAAAAAGAAGGTACTGGAGTCTCGGATATCCTACCAAAAATATGATTGTGCTTCAAATTTAAATTAAAAATATTACCTACGAAGATCTTGACACATGTCTGGATGCTTAGTCAGAGATATATCAATTTATAAGCACATGGCTTAAACGACGAATCGAATCCTTTCAAATCAAATACTTTATTAACGAAATAAAAAGAAAAATAAGTTTATCAATAACAACTTTTTAATCTTCGATAGGAATCTCCTTTCCTCCACCTCTAGCGGAAAGAAAACAGGTAAAAAAACTCTTTAGATAAGAATACCTAAGGGTATTTTTCTTTTTTGTTGTTTACGCCTGTTTGTTTTTCATAATATTTTTTGGTAATTTTAATGAAAATACAATTAAAAAATAGACCTCATTCCAGAGATTATTATCAAAAAGCAAAAATCTCTGGAATGAAGTAAAAATTTGAAACGCGTCTTTGCTGTTTTGAAATCTTTTTTCAAATGCTTTAGAAAATTAAGACGAAGAAAATTTAGTTATTTCGCTATCCTTTTTTGATAACCAGAACATAGAAGAATTATTAATATTGCATAGTTTTCGATTAAAATGATTGTTCTAAGCACGCATGTTGAAGGCAAAAAAAATATAGGAACAGCGTACCGGGAGTGGTCGATGCCGTCACCGCTATAATTGGCGAAGGTCCGTCGCCGATGCGTGACCGACGACGCGCGCCTTTGACTAGAGCAGTTTACACGAAATGAACCAAACTATTCCATAGAGCTTCTTATACCAGCACCGTAAAATAAAACTGGCAAGAATTACAATCAAATACTTCACGATTTTTTCTCGCTTACGTTACTAAAAAGGATGCATTATGAGTTCTTTATTCGAAACTGTCAACCTTTTCATTGTCGCTCAAAAAAAGTTAGTCTCAAAATAAATAAAACAAAATTGAGGGACAAATTCTATAACATTTCTATAAAATAATTTTCAGACATACCGAGTTTCAAAATTAATATCACTATATCTACTACACCATATCAAATTTTATTCTTTTAAGTATTTTATATATAAGAAACAACTAACTTATTTGTAAGTATTCAAGACATATAACGTACCATGGTCCCATAAACACCAAGACAATGTAGAAAAAGAGGTTTTCTTCCCGTCCAGGAATCGAAACCGGGACCTAAGAGCTGGCACCTTGAAAAGAGGTGTGTGTCGATGGAGGTCGTCAAAAAGGTAGAAGTCGTGAAAAAGAAAATTTCATATATATTTATGTTTTCTAAATTTCTGTTATAATAAATAACTCTCTTTAAATTTAACGAGATTTCGTTGCAAGTTTTTGGGTGAAACTCGAAAATTGGATATTTTTGTATAAATATCGTTTGACAGTTCTGTTCAACTTTGCTGTGACAAATCCCTTATAAACAGGCAAATATCAAAAAAATATGTCACTTAGTTTTAAAAAAATTAAAACGTATCTTATAGGTACTTTGATATCACAATGATGGCAACTTCCGTTAAAATTGGTGACAAGTGTGAAAGATACAAGTAGTTCCTATTCTTAGCAATAGATTGATTACTAGACAATGAACTGAACTGGACAATTAACTAATTAAGATTCGTAATGCATAACTCTTTATTATCTTTGATCGTCATCGTTACGGAAAGGTATTCATTATTCAAATTTAAATCAAGATTAATCCTATTCTGATTTATAGCTGGACGGACTTCTATTGTATTACGTGTTGCGATTAATAGCCTATTTTACTATTCAACGACATTTTAAAACATAAAAAACATTCGGTATAACCAAATATATATGAATATATATATATATATATATATATATATATATATATATATATATATATATATATATATATATATATATACATATATATATATATATATACATATGCATATATATATATATATATATATATATATATATATATATATATATATATATATATATATATATATATATATATGTATGTATATATATATATTGCAAAATTGTGTTATGGCAAATATTATTACACTGTTTAATAAAAAAAACGCATAACGGGCAACAAAAGCATTTGCTAATAAAAAATTCTATTATTTATTAGTAAATGCTTAAAATTTCACCAGTATGTGACATAGATATGACAACAATAAAGAGGCACAAGATAATAATTGTACAGTTCATACTAACTTTATTATTAAAGCAATGATCATAAGTTAAAGCTCGTGTGTACATGATAACCTTCGGTCTTCTTCATTCATGATAATGTACGAAGCACGACTGTATTTATAGGTTTGAATAATTAAACTTAAGTATATTAATAAACAACATTTAAGCTTTTATTCTTCTTTCATCTGGAAAAATTTAAGTAGGACTCATCGAATTTGTAGGATATAAAGTAGTTCGTTATAACAGTCGAAGAGGGGAGGGTCAAGCGAATACAGAGGTCTACTTGGCGATCTGTTCTCTCTGGCTATCCCGTGAGGGACAGTGCGAGAAGATAAGTTAGTAATCATAACTTACTAACACTTTTAAGGAAAGATCCATGGATGGGAAACCTTTAGATACATGCTGATTAAACTTTACAATACCATTGAAGGGGCAGGCCATAGGTACATAAAGTAATAGTTGATTTTGGAAAAAAAAATACTTTTATTCCATAGTGGTTATTTATTAGTTATCCTTCGAACCTAAGGAGTTTGAAGCTGTGGGTTCGAGTCCCGCTAGCCAAATCACGGTGGCTTAAACAGCGTCGCCATGGTACGGCGAATATCCCGGATTCGCATCCTGCCTTTTTGAGTTATTCTTTAAATATCTCATTTACTTAGTAAGTATAAATGTATTTAGATTATGTATAGACGGTGTTATCGTATACGTTTGATGTCTTAATAGCTGTATAATTTATAAGCATTGAGTAAGATGTCGAAAACACCCATAAGAGTACCTCTAAACGTACTACAGAGATTTGAAACTTCTACCAATGCACACACAAACGAAAAGAACATGGCTTCGTGGTTAGAGCATCCCGTGGATACTGCAGAAATCACGTGTCAGATAATTTTTAACACACTTATTTATTAAATAACAAAAGGCCTGCATGGTAAAAATATTATTTTTATAAGTTGTTGCCAGTTGGTTGATCTCATCGATCGAATCTGTGAAGAGCGTATGGTGAAGAAAATAAACAGCGCGAAAGTAAAGAACAAAAATGTTTGAGGTAAGACGACAATCAGCTTCACAGTCAATCATGCTGACTACGAATATCTCGTCATGGATGATGCGTGGAGTAAAATATAATATATGATGTATATTTTTTTTATCTGACCATGAATTCAATCGACTTTTCACGGAAGCTTGTTCGGGCCAACGTGACAGATGGTGAGCCTACCGCTATCTTAATATCCAAGCCAAAGGTGCAATATAATCACATACATACATTTACTTAAATAAATATTCATATATACATATAAACATCCATGAAATTAGTACAAACATTCATATTCATGATAGAAATGTTTGCCCCTTTCGGGTTTCGACACCGCAACCCTTAGCTTGGAAACAGCTATAGGGGCGTCAAATAAACAAATCTAAATATAAATAAATCTTACAGAAAAATGACGAAAACGCGTCTTACTCTAAGCACGGTTATGATCTAGATTTCCAAAAAATTACATAATCTATACAAAATGTTTTAATCAATCAAAATATTCTCATTTAGAAACATTAGCAGACAAGCATTCAAACAATTTCATTGTGCGCATATGTTGTCACGCTACGAATGTAGGCCATTTTAATGTCAGGCTGCTGCGTACACCGCACTTTTTATGCGTTCGTTGCACGACTATTAAATAAAATATATTTTGTTAATTAGGTTAACAGACATAAAGTTAGGATTATTTCAATGTCTGTCATTTATTTTTTTACCGGAACTGTTTTATTTATCTATCACCGTATTATTTTTTTATCGTCACATACTTTAAACGCGAAAATAGGAAAAACTACTTTGGACCTCCTCAAGGTAATTTTCCGATACGTAAAGATCGCTTAGGATTCTAATTATCAATATGAGATGATCAAAGATCAAACATATGGTTGTGTATAAACACGTTCTTCCGGAGGCCGAAAATATATATCATTCCTCATCATTATTTCTTCGTTCTTCGAAAAGATGATCCCACAGGTACACAGAGTACGAAAAAGATAGTGCTGAAGTAGCCACTTAACGAGATGCTCTTGTTATCTCGTTAAATGGCGTGTAGATAAAACGCGAATAAGAGAACAGGACAGTCATGAAAAGCTCAAGCGATTTATATTTAGTTCCCAAACTTATATTTTCTAATTATTAGGTTACAAACTACGCTTCCAACATGCCGTCTTATAAAATCCTATTTAATTGAAACTTTTATGGGTCTTAGTTTCTAAAATTAAATTTCTTTTAAAAAATTTTGCTCTTATCGGCAGGCATCGATATATTCTTCACCATCAGTAAGTTTTTTTTACAGTAACTGCATAAATAAATAAATATCTTCACGCAATTCCAAATATAGGGGCAAATAAGTCCCGTCTAGTCTAAACAAATAAGTCCCGTCGACCCACCTTCCACCGAAGATATTTTTGGGACAACGTGACAATTGGTGAGCCCGTCGACGTATGTATCTGGTTTTAATTAATTGAGCACACATTTGATACAAGCATTTGATATGAGATACATTTGATATATATTATCTACTTTGTGATACCGAGTCACGAGTGAACTTTTAATTACTAACGTCTGTTGCCCAAAAACCGGGTCCACATTCTGACCGTTATTACAGCGAGATCGAAACTTTTGAACGAGCAGAGAGACCGGCCGAGCGGAAATGTTAATGTAGGGTTATTAAAACAGATGCAAATTCAAATAACATCCTCATTAGAATAACTTACTGTTGGAAATATTCTAAGAATTCTGGAGAAAATGGCGAACGGATAATATTGAATAGTCCCACAATAGTAAGCATCGATTAGAAGCCTAATTTAACATGTTGAATACTCACGATTGATGTCTCTTGGTGGAGCTTCAACTTGTATAAGCCGTATTCTCTTAGTAATTTATTGTTCTCTTGTTATATTTTTGTACCACCGCAAGTACGAAAAAATTTAATTTAGTCTGCTGGGCGATGCCTTTAAAAGTCCACTACAGGTCATAGGCCTCATCCGAAGGTTTTTTTATAATCGCTACCCACGGCAAGCGGATTAGCGATTGCAACACCAAACACATTGCACCTTAAACGATGTCAGCGGTCAGTAGGATTCCGCTCTGGTATTTTTCGATTATTGTCCTTCTTATTGACGATAGCCAATCTAAAATTTTCAAAGCTCTTCCCTTATTCGCGTCTTATGAAATCCATGGAAAGAGAAGGAGCATTATATTCTTACGTCGTTGCCTCACGGCAACCGCCAAACAAGCATTTACTTAACCATATCTTAAGCACAATGTTTTAATGTCTCTCTGTGTATTAATATTTTCGTGTGCTTTTTACATAAAATTAAAAACATGAAGCATTTCTGTTAGAAACATAAAACTACTTTTGTAATTTAGTACATATAAATTTATGTGTATATATATATATATTTATAAATATAAATAATAAAGCGCGCCAAAATGTTTACATACAACCTTTCGAAGCAAGGAGTGGTGAGGACTGGTATTAGCATAATTAGAGGTCAACGGCGACAGAACCGGTTTACTGTCTCGAATATAGCTGGGAAATGACGTCATCGCTGACATCATTACCACATGCAACTTTAGAGTAAGCGAGGCATCAAAACAAAAATTGTGCTGTTTTCTCCGTCTAAGTACAAAGTGCCTGCTTAAAGTAGAAGTTCCTCTTAATTAATTGCAAACATTATATTTAGTACACTACACAGCAGAGCTAAACTCAATACTTTTTTTACTTACTGCGAAATTATGAAAGATTGGCAAAACACCTCAAAATTCGAAATAGCGAAAAAACGTATAATATTTAAACAAACAAAATTTAAATTATTTAATCTTCATATAAATTCAAACATGATTAATGATGATAAATAACTCTAGGAAACTTTTTTCCACCAGTAACTCTTTTAAAATGTTTTATGCATCCTTAGGAATCTTTATCTTCGCCCATTGTATGTCTTTGGGAATCTTATTATATATATTTGAATACATAGAAAACGAACCAGTAGACTTTTAAAATTTTTGTTTAGAGCTAATTAATACGTGGCCTTAAGTTTTTTAGGTGGTGATGAACTGGGAACAAGTGAAAGTTCTTTTTTACAAAGAGAATTACTTCGAGAATATTAATTAAATCCAGAGTTAAACTTTTCCGGTACATAAAGTTTTAAATAAATAAAATAAAAGTACACAACATCACATACATTGCTTTGATCCTCAAGTAGCTAAAGCACTTACATTATGGAATTGGAAACAACGAAGGAAGGAACCACCAACCCTCAGAGCCTAAGTAGAAAAAATGTTTTTTTACATTGACCCGTCCGGAAATCGACCCCGGACCTTAGAGCAGGCGTCACTTGTGTGGACGTCATTCAGCCATTGATGAAGTTTTATCAAATTATGACCTACAGGTCCTAATTTAATTGATTGGTGAATTCTAACACACCTCGTTTGTAATTTTAGAAAAGTCCATCGCAATTGTAATATTGTCCCATAGGGCGATACCATACTGGAGCAAGAAGTGAACATATGCATAATAGGCAGTCATAACAGTTTCCTCGTCACTACATTTTTCTTAATTCATATAAAGCGAAAGTAAATCTCGAAAGTTTAGGAACACAAAAAAGTTTAGCTTATAAAACTTGCTATACTTATACTGGCAAGCTTATACTGGCTGTATGCAAGGAAAAGGGTCTTCTTGTGACAAACACTATTTTTAGTCACAAGAAAATCCATATGTATACTAAAAAAAGAGAGAATGAGAGAAGTATGATCGATTTATTCCTGGTGGATGACCGACTGCGGAAACAGGTGATAGATGCGCGAGTGTTCAGAGGTGTTCAGAGGTGACCTGGGAACGGATCACTATCTAGTGATTACTAGATTCAGGGGTCTGTTCGCGGGTTGGCGCCTTCGGACGGCGATATGAAAGAAATTGAATGTGCGATTCGAAGTTTGAAATGTGGTAAGGCTGCGGGACTAGACAGAGTTACTGCTGAAATGGTCAAGTATGGTGGGCCTCGCGTCTGGGACAGCTTTCACCTGCTGTGCAATTTATGCTGGCGGACGGGGGCTGTCCCGGATGATTGGCGATCCGTGTCATTGTGCCTTTATATAAAGGTAAAGTTTCACATTTTGACTGCGGGTGCTATCGGGCGATCAGCTTGACCAGTTTAGCAAATAAAGTTTACTCGAAGGTTTTGACGCGTAGGATGCTAGAGAAATCGGAAAGATTTCTATGGCAGGCACAATGCGGATTTAGACCTGGAAGAGGATGCACGGATCAAATGTTATCTCTCCGCATGATCACGGAGAAGCTTCTGGCTGCTAACCAGAAGATTTTCTGTGATTTTGTGGATCTTGAGAAAGCATTTGATAAGGTTGTAAGGAAGAAAATGTGGGAACTGTTGCCGGGATATGGTGTGGATGGTCGATTGCTAAGGGCTGTACAGTCACTTTACTGTGACTGTAAAGCCTGTGTGCGGGTAGGGCATGACCTGTCACCCATGTTTAGCGTCCAAACGGGCGTAAAACAGGGTTGTGTCATGTCTTCCTGGCTGTTTATACTGTATCTCGACAGCTGTTTACAGAAGCTGAAAGATAGCTGTTTGGGTGTGAAATTGAGTGACATAAAAGTAAATTGTCTGCTATATGCTGATGATGCAGTGCTTATTGCACCATCAGAGGCAGAACTGCAGGCATTAGTCACGTGTATGAAAGAAGAATGAGAAATTAATGGTCTCCGTTTGAATGCTAATAAAACTAAGGTTCTGGTATTTGAAAGGGACGAAGAAAGAACGAAGTGCGAAATTTGGGTAAATCAGGAATTTCTAGAACAGGTGAATGAAATTGTATAGTTGGGGAGTGCATTAAGCAGGGATGGAAGATGTGATTTAGATGTGGACAGACGTGTCGCTGCCGGGAGCAAAGTTAATGGTGCCCTGACTGTGTTAGTCAAAAGGCAAGGCGTAGTGAAAAGTGCACGCCTTGCAATACATAACGCAGTGTTGGTACCGACTTTGTTATATGGCAGCGAAACCTGGGTATGCCAGAAGAAGCATAAAAGCAGGTTGAATGCAGTGGAGATGCGATCTCTTCGTAAAATGTGCGGCCTTACCATGGCCGCCCGAAAGCGAAATGAAGAGATTCGCAATATGGCAGGTCTGAAAGATGACCTTGTCACAAAAATTGATAAGGGCGTGCTTCGATGGTTTGGGCACGTTGAGCGAATGAGTGAAGACCGAATGGTGAAGAAAATATATAGCGCGAAAGTTAACATTAAAAGGGGTAGGTAGACCGAGACTAACTTTCGAAGACCATGAGAGCAAATTGCTCGAAGAGGGGAGGGTCAAGAGTACTAGGATACCTCGACGTGCATGTATGAAGAAGATGATGAATCTGAAAGAAGCGGAAGAGGTATGTAGGGATCGTGACATTTGGCGATCTGTTCTCTCTGGCTACCCCGTCAGGGATTGTGCGTGAAGATAAGTAACTAAGTAAGTATACTGATAATTTTAAATATGGTCACAAAAATGGGTAAGGATGTTCTTCGAAGGTTTGGGCACACTGAACGAATGAGTAAACCGAATGGTAAAGAAAATATATATCGCGAATATCTTTACGCAATTTCCAATACAGGGGTAGACAGAGGTCTAGTCTAGACAATTAAGTCCCTTCGACCCACCTTCGACCGAGGATATATTCGGGACAATGTGACAGGTGTTTAGCCCGTCGTCGTCTTATATAAAGCGAAAGTTATCATTAAAAGGGGTCGAGGTAGACCGATACTAAATTTCAAGAAACATACGAGCAAGTTACTCGTAAAAGAGGGAGACGAGCGTGTGTGAAGAAATGATGAATTTAATAGAAGCGAAAGTGATAGGAGGAGGCGGTCTATTCTATTCTATACGTATGAAAGGATCGTGACACCTGTTGATATGTGCAATGCTCTCTGGCTACCCCATCAGTGACTGCATAAAGGTATTTATTTTAGTTTTTTTTATAATTAATGTGCAAGTTGTGCTTTTCTAACTAACTAAACATAATAAAGAATCTTTCAGATTTGCTGGGTAATACAACGGATTAGTCGCCAACGAATAGGGTGAACGGTTCTTCAGGAATTTTGGGCATGTATGTAAGTATTTATCATTTAACGCCTCCTTGTGGAATTAATTGCGTAAATAGCCTTTCTGATCTAACCTTTGCCTTGTGCCTGTTTATTAGTATAATTGTCTATATGTAGATAAGAGGGTAAGAAAATTTGTAGTATTACAAAAAATATCATCACGCCATTCCATATACAGAGGTAGACAGAGGTCTCGACAGTTAAGTCTTTTCGACCCACCTTACACCGAAGACATTTTTGGGACAACGTGACAGTCGCCGTCATTGTGTTCAAGCCAACGATATAAATTATACATAAGTTTTTAAAAAACCCTTTGGTACGAGACTCGGGTATCGAACTCGGGTCTCGGTGATTCGAATTCCGATCACCCGGCTATCGTGACTATGTTATATTAAAAACAACGTTACCCAAACTATAACAACATAAACAAAGCCAGCTACATCAACTAATTACTTTTAAAAATTTCACTTCCCAGAGAAAGCGGAATGGTGACGTAAATCAATTTGCATACACATATATTAATAACAAAGAATTTATACAACTTTTAATTTTATAAGTAATCATTATCGAAGCAACAACCGATTATCATTATTAATAAAATTAAAAGCTGTAGCTGTACCAATAAAAAAACAAGGCGCGGTAACCCGACGTGACAAGTATTTATTAATGTCCAAATGAAAAACGTTATTTAGGTTGAAAGACACACCCAGTACTTTGGCCTAACCTACCACCCCAACACTCCCCACGCCACAAGGCTCCTTTCTTAGAAATTTACGAATATACACTACGTCAAAATAAGGTAAAGTTCTACCACAGTATTGGGAAAATGTGTGCAAGAAATAAAAATAAATAGGTACAGTAGGTATTTATATATATATTGACCGTTTAAATTTTTCCAACCAAAGATTTATTACAAAAAAATTATTCTCAAAATTGTTCTAAAGGTTGGAAAGCTGATTGGTCAAAAAATCGTTCTTTTTTGTTGGCAAAGTTGGCAAAAGCAGTGCAACTCTACGGCGATGCATGGTCGTGGGTTTGAATTTCGCTTTAGATATTTAATTTTTAATTTATTATAACACCTTAAAGGTAATCAGAAACACTGTCGGAGGAGCTGTGTATATAGGAGTTCGTGTCAAGAGATCCGAAGTTAGGTGACAATATATTTAATAAATAATGAGTCGAAATTACTCATAGGAAATAAATCTGAAGGCTTGACTACAATTTCACATAAATATAAATGTTTAGTCTGTGCATATACATGTATAGGCATAATAAACATATTTTGCACAAAATTTAAGAAGTCACGATAGCACAGTGGATGGGTGATCGGAAATCGAGACAAGAGACCCGAGTTCGATTCCCAAGTGCAATGGAGGCTCGTAGCAATGGGTTTTTCAAAAACTTATGGTTCGATTTATATCGTTGGCTTGGACATAATGACGGCGACAGGCTCACTACCTGAAACTTTATCCCAAAAAATGTCTTCGGTCAAAAGTGGTTCAAAGGACTTAATTGCCAAGACCTTTGTCTACCCCAGTATGGCGTGAAGATATTATTTTTTTTATTTTAAGGACGTAAATAAATAAGAATATCTGTCACGATAGCCGAGTGGTTGGATCGTCGGAATTTGGAGTCGAGAGACCCGAGTTCGATCCCCAGGTGGCAGGCTCGTACCAATGGCTTTTTAAAACTTATGTACGAATTATATCGTTGGCTTGGACATGAAGACGGCGACGGGCTCACCACCTGTCACGTTGTCCCGAAAATGTCTTCGGTGGAAGGTGGGTCACACGAACTTCATTGTCTAGACTAAACCTCTGTCTACCCCTGTTTTGGGAATTGTGTGAAGATAATTATTAATTTTTTATTTTATTTTAAATAAATAAGAGAGATCATGTGAGCAAATTGATAAAAGAAGGAAACGGCACACGGAAAAGAACACCCGGTTACCCCTTTTCTTGGTGGGTGAAGAAAATGATTTATCTAATAGAGGTAAAAAAAAAAGATAGCCCTGCGTAACAACCAATTGCGAAGTTTAAATTGGGATTTCATTATTGATTTCCAAGCATGTCCCGCGTTTGTTAAAGACGGCAATATAAATTAGGAAATCCTATATACTAGTATATACTATATATGTTAAGACAAATTATATAAAGTTTGATGATCAAAAACTTGGGTCATGTCATCATGTGTATTAAATACGCATTATATTATTTTAATACATAATCCAAACTTAACGCGGGAATAATCTTAATGCGATACTTGTGTATAACATAAATAAATAACATATCACAAAAATTATATCAATAAAGTTAATTAAAAAAACATCAATGCCTTCAAATTTTACAATCTTTCTACCGTTTACCTAACTTCAACTCCTTTTTCACCACTAAAATCTAAGTTATAAAAAATTACCATAAACTCGTGTATACAAATTTCACTAATATTATTTGTCACTTGTTCACAGATCACAAAGAAAGTACGTTTAGAATCAATATAATTTCATTAAGCATAATGTAAATGAATTCATATGAACTGAAAAGAACTTTCGAAAACTAGTAACTGATAGCAAGACAACCAATCCAGTTGAACGTTTCCCCACGTACTGCCAGCCATAGAGTAGGTTTTATAAATAATACAGGTACTGGTGGCTGCTAGCCATATTTAAAATTGTGCTCTGTGCCCTGTGTACACTGTGCGTGCACTGCGATCAAAGAGTACTTTTATGCGATCCTGAAACAAAGTCGTCAGACAGCCTGCTACGTAGTGATTATAAACTCTTTGCGCCTACTAGCCTAGTAGGTGGTGAATATTTCGAATTCTGCTAGGGACCACATTTGTGTGATAAATATTGATATATGTTAGTATCAATAAGTTATTTTAGATTAAGTTACTAAACACACGCATGACATTTGTATTTTTGATTTAAACAATTAATAAATTATTTATTAATTAATCGGGTTCGATTCCTGGTCGGGTGAATATAGAAAAACTACTTTTTCTACATTGTCTCGGGTCTGGGTGTTTGTAGTGCTTTCGTGGTTTCCGATTCCCACACCTCAAGTGCTTTAACATCTTACATTGGGATCGGAGCAATGTATGTGATGTTGTCCCTATCTATTATATGTATTATTATTTATTTATTTGTTTAATTGCCAGCCATGATTGATATCTTATGTTGCGTATTTTCAATACTGGTGTATATTTTACTTTAGGATAGCCTGGATGGTTCCAAAAAAATGAAATCGAATTCATTGTTCTGTGGTGTATCTGTGGTCACTAAGGTGTAAACCGGCAGAATGATCACCGAATTTTAAGGAGACACACTACTCCTCGACGAGTATACTTCAAAACATTAAAAGCATAATTGTACAACCAATGCGTGTTGCCAGTGATTATCAATGATTTATGGAACTAGGACGTGATGTATCACTGCAGGTCGAAGGATGAATCTCTTAGTTGCTCGGCCGGCAAATTGCAATAGGCATTGCTAGGTGTATCTCTGCGTAAAAAAATCCGCAATGATTATATTCAGAGCACTACTGACCAGGTTGAACTATTTAACCGTAAGGATAAACACGTTGAAGTGGCAATGGGTCGGCCTCATAGCTCACAGAACTGAAAATTTTGGTAAAGAATGGTTCTCGACTAACATTTTCGTTCCGGCAATCGCAGTGTAGGGTGACCTCTGAAAAATGAAGTGATGTCATTTATGATATTGGCAGTAGTCGATGGATTTAGATGGCTCGGAACCGTTTTTTGCATCGTAATCCGTTAATAATATTTTTGGATTATCGGTTAGAGACTGCTACCTGATAAATTGATTTAAGTTCTCTTAACTTGTTTAAACTCTTTATGAAGAATTATTACAGTGTTATTAATAAGAAGCGAAAACAAATAATTGGAAGATTTCTGTACGCAGTCCCACCGGAAAAGTCCCATAATTATGCAGGTAGTCTGAAATACATTGATTCATTATCTGATAAAATAGCCAGAACTCTTGGACGAAGTGGCGTTTGAGTCGCATTCAAGACAGGTAATTCACGTTTGTGTTAAAGATAAGATATATAATACGCCAAAGATCGGGTGTTTATACACTTGCCTGTAGTGATTACGGTGCGGTGTATGTGGGTCAGGCGGGTCGTAGTTTTAATACTCGTTATAAAGAACACTTGGCCGCGTACAGGAACCATAATCCCGATAGGTCCCATTTTGCTAAACATCTTTTGGAAACTGGACATAGTTTATGTGAAGACCATTCTTTTCAAATTTTACATATATGTGACAATGGGCACCGACAGTGTGTGCTCGAACACTTGGACATAATAAAAGATAATGGTGGTGGACGTTTTGCACTGCTAAATGAACAATCAAACGTCTCTAACTCACCTCTTTTGAATATTATTATTATTTTGAGGCAAATACGTGACGAATTATCAAAAATATATAATATCTTCTCGTCTTCAGACTAGACAATTAAGTCCCTTCGACCCACCTTCCACCTGAGACATTTTTTGGGACAACGTGACAGGTGGCGAGCCTGTCGCCGTCTTTATGTTTAAGCCAACGATATAGCCGTACATAAGTTTTAAAAAAAACCGTTGGTACCAGCCTTCCACCTGGGGATCGAACTTCGTTCTCCCGACTTGAAATCTGATCACCCAACCTCTCGGCTATTGTGACGCGTTTTCGGTGGTGGTATTTGTTACCAGGTTAGAGTGTAATATTGGTGGTGGTGGAGCATCCTGTAGAATTAGTGCATACTTCTGTAGGAGGGAGGGTTGTGCGATTTAATAACATTATAATTCATTTTAATGTCATGGCTAATCTAAGTTATGCTTACACAAAACACTTCCTCATATATTATTTTAATTGAAAGTCTATCGCTTTAACTAAAGCTAAGGTTAATTTACTTTTGACTTAAATGACTTCCTCGGGTGCAAAATCATGTAGAGTCTGTATTTTTTGAAATAACATTCAAGTGTCCGTCGACGATTTATAGAAAAGTACAAAACTTTGAAAACAATACATTTATTTCACATGCATACAAAATAACTTACATAACCTGTTAATAAATTTGCGCCAATCTGGTGAATTAGGCAAAATAAATATAAATATAGGTTGTTGTGGTCACTCTGAAACAGTTTTCTTTATTTGATATTGAACACTGTTTCACTCTGAAACAGTGTTCACACCCTGAGAAGTGTGTGAAGTAATGTTATCAATAACTCCTATATGGCCTAAAGGTCTAGATACCAGGCCATAAACTCCAAAAAAAAATTGTCCCTAATTGACTTATTGTCAATGTCATTGTCAATATGACAAATATCAATTTTACGTTTGTGATTTGCAATTTGCTCAGATATTAAGAATAGAAGAAATACTTCTAAATCTATTCATAAAGCAAGAACTTTACAAGTTGTATTATATTTTGGGTATAATCGTGATTTGTGTCAGTAACAAAAATGAATATTGTCCCATGTAATTACAACGCTGAAAATAACACTACTTTCGATAAAAATGTTTAACCCAATAGGATAAAACTATTTATTGCTCTTTAAAGTCTTTCATAGAACGTTATGGCTCCGGGTAATAAAGAGAGACACCCGGGACATACAGGAACTATACCCAAAACAAAAGCAAGAAATAATTGCAATGTGCCGCAAGAAGCTGTGACACCGACAAGGCGAGATATGACAACAAATCTTGTGACGGTAGTGACAATATTTGTAGTACTTTATATAAAAATTAACTTTTGTATGTTTGTTTATATGCCTTCACAAGTCGTTCACTTGATTAAGTTGAAACGTTGTACTGCTGTTAGATTTGCGTGATGGTTTCTGGTAAAGTTCTTTATAAATAGTAAGATTTCGTTTAAATAAATGGTGGACAAATCTGCGGGGCTCAGCCATTTCTTTAGCAAAAAGTGTATTCAATTATTACCAAACCATTAGATGATTGCACTGTGTGTACTATTATTTACATGTCTACTTCCCACTTCTAATAAACTATTCAATCTGACGTTTTACCAGACCACATGGTTCATATTATTTTTAGAAACTTGGGAGAGTTGAATATTTGGACATTTGCCAATTTGGTTTAGTTTTAGATAGTCATCTTTAAATGAGAACTCTGTTCTAATCTAAACCTATTCAGTAAATATTTTTTTAATCTTTTATAATAAGTAGTGCTTTCCATTTATGTAGAACATCTAAAGTAAAATTAATAACCATATGGGAGGTTGTTTTTCTAAATTCAATCTGAAAAAGGTATTGATCTGAAGAAAAAATAAATTAATTCATCTTATTAACTTGAACTATCATTGATTATTGTTGTATTACGGATATTCATACTAAAATTAATTTTTTTAGACTTCCTTGGATTGGGTTCCTGTTTCTGAGTACAATACACGGGTCAATTGTAATCAGTCTAGAAAAGTAACTAACAATACAGATCAAGAATTGACAGAATTAGGTAAGTAAAAGTAATCATTATTCCTAATTTACTATGAACAATTTAAAAATTTAATTTCCTATTTTAGACCACACAGTATCATTTGAGAGTGGTTTTGGAAGATTTGTTCCAGTTAGACCACAACCCCGAGCATTACCTTTGACAGTTCAAAATCGGGAAAACATTTCTGGAGATCATAATGATGATGGTGCAGGATCATCAAGTTCCTCACATACTATTCATCACTTTCAGAATGGTACAGTATATTAAAAGATAATTGTCGATTCAAAGTTTGTTATTGCAGGCATATTGTTTATATGTGAAAGTTTGGATGTTTGTTACTCAATCTGATTAAAATAGAAGACGAGAATGTAATGAAATTCTGAACATAGATAATTTATAAACTGCATTAACATATTGGATAATTTTATGTTGGAAATACACACAGTTTCTGCATGAGACTCTCGAAAGACCACTTGGCCCGTAAAAAAAGAAAATATTTATATTATCTTCAATTAATATGAGGTTATTATAGTTTTAAAAACAAATAATAATTCAATAAATAATCTACAGTTTATATACTGTTACAAATACATTAAAATTACAATATGAATAATAAATTCAATTAGTTAAGCCAAAACACAATTATTTAATTAAATGTCAATTTGATATTAAAATAATAATTTACACTATAAAAGCAGTAACATAAAAGCCATTTCGACAACCTATTTTCAAACCATGATGTAGGCATCTCTTTAAATTGACTGGGCAGTTTCTTATAGAAAGTGCCTGCAGAGTAGTAGCAGTTAATTCTAATTAACTTTAAATTTCAACTAGGGAGACACAGTCGGTTATAATGTCTATTTCTTGGTATTAAATTGTACAAATTGATCAGGGTGTTTTTTTACAAAAATGCATCCCTAATATATGTGCATACCACAGTATTTTTAATTCTTTAAAAAGTGGGTGTAATGTTTTGCGGTCCGCACCCTAAACCATATTCTATTGCCGCTTCAAATTTTTGGTTTTTCTTTATAATTTGGAGCAATGTGTCATGATGTATCAGGTTGAATGCTTTGAGAAAACAACTGCTACTTCTTCTCTTACATTTAAGGCCTAAGTTATTGTTTAAATTAAACTAAAACAAGCTAAAGTGGTTGAATAACGACTCTTTAACAATTTTTATTTATTTACATACAATTGCATTCTCATTAATAAAGCTTTTTCTAAGTTTTAGATAATATGGATATCAGTGTAATGTCTGTAGTTCATCATATTACTTTTTAAACAGTGGCGGACTTCTGAATGTTTTAAAATGACTGGGAATGTGCCTTCTTCAAAAGATTTATTAATAACTCAAATGATTAGTTATATATGGGGCACAAATTTTAATTATCTTCTAGTTTTATATTTACTAGAATTGGTATTTTTATTTAAAGTTACAGCTAGCCATGCATTATTTGCCCTAGTACCTAATTCTGTTCAGTTTCAGTTCAGTTGTATCTTTAAATTCATTACATTTATTATTTATTACAATATTTATATATATATATATATATATATATATATATATATATATATATATATATATATATATATATATATATATATATATATATATATATATATATATATATATATATATATATATATATATATATATGTATATGTATACCCACCTTCCACCGAAGATATTTCGGGACAACGTGACAGGTGGTGAGCCCTTCGCCGCCTTTATGTCCAAGCCAACAATATGAATTGTACATAGGTTTTGAAAAAACCCATTGGTACTGCCACCTGGGGATCGAACTCGGGTCTCTCGACTCGGAATTTCGACCACCCTTCCACTCGGCTATCGTGACTTATTGACAATATTTAATGACCAGTATAAGTCCAATGCAGGACTAGGCTAATGAATTTGCAATTGCGGTACTAGAAAACCTGTACCTTTGATTCTGCTACCCAAAATTGTTATGCTTAATTTTTCATCATTTTTCTATTTTTATTATTTTAGGGTTAATTCCTCATTCTAACCATGCTGCTGCAGCTGTAATGATAGTAAACCCTACAACACCAAATGCTGTAACTGGGAATATATCTCAACCCTTTAATGTAAGTATTTATGTGTGCGCCTGTATGATTGCATAGTTTCTATTCTGTATACCATCTATTGCATCGAATCTAAACTTTTTAAAACTTTTTTCTGCAATACCCAAGCAAACCCCTTAGTTGTTTCTTCTAATGAATCAACATGTGAAATTTTCTGTCTGTTTTGTTGTACATAAAAAAGTTCTTAGCACATTATTATTTCAGGCACAAAACCAGAATCGAAATAACTTGACAAGGAATATTAATTCTACACGTAATACTTTTGATAGTAACATGCATGCCAGTAATAATAATATTACTCCACCAATTTCAAATTCAAGAACTTCAACGAAAACTATCAATTTAATGAATAATATGTATGATCAAGGACAAGGGAGCTTTAACAACTTAAATGAAAATAATCAAGTAAGATAAATTTATTTCATCTAGTAACCCTTCTAAAATGTTTGATTAATAAGTGATGCTAAATTGTATGTCCTTGTGTATACATTGATACATGACTAAAGTTACGAAATATATCAGAGAGAAAGAAAACTTTATTTTTTGCACCATATACAATCAATAATATATAAATACAAGATATTTCAAAATTAAATAAAAAAAAGTATTGTAGTCACGATAGCCGAGTGGTATGGTGGTCGGAATTCGAAGCAAGAGACCTATCCCCAAATGGCAGGCAATGGGTTATTTTAAAAACTTACGTACGAATTACATTGTTGGCTTGGACATTAAGACTGCGACGGTCTCACCACTTGACACGTTGTCCCAAAAATATCTTCGGTGGAAGGTGGGTCAAAACGACTTCATTGTCTAGACCTCTATCAACCCCAGTATTGGGAAGAGCAGCTATACATATTTTGAAATATATGACCTATGTCTAAATAATAATGTACACAAAATAAAAATAATAAAAAAACAAAGGCAACAAAGTATAGAGTTTTGACTTGACATTTAGGTCAAGAAGGATAATGATGATTTATAAAGAAAAATTTATAAACAGGTATCAGAAAGATAATCAAACTTTCTGGGCACCCATCATACAAACATCCAAGATTTGAATACAAATATGCATATTTCCAATAAAAAAGAATACCCACCTTGCGGGATTTGAACCCGTTGTTCTAAGCTTCATGCAGTGTCACTAGCAACTAGGTCATTACATTATCAAAATGATCATGTGTAAAAAAGCTAGTAAATCACAAAAATTTATTTTTATTAAATTAAAGAGAAAAAATGTTTTTAAATTTCAACTAACACGGGCGGGATTCGAAGCCGCGACCTCTCCAATCCGTTGCCACGAATCCCGCCCGTGCCAGTTGAAATTTTAAAAACATTTTTTCTCTTTAATTTAATCACATAAAAGTTCAGCATAACAAATATGCTTTTAAAATCAATAAAATTGCGTAATAAAATATTTTGAATGAACATAGTCTTATAAAGTTGTTTGTCACTCTGAGTTTACGTTTCTTTGGATTAATCACGGAAACTATGAAATTTCATATAAATTCCTCCAATATAAAGAAGGATACCTAGAAAAGTGTAGGAGAATATATTAATCATCTTAAGTATTTAGAAATCTCAGAATGTATAAAAACAGGTTACAAACTCTACAACCTAATATCAGTTATAACAAACATATAACATTGCTTGACACAAATCTTACTGCAGACACTTGCTACACAACCTGTAGCCTATAGTTATTTTACAAATGAATATCTCATATGATTTCACATTCTAATGTGAGTTATAATTGTACATACATATTACGAATTGTTAACCCATATAAGAGACGATAAAAATCGCCAATAAGAGACGATAAAATTAGATATAATTATCAGTGTCCAAAAATGTCAATTTTTATTGTGATGTTGGTATAGTTTATGATTGAAACTAATACGATCTTTAGATAATATATTTTAATCTTCGAATATAAATGTTCCATTCAAGGTAAATAGAGAATCGGCCCGGGCTCTTGGGGAGGCAATTGTAGCTGCATGTCCAGATGCTGCGGCTGTGGAGCGTCGGCTTGGTCAAATTCGTGAATATATCCGGGTGACATCTTCACTAGTAGACACAATGCGTAATTCCGAAGATGAGGTATGTTTTAACCAAAATTTTGTTATTAATTATCTTAATTGTAATAAAATACTAAATCATAAATTTAGGCGTTCATAGAACATACTAAAGAAGAATACGATGAGCTCATCCAAATGGTGATGAAACTCAGAGAAAGTGAGAGTAAGTTAGAAAATATGCTACTTGATAAATCTCCTGATAATGTCGAAGTTCCATTAGACGAAAGCAGTGGGCTTATTAATCCCGTAAGCACAAATTTTGTTGTGTCTGAAAATGTCGACGATAAAATATTGTCTAGTGAACCTAGCAAAGATCAAGCTGTAGCAAAAATCCAAAATGAAAGCAGTATCAAAAACAATAATCTTAAAAAAGTAACAAATATAGAGAATGAGCAATTAAATAAAACAATGTTGAATACCAAACCAATTGATGATACAATTAGGAAAGATGTGCCTCAAGTAAATGACAGTAAAAACGCAGGAGAAATTAATGATGGGCATGGTGTAGATATTGAAGAAATGGAATCTGTTTGTAATGAAACTGAAGCTAAGAATAGTGATAAGTGTCTTAATGATGAACTTAGAAAAAATATTAAATCCTGTGTTGAAAAAGTTGCTTTGATAGAGGAAATGAAAAGTAAAATGAGTGATTCGAACAACAATCAAGAACAGGTTTTATGAACTCTTGTAACAATGTGTGACATTATCTGTTGTTGATTGGAAAAAAACCTAGCATGCATAGGATGCCTACTTTAAACTTTTATCTAATACAAATTAATATTTCTTGTGTACTTTAATTTAATGTGTTTGTTTTCTATTTAACTAAATTTTTTACCTTAATGTTGTTTTGTCTCTACCCATTTCATAAATGTTATTGAAATAGATTTATAACCAAAATGCAATAAAACCCTAAAAATTATATAAATTTGTATATGAATAATTCATAATAGTACCAATAATTAATTGTGCTTTTTAGTCCAAGTCAGCATATGCTTTACTGTTTATCCACCGTCATTTAAGTTACGCTATTTAGTAGCAAAAATATAGCAGTTCAAGTTTTATAATTTTTGAAGAATACTGCTTTAAATTCCGAAATAATTAAATTATCACTCTATACTCTAATAAGTTCAACGATACAAAATTTACTTCTTTTCTTCCATTGCACATGGTATGAGTTGTAATACCCAAACCATCACTCCATTCTTAACATGCCATTGTACTCCATTTTAGATACATTTTGTGCTTCGAGTTCTGTTAATCCATACATGTATAATTTTTCTGGCCCTCTGTGATGTATAATTTTTACTTGCGGCTCAAAGAAATGGTGATCCTATTTAAGAATCTATTAAAACTTGTCTAATATCTTATCAATAATAACTTTAAAAAGGTTTTTTGGTAGAGATTTCCGGGTACATTTGAAATTCAAAAAATTTAAATTCAAAATCTGCAGTTCAATAGCTGCTAAGAACAGTGCACGAATCGGAATATTATTTTGTAAGCAGTGTAGGCCGCCGAGCGAACTACATTCCTTACTGCTATACATTAGTTGGATTGTACAATGCATTTTTGATTATTAAATGTTTCTATATTTAATAGGTCACTTCAATTAAATTGTAGCTGCATGTCCAGATGCTGCGGTTGTGGAGCGTCGGCTTGGTCAAATTCGTGAATATATCCGGGTGACATCTTCACTAGTAGACACAATGCGTAATTCCGAAGATGAGGTATGTTTTAACCAAAATTTTTATTATTAATTATCTTAATTGTAATAAAATACTAAATCATAAATTTAGGCGTTCATAGAACATACTAAAGAAGAATACGATGAGCTCATCCAAATGGTGATGAAACTCAGAGAAAGTGAGAGTAAGTTAGAAAATATGCTACTTGATAAATCTCCTGATAATGTCGAAGTTCCATTAGACGAAAGCAGTGGGCTTATTAATCCCGTAAGCACAAATTTTGTTGTGTCTGAAAATGTCGACGATAAAATATTGTCTAGTGAACCTAGCAAAGATCAAGCTGTAGCAAAAATCCAAAATGAAAGCAGTATCAAAAACAATAATCTTAAAAAAGTAACAAATATAGAGAATGAGCAATTAAATAAAACAATGTTGAATACCAAACCAATTGATGATACAATTAGGAAAGATGTGCCTCAAGTAAATGACAGTAAAAACGCAGGAGAAATTAATGATGGGCATGGTGTAGATATTGAAGAAATGGAATCTGTTTGTAATGAAACTGAAGCTAAGAATAGTGATAAGTGTCTTAATGATGAACTTAGAAAAAATATTAAATCCTGTGTTGAAAAAGTTGCTTTGATAGAGGAAATGAAAAGTAAAATGAGTGATTCGAACAACAATCAAGAACAGGTTTTATGAACTCTTGTAACAATGTGTGACATTATCTGTTGGTGATTGGAAAAAAACCCAGCATGCATAGGATGCCTACTTTAAACTTTTATCTAATACAAATTAATATTTCTTGTGTACTTTAATTTAATGTGTTTGTTTTCTATTTAACTAAATTTTTAACCTTAATGTTGTTTTGTCTCTACCCATTTTATAAATGTTATTGAAATAGATTTATAACCAAAATGCAATAAAACCCTAAAAATTATATAAATTTGTATATGAATAATTCATAATAGTACCAATAATTAATTGTGCTTTTTAGTCCAAGTCAGCATATGCTTTACTGTTTATCCACCGTCATTTAAGTTACGCTATTTAGTAGCAAAAATATAGCAGTTCAAGTTTTATAAGAATTTTTGAAGAATACTGCTTTAAATTCCGAAATAATTAAATTATCACTCTATACTCTAATAAGTTCAACGATACAAAATTTACTTCTTTTCTTCCATTGCACATGGTATGAGTTGTAATACCCAAACCATCACTCCATTCTTAACATGCCATTGTACTCCATTTTAGATACATTTTGTGCTTCGAGTTCTGTTAATCCATACATGTATAATTTTTCTGGCCCTCTGTGATGTATAATTTTTACTTGCGGCTCAAAGAAATGGTGATCCTATTTAAGAATCTATTAAAACTTGTCTAATATCTTATCAATAATAACTTTAAAAAGGTTTTTTGGTAGAGATTTCCGGGTACATTTGAAATTCAAAAAATTTAAATTCAAAATCTGCAGTTCAATAGCTGCTAAGAACAGTGCACGAATCGGAATATTATTTTGTAAGCAGTGTAGGCCGCCGAGCGAACTACATTCCTTACTGCTATACATTAGTTGGATTGTACAATGCATTTTTGATTATTAAATGTTTCTATATTTAATATGTCACTTCAATTAAATTTTAGGTGGCGTCCAATGCACGCGGAAAATTTCGCGTGGAGTGTTTATAATTTCATTATAGCTAGGAGTCAACATTACTGAAAATAGTTATTTTATTTTAATAATAATAATTTGATGTCGTATCTACTAAAAACAGCATTCAATGTTGTGTACATTTAAATGCTTTAGATAATACCTGATTAAAAGAACCTGTAGAACGGTATCTATTCATTGACGTAATTGTAAGAATGTTATGCTGCAAAACCTCATTGCATAATTTGCGTTTGTTGTTGTCCCCTAATATTATTCATTTTATAATGAATTGTTCAATCTGAATAATTTTTTTTTTTTCCATTCTTTCAGGACGTTGTTGTTAGACCCGTATCTGTACAGAGCAATGGCTCGACGCAATATAGCGATAATGAATTATGGCAAAATGAAATAAAAAATAAAATGGAGATGTCACAAATAAGATTATCAGCATTGAAACAACAACAGAAAAGGCTGTTGAAATATCAGGTTTGGGCGGATTACCTAATTCATACTGGATGATAATGATCTTATAAAGAAAAATTGTAGAATTACGAAGTCACGATAGCCGGGTGGTTGGGTGGTCGGAATTTCGAGTCAAGAGAACCGAGTTCGATCCGAAGGTAGCAGGCTCGTTCCAATGGTTTTTTTCAAAACTTATGTACGAATTATATCGTTGGCTTGGACATAAAGACGGCGACGAGCTCACCACCTGTTATGTTGTCCCGAAAATATCTTAGGTGGAAGGTGGGTCTAGGGGACTTAATAGTCTAGACTAGACCTCTGCCTACCCCTGTATTAGATGTTTGCTTGAAGATACTTATTTATTTATATTTTTATTTATTTGTAGAATTAGCCATTCCGGCCTTCCGTTGCTTTTGGGTAGGTTAACGACACGCGCGGGCTTCTCTGTTCCCACAAACCACGTTTATATCGTTACAAAGTGTCGAAATAACGTTGTGTGTGATGCGTAAATGCACTAATCACTGTAGGAAATCAAGCAAACAGCTTATGAAATATCATATCACAAGTGATTAAGTCGAAATTATTAATTTTTATTAAATTTAATAAATAAGACGCCATGATTACGTGAGCGCAAAGAAAGCGGCAACAACATACAGTCTAATTGGCGCAATAATGACATGATTAGCACGATCATAGATTAACAGCAGAAAAGACTATCTAATGAGAAAATCTAACGCCTTTCCCAATTGTGGGGTAGACTGAGGTCTACACAAATTAATTCGTTTTGGCCCACCTTTGACCGAAGACAATTTTTCGGACAACGTGACAGGTAGTGAGCCTTTCACCGTCTTTATGTCCAAGACAACGATGTAAGTTATACATAAGTTTTGAAAAAACCCATTGGTACGAGCCTACCACCTGGGGATCGAACACGGGTCTTTTGACTCGAATTCCGATCACCCAACCACTCTGCTATCGTGAATTTTTGTACCATAATAATCTTAATATTAATATTCGGATAATTAAATACCAAATTTTTTTATCTAATCAATTAATAAGTAATTTCTGTTGTTGTTGTTGCTTTCAATTTACAGTTAATTCGTCTTTTTTGGGTTTCTTATAATAATAAAAGAAATATGAATTTAATATTGACCGGAAAATGGTATGAGAATGCAAGTATCTGGTCCTGTATTTCTCGAGCATATTTATACATATTTATTTATCTCCACGCACAATCCCTGACGGGGTAGCCAGAGAGAACAGATAGCCAAGTGTCACGATCCCTACATACTTCTTTCGCTTCTTTCAGATTCATCATCTTCTTCATACATGCACGTCTAGGTATCCGAGTACTCTTGACCCTCCTCTCTTCGAGCAATTTGCTCACATGGTCTTCGAAAGTTAGTCTACCTCGACACCTTTTAATATTAACTTTCGCGCTATATATTTTCTTCACCATTCGGTCTTCACTCATTCGCTCAACGTGCCCAAACCATCGAAGCACGCCCTTATCCATTTTTGAGACAAGGTCATCTTTCAAACCTGCCATATTGCGAATCTCTTCGTTTCGCTTTCGGTCGGCCATGGTAAGGCCGCACATTTTACGAAGAGATCGCATCTCCACTGCATTCAACCTGCTTCTATGCTTCTTCTGGCATACCCAGGTTTCGCTGCCATATAACCAAGTCGGTACCAACACTTCGTTATGTATTGCAAGGCGTGCACTTATCACAACGCCTTGCCTTTTGATTAACGCAGTCAGGGCACCATTGACTTTGTTCCCGGCAGCGACACGCCTGTCCACATCTGAATCACATCTTCCATCCCGGCTAAACGCACTCCCCAAGTATACAATTTCATTCGCCCGATAGCACCCGCAGTCATAATGTGAACCTTTACCTTTATATAAAGGCACAATGACCGCGGATCGCCAATCATCCGGAACAGCCCCCGTTCGCCAGCACAAATTGCACAGCAGATGAAAGCTGTCCCAGACGCGTGGCCCACCATACTTGACCATTTCAGCAGTAACTCTGTCTAGTCCCGCAGCCTTACCACATTTCAAACTTCTAATCGCACATTCAATCTCTTTCATACTGATGACCTCAGTGTCATCGAGGTCCGAGTCTGGCGTACCAGTCACGGCGTCACCCCCGGATCCCTCACCAAGATCATCACACGCATACATCTCTCTATAAAATTCGCTCCATCGCTGCATGACGTCCGATTTTTCTGAGAGGACGTCATTGGTTCCCGAAAGCACTTTATTCATTCTAAGGCTGTCGCACCACTCCGGGTCCTTCCAACCTCTTTCCAGAAGAGTTTGGAGTTCTCCTTGAAGTTGTGCGACAACCTTTCGTCCGCTTCCATTCTACTCCTTTCACGAACTTCCTCAATCAATGCTTTCGTGTGAACTTTCTGGAGCTTATATCTTTCTTTCCTCTTCTCTCTCATATCCTTATCATTACTAGAGGCCAAGTAGTCTAACCATGCTTTCTTCTTCTTATTTACAGCTTATTTCACTTCGTCATTCCACCATGCATCACCCTTTTTACTGCTACCTCATTTCACAGTTCCACACACGTCTTCCGCTGCACTAACCATTCCATCTCTAAGGCTCTGCCATATTTCTTCCACACATTCTTTCCTGACACCAATGCTGTCCAGCTTTTCGGCTACCCTTGCTTGATATTTATTCCTAGTGTCCGCTTCCTGAAGCTTCCAGCTTCGGATGCTACCGACCGACTGTGGTTCTGGTATCGCTGTCCGGTGGCGCCAACCCGCGAACAGACCCCTAAATCTAGTAATCACTAGATAGTGATCCGTTCCCAGGTCAGCACCTCGGAACACTCGCGTATCCATCATATATATATATTTATATATATATATATATATATATATATATATATATATATATATATATATATATATATATATATATATATATATATATATATATATATATATAAATATTCATCCATACTCAACTTTTAGTTATTTTGTTATTTATATATATATATATATATATATATATATATATATGTATATATATATATATATATATATATATATATATATATATATATATATATATATATATATATATAAATATTCATCCATACTCAACTTTTAGTTATTTTGTTTGTTGTATGTCATGAAATATTCATGTGTTATAAATTAACTGTTTCAGGCTGAAGCAAAACAACAACTTGAAGAAATGAAAGAAAGACAAGCCCAAGAAATACATGCAACAATGTCGAATGAAAATTTTGCCGGGATGCAGGTAATGAATTTTGTTGAAAAAAAACATTAAAATGTGACGTTAGACTTTGGTGCAAAGTGAGTTGAAAGGAATAAATGGTTTAAATTTCTTTCTACCCTAGTATTGTGAAAATTTTTGAAGGCGAAAAAATAGCTTCAAAGTTCAATGCCCACAACTCAATCACCAGATGATGCCAGCCATTCAATAATATTGTAAAATTATGGCTTTTTAAGTATTAATCCTTTCTTAAAGTATTTCAATTTATATAATACTTGTATTATGAAACTCTAGCTTATTTTCTATGAAATAAGAGTTTATGTCTAATGCTAACGATAATTAAAAATCATTTTATGCACTGTACCATTGCTAGTATAAACTCCTAGTTTCTTTTAAGATTGCATAGTAATAAACAAAGCCACTAAATATGTTATAGTTTAAAATAGACCTACATATCTATCAATAAAAATAAATTTTGATATATAACTACATTTTTAGTCTGAAATACATAAAGTTAAATAATTAAATAGGGAGATTTCATTGTTAAGTTTACTAATAATTTCATAAAAGATTACGGAGGAAGTTTACAAAGAAATAAAAGAAATTTGTGTTTATTTAAAGAGAGTCAATATTAACAAACAATATTATATAATGTAGCTGCAACTCGTGATAGTTGCGCGCGCCCGTGATAGCGCGTCTGTCAATCATTTCTAAGTATGAATGCCTGTACTCGAGTCATGTGTGTATATGTATGTATGTAAATATATTGTGTATGATTGAACACTAAGACAGTGATTTGTTCCCCGTAGATCATTTTGTCCCAAATAAGCTTGAAACGTGAGACAAAAATTACTTCATAGTCGTGTCTAAAAAAATTTTAATTATCAAGGTATATTTTTATAGAATATTACTTTCGGTGGCAATTATCAACATTCAAACCGCATGTATGGGGCCAATCAGATTGGTGTTGCCACAACTCTGCCTCAGACATCAGATAGTATGCAAAGCGGCAATCAAATGTTGAACAACATTGAAGGCGAAAATGGCCATTCTACTCAGTCCACACATAGCCAAGATGAAAGATTTTCAATAAGAGATGGAAACACTGCCAGTAGTGAGGTTAGTTCATTGTATTTACATATATTTTGTTATTGATAAAATTGTTGATATGGGGAATGTTTTGAATTTTTTAATGTTTAACAGTGGTAGAGCCACGCATCTGCTTTTGTTGTTGCATGAATGGGCCGCCTGCTCGTTTGCCGGCCTTTTCTATAAAAAAAAAAAAACGTTGACATTGCGAAAGCCTTGTAAAACCGTAATAGCGACCGACAGATTCTGTTAAGAGTCTCGAACAGAACCCATCCAGACCGAATTAGAATTAGAAGACCTGTTATGGGCAGTAATAACTGCTGTGATGAGAGGTGTCTGACACTGGGATCGCCAATCTGCTTACCTAGCTTGGCGATCAATATGAATCCTGCAAAGAAGGGATTGCTGAAGTGTACTTTTAAAGTCCTTTACTTTTATTTTTACCTTATATTATGTACGTCTGTGATCTATCTGGAAAAATATTTTAATTTTAATATTTTAAACATAGGTTTACATTAACTTTACTTTTGTTTTAAAAAGTATTAGATAAGTAATATAAAAGTTTATATCACACTCTGTAGTTATAATAAACTACGAAGGCGATGATGTCTTTTGTGCACGAGTGTCTTTAGCCTGCTGTTCAGATCATTCATATCTATAATCTTCAACACAATCAACTAATTAACGACACAAGTATTGTTAATTATTGTTTCTATTGCCAAAATGTATGATAAAAATAATGTCTCCTCATCTACATACGTAAAATAAGCAAATTGATGTTTCAGGAGGCTGCAGGAGGGCCGCGAGATAGCGACGGCGAAGAGGATGAGAGTACTCTGCACGAGCGAAGTAGACTATTGCAGCTTAAATTACGAGAGTTGCAACTTAAAAAGCAACACATGGAAAACATGGTTGGTTAAGTTGAAATTGTTTGTTGTTAACAACGACCTTGTCCGAAAACTAACTTAAAATTCGCTGAGTGCGCTAATTTTATGAATTATTTTGGTTTTATAACGTCACAAAAAGTTTATAAATTGTGACAATTTTCATATTAAAAATTCTCTACGTATAGTATATATCATGCATAGGCATTAATATATCATGTATATCAAGTTGTAGACATGACAGGTATATAGTATATCTGTCATGTCTGCAACTTGTTTGATTTGGATATTATTCATAAGTCAGTCATTTGTATATTTAAGTTTTGTATTTCTGAGTGTCATGAAAAATCATGTAGACTTTATTTTAAATACTAAATTATGATTTTTTTATTTATAGGTATCCGAGTTTCAAAAACTGCAAATGGCGGCTGGTTTAGCCAGTTCCCGTAATACATATTCAAGCTCAGGAGAAGAGAGTGCGGAAGAGGAACCTCCTGGAAAATGTAACTGTTTTATTTTTCTTTTACACTTAATTATAAAATAATAATAAATATCTTCACGCAATTCCCAATACAGGGGTAGACAGAGGTCTAGTCTAGACAATTAGGTCCCTTTGACCCACCTTCCACCGATGATATTTTCGGGACAAGTCTGTCTCCGTTTTTATGTCCAAGCCAACGATATGAATCGTACATAGGTTTTGAAAAAACCCATTGGTACGAGCCTGCCACTTGGGGATCGAAGTCGGGTCTCTCGACTCGAAATTTCGACCACCCATCCACACTTAGTTATAATAAATATTATACTAATGTGAACTATTTTCAAATTTAATTATATGTTTAGTGGGTCACAAATCTGGCGGAAATTTAAAAAACGAAGATCCATTTAAGTTGATGGAAATAAAAGCGATCAAGACAGCCTTGCAAAAAACCAAAGGTACATTCCATATCAGAAATAAATTATTACGTCACTAACGAAAAGTTTGTTATAAATGGTAATCTTAATAACAATGTATTTCTTTTTAGATTTGATGAGATCAGTGGAAACATTCGAAGCTGACCATTTATCAAATTCACACGAAGATTCCTTTGCAATGTCAGGTCATTCGAATATACATGACAAGTGAGTAGTGCTTTACATATTGTCATATCGTTGTTGTTATTATTGTTGTAAGGCAAACATTTTTGAAACATTCTAAAAGAAAATGAGTACTGATAGCTAAAACATGCGTATTTTTTTATAGGGAAGGGAGGCAAACGAGCACATGGCTCACGTGATGGTAAGTGATTACCGCCGCTCATAAACATCCGCAATACCAGAGGTATAGCAGATAAGTTGCCGGCCTTTGAGAAAGGTATAGGCTCTTTTCTTGAAGGTCCCTAAGTCGTATCGGTCCGGAAAAACCGCTGACGGCAGCACATTCCACAAAGTACAAGTGCGTGGCAGAAGATTCCGCGAATCAAGCATCAAGATGGTGTTGATGGAATTTTTGACTATGCCGTAAGGTTCGATGGTGAAATTCAGCGGCTGGGATTAATCCGAACAATTCCTCTATGCACTCCCGTAGTTAACCTTGTAAAAAATGCAAAGAGATGCAACATCTCTTCGCAATGCCAGGGGTAAACGCGGAACTTGTGTCTTTTTAGGGTTGAACTGGACTAAATTTAGTCGGCCCCAATCCGAGGTTTTGTCTAACAAAATCTCGACTTTAGACACAAGTTTGTCCCGCTACTCGTCGACGTGTTCCCGCGAAATATTGACACGGCCGGTGTATAGGGCATCACCAGTGCTGTCGTCTGCATAGCAATGAATGTTACTAATTTGTAACAAATCATTGATGAGCAGAAGAAACAGGGTTGGCGATAGCACACAGCCTTGTGGGACACCAGCGTTCACAGGCATGGAGTCCGAGCATGCACCGTTAACTACGACCTTGATGCTCCGGTCTGTGAGACAACTAGTGACCCAATTGCAAAATTTCTCGCGAAGTCCATATGACGGAAGCTTCGAGAGAAGCGCTTTGTGCCACACCCGATCAAAGGCTTTTGCTATATCCAAGCTAACTGCCAGAGCCTCCCCCTTGCTCTCTACTGCATCCGCCCATCGATGAGTGAGGTACACAAGAAGATCACCAGCCGAGCGACCCCGACGGAAGCCGTACTGGCGGTTGCTAATCAACTGGTGCTCCTCCAAGTACCTCAAGAGCTGGCAGTTTATAATGGACTCCATTATTTTGGAGAACAAGGAGGTGATAGCGATCGGTCTGTAGTTAACCGGATCTGAGCGGTCGCCGTTCTTAGGGATCGGGTGCACCAAAGCTGTCTTCCATGTCATCGGGACGACGCCATCAGAGTAGGAGTACCGAAAAAGACGCGTTAGAACCGTTGCCAACTCTGGAGCACATATCCTCAGCACAATGGGGGGGACACCATCGGGCCCACTCGACTTCTGGATGTCTAGAGAGAGGAGTGCTTTGCGCACCGAGCTCTGAAAAAACCGGATGTCTGGCATAGAGCACTCACTGCACGGGATGGTCGGCGGTGAGTTCCCCCTGTCATCGAAAGTCGAGTTGGACGCAAAAAGAGAACCTAGAAGATCGGCTTTCTCTTTTGTGTCATGGGCCAGCGAGTTGTCCACCCTGTGCAGAGATGGTAGTGATGGCTGACTGACATTCCCTTGGACAGCCTTGGCGAGGTGGACAGCGAGGTGGGCGTTGAAGTCGCCGAGTACCACGATTTCTGCGGATGGGATCTGCAGAAGCACGGAATCTGCAGTCATTTGGATGTGGTCGATGAGTCGGTCAGTTTCGGCATTACCGCTGTGGGACGTATGGAGGCACCCATAGACGCGAGGGTGGTCGGTCGCTGTCTATGCGTAGCCAAAGGGTGGACAGGTCCCTACCTTCAAGGCTGCCGAGGCGTTGTATACACAAACCCCGGCCCATGGCACAAAAGAATTGTTCATGCTTGTACCCTGGATAGGAAAGATAAGAGGTATCCGCCGGAGAGGATATCTGCGTCTCGGTAAGAAAAAGCAAGGCCGGCCTTGCCGTCTCCAGATGGTAGTGGTAAGGGGTGCCGAAGGTTTTTAGCTTCGTTTGCCTCGGATAGTGCAGCCGATAGGATAGGGCAGCCTAAGCATCCACACTCAAGCAGCTATTAGTTGTCCGAGCGCGGGTGCCCAGAGCAGGATCCTCCAGTACCGATGGTGCTGGTACCCCCCTGGCGTAGATTTTTTCATCCGCTACCATGTTTTGGGGGAGAGGGGGGTGTGGGCCTCCGGTTACCTGCACTCACCAGAGGAAAGGCAGAAGTTTGTTAAACTTCTACTTCACGCCGGTATTCTGTGAGGTCGTGGTACTTTCCTGTCCATGCATGCAACAACAAAAGCTGATGCGTGGCTCCACCACTGTTAAAGTATTACTATTTTTCCGTATTTACCATACGGAAAAATGACAAACCAAAATTTAGCCGACATTTTTGTATAAGTTACCAAATAATACTAATGTTGCATATAAACTCTCTCGGCGTGTTGATCAGTGACTCCTTACTGGAAATGTCTATGTCCTGCTGTCTTTTATAGGCAGTAAAGTACCTACTGTGTATATTTATGAAAAAAACGCGATAATAAGGGCAATAATTATACCTGCATAGGGACTTGATTCTAAATCCTGAACGACATTCTTCTCCAGCAATTTACAAATTTTGTGTTAGAACCTTTATCAAATATCTCATTATGTACATGTAAAAATTCCCAACGACTGTTCATTCTACGAGCTATGTCCATTCTTCGACGACCTCCGTGGGCGAGTGGCGTAAACACCGGTGTGTCGCCATCTAGAGGTCCCGGGTTCGATTTCCGGTCGGGTCAATAAAGAAAAATAACTATTTCTACATTTCCTCGGGTCTGGTGTTTGTGATGCCTTCGTTGTTTCCGATTCCGATACCTCATGTGCTTTAGCAATTAGATCGGAGCAATGTATGTGATGTTGAACCTATCTATATATGTATTTATTTATTTATTATTCTACGAACTATGTGGCCGGTCCATTGCCACTTCAACGTGCTGATCATTACGGCTGTTTCGGTTACCCTGATTGTGCTGAGGATGTCTTCGTTACGGATTCCATCACGCAGAGAAATGCCGAACATTTCCTTACCAACCCTTTCCTTAGTACGCTGAACAACTTTGAGCTTTCTCAAACCGCCATATGCAGTGTAGGAAGACCCCTCATAAGATGGAGCGACGACATGCTCAATTTTGCGGGAAGTCGATGGATGCACATGGCACAGGATGGTTCCATGTAGAAATTTTTAGGGGTGGCTTATGTTCAGCAGTGGATTTTTGATAGGATGATGATAATGATGTAGAAATTTCTTCAAAGAAAAAATTCTCCAGATCAAGTGAACTTAATGCAAGTGTCCTTTACTTTTTTCTGTGTTTATTCAATCACTGTAGTTTGTTCTTTTAATATCACTAATTTTCCCCGCTTATGTTAATGAAAAATTATGTCCAAATATTTCTTAAGATCGTATAGACTTGCGGACAAAGTAAGTATGTCGTAAGCTATAGTCCTGGGTTTGTAATCAGTAATATTTTGATTTCCTTTGTAGTAAATCAGAAGGAGGGGGCAGTATGGGTGGTTGGTCTAACGAGGGTAGCGTATGCCGTGTTCGCAATACGTTACCACAAAGACAGAAATTCACCAATGAACAGCATCATCAGCAACAACAGCAACAGAATCAACAACAACAGCAGCATCAACAACAACAGCAGCATCAACAACAACAGCAGCATCAACAACAACAGCAGCAGCATCAACAACAACAGCATCATCAACAGCTACAACAACACCATCATCAGTTACAACAACAGCAACAGCACCTTCAACACCAGCAACTTATACAACAACAGCAGCATATTCAGCATCAGCAACAACAGATCCATCAACAGCAGCTTCATCAACAACAGCAACAGCCACAGCAAACAAGTAATAAAACTCCTATTGTTTTTTTTTATAGAATAGGGAGGCAAACGAGCAGGTGGCTCACGTGATGGTAAGTGATTACCGCCGCCCATGAACATATGCAATACCACAGGCATAGCAGATGCGTTGCAGGCCTTAGAGTGCCGCCCCCCCCTCCCAATTTGGGAAGTGGGTATTCTGTGAGGTCGTGGTACTTACCCGGTCGAGCCGGACCATTCGTGCAACAATAAAAGCTGATGCGTGACTCTACCACTGTAAAATTGTGCATGCGTTGATGTAAATGATGCTAGACTGTTTCTTGTAATTAAATAATTACAAATTTATTTATTTAAGTAGTCAATTGATTACCTCAAGTCTTTTTAACTTTTATTTATTGTACAAGACTTTAGTCATCATAAGTTAAGATAAGTTCCTATTATTGGGGCAAATAAATAATTTCCTTAGTTTGAGTAGTATTCACTTTATAGAGGTTTGTCAAATAGTGGTTTTCGTAAGATTAGCCGAGTTTCCGGCTAGCTTTATTTATATATAAATTTGTAGTGATTTTTTGATCATTTTATTACAAACCTATAAATCTGTAATGGTACTTTTGGAAAAACAAAGTATAATTTTCACTTTGATTCCGTACTCGCTTTTCTCTCGTTCCTTCCTCGTTCTTAATTCCAATCATTCATGGGTTACGGGGTCAGTACCTGGGTTGGTAATTTTTGGAAGCAAAAAGTAATATGATGAAAGTTCCTTTGGAAAAGGAAGACAATATAACAATAATGAAACTTAAAATGATTTCCGAGCGATTTGAGGTCGGGAAGTGGAAGGGTCACACCCTTCTATAACCCTGCATACGACACCTACGAAAATAGCGTGGAGATAAAAAAAAAACAAGTTTAATTAAACCTTATAAATGTTTTATAGGTCATGAAGCCAACATAGCCAGTCTGCAAGAATTGGCACAGGAGCTGCGCATGGAGACTGAAAAAATAATGGGTGAACGCGCGCGTATTAAAGATATGGTATCAAATAAAGGTACAAATGTCGCAACCATTACATATTAACTTTCTGTTCTGCTTGTGAAACTCCATTGCAGGACATTTACACACAATATGCTGCCAATCCGCGTTATAATGTGAACGCAATTGATATTGACAAATAAAATAAACAAATAAATATCTTCACGCAATTCCTAATATAGGGGTAGACAGAGGTTTAGACAATTAAATCCCTTCGACGCACCTTTCATCGAAGATATTTTCGCCCGTCGCTGTCATTATGTCCAAGCCGAAGATATAATTCGTACATAAGTTTTTGAAAAACCCATTGGTGCGGCCTGCCACCTGGGGAACGAACTCGAGTCTCTTGATTCGAAATTCCGACCACCCAACCACTCGGCTATCGTGACTTGTCATGATTTTTTTATGTAAGATCCGTATATGTTTTGATATGTATTACATGCAAAGCTGTTTAATGTTAATATGGAATTACAAACAGACACTTCAATTTTATTCATATGTAGAGATATTGTATCGGACGATATGACGGCGAAAGGGTCAGCTAGGTGCCCTGCTATGCACGTCCTACTAATCTACTAAATAAGCATTGGTCAAAGGTTGGTCGAAACGATTTGATTGAACTGAGAACTTGACAGAAGTGGGAAAGCAGTTCCCCAGTTCTGGGAGAATACGTGACGTTTAAAAAAAATCATAGGAGCCGTCTGGGTCATCGCACTCTTACTCTTCTCGGCCAAAATAATATAGTTAATACTATTGTGTTCCGGGTTGTAAGGAATACGAGAGCTGATTCAATAATGGACTGTAAGGCATTCCGTCCTTGTTGTTGAGGGTGACGAGGTCTACTTGGTTGCAGGTGTCCATTGGCTGCAGTACTTGCCGTTGTGAGGGCATTATGCTTGCGTGCATTATACTTTAACCGCACTCCTATAAAATAGGTCCTATTAAAGTACGTTGCTAGTGACCCTGCCTTAGAAGCTAGTTGCTTTGTTGTTAGGGTCGCGGGTTCGTAACGTGCTACAGGGAAACATTTGTGTTGTGCATGATATATGTATGGAAATAATATATCGCGACGTTGTCCTAAATAGGGTCAGAGAAATATGGATCGAAAGGATTATCTATCGCAGTATTGCCTATGACATGAAGACAAATTTAACAATAAATGTTATACAGTTCACACTTTAGGTGCTAAAAAGGGACTTAATACGTACTAGATTTTAACAATAGATTTCGTTTTTTTTTTGTCATGGTGGAAAGCGTGTATAAAAATGTCAGTTACAAAACTTTAAAAATAAAAAAACTAATAAGTAGTAAGTGTGAATGTATGTATTTATGTAAATATAAGTACTGCGCTGGAATGTACAGATATTCATGTCTTCAAGGTTTAATCAACCCCGGAGGTAGACAGTTAGAGAACGCTCTTAGCATCATGTCCGCCTTTTTTTTTTAAATAGAAAAGGGAGGCAAACGAGCAGGTGGCTCACGTGATGGTAAGTGATTACCGCCGCCCATGGACACCCGCAATACCAGAGGCTTAGCAGATGCGTTGCCTCCCTTAGAGTGCCCCCTCCCTCAGAAATGGGGGAGGGGGGTGTGTGGGCTACCGGTTACCTGCACTCACCAGACGAAACGCAGAAGTTTTAGGTTTAAAGATAATTTATTACTCATAAAGAACATAGATTCACTTACAATGAGATTACAGAAATTTATAATATGATATGGTTTAACTAGCTGGATTCGAACAGATGCTTAATAAATATCTTTGGATATACACATTTTAAGTTTCTCTTTGAAAACATTGATAGACACACGATGCTTAATCTCATTGGGCAAATTATTGAAGAGTTGCGCTCCCTCAGACAGTATACTCCTTTTACCATAACCATTTCTGTGTTATCGGATTTCAATTTTTATCTTCTTTCTTAGGTTATGTTTTGATCTTAAATAATGGTAATGTTCAATAAATAAATGAAAGCCTAATTAGTGCTAATAAATAAATGCGTGTGACAATACTGACATCGTATAACCATGCGTATAACCTCACGGCAGACGCGTGCCGCGGAGTGAGGCAGAAGAAAGTGAACGAGGAGGCGGGCCCTGCCGAGCGGCGGCAGCAGCGGCTGCGCGCGCTGCTCGCCGACAAGCAGCGCGAACTGCGGGCGCTGCTCGACAAGGAGGTGCCCGTCTGCGACTCCTGACCCCTCTCCCCTCCCTTCTCCCCCCCCCCCCCCCACACACACACAGGTCGCATTGTCTCTTGTCCCGTGAGGTTTGAAGGCGTCTGGGAGAGAGAGAAGGTCACGTAGTTGACTTTGATAGAGCTTGATTTTCATAGTCTCTCGTTCTGTAAAATGTGCAATTTTAAGGCGTCTCCTCCACATAGTGACTTTGACTTTTATTCTTTCGTCCTATAAAATCTGCAATTTTAAAGTGTCTCCCCCACAGTGACCTTGACTTTTATTCTCTCGTCCTATGAAATCTACAATTTTAAAGTGTCTCCCTCACATAGTGACTTTGACTTTTATTCTCTCGTCCTATAAATTCTGCAATTTTAAAGTGTCTCCCCCACATAGTGACCTTGACTTTCATAGTCTCTCGTCCTATATAATCTTCAATTTTAAGGTGTCTCCCCCACATAGTGACCTTGACTTTCATAGTCTCACGTCCTATAAAATCTACAATTTTAAGGTGTCTCCCCCACACAGTGATCTTGACTTTCATAGTCTCACGTCCTATAAAATCTACAATTTTAAGGTGTCGCCCCCACATAGTGACCTTGACTTTCATAGTCTCTCGTTCTATAAAATCTGCAATTTTAAGACATCTCCCCCACATAGGGACGTTGACTTTCTTTTGGACGTTGACGAATTTTAAGGCGTCTCCCTTGCACAGTGACCTCGACTTCCATTGTATCTCGACTGTCTGAATATGAGTTTCGAATTATGAAACACGTATACATTTACGAATCATTTATTTGTAAAATCAAATTTTGATATTTTGAAAGAATTACAACGAATAAAATATTAGTTATTTATCTATATATCTTTTAGTGTTAGTTAAAGGTAAAACAATCGAAAAAGACGACGTGCGATATCGTGTCAAAAGAGGCGACTGAAAGAAAATCCTTTCAAATATAATTGGCTACCGACAGTTGGGATGATAACTATCTCAAAACAGTAGATCAAAATTCAGTGGATAGCAGCATCACAGATGCAAATTTTCTGTATTGTGATCACCAATTGGCTTGCCAATCATGACTACTATGGCCAACTCTCTACCTTCCTCCCAGAGGCTTATGTCTTGCAGATACTTACAGACCTTTATGTAGAGTTATTAGAGAAAAAAATATGTGTGCGATTCATACACTATAGAAGTGAAACTTCAGTAAATTGACAAAAGAACGAGATAAATATATATAACAGGGGTAGGATAGTTTCAAAGTTTATTTATAAAATAGTATGTATATTTCTGTCTCAATCTTTGCCGGCTTCATCCCACACATTTTTGTATTTCTGTCTCTTACCTGTCGTTTTTTCCGTTGCATCCGGTTTGAAGTCACAACGATTCTAAAGAAGTTTCACTTCAAAAAGTTAAAGCAGTTGTTTTTAATTATATATGAATCCAAACTTTGCCATTTATAACTGTAGCACATTAAGTATAATTGACCTGAAGTTATTTTCTCTAGAAGGTACTTTGTGTGGGTGCCGAAACTCAGAAAAATCCGGATTCACGTGCAATGTCCGTCACCAACCAATCCTACAACAGGTATAGTGAAAAGAAACAAAAATATTTTGCATATAATTTATGCTGATGCGTGGCTGTACCACTGTTAAAAATTATTTATAATTATCTAGACTAGACCTCTGTCTACCCCTGTATTGGGAATTGCGTGAAGATATGTATGTATATTTGTATGTAAATTAGCGTAAGATCCTTAGATCTTACACCACGCTAATTTATAATATAACAATCTGACTAACATCGGATTGTTATATTTTTACTATTCCAACATGTACAACTCAACAAGATACGTAATATTTGTTTGTTCGAATTTGCCTTAGGAGTAACACATCTACATCCTGATATAACAGAACTTATGATTCAAATAAAACAACCAGATGCGACAGCTCATTTGCAACCGTTATTCATTCAAAATGGAGCTTTTAAATATAAGCTTTTTCTTTTCATAATTTCAATAAGTCACGATAGCCGAGTTGTTGGGTGGTCGGAATTTCGAGTCGAGAGACCCGAGTTCGATCCCCAGGTGGCAGTACCAATGAGTTTTTTCAAAAACTTATGTACGAATTTCATCGTTGGCTTGGACATAAAGGCGGCGACGGGCTCACCACCTGTCATGTTGTCCCGAAAATATCTTCGGTGGAAGGTGGGTCAAAGGGACTTAATTGTCTAGACTTGACCTCTGTCTACCCCTGTATTGGGAATTGCGTGAAGATATTTATTTATTTTTCTCTTCGCAGCGAACATGAAGAGCCAGAATCGAGATCTGAACAACTACCGCTAGATTCGCAAGCTTCTAGAGACATCGAGAACTTTCGAGTATGTATTGTTTCCTATATGAATAAAAACATATATACATAGGGACATCATAACTCCGATCCCAAAGTGAGTAGCTTAAGCAATTGTATTGTGGAATCAGAAATAACGAAGGCACTACAAACACCCAGACCCGAGAAAAATTGTAGTAAGTCAATATGACATTTATAAACAAACTCAGTCTATTAATTTTGGCATACACCTAATCACATATAATTACAATGACTAGTATATATAATTGTTAATTTAATTTTAAAAGCTTTTATATTAAATTAATCAATTTATATTTCTGGTACTTAATTATTTTTATTATTTATTCACATTTTAATTTCTTATTTTTACCGAATTTAGTGGCAATGCTTTTGGTATATTATTTAGTATATTATTAGTATTTGGTAAATTTCTACCTACCGTCTACTAACTTACTGTTTTTGATATTAACATTGTTCCTCATTTATTGTGGGTAGTTTAAACATAAAAATTGAACGCAATTTTATTGATTTTTAAAGCATATTTATGCTGAACTTTTATGTGATTAAATTGTCACTTGCAAAAGGGATAATAGATGGCGCCGATGCTAAAACAAGGTATAAGTAAAGAAAAGAGAATACAGATTTAAAATTTCAACTGATGCGTGAAAGTCACGGTGGCTCGGAGGTAAGAGAGTTGCCACGGATCGGCAGAGGTAGCGGGTTCGAATGCCGCCCGTGTAAGTTGAAATTTTAGAAAAAATTTTTCTCTTTAATTTAATCACATAAAAATTTAATATTAGTATGTAGTGTAATAAACCATGTGTATGGACACATGGTTTATGATGCGGTAAGACGAAACCGGTCGGTAATTTATTGATTAATTAAAGTGAATTGTGTACAAGTGTTCAACAATGAATTTTTATGTAGTGTAGTTTTTTTTTAAATAAATAATATTAATGTTTCAATTTAGGGCGGCGGCGACAGCGTCCTGGACGGCAGATCCATCAACACGGTGCCGTCTCGTCTTGAGAGCACTTATGGCAGCGACTCTGATAGGTATTTAGTAATTTTGTACTAGTTTTATAAATATAAAATAATAAATAAATAAATATTTCACGCAATTCCCAATACAGGGGTAGACAGAGGTCTAGTCTAGACAATTAAGTCCCTTCGACCCACCTTCTACCGAAGATATTTTCGGGACAACGTGACAAGTGATGAGCCCGTCGCCGTCTTTATGTCCAAGCCAACGATATAATTCGTACATAAGTTTTTAGAACCCCATTGGTACGAGCCTGCCACCTGGGGATCGAACTTGGGTCTCTCGACTCGAAATTCCGATCACCCAACCACTCGGCTATCGTGACTTTTTTTTACTACTTTTATTATTATTTATAATTGGAAAAACCACTGTATGCATAAATAAATATGGCTTCATCTCTCCATTTACGTTATTGTTACAGTGCTTTAAGGAACAAATCGAACCAGAGGAACAGACCGAGACGACGACAGACACAAGAGCGCCAATCGGACGATAATGTAACGGTGCATAAATTTGTAACTTATTATTTTTGTTATATATTTGTTATATTTTTGTTATTAGACGGCAAATGATATTATTTTTAAATATTGCGATATGTTTGTATTAATAGTTTTTACTATATTATTTTAATAAATATCTTCACGCCATTCCCAATATGGGGGTAGACAGTGGTCTAGACAATTAAGTCAATTCGACCCACCTTCCACCGAAGACAGTTTTTCGAACAACGTGACTGGTGGTGAGCCTGACGTCAATGATATAAATCGTACGTAAGTTTTTGAAAAACCCATCTTTCAGCTGAGGGCCTTCGTTCTCGCAGGTCTCCTCAGATGAAGCCCCCCGGGCCAACAGCATCCCGTGGATGGTTTTCAGTCGGTATGTTTCTCCTTCTGAGATCCGATTCGGGCAGTGTTCGTTTCAGTGGCCTCCCGGTCGTTCGTGTGTAAAGCATTTTTTGCAGCTACAATGGTTTTTTTTATCAAAAAAAAATCATTAAGTCACGATAGCCGAGTGGTTGGGTGGTCGGAATTTCGAGTCAAGAGACCCGAGTTCGATCCTCAAGTGGCCGTACCAATGGGTTTTTCTAAAAACCTATGTACAAATGATATCGTTGGCTTGGACATAAAGACGGCGACGGGCTCACCACCTGTCACGTTGTCCCGAAAATATCTTCGGTGAAAGATGGGTCGAAGGGACTTAAGTGTCTAGACTAGACCTCTGTCTACCCCTGTATTGGGAATTGCGTGAAGATTTTTTTAAAATCATTGGTATGAGCTTTGGGTATCGAACTTGGTTCTCTTGATTCGAATCCCAATTACCCAACCACTCAGCTATCGTGTTTAAAATTTTTTGTCAGTCATTAATTTTTGTAATTAAAATAAATGTCAGACACGAGTATAAACTGTTCCTCAGTTTATGTTAAATGACTGTTATCTCTCGCGGAAATTTCCTTTTTCTTCTCTTTAGTAAACATCTATACATATAAATAAAATTGAAGTGTCTGTTTTTAATATTGAAAAGTGAAATAACCGATTTTTAGTACATGTAGATGAATATATACGGTACATAAACCAAAATAAGATTTTTTTTTACAATTTTTGTCTGTCTGTTTGTTTTTTTCGGCTAATCTCTGAAACGGCTGGACCGATTTTAACAGTACTTTCACTGGACACATAACATAATAAGGAGTAACACAGGCTACTTTTATTTTAGAAACATAATAAGGGTTCCGTGTTAAGTGTTAAGCCATGGGGGCAACTAGTATAAAAATAAAACTTTAGCGATATTGACTATAGTTATTTTCAGATTCTGTAAATAAAATAAACTGAATAACATTTTTCAATATACAGACAAGTCAAGCTAACAACGCAGTCCCGGGTGTGCGTCACGACGCAAGACCGGAAGTCTCCAATGTTAACATGGTACCACCTGTGGCACAAAATGGTAAGAATTCTTATACTTATATTCCCCATATGGAATATATCAAATTTATGATATTTAAAATGTATAATTAAGCATGCTTACATACATATATATATATGTATGCATACATACATATATATATATATATATATATATATATATATATATATATATATATATATATATATATATATATATATATATATATATATATATATATATATATATATATATATATATATATATATATATATATATATATATATATATATATATATATACATACATACATACATACATACATACATATACACACACACACACACACACACACACACATACACACACATACATACATACATTTATACACACATACATACGACCTGTTAAAGTCCACTGCCGAACATAGGCCTTTCCCATAGGGAGGATTTGCCGTAATCGCCACGCTTGGCAAGCGGATTGGCGATCGCAGTAGCAGATCGCTCGCACCGCAGACGGTCTGATTATTTTGATTTGATATGGTTAGAGATAGTGATCCCGCCATCTATCGGATGCCATAACGATATTTAAGGCTGTATCCCTTAGTCGCCTTTTACGACATCCACAGGAACAAAGGGAGTGGCAATATTCTTACACCGTTACCTCACGGTCAATGTTGTCGTCGTTGCGTCAATTCTATTTGTTAATTTCATTCTCACTTTCAAAGATAATTTGTAATGTAAAACACCGTATCACTCAAGTTATGTAAAATCTTATTATAATTCGACGACCTCCGTAGACGAGCGGCGTAAATATCGTTTTTCGTGGTGTCGCCATCTCGAGTTCGATTCCCGGTTGGGTCAATGTAGAAAAACCACTTTTTCTACATGTTCTAGGGTCTGTGCGTTTGTGGTGCCTTCGTTGTTTCCGATTCCCATACCTCAAGTGCTTTAGCATCTTACATTTGGGTCGGAGCAATGTATCACATCACATGCATTCCTATTGTTGTCCCTATCTATATATGTATTATTTATTTTTTTATTCATTTTTAGGTGAGAACCCAGTTAATATGTCGTATGGACATCTACCGCCTCAATGCTGGAATGGCACAAAGTCCAACCAGGTACGAAATATATTGAAATTGATATTTTTATATATATTTCGTTTTATTTTGTCACGATAGCCGAGTGGTCGGGTGATCGAAATTTGTGTCTAAAGACCCGAATTAGATCCGTAGGTGACAAACCGATACCAATTTCAAAAAACAAACACTTATGTACTTGGAAATAAATAAAGACGCCGACCGGCTCGCCACCAGACCGTTATAGCAAAAAATATCTTCGGTGGAAGATTGATAGAAGGGACTTAATCGTCTAGACCTCTGTCTACCCCACTTTTGGGAATATTTTATTTATTTAGATTAACTTATTTGATTACCTCCCTGGTGGAGTGACGTAAATATCATTTTTCAAGGTGCCTGCAGCTCTAAAGACCTGGCTTCGGTGATTCGATGATTCTCGGACGGTTCACTATAGAAAACCACTCTCCTATATTAACTACTTTGTTTGTGATGCCTTCGTTTTATATTATTTCATTGAAAAAAAAAATATCTTCACGCAATTCCCAATAGGGGTAGACAGAGGTCGAGTTTAGACAATTAGCTCCCTTCGACCCACCTTCCACCGAAGATATTTTCAGGACGACGTGACAGGTGGTGAGCCCGTCGCCATCTCAATGTCCAAGCTAAGGATAAATTCGTACATAAGTTTTTGAAAAAACCCAATGGTACGAGCCTGCCATCTATGGATCGAACTCAGGTCTCTAGATTCCGACTCTAAATCCGACCATCCAACCACTCAGCTATCGTGACTGTTTTACGTTTCATTAACTCTACCTTTATGTTTACACGCTTTACTACGCCTTGTTTTGAGGCGAACCACCCGTTACTTAGTTATCGGTGGAGGTATAACATGTGGCATTTATTAATTTTTGCATGCGGACTTCTTCTTTATAATTTTATAATTACTTCTCTATAAATGAATTTCCGCAAAGTAAAACCTGTGTTTAATACCTATCTGTGTTAAATTTATACTTATCTGTGTTAATTTTATTTACAGGATGCCCGCACGAATCAGTTTACTCAGAACAGCCACTCGCAGACAATGGAGCGTCTCTTGGGGACACCTCAGATGTCGTTTCCGCCTACGATGCCTTTCAACATGATGATGCCGTATGGTAAAAAGAAGAATATTTTCAAACTCAAAATTAAAGAATTTTTGTCCAATAAAAATGACTGCGTCTCTCTCTGTGTCTGTGACTCTCTTTTTTTCGAAGATTCGAATCAAGAGACCCGAAGAGAGATAGTTCGAACTTCAGTTGGCAGACTCGTACCAATGGGTTTTTTCAAAAACTTATGTACCAATTATATCGTTAGCTTGGACATAGAGACGGCGACGGGCTCACCACCAGTCACGTTGTGCCATAAAATATCTTTGGTGGAAGGTGGGTCAAAAATGGTTCAGACCAGTATTGGGAATGGCGTGATGATATTTCTTTTTAAAATAGTATCAAAGCAGGCAGTACAGCTATCATGTGGTGGCAGGAATGGTGAGCGGCTGCGGCTGCGGCTGTGGGTTTTGGGGCGCGTGGTGCTGGCAGCAGATCGTGATGCAGCAGAGAGAGATACATCAACTCCGGGATCAACTGAACCACGTGAGCACACATACATATATAACTTCGCGCTTATGTTACACACTTCATTCGTGTCCATCGGATTAAAGAGATTAGTGGTCTTTAACTCCTTTCACTGCAATGGCGGAGTAATAAATATTTATATCGTCAAAACTTAGCCTTTTCCCTGTGACTGGGAGACTCTGCTTAGGATCGCAAGGCTTCTCTTGAAGATTGCGCTATGTCTACATCGTCTCTTGCACTAGACAGGACACGTCAGAACAGTCATACCATTCTGTCATCTGTTTGTCCGACTACACTTGGAAAGATCAAGTTATGGGTGCGTAGCAGAGAGAACTGACCTCAGAGGAACTCCACTCAGGAAGTCACTTATCCAATCACAAAATAGGGAGGGGGGGGGGAGGTAGCCGCATACGGAAAATATGATCAGGAACATACGTCAAGTCAAAGTGTTTAAGGTGTTTGTGTTGCTCGAAGGCGTCACAATAACAATGCGTGACGTGTACAAGGTCTCTAGTGAATCGACCCTGGCGAAATTCATACTAACGGTCACTCTGTAGATGGTACTGTTATACTATATAATGATATAAAAGAATTTTATACGAATCAAGATGTAAGGGATTTTATTTTAAATATTATATTTTAAATATAAAGATTTTCGGATTTTATCGCGTTTTTATTAGTTTTTACAAAGTATTTTTATTTCCCGACGTTTCGGATGCTTTACAGCCTCACGGGTCCCTATCGTTTTAATCAATCGTCAAATCGTCAAAATCGTTTTATTTGAAATAAGTTGTATTCGCGTAAATACAAGAAATCATTATATTAATTAATTGATATTAATAATTGAATCCTTAGGCAGCCATGTCTGCGCGTTATGAAAAATGTGACCACACCAACTCGCTTCACGCATTTGCCTTTCATATTCAGATATGCTGACGTCATCCCAATGCAGCAATGTCGCCTGCTAATAAGGGGTATAACAGTACGCTTCAAGATACGAGTCACTTTTTGTTGAGTACCATTTCCATAACTTTGCAGAGTATCTAGGAGATAGCAATGGGTCGATAGTTTCTAGACTCGTCACTTTGGATACCGGTTGCACATTGTAAGCTTCCATAACTAAGGCACAGTTCTGGAATTGAGAGAGACAGGGAATATACTGGGGGAGGGGGTCTCGTTGTCACAAAAAATCAGCTGATGAGTATAGGCCTACCCCAGTGATTGTCACAAAGAACGGTTTGTCTTTACTTATGGTTAACACTCCTGAAATACTTTCCTCATAGTAAATACTAACTTACTTACTTAACTGCATGCACAATCTCTGACGGGGTAGCCAGAGAGAACAGATCGCCAAGTGTCACGATTCTTACATACATCTTTCGCTTCTTTCAGATTCATCATCTTCTTCATACATGCACGTCTAGGTATCCGAGTACTCTTGACCCTCCCCTCTTCGAGCAATTTGCTCACATGGCCTTCGGAAGTTACTGTCGGCATACCTCGACCCCTTTTAATGTTATCTTTCGCGCTATATATTTTCTTCACCATTCGATCTCCGCTCATTCGCTCAACGTGCCCAAACCATCGAAGCACGCCCTTATCAATTTTAGTGATAAGGTCATCTTTAAATTACTTCACATGAAATATAAAAAACAATAACTAAGGTTTCAGTATTCCAAACCAGAGTACGTTAAGAAAGCTTTGGTCTAAAGCAGAGCAGTGAACGTCATATTATGGATCTTCCTAACCATGATCACTAACAAAAACTTTCAGGTATCCTACTACTGAGCTATATAATCGTTGTAATGTCTTGTCAATAAGAAAACTATATATTTTTCAAATCTTGCGACGATATCATCGTGTATCTGTTCCTTGCCTCCCTGTTAGCACAAAACGATTGGATCGTGTTCCTGTGCCTATCTGTAAGAGCGCCTTTGCAAGAAGGCACTATTTGTACAATGCCCCAACAATTTATAATAAAATAAATATCAGTAACAGAGTAAGAAAGTTAAATAATAATGAAATAAAATTTGTGATATCCAAATGGCTTACCTGATTAAACTATACATCAACAGAAAATCTATTTTTAAATTTAACTTAATACAAATACTAACATTAAAAAAACTATCGACTCCTTTATTCAGAGTAATCCTACCAAATGATGCATGTGCACAATGTCTCTTTCTTTCTCATACACACATACACACACACACACACACACACACACACACACACACACACACTCACACACCACATATGATAATGAAATTGTTTTTTATTCTGTGTCAATTCGATTGTAAATCAATGATGGGGAAGTCACTGCAACCTGTAACACAGTTTTTACTATCACGGGTTGCAGCGGTTCAATGTAAATGTAATGACAATGTTCTTCACTATAAATAAACAATTTCTTATTATTATTATTATTAAAAACACATTTACTGGTTGCTTCGCTTATAGTACTGGTTTTCACAGTTGGAGGAACGATGGCGTGCTGAGACAGCTTCCCATATCCTCAACAATCAAGTACCGCCTGGCAACCGCGCCAATAACTACTGGGACAATTTTAGAAGGTAAAAATACACCTCGCACAATTTACATAAACGCCGCTCATTTTTTACTAATGACATTTGGATTTATTTAGACTCATCAGATATTTTTAACTATTTCACTGCTAACGTGCTTTGATATAATATTGGCGAGATATTTCGTGTTATAAAATAACTAGATATTGTGGCTATAGAAACAAAACTTCTATAAAACAGCACTAGGTTATTATTATCTTCTGTCAGCATTTATGGTAACTCGCCGTCAGTGTGCTATTAGGGTCAATTTTTCCTCCTGTTTGTCACGACAGCCGGTTATCCACGACGGCCTATCGTAATAATTTAGCCAATTTACAACAAATGTTAACGAATTATATATACAGCTTAGCCCAATTCGTGAGCTCCAACAATTAATTTTTAGTGCTACATGTAGTGATATCCTGGGCACGGAAGTGTTTAGCCGCCATTACAATCGTTTAATTGTTTACTCTATGAAAATCATAATATATTTTGTGGATAGTTTCTCTTTTTTATATTTTTTAAAACCTTGTGTTTGGGGAAAAAACTAGCGGTTTTTAGTTACAAAAATAAAAACTTCTGTACAGTTTAAATTCGTTCAAGTCTTAATATTGAATTTGATTGAATTCGTTCGTTTGCAGTTAACGTTTTATGACCGTAACGGGATGTGCAACAACAGCGATTAAAGAACCCTAATATAACTTATTCTTGTACACTATAAATTATGTAATTTATATATTTTTTTATTTCAGATATTAGAAAAAATATTCATATTAAGTTTAATCATATATTTTATATTATATATAATTATTTATCACCGCAGATCAAATTAAAATTCATAGGTGAGCCATGTGTGCGTGTGAACCCTATCCTGTCACTTTTTAAAAAGTACATAAATTTTAATTCGGCTTTACTTTTAATTCCTGTCACTATTTTAAATTGTGATTGTGCTTTACCAGTATTGATTACCTCTAACTCTTTATTTAATACTAATATGTAATAATATGCTTGTTTGATAGGTTTGGAAATCAAATGATATTTATTTTTTTCAGTTATTCTCGACAAAATCTTCTCTCAGCTAATAACAAGACCAATGCGGATGGCCAATTAGGTACCGGCCCGGCACACAATCCCCACCCTCTAGTGGAAAGATCCCACAACACGCTACATCACACTTCCTCATCTACATCGCCGTCCATAACGCCTAAAAGAAATTCGAATACAGCAAGTTCCTCACAAGGCCCAGCCCCCATCCCACCCGCACAAGTTAATAATGACGACATACCAAACAGACATTCACGAAGAAATGTAACATATGAAAGATCTCTCTCGTTCTCCTCAGCTCCAGATGTTTTAAACGTAAATCAAAATAACGACACCGAAACTAGCACGCCGTCCCATTCTAGAAATATAGACGAACCTACCACCACGAATATAAATTTAAACCGCCAAGAAAGCTCGTCAATCTCATTCAGAAACCTCAACATCTCAAACCCAATACCGGAACTAATACAATCCCATTCGAACAATTTAAACAATTCTGATAACAGCAAGAAAAAATCGTCTTCAAAGTTACCTTCAAAGAACTCTACAAACAGAAGGAACTGCACATTGGATTTCTCCCAAACTAGCAACATTAACATAGCTAGTACATCGGAAACACCCAATCCTAATTTGGCATCGACTAGTCGTGAAGTACAGGAGAAAGCTACATCAAAATTATTTGATCTATTAAGAGAAAATGTTTACTCTGAAGTAACAACCCTGATCGGTGTAAACGAGTCCCACCCAGATTTTCTCATACAATTATTTAGAGAGCTACAGTTAATCAGTTCTGATCCGTTACGACAGAAAGTTCTGCAGTCCATACGGAATGTGCTGTCACAGTACAGTTCAATACTTGAGAATCAAGGTAACGATAATGGAGAGATATGCGAGGTTGAAGCAGTTACAACTACATCCGGTGAAATCAATAATTACCATGACTGTAACTCGCTCTCTCTTCAAAATGCTTGCAGTAGTACAATGCAAATTGATAATAAAATCGTACGCTTTTTGTTGATTAAAAGCGAAGAGATATGCACCTCGGAGCTTCTGGAGTCATTGGCAACGCTCATTCTCAGCAGTGTGACAGACAGCAAGCAGACAAAAAGGAAATTGCTAGATCTACTTTCAAAGTATGAAGGGATGAGAGTGTGTGACATTTCTAGTGATATAATAGAGAACTTGCAGCTATTTATATCCGGTAACAGTGAAGGTGATGAGTCTGCGCATCTAACTAGTGAAATATCCGAATCTTCTATTCTACAAGACGTTGCGGGCTCACTGAACTTGTATAGTTCCAGTGAAACTGAATTGCACCAGTTGAATGCGTGTCCATATGGAATGTGGCCGGGACATGTCCACATGGACATAGATGGGACAGATATAAATGAAAACGGCGCCCGGTGTAGTCAGGAGGGTAAAGTGGATCTCATTAATTGTTCCGATATGAATAACGGCGATTTAGCCGAGGCTGATCAAACTTGCCATGCGGACGCCACAGACGTTGCGAATAGTCTTGATGAAGTTTCTAACAACGCTGAAGCTATACCGGATGTAGTGGATACGGACGAAGTAACTCCTACAGAGGTAATTCAACATGTACTCTACTGTAGATGTCTGCCACTCATTAACTGTGCTAACAGAAATTAGATTTATAACAATGTATTCCTAACTATCACCAAGTATGATAATTCATAATTATTAGCTATATGTAACATTTTTAAAATTATACACAGACTGATCAACTAACATGTACTCATTTAAATACAATAAAACAAATGCATCAAATGAATTTTTTTTCTTTTGCTTCCAGTTACTTGTTCAAGTTAGATAATTATCAATAGAAATATTTTAAAATTATAAAAGGCTTAAAAATGAAAGTACACAAATACTTAAATATATTGTTTATTGCTTTATTGTTTTCACAATAGGTTTCAGGTACATTATTATCACAGTTGAATCATTTTACTACAATTGTTTGCCAATGTAATTATTACTAAAATCAAATACTACTAAAATCAAATATAAATTTCAAATACAAGATATAATATTTTGGTATGTTTATATTAAAGGCGGAAGCTGAGTGGCTCGGGCTTGACCGTGTGCCAACACGGCTGCACATGGAAGAATCATCTGAAAAGCAAAAAGGTGATATTAATATTAAGTAAAATTGGAGCAAACACCCAAACTTGGAAACAATTTTTGTCCCATAATTGTTCAGGTGAACCCTGTAATAAAATTGTAATTTTATTAGATCTTCATCAGCACCTGTAACAGAAAAATAAATAAAAACATATTAATTACAGTTTCTTTTTCTTACAGATTAAATAGTCGTGAAGTTTCAGATTTTCCGGATTTTAGTCAAAATTCAGTATATATATTTATAATTTTTATCAGATATTTTTAAAAAGCTCTCATTGTTTTACAAGTATTCATTTATGTAATATTTATTTAGTTTAATAAAAATTACATATGTACAAAAAATCGTATTTTTTTGTTATATAAATAAAAAGCTTCCTTTTCCTAAGTATTCTTTATTGTGAACCACTGAATAATTTGTGAAAAAAATAGTAACTTAGTAACTTTTAAACGTGATATATCTGTCCCAAATGGTTTAACACACTATCACTAATATCAATCAGTCACAGACACGGCAAAGATGAAACATATGTCCTCCATGAATATTCCAATATAAGTTTTCCAGTATATCTTCTTCTTTTGTATCCAGTCTTGAATTCTCAGTTGTCTCAGGTTCAAGATTTTTCGTTTTTTGTACTTCTGTAGATAAAATGGACATTGCTGAATTAAATTTAGGTCAACATGGCTGATATTTATTAGTAAATTAAATCATATGGACCATGAGACAACGAGATATATCTGGATTGTTGTGAGTTGGTCGTAGTAAACTTGGATTGTGGGTGGAAGTTGATGGCACCATACCCTCTGAAATAAAGTCAAATTTCATCACTCTATGCCTCAAGCGCTTCAAATGGAAAGTCTCGAGAATAAGTTTTGTCGCCTTTTCAAACATTAAAATATATTTGTTACATATAAACTATATTACATATCAAATGTTACATAAAATGTATAAATTGTTTACACAATGATATTTATTACTTTTGCAAGTATGCAGAGAAGTGAAATGGCATATAATTCTAGGTTAGTTTACAGAACATATAATACCAGTTCACACATTCAGCTGCTGCTTTTCAAGTATAAAAAATTATGATAAATACAAAATATTAATAATAAGATTTAAATATTACATTTTGTCATTTATTTTTTTTCTTCCATGAAGAATTACAATTTGTCAGTAACTTATTCTTACAGTATACTTATTATTATATAACTTTAATTTTATTATCTTATAAAACAGTAAAAATGTGTCTGTATCTATATTAAACACATTTAATAAAGCCTTTAAGATCATGTAAAGGTTGCAAACAATAAAGGAAAGATAAAGGACTGATTTTGTTGCAGTATTCACTCTGAGGTTTAATTTCAACATAAAAATGTATTAAATATTTGATAGAAAATGATAATTTTTTTAATATTTTTCATGGCTTAAAAATAATTTCTGAAACTACTATGCTCTTTGTATAATGGTTATAATAAAAATTAAAAATGTTGAAACAATTTTCAGTGAAAGTGCCAATTTTCAAAACAATCTTATAATAATATTTTTTTGAATTAAGCTTCTGTAGGTAACATAATTTTAAGCATGAAGAGTTTATTGACAGATTATTTAATATAGATACAGTTAGTTAAAAACATACCCTTACTCACATATCCTTCTCCTCAATAACCATAATCACAAGTAAAACCATAGTTAAAGCTTATTTAATATAGGTAATTATTACTTAAAAACTTATATTGAAATTAATTTTAAATATTGCAATTTTTTGGGCACTAACTGAAATTCTCCATCAATATCAAAATTATTTCGAGTTGCCTAGATAGATATCATCTGTGAAAAAATTTCACATATGAAGTTTCACTTCAAGTACATTGATAAACTCCATTAGAGTCACTGATTTTCATTTACATATGAACATACATAACAACTTGTAAAAAATAAAGTTCACCACAGGACTTATGCTTTATTTCATAAATAGGATATGGCATAATCGCTATGTTTGGCAAGCAAATTAGCAATCATATTAACATTGAAAATTTAACTTAGAACAATAACAAATCAATTATGAGATGGTCCTGCATTTGTCAACTACAGGTACCAACTGGAAGAAAGGTTGGAAATTCTTCCACAGGTAAAATACAGCATTTTTCAATTATTGGATAATAATTATCTTTTATGTTATAACCAACAAAGATATTTACTACCATCACCTTTCCTGTCATTTCTTTCCAAGGTTTTTATCAGATTCAACTTAAAGAAAATCCTTGAAAATGGTAATGACTTCCAATGATGGCATGATCCCATCTCAAAAAATACAGGATTGAAACAAAACAAGCCATTGACAGACAGCAATGTGTAAGGTGGGCTCTTACTACAATCTACAAATTGCCAATGAAATCAAAATCTGACCAGCTTTTTTAGAAATTAGCTGGAAGACACAGATTTTTTTCTGTCTTAGCACAAATAAATAATGTGCTATTAATAAGTAGTACATAATATTAAATAAGTAAAGTAATTACTTTAAATGAAATTACTTTACTTGAGTAAATTTCAAATTAAATAGTTTCTCACTAGACTAACTGCTGTGATTCACTTGATATTTAGATTACTTATTTGACTATCACTTAGTGTATGTATTCTATGTTATGTTAAAAAAAAGAAGTATAAAAGGTACACAGCCAACCATTTTTGACACATTAATCATACTTTAATATCTTTTTGTTCACTATGTAAGTACTACAATCTCACTCACATGTACATGTCCACTTAATATTTGCATAAGTATAGATACATTTATACAAATAAGTATATTTCAACTATATATATATATATATTAATTTGTTTTCAAGCATATTGTATGTGGTGGAGAGAAATTTACTACAGTAAGTTTATATGGATAATAAGGATGTGAAATAAATATTTAAATTTGTTAAAAATGCTTTCATTAAATATTAATTGCAATTTCTCATAGAATATGTGGATTTAAAAAAAATGTTTCCTTATCTTTTTTAAAAAGAAAAGCAAATTATCTCCTAAAGATACTGATTTGACTTTCATCAAGAATCAACAAAGTAGATTAATGTTGTTTGCTCCTTGAACAGAACCATAAGGACAGAGGATTAAAATTTTTTACGAAATTCAAATTCTTCAAATGAAATTGAAACCAATTTCAAAATCTATATGAATCGCTTTGGTGTTGAATAATTCAAAAACCCAGGTCTAAAACCAGATGTTAAAGCAAAACTGAGAAACCATACAGTTATTATTGTGAACCACTTCTGATACAAGTTATTCAGTTAACAAGAATATTATATTAAATAAATAATTTTTATCATATTTTTTAATAGCACTGCAAGTTTGTTTTAAAAATATATATGAAAAAAGCATATTTATTGCTCTTTTACTCCTTCATACCTTAAATTACACAAACCATTTTTTGATTTCAATAAATTGTTTTAAGGAACTGCTAAAAAAAGAAAGACTTGAAATATAATATATACCCAATGTTAATGACAAAAATGCAAAGATATTCTTTGTTTTTTTTTTCTACAATATTTGATGATGAAAATTTAAAGACACAAGGTGGCAGATTGGCAGGTGGAAGTTAAAGAACAAACAGATGTGTCTCTCTTTTTTATGAGCTTCACATAAACTTATTTTTCTCTGTAACAAATTAGACTCAGACAGAAACAAATAAATGGGGGGTTGTAATTTTTAAATACATATATATTCTATTAGATATCAAAATTATATTTTAATAAAATTGCAATTTGTACCAATGACAATTCTGAGTATATAACACATAGTTATTGTTGTTTTTTATCATAACAGAGGCAATGCAACAGGTGTATAAAGTGTGTTCACAATAGTAACTGAATATAGTAGTTATAATAAGAGATGGCTTGAAACTGCAACAAAACTTCATAATAGGAAAATTTTAAACGAAGTCTGAGACTTCCCATTTGTAACTAGAATGCAGAGACTACACAATATTCCTGCTGCATTGTAGAATATTTATGTCACTTGGTACTAACACAAGGATAATGTAAATAAAATAGCCTCTAATATGTAATGAAGCTTCATTGAATAGTAAATATAGAGATGACTCATGAAAACGTCACAGTCATGGTGTGCTAGCAAACTCAAATACAATGAATTCAAAGAGGCATCGTCAAGAAAATTTTTGTTAAATTTACCTTCTCGCATCCGCTTGCTACGAGGATAGGCGCTGACGTCTGCACATCGCTTCTTTGTATTTATTTCTAATGGCCCTTTTATGTTTTCATGCGGAACTTCCTTCATTTCGTAGTCAGTACTTTCGCTACTGTTTCCTGAGCTTTTGGCATCGTGGTATCCGTAGTAGCAATTTCTTGATATGTGAACGTTATGACTGTGGCCTAATAACTGATGATTATCAGTCTCATTGCAAATGGGAACAGGTCGCATAGCGTGAAAATTATTTTTAGCGTCGTTTTGTATATAAAACATGTCAATGCTGCTTGCTGGCATTTTTTTGCTATCTTACAAATTTTGCGTCTTTCTACTTTTTGTTACTTTTTAATTTTATAATCAAGTAAATCAAAAAGTATATAACCGCTACGTGCTTTTAAATTCCAAATTCTTTTTCATTTAAAAATTATATTTCTCTAAATTGGAAGTCCACATCCACACTCAGACACACTCCGTTTTTATACCTAGGGTTGCGTACGAAAATATCGATTATTATTTCTTTGAATATCTGTTTTAGTGACCTATTCTTATACTACAAATATCGATAAATTAAATAATCGATGTTTTGTTACTTGTAAAAATTTTAACCTCTCTGCAAACCTCTCGACTCCGGACAGGAGTCTTGAGCGTGAGTCATGTCATGTGAGTCATTGCGTGTTGTCAATTTTTATTGAAAAATTATAATACAATTTAACTGATACTGCAAATTACAGCTACTGGTAAGGTCATTTTATTGACCAGCAAGAATCAGTATAACCATAAATTTTCTTACATTCCTTTTTTACCCTTTATTTTACTCACTTCTGATATTGTTTGTTGTTTAATAATAGTTATGTCTAATAATGGTTGCGATAGTCATTTATTTAGTTTTTTATGACACACAAGAGTTATGAAATAAAGAGTTTTGAGAAGGGTGCTTATACCATAAATTGAAATATCCTCCGGCAGAACCACAGGAAAATTTACTTAAAAAAAAACTTGATGCACACTCATAATGTATATATAAATAGCTCAGGAAGGCAGGTGTCGTCCTACCTATCAACCCGCGGTCCGCGAAGCTGGACTTTAGCTCTTCATTTCAGTTGCGGATTATTATTTTTTTTTTTCAAATGAAATCGATTTTTAAATTGCTAAATTTTTCTCCTAAGTGTGACATCCCTATCAAATACCAAAGAGTATATAACACTGGAAGTTGTCCGATTGAATCCGTATATCAAAGAACATATATTCACTCAAGAGGTCTGAATTCGAGTCAAGATACCCGAGTTCCAATCTCCAGAAGATAGGCTCATACCAATAAGTTTTGAAAAAACGTATAAGCGTAGATTAGATTAGATTAGTCGGGCTGATCTCCGCAACTCCACGCCCTAGCGCGTATTTTGCGTAACGTATAAGCGTATAGAACTTACGCATTGTATATAGTCGATGAATGCAGGTGGCTCGGGATCGATTTTTGGGGAAATCTTTGGGGAAGGCCTATGTTAAAGAAGAAGAAGAAGATTGTACGATTTATATCCATAACTTCGGTAAAAAGACGATGAAAGGCTCTTCACTTATCTCATTGTAACAAAATAAGTCCAATGAAATGAGGGTGCAGAGCTCTAAATTTTCTAGACCTCTGGCTGTCCCTATATTGGAAAATGGGCGTGAAAATTTATACATCGACTTAAATGTAGGTAGAAGCCAATAAATTGGACTGCGTTCCGTATTAAACAGTAACTAGTTAAAAATATATAATTATCTTCACGCAATTACCAATACAGGAGCAGACAGAGGTCTAGTCTAGACAATTAAGTCTCTTCGACCCACCTTCCACCGAATATATTTTCGAGACTACGTATCAACATTAGTATAGATGACTATAAGGGAAAGGCATTGCTGTATAGTAAATTGACTTGCACGATTGCTCGCAGTGCATATCGGAACATACTCTATAACCAGAAGTAGTACCTCCCGTTCACAGCAATGTTTATAATCAATCACCAAAGTAATGTATTATATTATTTTTTTGGTGGTGATTTTCAAATTCATCATTTTCTTTATACACGAATGTCTAGGTATCCGAGTACTCATAACCCTCCGTTTATCGAGCAATTTGCTCACAAGTCTTTGGAGAGAGAGACTTTCGGAAGTTAGACTTGGTCCACCTCGACACCTTTTAATATATATTCCGCGCTATATATTTCCTGGACCATTCTAAAACCAAGTAATAAGAAGCATTACTTGGTTTTAGAATGGTTAAGAAAATATATAACGCGAAAGTTAATATTAAAAGATGTCGAGGTGTCCAGTTTATAGAAACTAGGTGAAAACTTTCAATTTTAATAATTACTTGATAGATATTTATAATATGTACTTGCCGGGTTTTTTTTACTACCATTTTTTCTATTAAATGTACTTGCACTTAAGCACTTATGCCACTATAATATTACTTAAATAACACATTTCTATACAAGGAAAGAAATGCCTTCCTTGCAACTATTGAAACGTGAGGGATCCTTAATATTATATGTTTCCATTATAATATGATTTTCTTCAATGTTTAACGCACTGAATGTAGGTATGATTAGGTTGTTGTTTATATGTCATTGTTGTATGTATTTTCAATTAGTTTTTCTTTCGCCAGATTTTGTTAGGAAAGACTCGATCTTTCTTTAATGAAAAGAATACTGCAATACTGCAAATTATTTTGTTATTTGGGTTCCAAACTGTGAATATGTTTCGTAAAATAAAATATTAAAGGTAAAGTTTACAGAGAAATAAAACTGGAGGTAACGGAAGTTATCAGAGTCATATACTTAATTAAGATTTGTCTGCATCTTCATCTAATAGTATTTTGTTGATCTAGTTTGCAAGTAACTTTTTTGCTTTTGAAATTTATAAAATTTTTTGTCAAATGAACATCCCGCCCCGCCCGTCATTGTTGATTTTTTTTTAATTACTCATTTTAATAACACAGTACTTAAATAATTTCTTCTTTACAGCCTATCAAGATTCCACTGCTGCCACCCCCAAAGCTTTTCACAACTCCCTGCAACATTTTGCACGTCGTCATTCCATCTCGTGGGGAGTCGTCTTACACTGCGTTTGCCTATACGAGGTTGCCACTCGTAAACCTTTTTTTCCCAACGGTTATCAGTTCATCGAGCAATGTGGTCGGCCCATTGACACATCAGCGCGCTGATCCTTACGGCTATGTCAGTTACCTTAGTTCTGCTGCGAATGTCTTCGTTGCATATTCTATCACGCAGAGAAACAACGAACATAACCCTTTACATAGCACGTTGAGCAACTTTGAGCATCCTCATACGGCTCGCCGTGAAGGACCACGTCTCAGATCCATATGTCCACACTAGTTGTAAACTTTCGTCTTAATGAAGAGATTAAGGTATACTCGACGAGAATCTTTAATAATTTACTTGTTACTTTTTATTATAATTTACTTATTATTAAATACTATGTTATTAAAATGAGAATTTTAAAAAATCAACAGAAACGGGCGGATGGCGGTGATGTCGTAACGCATGGTCCTTATACTCGACACTGAGTAAACGGTCGTCCTAGCAACTTCTCCTTCCAAAAACCTATTCCAGTAATTATTGTTGTTTGTTAATCTCAGATTATACATACTCTTGGTGTCAACTCTGATTTGTTTGGTTTATGTATTATATTTGAATTACTTTAAACTAGGAATGTTAGTTTTATTTGTTCAGATGGAATTTGGCATAAGTGTTTATTCCATGAAAATTGCTTGAAAAAGTTACATGTCTAGTTATCTGACATAACTTTTGTATTTTATATAAATTTCATAATGACTACGTTTTATCAAAAATAAGTCCTTAAGTGTCTTTTAGTTCTGAAAGTCCCATTAGCCACACCTACCATTAAAGAATTATATCCATCTCTAGCAGTATATGTTTATATACTCTTTGCCAAAGAGAACATAATCACTACTTCCCAGTATATTATTATACTCTTTGATCACTAGGTTATACTCTTTGCTTCGAGATGGCAGACATCTATAAGTCTGTTTTTACAATTCAAAATATATTACAATAGTTATTCAAAATGAAACTGTAATATTTAAATTTGTATTGCAGATTAATACACCCAGTAAAATATTTTAATGATTATATTTCCCGAAATGTTCGACCTGATGGTCGCAAATTTAATGAACATCGAAACATAAAACTGAACGTTAATTCCATTAAAGCTGCTGAAGCTAGTGGAGTAGTAAAATGTGGAAACACTACAGTTATTTGTGGGATAAAATTGGTAATAAAAGTTTAAACTTAGGCCGCATTATATTTGCAAATTTTTTTAATTTTAATTATTATTTCAGGAGTTAGCTACACCAAAAGCAGAAGAACCTGATGCAGGCTTTTTGGTTACAAATGTAGAATTGTTACCATTATGTTCCTCGAAATTTAGACCTGGTCCACCATCAGATTATGCACAAGTTGTTAGTAACATAGTATCAGATATAATCATTAATTCGGAATGTGTAAATTTGAAAGATCTCTGCATAGTTTATGACAAACTAGCCTGGGTTTTGTATTGCGACATTGTTTGTATAGATTATGATGGCAGTCTCATAGATGCTTGTATAATGGCATTAATGTCTAGTCTCAAAACATGTAAGTTATATCTGTTATTTTTTTTATTTACAAATTTGTATTCACAATGGAATCTTACTCACATGGAACATTATATACAGTTTTAATGTTGTTTTCATAATTTTCAGTAACTTTGCCAACTGTTATATATGATTCAGAAACTGAAGATATTAATGTTGATGTCACTCAACGATCTCCTTTAAAAGTAAATGGTTTACCAGTAGCAACAAGTTTTGCGATTTTTCCATTTTCAGAAAGGTTAGTACTTTTTAAAGCAAAGATGGATGTATTGTACATGTTGCACTGCTCCTGTATATTTTAATGTACTAATTTGAGTTGTAATTGCACTGCAAACTATTGAGAGCAACATAGCTTATATACTTTTAAAGGTGGCAGGATTGCCAGCCTAGTTGTTATCTGAGTTAATGCCACACTCTTACCCATTTCTGGGACAAAATAGCCAAGTAACATGGTATGTTCTGGTTGAAAAGTATAGAGAGTCAGTGTAATTATGGGTAATGAAGTACTCCATATTAGTCCTGGGGTGTGAGTATACATATTGGTTACAAGTATCCAAGTAATAAGTCATGATAGCTGAGTGGTTGGGTGGTCGGAATTTCGAGTCAAGAGACCCGAATTCGATCCTCATGTGCCCATACCAATGGGTTTTTCTAAAAAACTTATGTACGAATTTTATCGTTGGCTTGGACATAAAGACGGCGACGGGTTCGCCACCTGTCACGGTGTCTCGAAAATATCTTCGGTGGAAGGTGGGTTGAAGGGACTTAAATGTCTAGACTTGACCTCTGTCTACCCCTGTATTGGAAATTGCGTGAATATATTTTTTTTTTAAGTATCCATGGGCATGATACATGTTAAATCATATTTAATTATAATTTTTCACTCCAAAAACAAGAAGATTGAGTTAATTATGCATATACATGCATATTCAGTATGAGGTAGTTGGTTAAAAATGAAGTGCATGTGTGATAGGCTTAACATTGGTAGAGCCACGCATCAGCTTTTGTTGTTGCATGAATGGGCTGGCTTGACCAGAGAAGTACCACAACCTTTCAGAATACTGTCATGAAGTAGAAGTCTAACAAACTTCTGCATTTCGTCTGGTGAGTGCTGGCCCCAGAATTGGGGGAGGGGGGGCCGTGGGCCCCTCCCCCAATTCTGCGGGTGGGGGCACTTTAAGGCCGGCAACGCTAAAAAAGTGCATTGTTATTAGGGAACTAGTATGCAAAATTTGATATAATCAGCACAAGAGAGAGATATTATTAATAGTGATAATTATACAGTTAGAATCTTCTGCCATGATGCCACTGCATTGTCAATTGATAGTGCTATGAAATTTAAAAATGCTAAAAAAAGGGGTGTATATTACGCACACATGTCTGCCTCTGGCGTTGATGTTCACAGTCATACCGTAAAATTAGAAAATTAGAGATACAGATAGACATCCAGTGTTCAGATTGTTGCGGCATTTCATTTTTAAGTTATTTTCATGGTTTTAAAAACTGCACATGAAGTGCAAACTGGACAGAACCAAAATATTTGTTTAAGAACAATGAGGACCACAGAAAAATTGTCTGATAGCATGTGGCCTCTGCATTGTCCTTTGAAAGCATTTCAAAAATGTTCAAAAAACTGTGAACTTCAGTATGTGCATGTGTCTGCCTGTTGGAATTATGTTAAGATTTGTTACAAAAGTCAAGAAAATTTATGAGGCTGATATTCTAAAGGCAGAACAGTTGAATTTACTTTTATACAATTTTGTTGGTAGTATATGTTATTGATTATATATATTATATTATTGAGTATTGTGGTGGTGGTGCATACAGTAGAATTAGTGCACGCATCTGTGGAAGGGAGGGTGGTGCTCTTCTTCTCTTCGGAACAGGTAACATATACCTTTTTATATTTGCATGCGGAATGGTGCAAAGTAAATATCTTCACGCAATTCCCAATACAGGGGTAGACAGAGGTCTAGTCTAGACAATTAAGTCCCTTTGACCCACCTTCCATATTTTCTTTTTTTTTTTTCTTTTTCTTTTTCTTTCTTTAGATATTTTCGGGACAACGTGACAGGTGGTGAGGCCGTCGCTGTCTTTATGTCCAAGTCAATGATTTGAATCGTACATAGGTCTTGAAAAAACCCATTGGTACGAGCCTGCCACTTGGGGATTGAACTCAAGTCTCTCGACTCAAAATTATGGTGCGAAGTAATTATTCAATAACATAGTAATTATTCAATTTAAAATGCTTAGTCTCCTTACCAATTTATTTGTAGGAGTATATTGTTAACCGATCCATCTGCCTATGAAGAGGACATGTGTGGGGGAAATGGTGCTAATTTAATTGTGTGCTGGAACCAAGGATTTCTTTGTGGTACTCAGAAGTTTGGTGGTAGTACTCTTTCAATTGAAGATGAGAAGGAAGCCTTGAAGATAGCAAAGCAAAGAACAAATCTTGTAGAAAAACTTATTGACACATGCATTAGAAATGAAAATAAGTAAACAATTTTTGTTCATAACTATGTTATTTCATTTATTTCAAAGCCAGCATAATGAGATAAAATAATGTATTAATAAATAATAATATTTTTACTGAGAATAATCTAATGAAATCATTATTTATTATGGAAATAAAAAAAATTAAAATATATTCACGCAATTCCCAATACAGGGTCTACCCCTGATCTAGGACAGAGGTCTAGTCTAGACAATTAAGTCCCTACGACCCACCTTCCACCGAAGACATTTTCGGGACAACGTGACAGGTGGTAAACCCGTCGCCGTCTTTCTGTCCAAGCCAACGATGTAATTCGTACATAGGATTTAGAAAAACCCATTGGTACGAGCCCGCCACCTACGGAATCGAACTCGGGTCTCTTGAATTTCGAGAAACTCTGCTTACATTTTTTTATTGGTATGTGATTACCGCCGCCCATGAACACCCGCAATACCAGAGGCATAGCGGATACGTTGCCGGCCTTTGAGAAAGGTGTGGGCCTCCGGTTACTTGCACTCACCAGACGAAACGTAGAAGTTTGTTAAGTGGAAGTCTAATGGCTCTAGATCAGGCGAATAAGGTGGGTGGGGCAGCAAATCATACTTCAATTCGTTGATTTTTGACATAGCTTTAACACATGTGTGAACCCTAGCGTTGTCTTGGTGGATGACGATTTTTTTTCGCTAAACCTGGTCGTTTATGCTGAATACATTGATGAAGCCTATCAAGAAGATGGCGTAGTATTCTATATAGATTGTTTGACCTTTAGGAAGTCCTATCATCAAATCCCATCGGCATCCTAAAAGACGCAAGCCATCACTTTTCCAGCCGATGCCGATTACAGCTATGGCTTTTTTTGGAGCCGGGCATTCAGAGAAAGTCAAAACAGTTATAAGGCTTTAGCGACTACACAGCGCCCTTAAAAATATCTCAAAATATACTTATTTGTTATTCCGCAGCCGTCATCCGCTGGTCAAAATCACAAAGGATCGTACTTTATTGTCCTATTCAAAGCCCGAAAAAGCCTCCTTAAATTTCGAATTTTTAAATTTCGATTTTTGTTACCTTATATTTAGTGCGTCAGATCTTTCTGTCCTGGCTTTCTTTAATTCGTTTCAGCAGAGAAGTACAACAAGCAACAGTAGCGTTTAAGCAGTAATGTCCATGGGAAGCGGTCACTTGACTAGAACCCAAAACTGCATCCTTCAGTAAGAGCAGGCGACATAACCAGACTGACATTAATCAATACATGTTATTGTTTTGTTGATCCTCAGACGTACAACAAATGTACCTTATAACAGTAATGATGCTACTTGTCAATTCCTGGACTTTTCTAATTTGGGGCTCTAAAAACCACAACAACTAACTTGTCTTATAACAACTCTATATGGCTTCCGTATACCTTGCCATAGTTTACAGGCTCAAACCAATTGCTTCTCCAGAATACAATAGTGACGATGTCATCCGGTTTTTGGTCTCTTGTACAATTTTCTGTTCAGTCTCGTCCATGCAGCGTTTTTTTGGCTATGGGATGTCTAGAGACACTTCTTCGTAATATACGGCTAGGACAAATTTGTTATGTTTACCAGCAAACGGCTTTTTTATTCATACCCACGTAAGGAGGCGGATGAAATACCCAGAGAATATTTGAATTAATGTCTCTAAATGTTCTATATTTTCGCGATGGGACTATAACCAGGAGTTATAATCAGAGACCAAGCCAAGAAGTCAGTATCTTTTTCTCGTAATGTTGCATCACATCATGAAGCATTTTACTCGAGCTCGGGTAACATACTTCGATATTACGTGTTAACCACTTACACATGTCTATCGGGCATTAGCTGACAACACTTGTTTAAAAATGTCACCACGTCTCAAAATATCTAGATATGTTATTGAAGTAAGTTTTAGTTTGTATCATGTTAAAACTTAAATTCCCTTCACATTTATTACATTACTTCTACTCAGTTAAAAAATTAATGTATAGCATTTGAAATTGATGTAAAATATCTAGCTTTTGATTTATTCCTATACGTCATCATCGTCATTCGGGGAGCTTTCTCCGAAAAATACAATTTGCCTGGATTGCTTCAAAAAGATGTAAACTAATGCTTATAATAATACATTTTTCAGAGGTTATCTCAAATAGATACAAACGAGAGCACAGGATGTTTATATGGTCTTATGTACGACGGTATTCTTCTTGTCGTCGGACTGAGTATAGAATTGTTTGAAAATGAGAAGAACACCTATAATCAATTACTACTTAATCTACCCGCCGAGATAGAACTCTGTGGTGTTATAAAATTCAGTGACGCTTTAACAATAGAAAGTAAAGCAAAAGAAATATTGCAGGTAAGTAATATACTATTGAATCATGTTGTACTGTCTATTTAAGCTTCCTTTCTAAATGAGGAACTTTTTTATGTATTTCCAAAATTAAAATTAAGTATAGGTTGGTAAATTTACCAGTTTAAAAAAGGTAAGCTTCAACACATTGAATTAACAATAAAACTAAGTAAATCCACAGGAGTTGCAGTGTCTGGTGGAAACTTTCCTTAGGCTTCATCTAAAAGTTGGCAAGGCATATAGCAAGTACTAAAATTGTTTGAACTTTTATGAATGAGTGAGAGGATGATTGCATTTTGCATTTTGAGCTTGCACAAGTCAAATGTTCCCATATATGTATATATAAATTATAATTAATTAGTTCACCAATTTAAAAATTTGCCTACACTTAAAAGTTGCCTAAGTTGTGAATGGTGTAGGTACTAAAAGCCTATAAATGCAGGTACAGCAGTTTGCTCAGTAATTTTATTGTATCTTACAATTCTCCTAAAATACAAAACTAAAGTTCAGCAGACCAGTGATGTGCAGCAGTAGCATTGTTTCATGGCATCTGGTACTGTGAGTTCTAGGGAAGCATTGTGATCTCGGAACCATCCATTACTTGAGAGCACTAAGTCCTGTATTGAACTTCTATTGACCATTCTTTATATTTGAATATATGTAATATATTATTAGGAAATGTGTGTATGTAAGAAATTATCATATATTATTAATAACTATATTAATGCCTACATAATTTATTAATTCTTGCCTAAAATAAAAACCTCATTATAAAAAGATCTTTTTCTTTGCTTACCAAATTCTTTAATTACTACATTACATAGTTGATGACTAAGCAACAAAATTTTGAAATTAGATTTACCTATAAGTTCAATAATATCTATACATAAGTAAAAATTCTTTAATAGTGCTTATGATTTTTTTCTGTATGTGTTTTAGGATGTGGATATCACAGATAACCCACTTATTATAATCATAAGTAAGGAAAAAGAGATTAAAGCTCATTTCTTAGTACATGATAAGTTAGAAGAGACTAATTATGATATTATGGAACTAGATGAAATGTGGAAACAATTTCTTCATGTTCGCTTAAACACTACTTTGCCTCTTACATGTGAAGCAACAATTGCCGGTGTTAAAAATACACTTCAAAATAAAAGGAAAAAGGTAAAAATTTTTAATATCCATGCTTTTATTAGTGTTATCCAACTATTAAAAATGGAAACTACAAAATTACACAGTACATAAATAAATACAGCATAACTGTATATAATATTATCCTTGAAGTTTTAGCATTTTCTAAAAAAGGCTTGGTGCCTCTGAAGTATTTCAGCAAGCACCAAAATTTATTATTTGAGAAACGTTATTAAAGACTGGCACTTCCAGTGAGGTGGCCGTGTGCAGGTAGTCACCGTGTATTTTGTGTTACACACTTAAATTAAGACCAATTGAAAATAATGCAATTATTGCATTGTTTTTTTTTTTTTTGTGAAATGCTTTATTTGCGTAATATGGTATTTATTTATATGGCATTAAAATCTTCTAAGTGGTGATAAAAACAGCTGAATACTAGCAACCGACACATAATACTGGGTAGGTAATTTACCTTTTTCAGTGGCTAATGTGCAGTGGTACTGTAGTGACCAATCCGTTTGCTAAGCTTGATAGTGATGAGTAGTTCTCCTTAAGGGAGAATAATGATTATTGTCTATGTCTTTCAGTGATACATTAAATGTTTTTGTAATATATCAAATGTAAATTGAATACATTAATTTTCAGATTGCATCAGGTCAAGTATCATTTCATATAGATGGCACTGTGGTCTACCTCTTTGGCATTGCATCGGATGTTGGTGTTAGTGGGACAAGCACAGAGGTGAACATTGGAGAACTGATTGATTCCATGAATCCAGAGCAACCATCTAAAAAGAAAAAACTTAATACTCTCAATCCGGTACAAGATTTTTTAGTTTTTAAACTTACTTACTTATCTTCACGCACAGTCCCTGACGGGGTAGCCAGAGAGAACAGATCGCCAAGTGTCACAATCCTTACATACCTCTTTCGCTTCTTTCATATTCATCATTTTCTTCATACATGCATGTTGAAGTATCTGAGTACTCTTGACCCTCCCCTCTTCGAGCAATTCGCTCATTGTCGTCAAAAGTTAGTCTCGGCCTACCTCGACCCTTTTTAATATTAATATTCATCACCATTCTCTCATTCGCTCAACGTGCCCAAACCATCGAAGCACGCCCTTATCCATTTTAGTGATAAGATCATCTTTCAAACCCACCATTTTGCGAATCTCTTCGTTTCGCTTCCGGTCGGCCAAGGTAACGCCGCACATTTTACGAAGAGATCGCATTTCCACTGCATTCAACCTGCTTTTATGCTTCTTCTGGCATACCCAGGTTTCGCTTCCATATAACAAAGTCGGTACCAGCACTGCGTTATGTATCGCAAGGAGTGCATTTTTCACTACGCCTTGCCTTTGGACTAACGCAGTCAGGGCACCGTTGACCTTGTTTCCGGCAGCGACACGACTGTCCACATCTACATCACATCTTCCATCCCGGCTAAAAGCACTGCCTAAGTACACAATCTCATTCACCTGTTCTTAAAAATAGTTTTTAAAAATATTTCTAAAAAGTCACGATATCTGAATGGTTGGGTGGTCGGAATTTCTAGTCAAGAGACCCGAGTTCGATGCCCAGGGGGTAGGCTCGTACCAGGGGGTATTTGTACATAAGTTTTTGAAAAACCAATGGGTTTTTCAAAAACTTATGTACAAATTATATCGTTGGCTTGGACATAAAGATGGCGACGGGCTCATCACCGGTCACGTTGTCCCGAAAATATCTTCGGCGGAAGGGTTGGTCAAAAGACATATAGACTAGATGTCTATCTACCCCTGTATTGGGAATTGCGTGAGGATATTTATATTTATTTATTTAAAAATATTTGCAATAAGGTTTATAATTGTTTTTGTAATTTGAAATCAAAAACATTGAAAAGCTGTCCTTCATAGTCAATTTTCTTTAGATTAACGAGATTTATTAAATTGAAATTTGTTATAGTATATCAATTACGTATGGGTAGAAATAATACATGGGTATGCCAGGTGAAGCATAAAATCAAGTTTGAATGCAGAGGAGATACGATCTCTTCGTAAAATGTGCGGCATTAACTTTTTTTCGGCCAACCGAAAACGGACCATAGACTATGTTCCGTTTTCGGTTGCACTTAAACTGAATCCCTGCAACACGGGATAGTAAAACTGTGGTACACGTTGCAGTGACTTCCCATAATTGACTAACAATCAATTTAATAGTATTAGTTATTGCACCAAAAATAGCTTCTAGTTTCAAAAGTGTTTTGTTATTTAAGAAAGGTGTAGAAATATAATATTAGTAGAGTATCATCATCATCATAGCAACCGACATATGACTCTCCCGTACTTAAGGGTTTGCCATAATCGCGAAGGCAAGCGGATTGTCGACGGCAGTAAAGCATGACATGTAAATAATTCTCCGTCACACGTAACCAATGTTTGAGTAATAACTAGATGACGGTAAATTACAATATCATGACATTATAGACATTTCTTTTTAACGAAATTACGCTGCTTCTTAAATAGCTTAAAATGCCATATTACTGGCATTGTACTACAGGATTATTACGTGATTACGGAATATAGGATATTACGGGTATTGCTCATAATGTGAAAATGTTCAGAAACTGCCTATTCACGTCATCACAACAAATTAATTCAGCGTCAAAGAGACTACCATTACGAACAGTGAATTTAAAACCTTCCTCAATTAAATATATTTCTAATCACTTGACATTAGTTTAGTAAGAAAGGCCAAATTATCATGGCACACAAAGAAATGCCTAATCTCTATCAGGCATATTTATACCTGCTACTCGTATTGTAATTGACACACATATAAAAAAAATCATTCTTCTTACTGTCACTTTCAGGAAATAGTGCCAGTGAATCTAGTTATGAAAACAACAAAGGATATACTTTCCGACAAACTCGTAAAAACGGCTGTTAAGATGATGACAACACAAAGGAAACGTGAGTGTAAATTGCGTGTACACTGTGCGTGGGTTTTGTTATATTTGTGTTATTTGTAATATTAATTTTCAGCTGCATTCTGCATTAGCATGCCATTGAAATTAGACACATTGGCAATGATACACCGCAACACAAAATTGTCCGAGCTTTACACAGTTTTAGTAGAGGCCGCCTGTCGCTCAATTAGGCTGCTTGAAAGCGTTTTACTTGAACAATTAGGTATGTGTATTTATTTTATAGATATATTTATATTTTATAGATAGCAATTTCTGTCTTTGACGTCATAAATGTCTCATATAATTTTTTATAATCTAGATACATTTAATGGTGTAATTCATGTGAAATTGTAATCAAATGAACGAAACGAAATGTTCATTTATAATATGAATTTCCACTTTACTTTATGCATGGCCATATAAACAGATAAAAGTCAACTGCAAGGTACAAACCTCTCCCATAAGAAGTGTTTGTCATATTCTCCACTCTTGGAAAGAGGATGGGTGAATGTATTTCTTGACACCTAAGTTGCTGTCCGTCACTGGTCTGCTAAATTTTGTCCCTCCATCATTCTATAGTCTTTGCCATTAAAAAAGCCTTCACCCGTGGCCTGTTACCACAATCTTGGGTAGAAATTGAGTGCTATGTATCATTTATCTCTTTATGCAATTCATCATCATATCATCCGCAAAAAGTCCACTGCTGGATGTAGGCCTCCCCTAAAGATTTCAATACGACCGGTTGTTTGCATCCAGCGTCTTCCCGCGACCTTGGTCAAGTCGTCCGACCATCTAGTCGGTGGATGTCCGACGCTGCGCTTGCCGGTACGTGGCCGTCATTCCAGAACCTTTCTGCCCCATCGGCCATCGGTTCTACGCACTATGTGCCCCGCCCACTGCCACTTCAAGGAGCTAATCCGCTGGGCTATGTCGGTGACTTTAGTTCTTCTACGGATCTCATCATTCCTAATGTGATCTCGTAGAGAAACTCTGAGCATAGCCCTCTCCATAGCTCTTTGAGCGACCTTGAGCCTTCTTATGAGGCCCATAGTAAGGGACCACGTTTCGGACCCGTAAGTCATCACTGGTAAGACACATTGGTCGAAGACTTTCGACTTCAGGCACTGAGGTATTTTGGACGAGAAGACACTCCGGAGCTTCCCGAACGCTTATGCAATTACATTTTTACAAATAAATGTACAATATTATTAATGCAGTAATCTATATAATTATTGTTACATTAACTTTATTATTTTTTTAAAATTTTAATATAGGTCAAGAAGGCATTGGCGATGGAGCTGGTTTGCGTTTACCTGAAACATTCCATTTTTTACCTCAACAATTAGGGCATTTCATTACAAGAATTGTGCCCAAAGGCATACCCGACGAGAGTATGGGTAAGAGATGATAAAAAATATCATACACAATATACTTGATTAATTCTGTTTTATGAGATGAACTATTATTATTTCAGAAAAAGAGAGGATGCTTTTACATGAACAGCTCGCATTGCCTTTAGATAAGCCAATATTTAGAAGAGGAAACGCCTACACAACTTATGGTGGTCGATTAGTTAATCCACACGAAGCCTTACCAGTGCCGTCGAAACTGCAGGTGACCGTGGCGTTAGTGAGAGGTCGATACACGTACCACCATTACATGCAAGATAACTTTAACGATGATGGTTGGGGATGTGCATATCGTTCTATGCAAACAATATTTTCGTGGTTCAGGTAATTTTTTTTATATTAAATTCATGCATATCTCACTAGAATTTATTTGGGCCAGTAAAATAATAATCATTGAAGTTTGTTGTTGTTGTTGTCTAGGGATGGAACCCCAGTAAATAAATTCTCTGTGAAAATTTCTTGATAAATCCATCACAATTCAATTTTCTTTTTCAGATATCAGGGCTATAACACAAACAGTATTCCGACACATAGAGAAATTCAACAGTGTCTTGTTAAAATTGGTGATAAACCATCGTCATTCATTGGTTCCAAGCAATGGATTGGATCAACGGAAGTGATGTTTTGTTTAGAGACTCTTCTGGGTGTACAGTCTAGGATCATATTCGCAAACACGGGTGCGGAATTGCAGAGTTACACACCCGAATTGATCCATCATTTCCAAAAGCATGGCAGCCCAATTATGATTGGTAAGATAATAAATTTGTTTTTATATAGTATTAAAGTAAAATGTTGCTCTTGAACAAGTAAAATTTTGGTGGCTACTGAATTGTCGTTTATTTGTATTCTATTCTTTTATCAGTTTGTATATATTAAATTAGGTCACTCCAATTATTTTAATTTTAGGTATGTTATATATAAATTTAATCAGATGGAGTAATCAGATAGAACAGTTTAATTATTTTCATAATGTATACTTCATAATGTATGGTGCGGTCTCCAAGGACTTATTTTTCCCCATTTGCGAGCAAAGTGCTCACAGTCTTCAAAAATTGTTCTGGGCCTACCTTTTAGTATTCGAGGAAGGCCTTTTGTTGATTTCAGTGCTATTTATTCTTATTTTCACAATTTTTTACGGTGCCCAAATGATACACCATTACCATCTCTAAAATGTACGCTAGAGAGAATAAATGAATATTTCAATCTGCAATTTCTTGACAGGTTCTTGTCGGTCTAATAAAGGCCTCACTTTTTGCGAAATGCTTCTTTTGCCATTAACTGTTATGGTTTGCATTACCCAAATAAATATAAAATTAAATAAATAACCCAGATGATGATTTAAAATCGACCATAAAATAAGTTATTGGAGACTGATTTTACTACCTCATATCTTAAACATACTTAATCTTTATGTACAGGAGGTGGGGTGTTGGCGCACACAATTATAGGAGTGGAATACAACGAAGAGACAAACGAAACTCGATATCTTATTTTAGATCCACATTACACAGGAGCTGATGATTTAACAACAGTTATAAGTAAGGGTTGGTGTGGCTGGAAAAGTTCAGATTTTTGGAACAAAACTGCTCATTATAACTTATGTTTGCCACAAACTAGACCTTGTGTTTAGGTTTAAAATATTGCTTGTAAATGCATTTTTATTGAAAAAAAAAAAATTCTTAAGCTTGTTTTTGTAACTGTTGACTGATTCTGATTACAGCCTATAACACGATGATTTATAGTACAAAACATTTTTGCAAAATGAAATACCTTTATGCTTTTACTGTGTTTAAGCCCATTGAAACTCATAACTATGTACTAATAGATGATGTAATTGAAACGATATCAATCATGATCTACATTATATTTACGAATGAAGTATAGCAACTTATCAATGAAATGAAATAAGAATAATTTTGTACGAGAAAAATAAGTCTCACGATCTGTACATTTTTCTATAAAAGAGCACTAACATAAAATGTTATATTAATGCACCAATGTATGAATTATTATTTAAAATTATAATTGAAAACTGAAGGATATAACTGAATTGCATAATAATAAGTTTGTTGAAGTATTTTAAATATCATGACAATTGTCATCAACATATAACTTAATGAACTTGTTATATTTTGTACCAATTAAAACTAAAATTTGAAAGAATGTTTGTTATTTCAATTTACACCATGACATATGATATATCTTGCATTTTGCAACATATAATATATCATACGTCGAAACCGAGGGTGTCGCTAGAGGTGACTGATACGGATATACTAAAAAGTCTGGTCACATACTTTCTAATATTTATGTTATCCTTTTATGTCATTGTAGCCACATACCAAATTACATATCTGGATAAACAGGAGTAACTTTTTCAGAAAATGTGATATTACTTTATGCAATTTTTTAAAAACACGGCTGTTCATAAATAGTATAAGTGCACTATGGTTATAATCGAGCCATTTTAAAGCCACAAAGTTGTTTGACCTAGATGTATTGAGAATAAAGTATTGTCTCAACTCCTTGTTAGCGTGCAATAATCATAGAGATCAATTCGAAGAAAACTTAAAACATTCAAAATTAACTTTGGCGCCGTAATCAAGTTCCACTTACCAATCAAGGAATCCCACCATAGACTATTTCGTAAGAGTTGCCTCCAAAATAAAACTTCTGCTTATGGAGAATCTCGCTCCTAGTAAAACAGTGTACAAATCGTACAACTTTTGCAAGCAAGGCAAGGATCAAATGAGTTTTGTTGGAGTTTGAACTACGGCCATTTTATGCAACATAGACGACCATGTCGGCATGTTGAATAGAGGGCAAAACAAATTTATTGCTCACATAAAAAGCAGCTCGAAGTCGAGTATTATTGGCAGTTAGCTAATTGTACGTACGTATATAGACACATATATATAAATAAATATATTAAAACTTAAAAATTTAAATGAGATTGTAGGAAAAACAAAATTTTGTTTTATTTATATTTACAATCAAATATTAACCATTACATACTAGGTATTAACAAAATCACAGAGCAAAATGAGACGATTCCATAAAGTATGAAAAAGTTATATATTTTCCAAACCCCCATGACCATAGCATATTTAAATGAGTTCTTTTATTTGTTATTGTCATTAAAAGATAATTGCAAGAATATATTACAACATTTATGTTCTTTCCATTAGATTAGATTCGATAAATTAAAAAAGATAATTTAACAAAATGAGATGGACTAACTTAATATTCATAGTCAATGTGCCTACTACTATATTTCGTAGAAATAACAGTAGGTGTGCACCAGACTTTAAAAGTTGTGTGAACACAAGTATCGGAATCATAAATACAAAACATTGTTTAAAATTGTATGTACAAATTATATATCCTAATCGTTCATCTTCATTTTAAGTCAAGAGTCAACTGCCTGACAGGCCCTCCCCCCCACTGATTGTCACAGAGAACGGTTCTAAGCCAATATCAGTCACTCCCGCAATGTTGTACAAGGTCACTTAATTTTGTGAGGATGGTCCTACACTGCGTTTGCCTGTCATATGACATTACGTAAGTACTTAATATTATATTGTCTCATCACAGTTCACATTAAATCTGTCCAAAACCGGACGGCGTCGATATTTACCGTAGATTTACTTTTTGTTTCCATACCTTTGTTCGCAATATCACTTGTGTTCTATAGTTTTGGAACTCTGTGTGTATTGTTGCTACTCAAACGCGTACCATGAATATCATTAGTTTAAAAGTTATATTTACTAAATATAACTTTTAAAATAAAAAATGATGCCAATTGTTTATGATTAGGGAAAAGAAAACAAAAATAAACAACTGTTTGCAGTCGATTACCAACCGATCATGTTTGCCGGCTGCTGCAGAAAAGTTCAGTTCATCATTAATAGAATGTGAGAATTTTTCTATTAATCAGCTTTAAGGACACTTTACGCCGCCACCACACAACATTCTTAAGCAATTCTAATTATATTGTGTATATAAATTATATTGTACGTCCACACTACACATGAGAACAAGATAAATAGCTAAGTGTGTACTATAGGTACAATTACTAGACCACGTTTTCTCTATGAATGCGTCAGATGTCACCACGATGGTTCGATGTCGTATGTATTTAAACTTTTGCAGTTTAATTATTGACAAAAATCTCATACTTTAATGGTTTTTAATTTTGTACTTACTACGCACGATCACAAATAGCCGCTACGAAGTTAATCTTTATGACGTAAAAAACTTTTGGGTTTTAATTTTTATGAGAAAAATGTAATTGCGGAATGCTGCACTACGGGCAAACAGAATTTCCTAATGTACATACATCATTCAGAGTGTACGTAAGATTTTGCGCACTACAACATTTCACTTTTCGTCTTCTAGGCTGCAGCGATGGAAAATTGAAACTTGTTGAAACTTGCGGATAAATTTCGTAATTAATATAAATTACAATAGTTGTTTTAAACAATAAGGTTAGTCGCATGTAACTTGTTTACTCCTATTCGAAATTATTGAAAAATATTTTTTAAATATTTAACAAGCTTTTTATTAGAGGCTACCTGTTAAGAGTAGTGTTGTTTTCTGGTTATTTTCGTAAGATGAATGGGCTTTACCTTAAGTTAACTTACAGATCTATTTTTTTAATACATTGTAAGTAAATTTCGAAATGCCGATCCCGTATATAGTTACGAGTAAAGTTTTTTTGTTGCGTCGAAGCATGGTAATGCTCTACAATCAATTGGTTATAGTTATATTTTTATCCATATAATTATACTTAAATGTTATCTTAAGGTATCGAGTCGTAGCTTACAAGTATATCAACAGTTTCAATACAGATTTATGCACCAGATACTTATATTACAAAATTTCCAAATCGCAATGTCGTATTTGTGGAAACTTTTTCTGAAAAACAAAAGAAATCAGATTGTAATATAAAAGATTCAAAATTTAGAAAATTATTGATATAAAACATGTAATCTCACCCGTAATTTCAATTCTATTCTGTCGATCTCCCCGCCTAACATATCCACAATATTTTCACCATGTTTAAGTAGGAATGCTTCCACATTGTCTATAGTTTCAATCTTCTTTATATCCTAAAAAATGGAATACATTATGTATTCTCCTTAAATAATTAAAAACAATTATGAAAGCTAATAGAAAAAATTATAAAATAGCGCTACTTACCTCTAATAACGCATTTAAATCATGTTTCTCTAAATATGAGCGCGTTAATGCTCGGCCGTCAAAGTCAACCTCGGCCTACAATTAATAATAAAGAAGTGTTATAAACACTGCCCTCAAAGCTAAGGGTTGTGAGTTCAAATCGCGCTGTGATGAACATGTTTGTACTCGGATCATGGATATTTATATGTATATATTAATGTGTATTTATGAAACAACATATTATAAGTAACTCCCTCCACTTGACACGTTATCCCAAATATGCCTCGGTGAAAAGTGGTTCGAAAGGGCTTCTAGGAAGGAGGTCTAGTCTAGACAATAAAGACCTATTGACCCACCTTCCACCGAAGATATGTTCGGGACAACGCGACAGGTGGTGAGCCTGGCGCCGTCTTTCTGTGGAAGCCAACTATATAAATCGTTCGTAAGTTTTTGAAAAAACCTATTACGAGCATAAACTTGGGCATCGAACTCGGGTCTCTTGACTCGAATTTCGATCACTCAACAACTCTGCTATCGTGACTATAAAAAATAGACACTTAATGACACATTCGTAATTCTTTTAGTTTAATGAATAAAACATGGCTTTCTAAAAACCATCGACTTTTTCTGAGATAGTATGGGCAGTGAAAAGATTGAATCAATGAGTTATTTAATATGCATGACAGCACGTTAAAAATCACTGCAGGACATAAGCCTCTACGCTACGGGAGGGTTTGCCATAATCGCCATTCCTGGCAAGCGGATTGGCGATCGCAGTTCTAGGGTACAGACTGCGGTTTGTAGAATTTTTATCTTGTATTTTTTAGATTAAATACTCTGACACCTGTCGATAGAAAAAGTCATATTCAAGGCATGTCCCTTCGTCGCCTCTAACGCAATCCATGGAAGAAAGAAGGTGGTGGTAGTGGTGGTAGATTATTACACCGTAACTATACGGAAATGCTGGTGAGCTAGAAGTAAATTATTACAATAAATGATATTATTACATCTCCTAGCACAATATAAACATTTTAATACATATTTAGCAATCAACATAAAACACTTACTTTGTATCTAATCAGATTACTTCCTATGTCGATACCCTTAACGTCATGAATGGCACGGATCATGAAATCTCTCTCTAGGACACTATTTATTTCGTCTAGCTGCTCTTGCGGTATAGATCTACAGATATGGATATGCAATTAATATTAAAAATATAAATTCAATAATAAATAAATAAGAATATTAATATTTTCACGTAATTCCCAATACACAATAGACAGAAGTCTAGACAATTAAGTCCCGTCGACCCACCTTCAACCGAAGATATTTTCGTTATTATAAAGTGACAGGTGGTGAGCGCGTCGCAGTCTTGATGTCCAAGCCAACGTAACTCGTAACGTAAATCGTACATAAGTTTTTGAAAAACCCATTGGTACGAGCCTGCGTCGTCACCTGGAGATAGAACTCAGGTCTCTTGACTCGAAATTCCTACCACTCAACCACTCGGCTATCGTGACTTTTAAAAATATCGTGACTTTTTTATAAATTCAATAGAGCATTTAATTACTTTAGTATTATCATATTTATGAAAGTAAAAGCATGTTTCTATTAAACATTGTTTTTTTTTCAGCAATGTACGACGGTACTGCATTGAGTAATTTTCAAAATAGAGGTAGCAGATACGCTGGATGAACAAAAGCCTTTTATTTTCGAAATTAATTGACTGATACTCTTTAATTATAAAACCACGACTAGATACATTTAAGCGTAGTTTGTTTAGTATAGTTTTAAAATTTATAAAATTATGGGATTCTTATCCCTGATTATGTATTTATGCTCTAGAGCTGAAGTAGTCTAGTGGTTAAGGAATTTTAGTGCCAAGGTATGAATGAATTTTCAATCTCAGGGCAGTACCACAAAATCCGTTTCAGCAACTTTAAGTGCTGTTCTTTGTCCACGAGCTCTGCGCCGATGCAAAACATTGTGAAGCAAACTCAATTACTGAGAAATAATAATCAAATACATATATATGCTTCATATAACATAAAAAAATTATATACCTGCCAACCAGTGCACCAACATTGCTTAAAATAATAAAGGAGGCAACACCACCCAGTATAGTTCCTACAAGTATGCTTCCGATAGCGTCAGGCAAAGGGTTGCCAGTATATTGTGAAATGGCCATACAACTAGCTGCGACCACAACACCAGCTACAGCCGCTGTATCTTCGAGCAGCACCACATTTACTGAAGGATCGGAACTGCGCATAACTGAAATGTAAAATATTTTATACTTTTATTAAAGAAATATTTTAATGATTTATTAAAAAAATATAAAATAAGGACCAACTAAATTTGGGAAACAGGATCCTTAATTTAATATTTATCATCACATATTCCATAAACATTTTGATAAATACCGAACCAAAGAGTCAGCAAATCATTGACGCGTACCAGTCGCGTCAAAATAACAGATCAACATTTAGCAGATCAGTGATGAGCAGCATAAAATGCAAGGTGTACTGCGATCGCCAATCCGCTTGCCAAGCGTGGCGATTAATGCAAACCCTATCTTACGGAAGAGGCCTATGCCTAGCAGTAGACTTCTAAAGACCGTGATGATGTTGCTAAAGTTGCCTTACGACATTCATGGAAAGAAAAGGGGCGTAAGATTATACCCAATGCTAATACTAATTATACTTATAAAATTAGAAATAAACTGCAAAAATTTTTACCATATTCAGTCAAAGACATACTGGCTTCTTTCGCGCCCTTCCGAATTGCACTTAAAGCCACCAGTAGTGTTGCGCCTTCTGAGACTACTGCTCCGCCAAGAACGAAATAAGCCTGAAGATAAAGTGGTACAAGCCATATCCGTGAATTTGCCAACCCATTAGACATCAAACTGTATTACCTTAATTACGTATTATACTTGGCACTAATTAAAAAAATTATATTGATTGTAAAGAGTTGTTTAAGGCCCTTTATCAGCGAGTCACATAACAAAATAAACTTAGTAGTTAAATAATAAGATAAATTTCTTATTATTCTAATCTACTTTGTATTATTTACCAAACTTTGAATAAATAATCACTGAAAATAATTTATGTGAGACATGATAATTGTAACAAGTTGAAATTTTGTTTTCCAACCGCGTTTTTCTTTTTTACGTTCTTTTCTTTCTCCATGAAATAAGAAATCGGTTTATTAACTTAAGTATTTATTTTTCAGCCCAACGTTGTTTATTATAATTATAAGAAATGTAAAAAAAGTATTATATTGAAAATATTTACATGAAAAGTAATTGTGCTCAGTTATCAGATCTGATTCCTTAAATAAACCAAATTAATAACAGTAATAAGGGCTTTGTGATAATTTGGAAATGAGCCTGCGCCATGAAATAATTTTCGGCTTTATATTTTACTATTAGATATTACATTAAAATACAAATTTTTGGAAATGATGAAAAATTTAAAGTTTAAAAAATATTACCCAGAAAAAGTCATGAACAGGTTGAGGATCCAATATTCCTACTACTCCATGATAAAATGACAAACCACTTCCAACACAAAATATTCCAACTCCCGATATTAATGAAGACACATATCTCATATTTGTGTAACCATAAGGATGGTCTGGATCAGCCATCTATAAAAGAATTAAAATATACATTTAAATATATTCACATTCCTTACATTTCAGTGATATTCACAAATTAATATCAATAGTTATAATTATTTGTCGCAGTAGGCAAAAAAGTTAAGCAGTTTTAAAATATTTTTTTTAGGAATTATCATATTATGATATTTATATCATGTATTGATATTTTCAAGGCCAAGGCCTAGGCCAAGGAAGCTGTTATACACATCATGTAAAGTCAACATACAGTTAATAACTGTATTCACTATTGATAGTTTTACTTTTACTAATGTTTTGGTTTTCTTTCTTACTGTATGATGCAAGAAAAATCATTAATATTGAAATTGGAAATATAAATTGATCGTAACATGAAAACTGGTGATAAAAACAGACATTTCCAGCACCATATAAATTTCAACCAGTATAAAAGTTGAGTAAATTTTTAAAAGATTCCATACATACTTGAACAGATTTATGTATCCCATAAGCTAGAATAAGTTGATTTACTGTGTCCGCAAGGGAATGAATGCATTCAGAGAACAAACTGTGGGATCCTGTGTAAAACCAGGCACACAGTTTAAACAGAAAGTTACACCCATTTCTGAAATGCAAAAAAAAAAAAAAATTCATTTCCATGTGCATTTTATTATGATAAATGGTTAACTTTCAAATGTATGATAAATGGTTACTTACATTCCTATTGCGGTTAGAACGACTCGCCCTGATCTTGTTTTTAATCCTAATTCTTCAACATCATGTTTTAAACGCTTATGACTCATTTCTCTTCTATAGTTTCTTAATCTTCTCTTTACGGTGAAAACATCTAAAAAAAATTTAAGAATTTAACTATGTTGTAGAGTTAAAGCAACATTAGAATTGCGAAAATATCATGACAATAACCTCAAAAAATACCTGAGATGCATTAGCTGGGGCTGGGTGCTATTAACCACCTTCAACTATACTTTAATGTATGTGACTTCATAGGTTTATAACAATAGTTAAGTCATGTTTATTTAGTTGATATCATGGAATTAATCTATTGAAATATAGTCTAATATCTTCAGTGTAATGGTAGTTTTTTATTCTTTATGAAAAAAATGATAACTTAAATGTAAACTTAATAAAAACATACCTTGTTCATATCTTCTTCTATCTAATTCTCTTCTTAGTAACTCTTTTTCTAGTGTCTCTCTTGATCCCCACACCTATAAGTGGTGATTTATTTATGAAATAAAAACTACATTTGGATATTTTTTTAATAATAAACTCATTAATTTCCAAACCTCTATAGCCTTAGCTTCAACATCTTTACGGTAATATACAGTAATAGGTGGCTCTGATTCATATGGTGACCTTCGTAATACTTTTGGTAATGATTCTAAGTCAGACTGCTTAAGCAAATATTCTGTCATTGCTCGCATTGGAGTTATAAAATTTCTCTCAGTATAAGAAGCGGAAAAATCAATTAATAGCCTCTTCTTGACTGAAAAGGAATGTGATTGTTAACATAAACAAATGAAATAACAATGCCACTCATTAGTTCTCATATAAAATTAAACTTTCATGAGTCCTACAACAAAGTGAGTGATACAAGAGTCAGGTCCGCATAAAAATAAAAAATAAAATTTTTTGTTTGCTTATATACTCACTAGTCAGCCTAAAAAAATCATATAACTAAACCCAGGATTTCCTTTGAAAAAAAATTATTTGTCTTGACCCTCCCAAAACGCTTCAACAGCGGCCATTACTTCACTATCGTCTTTGAATTTCTTGCCTCAGAGTCGTTCCTTGAGCCGAGGAAAGAGGTAGAAATCACTAGGAGCTAGATCTGGCGAATAGAGAAGGTGTTCGAGCAGTTGGAATCCCGTTTCTTGAATGGCAGCCATTGCAACTGCGGCTTTGTGAGCCGGTGCGTTGTCTTGGTGAAACAGCACTCCAACTTGCAGTTTGCCGCGTCTTTTTCTTAATGGCCTCCCGTAGTCTTCTTTTTTGGTCTGCGTAGTAAGAGCCCGTAATAGTGGCTCTCTTTTCCAACTATTCCACAATAATTATGCCTTGAGCTTCCCAAAAAACAGATGCCATAACCTTTCCCGCCGAATTGGAAACTTTGAATTTCTTTGGCGTCAGTGAGGAGGCTCGCTTCCAAGTCATCGATTGCTGTTTCGTTTCAGGATCAAAATGGTGGATCCAGGTCCATAGTCACAAAACAGAACATGCCTAGTCGTTAGCGTGCCACACTGCCCTGGGACCGGGCGACCCAGAATTAGGCTAGCCTACTCCTGGCATGCGGGGCTCTGCTGGGTGGACAAACCTTTCCCTTGCTACTGTGGGAACGCAATGGTGAATTTTACTTACCAAAATGGCGGCGATGTGGTTCGCCACCCATCACGCTGTCTCTGTTTTCGAAGGAAAAGCGGCCCATGGAGAGCCGCTTTGCTACGTTGAATGTAAGAGGAGGAATGGATGGTAAGGTAGATGAAGTATGTCAGATGATGGACGAACGATGTATAGATATCCTGTGCGTGAACGAAACCAAGAGGAAAGGATGTGACACCACGGTTCATGGTCCCTACACGGCATACTGGTCGGGAGTCCCCAAACCAGCCGAGGCTGTCAGGAGTTGGTGTGATTCTTTCCTCTCGAATAGTTGAATGTGTGATAGAGCATGAATGTGTAAGCCCAAGACTCCTCTGGGTTAGGTTAAAGTTGGACTCACCCGCTTGTTTATCCTTGGGGTTTATGCACCGACGGATCTGCGAGGGTGGGTCATTAAAAGCCCAAAAAGAGAGAGAGGAATTTTGGGATAGCATGAGAGAGGTCTTGAATAAATGCGGAGAAAATGAACGGATCGTGATGTTAGGGGACTTTAATGGGTGGGTTGGAGTAAAGCGTGATGGGTATGAAGGAGTACTGGGTACATTTGGGGACGAGAGAGTGAACGAAAATGTAGAGAAGCCTACTTGAAGTATGCTTGAATGGAATCTGTGCGTGGCCAATACAATGTTTGATCACAAAAGATCCATTTGTATACAAGAATTGAGGGTGAGTCTAGAAGTATAATTGATTTTGTTATTGTGGATCAAAGATTGAGGAAAACCTGCTAGACACTCGAGCATACCGCGGTGTAGGCCTTGACACAGACCACTTCCTGGTCATAGCCCGAATACATGGCATCTTTAAACGGTGGCGACACTGAGAGCCGAGCCTACGAGTGTTTTGGACAGAATAAAAGTGGAAAATCTACAAGAAAAGAATAAGAAAGACGAGTATGTAGAGAAACTGATAGAAAGTTTTAAAGGCATAGAAGAGATATGTGTGATTGAAGATTTGTGGGAGACATTTAAGAAAGGAGTCGTGAATGTTGCTGTTGAGGTATGCGGAGTAGCTAAACGGAGGAAAGGAAGAAAGAAGTATAATGGGTGGATGGATAAAGATGTACAAAAGGCTGTGCAAGAAAAGAAGAAAGGGAGTTGGATTGGTTAGCAACAAAAGCTAACCAAAAACTTCAAAAAGGCGACGAATGACGAGATAAAGGAAGCGAGAAAGAAGTATAAAAGATTCAAATCAGCTGCGAAAGATGTTGTGACTAGAAAGAAAGAAGAACAAAAGGATGATTTTGATAGGAGGTTTTACTGAAGATTTCCAGTCAAACATCAAGTTTTTCTGAAATCCGTCAATACAGCCAGAGGAAAACCTCTACCTCGGAGCTGAATACAATCAGGAGTCAAGATGGGAGCATTATAAAAGGAGAAGAATATGTGTTAAAGAGATGGAAAGAGTATTTTGAATGTTTATTTGAAAGAGAGGAAGTGCAGGTACAACACCCGGCACCTTCCATGGTTAATATAAATGTTGATGACAGTGAGATAAGCGTGGATGAAATAGTAAAAGCGTTGAAAAGTATGAGATTTGGTAAGGCTGCCGGATATGATAGGATTACCGTCGAGATGCTGAGGACTGCCTTTTCAATATGTGCTGGCAAAATGGGCAAGTACCGGGAGACTGGTGCAAAGCCGTAATCGTGCCATTATATAAGGAAAAGGGGTCACGGCAGGACTGCGTAAATTACCGCGGTATAAGCCTTCTCAGCGTCGTCGGTAAATTGTATGCGAATGTGTTGATTGAAAGGGTTGTGAATGAAACGGACGAAAAAGTATGGGATGCACAAGCGGGATTTAGAAAGGGAATGGGGTGTACGGATCAGGTTTTTCTTTGCGGTGCATAGCCGAAAAGTGTCTGGCTAAAACCAGAAGGTCTATTGCACGTTCGTGGATTTAGAAAAGGCCTATGATAGAGTGGTGAGGAATGAATTGTGGTCAGCATTGTCCGTGAAAGGTGTCAGCAGTATCCTCATACGAGCATTGCAATCTCTTTATAGGGATTCCTGTGCTTGTGTAAGGATAAACGGGGCGTACACTGAATGGTTTAATATCGAAAAGGTGTTAGACAGGGATGTGTAGCGTCAACGTGGCTGTTTAATCTGTTTATGGACAATTGCTTGACAGATTTAAAAGAGAATGAAAGTGGGTTGAGAATGAATGAGTTACTCGTCAAATGTTTTCTATGCTGATGATCAAGTATTACTTGCGTCTTCAGCCGAGGAGATGCAGGAGATGGTAACTGCTATGAGTGAAGATTTTGTTAGGAAGGGATGAAGATGAATGTAAAGAAGACGAAAGTAATGGTGTTTGAAAGAGATGAGGTCATGACAGACTGCAATATAGTGATTGGAGATGAACAAATTGAACAGGTGAATGAGTTTGTGTATCTGGGTTCAAAGTTCACAAGAGATGGAAAGTGTGAGAGTGATATTGAAAGAAGAGTGAATGCAGGAAACATGGTGAATGGAGCTTTGCACTCGTTTATGAGCAGTCGGATGGTGTCTAACAAGGCTCGTTTGGCTGTGCATAGGAGTTTTGGTTCCGACACTCATGTACGGAAGTGAAAGTTGGGTATGGCAGAAGAAACATGAAAGCAGAGTAAATGCAGTTGAGATGAGAGCATTAAGAAGTATGTTAGAGTTAAACTGAGCGACAGGATAAGGAATGGTGAAATAAGGAAACGTTGTGGTCTGAAAGAAGATGTAGTGACTAAAATTGAGAAAGGTATGCTGAGATGGTTTGGCCATGTCGAGAGAATGAATGAAGAACGATTGACGAATATGACGCATATAAGGCGAGTGTGAATGGAAGTGTAGGAAGGGGAAGACCTAGACGGACGTTTCAAGACCAAATCAGGGACGTCCTGAAAAAGGCCAGGTCAAGAGTACCCTGAATCGAAGAGAATGTATGAAGGGAATAATGAAAGTGGACGAAGCGAAACAAGTATGTAAGGATCGTAGCAAGTGGAAAGAAGTGGTCTCTGCCTACTCTACGGGAAAGAGGCGTGATGATATGTATGTATGTAGAATATAATTACTGCATTATTATAGATGTTAGGGAGGTAAGGGTGCTCCGAGATATACTCAACAATGTTTGACAGGTAATGTGTAATTAGGCTACCTGGAAGTTAGCGCTACCTTCCAGGTAGCCTGATTTTACGAGGCATGTTAAATTATAATCGTATGTGGTGCCCTTATGACGAAAAATACAGTACTTTTACAAATAATATATAAAATATTATTGGTAGTGACTTCTTTTCTGTTTCGTAACTTATTAATCGTCCTATCACCGCTTTTAGTTACACCTATTTTGAGTGTATTCTTCTTGCACTATTTTACTAGCTTTGAATATTTGAAAATTATGAGACATTTGAGAATTATTGTGAATCGTTATCTTATGTCGGTAGAAACTAACGGATTGGTGGCTAACACTGTTCAGTGTTTTACTGGGAAGAAATTAGTTCCATTACGATCTTCTTATCTTCTGTATTTTAAAAGCTGGTATATTCGCTGTGGTAAAGTTAAGTACGTGGAGTTCGAAGGCGGGTGTCGGTACCAATCGCCGGTTGTCGCCAGCGCAGGTAGCTGCGTTGGGTTGGACCGCCGCCCCTCCTCGGCGTGCGTGTTCTGTGCTCGACAAGCCATATGGATCACACTTTTAAGAATGGCATACTTACATGACATTTGTAAAAGTTAACTTAATATTATGACTTCTCAGTTCACTCAATTAAACATAACCTTGAGATATACCAGACGTACATGTTCATGTTTGTATATTTTTTATGATCCCATAAATCGCACAGAATAAGCTCAAAACTCAATTGGATGTACACTGAATTCCTATAGCAAACATTTTTTTGCTGTTGACATTCTTCGTCACCTGTTCGTTGAGAAAGCAATTATTAATTACATTTTTTTAGTTATATTATTTACTCATACACAGACAAACACAGTACTTCCCTTGCACTATATACGTTATAGTGTGTTTATTTTAAATTTGGTAGTTCTTCAGATCATAGTAACTTCAGATTCTTTTCTGTAAACCTCTTTCTGTTAACCTCAGTAATATTTTCGACAAAATTGCCACTGTTAAGATACTTAAACACATATATTCGGCTTGGAAATCTGTAAAAAATGCTCTGGGTAATTTTCGAGTTCTTTTCAAGGCTTTCAATTGCGTTTACCATTAACACACATAAATACACACATAAACACACACACACACACACACACACACACACACACACACACACACACACAGGTATTCCTTATGCCAGATTACACCATTATGGCATAAGGAGTTTGAATGAGATATGAATATGGCTCTCAATCTTATTATTCTGGGTCGTTGGCATCAATGAGCATCTCACAGGGTTCCATTTTCGGCCAATTTCTTCTTATTTACTCTACTTTGTTTTGAATAAGCATGAAATAGTATTATTTGCCGACGATAAAAATTCTTCTTACTCTAATACTGATATACTCTGTGCTACACTCTACAAGTTTTTGACAATTTGACATTGACAGTTCTTTTCGTTTCGGCAAGTTTCTGCTAAGGTGTGTTTATGTATGATAATCTTAAAAAATCACATAAAACTGCTCTCTTTTTATAATTAATCTTTGCAATAATATGGAATGTGGTGCGTGGTGGATTTAAAAAGTACTCTATTTTATATTTTCTTTTGGCAATTTCAGAAATAATGGCTAAACCAAAGGGTGAGAGAAAGGGTAAATCTGCTATAAATGAAGTGGTTACACGTGAATATACAGTAAATTTACATAAGCGTCTTCATGGCGTTGGTTTTAAGAAGCGGGCTCCCCGAGCTATCAAGGAAATTCGGAAGTTTGCTGAGAAACAAATGGGCACTCCTGATGTCCGTGTGGACACTCGTTTGAACAAGTATCTGTGGTCCAAGGGAGTAAGGTATGCTTCTAAATATTTTATACATTTGCTTTTTTACTGTCATTACTCTCAGGTATGCCTAATGTACTAAAACAACAGTAACTTCAATGTAGTTTTATTAATTTGTAATGTATTATCAAAGTATGAGAAAACCCAGTATTTATTAAATTTAAAAAGTTGAAAAACAGTGCACAAACTACAAATTTTTACATAATTTTTTTTTGTGCTTTAAGCACATCCATTTTTGTAATCTTTAAAAGATTTTTAAACTATTTGCACATTCTAAGAAAAACCTTTTTACAGTTCTGTTCAGTAACAATAATTTTAATTGTGTGTACCTACTTAATTCTGATTTAGTTTTGGCAAAGCAGGTCAAATCAAACAAATCATTCTGTCATCATCTATCTAAACTTTATTTTATTATTAAACATATTTCAAAATAGTTTCTAAAGCATAAATTTGCAAAGTGCATAATTGCAGAGGACCTCAGAACTGGATAGGCAGAAGGTGGTAAGGTATTCTGTTAAGTATTTAAGTTTTATTTTTAGGGTATTGTTTAGGTTAGGTTGTCTATATTAATTAATGGCTCTGAAATCTTATGTTATCAGAGGGGCAGCCTTCTGATAACATAAGAAACAAAATCAAAAAAATAAAAATCTAGTTGCTATGTTTAATTTAACTCTACACACTTCACAATGATAACGGTCCAATTTGTTGAGACTGCCAGCAACTATTAAGTCTCTATCTAGGTCTTAAGTTTAAGGTGTCAACAAGATAACAATAATGAAACAATAGGGTCGGTTCAACCTTGTAAAGTTTTAATTAATTTTATGTTGTAGGTAAATTGATAGGTGACTTATTAATATATGAAATGTCACATTTATAGAGTAGGTAGACAGATTGATAAATAAGACTTACATATTTCAATAATAATATACTTTGTTTATAGCTTGATTGCTAATTAACTCTATATAAATCTTCTGAAAAAAGTAATGGCATGACTTGAGAACCTCCACAAGGTTTTATAAATAAACAAATAAATATCTTCATGCAATTCCCAATACTGGGGTAGACTGAGGTATAGTCTAGACAATTAAGTCCCTTTGACCCACATTCCACCGAAGATATATAATTCATACTAAAAACCCATTGTTACAAGCCTGCCATCTAGGGATCGAACTCTGGTATCTTGAGTCGAAATTCCGACCACCCAACCACTTGGCTATTGTGACTTTTTATCCTCATGTTACTGTGTTAAAAATTAAAGTAAGAATTTAACATAACTTATGTTAAACAGAATAATGTAGAAACCACTAAATGATTTGAATATTATCTTTTAAAATATATATAATTTCAAGTTGAGAGACCAGTGTTCGATCCCCAGGTGGCAGGCTCGTACCAATGGGTTTTTCAAAAACCTATGTACAAATTATAACATTGGCTTGGACATAAAGATGGTGACAGGCTCACCTCCTGTCACGTTGTCCCGAAAATATCTTAGGTGGAAGGTGGGTCGAAGGGACTTAATTGTCTAGACTAGACCTCTGTCTACCCCTGTATTGGAAATTGCGTGAAGATATTTATTTATTTATTTATATGTTAATTTTATTTTAAAATATTGTTAATAAGCTTATTGCATAAAATTGTTTTACTGTTATTTGCTTAATAATACATAGCAAAGTGGCTCTCCATGAACCGCTTATCGCGCCTGCGAAAAACTATACGTGATGGGTGGCAAATAATGTAAATTCAATTATAGTTTAGGATACTAATGGCCAAAGGTGTAATGGTTCTAGTATTTTACTCCTCTTCATAGGATCTTATTTGATGTATCAGAAGAAACACATGCAACACCTGTTAGAAAGCTTGGTGTCCTACTTATTATAAATATTTCCTGCTTTAAAAAATAAGAAAAATATAAATAAAAATATAAATAAAAATATAAATAACAGACATAAAGAAGGCGACGGGCTCTCCACTTGTCACATTGTCCCGAAAATATCTTAGGTGGAAGGTGGGTCAAGGGACTTAATTGTCTAGACTAGACCTCTGTCTACCCCTGTATTGGAAATTGCGTGAAGATATATATTTATTTATTTATTTGTTAATTTTATTTTAAAATATTGTTAATAAGCTTATTGCATAAAATTGTTTTACTGTTATTTGCTTAATAATACGTAGCGAAGCGGCTCTCCATTGACCGCTTTACGCGCCCGCGAGAAACTATACATGATGGGTGGCAAATAATGTAAATTCAATTATAGTTTAGGATACTAATGGCCAAAGGTGTAATGGTTCTAGTATTTTACTCCTCTTCATAGGATCTTATTTGATGTATCAGAAGAAACACATGCAACACCTGTAAAAAAGCTTGGTGTCATACTTATTATAAATATTTCCTGCTTAAAAAAATAAGAAAAAATATAAATAAAAATATAAATAACGGACATAAAGAAGGCGACGGGCTCTCCACCTGTCACGTTGTCCCGAAAATATCTTCAGTGGAAGGTGGGTCGAAGGGACTTAATTGTCTAGACTAGACCTCTGTCTACCCCTGTATTTTTGGGAATTGCATGAAGAGATTTATTTATTATTTATTATTCCAGCCTTAGTAGATATATATTCTATGTATAGGTAATAGTACTTGATAAGTACAGCATTATTTGTTATGACACATTTTATTTGCTTTGACACATTTTGAAAAGTAAAAGGGACTAATGATATAAATTAACAGTGTTAAATAAATAAGGTTCTGTTGGCTTTGAAGTGACTGATCTAACTTATTCGTATTTGTTTCAGAAATGTTCCATTCCGTGTCCGTGTAAGGCTTTCACGTAGACGTAATGACGATGAAGACTCAGCCCACAAATTATTCACACTAGTAACATATGTGCCTGTTGCTTCAATCAAGGGCTTACAAACAGAAAATGTTGATGCTAGCCAAGAATAAATCGTAACTTTAGAGTATTTTATTGTATTATTATTTGAAATTTGAATAGCTTACCCATTTTGGTCTTTATTAACACAACTTTGGTATCATTTATACTATTTAAAATCCCAAGCTAGTTTGGTGTCATATCAAATTGACATGGCATATTGAAAATAGGGGACCTGAATTTGAATATGGCTCTTAATCTTATGTAGAATATTGATCACTGAGTCGAGTTTCATACATAAAATTTGTATATAATTTTAAGAAATAAAATTTGTTTTTAGGCAGTAGCTTCTAAGGTGAATGGAGTTGGGCACTGCGATCGCCAACCCGCTTACCAAGCGTCGCAATTACGACAATTCCCCTCGTGCGGGAGGTCTGTACGCTGATGTTTACGGTTATGTCGGTTTCCCGGTCCTATTGCCAAAGTATTAATTGCGAATTCCATCACATAGGAAAACACCAAGCAATAACCCTGTCTATGATACACTGAGCATCATTGCCAATTGTGGTAGAGTCATTTTAATAGTGGTAGAGCCACGCATCAGCTTTTGTAGTTGCATGAATGGGCTGGCTCGACCGGGGTAGTACCACAACCTCACAGAATACCTCATAGGCGTGAAGTAGAAGTCTAACAAACTTCTCCGTTTCGTCTGGTGAGTGCAGGTAACTGGAGGCCTATGCCCCCACCCCCCAATTCTGGGGTAGGGGGGAGAAAAAAAAACTGGTTGTAATCTGTTCTTTATAATTTTACAATAACCCAGTTATAGGAATGATAAGGATATGACAATGAAGATAAAAGAAAGATATAAGCTGCAGAAAGGTTACACTAAAGCATTGATTAAGTGCGTGAAAGATGTAGAATGGAAGCGGACGAAAGGTTGTTGCGCAACTTTAAGGAGAACTCCAAGCTCATCTGGAAAGAGGGTGGAAGGGCCCGGAGTGGCGCGACAGCCTTAAGAATTAATAAAGTGCTTTCCAGAACCAATGACGTCTTACTTTCAAAATCGGACTTCATGCAGCGTTGGAGTGAGTTTTATAAAGAAATGTAAGCGTGCGATGATCTTAGCGAAGTATCCGGGGTAACGCCGTAATCGGTACACTAGACCTGGACTTCGATGAGGTAGTCAGTATGAAAGGGATTGAATGTGCGATTTGAAGTTTGAAATTCACATTTTGACTGCGGGTGCTATCGGGCGATCAGGTTGACCAGTTTAGCAAGTAAAGTTTACACGAAGGTTTTGACGCGTAGGATGCGAGAGTTATCGGAAAGATTTTTATGGGAGGCACAATGCGGATTTAGACCTGGAAGAGGATGCATGGATCAAGTGTTCGCATGATCACGGAAAAGCTTCTGGCTTCTAACCAGAGGATTTTCTGTGCTTTTGTGGATTTTGAGAAGGCATTTGATAAGGTTGTACGGAAGAAAATGTGTGAACTGTTGTCGGGGTGCGGAGTGGATGGCCCTCTGCTAAGGGCTGTGCAGTCGCTCTATTGTGACTGCAAAGCCTGTGTGTTGGTAGGGCATGACCTGTCACCCATGTTTAACCGTAAGAGGAATGTGAAAATAAAGGTCTCCGTTTGAATGCTAATAAAACTAAGGTTGCTATGCTAAGACAGAACGAAGTGTGACTTTGTTATATAGCAGCGAAACCTGGGTATGCCAGAAGAAGCATAAAAACAGGTTGAATATAGTGGAGATGCGATCTCTTCTTATAATGTGCGGCATTTCCTTGGCCGACCGTAAGGGAAACGAAGAGATTCGCAACATGGTAGGTTTGAAAGATGTCCTTATCACTAAAATATAAACGTTGATAACCTAAGAAGTGACGCTACTCTTATTGACCTATCCCCTTTAGTTGCTGCTACTACAATTGACGATAATGTCTCCTTTCAATACTGTTTTAAATCTCTATAATACACACGCCCCGGTACGGCCAGTCAGAGTTAAGCGTCCTCCGGCTCCTTGGATGACTAGGGGCGTTCGGATGGCAATGACTAGGCGGGATCAGGCGTTTAAAGAGTTTAAAAGGGATCGCACAGACGATAACTGGGCTAATTTCAAACTGCTTCGCAATAAATGCAATCAGATTGTACGAAGTGCTAAACGCCGATATATTCATGATAATATTTCAAATTCTTCGTCTGCTGATGAGTGGAAATTCCTTAAAACGCTCGGTATTACGACGCCCATTTCATCGAGCTGTGGTCCATCTTTCACTTTGGACGACCTAACTCGTCATTTTATCACAACAACCTTTACGGACCCTACAGTTCGGTCTCAAACAATAACTTCTATTGGTTCGTTGCAACCTCTCTGTAATCTCTGTGTGTAAGAAAAGCTATATCAACTATTAAATCCAAGGCTGTGGGCTGTGATGAGGTAAGCAAGTTTATGGTATCCTTGGTCCTTGAGTATCTTTTGCCTGCAATAACACATCCTTGTGGAAAAAGCACTTGTGCAACCTCTTCCTAAAATCTAAACCTATATTACCTAATCAACTTCGCCCCATTTCTAATGTACCCTTTCTCTCCAAAGTTCTGGAAACCTGTGTTCATAAGCAAGTCTCTATGTTCGTAACAAAATATAATCTGCTGAACGTTTCTCAAACGGGGTTTCGTTCTGGTCACAGAACTACCACTGCATTGATTAAAATCACCGATGATATAAGAAAAGCTATGGATGAGCAAAAACATATAATGGTAGCACTTGTTGATTTTTCAAATGCTTTTAACACAAGAGATGCCGCGCTTTGTTTAGCGGTACGCGGCAAAAATATCGGGAAATTCTTTTTCGGATGTTAAATTTTTACCGTAGAAGAGAGCTACAACAAACAAAATGATAAGGTGTACGTCTACACAGTAGTGAAGAAGCGAGCAACTGTATTCCGCGTGTCCAACGAGGTCATTTTCCATCCTTGCTCATGGTATGGATGGGAGTTTCTTATTGGGGCTTAACAGAGGTACATTTTTGCGAGAAAGGTGTAAAACGAATGCAGTTGTGTATCAAAATACAGTCCTGACGAACCTTGTGGAACCTGTTTCTCATACCATGTTCAATAACAGGCACTGGGTATTCCAATAACATTCGTCGCCAGCTCATAGAGCGAAGAGCACACAAGACTGGCTGGCGGCGCGTGAAATCGACTTCATCGGGCACGAAGACTGGCCCTCCTCCAGTCCAGATTTGAACTGTTAGATTACAAGATATGGCAACACTTGGAGGAAAAGGCGTGCTCAAAGCCTCATCCCAATTTGGAGTCACTCAAGACATCTTTGATATCGGCGGCTGCCTTCATCAAGGCAGCCGCCGATAGTGACATGGACCTCGTTCGTGCTGCGATAGACGACTGGCCGCAAAGATTGAAGGCCTGTCTTTATTGTCATAAGAATTTATGTTTTGTTATGTTCATTTTGGTATATAAATAGTTACATAATTAATAAATTTAATTATTTTAATTATTTTAGGTTAAACATGTGACAGAATTTATGACCTGACTAGGTATATATTTATATATTTTTAATATATAATTGGTTTATTTTTATAGTATATAAATATGTATTTTGTATGTATGTTACTGACATTTTATAGTCAGTAACATTGTTACTTTATACAGATTATTTATATATTTAATATATTTTTCAATATTGCTCACGCCTACCATTTACTTTTCTCCATCAACCAGAGTTGACTGGTAGAGAATGCCTCAAGGCATTCAGTCCGTAAGTAAGTGTACAATAAAGTATAAATAAATAAATCAAATTGATAAGGGCGTGATTCAATGGTTTGGGAAGCGAATACCGAATGGTGAAGAAAATATATAGCGCGAAAGTTAATATTAAAAGGGGTCGAGGTAGGCTGAGACTAACTTTCGAAGACCAAGTGAGTAAATTGCTCGAAGAGAAAATGATTAATCTGAATGAAGCGAAAGAGGTATGTAAGGATTATGTCACTTGGCGATCTGTTCTCTAGGCTGCCACCTGCGGCTCGAACTCGGGTCTCTTGACTCGAAATTCCGACCAACCAACCACTCGGCTATCGTGACATCTCATATCATAATATATTTAAATTATGAAATATACCGCGAACCCAGTCCTCTCACTCTGATGAAGTACTTCCGACAGGTCCGAAACTGGTTGGTACCTACATCGATTGTTTAGACGTGAGTTTAGCCGTTTTCAATTATTTATAATATATTTGTTAAATATTGGTTTAATTAAATAAAGAATTTTCAATATTTGCAAAGACATTTGAAATACTTGGCACCTAAGTGTCACGGATTTATCACTATAACATTTCTGTCGTTGGAAATATTTTTTTTACCTTTTTCTCTTTTCATAGTACGCACTCAACGTTGATATTGAAGAGGGTCCTCCAACGCCTACATAAAAGCGTTTCTAGGAAACTCGAACCACTTTAACTTATCATTAACAACTTTAAAAGTAAAAGTATTGGAGTTGATCCATTACGTCCCTCTTTAATACTAAACCCGCTCGATCGGCAATAATTGAAAAAAAAAATATATTTTATTGATTTTTTAGTTAATTTAAAAAAGTGACCCGTTTTCAATAAAAATACAACACTAATAATGGTTTTCTTTAATAAACTTATAACTTTTAATTTATATCACTAAAACCGAGACCTGGGAAAATGTAGTAAAAGTGTTTTCTTCATTGACCCGACGTACGCCACTCCACCTCGGACGCTGTTTATTTGAAAGTGTTCATAATTAATTTGCAATTGGCATGAAGTTTTTTATTTAGATTTATTTATTTATTAGTATGGCTTTGGGTGCAAGATGTCATAATGTAATAAAACATTAGTACATACTAAAGCAAACTTTTGAAAAAGTGAGATGAAAGGACTTACTATAGACTTAAACTAGACCTCTGTCTATTCCAGTTCGGGGAAAATGGATAAAGAAACTGAGGCCTATTTGGGACAACGTGACAGTTGGTTAGTCTATCCCCGTCTTAAGGTCCAAGTTAACGGTACAATATTCTTATATATACATATATTTAATAATAAATAAATATTCATATATGAATATGAATATGATGAATATGAAAAATGTGAATTATACATTTTTCATATTCATCATACAAATGTTTACTCCTACCGGGTTTCGAACCTGCAATCCTTAGCTTCGAAGGCAAAGCCACTACCAACTAGACTACCTAGTCATCACATTAACTTTGTTGATTTAGTTTATTTGTAATATTTTAGCACAGATATGAAATGTAAAGATTCTTGGAGAGATAATGTCGTACATATTTTAGACGATCCCGCCCTCCTCACACAAAGGCGTAATTTACAGGGTCGCGTGGAGCAGAGAGCCCGATTTATAGTCCGACAATTGCGATGGGCTTTTAAATGAATACTGCAGCGATTTGCCGCTTTTACCATGATTTACGAATTCTATGCGTGCATTTTAAATTTAAAATGTATTTAAATAAAAAAAAAATTGTAATGAGTTTTCGTTTGAGTTAATAAAAATAACTATCTAAGATAATTTAAAAAGTTTTCATGCTAGAGACATGAGAATGAATGATAAAACTAAATCATTTCAATCCGTGCCGTGTATAGTTTGTTGAGCCTTTCTGAACGTAACTCACCTGGCTGTTGCTTCGACTGAGACAGGGGCAGATGAATACCAGTGGGATATAATTTGCATTACTAAGTACCACAAGATCTGTTCATAGCAATGTACAGTGGGTTAGGTGAGTTTCCCGGCGCTTCGTTAGGGAGCGTAAGAAAAACTACGAGCCGTTTATACTGGTGTACTCAACTGTGTCCTAAACTCAGAAATGTACTTAGGAGATTAAAAACAAAGCGTATACATAAGTTTTGAAGACGATCGAGTTTGTTCAGTAATTCTTACGTAGCGTCCAGAAAACAAACATCTGCATAGTCTATAAGAGGAAGGGGAAGAGTTTGGGCTAAAGTTATTTTACTTTTTAGAGATAAAAAGTGTCGGAGGCGTTTTATAGAGAGGAAAGCGTGTGTAGTGCTAATCATGGCGACATGTCACCCAAGACATCTGTTTATCAAAGATAACTCCCAAGTTCGTAGCCGACTCTGTATATGGAATTTAAATTTTATTATAAAGTATTACTTAATAGTATTTTTATAGGGGCTACAGACAATTGTTAGTTATAATGTCAATATTTTTTAAATGATTTCGATACTAATACATATGATTACATTTATTTGTAACATATATTAGCTAATTGTGAATCCATATTACATTTTATTTTTATATACAACATGGATTCTTCTTTCTTCTTCTTTACAGCCTATCAGAAGTCCATTGCTGAACATAGGCCTCCCCAAAGATTTCCATAGAGAACGATCCCGAGCCACCTGCATCCATCGACTTCCCGCAATGTTGTGCAGGTCGTCACTCCATCTTGTGAGGGGACGTCCAACACTGCGCTTGCCAGAACGAGGCTGCCACTCGAGAACTTTTCTTCCCCAACGGTTGTTCGTTCTCCGAGCTCAATCCTCATGGCTATGTCGGTTACCCTAGTTCTGCTGCGCATATCATCATTGCGGATTCTGTCACGCAGAGAAACACCCAACATAGCCGTCTCCATAGCCCGCTGAGCAAACTTTGAGCTTCCTCATCCGGGCAGCAGTGAAGGACCATGTCTCAGTTCCGTAGGTAGGACTGGCAACACGCACTGGTTGTATACTTTGCTTTCAAGGTTTTGAGGTATACTTAACGAGAAGATATGGCGTAATTTCCCGAACGCTGCCCAACCGAGTTGGATTCACCGCTTGACCTCCGGATCGAAGTTGGACTTACCTAGTTTGACAATTTGTTCCAGATATACGTATATCTGGAACAAATTGTCAAACTAGGTAAGTCCAACTTCGATCCGGAGGTCAAGCGGTGAATCCAACTCGTATTCGTCAACAACTTCGAGCGTAGTGTTCTAACATGGACATTAAACATGACCTTAGTCTTGTCAATGTTCATCTTAAGACCAACCCGTTGAGAAACACTATTGAGGTCATTGAGCATAGTGCTAAGCTCCTCAATCGACCCTGTCATCAGAACCACGTCATCGGCAAATCGAAGGTGAGTGATGAATTCGCCATTGATGTTCACACCGTATCCTTTCCAGTTCAGTAGCTTGAAAACATCTTCCAACACAGCGGTGAAGAATTTCGGGGATATGACGTCTCCTTGTCTTATACCTTTCTGCAATTGGATAGGTTTCGTGCTCTGGTCCTGTACTCGGATACACATCGTAGCCTCATCGTATAAGCATTTCAACACTTTGGTATACCTATAGTCTATCTGATATCGCTAAAGAGCCTGTAGCACCGCCCAAATTTCGACAGAATCAAAGGCTTTTTCATAGTCCACATACGCCAGACATAAGCCTATACCTTTCTCAAAGGCCGGCAACGCATCTGCTATGCCTCTGGTAATGCGGATGTTGATGGGCGGCGGTAATCACTTACCATCACGTGAGCCACCTGCTCGTTTGCCTCCCTTCCCTATAAAAAAATAGTGGTAGATTGTACTCTTCTGTCTTCTGTACAATCTGGCGAAGAGTATATATATATATGGTCTATGGTACTGAAGCCTTTTCGGAACCCGGCTTGTTCGCGAGGCTAGAAGTTGTCAAGTCTGCTTACCAGACGACACGTAATGACTCTCGAAAACAGTACGTAGACGCGGCTTAGTAGCGCTATTGGTCTATAGTTGTTCAATAGGCAGTTATCCCCTTTCTTGAAGAACAGGACAACCACGCTCCTACTCCACGCTTTCGGTGTAGCACCTTCTTGGATGACGGAATTGAAGAGCTACTGAAGGATCACAAGTATCGGCAAATTTTCACCCGCTTTCAGAAGCTCAGCAGTAATTCCATCTTCACCCGGTGCCTTGCCGTTTTTGAGCTGTTTGAGAGCCATTCAAATCTGGCTCAGACTGACTTCCGGGATGTCATCGGAAAAGTGTCGTATAACCTTGGCTCTTGTGTCGCCTTGGCTGTCGTGTTAGACCGACGATGTGTATAGCTGTCCGTAAAATCTCTCAATCTCACTCAAAATCTCAGTTCTAGTGGAAATAACTTGGGCCGCTGTCGGCCTTCAACTTAGTCAGGTTCCTTCCGATAGACAGATCTTTGGCGAAGACTTTGGAGCACATGGATTCACATTTAGCAGATATATATTACAAATAAATGTAATCATATGTATAAGTATCGAAATCGTTTAAAAATCTCCAAACTTCATAATGTTTTCCTCATAATTACTAGCATAACGTACAAAAAATATCCGTCAAATCGGTCGAATTGTACAAAATGAATATATATTCGTAAAATTTTGTCTGCAGTTGATTTTTATTTACATAGATTTATTGCTCTAATTTATTTCCATTAAATCACGCCTATTAAAATGAAATATTTTCTCTCATTGTTACAAAAATAAGACGCTTTCTGACAAATGCAGGAGTAAAAGTAGCTGTTACTTTTAAACCAATCACTGTCAGCTGTTAGTAAAAATACGTTAGTCTTTGTATTTGTGTAATTGTCGAAATAACACATTGTTACGCTGTTTTAATAAATTTAAAAACAAATTACATTTTCTTTTCCAAATGTCATAATTTTTTGGTCGTGTTAATCAAATTTTGATGGTATTCGTTAGTACAGATATGAAAACTGAAGATCCTTAGAGAGATAACATCGTACATATTTTAGGCGGGCTCGCCTTGCTCACACAGACGTAATTTACTGGGTCGTGCGGAGCAATTTTATAGTCTTACAACTGCGATGGGCTTTTAAATGAATACATCAGCAATTTATATATTTCTCACAAAAACATATCAAAATATTCTTTTGATAATTATATTAATTTAAGTCACACAAAGAATAGTTTTTATTATGATACATACTTGATGGACATAAGCCTCTGCCATAAGAGATGGTATATCATAAACGTAACGCTACACAAGATTCGATGTCTATTTTGGCCGGACAACATTTTTATTTATGTTTTATATTGCCGCGTTATGTACAATTGTTTTCAAAATTTACACAGTTACTAGGGAGTTCATAAAGTTACTAGGGAGTTGGGTCATGACTTTTCATCACTTTAGCTAAAATAATATAATAAACTCCTTTCTGTTTTTTATATACGATACTTTTGCTCCCTAAGTTCTGATATAAAACATCTATATTTATCTATTTTGTCCGGGAATCAAATCCTGGATCGCAGAGGTGGCGACACCACGGAGGTAGTCCTTCATTTTCCCCCAATAGAAATGGGTTTTTTATATGCTATTGATTAACAAACGAAATTCAATCGTGTTCGCAGCTGTAAAAACATTTCATCAACTGACCGATCTCTACGGGATTGAAGAAACAAAAGCAATTTATTTTCTGTATTTTTGTATACACTTTAAGTAAGAAATGGATTGGTTTGCAGATGATTAGTATTGATAGGGAGGTAAGAAGGTCTAGGGTGAGTTAAGAAATGACGGGTCAGTAGACGGGTCGCCTCTGCGGTAAACCACGTGGATTGGCGAGAGCAGCAGCGATGTAAAATTTCTGCCTTTTGATGTATCCATGGAAACGAATGTTACCACTTCTCTACGAGAGAGTACTCCTCAACCTAAAATAATAAAACTAAAACCCCAATTTGATTCAACAAAAAAGGATGTAATAATATGTAAAAAAAACCTCTACGGGATGTACCTTAAATGCACCCAGCCTTTCAAATGGAGAATATTGACCAAAAGTTTAGCGTTTTTTTCCGAGAAGTCAATGCATAGATACAGATATAGCCAATGCATATAAATTGACGGACGAAAAACGTATATACATTGTTCAACTGTTCTAACTTTTTTCTTTTAGAGGTACGAAATTGAACGAAAATTTCTAAACATTATGTTATTCAGTATGGTATAAAATGTTAGCTGATTTTGAATTACGTCATTTTTTATGCACAAATCAGTCGTCTTTTTTCAGGTTTATCACGACGTGCGAGTGGCAACTTTGAAACCGAAACCAGAAACACAAACTCTAAATGGGCCAGGTATTAATGTCAGATTAGGTTAAAACAATATTTGAATCAAATATAAAGTGTCCAGAGGACTTTATCATGGGCGAGATACCCTGTGTAACAATATCAATAATTATAATCGATTTCTCGTAGGACTTAATATAAGTTACTTTTAGTTATCTATTATTCTTGCTATAACGCCACGAGGACTCTATGTCCAACAAGTGCTATCGGGCTATTCTATGAAGGCACAGCTAAACTTATTTTATCTCAATACTACTATTAAACATTATGATAATATTATTAGAAATATAATAAAAAATAAATATAAATAAAAATAAATATCTTCACGCAATTCCCAATACAGGGGTAGACAGAGGTCTAATCTTGACATTTAAGTCCCTTCGACCCACCTTCCACCGAAGATATTTTCGGGACAACGTGACAGGTGGTGAGCCTGTCGCCATGTTTATGTCCTAGCCAACGATACAATTCGTACATAAGTTTTTAGAAAAACCCATTGGTACGGCCATGGATCGAACTCGGGTCTCTTGACTTGAAATTCCGACCACCCAACCACTCGGCTATCGTGACTTTATAATGCTATGTATTATTCTAAACTTTTTATTGTTTGCGGAGATTTTTCTTGAAATTTAAAGACTTGGGATCAATAATTCTTTTTTTCTAAACATATTTATTTGATCTTTTAATGGTTAGGAATTGCAGTATGCATTCAGATTTATGAATTCTCTACATTTTCCCTTTAAGGTCACGTTGTTTCACATGAACGCCGCCGTTTGTGATGAAAGCTTTTGCTGTGTTTTGTACTGCAGGTTAAGAGCACCCCTTGCAAATTGCTTTTTACTTCATACGTTGTATGTAAGATTTTCTCCTTTATTTCTATTGTGGTTGTTTTAAAATAGGTTAAACTTGTTTCCACATTCTAGCCGACATCTAAATCTTTTATATTTTTGCAATGCTTAGATTCCTCATTTACAACGCGGACATTTGAATATTTTCTGTAAAGCTATGATTTTGTAATTATATTTGAAGCATTCATCGACACTGTAACTTTCTTATTCCGTAGTTCAGTAAAATGTTTTCTTTTATTTTTTTATTAAAGTAAAGAAAGCTTCACCGTGGTTATTTCATGTTAATTGATAATATCGATGTAATGCTTAGTATTTTATTTTCACTTTAGCTTTTGTGCCGATATTATGCAAAATATCATTAATTTAAGTAAAAGTTCTGAAATACAGTGTCGAAGAAATCGTTTACAGGCAACGGGCAGAATTAACACTTGTTGTACTCTATAATTATCATCACAATGGAATGACGTTTAATTAAAGAGAAGAACACATATAGTTGTAAGACGTGGTGGTCTAGTGGTTGGGCGCTTGCTGTAGTCGCGATTGACCCAGTTTAGATTACCGTGGGCCGTCACAAAACGGTCTAAAACGGTCTACAGTCATTTTAAGTGTTGAATTTAATATGCACTAAATGGTGAAGGTTGAGGCACAATTACAACACAGTCGTGTGTGTAAGAATATTGCTACTCCCTTTCTTCCCGTGGATGTTGTAAGAGGCGACTAAGGGAAACAGTCTGGAATATCGTTTTGGCAACCTATAGACAGTGGGATAACCATTTCTAAAAATATCAGACCAAAATAATTAGAACGAAGATGGGCAGCAGCGTCTGAGGTGCGAGTAGTCTGGTACTGCCATCGCCAATCCGCTTGCCAAGCGTGGTGATTATAGCAAATCCTCTGTAGTGGACTTAATAGGCCATTATGTATGTATGTATGTAGGCGGTGAAGGAGAACTTCGTAAGGAAACCTGTCTATCTTAGAAATTAAAAAAAAAAGTTCGAGGGCAAATGAATTTCGCCATCACGAATTGGAGCAGCGTGGCAAACTTTCTCCTCTTCTAATTGTTTAACTGACCTTACATTAATTTAATGTATTTCCTAATTAAAGTTTCATTTAATAGTTACGGTGTCTTACTCGAGTTTAAGCCTTCCTAAACGTGCAATTAAATAATTCCTACTAAATTAGAAGGCCAACTGCTTGTAAGGCTCGGTGTAGTTTGCATAACCAAGTGGCATGTAGCTGGAAGTTAGTGTTGTTCAACCGGAACATACACTCTGAGACAGAGTTTTATCATTAATTACAAGCAATTTCGTGTTTTGTTATATTGTGCCGTATTTTTTTTTGATATATGGATTCTATCCAGATAATTTAATTTATAGAAAAGAAGCAAATTTCGTGCCGTAAAATCAAGTGGCGATTTTTGCTTTTGGCCTTTAATGGCCTGCTTGAACGGCGCAGTACCGAGGCCATTAATCCGCGAGAAGCCGAGGCACCGTTTGCGATTGATGACCAGAGACATTTTTGCGATAATTACGAAATATTATATTGATTAAGACATAGACGGTACATAAATTTATATATTAACCAGCTTTCGGTCTGCGATTAACATATGTATGTCTATGTAAATGTGGTAATTAGAAGTCATTCAAAGTGGAAATGCAGCCAGCGTTATTGGTACAATGCCACAAGTAGAAGGGCTGGCTATTATTTTAGCTTTTAGTTAATAAGTATTGTCAATATAAATGTAACTTTGTTTTAGTAAATTAGAAGGCCAACTGCTTGTAAGGCTCAGTGTAGTTTGCATAAACAAGTGGCATGTAGCTGGAAGTTAGTGTTGTTCAACCGGAACATACACTCTGAGACAGAGTTTTATCATTAATTACAAGCAATTTCGTGTTTTGTTATATTGTACGGTAATTTTTTTTGATATATGGATTCCATCCAGATATTTTAATTTATAGATAAGAAGCAAATTTCATGCCGTAAAATCAAGTGGCGATTTTTGCTTTAGAATGGCCTGCTTGAACGGCGCTGTACCGAGGCCATTAATCCGCGAGAAGCCGAGGAACCGTTTGCGATTGATGACCAGAGACATTTTTGCGATAATTAGGAAATATTATATTGATTAAGACATAGACGGTACATAAATTTATATATTAACCAGCTTTCGGTCTGCGATTAACATATGTATGTCTATGTAAATGTGGTAATTAGAAGTCATTCAAAGTGGAAATGCAGCCAGCGTTATTGGTACAATGCCACAAGTAGAAGGGCTGGCTATTATTTTAGCTTTTAGTTAATAAGTATTGTCAATATAAATGTAACTTTGTTTTAGTAAATTAGAAGACTAAATCTCGTACCAATGAGTTTTAAAAAACCTATGTACGAAATATATCGTTGGCTTGTACATAAAGAAGTCGCCTTCTTGGGCTCACCACCTGTCACGTTGTTCCGAAAATATTTTCGGTGGAAGGTGGGTCAATAGGAATTTATTGTCTAGACTAGACCTCTATTACTAAGACTTAATTGTCTAGTCTAGACAACTAAGTCCCTTTGACCCTCCTTACACCGAAGATATTTTCGAGTGAACGTGACATGTGGTGAGCCCGTCGCCGGCTAAAGGATTGGTTTAAATATAAAAGTAAGAGTTATTCTTAAATAAAGTTAAAGGTACGATGTACCTAATTATTTAAAGTAATACACGAAGTTGCTTTAAATTGTAGTAGTTACATTACCCTTGGGGACAGTTTCCGAGATAAGAGAATCTTAAGTTCGCCTATTTTATAATTATACTAATTTTCTCTTAGTTTTCGTTTGTTACGCCAAGAAAAACAAAAACAAACTACAACTATTTCTTTTTTCGATTGTGATATGTGACGACCGTGTATTCTAGTTGGTAGAGATCCGCAAACTGGCTGTAACATGGCTAAACCATGGATTTGATTTAGTTTTAAAATCTGACTAAACGATAAGGGAAAGAGAATCCCAATTACTTCCTCTCTATTCCTCAAATTTTTAGTGGAAAAAATTGTGTGACGGTAAGTTCCACCAGCATTGTAACACTTTGCGATATGTTATCTATGCCTATCCCGTCGGGGACTTCTTCAATAGTATTTAATTATTTGGTTTATTATTTTTTTTCCTTAAACTTCCCGAATAAAGATATCATAACATAGAGAGAACTATATCATAAAAATATCCTATAAAAATGGCAATTTAAGAAACCTGCAGAGAAATTATTTAATTCAAATATACAAACTTTAATTTTTTTAATATTAACAATCTTAATTGACATGCGAACAATGATGTACACATAATTTGTTAAAAAACATTGAAAAAAAGGCATCAGAAAAAATATGACATGGAAAAGGAAACAATTGCTCACATGTCATTTCCCGTGTCGGAATTCTCGTAAGCGCCGAGTTGTTCGTCGATAATCATTAGGCAGTCGAGTGTGAGAGATAACTTTGCTGTCCATTTCTCGCAATCAACTTTTTCTTATTTCCGGGTCGCATTCTTAGAATGTCAACTACAATTGTGATCGTAGCGAAAAATGATTACGAATTGTTTTTTTTTTTGTATAGAATAGGGAGGCAAACGAGCAGGTGGCTCACGTGATGGTAAGTGATTACCACCGTCCATGAACACCTGCAATACCAGAGGCATAGCAGATTCCGGCCTTTCGTGGAGTACAATAATATAAAAATAAATTATGATTTTAGATAAATGGTCTGTTGTTTGCTGACAATTTCAATACACAGTAGTGAGATTTATTTCTTTATCATAGCTTTGATATCCTTTAATTAAGTATATTTCGGTGTCTGTTTTCAACACAGGATTTCATAGTCTTGCCAGGTCAGAGGTACTGGGTTTGATTTCCAAACGAGTCAATGCAGAAAACTATTTTTTCGATTGTGATATGTGACGACCGTGTATTCTAGTTGGTAGAGATCCGCAAACTGGCTGTAACATGGCTAATCCATGGATTTGATTTAGTTTTAAAATCTGACTAAACGATAAGGGAAAGAGAATCCCAATTACTTCCTCTCTATTCCTCAAATTTTTAGTGGAAAAAATTGTGTGACGGTAAGTTCCACCAGCATTGTAACACTTTGCGATATGTTATCTATGCCTATCCCGTCGGGGACTTCTTCAATAGTATTTAATTATTTGGTTTATTATTTTTTTTCCTTAAACTTCCCGAATAAAGATATCATAACATAGAGAGAACTATATCATAAAAATATCCTATAAAAATGGCAATTTAAGAAACCTGCAGAGAAATTATTTAATTCAAATATACAAACTTTAATTTTTTTAATATTAACAATCTTAATTGACATGCGAACAATGATGTACACATAATTTGTTAAAAAACATTGAAAAAAGGCATCAGAAAAAATATGACATGGAAAAGGAAACAATTGCTCACATGTCATTTCCCGTGTCGGAATTCTCGTAAGCGCCGAGTTGTTCGTCGATAATCATTAGGCAGTCGAGTGTGAGAGATAACTTTGCTGTCCATTTCTCGCAATCAACTTTTTCTTATTTCCGGGTCGCATTCTTAGAATGTCAACTACAATTGTGATCGTAGCGAAAAATGATTACGAATTGTTTTTTTTTTGTATAGAATAGGGAGGCAAACGAGCAGGTGGCTCACGTGATGGTAAGTGATTACCACCGTCCATGAACACCTGCAATACCAGAGGCATAGCTGATTCCGGCCTTTCGTGGAGTACAATGTGAAATATAAAATATATTATGATTTTAGATAAATGGTCTGTTGTTTGCTGACAATTTCAATACACAGTAGTGAGATTTATTTCTTTATCATAGCTTTGATATCCTTTAATTAAGTATATTTCGGTGTCTGTTTTCAACACAGGATTTCATAGTCTTGCCAGGTCAGAGGTACTGGGTTTGATTTCCAAACGAGTCAATGCAGAAAATTAATTTTTCAGTGTGATTTCGGGTCTGGGTGTTTGTGGTATCCCAGTTGATTTCGATTAGAAAACACTAGTGCTTAAGGTACTTACTTTGGAATCAGAGTTATCAGAGTGTAAGACTACATTGCCTGATTCCAAAGTAAGTATTTTTATTTTTTTTCTTAAACTTTCCGAATAAAGATATCATAACATAAAGAGAACTATATCATAAAATATTCTTACTTACTTTGGAATCAGAGCAATGTATGTGGTGCTATCCCTTTCCATGAATGTATTTATTATTTTCTAAAGAAAAATAAATATACTTTCACAATTATAATATAAGTATGATACTAAATGCACCTTTGTTTTGATGGAGATTAGTTGTGTTAAATTATACTTGTAGTTAGGAAAATTTATGAACAGGAATGAAGAGGTAATTGCTAACTTGATTGAGTAATATAACGCGTATTTAGGTACGAGTTAAACAGTTAAGAGATACCCGGCGATGGATACTAGAAAACCAATTATCCGTACAGGAGGTCGTTTCTGTTTACGGGATTTAAAAGGGATTATATTCTCTCAGCTTTGCAGAAATTAAACTTTATCTGATAAAAAAATAGGATTACATTAACCGAAGTAAGTATTAATATTAATTATATTATTATTCAAATAGAAAGCCGAGCAGTGGTTGGGTGATCGGAATTTGAGTCAAGAGGGTCTTCGAGCCCCAGGTCGAACTCTCGTACCTATAGTTTTTCAAAATCTATGTACGATTTATATCGTTATGTGATGCGTATTGTAAATTTTTAAGACAACATGACCAGGTGGTGAGCCCGTTTCTGTCTTTATGTCCAAGCCAACGATATAAAACGTACAAAAAACCCATAGGTACGAGCTCGCCACCTCAATATTCAACTCGGGTCTCTTGACTCGAATTCCGGTCACCCAACCACTCGACTACCGTGGTTTCATTTATAAAATTTTAATTTATTTAATTTATTCTCAACTGCAAAGTTTCGCATTACTAGTGTTAGCTACAGGGGCACTTCAAAGCACTGAGAGCTATACATAATTTAAGTACCGCATGAGGTTACTTGACTGTGCGATCATTTAACAGTTAATTTCTATCTCGATAATTTAATAAAATAAAAATATTATTTTCAAATGAATAACAAATATAAAAAATCAAATGCTTCGGAAGAGACAGCGTTGATACAGTAAAGCAGAGATCGTTGGTTCGAATCCCGCCCGTTTCGGTCAGTCTATTAATATTTCATCATATAATAACAAAAAGTGAAAAAGTTGACGTTTACTGAAAAATGTCACTATATTAATCAACTACCAAATTATCATAAATTTATTTTGAGAGGGTACTGTACTGGACAGTTGAGTCCGTAATCTATAACGATTATCTGGCTACTGAATTCTGTTGTTGACCTGTAGAACGTTGGTCTTTTTAACAAAGTAAAAGTAAAATATATGTATATATCTCTTGCAATCAACTTCACACTTATTCGTGCATATTAATAAATAGAGGAATACGTATATGAAGAATTTAAATGAACCTGATGTCTGGCCATAAAAAAAATCTACATTTTCTCGGGTCAGGATGTTTGTGGAACCTGCGTTGCTTCCAATTTCATAGCACAAATGCTTCTGCTGCTTACTTATATCAAAGCAATGTGTTAATATAATATATATTGCGAATGCATTAATATGTGCATGTATTGGTGCAAGTAAAAACATTAAATCACGTATTCCTCCACGCAGAAATCTGTATCAGGAAGTCAACATAATTTGATTTTTATTATTACATTAAAGTATAGTAAATAAACAAAGTATAGTAATTATAACGTTACTTATTCACCAAAAAAAAAGCCTATAAAATTGTATCATTCATCGCATTGGCATCGCCCTTTAAATTGAAATTGTTTAATGTCCTATGCTCCTAACTCCTATCCAATCTGCGAACGTTTTGAAATCAATTTCAGTAAAATAGAATCGTGTAATTCTTTTGTTTCTTTCAGGCGATAATTCTAAGAAATATTCGCACAATTGGCTGTACAAGATTGTATTATTTATTTTTCTACAACGAGAACAAAAAAGGTTTTATCCAAAACAAATTGTTTATAATATTGTAAAGCATGTTAGCCGAGTGGTCAAGTGATTGGAATTCGAGTCAATGGGACCCGAATTCGATCCTCAGGTGGTAGAAAGGAGGTAAAACCCATTGGATGGTTCCAATGGGTTTTTTCAAAACTTATATCCTATTAACCAGAAGATTATCTGTGCTTTTGTGGATCTCGAGAAAGTATTTGATAAGGTTGTAAGGAAGAAAATGTGGGAACTGTTGCCGGGGTATGGTGTGGATGCTCGATTGCTAAGGGCTGTACAGTCACTTTACTGCGACTGTAAAGCGTGTGTGCGGGTAGGGAATGACCTGTCACTCATGTTTAGCGTCCAATCGGGCGTAAAACAGGGTTGTGTCATGTCTTCCTGGCTGTTCATACTGTATCTCGACAGCTGTTTACAGAAGCTGAAAGATAGTTGTTTGGGTGTGAAATTGGGTGACATTAAAGTAAATTGTCTGCTGTATGCTGATGATGCAGTGCTTATTGCACCATCAGAGGCAGAACTGCAGACATTAGTCACGTGTATGAAAGAATAATGTGAAATTAAAGGTCTCCGTTTGAATGCTAATAAAACTAAGGTTCTGGTATTTGAAAGGGACGAAGAAAGAACGAAGTGTAAAATATGGGTAAATCAGAAATGTCTAGAACAGGTGAATGAAATTGTATACTTGGGGAGTGCGTTTAGCCGGGATGGAAGATGTGATTTAGATATGGACAGGCGTGTCGCTGCCGGGAACAAAGTCAAAGGTGTCTTGACTGCGTTAATCAAAAGGCAAGGCGTAGTGAAAAGTGCACGCCTTGCAATACATGACGCAGTGCTGGTACCGACTTTGTTATATGACAGCGAAACCTGGGTATGCCAGAAGAAGCATAAAAGCAGGTTGAATGCAGTGGAGATGCGATCTCTTAGTAAAATGTGCGGCTTTACCATAGCCGACCGAAAGCGAAACGAAGAGGTTCGCAATATAGCAGGTTTGAAAGATGACCTTGTCACAAAAATTGATAAGGGCGTGCTTCGATGGTTTGGGCACGTTGAGCGAATGAGTGAAGACCGAATGGTGAAGAAAATATATAGTGCGAAAGTTAACATTAAAAGGTGTCGAGGTAGGCCGAGACTAACTTTTGAAGACCATGTGAGCAAATTGCTAGAAGAGGGGAGGGTCAAGAGTACTCGGATACCTCGATGTGCATGTATGAAGAAGATAATGAATCTGAAAGAAGCGAAAGAGGTATGTAGGGATCGTAACACTTGGCGATCTGTTCTCTCTGGCTACCCCGTCAGGGATTGTGCGTGAAGATAAGTAAGTAAGTAAAGTAAGTATATCCGATTTATATAGTTGGTTTACCCAACGCTATAAATCGGATATTAGATTATTGTTATTAGACGGGGACAGGTTCACTTCCAGTCACGTAGTCTCAACGAATGTCTTCGGTGAGGGGTGGGTCGAAAGGACTGTTTGCTTGCCCCTCGTTTACCCCAGTATTGGGAAAGGTGTGAAAAATTAAGAAATGGAGTGATTTACCAAGTTATTTTAAGATTACGTACTTATCACTTTTCAGGTAATTATTCAGGTAATTATACAATTTGCCCCTCAAAAGTGTATTCATATTTCGTTTCGTCAATTTCGTCTATTCACGTCACATCAGGGTCACAGAAATTGGTATGTACCAAATTCCAACCGAATCTACTAGATGATCTAATAGATTCGGAGAATTTACTGTCACGGACGCACAAACAGTGACAAACAAACCTTTGATCCCATAAGAGTAAACAATTTTTTTTATTAGTGATGAGCACGTTGTCATCTTAGTGACCAAGCCAATGAACTAATACACACATTTCTTTTATATATTATTATTATTATCATTACAGCCTGTCTAAAGTAGTAGACTTTAGATATAACAGCTAACATAGGTAAATTTAAGCCTCACCCAAAAATTGCCTTATGACGATATCTATTTAAATTTGAATATAATAAAATATAAACGGTGACAAACGATTTTTTTTATTATGTACAATGTGAAAAATCGTGTTAGCATGATAGTCTGAACTCGAGCCTGGAGACCTGAGTGGGATTCAACGGAGGAAGGCTCGTAACAATTTACGAAATTTATGTAAGGTTGGTGTCGGTAGATGCTAAGATGGCGACGGACTCACAACTTGTAACGTTGTCCCAAGCAAGCTCTATTTTTATTGCAATCATGGAATGGCGAAATTTATTAAATAAATAATCTAACAGTGAAATTTCAAATGCGAACAAGTCATGATAGCCGAGTGGTTAGGCGGTCGGAATTTCGAGTCAAGAGAGTTCGATCCCCAGGTGGCAGGCTCGTACCAAGGGGTTTTTATCAAAAACTTATGTACGAATTATATCGTTGGCTTGGACATAAAGACGGCGACGGGCTCACCACCTGTCACGTTGTACGAAAATATCTTCGGTGGAAGGTGGGTCGAAGGGACTTAATTGTCTAGACCTGACCTCCGTCTACCCCAGTACTGGAAGAAGGAATTGCGTGAAGATACTTTTAAATAAATAATAAATTAATTATTTATTTAACAGTGATATTTTGTTTTAAGATAGTTTTGTTGTTAGGTTGTGACAGAAAATATTGTGAAAATGTTTAGAAAATTATCGGCATTATAAGGCATTCACTATATATGATCTTTTACAAATCGTTAAACGTATGAGAAAATGAGGATGAAATAAATTTCCGATCGACTAATAATTCGCACTTGCCGACGGTTCATTTTATTAGATTTAGGACGAATATCAGCTTTTTCTCATAGATATTTTCAGCTATTCAGTTTTCTGTGGTCATCAACCACTTTTTTGTTTCTTAAACAAAACCAGTGCTTCTTTTATTCTCTTCTCGTCATTCCGTGATCAAGAAAAGATTTATTTCAAGATTATTAGGCATACGAAAAAATAATATTTAGTCAATATTTATCTTACATATTACATAACATAAAATATGTCAAAAATGAATAAGAAGAAGTTAAATTCCAGAATAGGAAAATACTTATTCGATGAATTGTATACTTACATAACCATAACACTTCCATAGTCATCGCGTCGCAGCAGCGCATACCTCACTACTTAGCCGGTGCACTCCGTCAGCAATTTACTTAACATTTTTTAAGGTATGTTGCCGAGACGATAATATGACCTTGTATCGACGGCCATTACCATTTTCACTCCACCCTTAGGCGTCTTTTTACAAGTACCCATTACAGAACAGTATTAGTGTGTTACCACGATCTTATACAGCGTTTTATAATTACAAAAAATAAAATAAAATAAATTAATATCTTCACGCAATTCCCTATACAGGGGTAGACAGAGGTCTATTCTAGACAATTAAGTCCCTTCGACCCACCTTCCACCTACTACACCAACCTACCACCACCACCTACACGTATTTATTTTAGTATTGTAATTTAGATCATCATATTTTTTAATACTCTCTACAAACTCAACACATTAAAAATAAAATGATTTTTTACGGATTTTATCGCGTTTTCATTTTATTTTTAAAACCACTTAACTTCCCGACGTTACGGGGGCTTACAAAATCCGTGGTCACGGGGTGAGGTCTTGAACGTCTTGAACTTTTATATATTAATTTGTATCCTATTTACGCAGAAAGCGCTTACTGTGTTTTGAGGTCATGCAGTGGTTGGTATGCTTGATCTTGGACTTAATTTTATTTAAAACTGGATCCCAAGCAGGTAGTAGCCAACTATCTGCGTCGCGTCAGTAAAAAAATAATCTTCACGCCATTTCCAATAAAGGGGTATACAGAGGACTGGACAGTTAAGTCCTTTCGAGCCACCTTCCACCGAAGACATTTTCTTGAGACAACGTGACAGGCGGTGAGACCGTCGCCGTCTTTATGACCAAGCCAACGATATAAATAGTACGTAAGTTTTTTTTAAAAAATCCAATGGTACGAGTCTTGGCGATCGAACTCGGGTCTCTTGACACGAACTCCGATCACCCAACCATTCCACTATCGTGTCTAATAATGAGACTAAAATAATGGTAAATCATAATAATATAATTTATAGTACACCAAATTAGAAAAAAAAATTAAAACCATGTGTAAAAATTGGATAGCAAAAAGCAACCTATAAATACCACATATTGTAGAATTTTAACTAATACTTGTGAGACTTGGAAGCTCGGAAGCAGGAGTTCGAATTCCGTCGGTGTCCGTTGATTTTTCAATTTATTATAGCAAAAATTTTACAAAACAAAAAAATACTCTATTTTTTATCACAGAGATTAAAACAATTAAAGAACATGAATTGCGGCTCTTGGAGAATATTGTCCTTTATGTAGGAGTAAAACGAAACTACCTCGTGTGCAGATAATTGGCTCGCTATTTTCCTAGTATCGTGTACTGTGGCTTTTCTTTTATTATTTGTCTTAGAGAACAGGGATTTTTATCGTACGTGAAGAAACAAGACTGTAATCTTTTTGATAATGAATGATAATATCATGTTAGATAATTTGACAGTATACGATATAAATAGTAATATATAATACGATATAAATAGTACTATTGGGTTTTTAATAGCATTTTTAAGGTCTCTTATGACACCCACAGGTAGAGAGGTGGGGTAGGAGAGGGGATATTATTGTATATTATATTCTTTGCGCTGCCAATCACATTATTTGTTATATACACCGTATTGATAAAAAGATAATGCTAACTAGTAGGAATAATTATTGACTGGCCCTAATAGAGTCATTTGACTAATAGTCAACGATGCCTAATTATTCCTAGTTATTTTACTTCTTATGGTGCAGGTTTTGTTATATTTTTTTTTGTTACAGGTTTTATTGGTTTACACCAAAAACTTGTATGCATATAAATGTTTTATAGGAAATTTAAGGTCCAATGGCAATATTGAAACAAAATAATTAAAATTATTTCTTCTATGTTGTTCCTGTTGGATTTTCACAGTGTGACGTTTCATGTGCATCTTAAAGTAGGTAAAGTTCTTAAAATAAGAGAAAATTTTGTCCTATTTTGCTAATCAATGATTAACAAATTATCTATACATATAAATAAAATTGGCCTGTCTGTAATATAAAAATAACCGTTTTTTACTACATGTAAATATATACGGTACATACACCAAAATAACATTTTTTTACAATTTTTGTCTGTCTGTCTGCCTGTCTATCTGTATGTTTGTCTGTCTATCTGTCTGTTTGTTCCGGCTAATCTCTGAAACGGCCGATTTTAACAGGACTTTCACTGACAGATAACAGATGTATTTCTGACTATAAGAAGGTAACATAGGCAACTTTTATTTTAGAAACATAATTAGGGTTCCGCGTTAAGTGTTTATTTATTTATATTTATATTCTTTATTGCACACCCAAAAAAAAAGGAAAACATTAATAATAAAATACGCATGTTATTAAAGTGAGCAATGGGCGGTCTTATTGCTGACAGCAATATCTTCCAGATAACCGATGGATGGACAGAGTTGAAAGAAGAGTGAAAGAAAAAGAGGGTGTGTTGGCGTACTAAAGACTTTAGTAATATTCATGATAGAGTATATATATATATACATATACATATATATATATATATATATATATATATATATATATATATATATATATATATATATATATATATATATATATATATATATATATATATATATATACATACAAACACACATATACATATTAAATATAACACAATGATAGATACTATGAATATTTTACACAAATACGTAAAATGTTTCTGTATATAATAATATAAACATATATAAGAAATAACTGTATATAATATATAATTTCTGCATAAAATAGTATACTAAAAGAATAAATAAATAATAACATATATATTACTATTTATAACGGCTGATGAAGAGGCAATGATGCGCTTTACAAAGCAAAATAATTATCCTTCACAAGTTTTTTAAATGCAGCAAGGCTTTGCGCTCGTTTGACTTCCAAAGGAAGCGCGTTCCATAACCTGACAGCTTGAACAGTGAAGGATTTATCCATGAAGATACTCTTATGAAGCGGTGTCTTCAACTTTAAACTATCTGATGATCTCAAGTTCCGCGAATGAGTGTCATGAAGAAATTCAAAGCGGTTTTTCAGGTAAGAAGGAGAAAGTGGGTTGAAGAGAATGTTACAGAGAAGATACAGTATGTGAGCATTCCGATGAAGACGAATAGGCAGCCACTTGAGCTTTGTACGATAAAGAGAAATATGGTCATATTTTCGTAAACCGTATACAAATCTCATGCAAAAATTTTGAATTAGCTCAAGTTTATCAAGTTGGGCTTCAGTGAGATCAAGATAGCTAACGACAGCATAGTCGAATATAGGGAAAAGAAGGGATTTAGCGAGCACAATCTTGGTGGCTATTGGAAGAAAGTTACGTTATCTTCGCAAAGAAGCGGCAGCTGCATAAACTTTGCGACTTACGACTTGTAAGTGATAATCCCACGACATGGTATTGTCCATGTGTTCTTAACAAGTTCTTAACAGTGTTACTGATAGGGATGACAGTTCCATCAAAAATAATTGGCGGAAGGCACTCTATGTGGGCCTTTGCTACCATTCGCGAGCTACCGATGATAATAACTTGCGTTTTAAGTTGATTGACGCAAAGACCGTATGCTTTACTCCACTTAAGTATGAGCCCTAAGTCAGCGTTAATGGTATTAACAGCTTTTGGCAGATCATCGAGAAAACCTTTTGTATATATTTGCAAATCATCTGCATAAAGGTGGTAGGAGGAATTTAATTTAGTAGAAACAGAATTTATAAAAACAGCAAAAAGTAAAGGAGATAAAACGCCTCCCTGCGGTACACCAGCATATAGATTGCACCAAGATGAGAAGGAATCACCAATGCGTATACGTTGTTGGCGACCAGACAGGTAACTCTGAAACCAACCAATCACTATTGGAGATACGTTAAGAGAGCGTATTACACCGAGTAGGATATCATGATCAACACTATTGAATGCGTTACTGAAGTCTAATAAGGAAAGAACAGTAAGTTCACCATATTCCATTGCCAATGCTGTAGTAGTACTATGTCCAGATCGGAATCCTGATTGTAAAGGATTTAGGAGCACATTTGTAGATAGAAAACTATTGAACTGGAGAAAAACGAGTCGTTCAAGAACTTTAGATAAAAGAGGTAATATAGATATAGGACGATAGTCAGAAAATGTGGCTGGATTGGATTTCTTAGGAATAGGAACGACTTCAGCATTTTTCCAAGACGATGGAAAACTACCGGTAGAGATAGAAAAGGTAAGGACATGACAGATAATAGGAAGAATAATATCAAGTATAGGAACAATCATGTTACGACTGACACAGTCACTTCCTACTGCATTGCAAGTAATAGATAAGACACTCTTCTCAACGTCACGTACAGTGAATGGTTTTAAAACAAAAGGAGAGTAAATGGGAGTTTGAATAGATGAAAGATCTGCTAGCGTAATAGCTTTAACTGCGTTGTCTAGTAATGTTGAAGAAGAAAAATATTGATTAAGTAGATTAGTGTTTAAATCGTATGACATTGAAGTATTTTTAGATTTCCCAACCCCCAGTGATCTAAGAAATTTCCAGATCTTTGCAGTGTCACTATCTTCCACCGATTTATGAATGTGTAGGCGTTGAGCATCTCTACACACCTTATTGCAGTGATTGCGAATACGAGTATACTTTTCTTTATTATGACTATTTGGTTTGCGCTTGTATTTCGCCTTAGCTATTGCTTTTTTGTTGATTATTGATCTGATATCTTCAGTTAGCCAAGGCGAAGAGCGATGTTTGATTTTAACTGGTCGTACAGGCGCATGGGTGTCGAAAAGATTTATGAGACCAGTCGTAAATAAAAAAACTTTGTCATCTATATTATCCGCGTTGGCAATATTAGACCAATCCCATAGCGAAGCATCTGTTCGCAGACCTTTTATATCCATGCTGCCAAAGTTGCGCTGTAGCAGAATATTCGACTTTGCTTTAGGAGATCGGGTTTTGTAAGAAAGAAAAATTAGGTCGTGATACGAAAAAGCATCGGCTGCATATTGACCGTGCTTCGTAACGAAATCACAGGAGGAGACAGTAATGAGGTCAAGGAGAGGAGGTGTTGAGTTTGGAAAACAATGCGCAGCATTAAGTGAAAGAAGAGATAGATTATTAGAATTCAGGATAGATTGAAGTTTAGATGACCTATGATCCTGCTTCAGGGTGCAGGTATTAAAGTCACCCATGATAATAGTATGTGAATAGGAAGGAATGTGGTTTTCAAGGATATTTTGGAATGAGTTGAAGAAGTCAATGCACATGGATGGACAATAATACACGCCGACAAGAACTTTTGTGTGAGATAGTTTTACCTCGATAAAAAGATGCTCACCAGCGTTAGGCGGCGGTGGTTGTGCTGACATATCAACAACAGTGTAAGGAATATGTGATCGCAGATAAATGGCAACACCTCCACCACCACCAAAAGAGCGATCGTTTCTAATTAGTTGGAAACCAGGAAGCGAGTAACATGTAGAAGGAAGACACGGCTTGAGCCACGATTCAGAAACAAGAATAGCGTGTATGTTGTTACTAGTGAAATTCGTCAGCATATCGGGGAAATGGGCCGGAATGCTCTGAGCATTAATGTGAACTACCTTAAAGTTCTTAGGGACATCAGAAAATTGCGAAACTAGAAATTCAGATACAGGGGGAGTAATAATATAGCAGTCTCTATCATTGTCGTCAGAAAGAAAACTGCTCTCATCTGCAGAGAAAAAAGATATCACTATTTCCAGTCGTATTATTACTAGCCATTATAAGTATATATATATATATATATATATATATATATATATATATATATATATATAAGAATGTTTAAATAATATTAATATATATACAAAAAAAATATACAAACAAAAATTAAAAAAAAACCTATCAAACAATCATGTCCACCCACCAATCGAGTGTTATGACAGGTACATATATAAAAACAGACAAAATTCCAAGATCAACTAAAAAAAAATTAAAAACTACACAATTTTAGACTTAAAGGTATACACTACACAATAGCATAAACAATTTAGATAACATTTACAAAAAAAGCATATAATTCTGTCGATCATAGATCAATGTGTTAAGTTCTTATTCTATGATTTGTAAACATAAGTAGGAAGGTAGATCAAATAAATCTATAGTATCAACAAAAAATATATATAAATGTGAAGGTAGTACACTACACAATTATGACAGTTGCAGAGAGAATTTAACCTCATCTTTCTACTCTGATGTTTACCATAATTTGCTTTTGTTTATTTATTACATAAATAAAACATAGTAATTCACATTGTTGATTTAAGAAGTTTTACATGCAATTGAATGTTAATTTGTAACAGTTAAAGTGTAAGTGTTAAGAAAGGTTAATATTAAGAAAACACATTGTTTATAAACAATCTTAATTCAATATGGTTACCATAACCCTAAGAGAAGGCATGATTAATTAATTCCGAAAGATTAGAACATAGGTAGGGCACAGCAGACTTGTACATAGTTATAGTTAAAGTGATTAGGCGTTTAGAAACCATATGAATGAGTTCGAGGCGAAATTTTAAATTACATTTTTAATACGACAACATAAAATAATAAGAACCCTAAATATTTTTGAAAACATGCACAATCATTTTTTAACCGTGGCACCTTGTTTAGCTTTCGTTGGCACAGGCTGCTTCGCTTCAATTACTGCAGTTGACATTTTTGGGGAATCTGTAATCTTATGTACTTCACTTATTGTAAACACACGATGTCGGGACCCGTCCGGTGTAATAATCCGGTGTAAATATGTCGCTGGGTGAACAGTCACTAATCTTAAGTTGATCACTAATTTCCTTTCATAACCTCCAAAGTTAAGTCTTCCTTCAAAACTTCCGGCACCCCATGAAACAGCAACATTTCCCGGTGGCTACGCATCTCCATATGGTCAATATTACGGGCCAGCAACTCCATTTGTTGTTGCAGACTGCCCAAAGCTTGAACCACAAACTTTTTGAAAGAACTAAATTCAGCAGCTAGTGATGCTATACTAGCCGGTGGTTGAGGAGATTTACGTAGCTCCTCTTCGAAGCTCGTCATCCTTTTATTGAACACCTCCATGAGATCTGTTACGCTGTCCCTTATTGAAGACTCCATTGGTGAATTTCTTAATGAAAGTGTAGTAGAGGTGCTTATGGTAAACTTTGTGCACAGTGAATAATAACTGATCTAAATTCAGGAAAACACTCGTCGATGGGTGGGTTTAGTTATTCATAAGATTTACACATGGATATTATATAAATTTTTTTTTTTTTTTTGTTTTTTTTTTCCTGTGTGGGTAGTAGCAACATAAACACGTAAAAAGTTCGTTCGTTATAATTATTGGATTAAATTTGATTTTTTTCAATATATGTGTACAATTTATGAGTTAATTTAGCTGTTAAACCCACCTGCATTCACTGGTAATAACTTCTCCACTTCACAACCACAATTAAGAAATTTACATTCAAGCAATAACAGTCAAAATGGATATGCAACTTGTCAACAATATTGATAAACTGAGAAACTTTTGGCACACGTATGCATGAATACGAAGAAAAGCTACAAAACTTGCTACCGGTGCTGGTTCCATACACCCTGACATCTCATCACTATCTCGAGAGTTTTCCGATTTCAAACTCTTTGTTTGCAAACTCTGTCAACTATGAAGATGCAAATTGAACTTCTTACCCAAGGTTTAGACAGACATGAGACTGCTATGAGGAGGAAAGTGCTTCTTCTTCATGGATTACTGAGAAACCTGGCGAGAAAATACATGATGTAGTCCTTAAAGTGATAACTACCCAGTTGAAGTTATCCGAAGTTACTCAAGATCATTTATATGTATGTCATCGGCTAGGATCTTCTCAAAACAAAACTCGACCTGTTCTTAAAGATTTTCCACCATGGAGCACAGACATCTCATTTGGGACAATAAAATTGCTTTAAAAGGCACTGTATCACAGTTTCCGAATTCTTAACGAAATCCAGGCCCCGGACTTTACTGCTGCTCGTAGTCACTTCGGTGTGAAACAGTGCTGGACAGTTGAGGGAAAAATAACTATAATTCTCCCGGATAAGACGAGGCGGAAAATTGAATTTATGGATGAACTGAACAAGCTATTACACAGTTTCCGTCCAGTTCAGAGAATGAGTCTTCATCTACTTCTGCTAAGACGACAAATGCACCAAAAAGGCTCGTAAGCGCAATTAAATGTAATTTTTTTTTTTTTCTTTTTATTATTTTATGTTTGTGTATTTATATATATATATATATATATATGTATATATATATATATGTATATATATATATATATATATATATGTATATATATATATATGTATATATATATATGTATATATATATATATATGTATATATATATATGTATATATATATATGTATATATATATATATATGTATATATATATATATATATATGTATATATATATATGTATATATATATATGTATATATATATATGTATATATATATATATATATGTATATATATATATATATATATATGTATATATATATATATATATATATATATGTATATATATATATATATATGTATATATATATATGTATATATATATATATGTATATATATATATGTATATATATATATGTATATATATATATGTATATATATATATGTATATATATATATGTATATATATATATGTATATATATATATGTATATATATATATATATATGTATATATATATATATATGTATATATATATATGTATATATATATATATGTATATATATATATGTATATATATATATGTATATATATATATATGTATATATATATATATATGTATATATATATATGTATATATATATATATATATATATGTATATATATATATATGTATATATATATATGTATATATATATATATATATATATATGTATATATATATATGTATATATATATATGTATATATATATATATATATGTATATATATATATATGTATATATATATATATATATGTATATATATATATGTATATATATATATGTATATATATATATGTATATATATATATGTATATATATATATGTATATATATATATATGTATATATATATATATGTATATATATATATGTATATATATATATATGTATATATATATATGTATATATATATATATATGTATATATATATATATGTATATATATATATATATATGTATATATATATATATATGTATATATATATATATATATGTATATATATATATGTATATATATATATATGTATATATATATATGTATATATATATATGTATATATATATATATGTATATATATATATGTATATATATATATATATATATGTATATATATATATGTATATATATATATATATATATATATATATATATGTATATATATATATGTATATATATATATGTATATATATATATGTATATATATATATGTATATATATATATGTATATATATATATATGTATATATATATATGTATATATATATATGTATATATATATATGTATATATATATATATGTATATATATATATATGTATATATATATATATATGTATATATATATATATATATATATATATGTATATATATATATGTATATATATATATGTATATATATATATATATATGTATATATATATATGTATATATATATATGTATATATATATATATGTATATATATATATATGTATATATATATATATGTATATATATATATATGTATATATATATATGTATATATATATATATATATGTATATATATATATATATATATATGTATATATATATATATGTATATATATATATGTATATATATATATGTATATATATATATGTATATATATATATGTATATATATATATATATATATGTATATATATATATGTATATATATATATATATATATATATGTATATATATATATATGTATATATATATATGTATATATATATATATATATATATGTATATATATATATATATATATATATATATGTATATATATATATATATATATGTATATATATATATATATGTATATATAATAATATATATATACAAAAAAATATACAAACAAAAATTAAAAAAAAAACCTATCAAACAATCATGTCCACTCACCAATCGAGTGTTATGACAAGTACATATATAAAAACAGACAAAATTCCAAGATCAACTAAAAAAAAATTAAAAACTACACAATTTTAGACTTAAAGGTATACACTACACAATAGCATAAACAATTTAGATAACATTTACAAAAAAAGCATATAATTCTGTCGATCATAGATCAATGTGTTAAGTTCTTATTCTATGATTTGTAAACATAAGTAGGAAGGTAGATCAAATAAATCTATACTATCAACAAAAAATATATATAAATGTGAAGGTAGTACACTACACAATTATGACAGTTGCAGAAAGAATTTAACCTCATCTTTCTACTCTGGTGTTTACCATAATTTGCTTTTGTTTATTTATTACATAAATAAAACATAGTAATTCACATTGTTGATTTAAGAAGTTTTACATGCAATTGAATGTTAATTTGTAACAGCTAAAGTGTAAGTGTTAAGAAAGGTTGGGCTATTAAGAAAACACATTGTTTATAAACAATCTTAATTCAATATGGTTACCATAACCCCAAGAGAAGGCATGATTAATTAATTCCGAAAGATTAGAACATAGGTAGGGCACAGCAGACTTATACATAGTAATAGTTAAAGTGATTAGGCGTTTAGAAACCATATGAATGAGTTCGAGGCGAAATTTTAAATTACATTTTTAATACGACAACATAAAATAATAAGAACTCCTAAATATTTTTGAAAACATGCACAATCATTTTTAACCGTGGCACCTTGTTTAGCTTTCGTTGGCACAGGCTGCTTTACCAATTACTGCAGTTGACATTTTGGGGAATCTGTAATCTTATGTACTTCACTTATTGTAAACACACGATGTCGGGACCCGTCCGGTGTAATAATCCGGTGTAAATATGTCGCTGGGTGAACAGTCACTAATCTTAAGTTGATCACTAATTTCCTTCCATAACCTCCAAAGTTAAGTCTTCCTTCAAAACTTCCGGCACCCCATGAAACAGCAACATTTCCCGGCGGCTACGCATCTCCATATGGTCAATATTACGGGCCAGCAACTCCATTTGTTGTTGCAGACTGCCCAAAGCTTGAACCACAAACTTTTTGAAAGAACTAAATTCAGCAGCTAGTGATGCTATACTAGCCGGTGGTTGAGGAGATTTACGTAGCTCCTCTTCGAAGCTCGTCATCCTTTTATTGAACACCTCCATGAGATCTGTTACGCTGTCCCTTATTGAAGACTCCATTGGTGAATTTCTTAATGAAAGTGTAGTAGAGGTGCTTATGGTAAACTTTGTGCACAGTGAATAATAACTGATCTAAATTCAGGAAAACACTCGTCGATGGGTGGGTTTAGTTATTCATAAGATTTACACATGGATATTATATAAAATACACAGAAAACTAAATTATTATTATAATTATAATCGGTACGATTTATATGTGTTGTTTAGCCAACTACCCACCACACGAAAAAAAAGTGGTAGAGCCACGCATCAGCCTTTGTTGTTGCATGAATGGGCCGGCTCGACCGGGGAAGTACCACGACCTCACAGAATACCGGCGTGAAGTAAAAGTCTAACAAACTTCTGCGTTTCGTCTGGTGAGTGCAGGTTACCGGAGGTTTACACCCTCCTCATTCGGAGTGGGGGGCACTTTGTCGGCAACGCATCTGCTATACCTCTGCTATTGCGGGTGTTCATGGGCGGCGGTAATCAATTACCATCACGTGAGCCACCTGCTCGTTTGCCTTCCTTTTCTATAAAAAAAAAACAGTAGGCAAACCCACAGGGGCAGTTGGTATTTAAAAATTATATTATTTTATTAAGTTATATTATAATAATGTATAACTTAATATAATTATACATATATTTTAAATTGTAAAATATTTCTAGGGTACAAAGTACTTGTCCTTCCCAAATTTGGGGAAATGCGTGAATATATTTATTATTTTATTAAAACCGTGTTGTACCATTTTCGTCAATACTGTTTTTAAAATGTGAAACTAAAACGTTACTTTAACGGTATTTTTTACATTTGTCATTGGTCTTTATTGGGAAGTGTCTATAATAAAATGTGATTACGTAAACGTGGCTCTGACCCAAATTAATGTTTACTGCAAATTGAAGTTTTCCATTACTTTGGTCGGTTTATTTTATGTGCGTTCACAGACGCCATGTAGCGTATCATAGTACAAGGATACTAGTACACTATTAATAGAGAGGAAGACATCAGCTGACGGTTTTATGCAACAAAACTTCTTGGTATTGTGGCGACATCTATGTCCCCACATATGAAAGTCGCTAGTGGCATATTTAGGAAACGAATCGACATCCTACATCGCGCTATCGAAGTTCTTACTATTGCACGAAAATATACGACTACCGATAGCGCACACCGTGGAAGGAGACGTCCTTCCAGGTTACGATCACCCGACCTGACGGGTAGTTACCCTTTCCTGCAGCACATCGTCCGCTACAGTATTAAAATATGGTTTAAAAAGTTTCTTGAATATTTGTCGTCTTGCACATTTTAAGTCACTTTGGCAATTAGCCTATAAATAATTTAGTAACATGAATGATATAGTTATAATAGATAAGGTTTTAGTTACATTTTATTATGTAAATAATATAATCTAAAAATATTTCATAGTAAAGCATAAAACTTATGAACTTATTATATTATAAAAGTATTCAACTTTTTTTAATACAATCAAATTGACATTGATACATTCTAAAAATATTGTTCCTAAAACTTATTTACATAAATACTGACTAAGCTGCACAACTTCGCATACGAAATATTTTATATATAAAATTATATATATATATGTATATATATATATATATATATATATATATATATATATATATATATATATATATATATATATATATATATATATATATATATATATAAAAAATATCTTCACGCAATTCCCAATACAGGGTCGACAGAGGTCGAGTCTAGACAATTAAGTCCCTTCGACCCACCTTTCACCGAAGATATTTTCGGGACAACGTGACAGGTGGTGAGCCCGTCGCCGCCTTTATGTCCAAGCCAACGATATTCGTACATAAGTTTTTGAAAACCCATTGGTACGAGCCTACCAACTGGGGATCGAACTCGGGTCTATTGACTCGAAATTCCGACCACCCAACCATTCGGCTATCGTGACTTTTACATATATATATATATATATATATATATATATATGTGTATATATATATATATATATATATATATATATATATATATATATATATATATATATATATATATATATATATATATATATATATATATATAAAATTAGTAAATAAAAACTATGCTTTAAAAAGTTGAATCGTTGTTAAAACTTAAAAGTTGAAACCAGAAGGTTGAATCGTGGTATTTCACCATAGCTAAGATTGCTCTCATATTTCTATTAGGAGCATCATAACCATGGGTAAGTAGATATGATCAAAAAACAAAGGTAAAAACTCGCCATTTTCATTTTTACACCTTTCCAGGATATATTATGACATCAGCAACATAACAGCCGCATCAAAATTTCTACATACATAAGCTACTTTTTTTATCGAAAAGGGAGGCAAAAGAGCAGATGGCTCACGTGATGGTAAGTGATTACTGCCGCCCATGAACACCCGCAATACCAGACGTATAGCAGATGCGTTGCCGGCCTTTGAGAAAGGTATAGGCTCTTTTCTTGAAGGTCCATAGAGTGCCCCCTCCCTTCAGAATTGGGGGAGGGGGGTGTGTGGGCATCCGGTTAACTGCACTCACCAGACGAAACGCGGAAGTTTGTTAAACTTCCGCGTTTCGTCTGTGGTACTTCCCCGGTCGAGCCGGCCCATTCATGCAACAACAAAAGCTGATGCGTGGCTCTACCACTGTTAACTACTGGCATTGGGTCGGGCACATAGCTAGTAGAAGTCTCAACCGTTGGAGAAGAAAGATTTTTGAGTACTGTAAGACCACATAATGAGTACGAGATAACCAATGTAGATGGCACAGGATTCTTCATCTTTTGGTGAGGCTTATGTTCAATTTCAGAGCAGTTTTATTCTATAATTCGTACAACAAAATCGAAATAAAGTTGTTTTTTCATGTAAGCCGAAAATGAAAATGTACCGCAATAACTGTTATGTAATATGCGGGTATATATTTTTGAAATAAATGAGATAATGCTCTTCTATAATATTTAGGACAAAACTTAAATTATAGCTATTAAAAATGTTTCTACGAATTATTAGTCACGATAGTCGAGTGGCTGGGTGATCGGGAATCGGAGTCAGGAGACCAGAGTTTGAACCCCAGGTGGCAGGCTCGTACTAATTGTACGAATTATATCGTTGGCATGGAAATAAAGAGGGCGACGGGCTCGCCACCTGTTACGTTGTCCCGAAAATACCTTCGGTGGAAAGTGGGTCGAAAAGACTTAATTGTCGAGACCCCAGTATTGGGAATGGCGTGGAGATATTAAGTAGAAGATATAAAAATTATAATAATTGGACATATTAATTAATTTTCTTTCACAAATGTTTAACTGACGTCAGTTGAAAATACATTATAACTACAATTTTTACTAAAATATAATATCTACTACAATTTTTGTCATAAAGTTTTTGAAATAGCAAAAGAAAAGTACGATTAAGGTCTTCATTTATTATTAAATTCCTTCCCTCGGCGCTTCCCGTACAGTGCGGACGTGTCTGTATTAATTTTAACCTTTTTATATCGTTTTATATTTAATGTTTTTGTAACTAAGAAATTGGTCAGTAAAGTACTAGGAGTGCATAATAACGAAGTAACACCGAGTACCGAGTACGGCCAGTCAAGTCGTCAAGATAAAGACAAGCGCTGCAAAGTAAGTCTGTTCTCTTCGAAACGCACCAATACGCACTACCCACCCTTCCATAGTTTGAACACGGCCACACCACTCAGCGCTGTTCATTGCGCATAAGCAGGTCACGCCCAACCAGATTGTTTATTTGAAACGTATAGGCCTGAATACTACCCACTAATTAATTATGTCAGTGCAACGTTCACTGCCCAATTCCTTATCTATTTGAATCCTACAAATAATATATCGCACTATAACTGACTCAGCAATTAATTCATCAAATAAGACTGATTCTGAGGATCTTTATTTTAACATATCTAAACGCCAAAGCGTACTTTTGGTGACCACTTATCCCAACCGGGGTCTTCCTCCACTGAAATTAAAGGCATATTAGCCGAGCTTAAAGAACAACAAGACCATAAATTGAATTGCTGAATAACGCTATGAACACCATAATGTCGCAAAATCAAGAAATTCAGAAATCGGTTGCAACACTCTCAGGCCAACATGAAGTTTTATTAAATAAAATAAATAAATAAAATAAAATACACAGAAAACTAAATTACGGCTACACTATAATCGGTAATGATTTATGCTGCAAGAAACAGCCAACCACCCACCATACGAAAGCGGCAGAGCCAGCATCAGCCTTTATTGTTGCAACACATGAATGGGCTGGTTTCACCGTTGGGAAGTACCACGACCTTCACAGAATGTCGCAAGTGCAGCGCAAAAGTCTAACAAACTTCTGCGTTTCGTCTGGTGAGTGAGAGCACGGAGGTTTACGACACCCCCTCCCCACCCGAGGGTAAAATTCCCAATGTCGGCAACGCATCTGCTATACCTCTGCTATTGCGGGTGTTCATGGGCAGCGGTAATCATCATCACGTGAGCCACCTGCTCGTTTGCCTTCCTTTTCTATAAAAAAAACAGTAGGCAAACCTAATAGGGCAGTTGGTATTTAAAAAATTATATTATTTTATTATATTATAATAATGTATAACTTAATATAATTATACATATATTTTAAATTGTAAAATATTTCTAGGGTACAAAGTACTTGTCCTTCCCAAATTTGGGGAAATGCGTGAATATATTTATTATTTTATTAAAACCGTGTTGTACCATTTTCGTCAATACTGTTTTTAAAATGTGAAACTAAAACGTTACTTTAACGGTATTTTTTACATTTGTCATTGGTCTTTATTGGGAAGTGTCTATAATAAAATGTGATTACGTGGAAACGTAGGCCCTGACCCAAATTAATGTTTACTGCAAATTGAAGTTTTCCATTACTTTTGTCGGTTTATTTTATGTGCGTTCACAGACGCCATGTAGCGTATCATAGTACAAGGATACTAGTACACTATTAATAGAGAGGAAGACATCAGCTGACGGTTTTATGCAACAAAACTTCTTGGTATTGTGGCGACATCTATGTCCCCACATATGAAAGTCGCTAGTGGCATATTTAGGAAACGAATCGACATCCTACATCGCGCTATCGAAGTTCTTACTATTGCACGAAAATATACGACTACCGATAGCGCACACTGTGGAAGGAGACGTCCTCCCCAGGTCACAATCACCCGACCTGACGGGTAGCTACCCTTTTCCTGCAGCACATCGACGGCTACAGTATTAAAATATGGTTTAAAAAGTTTCTGAATATTTGTCGTCTTGCACATTTTAAGTCACTTTGGCAATTAGTCTATAAATAATTTAGTAACATGAATGATATAGTTATAATAGATAAGGTTTTAGTTACATTTTATTATGTAAATAATATAATCTAAAAATATTTCATAGAAAAGCATAAAACTTATAAACTTATTATATTATAAAAGTATTCAACTTTTTAATACAATCAAATTGACATTGATACATTCTAAAATTATTGTTCCTAAACTGACTAAGCTGCACAACTTCGCATACGAAATATTTTATATTAAAATATGGTTTAAAAAGTTTCTGAATATTTGTCGTCTTGCACATTTTAAGTCACTTTGGCAATTAGTCTATAAATAATTTAGTAACATGAATGATATAGTTATAATAGATAAGGTTTTAGTTACATTTTATTATGTAAATAATATAATCTAAAATATTTCATAGAAAAGCATAAAACTTATAAACTTATTATATTATAAAAGTATTCAACTTTTAAAGCATAGTTTTGTTTACTAATTTTATATATATATATATATATATATATATATATATATATATATATATATATATATATATATATATATATATACTTTTCAACTTTTAACTTTTAACCACGATTCAACTTTTAAAGCATAGTTTTTGTTTACTAATTTTATATATATATATATATATATATATATATATATATATATATATATATATATATATATATATATGTATATATATATATATATATATATATATATGTATATATATATATATATATAAAATTAGTAAACAAAAACTATGCTTTAAAAGTTGAATCGTGGTTAAAAGTTAAAAGTTGAAAAGTTAAAGGTTAAAAGTTAAAGGTTAAAAGTTGAAACCAGAAGGTTGAATCGTGGTTTTTCACCATAGCAAAGATTGCTCTCATATTTCTATTAGGAGCATCATAACCATGGGTAAGTAGATATGATCAAAAACAAGGTAAAACTCGCCATTTTCATTTTTACACCTTTCCAGGATATATTATGACATCAGCAACATAACAGCCGCATCAAAATTTCTACATACATAAGCTACTTTTTTTTATCGAAAAGGGAGGCAAAAGAGCAGATGGCTCACGTGATGGTAAGTGATTACTGCCGCCCATGAACACCCGCAATACCAGAGGTATAGCAGATGCGTTGCCGGCCTTTGAGAAAGGTATAGGCTCTTTTCTTGAAGGTCCTTAGAGTGCCCCCCCCTTCAGAATTGGGGGAGGGGGATGTGTGGGCATCCGGTTAACTGCACTCACCAGACGAAACGCGGAAGTTTGTTAAACTACCGCGTTTCGTCTGTGGTACTTCCCCGGTCGAGCCGGCCCATTCATGCAACAACAAAAGCTGATGCGTGGCTCTACCACTGTTAACTACTGGCATTGGGTCGGGCACATAGCTAGTAGAAGTCTCAACCGTTGGAGAAGAAAGATTTTTGAGTACTGTAAGACCACATAATGAGTACGAGATAACCAATGTAGATGGCACAGGATTCTTCATCTTTTGGTGAGGCTTATGTTATATATAAACATAGTAATACAAAAACATTCCCAGCTGCAGTTTGACCCGAACCTTAGGAAGGAAAAAAGACGAAAAGAAAAGGTATGTCAAGCTCAAACCCAACTTTAACACTACACTATCACATAAGTTCTTTTGTTTTTCTTGGCGCGCCGCCCTTCACAATATTATTATTATTATTATTATTATTATTATTATTATTATTATTATTATTATTATTATTATTATTATTATTATTATTATTATTATTATTATTATTATTATTATTATTATTATTATTATTATTATTATTATTATTATTATTATTATTATTATTATTATTATTATTATTATTATTATTATTATTATTATTATTATTATTATTATTATTATTATTATTATTATTATTATTATTATTATTATTATTATTATTATTATTATTATTATTATTATTATTATTATTATTATTATTATTATTATTATTATTATTATTATTATTATTATTATTATTATTATTATTATTATTATTATTATTATTATTATTATTATTATTATTATTATTATTATTATTATTATTATTATTATTATTATTATTATTATTATTATTATTATTATTATTATTATTATTATTATTATTATTATTATTATTATTATTATTATTATTATTATTATTATTATTATTATTATTATTATTATTATTATTATTATTATTATTATTATTATTATTATTATTATTATTATTATTATTATTATTATTATTATTATTATTATTATTATTATTATTATTATTATTATTATTATTATTATTATTATTATTATTATTATTATTATTATTATTATTATTATTATTATTATTATTATTATTATTATTATTATTATTATTATTATTATTATTATTATTATTATTATTATTATTATTATTATTATTATTATTATTATTATTATTATTATTATTATTATTATTATTATTATTATTATTATTATTATTATTATTATTATTATTATTATTATTATTATTATTATTATTATTATTATTATTATTATTATTATTATTATTATTATTATTATTATTATTATTATTATTATTATTATTATTATTATTATTATTATTATTATTATTATTATTATTATTATTATTATTATTATTATTATTATTATTATTATTATTATTATTATTATTATTATTATTATTATTATTATTATTATTATTATTATTATTATTATTATTATTATTATTATTATTATTATTATTATTATTATTATTATTATTATTATTATTATTATTATTATTATTATTATTATTATTATTATTATTATTATTATTATTATTATTATTATTATTATTATTATTATTATTATTATTATTATTATTATTATTATTATTATTATTATTATTATTATTATTATTATTATTATTATTATTATTATTATTATTATTATTATTATTATTATTATTATTATTATTATTATTATTATTATTATTATTATTATTATTATTATTATTATTATTATTATTATTATTATTATTATTATTATTATTATTATTATTATTATTATTATTATTATTATTATTATTATTATTATTATTATTATTATTATTATTATTATTATTATTATTTTTCTAGTACTCGTATTTAAACAACTGATATACCTAATTAAGTAAGTAAATGCGTCAGTATCTAAGTATTACTGGGTATATGAGCAAGTAATCTCGCTGCGGGTCTGGTGAGAATGTTGACTACAATTAAAATATCAAGTAAGTTTTTTTTAATACTCTTGTTCCATTCAACATTTTGGGATGGCTTTAAATTTCATAATTGCATAACTTATTTTTTCTTAAATTATTTTTAAGGTAGAGTCGTGAGGTGACAAACCAGAAAGGTTCAAAGAATTTAAAAATCTCTTGTACAATATTTTCAATGTGCCCAGAACTTTTTTAGTTTTTTTTGAACAATATTTTAATGTATTTCTATAGATATAACGTCATTTCTGGGCTTGACTTTTAGTATAATTGGTGATTGTGTTTGATAGAGACCTTATATAAATTTTTTTATATGGGTAGATGAATGTTAGTCTATTTAAGTATGTATCTATGTTAGTATATTATTTAGTTGGCTTAGACACTAATATGGCGACAAGTTCACAAACTGACACGTAGTCCCATATAAATTTCGGAGAAATGTGGGTCCAGGGGACTCAATAGTTCTTTGTTTACCCCCATATTGGGAATAATCATGACTGAAATTTATTTAAATAAATACGTATCGCCCCTATCTATACTATCAAACCTAAAATACTTTTTAGAATCGGAACTGTAGTTCCTTTACGCAATTTGCCTGCCTACCCTAATATTGGTAAATTTCAGACGACCTTTCGACGAATACTAGACGACATTGTCAACAAACATTTGGATACATTTGGATACTTTTTTTGCTATAATTATAATTTCATGCGTTTGCAGCATAAGCTATCAGACTAGGGAATAAGTTATCTCCAGATATTCATAGGGTGTCTTCATTGCTTTCTTTTAAGAGAAACGTCGCAGACCACTACCTTACTTGTAATAGTGGGTAGAATCTCAAAATTTATATATTTATATATTCATTGATATATGATGATGATTATACAGCATTATATCATATGTGTAAATGTATTTTAAAATATAAAAAATATCTTCACGCAATTCCCAATACAGGGGTCGACAGAGGTCTAGTATAGATAAGGGACTTACCCTTTGACCCACTACCACTGAAGATATTTTCGGGACAACGTGACAGGTGGTAAGCCCGTCGCCGTATTTATGTCTAAGGCAACGATATAATTCGTAAATAAGTTTTTGAAAAACCCATTGGTACGAGTCTGTCACTTGGAGATTGAACTCGGGTCTCTTGACTCGAAATTCCGACCACCCAACCACTCGGCTATCATGACTTGATATTTTAAAATAAATATAAGTTTAATTTAAGTATATGCATGTTTATTGAAGTTTGTGTGTGTGTGTGTGTGTGTGTATGTACATGTACGAGTATGCATATATGTGTAAAATTATGTACAGGATATTTTAAAATTACCGAGGGATTTATTGCAAAAATCCTTCGAGTCAAATGTTTTTAAAGTAACTTGTTCGATACAGCGACGCTTGGGTCATAAACATAACACCGGAAACTATTCAAATGTTATCTCCATGGACCGTCTTTTATGGTTAAACTTTTCGCGATACTTTACAAAGTCGACTTTAAAAATATTTTATTGTGGAATCGATTATTTAATATGCTGCACTGGGTAACATAAATAGGTGAATATATTTGTGGTTTTAAAGTATAATCTTTGCATGACTGCAATGTTTGAAAATCATCTGTGTCGTATTCTTAAGTACTTACAGTACTGATGATTTTGTATTGTAGGACTGTGTTGTATCTGGTGGACGTTGTAAAATTCATTATAAAATGATGATTTTCATGAAAAAAAAAATATAGAAATTTTTAAGTGTATGCCGTGCATGTTGGGCTTGCTGACAGAGGAATACATATGAAAATAATTATTTATCTGTGAAATATATATGTATAGATAGAAAACATTACATAGACCTTAGTAATGCAACAACATTTGGAGTGATAACGGCTAGATATTGGGAAGATAATGCTGCATTGTAATTCCGGATATAACATAGTTATCTCTAGAATGTGTCTCTATCTAGGTCAATCCCTTGCCAATTCCATGTGAATATTAAACATATTCTCCTTGTAAACACTTAAATTGTATTTCTTACTTTATTTCTTTATTGCCAATTTAAATTTACTTTCCGTAATCAAGCTGCAAGCTGGGTTATTAAAAAAAATCGACTACACGAATGCTGAGGCTAGGCTTTATTGTTATTAATATTTGAGTAAAATTTTGCTTTGTTATTATTATAAAAATATTTATTCTGAAAATAAGAGAGTCATTAAGTCTTGCGTAATTGATCCCGTAGAATATTCCCTTCTACATTTAATTGTATATTCTATTGCATATATAGTATATATACTATATATGCAATAGAATATACAATAATATCATCTTCTGCATCTCTAACATTAATTTTTAATTTATTTTTAATAAACTGATTAAAACTTCTGTGAGAAATTTATTAAATTTAAAAAAGTACCTAAATTACTTATAAATATCAAGTATTCCAACGACAACGTATCTAATTTCGTAAAAAATATTTTGTATCTAACATTTTGATATCTGTAAAAGTATGTCTATTAAACAATAGAAATGTGTAGCGAGACAAACACACCTCAATGTTATGGTCGTTTCAAAACAAAAATTTGAGTGAATTATTTGGTTCCGAAGCTATTTATTTTCATGTTATTGCTATCGACTTTACAAAGTTTCCCAGATTTAAAAGTAGTAACAGAATGTTCTATGAGCTGTGGGAATACACCAGCATGAAAAGTTAGATATGAAACGGCGATTCATAGAGATTATACCTATTTTAATACATGTTTTAGATTACTTATTTCGGTTGCCTTACTAAATTAACCAAAGGAAATTGGCTATATTTACGACTGTTACAATTTTTATTCTTATTGATGTGTTTAATGTGCTTACGTTGTTATAATAATTTTTTGTAGAGAGACGCGTTCCGTGTGATTGCAGTGTAAGAATATACCCCCCATTTTTGCCATGGGTGACGTAAAAGTATGAATAACAAATCTTTTAAAAAGCCAATGCCGAAAAAAATCTTACCGAAGAATAATGGACTAAAAAAAGGCAGAATGGTGACGGTTCCCAGCATCTGCTTCCGCCAATCTGATCCGGAGAACTCCTAGTTAGAGAAGGTGTGTATGTATCGCAATTTTAAATAATATAAAAGTTTTTTAATTTGTCACTGTCATTACTTATTAAGCAATTGTTTGTTTAAAGAGTACAATGTTACTCTTTATTTTTTTTAACGCAAACGCAATGCAAACCTGTAACGAATATGTAAACTTAAAGTTCTAAATATTTCAAAAATAACAACAAACTTTACATCGTTAGACATCGCTCGTGAAACTGTTACAAACAATGTTCAATTATTAAACTTTCTGAAGTACGATATAAGAAGCAGGTAGCAGCAATTACTCTCTTTCCACAAAATTTATAAATCAATTAGTAATAAATTAACATCAGATGCTTAGATTCAAAATTCAAAAAGCCTACAAAATATGTTAGGACAACAGATACACGAAAGTGATATAGTAGGACTGTTAATTAATACAGCGAAAACTAAATTTATGTCAAACTCTGTAAACATCTCTATAACTGCTAATGGAACAATCATAGAATATGTGAAGGAATACACGTACCTTAGACAGGTCATTTCTCCAATAGATTTAACAACTAAAGAAATTAACAACAGAGTCACCTTGGCATGGAAAAGATACTGGTCTCTCAAGGAGGTAATGAAAAACCCTCTCCTACCACTAAAAGCGAAGAGCAAAATATTTAATTCATGTATTTTACCTGTCATGACATATGGGTGCCAAACCTGGAGCTCAACTAATCGTAAAATACACAAACTTAAAACCTGTCAACATGGTATGAAACGAAGTATACTAAACATTAAATTAAAAGATAAAATGAAACTTGATACCATAAGGAAGAAAACTAAAATTACAGATGTTACTTACTGTATTAAAAAACTAAAATGGAGGTGGACAGGGCATATGATAAGGAGCGATAAGGACAAATGATCTAGGGACTTAACAGAGTGGTGCCCGAGACATTACAAAAGACGGAAAGGAAGACAACGTCGTAGATAGGAAGACGATATAAAGAAAATAGCAGGACATACTTGGATGAGACAAGCACAGAATCGTATTCGATGGCGGACTATCGGGGAGGCCTATGCTGGACAGCAAGACAATCGTCACGTACCGGTGTTAAACAATTAAATAAAATTATTGTAACTACATTGTAAGATAGATTGTTAAATAAAGGCAATTATTATTATATTATTAACATCAGATGAGTTTTGTATTTACCTATATAGACACAAGGTAGTAGGTAGTAGTCAGGATCTTACAACAGGAGCTTAATCTGAAATACGACCATGTGAATTGAAAACTATCTTTCTGTAAACACGCGGCGAAGGTCGTGCCTGAAAGTGACCGAGCCAGAGCCATGCAATAATTGTGCACAACCGGGGGTATTTTTGGTGGATTTCAAATAACGAAAACCTCGTGAAAGCCTAAATGGATATGAAGATAAAATGTCTAAAATTATCCTCACGATCGTTTCTGAGAATGGGTTAATGCCCGTCAGCCTCTGCAAACATCTCAGGCTACTGAGCCTCTGTGACTGACCGCTTCGAGATAGACTGCAGAATGCGGTGTTCCTCAATACCGCTCATTTTGTCCGACAGTTTCTCTCCCTATCGCGTAAACATTTGGGCTGAACACTTCGATTACATTTGGTCGTTATTTATTTGTTTGTAGTTATTTTTATTCTATTTATTTTATTCTTATTTTTTATATTCATAAATATCTCACATAATAATATTTAGTCGAAGGAATTTTTTTTTTTTAAAAGAATACTAGCAATGCCGAATAACATTACTAGTATTCCTGTTAACCACTCCAATTAAGCTGCAATGCTTGTGTCTGGAGTTGGTTTACGTCAATAGTCGAATGGCGGGGCCCGAACCTGCGACGTCATGTTTCGCAGTCCGCACCCTATTGCCGCTAATTATTTGTTTTCAAATTACGTAAATGTATAAAAAAAGTTTTGGCCTAGATAAATACTGTAAACAACATATTTAGCACCTGGGGTGCACTAGGTTTTTAAATAAAGCTGTTTTTCTTCGACACTGGTCTTTCATTTCTTTGAATTTTATTATTTTATACAGGATAAAACACATATCAAGATAATATAATAAAAGTATATAACATTTTTTTGTAATCATGTTTCATTTTAGTTGTCCCACATACTCGGTGCCTCAGCGTGTATGTTCCGCAATCCGTGAGACTATCACCGTCTAAGTGTCTGCGCCCATAGGGTTATATATTTATATAGACGACAATTATAACCTTATTACAATGTCAGCTATTGAAATCAGATTTAGTAAAAGGTATTTCTTTGTACTAAACATATCTACTTTTTTTACCATACTACAATATTTTAGCTTGTATTTTTGTTCTATTTATAAGTTAACAATAACTTTAAGTGCATCACAGATAAATTTTTGGTTGCCTTGCTTTAATCGAAAAGTTTCTATAGATGTTATGGAAGCAATTTGTTATTTTTATGTTGTTTTATGTTTTTTATTTTTGCACTTGTATACTCAATCACAAATTGAGTTTTGGATAAACTTAACATGTAAAAATGTTTCTTAGTATTCAATACTTTATTATGAACTTAACTGATCTTTCAACCTCATCAGTTATGTTCTTGAACCATAGTTACAAGTTGTATTTGATATTAAAAAGCTTTTTTTTACACAAACATACACACATCTCATATTTATTATTATTATTACATTTATTTAACTATTATACATTATACTTATTATATGTAATAGTTAATGCTTGTCATCAATACATTGAAAAAGTGATCCTGAACATTAGTTATAAATTATACTTGGCAAAGAAAGAGGCGAGACGGTGGTGGCGTACTGATTGCCGTGCTTCGAGAACTACGACCAACTATATTACTTAAGGGTCATGTAAACGATTGTATCGAACATTTCATGGTACAAATCCCTACATTGCACTCTAAAACTCACGTAATTAGTGCTGCCTACATTCAGCCGGGCTGTCGTGATGATATTTACTTGTCGCACCTTGACCTATTACATAATGTTGATACTGATTCTATGACTTCTGCGTTCTACATCGTAGGCGATTACAATTTACCTGACATTAATTGGCCTGATTCTCTGAATCAAATAGTCCCCTGACCTTCAAATATTGTCAGTTGTCATATAATCGACTTTATGTCTCTTAACAATGCCTTACAATATAACATATTGAAAAATAATCTTGGGCGTGTTCTAGATTTATTTATTTCTAATGTTCACTGTCAACCTAAATCATGTGCAGCTCTGTTACAAGCTGATAACTATCATCCTCCTTTTGTATTTTTTCTTTTATAGAAACTAATTTGTCACGAATAAAAAATCGCCATGTTTCTAAAATAAATTATCATAAAGCCAACTACGAATTAATAAATCAGGAACTAAGTAAGATTAATTGGAATACATCAATACTACAACTCCCAGCTGAAAATGCTGTAGATGCATTTTACAATATTATATATGGCTTAATTAAATCATATATTCCTTCTAATAGACCAAAAAATCCTCCCTACCCAAATTAATTAAAATTTGTAAAAATAAAGAACGTGCTTGGGTAAAATGGAAAAAATTCAGTAACATATCTGATTATGAAATCTTTTCCTTCTATCGTAATCATTTTAAACATGAATCTAAAAGATGTTTCAACAAATATTTAGAATCAATTGAGTCTGGTATAAAATTTAACATTAAGCATTTCTGGAGATATATCTCTAACCGTAAAGATAAGTCAAATCTTCCATCTAATATGTTCCTTAAAAGTAATCAATCTAATAATCCAACTGGTATATGTAATTTATTCTCATCTTTCTTCACTTCCGTATATGAACCTTCCAACTTTGATCCAAATCAATGGCAACCAGCCAATAGATTTTATGAAAGTTCCTCATTCATTTGTGACATATATTTCACAACAGAAATCATAAATAGTGCCTTGAAAAGATTGATTTAAATAAAGGTCCAGGACCTGATGGACTACCGCCCGTATTTATTTATAATATAGCAGACCGCATCACTGTTCCACTTCAAATAATATTTAATAATTGCCTACGTGAAGGCATCTTTCCAAGCATCTGGAAAAGAGCATTTATTACTCCTATCTATAAAAATGGGAATAAAAATAACATCGAAAATTACAGACCCATATCTAAACTGTCCATCTTGTCGAAGGTGTTTGAAAGCTAGTACACAAATGTCTATACTCTCATATTCGCCATGTCATTATACCCGAACAGCATGGTTTTGTTAAACATCGTTCCACTACGACTAACCTTAGTATGATATTTACTAACCACTTATTTGAAAATATGGACCTGAGAATTCAAACAGATACTGTTTATATTGATTTCAAGAAGGCTTTTGACAAGGTGGACCATATATAACTAATAGATAAAATTGCGTTTAATGGCATTCGTGGTAATTTGTTGCGGTGGCTTATTTCATATATTGTAAATGGTTTCGAATCTGACTCTGCTCCGGTTGCTTCTGGCATTCCTCAGGGATCGATTTTAGGACCATTACTCTTTATTTTATTAATTAATGTTATTAATGCTTGTTTTGTTAACTCTAATTTTCTATTGTATGCTGATGATGTCAAAATTTATAAATCATGTGCAAATGTTTACGATTGCTTTCTTTTACAAGAAGATCTTGACAGACTATCGCGCTACTGCATAGATAATAAACTTCAACTTAGTTTACCTAAATGCCAGGTGATAACTTTTACCAAAAACATAAAAAGAGTTCATAATTTTAATTACTCATTAAATAGCGTCACTTTACAGAAAGTAGATATCATTAAAGACCTCGGAGTTATGCTAGATTCGAAACTACATTTCAATCATCATATTGATAAAATTATTAGCAAAGCTTATCAAATGTTCGGTTTTTTTGTTCGTTCTTCTACAGATTTTAAAAACCCTGCTACCTTCCTTCTTTTATATAAAACATTAATTCGTTCACAATTAGAGTACGCTGTTCCAATTTGGAGTCCCTAATACGATAAATATATAAATAGTTTAGAAATGGTACAAAAAAATTTTTACGTCACGTTAATTTCAAATGATTTCGTACACTCAATTATTGAAACGTTATAGTTTATTAAGTCTGGAGTCTAGGCGGTTACTTCTAAAGGCAACCTTTTTACAAGACACATGTAACAATATATTAACAAATAAAATTTGTCATGTGGTACCCAGAACTGTAATTCGGCGTGAGGTGCGTCAACCTCAGCTTTTCTACACAAGTAAGTGTAGAACAAATGCAGGGGTTCGAGCACCTCTAAGGCGTATATTAGAAATTTACAACACACGTTTCACTGACATAGACATTTTTGCTTTGTCACAAATAAAATTTAAAGAAAGGCAATAGAACTTCTCACATAATATACCTAGCTATATTTGTTTATGTAAATGTTTATATGCGTATGTGTATGTACGTGTATATGTATGTGAGTGTATGTGTATGTATATGTATATGTATATATGTATATATATATATATATATATATATATATATATATATATATATATATATATATATATGTATGTATGTGTGTGTGTGTGTGTGTGTGTGTGTGTGTGTGTGTGTGTGTGTGTGTGTGTGTGTGTGTGTGTATATATATGTATATATATATATATATGTATATATATATATATATATGTATATATATATATATATATATATATATATATATATATATATATATATATATATATATATATATATATATATATATATATATGTATATATATATATATATATATATATATATATATATGTATATATATATATATGTATATATATATGTGTATGTGTATATATATATATATATATATATATATGTGTATGTGTATATATATATATATATATATATGTGTGTATGTGTGTGTGTGTGTGTGTGTGTGTGTGTGTGTGTATATGTGTGCGTATATTTAAGTTAAAAAAATGTGTAGGTATACATGTATACAATTTATTATATTCCAATAATTTTTATCTTACTTTAATCTTTGTTACTGCGCGCAACGATATTTGTACATAATTGTTTCGAAATCTTTTGTGGACATTGTTGTGGGTTATACGTTAAGATAACTATTAATATTCTTTTTTTAAGTACTGTACAATGTATAACTTTTTTATGTCCGTAATAAATAAATAAATATAGATACTTATATAAAAACAATAAATATCCATGCCTTGATTACAAACATTTTTATGGTCCAAATATTTGTCCATTGCGCGATTGGAGCCCGCAACCCTGAACTTCGTCGGCACGGTCCCTACTAACTAGGCAGTCTATTATAACGTCGACAAAGTTCATTGTTATTAAAATAAATAAACATGGCTGATCTAGATTACATTTTAAAAGCGATGAAACCGTTAGGATCTTTGTTAAATATACAAATTACATTTTAAATTATCGAGCCTCTGAAACGATTTTTTAATATGGCGTAATATAGGTATCTAAAATGAGATTTAAGATTTGTAAAAGAAAATTGTTCCATTTGGAATTTAAAAGCCCGTCATTATCACCGGGATATAATTCAGACAGAAGTCTCCGCAAGGCCCTATAAATTTTAGCCTCGTGCGAATTGGGTGTGCCAGCTTTAAATAAATACTACTTCCGTTGTTCCACACCAAAGCTATGGATGAATTTTTTTAAATGCAATGGTCTCGATTAAATGTGCTTTCGTTAAAATGTATAATTTTCTTTAATAAGTATAATATTATGCAAATATGTAGTAATCTGTACGTCGTAGTTTGCAGACGAATATTTTAATACCTAATATCATAGTAAAATTATAAATGGGAAGCTAAGTTTGTTTGCAGTATACTACAACGTCTTAACTGATTTTAATAATTACTTAATCAATACAAAATTACACTACGCTAAGAGAGAGCAGAGGCTACATTTTTTAAAGTGATTCCATTAAAATACAATAACGTAATCCAAGGTAATATTTAAATATACGCATTCAAAAATATTACAAATCATAAGAGTAAAAAAGATATAAAAAATAGAAAAATATCTTCTTGCCATTCGCAATACAGGGGTAGACAGAAGTATATACAATTAAGTCCTTTCGACCTACCCTTGATGTATGTCCTAGCCAACGATAAAAACTGTACATAAGTTTTTGAAAAACACCTATAGGTCCAAGTCTACCATCTAGGGATCGAACTCGAGTTTCTTGACTGGAATTCCGAACACCGAACCACTAGTCTGTCGTGATTCAATCTTATTATAAAAGTAGTTTCTTGAAAAGAAACTACTTTTATAATAAGATTTCGAGAAGACGTCAACGCGAGCGAAGATGCGGGATAACAGTAGTAATTAAAAAATAGTACAGTTGGTCTTTATTGCGTAAACATTTTAAGACACATATACACTAGATGTACTGGTACTTTTACTACATCCCTAGAGAAGTACATAATATGTCAGCATAAAACTTTATTTATCCAGATTTCCTGCCGTAACAACATATGGAGTAATATAAATATTATATCACTACAAGTGCAAATATTTATAAGAAGCTTTTCTATATTATTACTATTTCCCTATAGTGTAAGTGCTGGTGAAGTCAAAATATTGTAAATTGTATCAACTTTGATTACATTACAACTTTTTAACGTCCTGATAGCTTAGTTAGAAATGAATTTAAGTGTTGCGGGATCAAATTCCCCTATGGGAAAATATTTAAGTTATGAATATGAAACCTGTGTATGCTAGAAGAAGATGCTCTCCACTGTATTAAACTAGCTTTTATGCTTATAAAAGCTAGTTGAATACAGTGGAGATGCGATCTCTTCGTAAAATATGCGACGGTACCTTGGTCGTCCGAATGCGAAACGAAGAGATTCGCAATGTGGGAGGTTTGAAAGACCTTATCACTAAAATTGATAAGGGAGTGCTACGATGGTTTTGGGCTCGTTGAGCAAATGAGCGAAAATGAATGGTGAAGAAAATATATAGCGCGAAAATTAATATTAAAAGGTGTCGAGGTAGAACGAGACTTTCGAAAACCATGTGAGCAAATTGCTAGAAGAGGGGAGTGTCAAGAGTACTCGGATACCTAGACGTGCATGTGTGAAGAAAATGATGAATCTGAAAGAAGCGAAAGTGGTAAGTAAGGATTGTGACACTTGGCGATCTGTTCTCTCCGGTGACCTGTCAGGGACCGTGCGTGAAGATAAATAAATAAATATGAATGTCTATACTCGGGTTACGATGTTAATGTGTTTATAAATTTGCTACTACATTTATGTATGTAAATAAATGAATGACATGAAAACGAACTGAAAACACACCAATGGAAATTAAAGCTACTGTTTTGATTGTTTCCTAATTGAAGCATTATATTTAGGTATAGAGTACTTTTTCACGGCGCGCTGCGACGTAATTTTCTAACCGTACGAAGTTCACTTACCCTTTACAAACTTTCATATGTAAAAGTTACAAGTACTGTACAAGTCGTTAGCCTTCTAATTTAGTGAAATTTCCGAGTACCTAATTACTCGTTTTAAAAGAGTTTGTACTTGCTTGTAGTATTAAAAATAAAGATTGAGTGCTTTTACGGCCGGACGGATATCATAAGCTTTTTTAATATATAGGTTATTAAAAAAGCTTATGATATCCGTCCGGCCATTCTATACGGCAGTTTTGCTGTTATGGATGTTGGGATTTGCCGTTTTGAAGATGATTGGCGACCTCAATATCAGACTTTTTTTTATATAGAAAAGGGAGGCAAACTAGCAGGTGGCTCACGTGATGATAAGTGATTACCGCCGCCCATGAACACCCGCAATACCAGTGGCATAGCAGATGCGTTGCCAGCTTTAGAGTGCCCCCCCCCTCAGAATGGGGGGGGGGGGGGTGTGGGCCTCCGGTTACCTGCACTCACCAGACGAAACGCAGAAGTTTGTTAGACTTCTACTTCACGCCGGTATTCTGTGAAGTCGTGGTACTTCTCGGTCAAGCCGCCCCATTCATGCAACAACAAAACTGTTAAAAAATCTCAAAACTTAGCCGTTTTTGCCCGACATCTGTCTCCTGAACTTTGGTTTATTATTTTTAAGTGGTTTTAAAGTGCTTGGAAGCATTTTAAAGGCTTTTCCCGTAGTCGCCTCTTGAATAACCTTCGGGAAGAAAGTGGGTGGTATATTCTTAAGACACAATTACACGACATTTTTTGTTATTTTTTATAATTTCACGCAATATCCCATACTATTCGACCCACTTTTTCCCGAAGCTTATTTGGGACAACTCCACAGGTGATGAGGCTATCGTCAACTTAATGTCCATGCGTATAGTACAATATACTTGTACATACATATATATTTACATAGTGACATATTTATAAATATGTATAAACGTCTATGACTCTAGTACAAATAACACACAAATATTAGTTCCCAGCGGGATTCGAACCCCTTTTAGCTTTGACGGTGGGGTCATTATCAATTCGGCTATGGGATTGTTAAATATTTGGATATATTGTTTTTACTTAATATTAGTAACTAAATCGATGTAAACAAAACAATAGGCGCAAATTTAATTTATTTTCAGGACGTTTCATTCGAAACAAGGTTTTGGAATTCACTGAAGTGGGGTCTAATATTCGGTCAAGCGAAAGAGATAATACTCTCGTTTGCCCTTCCTTATAAAATTCTCTGACAACAATTCCTATTTCCGTCCATGTATTATTAAATTTCGGCTTCGTCCGATTTTATATTCTATATAAATTGTTTACTTTATAATTAAAATATTGTGTTCATTTAACTTCATATTGAATTGATTTTATTGTGTAACCAACTTGATATGATTTATATTTTTTGACAATCGGGATTTTTAGGTGCTGTGCAGGTTAAACTAGGGCTAGCCATAGAGAAGAAATTGCGAAATGACAAGATTCGTCTCTTTTGTTGTATAGTGTTTTTACTCGTGAATAATGAATACGTGCCACCTAAAGAAACCAATCTTGGAATCTAAGAGTGATAGCTTTATAAAATAAACGGTGTTTAATAGACCATAAATGAAAGTAATAAAATTTAAAAGTCACTACATTTTATTTATTAAAAATTACATAAAGTAGGCGGCGACAGGCTCACCACCTGTCACGTTGTCCCGAAAATATCTTCGGTGGAAGGTGGGTCAAAGGGACTTAATTGTCTAGACTTGACCTCTGTCTACCCCTGTATTGGGAATTGCGTGAAGATATTTAATATATTTATATATTTTTTACATAAAGTAAAAAACGTTATATGACCATAAACTAATAAGAAACATGACATTTTTGTACATCAATATGATTTTTCTTGAATCTCAGTACTTTGTATTACCTCCTCGTGCTTCTATTACTGCGGTTACATGGTTTGCCATGCTGTACACCAAGTTTCTTATACGATTATGGTAAATATTCTCCCATTCCACTGTGAGAGCAATTTTCAGTTCACGAAGCGTGCTCGGAGAAGTGTTTCGTTGTTTTACGCATCTCCCTACCTCATCCCATGCATGCTCGATTGGGTTGATATACGGGCTGTGTTCTGGCCACTACATACGAGTAATGTTCACCACTTATAGTCAGTCATACACAATAAAACCTGTACGATGTCGAGAGTTGTTATGCATAAAAATTGCATCCTCACCCAAATTTACCATAAATGGTTCAACGAGTACTTTAAGGATTTCTTCCTTATACCTTACGTTAGTTAAAGAACCGTTTTCTATGAACACCAGTTCTGTGCGATTCCCTTTTTAAGTTTCATTGCATTAAACGAGAAAATACGACAAGACTTGCGAAAAAATATCGATTATGGACTTAACTGTCTATTCTATTCGCGGAATCCTTTACGGGCTCCGAGCCTAAATAGTCGAGTGATTTCATCGTTAGAATAATACACTCTCTTCCCGTGGTCATCATGAGAGACAATTGATGGTAAAGTTTTGTAAATCGTATTGGCAACCGACGGATGGTGGGATAATCATATCGAATAATGCCATAGCAAAATTGAAGAGACTTGTTATGGGTTGCATGACAATTATGGCATATCCTCCTTTAGAGAAATACCTATTTCCTGCAGAGCCCCCTTTTACTTGCTATATGCTAGGCAAAATCAGACGCAAGCAAAAATCACTAACTTAATAAGTGTACAAATGTATATCTCCAAACGTTTGTTACTAAACACGCACGCACGCACATATTTCAATAAAACGAGGCACATACTTACTTTAAAATACTCGAGGATTTTAAACATAACAACGAAAGTATACAGTTACAGTACAGTCGGTTCTTATAAAATTTAACTTAATTCCAATGGATAAACATACAATGCCACACAGGACATTTACGGTAATAGATTTAGCTTTACTAATGGAAGTAAACCGCACGTTTTGTGTAACCGGGCGTAAGGAAGCATAGTGACTAAGTATATAATAAACCTATGGTATCAGCAGTAAGTACAATGTAGCGGTCATAGGTGATAAAATGACATATTTAGTATGTGATGTCTAGTTTACTGTTTTAACTTAATCTTTGATTTTTTTATAACAGTGATCGGGAATCGGATCGTCACCTAAACTGGCTCGTTAGTTTAGATGGGACCACAAGCATTAAATCATCGAAAGTCAAATTATACAATTCTATCAATATTTTGTACCGACTTCATGCATATCAGTACGTAGTGCATTTTATATATTATTAACTAACATAACAGAATAATTACTTATTAACGAATAATTATAAATTCATGCTTAGATAAATAATGAGAGATTCATGTTACTCGTATATATTTTATCTTCAAACATTTTCTCATGCCAGTGAAGACAGGTATCGAAAAAAATTAGCGGTTTGAACCAGAGTTGGTTTTCTTCAACCACAGTTTTCACCTGCGTTTGTTTGGGACAACCTGATTATATATAGAATATGTGAGCATTGAAAAAAACATGACTCGAGTCCTAACATTCCTATAAATCACATAATTATTCGCCCCTACCGAGATACGAACTCGCAGTTTCAAAGACAGGTTCACTAGGCATAATTATAAAATAAGACATAATTAAAAAAAAGTTACTTCGTTAAACTATTTAAATTTTATTAATCTATTTAAAAGATTTTTTAAATAAGATTCAGTGAAAAGTGGCTTAGCGTGAAAAGTGAAGACTTTCGGTGAAAAGATAAATCGTGAAGATAACATAATTCAAATTACTCAGCCCACATATTCTTTCAGTCAAAGGGAATAAGATTTTGGTTTAGTAATAAGTTTCGAAAACGCTATGTATTCACAGAATTTGTGACGGTGTTCAGTGAGGCGTGCATTTATCGTAGATATATTTACGAGTACATGTTCTCACGTTCAATAAGCAAAGTAGTTTGTAGACTGTCTCGATTTAATTACCTAATAATATTTTTAATCTTTATACATAGAAAGTCAATAAAAAACAGCGAAAGTTACCAGAAAAAAATTATAAAATACAAAAACTCTTAAAGTTGTTATTGAAAAAGTTACTGCGCAACATTCCGCATGCAAATATAAAAAGGTATATGTTACCTGGTCCGAAGAAAAGAAGAGCACCACCCTCCCTCCCACAGATGCGTGCACTAATTCCACTGTATGCACCACCACCACTACACTCAAACCAGGTAACATATACCACCAACGAAAACGCGACACGTGTTTCGCCTCAAAACAAGGCATTTTCAAGCGAGTAGACTCTACGATGAGCGACCGAAGAGACTCTTCCTGGTTGGGAGGGAGGGTGGTGCTCTTCTTCTCTTCGGACCAGGTAACATGTACCCTTTTATATTTGCATGTTTAATGTTGCGAAGTAACTTTTTCAATAACAACTTTACAATGAATTTCCGAAAAGTAACGCCTGAGTCAACTGTCATAAAAACTCATGTCTTTAAAATACGATTTTTTTTATTACTAATACTATATTTCATACAATTTTTTATTAAAATTCATAAAATATAATAAAATTTGCTTGGATTATCTAATGATAAAAAGATTCTTATATTATTTTGCAAGAGAATTTGATGAAAAATTTGTTCAATCGCGTGTACAATATTACTTTCACTTTCCTTTACGTAGCCAGCCAGCCAACTCAAAAATACTAGATTAAATCGTTACTATTTCTCGAGAACTGTTTTAAAAAAAAATTGTGTTTTACTACAAACTTCACAAATGTAAAGTCCACTGCTGGGTAAAGGCTTTATTTGATAGAGATTAAAGCCGCAGAGATTGACTGCTAAAATCATAGTAACTCGGCAATTAAAAATGCTTTTTACAATTTGTCTGGCGACGGCCCGGTGTACGAACCTGTGTCACTCGCATAAAAATTTCATCATTATTCTTCCATGGTTTACGAGGTCTAAAAATATACCTGGGACAAACTGTTGGACTGGGTAAGTCCACACCCCGAGGTTTATGGAAAATCCGCCTCGATTGGGCATCGTTCGAAGAACAACGACATATCTTCTCGTCGAGTACACCTCAAAATTTTAAGACGAAAGTATATTAAATCAGAAAGAGAAATCTCAAAGATGCCAAGAAGTGTGCAATGAAAAGGACTACGCTCGGTATTTTTCTGCGTGATAGCATCCGTACCAAAGACATTCCGCAGCAGAGTCACGGTAACCGTCAAAGTCGTATGGATCACTCTAGCCACAAAGCTTGTAGAAGTGACAACTGCTAGGGAAGACATGTTTTCTAGCGACAACCGCAGTATAGGATGACTTCCACTAAGATAAAGCGACGACCTGTACGATATCGCGGGGAGTCGTTGGATGCAAATGGCACAGGACCAATCTATGTGGCAATATATGGGAGAGGCCTTTATTCAGCAGTGGCAGTTGTCACTGCCGTGACCGTGGCGGTAATTTTGAGAGTTTGAGGTGTAGATTGATAGATTTACTTTATTTATTTAAGTAGTTCATCATCAAAAAGGCCTATAAAGGTTCACTACAAGGAATAGACCTGCTCTGTACGGTTAGGGTTTATGATCATCACCGCACATAGCAAGCAGATTGGCGATAGCAGTACCTGACACGTTGACCCTTAGACGGTGCTGCCCTTTGCTGTCTTATGACACCCACAGGAACAAAGTAGTTGTATATTCTTACGTCGATACGTTACGATATACGATACCATATGGCAAATAATAACCTATGACAAATTTATGTAGATGCCATACAAATATCTAGAATACTTTCGAGGAATTTGTTTAAATCTTTAAAGTAGTTTAAGAGATATCAATGTATACCTAAATGTATACCTAACAAGATATTTTAAAGGAAATATCTTCATTCAAATTCGCAATTTCCAATCAGGGGTAGACAGAGGTCTAGTCTAGACAATTAAGTCCCTTTGAACCATCTTCCACCGAAGATGTTTTCGGGACATCGTGACAGGTGGTGAGCCCAGCGCCATCTTTATGTCTAAGCCAACGATATAATTCGTACATAAGTTTTTTTTTTTGAAAAACCTATTGGTACGAGGTTGCCACCTGGGGATCGAACTCGGGTTTCTTGAAATTCCGACCACCCAACCACTCTGATATCGTGACTTTTCTAGATTATTACACTTATCTACGAGTATAAGATCTTTTAAAATATTAAGATTAAAAAAAACAGTAAAAGGATTCTAACGAAGTCTTAGATTTTTTAGGAATAAAAGCACATTAACCCTTACATAGGTAACACATACATAAAACACAAACATCACTCCTCTTTCGTAGGGGTCGACAGATAATACATCTAATTAAAAATTAGTCCCTTAAAACATGTATTTCATTTAAGGGACATCTTAAAAACTTTACTCAGAACGTTTTGCTTATTTTTGATTCTGAGTGTTCGTCTTGTTTTTCTTCTTTGTCTCTGTATCGCATAATAAATATCTTTCCTGAAACTCCGTTCAATCTTTCTCTCTGCATGCGTAATCTAAGCCTCTTACATTTCTATATAAATGAGGCAAACTCTTTGGAAGCGAACTTGACCTCAATTCTGCTATGTGTTCTATTACTAAGAAGTAGAACTAACGATATCTACTTCACGCCAAGCCCAATTCTGTGGTAGACAGAAGTGTCGGCAATTAAGTCTTTTCGACCCACCTTCCACGGAAGACATTTTTGGAACAACGTGACAGGTGGCCGTCTTTTTGTCCAAGCCAACGATATAAATCGTACATAAGTTTTGAAAGAACCCATAGGTATGAATCAACCACATGAGCATCGAACTCCGATCACCCAACCACTCGGCTGAGGATGTCTACAGGAAGAAAATACAGTAGGAATAATGGGGATACTAATACTTAGCGCCGATGCGGGTATCAAAATATTATATTCCCACGTATTTATAATTTATTGACGAAAAAATAATCGCTAATAAATTATTATTATTTCTTATCTACAGTAAGTAAAACATAGCTTAAAAAAGATTCTCGAATATTTAATGTCGATGTCGTTGAGGTATATTTACAAGCAAGAGAGTATCATGATTATCTTCTACTAAATAAGGCAAGACAACAATGGAAATGGACCAAGAATGAACTTGCGGGAGACCTGACCCGAAAAACATAATACCGGGGACCGGCGAACGGCTAAATTTGAATAAAGGTATGACTTTATTGTTGTACATTTAATCAGAAGTAACTGAAAGTTAACGAAATTTTTCATTTATGGAGTACGTCATAATTTCAAGAGCGTTATTGTTTTGTTACAATATTACAATTTTATTTAATATTATAAAACTCAGTCAACAAAATAAATTATACTTTAATCATTATATTAATTATATTTTTTCAGTTTTAAGTGCGCACTCTCAAGCTCACTCTCAAAGCCTTCATATTTTTATAAACAGTTAATTCAAATAGAAGATGGCATGGAATTACTACAAGCTACTAGATAAAAGACAGAAAAAAGGAATTAGTTATTCTGAAATTTAAAAAACATACATCCTGTATTGAAAATAAAGCATTGTATGTACCTTTTTTATAAACTTGTTATAAATCATCACCCCATGTTTGCAGTTGGGTCACCACTTAGGGCCAGCCGTTCCCCGCCAAGTTACCATGTAAGTTCTTCTTGGTTCAGCATGTTTATCCAAGCTGCCGTTGTAAAGCGCCATCACCACAACATGGCAGAAACCCGTTCGGGGCGGCATGTTTTTACCTAACACAACAATACTTATAGAAAATTTATTTTCTCATTTCATTGTTAGCTTTTCGGATTTTAATACATGCTATAAAGGATAAACATTCAGAGATTTTATTACAGTTATTTTATTTGAAGTTAGGCAATTATTATAGCAATAATTTTATTTAAAATTAATAAATAACAAGTTTGGTGCAGAAAATTACATTACATTGTATGCACTATAAAATTATATTTTATGCTTATGGCGAGCATTTACTTGGAAACAATAGCCATGTCAATTTAATTAAAAAATCTGTATACGTCATCTTGGATTTGAAAATTGTTTTTGTTTTGTAATTAGCTCTCAGATTTATTTGTATTTAATTTGTAATTAGTTCGGCCGCATATAATGTACTGTTGTCATCTTTGGGCGGGTGCACCCCAGTTTCAGCTCCTTCCATTTGACCGTATCCAAAGAAGAGCAGCTCGAATTGTCGACGACCATACTTTATCCGATCGGCTAGATCCCCTGGCTTTGCGAAGAGATGTTGCATTCTTTTGCATTTTCTAAAAGATCTACTACGGGGAGTGCTCTGAGGAATTGTTCGGATTAATCCCAGCGGCTGAATTTCACCATCGTACCTTACGGCATAGTGAAAAATTTCATCAATACCACCTTGATGCTTGGCATTCCACCACAGTGTGATTTTCGCGGAATTTTCTGCCACGCACTTGCACTTTATGGAATGAGCTACCGTCAGCGGTTTTTCTGGACCGATACGACTTAGGGACCTTCAAGAAAAGAGCCTATACCTGTCTCAAAGGCCAGCAACGCATCCCCTATTCCTCCATTATTGCAGATGTTCATGGGCGGCGGTAATCACTTACCATCACGTGTGCCACCTGCTCGTTTGCCTCCCTTTTCTATAAAAAAAAAGATAAATAATGGGAGTGAGATCCTTCTCGATATTTGCAAAAATTTTGCGATGTTGGATTTACAATTGTCATTAACTTTATAAGTCACGATAGCCGAGTTGTTGGGTGGTCGGAATTTCGAGTCGAGAGACCCGAGTTCGATCCCCAGGTGGCAGTACCAATGAGTTTTTCAAAAACTTATGTACGAATTTCGTCGTTGGCTTGGACATAAAGGCGGCGACGGGCTCACCACCTGTCACGTTGTCCCGAAAATATCTTCGGTGGAAGGTGGGTCAAAGGGACTTAATTGTCTAGACTTGACCTCTGTCTACCCCTGTATTGGGAATTGCGTGAAGATCTATTGAAATCGACGTTTAAAAGTATCTCCTAATTATTATTTATTTACTTTATAATCAATAACACTTATAGTGATAATAAATTCAAATACAAAAGCGACCAAAATACTAAATAATCTTAAATAAGTCCTAAGTCCTATACGGCACAAAATTTAAAGGCAAATCAATAGATTATAATTGTAATAAGAAACCTTTGATACTGCCATAAAGGCGAAACCGGTCATGTATTTTCATAGAAAGAATAATTGAATAAGTAAAAGTGAATTTTAATGTGTTTATAAATAAATAATAAGTTACGATAGACAGGTCAGAGGTCTCCGTTTTGTGACAGGCATTAGATAGAAATGTACTTCGTGAATTCACTGGTATTCGGCGAAGGATTGACCCAAATTCGGTGACGCTCAAGAGATAACATTGTTAGATCGTGAGTTACAATGCTTCTTTATCTTTTCAATATATCCTGCTGAATTTTATCCGGGGTCATGCGTAGCAGCCGTAGCTTAGGTTCATCGACGATCTCAGAGATGCGCTGTGATACTGGAATTTTATTAGGTTACTACTTCTATTACTAGGATTTTATTTCTTTTACTACTTCATTGAAGTTTACAAAAAAGGTAGTAAATTATAAGATTTATTTTTCTTTTCTTTTTATTGTTTATTTTATTTTATCCTAAACTCCAATGCAATGTGTTATTGTTATCTTATTTAAAATTAAATTATTAAAAATTTCGCAACACGTTATTAATCAAATAATTAAGTTTGACTATGGTAGAGCCACCCATTAGCTTTTGTTGTTGTATGAATGGGCCGGCTCGACCGGGGAAGTACCACGACCTCACAGAATACCGGCGTGAAGTAGAAGTCTAACAAACTTCTGCGTTTCGTCTGGTGAGTGCAGGTAACCGGAGGCCCATACACCCCCTCTCCCAATTCTGGGGGGGGGGGGCACTCTAAGGCCGGCAACGCATCTGCTATGCCTCTGGTATTGCGGGTGTTCATGGGCGGCGGTAATCACTTACCATCACGTGAGCCACCTGCTCGTTTGCCTCCCTTTTCTACATACAAGAAAAAAAGATAATGGTTGACGGTGAGTTCCACTAAACCTGATGAAGTACCTCCGACAGGCCCGAAACTAGTCGGTACATACATTTAGATATTTATACGTGAGTTTAGCAATTTTTAATCATTTGATTAATAATTAAAATGTTAATTATATACATGATCACGACCGATTTTAGGCACAGGAGCACAGAGCCTTGTAACGTTAGAAGCACAATTGCAGGAGAGGCCTTTCCCAGAAGGAGGCTTTGCCCTTTTTAATTATCCTTTTAAATTACAATTTATTACTATTTTATTTTATTTTTCACAACGGTCGATCCTTAATTCGGTTAATGGTAATAATTTTAGAAGCTATTGGTTGTAAGTATAAACTCATAGGTAAAAATAATTGGGTTAACAGGGGATTATTTTGTGACATAACAGAGTGGAAGTTACTACATGTCATGTCAGGATCGATTTGATTACTTCCAACTTTTAAAAACAAACAAATGAACATGTTTTATATAAATTACGACGGACAGTTTGTATTGTAATTTGTGAAATTTACTATATGTCGTACTCCAAATATTACGAAGTTCATGCATCATCATTATCGAAATTTTATGTGTAATATGTCCTTAATTTGTAATTATACATATTTGTAGATATAGACATACAGACAGCGACGGGCTCATCACCAGTCACGTTGTCCAGAAAATATCTTCGGTGGAAGGTGGGTCAAAGGGACTTAATTTTCTAGACTAGACCTCTGTAATTGTAATTGTATATAAAAATATTTGTGTATTTAGATATTCTTGTTTTACTCTAAAGTTGTTTCTGTGAAAAGTTGGTTGAAAAAGACTTTATTGTCTAGACCTCTGCCAAACTCATTATGAGAAATCAGCTTGCTTAAAATTCAACATTACCGTGAACACAAGATCAAAATTCTATTTGGGGACTTAGCAGCGTATAGAAAAAAATGTTACGTAAGTGAGAGTAACTAGAAAAATATTAAAATAAAATTTTAATAATATTAAACTAAATTTTCTTATATCTTTTAAAATTTATTTATTTTACTGAAATTTCGAATAGTCTTGGGTATTATTTAATAAACAGGTATTGTCGTGTACGATGGTTTTAAATAAAGGACTAAGTTTAGGAGTACGTATATAAATACGTCAAAGATGACAAGTTTTTAGGAGCATTTCAGAACTATGCTTGTTGCAAGATTTGTCTTGGCCCGTATATTTCTCGTATGCCAGGTGACAACAGCGTAAAAATATGCCAGTTCCTCCCTTCCTTTCTTGCGTTGGTGTCAAAAGAGGAATAAACTTGGAATATCGTACAGACGACTCACAGGTGCAATAACTATTTAGAAAAACACCAGACTAAAATTGTACACGTTGGTAATGGGCAGCGGTGTCTATGGTGAGAGGCGTTTGGGTCTATGATTGTTAATCCGCTTGCCCACCTTAACGATTATGAAATTGCTCTATGGTAGATGCATCTATTTAAATGTATATCAACGTTAGCAAGTTAAAATCTGAGTATGTAAATACATATATGAGAAAATAAATAAATATTATATTAGAAATTTTTTTATTTTATTTTATCTTCACGCACAATCCCTGTCGGCGTAGCCAGAGATAACAGATCGCCAAGTATCTCGATCCCTACATACCTCTTTCGCTTCTTTCAGATTCATCATCTTCTTCGAAGGTTAGTCTCGGCTTACCTCGAACCCTTTTAATATAAACTTTCGCGCTATATATTTTCTTCACCGTTCGGTCTTCGCTCATTCGAAAAATAATTTAAAATAATATTAGAAAAATAATTTGTGTATATATTATATAATAAATATTATATTAGAAAAACTATAAAAACGTTGTTTTTTGTGATCTAATTGCACTGCTAAGAATTTTTAATAAACATTGAGTGAAATGATGCTTAAGTAAATAATTTGGCATGAGCGGCGCCCGTGCACCGTAGCGCCTAACGACTGTATAGCACTGAAAACTAGAGAGCACTCCACAGTGAGTTGCTTCTCGTTCATGCACTTTTCAAGTACGCACTGTTTATGTTCCTGTTGGGTTTAAATTTTATTTCTGGTATAAATCATGTCTTTCTGTTGCAGGTAAGATAAACCAGAAACTTTACATATATTTGGATACATTTGGAACTCGTTTTATATCATGTAAAACGAAACTAGTCATACGTTTATCAGATGATTTAACGCGTAAGTACACCGACACCGTGGGCAACAAAAAAAGTAAATTATGAGATTTTACTTTAATAATATTTATGACAATCGGAGATCTTATAAATAAGAACTTTACACATGTTAAAGTTTATAATTGTTCAACAATATCTCTACGTGGTTTTATCCAAAATCGTGTTCTAAAGTTGTAGCTGCAGCGGGAAGTGATCCACGACTCGTGGTAAAAATCAAGAGACGAGATCGAGCAGTGAAAGCTAAAGGTGGCTAAGTAAAATTGTCATGGTAAGCAATGGTGATTGCATTTGGTTTCGCAAAGGCATAATGGTTGACTTTCAGGCAGTAGCGGAGTAGTAACTATTTGAAATTATGTCGATAAATGTCATGAGTAACAGAATATGAAATTATCTTGAAGTGAGATTTCTTTTATATTCTGTTACTTTTAATTTTAGAAATATGTGTTGAATCAAGCGTAAAGTAAAATGATGCGGACTACAAAACAAAAAGTTGCGGATTCGATCCAGCCATTGTGGTACACCAAAACGGACACACGAATTGCAGCAAAGTGGTTACTAAAAATGGTTGTTTAACATGACTACTACTATAGGTTATAATTTTTATTTTGAGATGTTTGTCCCTCTTTTTATTTAAGTAACATTAAGCGTTTAATATTAAAATTGGTAAAGGATATGGAATGGATTCCTATATTTCAACATTCTTTGTAAAAACAAAGAATGTTGAAATATAGGAATTGCAAATTTCCTATCATATTCTATATATTCTATATATGTTAAGTTTACGCATTAGTGATCGCTGTACCAGACATTAATTACACTAACAAGACACTATTGCAGGAACTTTTGTTTTATAGAATTAGGGGCAAACGAGTAGATTGTACGTGATGGTAAGTGATCACCACCGCCCGCTATATCTGTGGTATTATAGGTATAATACCACAGATATAGCAAATGCGTTGCCGGACTTTGAGAAAGTAAAAGGTTATGTCCTCCAAGTCGTATCGGTCTGGAAAAACTGTTGTAGGCAGCACATTCCATAAAGTGCAAGTGCGTGGCAGAGTTATTATCTTTATTCTAATCCTGCTACCTATCATATTAGCATGCATAATTTAGTGGTGGTTTTCCTGTTTTCCTGTTTTATTGTTTTTCTTCATTTTGTTATATGTTTTTGCTATGTGCTGCGGAAGAGAATATAAAGTTTCATTTTATTCTAATCTGAACGTAAAACTTCAGAAGTTCAAAAACACGAATATTAAACCTGTCTAACAGGAAAACGTAAAGCTGTCAAACTTCCACTCATTTTCAAATTACTCGGCAATAACTCATGATAACTTCAAGGGGCCATAAAAGTATCAAGTACAGACCCGAACGAGGGTCTGTGGGCCGTTTGCGATCGTGTGGCCGCTTTCATCGGCGAATATTATAATATCTTGTCAACGACTAAGGTCAGGACTCAGGTAGATTCCTAGATTCGGACAAACTATAAATTTATAGTTAATTTACACACAATTTTTAGGCGCGGTTTTTTTGTCAATATTATTTAAGTTTTAAATTACTTAAAAAAATATCTCCACGCAATTCCCAATACAGGGGTAGACAGAGGTCTAGTCTAGACAATTAAGTCCCTTCGACCCACCTTCCACCGAAGATATTTTCGGGACAACGTGACAGGTGGTGAGCCCGTCGCCGTCTTATATTCAAGCCAACGATAAAATTCGTACATAAGTTTTTGAAAAAGCTATTGGTACGAGCCTGCCACATGGGGTTCGAACTCGGGTCTCATGACTCGAAATTCCGAACACCCAACCACTCGGCTATCGTGACTTAAATTACTTAATTATTATTTAATCAATATTAATTAAGTGTGCAGCACCAACATACCTTTGTTACCAAAAATAAGTAAGTATGATTATATATTACGCAAATGATATGCGTCTGCAAGCAGTCGCCCGACTTTGACATATTATTTTATTATTAGTCTTTCATATTAATACAATATGAATAGTAATAATAAAGTATATAAACTAAAACTAACACGATTGAACACTTTATATGCTCCGTAAATATATTTTATTAGCAATTATTTATCCAAACTTGGTAACTGTTTTATCTAAAATTATTTACTTTAATTTTCATCTAAAAGAAATGACCCGTATTTTACTTTAAAACATGTCCTGGAATTAATACGTATTATTAAAAGAATTTTTAAAATTAATGCGTATTCGTGCGGCCAAAGTTTTCAATTTGCTTTATGTTTTGTAAATGAATTTATGCAATGATTGGTCATTAAGCAATGTATATCATATAACTTTCACCCTTATAAAATATATTAGATTTACCTACAATTTTTTTTCTGTTTACATTCAAATTTATTTTTAATGTAACGGAGTAGTCATCCGCTTTTTTCCGATTTCGTAAAAGAAAACATATAGTTACTGTTAGTTACATTACATAGTTAAGTTTTTACTTCTGATGGCCATTTCGTCGAATCTGTGATTTTTCACCCGTATTTATTCGTTTTTTTTTAAAGTATCCCCTTGAAGGTCATACAAAAAATTTAAGAATTGATTTAAAATTTTAGGACAACGCCTGTCGGGTCAACTAGTTTATAACGTATATGCACTTTAGCTTGTGATAGAAATTATGTTCATAATATGTTGAGTATTATATATTGAGCGTTATATTTTTTCAGATATGGAGTTATTTCAGTGTTGTTTTTATTTCTCCATTGCCGTACGGCAATAAGTCATTCTTGTTATTAATGTACATTAATAACAAGAATGACTTAAAAACTAGAATGGTAACTTATGTATTTCATATTCGTTGCATTGTCTTATGTGAAGAGGTTTTGCGAACCCTTTTACAAATTAGTAATAAAATATTTGTTGGCATTTGAAAGTAACAGAGCTAAAGACATTTGCTAAACCCCTCTTGGAAATTTGAATTTGAGTGGCACATTATTCTGGAAATGACTGGCTATAAAGACTTCAAACGCTAGCTAATCGTAGCTTCCGACCTTTCAGACAGCATCGAAGGGCCACAAGTATCAGTCAAAGCGTTTACTTAAATTATTGAACAATTTTAATTTTAAGATGAGATTACACTTTTTGTTAAAAGTTATTCGTTATTAATTCAATGTATATTCATCTTTTTACATACTATTGTGGAAGATTATAGATATAACATATAATGATTTCTTGTATTTACGCGAATGCTACACATCTTAAATTATTAAAGTTTAATAAGTTTTTAACAAAATATTAAATATTTCAAATTTAAAAAAATTATTCTAATTGATATTTCTAATTTAGACATTTTTCATATTATAGCGGTACTTTAAGTATCTCTTACTTCGATTCAGGAAGCTCTCTACCCTAAATCAAGAGGTAGATTTATCCATAAATATTTAAAAAAAGAGTATTTGAATGTCAGGAAGAAGAAAAGATAACTTAAATTTTAAATACTTATCTATAAATTAATACATATACTTTTTCTTGTTATCTTTTTGTAAGTCTAATATATGATTATATTAGACTTACATAGTTGTTTATTGGGAAGAACACATCCAATAAAACCAAAAAAGTGACGTCCGAGACCAAAAGTATACAGAGCAGTGACGGACAGCGGTGTTAAGCCTATCCGTTTTCCAAAACGAATAATGATTTATCATCGGTATGAAAGAGGTATCTATCCTGCAGTGCATTTTTGCAGACAATGGCAGTTATCAACACATATTTTTTACTTGATAATGCCAAACTGCAGCTTTTGATAATATGAAATTTAATAGCTCGTTGCATCTTGCATGATACCGAATAGCTTTTGATAATATGAAATTTAATAGCTCGTGGCATCTTGCATGATACCGAATAGAAGTAGAGGAATCTCGTTCTTCTGCCACACGGATGACCAGACTATTTTCTTTTTTCTCTTCCGCCTTTCCTTCAATTCTTTTGTTAAAGGCACCTACACTCGCATCCACTCCGGTTTCATATTGATGTCGGGATCCACTTTCCATCAGAACCGATTGTTCTAACTGTATGATAATAATAATTATAATAAAATTTATTCACATTTAAACTTGGTTACCATTTAAAAATATTTAATGTTAAATTTTTTTTACTGGGTATACATAACAAAGTCAAACATTAGGGTAAGTATTGTTTGCGAACCCACTAAATTTTCACATGTAAATCTATTTTGATGCAACGTGACACATGGTTTATGTTGTATATAATGATACTATCTGTTTATCTGAGTTTATCAGGAAATGGAAATAGAAAACGATTGAGGTAACTCTATTAAGATTTACAGCAGCTACCTTGTGTGGACTTATTAATTCATTGTAATAATAAAGTAAAAAATTTCATCAACACCATCTTGATGCTTGGCATTACACCACAGTGCGTTTTTTCTGCCACGCACTTGCATTTTATGGAATGTGCTGCCGTCTGCGGTTTTTCCGGACCGATACGACTTAGGGATCTTCAAGAAAAGTACCTATACCTTTCTCAAAGGCCGGCAACGCTTCTGCTATGCCTCTGGTATTGCGGATGTTCATGGGCAGCGGTAATCACTTACCATCACGTGAGCCATAAATCCCTTCCCTATAAAAAATAATAATAAATATCTTCAAGCAATTCCCAATATAGGGGTAGACAGAGGTCTCACCTTCCACCGAAGATAATTTTCGGGACAACGTGACAGGTCGTGAGCCCTTCGCCAAGCTAACGATGTAATTCGTACATAAGTTTTTGAAAAACTCATTGGTACTAGCCTGCCACCTGGGGATCAAACTGACCACCCAACCACTCGGCTATCGTGACTTTCATTGTAATGAGAACTCAGCTCAGCTCATACTCAGCTTATAATTTTGGGTTATGTCTACTATCGATAATGTAACGTTGGAGAATGTAGTATATTTTAGACACAAAAATAATATAAAACCCCTTTAAAACACTTTTAAATTGACATGAACTAAAGCGAAAATTAAAAAGAAATTAAATTTGAAGGGGCGCTTAAAGTTAGTTAATGATTGTTTAATATTAATAGAAATCGTCATACGTAGTAAGACACATTAGTAGAATCCTGATTAAAGTTTGTTTGTTTGGCGCCGACTCAAAATTATTAAAATGTTTACGGGATTTAGGTTTCAAAGGATCTTTATTATTTTTAGCTTTTCTGTCCTTTTCGTTTTTTGTCGGTTCAGTTTACAGTTGAAACGTTTTTCTACTATATAAAGACTTCGACATATGTGTACAAATCTATTTACGTATACTGATGCAGTAATTTCAATTTTTCAAATGTTTGACTTGTTCACAATCTTCACACCGAGAAAATAAATATGTTGGTTCTCATTAAAACTTAAAATGCTTCATTTCCCGACGTTACTCCCAAGGTAATGTTTCATTGTGCGAACTGCTATAAAATTGTCGTAAAAATTTATAAAGCTACTCAATAAAACGCACATTTAGAATTTTGCGAGATGGAATATTGCTCTCGGTTACAATGAAAATAAAATATCTATGCTCTCAAGTAATATTTATGTTCAACTGTCGTCCATATATCACTTACGTTTGCGTTACATTATATAATAGATCTTAGGTGTTGTTACTGTGACAAGTTTTCATCTAGTGAATTCTATGTTAAAATATTATTGTTAAATATTTTTATACAAATTTTACCTGCGCGAGACTTGGATGCTCCCATTGGGAATTTGAAATCTAAAATTACAACTCTGCAATCTTAATTATGTTTAGACAATATATTAAAACTAAATGATGGCATGTAAATTAATTGGGCCCGCAGTCTTGGAACATAAAATACTGTAACAAAATAATGTAATGTTTATGTAATGTTGTATCTTTTGTAAAAATAATTTTGAAAGCTAGTAGATATGTATAATTAATCATAGTACTCGGCTATGGTTAATTATATATCTACTAGCTGACTTTTCCTATGTTTTAACCCTAGACGCAGAACTCTAATTATAGTTCCAAAATAAAAGTACTCTTTATACTTAATATACTAAGAGTCAATGAAAGTCCGTTAAAATCAGTAAAGCAGTTTATTTAAAATAAAACGATTTTCGGATTTTATAAAAAAAATATAATAATATAAAAATATCTTCACGCAATTCCCAATACAGGGGTAGACAGAGGTCAAGTCTAGACAATTAAGTCCCTTTGACCCACCTTCCACCGAAGATATTTTCGGGACAACGTGACAGGTGGTGAGCCCGTCGCCGCCTTTATGTCCAAGCCAACGATGAAATTCGTACATAAGTTTTTGAAAAACTCATTGGTACTGCCACCTGGGGATCGAACTCGGGTCTCTCGACTCGATATTCGGACCACCCAACAACTCGGCTATCGTGACTTTTTTTCGGATTTTATCGCGTTTTTAATCAGTTTTTACAAACTATTTTTATTTCCCAATGTTTCGGATGCTTTACAGCAACCGTGGTCACGGGGGACTGAGGTCTTGAACATCCCGCTGTCACAGCTACCTTCGGCTACCGTCAAATTTATTTATTAATTTTGGATCCGATTTACGCAGAATGTGCTCACTGTATCTTGAGGTCTTGCAGTGGTATGCTTGGTCCTGGATTTAATTTTATTAATGACGGGATCCCAAGTAGGTGGTAGTACCCAACCATCTTCTCTATTGAAATTAGGATGTTTTTTAATTTCAATAGCCTCACGGATCATCCTGGGTAGGAATTGGTGTTCTTTCGCCAGGATATGTGGCTTGTCAAATCTGATATAATGGTTGGGCCCATCTAGTATGTGATCACAAACTGCTGACTTCCTAGAGCGTTTATGTTTAACATCAGCTATGTGTTCTTTAACGCGAGTTTTAATAGATCTTTTTGATTGTCCTATGTAAGAGAGACCACATTCACAGTCAAGCTTGTACACTCCTGCATCTTCCAGAGGGATATTACACTTAACAGATGGTAAGAACTGACTAATCTTTCTCGGAGGCTTGTAAAATATCTTAATGGAAGCTCTTTTTAAGATATAGCCAATCTTGTCAGTGACTCCTCTGATGTATGGTAACACAGCAGGCACTCGTTCGATCGTGGCCGGCTTCACTCGGTCACTGTGACGTAGGCGCGGAACCCGAAGCTTGTTGTCGTGCAGAACTTGCTTGACGTGCTGAAGCTCGGCGGCCAAGTGTTTACTGTCACAGATCCCTCGTGCTCTCTGAAACAAAGATTTATTTGTTTATTGCGTTCAAACCTAAGACCGATAGATACGGTGGGACAATTTGTTTAGCATTATTAATACTCACATTCATAATCTATTGCCAAAATTACTTATGATTTAAAGTATATACTGCAGTTTCGTAATGTGAAATGTAATCTTATTGTTTAACTGATTACCACCATTTAGGTCAATTTAAATAGCAGATTATGTTAAACAGTTTTAATCATTGGAATAATAAAGTTGAATACGATAAAACTTTTTAAAATATATCACATTGTCTATATTTTATGAAAGTTCTTATTTATTACTCACGAGAGCCCAGTTGGCGGAATTTTAATCAAGAGTCCTGAGTTCAGTCCCCAGGAGCACAGCATGTACTGGTAATCATTTTAGAATCTTCTGTGCCATTTGAAATTGCTACTTGTTACACAAATATTTTTTCACATTTTTTGAAATATCAAAGTATTGATTTGATTAGTCACGACAGTCGAGTGGTTGGGTGATCGGAATTCGAGTCAAGAAACCCGAGTTTCGTTTTAAAAAAAACTTATGCACGATTTATGTCGTTGGTTAGGACGTAAAGGCGGTGACGGGCTCACCTGTCACGGTGTCCCGAAAAAATGTCTTCGGTAGGAGGGTCGAAAGGACTTAATTGTCTAAACCTCTGCCCCTGTATTGGGAAAGGCGTGAAGATATCATATTATTTATATATTATATTTTGACAGTGTTAAATATATTTTTAACTTCAAGGATCAGTGTTACATAAATAAAAAAGGTTAAGTATATTTTTAAAATGTGTCTCATTATCGGTTTTATACTTGGTGCAGAAAATCGGTCTAGTTACCCGCAGTTATTATAGCACTCTTCCGGTTGGAGCCGTCTACGTGCCAGCCCGGTCGCTTGAGCATGTGAGCGTTGTACTCATTGATACGCTTTTATTTTGTCTAAGGTTCAAAGTAGGTCACCTTGTATACATTACTCGTATTTACGCTGAACGTCGCATAGGAATTATTGCCTGGAATTAGTAGGCAGGTTTGTCTTCTATTTTCTAAATTGCATTACCAGACAATTAATTGTATTACTAGAGTTGAAATAAATACCGAGAAGTTGTAGTTGGTTTTAATGATAACTATAATGATATTCGATGATTGCCTGCTGTTTTAAATCGAACTATTTAAATGAGATAATCTTGTACCTATTATCATTTTTACAGATATATTTCAGAACATACTGTGGTGATTTGAAACTTAATTTGTATGTAGATAGTGTTTTACATTATGAAACAAGTACCGGTTAATAATTCGTTTATGTATAAAACTATATACATAACGACCTGATAAATTTCACTGCAGGATATAGAACCCTTCTGTGAGGGAGTAATTGTCATAATTGCCAAGTTTTGCAATCGGATTAGCGGGCACAGCACCAGACACCTTGCCCCTGTGACTGCTGCTGCTCGTCACCGGTCTGCTATATTTTGGTCTAATATTTTACTAGATGGATATCTCCTTATCTGTCGGCATTAAATTGCATTTTCTGGCCTATTTCATTAATTATTTATTTATTAAACCGCATCTAGTAATGGCAAGCGTAACAAGCTTACCGAAATACCATAAAAATGATGATTACGTTTACCAGAAAATTTTTGAAGCACGTAGCAGAAGAGGCTTCGAATATTAATTCACTATTTCAGACGCCTTAGAAAGAACATGGTTTGCGGTGCATAGTCATTTACTTTATGTAAATCGGTTACGGTGCTTATCCGGGTAACAGTCAGCAATTTCAGTGTAAGGCGACAGCAAGCTGCACCTTATCGTAGCACTCGCGAAGGACGACACGAGATCCTATAAGCCAGGAGGGATGTATGAGGGGCGGGCGGCCGCGCCAGTGCTGGCCGTTTCGCCGTCGAGAGCGAACGTTGCGTTTTCGTCGCGTTGTCGTTCCGTCATCGCACTGTTGCCACGACCACATCGTGAACCTTAATTCAATTAAGTGCCACATAAACTGTCACCGCAGGTGGGATTAGTGATAAATTCAGAGAAATCAGGAATGGTACTTGCATGAGAGTTCAACGGATTTAACTGGTACGCGATATATTTTCTTGTATATGTTTACAAGATATGTAACTGCGTGTTTTGTAAACTTTCTTACAGTACTTGAATAGTTTAGTCATTTGTTATGACTTTGATGATTAATGTAAGCATTATGAATTAAACATTAAGTTTTAACAATATTTAATCTGAACAAAGCATAGGTAATCTATTTTCATGTCACGATATTTCAACTTAATGTTCGATTGTGGTGATGGATGTTTCCGTACAATATCTAGAACGTAACAAAAGTTAAATAATCAATTATAAATAAGTATAAGAAAATTATTTTAATAATGATTTCTTTAAATAAATTAATAGATTTCCATTAAACAATGTGGAATAAATTAAAATGCTTTATGTTTATTTTAAGTTGTTTTGATATTAGAATTATCAGAGAGTAAGTTTCTGATAGGGTCCCGTTAGATATTTCAATAAGTTTTATTATTGAAATATCAACTAGAAGACCAAGTAAGCATCGCTCAGCAGCATTGAGAGTCACGTTGAAAGTTAACACCTAGCTTCACTCAACACATTTTAGTTGGTAAATGGTTAAATGTAAGCGCTCGTTCCAGCGAGTGTTCCAATTATCATATATATAATACCAAACATCAATTAGATCCGGAGATACAGAGAGAGGAATATGATACATAAGAAATGTAGAATTTATGGGAGGAAATCGCGTTTGAGTAGAACTTCAAGGGTAAAGGCTCAGTGATTTTCAATGCTACATAACAAATCTATGCGTGAATGCGTTTCATTATCAAAAAAAAAAAAAAAAAAATATCTTCACGCCATTCCTAATACCCGCCTTCCATCGAAAACACTTTTTGGGACAACGTGATAGGTGGTGAACTCATCGCCGTCTTTATATCCAAGCCAACGATAACAATCTTACATAAGTTTTTCAAAAACGCATTGGTACGATCCCGCCACCTGGTGATCGAACTCGGGTCTCTTGACTCGAAATTCCGACCACCCAACCACTCGGCTATCGTGACTTTCATTGTAATGAGAACTTTATACTTATCTTATATATTTTGGGTTATGACTACTATCGAGAATATAACGTTGGAGAAGGTTTTTAGACACAAAAATAATATAAAGCCCTTCTAAAACAATTTTAAATTGACATGAACAAAACCGAAAATTAAAGGCACAAAACCGAAAATTATTGCCACTAGCCAGCTACCTGGGGATTGAACTCGGGTCTCGATTCCAATTCCAATCACTCAACCATTCGGCTATCGCGAGTTTAAAAACAAAAGAATTAATCGATTAGATTGAACAGTCGGATGAAGCCGGTTTTCTTTTCATTCTTTTAATTATAATTTTAAAATTATTTTAATTATAGAACAAACATTAGCTGACCCGATAGTCTAGTTGGTAGTGACCGGCCCTACCTTCGAATTTGAGGGTTGAGGGTTGAGGGTGAATGTTTGCTCGTAATCCCACTACGAGCAAACATTTTCTTTTTTAGTATTCTAATGTAAATATGAATATTTATTTATGTAAATATATGTTTGTAAGTTTTTGTATGGTTTTTTTGGACAATAAGACGCCCTCGGTAGAAAATGCGTCGACAGGCTCTTTTTCTGCCCTAAATAATAAATATCTTCACGCTGGGTTATCGCCATCTCCAATCTTATAATTATATTGGAGGAATACTTTTGACCCTCCCCTCTTCGGCGATTTGATCTAATTGACGAAACTAACTCTCAGTTTACCTCCAACCTTTGTAATAATAAATAGTTTCTTCACAAATTGGTTTTCACTGATTCGTTCAACATGCTCAAACCAATGAAGCACGCCCTTATCCATTTCAGTGATTGGATCATCGTTCAAACCTGTCGTATTGCGAATTTATTTGTTTTATTTGCGGTTGGCCCACGTAACGCCGCACGGTTTACAAAAAGATCGCATTTCCAATGCATTTATCTTATTTTTATGTTTTTCTGGCAAGTTTCCGTCAGTTTCGGTCGGTTTCGGCAGACCAAAGTTGGTCCCAGCACAGCGTTATTTATCGTAAGATAAGTTATTTATTCATGTTTTTATATTAATCGGTTTACCTTTTAATAGCTTATAAATATGAATATTAATGAGTATTTACTTTGGATAGCCGAGCCCTCAATTGATCGAAATTTGAGGTAATCGAATTTGAGTAGGCTTAATCATGATATATGTTTTTTGGGATAACGTCTTTCTCGTTTTCCCAAGTTTGTGTGGCAAGTCTATCGCTATCTTAGTGTGAATTTGTAAAAAGTTAAAAAAACTCATTATATGTATTTTGCAAGCCCCTGGGAGTCAAACTCAAGTCTTCTGATTCGACACAGCACAACCTTAACTAATAAGAAATTCACTCTTAATGATAATGATATAAAAAGAAGTAAAATATTTAAGTAATATTTGAGCAGCTAAAATTTGTTCTCTAAGTCCGTTTATTATTTTATTATCTATGCTAGATATTCAGATGTGCGCAAGCGCACCATATATCAGATTCATTGTCGGTTTGAATATATTGGGCTTCAGTATTTATTATTATTATAGTTAATGTATGCCATGTAGTAGTGGGAACTAATGAATAACGCAATCCATTGAGTATTGTAAAAGTCGATGGAGGGACATCTAAATATTAGGAGATGGCAGCCGTATCTTGAGTATTATTATAACAAATTACTGGGGTTGGTAACCTGATCGGCAGACGTGGCAACTATAACAAAAAGTCTTTATGAGAGATTGTATATAAAATAAATAAATAATAAATATAAATAAATATCTTCACGCAATTCCCAATACAGGGGTAGACAGAGGACAAGTCTAGACAATTAAGTCCCTTTGACCCACCTTCCACCGAAGATATTTTCGAAACAACGTGACAGGTGGTGAGCCCGTCGCCGCCTTTATGTCCAAGCCAACGATGAAATTCGTACATAAGTTTTTGAAAAACTCATTGGTACTGCCAACTGGGGATCGAACTCGGGTCTCTCGACTCGAAATTCCGACCACCCAACAACTCGGCTATCGTGACTTAAAACTTCGTGTATATAAAAGTACCATTATATGCCCGGCGGCCTCCCTAGTCCGAGCAGCTGTGGTATTAGCGGGTAGGAGATGCGAAGAATCTCCGGGTGAGATTCTGATGTCCACCCCGATCACTTGACTTAGCTTACAAAGAAACTCACGCACGCATGAGGTCGACGAGGTGAGCAAGGCTCTGTGGTAATATATCAGGTCTGAAGACAAGGGGGACTCGGAAGGCAATCATTTCTCTCAAGTCTATTTCGGATTTTTTATACACAGGTCTCTCATCAATAGTTTGGAATAGTGCTACGTACCTTAACCAAACGGTATATGCTCAAGGTCATACTGGCACAAACTAAAGCACCAACTTCCACACATCCCGCAAAATATAGCCGCTAAACAAAAATCGAATGCGCATAAATTCATTCACACTACATATCACACTTATGGCTACAAATATTTTATTTATTTATTCTATTTTATTTCAAATAAGTCACGATAGCCGAGTGGTTGCGTGGTCAGAATTTCGAGTCAAGAGACCCGAGTTCGATTCTCAAGTGGCCGTCCCAATTATTTCTATTAAAAAAATAGTTGGCTTGGACATAAAGACGGCGACGGGCTCACCATCTGTCACGTTGTCCCGAAAATATCTTCGGTGGAAGGTGAGTCGAAGGGATTTAAATGTCTAGACTAGACCTCTGTCTACCCTGTATTGCGAATTGCGTGAAGATATTTTATTTTATTTTTTTTAAGATTTTTAGGAGGGCTTGAGTCATATATAACGGTAATGATTTTCTAGTAGTTCTAAAGGCTACTTATTGTTCCCTTATATTTACAGTTCATTATCATTGTATGTATTACAAACCTTGATAAAATTATGACATAAAAAAACTACTGACTTGAAAAAAAGACTGCTCTCGTTAGGAAGTATAGATCTGCCTCAATATTGTTAAAATATCCATTGAGTTGAGTACTGGCACAGAAAATATATGCAATTTGCCTGTATCTTACATTGTATACTAACCGAACTGCTAGTTTTGTCTTATAGTTTTTTTTTGGAGTATTTTAAACATAGGCTTAGAAAGCAACTGAAGGCAATTCCTTCTGCTAATTTTGTAATATTCTTTTATCATTATAGTGACTTTACATGCCTAAACAAGTTTCCACTTAAAGAATTTCACCATTCTTTGATCATGGTCTCTATTTATGTTACACAATACTAGATAGGACGATGGTCAGCAGTTTCTAAAGCACCTAATTATTGGTATTGTGACCTGGCAATTCTGTTGCCAAGCGTGGCGATTATAGCGAATTTTCCTTATGAAATGTCTGGCCTTTGAATTCAAGTATGTACGGCCTAGGAGCGTATTAAAACGGTTTAAATCCATTGGAAAGTTACTTTTACAGAACTCGAAAAAAAATGTAAGGCAACAAACGAGTAGAAGGTCTACTCGTTTGATGCTTTACATTTTTTGTACAGTTGAACAAACTCTTAAAATTTTTGGAAGTTATATAAGTTAGTGGCAATTATGTATAATTGAAACCCGGTCGATTTAATATGTCAAAAATATAAGCGAAGGATTTTAAATAAAACAAACCATGGAGCAGCACCTTATCTTCTATCCTTTCGTAAAATGGGCTAAGAGTCCTCCTGACGTAGATTTGCTAAAAACTATAATTCATTAAAGTTATGAATACATTATCATCCTTAAGACGTACCGAAAAATGGTGCATAGCGCTTTTTGTATATTTTAAATCAGTAAACGTGAATGATTGTGACAGAAATAACTAAGATACCAGGGGAGTGGGAGTCATAAGAGGGGACTTACGGAAAAATTTGGAAATGCTTTCGCCGAAATATTATTATAAATTTTATTATTTGTAATATGTGTAAATAATAATATTTATGTTATTTTATTATTTATGTATTTTTCTATAGTCCGGGTTTTTGTAGAAAATTTCTTATTTCCGATATTGTCCTTATGTTTGTGGGCACATATTATTATACTTCGAAAAACACTAGACCAAAATTCGACACGTGATGGGCAGCCACAGTGTCTGTAGTAAAAGGTATCTGGTACCGTATTAGCAATCCCTATCTAACAGTAGAGTACAATAAAATATATAAACTCAAATGACGTTTCCGTTACTAAAGTGATATGCTAAAAATGTATGATGATTCAAGATGATGAATTTACAACTGTTGTGAACGTGCTATTTTTAATATATCTTTCCATGTACTATCATCATGTCAAGATTTACTTAGCAACTAACCTTGTGCATGCAAAAAGGAAATTTATTTCGGTTATGCTTTTCAGTCGACTTTGCACGAAGAATGTATATGATGGTGTTTCATCACGAAAATTGTTTAGGTTTTCAATCTTCGTGGTTATAGCTTTAATTTAGATATTTCTATTGGACTTTATTTCACTGAGTTTTTTCCGGTACCTATTTTTTATTGTTACCGGTATATTTGTATTTTAATTCTCAGCATAATCATACAAGACTACATTTATTACCCTTGTTTTCATTTAACTTTCTGGGCTCCGTACCTGTGTAATTAAAACATAAGCCATTTAATTGCTCTTAAGAAAAGAATGTGGCGTAGGAAACGCTAATACACGTGTGGATTATGTTTATTATAACCCTTTTCATTTACGTCCAGTTGGGTTTATCTGCTCGGTTCCTTTTAATTACAGGACTTATTTTATTCTTGTGTTGTATTTTCTAATACTAGGTTCTGGTTTTGCAAATGAAACCACTATTCATTTGCAAAATAACGATCAACATAAGCATTATTGATTCTACATTGAATGTCATTGGGGTGCAAGAGGAAACCAAAATATCATTATTTTTCCATATAAGAGTTAATTTGGTTGGATTTGTAAATAGATTTTACTGTGCAAAACTATGTCTATGGTTGTCACATTAGTTGTAGGCTTAGTTAACAATTAAAGAAGCAAGGATTTCTTTGGAATAAATGGTATGTGGTTAATGATTTAGTAGTTTTATTACACGAAAGAGTAATAAAAGTAGATTCTTGCTTACAGTTCTATAAAATTTAGCTTTTATAATAATACCTACTAGGATAGGAAATGATATTGGTATGGTAATAAACAATTTGTACTTTCGTTGTTTCTGATTAAGTAATACAATTACTACTTAATCTGGGGCCGGAACAATATGTGTGATGATGTCCCTAAATATATATTCATTTCTATGTTTTCCTAAAGCTCGAGTTACCATGAAAAAAATAAAACTATTATGGATTTTGTATGTATTAGTTATAGATTCGGTCAAAAAAAGCAAAAATTGTTATGTTTTCTTCTTTGTAACCTTCACGTAAAACACACAATTTACTTGGAATAATCTTTTTCTATGATTAATGGGTCCCTAAATTTTGAGGTTCTAAACTAAAGACTAGTCCTCCCAAATCTTTGTGTTCTTTGAACACGCTATAAATCTTGAAAATAGATACAAAGTTGTTATTGAAAAAGTTACTTCGCAATATTCCGCATACAAATATAAAAAGGTATATGTTACCTGGTCCGAAGAGAAGAAGAGCACCACCCTCTCTCCCACAGATGCGTGCACTAATTCCACTGTATGCACCACCAATACTACCACTATCACTACACTCAAACCAGGTAACATATACCACCAACGAAAACGCGACACGTGTTCTGCCTCAAAACAAGGCATTATCGAGCGAGTAGACTCTACGATGAGCGACCGCAGAGAGATCATCGTAGAGTCTGGTGATGGTGCATACAGCATTAGTGCACGCATCTGTGGGAGGGAGGGCGGTGCTCTTCTTCTCTTCGGACCAGGTAACATATACCTTTTTATATTTGCATGCGGAATGTTGCGAAGTAATTTTTTCAATAACAACTTTACAATGAATTTCCGCAAAGTAACGCCTGAGTCAATTAACTATCTTAAATAGATACAATTCAAAAGTACAAGTTTAGCACATTACAAATTGTAGCTGTCCAAATCGCAGCAGCAAAGTTTGGTGCACCTTTATCTCGGTAAAACAAATTTTGTAGCGAATTTTGCGCCCTGTCTATATGTAAATCTATGAGATTTTACGCGATATTCCTTATATTTATGGATACATAGCGCTTCTGACAGTTGGTTTATCAGAATATTTAATAATTAAAAAAATCACTTAACAAACAAAATGTTACGAAAATAAAAAAATCCATTTAATGATTTGTTTTTGTGTTAAAAAATGAAAAATTTCTGAAAATCAGATTACATTGTTACTGTCCTAGTTTCTTGGAAGGAGATTCAATTGAAAAAAACAAGTGGGAATATTGTGCTTAATGGAAGTCAGTTTATTTAGCGTCCACACTACAGCCCCTTCGTGATGTCGATGTTTTATAGGAGTGCGTCACGAATAGCAGCAAACTTGATGAAACAAAATCGAGTAGGTGATACTTTGACTTCGGGTCGTGTCTCCACCCTAGTCTTGAAACACGTTGTAATAACCTCGTTGGCACGGCATTGTTAATTGTCATGGTAAAATGGAACACAATGAATTTATCATAACCTTTTTAATAGTAATATGTGACCCAGTTTTCATACTTCATATCTTTAATTTTTAGTTATAATTTCTTTATTCATAAATAATATAAAATTTCTCAAGTGTAGCTGCGTGATTTACCATTAAAATTTTTAAAATATAATTTGTTCTAATAAATAATTATTAAATATTTTTTTTGTATACCTTAGACCACCGGTATCCGACACACGTTTTGCAGTGCTGTGTCGGTTTATCGTATTTTTCGGAGTATAGAATACTGCCTAAGACTGTCTATAGTCTGGAAGTACCGTCCAATAATAAAATTTGCAATTTGTTCAATCATACGTTATAAGATTTGTCAAAATAATGTTTGTGTGTAGATTCAATTTGTGTACATTCAACAGTGATAGGCGGGTCGGATTATAGGGATTACCGAATGACCACTGTATATTTTTTATAAATATTTCGACTACTTTCCATTACTATTTTCGAGGGATACCATAAGAATAAACGCGGTTATAAATCTTATCATTGACACGATCCGACAGATTCTTACCTGTGGAATTTAATTCCGGGATTGGTACGGGCACATTGCAGAGGTAGTTAGGTCTCGCGCAATCGCTTTGGGACGCTGGATTGTTTACGTATTTCCTCTTCAATCGCGTACAGCTTATTTTTACAACATCTGTTCTATACACGTAATTGAATTTCGATAGAAAACATCGGTCAGTTGGTACTTATTATATGGCCTTTAGCAATCCCTTTGCTTCTTTGATCTCCAAAAATGTGTATCTGTTTTTGGAGATCAAAGAAGTAAGTAAGTAAGAAGTATAATTGTTCAAGATAAAAATTAAAAATTAACAAAGTGTGAGTAAGAATTTTACTCCTAATGATGTATTAAAAACGTAACTATTTAAAAAATGCCCAAGATCAGAGAGCGATCCCGCAAAAGTAAAATAGTTTAGAATTTTACAACGTATTAAAAACAATAACAAAAAATCAAAACTAAACATCTTGAAAAGATTTGTTCCTGTTTTACGGTAAATTCAAACTCTTGGAATATTTTATTAACATAAAAAATATTGTATTCATATTTAAAATAACTTTTATCTAAAAATTGCATCTATCGCAGAGGCTTCTCAAAGGCACGTTTTTGCCATGAGAAGAATGCCGAAAGGCTAAAATTAACCTTTGAGCGAGAAAAAAACTGGTGCTCTCGTCACCAGCTACTACGGACAGTCGCGGATAAGATTCCTTTAGAAATTGTATTGTGTAAGAACCCTACGGATCGATCGTGTTTATGGCTTTCTTTTAAAGGAGAGAGGGAAAACGGCTAAACAATTCCTCTAATACTAAGTAACTCCCGATGCCCATGTACATCCACTACGCAGTAAACAATTGAAAATAGGAGAGAATGTAGGAAAGGGGCGAGAAATCGAGAAAGAGTACTCACTAAAGTTCCGAAAAAAAAAAACCAGATGCATTTCATATATTCTACTTCTTGCAGGTTTTCTGAGACGCCGTGATCATAAACAGGTCTCTACCACAAATAAAATAATGACTACGTTAGCACTTATTATTTCTAGAAGTATATTTATTATATAAATTAAGAACGAAGAGAGATGTCGATGTTAACGGACCTAACATAGTAAATATTGGATGTACATATAGTGTAACTTTATCATAAATTGGCTGATAATAATCATAATGTATCTTCAAACATAGTCCCTGATGGATTAGCTAAAAAGAACAGATCGCTAAATACTCTTATATAACTCTTACTTTTATTTCAGATTCGTCATCTTCTTTATATATGCAAGTCTAGATATCGTGATCCTTCCTTATTCGAACAATTTACTCACATGGTATTCGGCAATGTCTGAATGTATATGTAACTAACTCTCTTTTAAAACTTCACCGATAACCCATAACGAGTAGTCAGGAAATTCACTGGAATTTATTGAGAACAACGTGATAGGTGGTGAAGCTTAGTGAACATATATACCTTAAATATATCATCATCATCATCTTGTTTGTTATCTTGTTTATTATCAAAAAATATAAATCTTTACAGACAGTAAGTTTTTTTTGGAAAACATCACAAGCTCAGAACGGAACCGATCAAAGATCGAGCTTTGCAACTTCTTATTGCCCTTGTTTCGTTTTATTATCAAAAGTTTCATTAAGGAAAAGTTGACGGCTGTTCGCCACTTTATTGTCCAATTCATTTGTCTGAGAACGAGAAACCGCTACGGCGAATAATGGAAATGCTACGGACTCCAACGCCTCTTGTTGTGTTCCCGGTACTAGATTATTGTACTGTAACTTTGTCTTGCTTCTCGTTACGCTCTAACAGAATACAGTGAGCAAACTTTATTATTGTAATAACCGTCCTATTTGTAAGTGATGATATAGCAGAAGTAAGTCAAATTACCTAAAATATTTAATGTTACGAAACTGATGAAGTGTTATCAAATATTCCAAGAGGACACATGATTCTGAAATAATACTGTGATCAGTGTTATCGAATGTCGGGTTTGCACAAGAAATCACCCATGTGCGACCGGATGAAATCCTGCTGATCTCCTACTTACTAATATTATAATGCAAAAGTTAGGATGTTTACTTGTAAGAATGTAATTGTTGTATAACTCTTTCACGCAAAAACTACGAAATGGATTTTAATAAAACTTTGTAACGGTTATATATAATAACATCACGACAATAATTTCTACGGATTTTGCGTATTTTCAGCCGTAATATTACTGTCAATATGAAGTAAGTCGGCAAAAAATCAAACCCCTTTAAGAGCTATCCTGGCGTGCGATACCTAAACCGTTGATGTTATCGAAGATAATGTAGGATAATTTATCTTAAAAAGTTCTATATAAAATTCCTTTTGGTTCCTTTGAACATGATTTCCAGTCGCTTAAATACGTCAGATTGAATTGAATCTTCGCACAACGCATTTCTCGAACTGTCCACAATAGAATAATTTGACAAATTTTTTCCTAATAATGCAATCGTTTAAAAACTAAAAATACACGCTTTTGTTGAACTAAAACATCTTCCACACAACTTCCACCGAAGATATTTTTGGGACAACGATACAGATGGTAAACCTGTCGCCCGTGTTTTTCGACACGCATTCCGCGTTTATCATTAGTTAGAACCCAAAACAATTTAGTCTTTTCGGCTCACATTACATCGGAGCTTCAGGAGAAGATGACAGGCGGAGGAGATGAGCCTGTCGTCGCCTCTATATCCAAGCGAACGATATAAATCGTAAAAAAATGTTATTGACAGATATTGGTAAAGTCGTTATAAAATAACTTAAGAAGCATTGCACGCTTTTTTAAGATAAAATTTTTGAACTTATATGTATGCACATTTTACAGTGTCAGTAAGCAGCGCTTACTAAAAAAATTCATTTAAATTAATATGTAACTAGTTTAGCTAAGAAAGTTATTTTGTGTTTTTGAAGGAGGTTCAATTTAAAAAAAAATTGTTTAAAATAATTCAGTTCAGCAAAAAAAAAAAAAAAACAATAAAGGTTTGCTAGTTTTGCATCCATTCTACAATAATGTTAGTATTATATTTGTTATTAATAATACTTTACTTTTTTCGTATTTTCACTTGACTACAATTATTCATTACACACAGGACTAGTCTAGACAATTAAGCCCCTTTGATCCACCTTCCTCCGAAGATATTTTCGGGACAACGTGACAGGTGGTGAGCCCGTCGCCGTCTTTATGTCCAAGCCAACGATATAATTTGTACTTAATTTTTGAAAAACCCATCGGTACGAGCCTGTCACCTGGGGATCGAACTCCGTACCACTCGGCTACTAAACGAAGTAGATAATAATGATTTGGAAGTAAGTTGTTCCAACCCTTACAATTTCTCTATTATATTTAGAATTAGGATGTATTTCCGATGAATAAACTGTTTAAATTTACGGGTTGTAGACACTACTTATTATCTGATATGTTGAGCTACTGTTAGCCAAAATTTCCTGTTATTTAATTTACTGTTAGTTAATTTTATGTAAAGTCTGATATTTCAGTTTTAAATTTAATATCCTTTTTTATTTATTTATTAAACTTAATATGGGTAAACTAAGATGAATATTTAAAACAAATTTTACGTTTGTTGCTATAATAGAACAGCTGAGTGAGTGCAAGTGGCGAAGACTTTTTTCACTGCCCCGGCAGGCGGAACTGTTGGCTGCAAAATATAAATTGCACTCGGTTGAAATTACCTCTACGTTTTATGACACCGACGAGAAAAAATTGTAAACCATTTGGCTCCAAATTTTTATCTTACTTTGTAGTTCCTATTGTATTTTACAACAATAACATTTTGTCATTATATTGATATCCATTTTTTTTCGCTAGATTGCACAGAAAACTGAAGAGTACAATTTTTCGTTTTATGTATACTTTTGTATACAGTATAACCACCAAGAGCAAAAAAATAAGCCACCTTCGGTTCACTGACACAGTTTCGATGGTAAAATGGCTACAGTTAGCACTATGTCCAATAACCAAGTTTCTCAGCGTGCTACGTATTTATTTGCGTAATTAAATCCTTAACGAATACATTTGTAGCCGAATTACGATAATTGGTGTAGCTCTAGGCTATTGTCAGCTCGCTGAAGTGGCATAGAACGGTCAACCGTTGGGAAAGAAAGGCTCTTAAGTGGCAGCCTCGTATAGGTCATACGCAGAGTCCACCACAAGGTGGCGCGATGTTGATGATGATACAAAATATTCCGGGATTTCCATGGTTGCAGGTGGCACAAGACCATTCTACATGGATATCTTTGGGGGAGGCCTATGTTCATTACTGGAATCTTGATAAGCTGTTGTGATGATGGTAAAATAAATATATTAATATGATTAATTTATAATTAAAAGCACGATATGGCTGCCTAGTTTGCAGTAAATCTGCCTTCAAAGCTAAGGGTTTGGGTCGGGGGTCCAAATTCCCCTTGACAAACTTTTTACGTGATGAATGTGAAGGTTTATACACAAGAAATGGATGTTTGTAAGTATAAATGATTATTTATTTACGTACATATAGAGTGAAACGATGGCCATACGCTCAGTACCTACATAGTAGTCTCAAATAGACTTTTAGACAAAAATTGGGTCAAAAGAATTTAATTTTATAACCTCTACCTACACCAGGATTGGGAAATTCCGTAAAGTTATAAGTAAATCAAAAAGTAAAGTTTATAAATAGAAAAAAAATTAAATGTTTATTTTACATTACTGTATTGTGAATGGCGTGAAAATATATTATATCATAATATTTAGGGTATTTGAAAATTAATTAAATATGTTTTATACATTGTTTATTGAGACATTAAATATTCTTTTATTTCATTAAGCTAGGTCAAGTACTTTGAAAGATTTTGACCGACACTTATGCGGTCCAGTCTATTTAAAAGTTTAAAAATGTTTCAGGCATTTTTCTAATGCTCTCTTGTGAGTGCAAAACACAAACTAAATTCTCTGTGTCCCTCTTCGCAGGCTTACTTTTTGACATACGCGCTCAATGAGAATGACTAAAAATATTATAGCTGCCTAGATTCTGAATATGGTGTTTGGCGAATTGGAACAAACTGAATAAACATTACAATTGCTTACATTGGCCTTATTTACGTGTACCTGTTATAGGAGGAGTAGTACCTGAATGTTGGTGTGTCGTGGTGAAACGGTTCACTATCTGTCTATTCATAATAGAACTTCTACACAAAACTCATTTGGCATTCAGCCACCTCGTGCTCGTTGTAGATACTAGGATCTTTTAAATATGCGCTTTTTATCGTAAAATACTAAGGCAACTTGCCATGACAGGATTTAACTAAGCTCTATTTGCTAACATTTTTATTTGTGTTTTCTTTTGAAAAATAATCGCATTTAATGTCAAGGTACGAGTGCAATCAAATGGTTCGTTAGTTCTAACTGTGTTGAGCAGTGGTGCATTCTCATGGCGGAAAAACTAGACTGGGAAATAAAAATCACGCTTTCACTGCGCCACTACCCAATAATTTTGCTGGTTCTGTGACAGTTAAAATGGAGAATGCCCACAACGCATGTTTTTAATTTTCAGTCTAAAAAGAAATTTAACAACTTTTAACACCTTTTAAATGTGATACCCCATAATAGGTTACTATTATATGTACCACAGAAGATACGTCTTAGAATTTTTTAGTAAACTATACTTACTATTAAAATATTGTCTGCATTACTGACCCGGAAAGCGTAATAAAATGTCGTTTAGTTGACACCAGTAGTCGTGAAATACTTCCCTTAGGACTTGTGCATAACGAAGCAAATAGAAAAGTTAGCGGACGTAAATGAAGTTAAGCCGAAACGGTGGTAGACTACTTCTCTGCTTAGAAATCATCTGGGCCAGCGCCAGACTCTTCTTTTCTGGTTCCTACTAGAAAAAAATGCAGTGTAACAACTAATGTGTACCGGTTGAAATGGTGTAGAGAGCCATTGTGATTACTTTTTCGTTGGGTGTTCTATTACTTTTTGGTGCTAAATCGCATCTGTAAACTTCTTGTTTTGTGGATTTTTCTGAGGCTGCAATAATCACTGGCCATAAACATTCATCAGTTATTCCAGAAAAAAATCGTAGGAAAAGGAAAGGTAAAAAAAATAATTATTGTTTTCAGAAAAATCTTCCAGACCTTAGCTAACTTGTTTAGTTAATTTAAAAAAAAATCACGATCAAATTAAAAAAAGCTCAGGTATATCTATTACAATTTTCCGTGTATATAAGAAAGAAAGAAAAAGTTTTAGATATGTTAATCGGTTATTTCGACATTTGCTTTTGTTTCATTTGCGTCTGGGAGTCATCATAAGCTGCTGATGATGGAAGCTACTTAAATATAAAAATAAAAATCGCTACTTAAATTTTAGGAGTTAGGCAATAATACTGCGATTTATCGAGAGATACTACTTGGTAAATAATTTTTTGATGATTTTTTGTTTTGATGATTGGGCTATTTTTACTAATAAAAAATTCAAATTAATTGTTATCGCGCGATGCTCAAACTGACCAATGCGAAGGGATGTTCCTTCGCCTTAGTTTAGTTTTAATAATAACCATTTTAATAGTCACCTTGTATTTGAGCCATTAAAGCAGTATTATCGTACCCATTACGTACTAAATTTAAAAGTCACGATAGCCGAGTGGTTGGGTGGTCGGAATTTCGAATCAAGAGACTCGATCCCCAAGTGGCAGGCTCGTACCAATGGGTTTTTAAAAAATTAAGTACTAATTATATCGTTGGCTTGGACATAAACGACAACCACGGGCTCACCACCTGTCACGTTGTCCCGAAAATATCTTCGGTGGAAGGTGGTTCGAAGGAGCTTAATTGTCTAAACTAGACCTCTATCTTCGTATTAATTATATAGTTACGTACTAATAATATTTTCCTGTACTAAAAGCGAAAACAGCTTTTAAAAAAATTGTTTTATTTTTTTATTCGCCAAAACCTGTTTTTTTTAATTAGCGCTACTTTTTGATGTATACGTTAGCCTGTCTAAAAACAACAATACTAAATAATGTAAGTCGTTTGGTCATGGTCTAAGAATATACCTCGCCCTTTTTTCCCGAGGGTATCGTAAGAACACACTAAGTGAAAAGCCTCGAAAAAGGATGGAAACATGGACAGTCAATCCGCTTGCTAAACGTTTTAATTATGGCACACCCTTTCGTAGAGAGGAAGATGTATCGCAGTGGACCTTCATAGACGGCTATGATCAGATGATGATGAATATAAGAAATAAAGAAAGAAATATCTTCACGCAATTCCCAATACAGGGGGTATTAGGCAGAGGTCTAGTCTAGACAATTACGTCTCTTTGACCCACCATCCACCGAAAATATTTTCGGGACAACGTGACAGGTGGTGAGCCCGTCGCCGTCTTTATGTCCAATCAACGATGTAATTCGTACATAAGTTTTTGAAAAACTCATTGGTACTGCCACCTGGGGATCGAACTCGGGTCTCTTGACTCGAAATTTCGACCACTCAACCATTCGACTACCGTGACTTATTCTATATGAATATCGTGACTTATTCTATATATCTTGATGAATATAAATAGTGCAAAATCTAAATAATAAATAAATATTTGAATATTTTATTAACGATTAAACACAAAACAATTGACAGGTGTAATGGTGACTTATAAGAGTTCGAACCGTAATGGGCAAGTGGTATGAAATAAGGAGAGCCAACGTCAAAGTAATAATCAAAGTCAATGAAATAAGGAGAGACAAAGAGGAAGGAAACCAATGAGTTTTTCATAAAATTTACTATCGTTTTGTATCATTTATATAAGATACTATGACGTCAATAGAAATTCCACCTGTCATTTCGTCCCAAATAAGCTCCGATAAAAGAAGTAAATATCTAGACCTTTGCCTCTCCCGATATTGAGAAGTGTATGCAGGTAAAAATGTTTGAAGCCTACCTATCCTTTTCGAATAAGTGACATTTTATCCCTAATTTTAAAAATATTAATAATTGCATCAACAATCTGTTGTAATTCGATTGCTGGATATTTGCAAAGAATAATAAAAGAAAAAAGTTTACATCAGTTTCAATAAGATCGTGGTTGTCTGTCTGTACGCATTGTGATTTATCGTTAAGATTCGAATATATATTGAATAGATTAAATCGTTAAGATTCTCTTAGACTCGCTAAGACTCTCGTTTAGAAAAAGATGAAAATGGCTGATTTCTAGATAGATCTGAATTATAATTAGAAGTACACACAGAAATCATACTGGAAGGCTTTATAATTTCATTATTTCAGAAAATTTTTGTTTTTCTGATACAATACTGAAATTTGTCCCGTGAATTCTGCATGATACCATTCTACCCGAACATTAAAAAGTGTGAAATACAATTAGACATTTTAATATTTTAACAATACACAGGGGCGATGTTACTTTGAAATGTGAATTTTTAAAATGATTTTCCAAGATCTTTTCTTTCTAAATCTAATTTTGTAGATTTACGCTGCGGCATTACTTATTTATTTGAATAAATCGTGTTCTTTTCGCTTGAAATGAAGAGCTGCATAGACAATGAGGTAGTCCGAAGTTGTACATAACTTCGTTCTATTACTTTAATTAAACTTTTTATTGACTTAATGATAGTCTTTTCAGCTTAGTAACGTTTACGGTTCCGCTTTTACTTGAACTTTCCTTTGTACCTTTTGTTTATAAACTAGGTGACAACAGACGAAGGAGGGGAGGACAAATACAGCGACGGAAATTAGAAGATAAACTTAGTAAACTTTCTTTTGCTTATTCTGTGATAATTTTGTGTTCAAATGTATAAATTTTATATATTTTGTACTTTTGTGATGAGTGCTTGGATAAAATTGTAATTAGGACTCTTCCATCACTGATATAGTGTGTTTCTAGGATTATAAGTTAATTTCAATATTGTATATAACTACTAAATTTGTTAATACCATTTGTGCAGCGTGATTACGCATCTAGAAATTGCCTATGTCTAAATTTTAGGTCGAGCGTATTGCAAGTTATCCCGAAATCTATTGAAGGTTACGAGACATTTCGAACGTTTTCTTTTATCGAATTTTGACGATATCTAAGGAATGATAAGGATCTCTCATATGTTACTAGAAGGATACGCAATAAAGCAATCGATCCATAACATTATATAAATGTGTTTTAGATGGTTTAAAAATTTACCTTAGTCTAGTTTGTAGTAACACTGCATTCGAAATTAAGTGTTGAAGATTCGAATCCCGCTAAGGGTAAAGATTTGTGTGATGAATATTAATGTTTGTACTCAAGTCAAAGGTGTTTATTAGTATATATGAATTCAAGTTATATATTCAAAAATATGTGAATGTGTATTTTGTATCGTTGGTTTGGACACTAAGACGGCGATAGGCTCACCACCTGTCACGTTTCCTTAAATAGGTTTAGGTATAGAGTAACTTTACACTTTAAAGTAACGACTTACCTACTTAGTATTGGGAAAGAAGGAAAAATATACTAACAGATATGCAAGCATCGTGACACTGAAGATGATACTAATAATAATATATCATCGTCAGTGCCACGTGACGGGTCATTGTCAATGTAAGATACATATCGTCACGCCGTGCACAATACTGGTAGACAGAGGTCTAGACAAGTCAGTCCATTTTACTCTCCTTCCATAGAAGTAATTTTTTGGGACAACGTGACAAACTGTCGCCGTCAAATAAAATCTGTATAGTCTATGGACGAGACAACAACTAAAATGAACGACAAGACACGAGACAAGATTTTATATTATCTATTTTTAGTTTTTATTTATTAGCTCAAAGTTAGATCAATAATTATATTTAGAAATAGTAATACTAGTTGGAATGGAAAGTAGACTACTTTTCTGCAAATCAGTCGTCTAGGTTAGTACCATACTCTTATTGATTTCTGTGTGACAACTGTTCAAAGGAGTAGAAAATTACTGCATTTACGGTAATTAGGTATTTCGCTGACCACGAGAACGACATTCGGTCATTCCCAATATAGGGGTAAACAAAGGTCTAGACAATTAAGTCGTTTGGACCCATCTTCCATCGTAGATATTTTTGGGACAACGTGACAGGAGGAGCCCTTCGCCGTCTTAATGTGCAATATAATTCGTACATATTTTTTTAGAAAACCCAGAGCGAATAGAAAACTATGTAAACGTTAACTTTTTTTTTGTAAATTATCGCCTTAATTAATTATATATTTTAGTGAATTATTGACTTTTGTACTGTACCCATATACTAATTTTCGGTTATCTTTATCCGTTTATTGTTATTATTTTATGGTTATTAAATTTTAGGTTTGTTTAAATTGGCGTAGAGAACTCTTTATATGACATGTTTATACCCGACGAAAATGGAGTTCATTATATTTTCGTGTATTTTTTAATTAATAATAGCGTCAATAAATTTAAATATGCAAATAAATCCTTTGTAAAAAAAACATCAAATATGTTCGTGAGTTTTCATTTTCGTGTCTAAATGGAAAAACAGTGTACGGTTTGTGTCATCGCATATTCATTGGACATTTTCGTGAGTCGACCTCTTAAGATTTGCGCGTCGACTAAGTAAACAATGTCTAATGGAGGGATTTTAGGCGGTTACGTGACGCTTGGTGACATTCGATCCTTGGTAATTTACTAATTCACTAGTTACGGACAACTTTGCCTGGTACGAACTTCCTATAGGAAATACAAATAAACTCAAATAAATTAATTGCTGGTAGGTTTACAATATATATTGCAAGAGACACCTCTCTGGTAAGGAGGATTTGCTCTGATTTGGCAAGCAAATTGGCGATCGTAGTATAAGACTCGCACTTTAGACGCCTCTGTCATCATTGGTCTGCTTAATTTTGGTCTGGTATTTATAGAGATTGTTTTTCCGCCATCTGGCGGAAGCCATTTTTGTTTAAATTGTTTCAATTGCTATTCTATCAATCCCCTCTTATGATACAAACGGAGAAGTTAGGAAGTGTATAAAGTGAGATTTTAGAGTTATGGAAGAAAGATGACAGAACGCAGAGTCCTCCTACATTCAAACTCATTAATTCTCGGCTTAGTCTTGTGGTATTTGCTGTAATTGCAAATCTCTGATCCTAATTTAAGATAATCATGTTAAAATTTAGGTACTCTGTAGTCTATACACAGTTTTTTTACATTGTGTTTCAAGTTTTTTACATTCTGGTTAAAGTTTTATCTTATTACAAAGAAAGAAGTAAAGTTTAACGGAGCGTGCAGAGTACGTTAGCATTCAGAAGTCTTCGGTTATTGCGAACTTTCGGCTCCTAGGTATATATTATATTTGTTGTAACTAGAGTAATAAGTATGTACGTAAATTTATAGAAAGGAATACTTAATAAAATATGTGAAATAAAACACATGGATGGGTCGTCTTGTTATAAGGGCTAAAGTAACGATTCAGAGATTTTAAGATCTTGGGTTAGGTTTTCGGTTGGTAAACTTTTAGTAGTAAGTCGATCTTCTAGTAGGTCTATGTTTGTTTAGTATAAGAATTTTAACTAATATTAGAAATTCGAAAGTGACTGATTTTTTGTTGTTTTTTGTATTAATAGAAATGTACAACAGCAGCAAGTAACGTAGGCTATATATTTTCAAGGAGATGAAATAGAAATTTAATAATAATAGAAATATAATATAAGAGACGACCCCATGGACGAGTTGGTATCCTGCCTTCGAAGCTAAGGATTGCGGGATCAAACTCCGCTATGGACAAACATAGGTGTATGAATATGAATGAAATTCGAAAATATTTATCTACGTAAATTTATACGTATGTAATTATATAGTAAGCTTGGATACTAAGAAGGCGAAAGGCTCACCTCCTGCCACGTGGTCACAAATAAATTTCGGTCAAAAGGAGTTGGTCAAGACCACTGTCTACCCTAGAACGTGATATCGTAGTAATTATTGAACGTGTAAAAAGTAGGTTACTATGGAAACCCCATTGAAAATAATATTCATCTATGTGTAAGAGTAAAAAATTAAGGCGAAACGAAATTCCAATAAGTAAATATCGGCTGTCAGCCCATCATTCAATTAAGTAAAGCACCAGCTGTTTCTTTTCCTTTTAGGCACTTCCTCAATACTGAGGTAGCCTGAAGACTAGACTATGAAGTCATATACAGTAGACTTAAATAAATACATATTTATACATATAAAAATTTAATTCAGTATAAGTAAGTACAAATTTAAGTCTCAACTACAAACATTCAAGAATTCATTCAATTATTTAAACATTCATAATAATCACACAAATTTTTAACCAATAATTAAAAAAATATTAATGTGTTATTATTAAATGTAGTATATTAAAAAAATATAATGCATTTACAACACTATACATTTAAAATAAAACTATTTTTTACGGATTTTATGGCGTTTTAAGTACTTTACAGCACTTAAAACGAACATTGTCACAAATAAGCGCCGATGTACTTTATACTTTACCACATATACTTTAAATGAGTATTTAGTTTAGAAGTATATAATGTTATACTTAGATAATATTTCACTTAATCAATGGCCTGTAAAAGTTCCCTGCAGAATACTCGTAGTGAGTATTTGGCGTAATAGTGACAATAGGCAAACAGATTCGCGTCGTCCATCGACGTCATTGATCCCTTTGTCATCTCAAACTTGAAACGTTGTATGCCAACTGTCAGTTTAAGTCGAATATTATTTCAGATTATAAATCAAATAAGAATAAGAATAATTTATTTGCATAAAATATATTACAATAATATATCCATTGTTGGGACATCCTTTTAAGCAAATAATTACTTGTGCCAGAATGCCCCGCTCTTCCATAAATGTTATTACATGTGTTTTTAACAAATAAACATAAACATAAAGCATTAATTTGAGATAACACTCTCTTAACTTCAATTATAAATACAAAGGTAACTATTTTACTGCTAAATATCTACTAAGCATAAATCTACATAACATATACTAGGAAAAGAACTAAGATTATATCTATACTACTTTACTAACAAATTTGTTAAATTTAATTATTTTAAAACATTGTGTGTGCATGGGTATGTGTGTGTGAGTGAGTGAGTGAGTGAGTGTGTGTGTGTGTGTGTGTGTGTCAGTTGAGTGTGTATTAGAGCATGTGCATATCATATTACATATTCATATCTAATAAAGATTCAATCTCATCATAATTGTGGGACAAAAGCCATTCAGAAACTACCATTTTCAGCTTTTGTGACAGTACCGGATAAATGTTTAAAAATCTATTCAATTTACAATATAGATAACCGGATTGACTCTTAAACTGGCGACTAGCAAAATTGGTCTACTATTATCCCCAAATACCTAACGGTGGCTACTTTCTCAATTTCAGGACACGAGCATTTATCACTAAATCCACAGCTATGTATTTTGAGTTTAAATGATGTAGAAGGTTGCGTACGTTTGTTTATGGAAAAGCATATGTAGTTGGATTTCTTAGTATTTACTGTTAGTGTATTGTGTTGTAGCCAATTAGCAACTTTAGCCAAACCTTTTTGTGCCGTTTTATGTATTTCTTCCCACGATTTACCAGAAAACACAATTGCGGTATCATCAGCATATGAGTATATATGCCCGTTACATAGTTTATAATTACATAAGTAATTAATATAGATAAGAAATAAGGTTGGCCCCAAAACAATACCTTGCGGGACACCATAGGTCACGGGAGCGACTTTACTAATGAAGTCACCTATTTTGACTCACAAAAAATACAGCTAAACATTTATTTTTGCCATCAAGTTGTTCAAATATATTTGATGTTAGATTCAAAATGACGTCCTGAGTACACTTTTTTTGCCTAAAACCATTCTGAGAATCGGATAAAATATTGTACTTATTAAGATAATTTAATAGTCTGATATTTATTAATTTTTCTTTATTAATATTTATAAATTTTTTAATAAGTAGGAAATTCTCCTGTAGAAAAACAAATATTAGCAAAGTGACAGATGATGGGGACTATAATATTTCTTGATAATTTTAAGAAATTAGTAGATATATTATCCCATCCCGCAGCACTGTTTGTTTTTAAGTTCATTAATATGGTATTAACTTCACTATAATCAGTGTCCATTAAGGTAAAAAATGAAGGTCGAGCATCGATTGTTCGAACAGAGTTAAAATTTTTAACGTATAACGTACTACTTCGTCGGTAAGTTCTCGTCCAATATTAGAAAAAAAGTTATTTATAGAATTTACCGATTTAAGAGGGCAAGGTTTTAATTGTAAGAGTTTATGATAATAAGTTTTGTTTCGTTTAATATTTCTTATATTTTTTATGTTTTGCCATAGCACTTTGGGATTCTTATTCAATAATTGTGATATTTCATAATTGCGTTTTAGTTTTTAATAAGCAATGTACAGTAATTACGATATCTTTTATAAGTAATTTTTTGTATTTCATCAAAAGGATTCATTTTAAGTCGTTTCTGCATTTGATTTCTATTCCTTATACAACGCAAAATACCAGTTGTTATCCATGGTTTTGTCGTTCGTTTACTTTTAGGAACAGATACTGTTTTAGTATTCTCTTCTAAAGGTTCCATAATTTTATTCATTAATATCTCAATCAGCTGATTAGGATCATTACATAGTAATAAAGTAGATAAGTTTTTATTTGCCAGACTATTGAAAGCTTGATCATAATCAATAAATGTTTTTGTTTTAAGACAAGTCTTTACACCTTTTAATTTTCAATGGAAGAGCCACGCATCAACTTTTGTTGTTGCATGAATGGGCCGGGTCGACCGGGGAAGTACCACGACCTCACAGACTACCGGCGTGAAGTAGAAGTCTAACAAACTTCTGCGTTTCGTCTGGTGAGTGCAGGTAACCGGAGGCCCACACCCCCCCCTCCCCCAATTCTATGGGGGGGGGGCACTCTAAAACTGGCAACGCATCTGCTATGCCTCTGGTATTGCGGGTGTTCATGGGCGGCGGTAATCACTTATCATCACGTGAGCCACCTGCTCGTTTGCCTCCCTTTTCATATAAAAAAAAGCCAAGCACTCCAACACCATGTTATGATCTGTTACCGTAGTATTTATAACTGCTACGTTAGCATTATTCTTTTTCCTACAAAGCTTTAAAATAAAATGATCCAGACAGTTATTTTGTCTAGTAGCAATCATATGGCCTGGTAACATACCATATGTAGATAACATACCTAAGTACTTAGTCCTGTTTCTTCGTTCCATGTCAAGTTCATTAGCTTTCGGAATAAGGTTAATATTTAAATCTCCTGTAAGTATAATATTTTTATAATTTTTAATTGTATCCAAATGCGTTTGAAGGGATTCATTAAATTTTTGAGTATTCGCATTGGAAGGCGATCGATAGATTCCAAGAAGAATATAATTAACAATTTCTACTTGTAAGGACGATGCATGTTCTAATTTTATTTCTTTAACTTTGGGTTGTTTATTAAGATTGTTCTTAATAAACACCGTTACTCCATCGTTATGATTAAGGTGAAATGTAGTTGCAAAAGACGTGTAGTTATTTATTCAGTTAAAATTAAGATGTCAACTTCAAATTTAAGGTGCGATAAAGTTACTTGTAAGTCATCTATATTTTTACATATGCTTCTGACGTTTTGTGTAAAAATTGTAAGGTCATTCTTTTTTATTTGTATATACTTATTTAGGTCTTCGATGTCACAGTTAACTGATCTGGTTATTTCGGTATCATCTATTTCATTTATGGTTAATAAAGAACTATTCATTGCAGATCCTCAAAAACAAAGTTGTAGATGATTAACTAGAAATAATGCTGTTAAGTATGAAATCTGTATATGGCTGGTATGTAATAAACTGTGAATATAACTTAACAGTTGAAAAAAACAAGAATAAGTATGATTGAGTGGTGCAGAGAATACTATATTGTAAGTTGAGTTTAAATGTGTGGAAGTTATTAATAATATAGAGGATAGTTGTTTGGATGAGTTACGTGTGCATTTATGGTTAAGGTATGATAACGTCTTTACGGATTTTGTAGGTGTGAGTGAGTGTAGGTGTGTGAATGTGTTATATATAGGATTAATTTTAATAATTATAGTGCGGTACAAAACAAAATTATTTAGATATCTATGTAACAAAAATATTTCTAGATTATCCAAGACTAGTCAATCACTCTGAAGCAATTTTTGGATTTGTAGCTCATGCTTTATCTGTATTATAGGAGAATTTTCGTCTTTTCTAATATATACTTTACCGTAAGAGGTCCAGCAAAACTTATATGATTTTGACTTGACTAGGTCTCTCCTAAGAAAATGAAGTCGAGATGACTTGGCAGTTAGGTTCTCAGATAAGAATACTGGTGTGTCTTCAGCTATTCGAAGTCCTATATGTTTTGCGCATATTTTTGACTTGTGTTTTATGTTAAATGCTTTGCTCATTTTAAGAAAGTCATTTTTAAGCAAAGTGGAATTAGTTTGAACTATAATAGGTGTATTTCGTACTCCCTCTTTTTTAGTCGTATTATATATATATATATATATATATATATATATATATATATATATATATATATATATATATATATATATATATATATATATATATATATATATATATATATATATATATATATATATATATATATATATATATATATATATATATATATATATATATATATATATATATATATATATATATATATATATATATATCTTTTATACTTTCTTTATTTATTTCGCATCCAATATTTTTAGACAAACAAGTGTCCATGTGGACAAGGTCTTCTTTTGTTTCATTTTCCTTCTTTGGTAAATTTTTTAGTTCAAAACTAGTTTTTCTTATTTCTCTTTGTAAGTCCACAACTTTGTCTTCTAAAATACTAATGTATCTTCAGTCTTCTTGTTGTTGACTTTCTAATTTTTCTATTTTCTTTCTATATTCTTCGTTTTGAGCAGTGAAGAAAGCAATAGAATTTTCAATATTTTTATTTTATTGCTGAATATCCGCAAGTGTTGGAGCAATCTTTTTAAGTTCATCGCCATGGTTGGATATCATAGAAATTATTAAATTTTTCATCTCTTCCCTAAATACAGATTATTCATTGCTAATTTCCACGGTTGCTCTTTTTCCCTTATTTCGGCTTGAAACATATGTAGAAGCAGAGGCAGAATCATCTGGGTAATCCCTTATGTAATATTCGTTAACTAACAAGTGTTACACTGATTTTGACGAAGCCTAGACAGGATAGGAGTCTAGCGCCATTTAAAATGTGAAAACTATATTAATTAATTAATTAAAATTTGTATGTTTTAATATGTAGGTGATATTTAACTACGTTTACGTATAACCTTTATATTTACAGTCTCCACGTACACATATATGAATCTATTCAAAGCTAATTATGATTGTCTTTAGCGATAGCGAATAATTTATAAAAAGATAAAAAGGGGTTACCCCGTTTATCGCGTTGTAATTATGAACGATGACAGATTCAAGACATAATGGATAGAAATGTACAATTTTGACTCATATATCTCAAACGTATAAATGTAATTTGTATTCTAGTGTTTCACATTCGATTATATCTCCAATTCATTTTATTGTTCTCAATTCATCGCAATGGCAGTAAGAAAAATAAAATTGTGATAAAAAACATCGATTCTTACTTGATTATTTTCATATAAAATACTCCATTCAGACTTTTACGATCGTATACATATGTCTTCTGAGAGTAATAACTTAGTCATTTTATGTTCACCTTCTTGCTTAGATGTACCTACTTTGGTAAGTTCAACGTGTACGTCCCTACGGAGAGTCATAAACACACATATCCTTTTCCATCTTCCATTTGAATACGTTTTTTAAGCCTCATCTCCATTATGACAGCAAAATTCGACCTGAATCCTGTTTTCATATGCCTTTTCACGGCGTCGCTAGACGTCGTCAAAAATATTAATTTTACGAAAGCCGGCAAAAAACTTTGTTGTTTTTATCTGGTGTGAAGATAGGATCTCTTATCTTTTATGACGTGCTAAGTTTTCTTATTTCTCTTTGTAAGTCCACAACTTTGTCTTCTAAAATACTTATGTATCTTCGGTCTTCTTGTTGTTGACTTTCTAATTTTTCTATTTTCTTTCTATATTCTTCGTTTTGAGCAGTGAAGAAAGCAATAGAATTTTCAATATTTTTATTTGATTGCTGAATATCCGCAAGTGTTGGAGCAATCTTTTTAAGTTCATCGCCATGGTTGGATATCATAGAAATTATTAAATTTTTCATCTCTTCCCTAAATACAGATTATTCATTGCTAATTTCCACGGTTGCTCTTTTTCCCTTATTTCGGCTTGAAACATATGTAGAAGCAGAGGCAGAATCATCTGGGTAATCCCTTATGTAATATTCGTTAACTAACAAGTGTTACACTGATTTTGACGAAGCCTAGACAGGATAGGAGTCTAGCGCCATTTAAAATGTGAAAACTATATTAATTAATTAATTAAAATTTGTATGTTTTAATATGTAGGTGATATTTAACTACGTTTACGTATAACCTTTATATTTACAGTCTCCACGTACACATATATGAATCTATTCAAAGCTAATTATGATTGTCTTTAGCGATAGC